>JAOTON010000629.1:0-1340000 GCA_034440635.1 Lepas anatifera
TCGTCGAACACACAAGTCGAATATGAGCCAATAATGATCCGCCACTCCAGTCCCCAGCAGAGCCAAATCAACAGCTGGAATACCGTGCAACAGCCCGGAGAGAAGGGGAATACCACGCCACGACCCACGCGGCGGCAATGCTCGTATGGTTTTAAATCAAAACCTTATTGATCATGCTTCGTTTTTATCAGTGCTCTGAAGTATTCTTTTTAAGTCCAGTGTCATGTACAGTAAGGTTAACCAGAAGGAAGGAATGGTCCATAGCCCACGCAATAGTCACCTGCAGAGACTCTAATCACGCGGAGTAACTCAGCTCACATCAGTGCCAAATCGGCAGCTGCAACATCGTGCGACATCCCGTGAAAAAATATTGTTCCATGATCCACACAGGGATAATACACTTATGATTTTCATTCCAAACATCATTGCTAATATTGAGTATTCATCAGTGCTCCCTGTATAGGACACTGCTCTTGAAAGTACGTGTAAAGTCAAAGCAGCCAGAAGGGAGCGAAGGTCCATAGCACAAACAGTGGGCACAATCGGCGGCTCTGATCCAGTCCGAGCCGTGACTCGGGCAGAAGGAGAAGCATACCACCTAAAGGGAGATACGCGAAAAATTTTTGTTGGCTAGATCAAAAGGTCAAAAAAAGTTGTTTCAGAAGTCCCATTCTCATTTTTGCGAATTCGGCCTGCAAATGCCTTAAAATTGCTCTCAAAGTCAACATTCCTAGACGACTTTACCGGTACACCTCATATCGATGTATATGACGTACACACGGCTAAGGCTGTCAATTTCTCTAAGAATTAGGTCATATCTATCCTAAACAGTGATGTAGAACTTTGGACTACTACAGAAAAAAATTACTTTAGAAAAACAGCATTCCAAAACTCTTTTGAAACAGAAATATAGGGCTTAAAAGAAATCACAATTAACCAATCAGAAGCCTAGGAATTCTCATACCGGGGTTCACGTGACCTATCTGACGCAAAAGTTTTGTCATCCTGGGGCTGAAGCAGAAAATGACTCAAGACCCGAGGTACGAAACGGCTGAAGACTTGAGTAATTATGTTTTTTCCGTTTCTACGGCAAACTAATTCATTTTGTAGTTTTTAAAAGCTTTTTAAAATTAATTCAAATACAAATACACGAGAACAGACATTTGTATTACAAAAAACATTGCTTTTCGACTTTAAATAGTTTTCGAAAAGTAAGTGATGGGTGAAGGTTTCAGCATTTTATCGGAACTGTTAACCTATTTCGATAATAAGTGAGTGGCCTCCCAAAATTTTGCCGAAAATACAAAAATAATTGATAGTTTCGTAATCAGGATTTTTTTCAAATAGCAAGAAACCACAATAATAATTTTTTCGCGTATCTCCCTTTAAGCATCAAACACTGAATTACCTCATGTTTTGGTTGATTCTTCGGACACTTAATACGCACGCAAAGGGACTGGTACTGAGAAAAGGCGAGCTCGTCTGTAGTTGTTAGTGACCAGTTCGTATATGGCCACATGGACAGGCATGGTGGCAGTGTTAGCAGGGTGCTGATGAAGCCTGACCAGTGCGCTGCGGCGAGCTTGTCACGGTGTCGAGGTCAGGACGTTGAGCGAATTTCAGGGCGAATAGGTGTACTTGGTCCAGGTATCCCTCCGATCGTCAGCTCTAGTCCCCGCGTGTTGGTGTGTTCATTGGGTCTAAATACGCCTCCGAACGCCGCACGTGGCCACGGCTCCAAAAAATGATGGCCCGCATCTAGTACTCACTATTAAGTGTTTATGGTTTCCGCTCATATTTCCTGATTTCGCACTCAAACCACGACTCTGCACCCTAAACGTCGCGCTCGTTTCACAGACTCCAACCGCGTTGAAATATTCTCGCATTTTTGCATATAGTAATCAAGTTCATTTCATACCACTTCGGGTGTATATGACACACATGCAAAACCATCACACACAACGCAAGACATAATACAGCGCACGGGACTAGTACTAATCAGCTCCACGGAAAACACTTCGGACAAACTCAGCTTCACAAAACATGAGCCAAAACCTTCCTTGAGCTCAATAGCTTTGTGCGATAAAATACATTTCTGCTGATTCTTGTCAATGTCAAAAACAGTCCGGCTGCTTTTGTCAGGCACTGTGCTGGGATCACTTTGTCTTTATCGTCACCATGAACGAATGATTTCCTACGACACCCTATATGATTACAATCACGAGAGCTCACTCTATCCTGTCACGACTCAAATGTGAAATCCAACGATTATTGTGCTATCTAACTCATTACGTAGTGGCAGCCTTGACCCCCCAGCCGGGCGGTGCCGCACCGCACGATCTATCGGACCGCCGGTCTTGGACTGGCGGATAAATACCTTAGTTATGTAATTCTTTTTAAAGAATTCCTCCGCCTTGCGAATATCAGAGCCGTATCCCGCCCGCTTATGTTCATTAAACCTCGGAGCCGTATTGCGCTCGATCATGTAAGGAAACAACATGTTCGCAAATTGGGACAACACCCGAGCGCAAGCATGCAGATCTGAGTCCCGAGAGAAGGCCGAAGGTACCACCGGCAGGTTAGGAACACCGCAGGTCGGCTCGCTGAATTGGGACAAGGTTAGGATGTCATGTTTTAGCCTCATATGTTTCCAACTTCCCTCATCATGTTTCCAATATTCCTCAACATGTGTCTTTACGCCTTCAAAACGCACTTCCTCCCCCATCTTGATAGACAGATTGTCTTGCTGCACGGGCACCGGGAAGCATATCAAACTAGTATCTCTGCACTGTTTACAGCCACAAACTACCGGCCACTGTGGCGTAAGAATAGCAGGTACCAAATTAAAAAGTAGGCAAACTGCATTTCTTGGTAAAACAAACATACTTTGATCCTTGTTTATTTGGTTAAATATGTCGGTTAAATAAGCATTAAATAATAAGTATTTACTCGGCATTCCTGAACATTATCATTTTATTTTAAAAATAAAACAAATTTATGTCGGCCACTGCATAATTTGCAAATTCCGCACACAAACATTTCAGCGATTCTCCATAACCATCAGAACAGTGAGGCCATGAGGAATGTGGTCATGTCTGGGAGTTCCATGTTTCTTTTCACATATTTAAGATGAGAAGTGTGCTAAACATATTAATGTGTAGAAACTGGTTAGTATAGACTAGGATGTTCCTATTAAAAAATTATGAAATACCTCTTAACACAATATGCCCCCAGTGGTGGCTTTAAATGATCACATGTGGGCATGCTGGTGCATCTACAATGAAAAAAATGTTTTGAGCCCTTAAATTTAATGAGGCAGAAAGAACATGCAGGCCAAAAATTTGTCTTACTCTTGTCTTCCCTCAAGCCCAGACAAATAATAAAATAATTTCCTTGTTCTTGAGATGAAAAATGCCCTCATCATAACATGTGAGGCAAAGTTATGTGCATAGATGTGGAACACAATGCAGTGGTACTGACTATATCAGAGAAACTGCATGCAATGGCACCAAAGAAAAAATTCAGTAGTTTTTCATTATGCTCATGGTAAGCACTCAATGGCATCAGAGAAAAAAATTCAGCAGTTCTACATCATCTCATAACAGTGTTATAACAACATAATCATCTCATAAACAGTATTTATACACAACAGGTGCAGCATGATCACTATGCAGTCCAGACAAGAAGCTTATGTAATGTATTTATCATGAATTGATACCTGTGCTTATTGCATGAATTTCAGCAGTGTTCTGCCCCCCCCATACCTTGGACCACTGCTCCAACAGTGGTTATCTGGGGTCTGACAACTAAAATGTACACTGGATGGGATGGGATAGATCAGATTGTACAGAGCTTTAGCATTCTTTTGTTACCTAAATTGCACCTTCCAATGGATCAAATTATATCTCACTTATCAAGACCATGCTTGTATCTGGATACAATATCACTATCAAACTTGATCATTGGGCTCCCATCTATGGTATAGCTATTGTGGAAAAGCACTGCTTACTATGCAAACAACTTAACTTTTGAATGATTTTCAGCTTTGAGGGGCACTTACATAGCTACTACTACCATTACTAAATATTTTTCTGAGCTTGTGCACATTTACAAGGATATCTTATCCACCTTCATTAAGAATCAGGAGCTAAGCGGATACAGAATTGTTCCTCAAGATGAATCCGGAGAAGTCTGGTTAGGGTCCCATAATGCAGTCAGATTTAACTAGCTTTAGCATATTTTAATTGATTTTCTTAAAAGGAACAATGCTTTTACAATTTTCCCAGATTAACTACAAAACATATAGCCTGGGTTGAGATCCACATCTCCATATTGTTACCATACCATGTTATGTTTGGGAGGTGAGGAAAGTGTGGGTCATTAGGGTACTAGAGGCTTGAAATGGGGAGGTGCCCGAGGGTGTGTGGGCAATTATATGCAACAACAGAATGATATACTTAAACATTAAATCACAAAAAAAACCTGTTGCTACTTCGGCACTCACTTCACCCCACTGCCAAATCGGCCTAAGCAATGCCGTACAGCAACAAATTCTTTGATCACACTGTACCGCAAATAAAAACGACCGGCAAATAGCAGAATAGCACAGGCAAGAAAGAATAGATGCCGCGATCACTTACCCTAATGTGTATTGTGTCGATGTCACTAATTTATTGTACGATGTTGTGTGTACGTAGCAGGCCGGTAAGGTAGGCAAATGTAATGCATGTCATTCAGACTACCAGATTGGTCTATTAAACCCTTTTAAAATTGAGAGATATATCTGTAAACCTCTCACAAGCCTCTAAACTTTGTCTCCAGAAATTTCGCTAGCCCTCCAGATATTAGTCTTCACATAAGCGGGGTTAGGCGTCAACGCACAGTGGAGGGGGGGGGACGAACTTGGCGGCAGAACTGGGGGGAGGCACTGGGCACAGTGCCCAATTAAATCGGAAATTTTAATACCAGCCCTAAGACGTTGACTGGAAAGAAATGGGTTGTCAAGCCCATGATGCCCCCTTAGATTCGAACGTTCCGCCGTCACTGATGGCGAGAGTAACAATATAGGTCTGAATTTACAACCTATAAGTAAGGATGTTGCGACAGATTTCTTAATTATTTCACCAATTGACTAGAACGGGTGCTCCCAAATGCAGCCTCGCAACATTTTCCACTGCGAACGGTTCTCCAGCCACCTCGGAATTTCCGACTGAGTCGGAAAACAGGTGAAGGAGGGGGATTTTAGTACGACCCCTCCACTACGCGTGTTAAAGTTGCTGGGCTTTCATTTCTCCTGTCCTGCCTTTTCCGTCAGGAAGCCGAATACTTCATTCCTGAAAATGCGAGCATCCAGGACCAATGGCGTAGCCAAGATTTCACTCAGGGGCGGGGGGAGGACGGCGCCCTGAAACGGGCCCAGTGACAGCGCCAAAGGGCCCTGATGGGCAAAAAAGCCCTGGTTATTACAGAACAGAGTGCTGAAGAGGGCTTAAGAGGGCTCTGTCTGGTATGAAATTTCAAATTTGGCCACAGAGCATAGTGCGGGTGAGCCGCGGTTCGTGAGGCCCGTGTACTTAGGGGGGCCTTTCGGGCTCTCAGGGGGGGCGGCTGTCCCTTCCGCCCCCTTCGCTACGCTCCTGTCCAGGTCCAGGATAAATAATAATTTTCGAGGGCTCTCTAATCCATGCACAAACTGCCAGGATCATATGGCGTCGCCAACTCTTTCCCTGCTGGAAGGGCTACTACGGAGCCAGCTTGCTCCTTGTTCAGGGAAGCCGCTGGGCCTTGAACCCGAGTCGGCTGCGTGGCAGCCAGCATCGCTGACCACTTCACTACCGCACCCCCGAAGAGGATAAAAGGCAATTTTCCACAGCTTGCCGCAAAATGATAATTTTGGATGAGGTCAACCTTTGACTTGGGGCGCCCTAACACGCGCATTAGAGAGGGTTTGGCGTCAACGCGCAGTGGAGGGGACTCCTAATGTGCTCCCCTGAGATCTAAAATCAAGAGGGTTAGAAAGATTTCCGTTTGGGGGTGTGTGGAAGGCGCTAGTGATCTACACTATAACCAAGTTTCATTGACCTAGGTCAATGTCTTCAAGGTCAAAAAGGTAGAAATGTCAAAAATGGGTCGCGCTGGGGACAATTTCAGTAGGAAATTCCGTAATTATGCGGAACAAAGCCGGGAATATACTATAAGCAAACTAAGGTCATGGAGGGAGGGTCCCGCACAATTTTCTTTGAAATTTTTAGGTCAAGTGCGTTTAAGATCACTGACCTAGCACGTAGCAATGACATATTCCCAATTATGTATAATATAACTTGGCACTGTAGCAGCCTTTGCACAGGAATGAGGCTATTTAACCTTGAAAACTTTGCCATTGGCCTTCATGTTGGGAAGCCTCGACATATAACCCGATTATACGACGTAATCAGAATTACTCCATCCATTTGTTCGTATGGAACAAGCGAGCAAAAAATATAAAAATAGTATGTTGAGTTAAAGTGTTCCTTCGTGATTTGGAGGCGATTTCTGTGGATTGATATGCATATTGACTATGCTAGGTGAGATGGTGACCTTAACCTGACCTTAGTTTAGGTTATCATTATTTGACTTAGTATGGTCATATCATACATCACTTGATTTTCCGTAACGAGAAGCGATAACAACATCGATTCTAACTCAACTCTGTCAGACGCTGGAGCCCAGAAACTCTTCTCTAACCTATTGCCTTCTTTGACCTGTCATGACCTCAAAATTGACTTGAGCAAAAAGGTCTTATGAGCTTTCCACCAGCGTTTGCATTTTTTTCACTATCCCGAATAGCAGCCGATCGGCTGCTCCCTACGCCCACTAGGGCGTTGAGGTTGGCCCCTACTCAGTGCCGTATCCTCTTACCAATTAGTGCGCTGTTAAGCCCTTACTCATTTAGTGGCGCTGTTAAAATCGTTCTTACGATAAGGAAGTGACATTACGAGATGAAAGAGATGAGAGAGATGAGAGAGATGAGAGAGATGAGAGAGAGAGAGAGAGAGAGAGAGAGAGAGAGAGAGAGAGAGAGAGAGAGAGAGAGAGAGAGAGAGAGAGAGAGAGAGAGAGAGAGAGAGAGAGAGAGAGAGAGAGAGAGAGAGAGAGAGAGAGAGAGAGAGAGAGAGAGAGAGAGAGAGAGAGAGAGAGAGAGAGAGAGAGAGAGAGAGAGAGAGAGAGAGAGAGAGAGAGAGAGAGAGAGAGAGAGAGAGAGAGAGAGAGAGAGAGAGAGAGAGAGAGAGAGAGAGAGAGAGAGGGGGAGGGGAGGGAGAGAGGGAGAGAGAGAAATTCCGAAAGAATGTCCGGTTGGGTTCCAATCGTAAAATCCTGGCAAGGACCACAATCATCGAATACGTGGGGATTCACATCATTGGCCAGTCCCCCAATTCCTATCAGAACGTTTTCAATTTAAGTTATGTGAACCAAGCATCTAAGTTTTAAAAACAGCAAGAAAGAAAGGTTCTAACGAGCTTTTAGAAAGCTAGTTTCTTGTCAGCAGAAGATGAAGTTTCACTTCTTCCTGGCGGATGGTCATGATCAGGTACGCACGACTCAGTCCAAAACTGCATACGTCCCGGAACAATAACATGCTTTCAAACCCAAAATAGCTCAGTGTTACATTGAAAGCTGTCTACGTTCTAAGACAACGATTCATTTGTGCAGAACTTTATTGGCGCCATATTTTAAGCACTGTGGATACGGCGCAATAGGGGCGAGCAACATATTGGTGACATGAAACACAAAGCATTCACACTATTCCTCTGAATAGGTACCAGTTGACTAAAGGTTTTATTCCTGACCACCTGTCAGTGACCAAAGCAGCTTAAATAACTTGGGTCCGGGCACTGGTAAACAAACAGCGCATCAAAACCAGCTTTGAAAAAAAACGACGGAATCATTCAAAAACAGCGCGTCTTCACTTTCCTACACACGATTCCGCAATACAAACTGGCAATAAGCGATTGCGGACATTTTCTAGCAGGCTGATATATTTTACCAGAACGATACGCCGGGGCACAATACCAGACCATCAACTATTGAACACGACCTGAAACATCAATATGAACTCGCAATCATAGCTGCTGTCTTAGCTGCCAGTACCAAGGTACCGTCATCGCAGATCGCCGGCCAGGCCCGGCCTCCGGAGTCAAAGTCTTTGGTCAGATCAGGCAACACAGTCCCCCAGCTGGGAGCGGTGTCCCAGTCCCCCGGACGCGACACCAGCGCCATCTATATAGACTAGCACGAGCTGCTTTTGTAGTCGGACGTGTCGGAAATGGTCACGGGTGGCGCTTCCGGCAACTGCACCGACCCCGACGACTGAGGTCTGCCGAAAACAAGAACACATTTTATTCATAGTTTTGATACGTAATGATTATGTTGGCTATACAGTTGAGACTGGGAGGTGCTAGATACGAATGCTTCGCTTGAGTGTGCAACGAAAGCGTCGTCATTTCAGGTAGGACGCGGACCAAGCCAAACCCGTCAGGGAGCCCGTGGCATTTAAGCCGCATTCAAAAGCGATGCCTCGGGGCGACCGATAGTATAAGCGTGCCGTTACCTTATAATGAACAGAATCATAGAATTAAATGCAATTCATAAAAAACCCAGGCGACTGACGGAGTCAGGTGGAAGCCCAGCTATTCAAGTACTGAAACTGCTGGTCCGTGCACTTTCAGAAGACCACGTAACCCAAGTCTGTGAGTCAGCCCATCCATCCAGCAGGATTTTTACTGGCACCCGCCAACCCCTTAGAAGAACGATGGTCTTTTTCAAGGGCTAACTGGTCTACATGGCTACTAGTTACATTCACGTATCTCACCCGGCGTTTGATTTGCATCGTTTCCGAGCCCGACACTTCACAAAAATACTGGCCCAATTGATCCAATAATGCAGCAGTTCAAGAATCGATCCGGATAAGCACCCGATGTCACCCTCTAGCGTCGGTCGCTCTCTCGGGGGACTCCCAGACTAAGGAGATTCGCTGTGTTAGACTCACTGTCTCGGATGACTCACTGTGTGTGATTCACTGTCTAGGGAACTCACTGCATGTAACTCATTGCCTAAGGGGACTCACTGTGTGTAACTCACTGCCTAAAGGGACTCACTGTGTGTGACTCACTGCGCGCGAAGCGACGCCAGCAGACTTTGCAGCTGCGTGTTTGCGGCGTTCAGCTCCTGGATTCGCGAGTTCTGCGCCTCAATCACCCGCTCCTTCTCACTGAGCACGTTGCTGAGCTGGCTCTGCTCCCGCCGCAGCTCGTGCTCTACCAGGGACAGTCTGCAAGAAAGGAAGTCTAATCAGAGGTGGAGGGAACAGGGCCTGGTACCGGCCTAGTCCGTGCTCTTCCCCAGGGACAGTCTGCCAGAGACAGTCAAATCAGAGGCGTATGGAGCAGGGTTGGATACCACCGAAGCTCGTGCTCTACCAGAGAGTCTGCCAGAGGGCGGGGCCCCATACGATAACCACAAAATAATGTTCCTATTCAGGTTAACATAAAACTCGGACCTAGATAGCTCAAGTAATAGCACCACTGGTAAAACGGTAGCCAGTTGAAGCGAGCCTGGCCGAATGCCCACCTGTTGAGTATCTCGTTGATTTGTACACTGGAGGGTTGGCAGACGTGACTGGTGGCGGAGCTGGTCGGCCCCGCCAGCCGCGGCTCCTCGTTCAACCGGCTGTGCAGCTGCTCCATCTGGATGTGCAACTGGCGGATCTCGTCCTCGTACTGAGGAGGAGAGGCGGGCGTCACTCAGCGGCTCCGCACCATTCTTAAAACAGGCACATTGATGTTTCCGACTGGATGAAAAACTGTTCTCTAGGTCTCACGATTCAACCTTATCTTTACTTTAATATCCGAACTTTGATTAATCTACGTTGAACTTCAGTGCCATTCTCTAATTTGCTTAGCCATTTTCGTGTCTTTAAGGCATAAAATTCACTCACCTCCTCGAATGTCTTCTCAGGTACACGCGTTCTCCGCGGTTTGGCCTTCAGCCGGCTGTCCCGCCCCGTCCGCACCTCATCACTGCTCTCGCTGTCGCTGTCGCGCTGCTGCTGCCGCCTGGTGGCCAGGATCTCCGTGGAGTTTCGCCGGTTCGCCTTGAGGCGGCGCGCGCGTCCATAGATGTCGGTGTCGTAAGACGTCGACTGAGGCGGTGGTACAGCGCGCGGGTTGGTTCGCGGCGCGGCCACCAGCCGGCGCTCGCGCGGCGGGGAGGGAGAGCTGCTGGAGGAGCGCGGTGGCGCGCGGGCGGCCGGCGTGGGCGCAGGTGGCGCCCTCACCAGCGGTACCTCCTCCATACTGTGCGCCGAGCTGAGTGATGTGCTCGGCGAGTATTGGTTCGGCCTGTGTGAGAGAGAAATAGAGTTAGTTAACACAAAGCTCACTGCACGGTCCTCCTGTACGAAATCCTCACTTCTCGTTTCACCTGTGAGAAACTGATCATAGCCAGGCAAAACTACAACCAGCCTAGTCATCATATCAATATTAAAGTGCAGCAGCCACAGGACTCAAGAATGCTTGGGTTACAACGTGAAATCTCACGATCGAACATCATTAACGCTTCTAGCATTCCTCTACATATCATCACCCGGACTATCCAAAAGACTCCGCCACCCTCCTCTCCAGCTTCTGCACTGCCCTCACCTGACTCCGGCGCGCGGGTGCACGCTGTTGAGCTGGTACATGGGGTTGGCGAAGGCCAGCGGCGGGTGTCCCGGCTGTCCCTGCTGCCGCTGGTGACTGCTGATGGCCGGGTCCACCGGGCTCGAGCTCTGGCTGTACGCGAAGCTCTGGTACCCGCTGGAGGCCACGTTCGACAGCTGGGAGATGGAGATCTGCGAGCCCTTGACGTTCTGCTCCAGCTCGCCGGACGACTGTTCAGCCACCTCGTCCTCCCTGCCCGGCACCCGCGTCGGTTGGCTGCCCGGGTGAAGGGCGCTCAGCAGCACGTAGTCGTGGCTGGTGTTGAGGTTGGGGGCGGCGCGCCGGGCCGCCCCGCCTGGTGGGCGTGCCGCGGCAGGGTGGACGCCTTCTCGGCAGGGTGCGGCACCGGCAGCGGCGACGTAGGTGGCGCTGTCGACTGTTGCACACCGGCAGCGTCCGGCTCCGCCGACGGCCGGTCCGTGAACCTGCGCAGCAGAGAAGTGAGGAGAAATAGTTTTTATTTTTGTCAACACTCCAATATGTCCGGCACGAGCGTCGAATACAATCCACAAGAGCCGGTGCAACCACATCCGCGCTTTCCCTTCACACTTAGCCACCAATAGCATGAAGAATCACCTGAAGATGCTGCGCTGCAGACTGAGGTAGGTGGGCGGCGGCGCCAGGGCGGCTGACGGGGGCGGCGGCGGCGGCTGAGCGGCCGCCTCCTGCTGGTGGGCGGTGGCCACGGTGGCCAGAGCCGTCTCCAGTCGGCGCCGCTCCTGCAGGTGCTCCGGCGTGGTCACCTTGGCGCAGCACTCCCGCAGCAGACCGTGCAGAACAGACAGCTGCCGGCCCAGGTCCACGTAGCCGTCCCACTCCGGCTGCCGCGGGTCCCGGCTCACCGGGCTCTGACGGCACAGAGACTCGGTTGGTTATTTGGGCTTAGGGGGCGCACCAGCCTGGCAAGGCCATATAGCGCCCAGGCACCGAGACTCAGTCAGGCAGGGGTGTGAGGGCAGATGAGACCTGGGGCTCTGTCAGACAGGGGCACCACTGCTGACGAGACCGGGGTTCTGTCAGGGAGGGCACCACTGCTGACGAGACCGGGGTTCTGTCAGGGAGGGGAGTCACTGCTGACGAGACCGGGGTTCTGTCAGGGAGGGGGAGTCGCTGCTGACGAGACCGGGGTTCTGTCAGGGAGGGGAGTCACTGCTGACGAGACCGGGGTTCTGTCAGGGAGGGGCACCACTGCTGATGAGACCGGGGCTCTGACAGGGAGGGGAGTCACTGCTGACGAGACCGGGGCTCTGACAGGGAGGGAGTCACTGCTGACGAGACCGGGGCTCTGACAGGGAGGGGAGCCACTGCTGACGAGACCGGGGTTCTGTCAGGGAGGGGCACCACTGCTGATGAGACCGGGGTTCTGTCAGGGAGAGGAGCCACTGCTGACGAGACCGGGGCTCTGAGAGGGAGGGGAGCCACTGCTGACGAGACCGGGGCTCTGACAGGGAGGGGAGTCACTGCTGACGAGACCGGAGCTCGATCAGCGTCGGAAAGCACTTCTACTGTGGCGTCAGACTGAAAATAATAAGTAATACAGTCAGCACGAGCTGCAAACGCTCAGGCCCTATTTGTTTGAGCTTCTTAATATCTCCGAAACAAATGTATCGTATAGTTTTCCATCCAACATGCGATGAATATTTATCGTATCAGTTCCTGCATTTCATGCGAAACAAACGCTTGAATATACCATATGAAAATGGTTTTAAAACTCAATCTGGTTTTGAAAAGAACAATCATCTGTCGCCTCTGAACTCACCGAGATTTTGCGCAGAAAGGTACGCATCGTCTGCGTTTCCTTCAGCACGAAATCGTTGAGGAACTCCATGTAGTTCTCCTTGCCCTGGAACTGGGTGAAGTTCGCGAGAGTCTGCAGTGTTTTGGCCACCAGAGTCAGACTGCGAACCGCCTTCTCGTTCGGGTACTCTGCATCAAGAGGAAACGCCTCAGGTCAGAAACACCCACTGACGGCTCACCACGGTCATCCCACAGCCAAAGAATGAGCTATATGCAGAGGGAAGTATTTTGAACCAGAACTGAATATCCATCTTCTCTGTGATGAAGACACAGCTTTGAAGCATCTAAAAAGCCCTTTCGACTTCTTTGGCATGCATTATCTATGAGTGTTATACCGTTACTCTCGTACCTCTTAATCGTGACTGCACTAAGCTCGACACTTTACACCATTCACTCACTGGATATTTCCCTAAGAAAGGCACTCAAAATTACGGCGAGGATACTCCTTTTCACTCTGACCAAAACATCGAATAATTTTCTATCGAGGGTCAGTTTAGCCGCATTGGATGTTATCCCACAGGAGCGTGTGTCTTTCTGCAAATTCATACCACCGAAGCTATCTAAACGTGCCTTGAGTGAGACTGAAGAGGCTTGGGCTGAGGATTGCTGGGCAGAAGAAACGCAGGAAGATGCAGGAAGACAGCACGTTCTCCTGCTGTTCCGCCTTCCCGGCCTCCCGAAGACGCTCGCAGATCAGGTGGAAACAGTCCCTCAACTCACTGAAAAACACGCCATTTGAATGCTTGTGCTGACCGTTATAGCTTGTTCCGTAGAAACATTGTAAAATTGACAAACATTATATTATGCGTTTACATATCGATTCCGGTTAGAATTACGTTGAAACATTCCAGGCACTATCCATTTGCACCATACGAACTGTCACGTATCGGAGTCGTATTTCTACGGACCATATATCTCACGGAGAATCTGCGCGGCAGGCCTAGATATCCAGCTTGATATCAGCCGACGGATGTGATTTGTTACTTGTCTGAACACTGTCAGCACCCGTGAGAAAGTCCGCACTTTCCTCAAACCGACAGGAATAAGCAAGCCATTCCTTCCAACGGATGCCAGCTTTCAAACAAGCCATTTAAACGAACAAACATCTCTATAAAATCAAAAAACAAACCACATCCCCGGCACCCTCTCGGCCACACTCACGGCGGGAAGTTGACGTAGCTGCCCAGGATGCTGGCCCACACCTCCTCCACGAAGGTGCGCAGCTGCAGCCGCTGTTTGTGCAGCACGGCCGGGCTAGCCACCTTCAGAGGGTCGATCTCCAGGTCCTGGCCGGCCGCCAGCAGCCGCCGTACCGGCGCCCCCAGCGTGTCGTTCAGGTACCGGTCTCCCACCAGCTTCATGAAGGACTCGGTCGCCTTGGTGGCCAGCGAATTCCCGCGGAAGGTCAGCCGCTCATCGTCTGAAACGGAGACACAACAGTCAAGCACGACGCGATCCACACTTTGCACTCATTACCGCCACAATTTTGGGACACAGCCAACGCGATCCAGTCCTGCGAACAAGTTTTCAACGGCACCGTAAATATTAAATGAAACTGATAATCGGTCGGATGGCATGAATCAGTTGCTTTACAGACAGCCCCGTGCTGCCTCTTCGACTGTCCCAGCGTCCCGTCGCTCACCAATGCGCGTGACGTCCATGCAGACTAGATCGGCCAGCAGGTGCTTGGCCAGGCCCTCCCGTTGCATGATGTGCACCAGAGTGGTGGCGATGTCCTCCTTACTCTTCACGCCCACCAGAGGCTCCAGAATCTCGCACAGCGGGCCGTACCGAGAGGTGACGTAGTGAAGAAACTCACTGTACACGTGCAGCGGTAGAATGTCCACCGCCTGGAATCTGCCGGCACCAGGGAAATACAATCATCGAGGAGGGAAGAAGAAGATCAATATTTCCCGTCAACCACACAATCCAGGGTATCCAACCCTTTAGACATTGGTGGCTCATTACCTGAGCGGCATAAATTGGAATCGAAATCGGCCGAAGCAAAACATTAAACAAAATCATAAAAGGGAATAGAATGTATAACCGTACAGCATACAAAGAAAGAAAGTGAAATTACCACTGACGAAACCAGCGCATGAATTCGTGGAATATCCCATAAAATATAAAATAAACTCACAAGGCTATTTCCATATTGACAACACCCCCCCGACTTCGCTAAACAAAAGCATAAAATGGGCCGGCGGAACCTTAACAAAAGGAGCAGTTCCGATGTTATTGGCATGTGATTCGGGGAGCGCCAATCGGACCACAAATCGGCACCCATTTGGAAACGCGGCCCCGACAAACACACAGTCACGGATTTAGAGACGTGACATCAACAAACATACAAGGAACGGTTTGCAAACACCGTCTCGGAACCATTGTACCTATTTCTAGCTGAAGTCGAGGAAAATGAACAAATTTTATTATATTTGCCAGCTCTAACCACTGCTAGGTGGAATATCCGAAACAATGGGCGTTGATGAGCGTCTGAATCATGTAGAGTAAACCGTTTATAATAAGTAGTTCCCGGCGACCCAGCGGTATATTAATGCAGACCCACTAAATTACACCCGTGTCAATTTCGACGCACATCTGAATAAACGGATTATCTGACGTCTGGAGCATTACCTCTCCTTTTCTGAAGGCGGGAGCGTGACTTTTTTCCACATTCCTAGCTAATGCACCGAAAAACTCGCAATTAAAGAGAGTGCACCACTTTAATATTAGGTTTTGAGCTGAGATAGCAGTTTTGTAGAGCCTGTCGAGGGATCATCATTGGTATAATAAGCTATCTGTATCGCATTTCCGCACAATCTAAGTTCGAAATAAAAGGCTTTAAAACCCTAACTTATATCGTGAAGAAATTCACTTCCGTCTGGTGGCAAAATTTGATTGGTCTCAATCACAAGCCCATCCAACTGCCATGCATGTCACGTGACAAATACTAGCGATGGCAACACTATCGAAACATTGACGTGTCACGAGCGGCACTCTGGCGACCGGTCTCGTTATTGAGCGCAGTGCTTAGGTTAACTCCAAGTAGGCCACATACTGTTTTAGTGACATCACACATTGCGGGTGGATGTTAAATATCCTGCCGCTCTGACAAAAAAACTCCCGATTATCATCATATCACTACAAACATGTTTCTTCCATTCTGTCAAAAACTCGATAAGGATTAACAGCTCAAACAGAACGACATCCTGGAAATGATGAAATCGTCCTAGCCACTCCATACACATATGCACAATCAAAGCTACGAAAGTGTATTGAAATTGGTTTCAGTGATGTGGCAGAAGATATGGATAAACCAAGCCGCGGCATCTTTGACACATCAAGGAAAACTGCCCCCTATAGCACAAGACAAATGGGGTATTATTGCTTGTGAACAAGAGTGATTGACGGGTAGCCAATTTAGGGACTGGCGCCCGGAACTAAAGACATCACCACCGGGGAGTGGCGATGAGTCATTAGATCGAAGTCGCTGCGATTGATATGTGTCCAAACACTCAACAGATTTTCTGTTCGCTAACACCAGCTCCAGCTATGGCTGCGCCGCCAGAGCAGCATGCGTCATTTCTTTGCTTAGACAGGGAAGCGCACTTCGAGGAACATGGTGTGAAAGAAGTATATCAATGCTGTGAAGTATGTAGGGAGTAAAACCACGAGCGCGATGCCAATGTTGCAACATTAAAGGAAAACGTGATGTTTTTTTGTTGGTTACTAGCCTCATTGAATTGTTTTTACAACGATAACAGCACATGATCTTAGGATATTTTTGGCCGCCCAGTTTAGCAGTGTTTTGCGCAGAGAATACAGCACAGGAATGCCAATTTATCGCATTTCCACTTGGTCTATTCACAAACTCTTGGGCGGTATTTCTCCACAACCAGCTCACCAGTGGTTCGTCTATCTCGGCTGAAGCTTCGGAGAAAATGTTGCCAGTAGGAGCAGCATCGAATTTACTACATAGTTCAGGCTACGTAACATATGCTAACACCCGAACGAGACAGCATGCACATAAGTGTACTAGGAAGAATGCGTTTTCAATGCGTGGTTCTGATGCTAAAGCTGTTTTCTGGCACCGCCAAATGTGCGCAAATGCAATTGATCGTATATAGTATATTTCTGTCTAAAATAGCCATTCATTCAATAACAAGATGGATATTCCGTGAGATTTGGAACTGTACATGAAAAAGACTAAAATAATGCACTCATTACGTCATAATTTCAGCCTTCTAGGCAGGCGGCTAATCGAACACGAAGACACTAAGCTAAATTTTTTGTTATATTTCTTCTCAGCCTAAACTGGCATCGAATAGTGAATTTCAACTGCATTCATTGCTATATTTTTTCGGAAAATATATTTTATGCATGTATTTTCGCAAAATATATATTTCATGTATGTATTTTCGCAAAATATATTTATGTATGTATTTTCCAAAATAAATTTTATGGATGTATTTTCGCAAAATGTAATTTATGCAGTAGCGGGTCATCAGGATGGCGAAGACACAAAGGCATCTCTGCGCGGCTTATGGAACCGGCGTCTGGTGACCATTGACGACTTCAACGACAGCACGGGGCGGGTAATACATGAACCTCATAAGTGGGGAAAACTACCAAAAAATCCGGTCATATAAAATCATACGCCTTACAGTAAATACTGCCGCGCGGGTTTTCCATTATAACAGGAGAGTCCGTATATACTGCGGCAGTTTAGTATATAATATACTGCCGCGCGGGTTTTGCTTTATAACAGGAGAGTCCGTAAGCCGGTTGTGACTCAACCCCGAGCAACGCCTTACCTGCACTTGATGCGCAGACTAGGCGGGTGCTTGTTGCTGCTTCCCTTCTCCAGCGTGACCGGGTACCACTTCTCCACGAAGAACTTGGAGTGGACGGAGCTGATCGGAATCTGGACAGAGCCTGCAAGACGCGTCTTGTCACCACCTGCACGCCGATTTTCTAACGCAAATATACTGCACACTCACCAACGTAACCAGGTCAATACCTCATCGCCCACACCAGATGCAAATTCATCCTCAGAAATCATCGGCCACCGAATGGGCAATCACAAAGCAGCTGTATACCATTTCACTTAAACAAAGGTATCGTAATATTTTCAATCGCTCCGTATTCTTTTTCCCAGCCCATTATCCTGGTTGGCAAAAGTGATGAAGAACATGAAGTCATCAGCACAATCTACCAGGTAAAACACATGAAAAATATCGAGAATGCCATGAAATCACCAGCTTGTTACGATGCCAACAAGGCAAATGGGATGTCAAACTGCAACGGAAATAGAGCAGTCCCCTGCGCCACAAAAATGGTGGGGCATTCGAAGGTTGGCGCTGGTGTATTCTTGGACGGCAGGTGGGGCGTGTTAGCCATTGCGGCCTCGCAGCGTGTGGTCACGGGTCCAGATGCAGTCCCCACTGACGAGGCACAACTGCTCCACACCTGCTCTGACAGCCTCTTCCGTCATAGCCGACCTACATATCTACGCTTTGAGGTTGGGAACACTAACGTTATATCAAAGAACCCTTATGTATACGCTTTGGAGCATTCGATGAAACCACATTAAGCGGTAGGAGACCTGGGTATAACGTCTTTGGAAGCCTAATATCTTGCTTTTAGTTTCATATCTTGGAATTTTCCATTCAATTTGATTTTTTCCCATTGTCAAGATGTTTAATGGCCTGCCTCCTCGATGCGGCAGGCCATTCAACACCTTGTCAACTTATAATCATGCCTGCGCTCCTAAATCTATCAACTTTTATTTTTTCCATTTTCTTTCAGTTGTGAAGTCCGGGAAAACAGGATCTCTGCTCCTTTTTATGATTATATTTGGCTTAAGGTAGAATAAATGACTTTTTAATAACCATGTCAGTTTCATTGTTTCACTATTCTTTTGGAACAATGCCGGACATGAAAGTATTTGAAATTTGGAAGCCTGTCGACCTGTGGGATTGGAAAATCAGAGCCAACTGGGCGGCTACTTAAAACAGCGATATAACCTTGCAACTCAATACCGATATTATATTATTTTAATCCACTGTTTTTCCCCGATTCGAGTTCGATCGCTGCTCCGCTAATTGCGGACTCTCCAGATAGTAGCCGAGCAGCAGCCTAGCAGATAGTGAAACCAACAGAATAAAACCGCTACTTCTACCTACAGCTTGCTATGGGAACCAATAGCCCTTCCCCGAAACGAGGAAATGGAGATTGAGGCAAATGCTTTTATTTATTTATTTATTTATTTTATTTATTTATTTATTTATATCGCCAACAGATGTCTATCCATTTACAGGCGAAGTCAGAGCCTAAAAATAAACAATATGCTACAAGTAAAAGACACGCATCACACATGAGAACACTACAATGAATCACCCCAGGCTGGGATGTTCCTCCCCGAGGATAAATGATACTGGTAAAACATGAATTGAAGCTTAGAGAAAATACATGGTCTAAAAATTACCTGCTGCGGCGAGGGCGTTAGCTCGCAGCAAGTACACGGGGTGAACGTATGTATTTTAAAACATTGACTTTAAAACTGCTAAAGATTCTAAAATAGGTCGGAACCGGAACATGATAAGAAGGCATTCATTGCCCGCGGGATCCGACACAAAGCCCCTGGCCCACGTGTTCCACGCCCGCGCTGCTCCGCGAAAAGATGACGCGTGCGAGTTGATCGGATGGCACGTGTAGGAAATTTACTTAACAGAATTTCGATCTTTTTTCCACAATAAATACTTCTTAGAAAAGCAGATCGTGTTGATTCTTCGAGATTCAGGATGTTACGCCAAAATGATGCATGAGAGCGTCATAGGACAATGATAAGCATGGTCTGATTGTGTGATGATTTGCCTAGAGGAACTTTGCTGCACTCGATCACCGCACGCCTGAGATTTGGCCGCGCCTGCCCGATCACGCTGCGTACTCCGATGAGGCGTACTTGGCTAATATGCTGTAGTAGCTTTTTTCAATTTTGGTTTTTGAGGCATTTTGGAGATCGGATTGGAGACCTAGGCCCTGTTGGCTTGTTTTACTACATGGGATACGTGGCCGAGAATGTTAATTTACTGTCAATATTACACCTGGTCATGATTTTATCTACCGAATTTAGAGCAGCGTTCCCATAGAATATTGCGTCCGGACAGGTGCGCGCCTGGGGTCATCGTGAACGAGTGACATTTTGAGGATTTGTGAGGCCCCATCTGACGACCACGACTGCGCGATCGAGATCGCGCTGCGCGCAGCCCGTCGCTGGGGCGATGATTTTGCGGTAAATTTTGACATCGTCAGCTACATAGCAATTTGAACCATTTCATTGGAGGTCATTTATGAGAGCGAAAATGAAGCGGGCCACTAAAGATCCTTCCGGTACACCGAGGTTACTGAGACCCGTCGGACGTTTTACCGTTCCGATGACCCGCTGACGCCTATCGGAGAGATACGAGACAAACCAGTTTGAGCCGAATCTTTCGGTGATACGTTTTTAGTTTGTGAATGATCAATTTGTGGTTGACGCTTTGAAATGCTGCCGATAATCTGTATTTGGCGTCCGTCTGGTTCCCTCCGATATGGCCTCCCACGTCGAGCTCGATACGTCGCAAGGTTGCTGGGCATGACCGATGGGTCAAACCGTGCTGCTCGGACACAGCACCGGCGAAACATGCCGAAACAGCTGGTCGTAGACAGTCGTTCCAAATTTTTGATTGGAAGCAGGGAGACAGACCGATAATTCGTGGATCTTTTTGTCGCCTTTTTTAATATTGGAATGACATTGGCCTGTTTCCATTTAATAGAACTTTACCGCTTAACGGACATGTTGTTTTTTGTGAGTGGTGCTACATTCTTCGCACACTCTACGATGATTTTGGCTAATGTTATCTGTACCGCTGCCTTATTTGGATCTAGGACTTCAGGGTTTTCGAACTGCTTCCTCGGAAACATGAAACAAGATAAGGTGCCTACTGGAAAATCTGTTGCAATGGGAAGACGCTGAAGTGGGGCTTGTAATTTCCGTGCAAAGGCGGTTCGGGACGTTTTTCTGTGTCGTCTGAGGTAGGCTTTGATCTGGTTTGACAGTACTGTCGAAATACTTGATTTTTGCAACACTTTAAAAGTCATTCTTTCGGATTGGTCCGCTGTCTGCCAGTTTCGTAGGTACTGGTACTTGGTGTTGATAATGATTTAAGATTACTCCGTTTTGGTTAAATCGGTCCGCTCTCCTCACGATTGCGCCGCATACGCCGCTGCTTCCTTTAGCAGCGCCGCCCGCACCGCACCGTCAAACCAGGGTGGACCTTCCGCCTGATAGTTACGTCGGTAATCGTTGGCGGATTCCAATCCTAAAACATCCACCGCTTCGTCGGTTATTTCAGAATCCCCATGATTAGCGCCGGCTTCCGAAGGCTACCAAGTCGTTAAAACAAAAGGAGATGGAATGAATGTTTTAATGCGATTTAATTGCATACCTTATAATGACATAGCTGACTTATATGTAATATACATATAAGCAGCATTATTCTTTGCAGTTTATTGCAAAAAAACAATGACTTTTTTAGGAGGGGGGGTAAGCAGCACCATATAAAAGGAAGCGATAGCGGAGTAGCGGGTAGCGGTTTCGCAATTTGGAAAAGTAGCGCTAGTAACGATAGCAATTTCAGGTAGCCCAAGGTAGCGGAAGTGGCAGCAGCGACTACAAAAATTGGTAGTGGCACCATCTTTGTCAAACATACCCCAAAAACAAAGCTGAGACAATATGACACGCCAGCGGCAGCGATCTGTTCAGAAGCGGGGATACTTACCGACCAGAACGTTCCTGTCCTTTTTCCTCTTCTTATCGGGCTCTCGGTAGAGATGGATCTGGATGGTCTCGATGGTCGGAAGACTGTTGAACTCGAACTGCTCGCCCCAGAAGCAGAGCTCGGTCTTGGCCTTGCTGGACGTCCTGGCGTAGAGCGTGTTGTCCAGACACAGCTCGCAGAAGTAGCGCTTCTTGGCGGTGACCGTCTTGGCCTCCAGCAGCCAGATGTGGAGAGAGTTGTCGATCCGTCGCATCTGTTCTCGGTTAGGTTGAACGGTTCTCCGCAGGCTGGGGACACGTCGCACTGGTCATGGCCGCGCTATTACTAAATATGGTGTGCTAACTATTGCAAAACTATTACACTACCACTAAATCAGGCCAGAATAATGTTCGCATGGTATTAATGACTGAATTGCCGTATCAGGACACACTCGTGACCCACAAATTTGATAATAAATAAAAAATAAGAAAAAATGAAGTATCTTACCAGAAAAGGTAAGGCCAGGAAAGTTATGAAAAATATCGATAGCGAAATAAAATATCCAGTAAATATAATATAATAATAATAATAATAATATCTTACAAATCAGACTCAACCTGAATCGTTCCATGCATTCCTCCTCCGTCGCCAGATCCATTCACTCTAACATAGTTTTGATTCAAATGCTTTTGATCTGATGAGCTTAGAATTTTGCCTGCATTGTGAAATAAATGACAAGACGTAATTATCAAAAAGAGGAAAACACGTCCACTTTTAACGACACGACAGAAGCAGACCGCTTACTTAAAGCCTCCAAAAGGCCATTGAAAGAAACATCCAGCAATACCAAATAATTGCCGAAGCTTGTGATTGGTGGCATAGCTGAGCGCCCTTACGACTAGCCCTAATGTATGGACACTGTGGCTGGAGGGCGAAAAACAAGCTCCCGGCACATGGAAGCCAGGCTATCTAAAGTGCAGTCAGACAGCAGGTAAACAAATGAGGGCCGTTTCATCGCACAGCTTTCTCTCACTCGGCGAGAGGGCACGAGCCTCACACCGCCTCACATGGGTGGGACCGAATGCTGAAACAGCTGGCCAAGTGAATTAAATAACTGGATTGATTTCAGATGACAATTGGTGTCAAATTTGACCAAGTCGGAACGGTAGCGATCGGGAGGATTGATTTGATGGTGCGAAGCCGGCACAACTTGCAGCACAAAGTACGCTGGAAAGTTATTTTCCCAGCATACTGCCAAAACCCAGTTTTGCTCATGCCGTTGGCCCCTGTGCTGATGGTACTTGTGCCGGTGGTCATTTTGCCGATGCAGAAAACGACTGCACCAATAATTCGTGACATAAGATCTAATACGACTATCAATAACGTGTAGTTAACACGACGAACTCGTGGTCTGAAGCGTTGAACATGACATCGGCAGCGTTCGTACAATCTCTGTCAGCGATGCATAAACACTGAGCTAATGCATAAGGTATGTGGAACGCTGTGAGAAAGTCGCATGCTGATCATGGATTCAAATCACAAACCGTAAGTCTAGCCCGACCTTCAGCGGTTTTCCTCTAACACATATCACGAATATTGGTGTACGTGAGCGTGCGTTAGGGTTTGCCGCTATTCAAGAAGCTCTGACACAGGAATGTGGTGCATATATGATGCCACTGCACAGGAATTGTACCCTGCCAGACACGCCACGGCCCAGTGGTGATTAAATGAAGCTTAACACGTGAGGTACGGAGCCTTGGATACCAAGGAGCACGCAGAGCTTCTGCTGAACGGATTCCCACACGACTCTGTATTTCCCGTGGAGCTTGGATTTTTACTGCCATATTTTCTAGGTTCCGACTTCATACACCCGGTATCCAGTATCCATAAAACGAGACATTCACTCCAACGTCTAACGTCCCCAACCTGGCAGTATAGATACATATCTACTTCAGCCTCACCTAATAACCAAGTAGAGGAAGCGCCCAACAGCTCCAAACAACGCCCTTCGCCTCCCTAGCAACAGAGCCAGAGCTCTGGAGGCGGCGCCAATTAACCTTCACCCATAGATCCAACGGATGCACTCCTTGAGTCCTTCCTGTTCTCACCTATGAGTCATCCGGTTGCACCCCTGTGTCCTCTCCCGTTCTCACCTGTGAATCCAACAGTTAGGCTTCCTGTGTCCTTTCCCGTTTTAACCTGTGAATCCATCCAATACGCTTCCTGCGTCCTTTCGCATTCTCACCTGTGAATCCAGCGGTCGCGCTCCTCGGGAGTCCTGCAGCTGTAGTAGCGGGTGCCGCTGGGGGAGCTGATCTGGATGCAGTTCTCCTGGCCCAGGATGGAGCTGTGCAGCGGCTTGATGGTGACGTCACCGGCGCCCAGCTCGGTACCGCAGACCATGCTGTGGCCGGAGAGCAGCGACTCGTGCGAGCGAGACGAGCGAAGCCGGGAGGATGTCGGCCTGCCGACGCGGACGCGGGGTCAGGTTAGCTCAGGCAGTAGGATTAAGTCAGAAGACTTGTGCAGGCGAGACGATCAGAGGCAAAAGACACCAGCCTACGGGCACGGACAGCATCGTCTGGTCTCAGCGGTAAAGATGCTTGACTTTATGTCGGGGCAGTGCTAAATGGGGGTTCTAATATCACCACGCCCTAAATGTTTCCGCGTTCCACCTGGCACCCTTAGAAAACTCCTCTTAAGCTTACTCCACTCCCATAGGTGGGCTTATGACCTGTGCTGGGGGTGAAATGAAAACGACAGAAGATTGGTGTGAAGGTGGCGCACGCAGTTGGAATGACGGCAGCCCACGGGCACCGTCAGTATGATAAGGTCAGAAGACGCGTGCAAATCTGAAGAGCACAGCCAAGAGGATACCAGCCTGGGAGTGGAGGTGGGGGGGGGGCTGAATGTCAAGGCAGGAGCTGAGCCGAGCCAGAGCCGACGAGGTGTGTTTTTCATGAAGGCAATACGTACATGATTAAAAAAGGCTTCAATGATAAAAAACAGTGAAATGAGAAGAATGCATGTATACTTCTAGGCCACAATATAGGTCCAGAAGACTCATTTCTTTTTATACAGTAATTAAGACTTAACTTGAAACAATGTTATGCATGATATAAAAATACTTGGACCCAATCATCAGTCTAAGGGTTTAGCAGGCAGAGCCATTAGCAAATGTGACTGGATCTCAGAATACGGATCGCAGCAACGAAACTAGTCAGTCGGAAAAATCGGCGAGCTGTGGGTACCAAGACCAACTGTAACCATTCCAATGATCCCAAGGTATCCAAGTACTCGGGTGTACTGGATCCAACCGCAGGATCTGTTTCTAGACACTGATACATCATTTTCTGGGACAGCGACAGACCAGAGTGTCCGTCATTCCCCGGTGCAACTCTGGTCTCAGAGGACGGCACGTGACGCTAAAAACACGTCATCAAAACGCGTGCTGAGCAGTTAACTAGGGAGCTCGTTGCGCCTGAAGGCAAGTCCTGTATTGTGGGTTGCTTGTGAAGTGCTGACATGAACCTCATTGGAAACGTTTGGTCCTACTTTCGCAGAGGGACAGCATACATGACTGGTCCAGTGTCCCAGTGTCATTGGCGCCACATAAATCACTGGACACGGCTCGTTCACACAGGCTTTCTCCGAGTTCAAGGGTTCAGATCGTCACTGCGACTCCGACAGACATCCAATTACCATGTACGGGGCAGCACAAAGTGACACGGCATCACAGTGAACAAGTTAACCCAGACATTAGAAAGCAAACAGCAGCTGTTACAATCGTACTTGGGTCACTGTTCTCATCTCGTCTGCAGCTTTTCTAATGGCCTTATAATTACACGAGGTCTGTGTATACACTGCATATTGCATTATGCCCGCCGGGCGTTACCTGCACAACTCGTGCATCACACCACCACCATAGGCGTCAGGGACAGCGTGGGTACTATTACAGATGCTCCATTAAATGTGGCTACAGACAGATGTGTTTTTTTTCAAAATGTTGGCTCCAGCAACAGGACGTACTGCTCCTAGTCAAGACATGAGTTTGGGCTAAAATTATCGCAAAACAATTTGAAAAGGATGTCTTTTGTTTGAAATACATTTTTGACGCTCTATGGTGACCCGTGGAGATGCACTCCGAGGTATGGCCCAGATATTCTGTGAAACAAGGCTCTCTTTAATAACTGATTCCGGCACATGCTGATTATAAATCCTGAGAAAAATTTGGGAACTTTATCTTATTTTACGACGAGAACCATTTATATCCGTACTTTGTCTCGGTTCTGCGGAAAATACGAGCCGTTTCCCGCGACACGCCAGGGGAAAGCTAATCGGAGGAGCGTCCGAGGCCACCAGGCAACCGGTTGAAACAGCACGGAGGCACGGAGAGACGTGAGGTAACTAAGGAACTTGTACAGAACCTGGCAATGCTGAGAGCTTGGCGCCGGTGGATTTTGCCCTCCTCTGCGAATAGAAACATTCATCAGTGTATCCATCCCGGTCTCGGGATCAATACTTCGCCCGAGCGTGCGCCGGGTGTGCTCTGCCTATAGACACTAACAGGAGCACTCCACTGCTTCCATCAGCGGCTTCCGCTGTTAGGATTGCGTATACGCCCCGATCTAACGTGTGAACGGAAACCGTCAGTTATCCAAACAGCGACACGAAACGCAATGCTTTCATAAACAGCGCGGGCTTCCGGTGCCACCTGAGGGGGGAGCCAGCGGCACGGGGTGGTTGACGGGGATGTTGAGCCCCGCAACACTCCGGGCAAACTCGTGCTAGCCTCTACGATACACATGTTCATCTCTTGCCTAAGCGGTTTTAAGTACAGTTCAAAGGACTGGTGAAAATACAAATCGTGAGGTCATAAAAACTAAGCTTGCGCTAGAATGCACGAAAACGCTCAGAAAATGTTGTTCAAAATAATATTATATATGACGACGGCTCTTTATATCACTAAATTACGTCAGCAGGGTGCTTATCACCCACATCCTTACTAAAATAGTGATGTAGCGCACGTACTCATATAGAAATACCCACCATCAGTACCGTGACGATACCCATATTCAACTGCCAAAACCAAACGGAAAATTACGCGGACACCAGGCTTCACCACTTCTCAGAATCTTAGTTTTTCATTCCAAAACTGGAAACAGCTACCGTCGGCCCGGTAAAAGATACAGTAGCCCTGCGTCTACAGCCGCCACTTTTCCCGTGGAACACGAACAGTTCAGAACGGACTCAGACAACGTTGTAAGAAATGAAATTTGCACACTCAAATCGCAAAAAATGGATCTTTGAATCTTAGAACGTTAACAAGAATGTGATCTTGCACCACCAAACTCATAGATACTTTCACTGGTGAATGTGAACTCCTGGGATATATCATAAAATTTCTGTTTCCAAGCTATCCATCAAAGTCAGCGTGCTTTAGACATCAGTTCAGCTTATACGTCGAACATCGAACATCAGCCATATCTCACACAAAAAACCATGCTTCCATCTGGCGTAACTGTTCAGAGCCTCCAAACAGTTTACAGAAGGACCCGGCCCGGGGGTCAGATTTAGAGGCTGGTCGTCACAGGTAGCACAAACCTTGGTTTCCGCCGGGGCGGCCCAGATATCACTCGGCGCCGGACCGGCCGCCCTGATTAGCCCGAGTGATATACACTGGATCTGACTCCAGACCATAACATCCAGAACCACGCACTCAGGCTCGCCCGCCGGCGCGGGATGCCGTCACAGTTTATAGGTGTTGATGTACTGCAGATGGACACGGCTCACATGTCCAGGTACGGGTTTGGTTGGCAACGGTGAGTACTGCCTCTATATCCATATGACAGCGTTTTTTAGGCCAACACCTTGTTCCCAAAATGAGCCGCTTTGATGTGGTTAATCTTGGAGCAACTCACGTGTGGCCAGGCCTAAGCTTCGGACTCGCGTGACATCAATCCACTATCTTTGTATCAATATACTATCTTTGAAATGAGTGACGGGAGAGGTACGCATCATGCTTTATGAGAGCCAACGCACAATCTTCAAGGGAGAGCTTCGGTCGGCAGTGTGTTTCCACTTTTCGGCCATAGTTGCGCTGCGTCCTCCGCGCGCCCCGTGGCTGGTCCTCACGCAGCTCGGTACCACCCGCGGTCCGTTTACCATCAGCGCCACACAGCGGTCAAATGGAGCGCTGCTGAGAACGGTCCGTCCTCCCATTATTGAAACGTTGGAGGGCTCCCGGTCGCGACGGGGGAGATGGCCCGAGCCGTGGTGATGACCGTGTCTGACCGCTCTGCTAACGCAGTGGTGTTACACAAACGAAAACGCACGTTGCCAAACATGCGCATCATTCAATATCGACACGGCGGGAGTCGGCCCGTATTTGATCGTACCATGGACGCGAATGGAGCTGGCAATCCATATGTTCCAGGCACCCACAGTGTACGAAATGCAATAAAAAAGGTTCATCCATCACGTACCATGAGAGGATGTCTCTACATGTACTAAGAATCACGATTCCTGATTGACCATATGTCGGCTTCACCACGCAAGCTTAGTTCCCGTTTACTCAGCACGGCCGGGTTCCGTGGAAGCGAGACGTTCTGTGGGAGACCGAGTTCAATGGCAGATAACCGGTCCGCAATCCCAGGTCCCGGGGAGAAAAATCTGGTGGGAAAGGTCATGCTCAGCGGGAGTGTCGTGACGAGCGTTATGAGGTGGAGCAGCGGGCCGCGCCCCGACACCGCGGCCGAGACCGGATGGTGTGATGCAAAGTCCCGCACCATACGGTGTAATGTAAGACGCCACAGGTTCACTGGGGAGACGGACTCCGACCGTCAAGACCAGGAAAAAAGAGGGGTGGTAGGTGAAGCCCAGACCCAACAGCTGTCTTGAAAGCGTGCTAAGTAGGCGGTTTACCAAAATCCGAATCGGAACCTTTTAGGTAGGTCCGCATCGGTAAGGGGAAAACAAGACAAGCTTCCTAGCTCGGGGGGTCACAACAGGGTTGGTGGGTCTTGGTTCGTCATTTGAAGGAACGCGTTATCCCGCCAGCAGGTGTGACACAGGGACAACAGTCTCGAGACCAGAAGTGAACCAACCGCATGAAGTCTGAACAATCTCATAACTTGTCCAGAAACATATTGTTCAGTTAAAGAAAGTGAATATAGAGTTCCTCAGGTTTCCGCTGTCGATCTCGTCTCATTCCAAGAGGTCCTGGATGGAGAAACACCAACAGGGTGGAAGCAACTTCTTTTGGGACTTAAAATCCGGCGAGGTCCTGCCTACACGACCAACTCCCTGGAATCTCCGTCCCCGTTTATTTGAGGCTTTAAAGGGAACGTGGCACCTTCACAACGTGATTTTAACTGAGATAGCCAAGTTGTAAAGCAGGTCGGAAAACCCCGTACTCCATATTTCATTTGTCTTGGAACTCGATATTTCCGTAGAAAAAAGCTAAAACCTACCTGACACCAGCCCTCCTCAGCCCCCCGTCGCCGGCGGCCATTGTTGTGAGCTACTGGTGTGACGACATATACTGACGTCACGATGAGCATCAGCCAATCGAAGCCCTTGAAGCGTTTCAAGTATGGTAGTGGTTGCCAGAACGTGACATCATCCACAGGCTGATATTTATTTCTTTTTCTAGAGGAGTATTTTTAAAAACCAAATATTGAGCTTATTGTACATTTTTCAGAGAAATCGTGAGTGGTTTCATTATTTTTTACTACAAGTACGCCTAATAACACTAAATTCCAGGATTCGACCAAGGTGCCACATCCCCTTTAATAGATCGCTGTTAAGGTTTTGACTACACTGAAAACACCTCTGAATAATCTTCCAGAAAACTGGTTTAATATTTATCCCAGTACGTACCTGTTTCTAAGACGCCATAACGATTTGAATAACACCTTTGAGTTTAATCCTCAACCCGGTGGGAGTATGACCATGCCCTAGGGTTTGCTCTGACACAGCGAAGCGTCACCGTTGGCCATACCTATACTTCGGCCACCTTATATTTGATGAATTGCGTAACTTTTCCGATATTCTAAAGTCTGGGTCATCTAAAGTCAGGTTACAAAGCCAGACAAAGTGAGCTCACTTCTAAAAATATTTAAAGTGGCGCCAGTAAAATCAGGCTAAAGCTATTGATCTGATATTCATATTCCACAATATAAAGCACCGAGTACCCACGAAAGTTGGGGTAACGCCATATTTCATATCGAGTTGCGCATGTTCAGGCACGGGCCACGACCCATCTATACGAAATGCATGAGGAAAACGAGAATTCGCCGAAAGAATGGCTCGATCTCCGTAGACTGCTAAGAATAACTTCTTATTATCAAAATTGTACGAGTATTATTTTGTTAGCACTGATAGTATCTTTGGCATCTCTCCAGTGTCGTGTTGCAAATTTTGACCAGTGAATACAACGGAAATTGGTCGAAAATCACCCTTTGTCTGCAGAGACTGCTGATAATATCTTCTTATTCACCAAATCGCAGCACTTTTCGCCACTCTCCACCGCCATGTTACAAATCTGGATCTGCGACCTCTGAGAGGTCATCTGGAACTGTTTAATCAGGTTTTCAGACTTCGGTCAATAGCTTCGCAGGCAATGGTGGCAAATCTTTCATTTTGATACCAATACGCTTGGATTACCATTGCGAGTCGCTTGGTATGCATATTGACTATTTGGTTAGAAGGTGGCCTTGACCTGGTCAGGTAATTTTTACACTTCGAACCAGTAGGACCACGTAATACATCATTCGATTCGTCGTAACGAGAGGAATCAAATGAGGCCAAGAACTGATTCAACTAAACTTAGTAAGATATTAGAGCTATCAACCACCGTTCGCGTGTTTCCACAATCCCGCTTAGGAGCCGAAATCGAGATGTTCCAAAACTTTCCCTCAGGGCAAACGGGGATCGGAAGCCCACCAAGGGGGTATCAAACAAATATTTTAAAACCACCCGATAAAAAGGTAGATGGTTTAAAAAGTAACATTTTTAAAGAAGTGATGCGCTCAAAGCCGGAGCAGAGTTGCGCAAACAGAGGTAAATCACAAAGCACATCTCAAGCTTTCCGGGACATCACTCGAAACGTTTCCAGTGTAGGCAGGTCGACCACAAGTACTTAAAACTAATTCATTGAACTAATCATTTTCATAAATGTAGCAAATCAATGATAAATGAAGGTAAGCATGCAAGTACTAGCCATTAAATCCGATAAAACAATCAAAGTAGGAGCACACAAGATACCACTAGCAGATAATTCGGTACACATATGATGCTACACACATAAAACAGGTGATGGTGTAACAATGCAAGGCGAATTTCCACGTGCAGCACGTGCGGACTGTGGGACGAGAGGTCATTTCTTGACTCAAAGAGCATTCATCAACCCTGACAAGCCGGCATTTCCAGTTCAATTTCCGGCCTTACTGAGACAGCTTTTGCGACACACCTGATGTAATACAAGCACTTAAACTCCGGAGCTGCAGATACACGCCGAGGCTAGAGATATGGTTAGATAGATGGTATTGTGTCGCTGCTTCATTTTTGGAAATTTGTTCAACGAAATTTCCCCTTTGCCGATAATCTAAAAAAACATCGTAATAAACAGAACGATACAAAAAAATTTTTGCATAACATTAAATCAGGATAGTTTACGAGAATGCAATCATCAAAAAGATGGTTCCTATATATACTATGAACATTTATCTTATTTCTGTTTTCGATTACTAAAGCTATGGCGTTTAAAACTATAAACAACCGATGGCAGGAACTTCATCACTCTGCAATTTATATATGTGGACTTCGGTAATGCCGATGAATCAAACTAATCTCACTCTAACTGAGCCCCACTGAACCAGCTCGTCTGAGCCCTGCCACATTTCCATAGCGTGACCTGACCTGACCTGACCCGGCGCGGTGCCCTACCTGAGGACCTGACCCAGCCGCTGTCGGTGCCGGCGGCGCACGGTGGCGAAACTGGGGAAAACAGTGCGGGTTGGTACCCACACAGCAGGCGGCCGAGTTCATGTCAGCACGAACACCGCTCATCACGCTCCGAGCGGCCACGTTCACCGCCGTCTAACACCGATTGTTTCCGACCTGAACGCTCGCCACCATGCGATCACGCACCGTCTCACCAAACCGTTCCGCGATCGGAAGTGAATCTTTCTGGGAGAACGCTACTTCATGCTGAGCCAGCTAGTTCGCAGGTCATCTCCCGACGCCCGCAGGCGGCCTCCCGCGTTCCTGCCGCGCGCTACACTGACCGCAGCAGCGACGCAGCGCCGCCCCGGCCGCCGTGCCAGTATTTATAGAAGGGGACGTCCGTGCCACTGTAGGTGTGTGCGCTCCCAGCGGCGGCGCAGATGCGAGACTGACGGCGGCTACAACAAACAGCACGGTGGCACGTTCAAGGAAACGTCAGCCGCAGTCCCGCCTCCGCGGGGTGTCCGAAGTCACGCTCCCCGCCGGCGACCGGGTCGGGTCGCTACACGATACCCCCCAACTAAGCTACAAGACTATCGCTGACAGCGCTACAGACCCGTGACAAATGAATACACGAGAAACGGGTCCTAATTTCACAGCTCCTTTCCACACATCTGCTGAATTGTTGCGCGGACACGGTGTAAGCGCCTCGCTTCGACAGTCGGTGTGTATCAGATACCGGTCCGAAGCGCGCGCTTCCATTCATCATGTCGATCTCGGCGCGCCGCCGACTTCGGCCGCCCCGAGTGGTCGCAGCGCACGTAACACGGGCGCTGTCGACCCCTCAGCTGTCGAGACGCGCCGCGACGGCGACGGCGCGCAATTACTCGCTTGTCAGCCGTATCTCGGCGGGTTGTCGAGCGATGGCGACATCGTTCGCCAATCAGCCGCCGCAAATTACGCAATCTGGCCAATCAAGGCGAGCGTAACAGACGATGGCACAGCAGGCATCGAAACGTTTAAGCCAATCCCGTTAAAATGCGCCGACTCATGCCTATGTGCATATGCCGTTTGGCAGTAAAAGTCGGATCTCTGTGTGGACGATTATTCACATAAATGAATTAGCCGTGTCTAAACAGCAGAGAGTGAAATTAGTTTCATAATGCGATGACTGAGCGGAATCAGTTCTGATTTCAGTCCCTTAAGCGGGGCGTGATTAAAACGATGCGCATTCAGCCAGGAATATGAGCTGACCGACCGTGAGAGATTCCTGACGCGTAGATTCGCAGTGCTTGCGTCACCGATCCGCCAACGCGCCTCGTAACTGACGTCAAAAGGGCCTAATGATGGGTGTTCATCGATCGCCTCTCAACGCCGGCGTCACGGCAAGACGGCAAGCACCACTTTTCCCCGGCTTGACAAGATTGACGCCTTGACCACATACGATGCTACCTGTGTCCCAAACTCGACAAAGTTTTCTTTCGCTCTGACGTCAATCACGCATTAACTACCCATTATTGAGCAAGAGAGCCCGGGCGATGTCGTTCAAGAGCAATTTTTAAGTGGTTACTTTTTGATAGCTCAATTTTTAGATGCCCCAATCACGTGCTGATCATGCTGAAGATATTGAGGCAGTTACACGAAAAAAGATAATCTGACGATTTCAGCTCTAAGATATACATGTACACACGGGGGAGAAGTGTGTAATGGTTAGCACGCCCGCTTCCCACGCGGCCGACCCGAGTTCAAAGTTCGGCGAATGCCCAGAACAAGGAGAAATCTGGTTCCTGACAGACTTTTCGATCATGAAAAAAGCTGGCAACGCACTATGGCCCTTACTGTTGGTGCGTCGAAAAGCCCAAAAAATTACAATGATATACACGAAATTTTGTGTCTGCTGGAAGAATAATCTTACTTTCCGTTGGCGTTCTTGGGCAAGCGTTGAACTCCTCGCATACTTTTTTTAATATTTTTGCGTTCCCAACCCGGGAACATTTTTCACATTGCACTACACACAAGCAGACACACTATGTACACGGCAGCGGGGCTTACGCTATCGGCACCCTTGCGGGACAGTCGTGTCCGCACGCTTCCTGTCACACGCCCCACTGTAGCAGGCGGTGGAGCTATCCCGATTTCTCGGACCCGGCGGAACAGAGGACTGCTCCGGTGACACGCGGCGAGGCCGTGCCCTCGGGCGGTGCCACCGGACCGGTGGATCTATTTAAAGGCAGATCAGCCCGTGCTCCCAATAACAGGGGCGCTGGTTGGTCAGCGGAAGTCCCTAGTCAAGGCGGGCACTACCCAGTGTACTGCCATCTCCTGGGTAGGAGGCGGTCGAGGAAAAGTCTGCCAGAGGTCAGCTTTGATCCAAGGACCTCCCACACTGGACCGAGGCGCCTTAACCAACTGCGCCACGGCGGTGGTGGTAACTCCTCGCATACTGCTAGTTACTATGCTTAGGAAAACAATGCTTCCCTGACGACAAAGATTTAGTCACTCATGCATTGAAGTCGTTATGTGACGGCGAAACGATATATCAAAGCTACCTAAGTGCACTTTCTATACATTTGCATAATTTTATACTTTCACACGAATCGTAAAAAACATTGACGACAGAACAACAGAAACTGCGGTACAACAGCTGCACCAGTGAGTGACGCCGGCGGCGTTTTGGCTCACCCTTCGATGTCGACCAGGCACCGCTTCCTCTCCAGCTTCGTCACTGACTTGGTGCGCTTCAGCGGGTTGCCCTTGAACGACCGCTTCGAGAAAAAGTTCTGAAAAAAGAACACCACACCATAGTTAAACAACACATGATAAGTGATGTAGATTGTTTGTTCCGATTTTCCACTCACGAAATTGGATACGAATCTGAAAAAACTGGCCAGAGCATAGAATGCAGAACTTCATGCTTTTATCTCCGTTCTAAAGCTTCCATAACATCAAGCCAGCTTTAGCAAAATAAAAATGCCAATACGCTCAATTCTAATCTCCCGATACAAAGGACAGCAAAACATAACGGCCAGTTTGTTGGCAGGCTAGAAAATGTCAACAAATAGAGCATGACGCGGGGCATAGCTCCGAATTATTTCGGTATCTAAACTATTTTTGTAAAGCCCTTGCCCTACAACACCAGACAGATCTACAGACCAAGTCAGAAATATGAACACAAAGACAGACACCACGATAGACAACCATCACTTTCCATATCGTCGGATTCCATTCCTACACGTCTGCTTTTTCATACGTGTCCTCCAAACCAGCGCTTCTGGGCTAGCGCCATCGATCCCTGTCTGCCAGTTTTAGCTTTCAGAGCTCGGCGGAGTCGCGCCAGACCCCCAACCGCCGACCTCCGGTTATCTCCACTCCCGGCAAACAGCACACGACACGCCCCCAATCACGATAACGAACTCCTAACGAATAACGACCGGCCCCGACTGCGGGCCGCCGGCATCCAACGTCGCAGGAGATGGTATCCAGCCCGTCGTTTTCGACACGGCGCCGCGTCGTCAGCGACGGTGAACGAGCGTTGGATGGCGGCGGGCGGCGAGGACGCGTCACGGGGACGCGCGTTCATCATGCGCTGTCAGTTCGGCGGAGACGCCGCGATAGCCGCCAGATGTAAACAGTCCCGACGAGACGCGATACGCCCGGAATGCTGTTTTCGGAAGATGGGCTTGGAATGCTGGGCCAGTTAAAACCGATAGAGTGCATTTCATCCAAATAACGGATCATGATCTTGTAGTCCCTCTTTGTGGATTAAAGAAACAGGCGAGTTTTCACTTTTGAAGAAAACAAAAATCTGCTCCCAAACACATAACAAAATTTCCGTTCCATGCAAGAAAACCATAAACATGATTTCGTAACGGGAGTCTGCAGTGCAGGGCATGACGACATGTCATGCCATACCGTCTTTGTTTGCAACAGCCACGGGCTGATGTGTCAATCAAATGCGCAACGGCCAGGGAGCGTGGATTCCGTAGATAGCCCAGCTGCAGCCGATCAAATTACTAGCATAAGCTCATGATGCATGTAAACATGACATCAGTGGCGCAACCCCCGGTATTTTACTGTCCATGATACGACACATCCATGTTTGATAGTCATTCCGAAGCCGACTTGTCACGAAATGTGGGCACAAGCAGCCGAACTCAGCATTTCGAAACCCAGCTTCAACATAGATATGATAGTCTAAGCCGCTGGCATTCGTGGAATTGCGATTACAATTTCACGTGCATCGAATTTGAATCGGGCTTAGTATGCGCTAAATTCAGCGGGGAGAGCTCCCGCGGACTTGTAACGTAATCTTCCGGAGCAAATCACCACTTCCTTTCACGTTGAAACGGCGTGTTCTCCGAGCCGCCTACCCACCAGGTATTCAATTAAAAAAATCGGACTGCCCGTTCTACCGCCCCCTCCTCTCTATCCGTCGGTGAAGAAAAATGACGCCCAACCAATTAGTTTAAACAAAACGCGGCACAGTAACCAGGCTTTGAACCATACCAAAACAGCTGCAATTCCAACACATCGTAAGTTAGCGTTAAAAATCAGAATGAAAGCAGTCCACATCCTTCACCAGAATTTAACAGTGAACCTCAGGTCTGGAAGGATCTGGAATCCGGTAAGTGCGATTAAAACCCGATTTCAATTCTAGGCGTGAAACAGATGACCCAAGACAAATATATTCAGCATTTAGCCTAACAGCCGGCGGTGCGGCCTCTTCAGGTTCCAGGTCTGACTATTGAGAGGAGTGCGTGACATGGATGATCGCTGGCCCGTGTCCGCCCAGTGAACCAGGTGCCCGACGCGCCCGCCGCCGCGTATCTATTATCGGTCCTAATCGGTCACCCTCGGCTTCTGACCTCCATCAACCACACCGCACCCCGGCGCCCAGCTGACGAGGACCAGCGCCTCTGAAACTCCCTGCGCCGCGCGGCCACCGCGGCCGGACGGGATAACAAGGACGGCCGCCGGCCCAGCTGCCCATTTTAACGGGCTCGGCCCGGTGAAATGAGATGGCGCTGTGGCTGTATGCCGATGATAACTTCCCAGACACGTGTCCACCCCTCCCCGCGGAGAAACCGGCCGATTCAGTGGGCGGAATTCGGGTGGAGTCGACACAAGTAGCCGTCTTCCAGCTGCTGGCTGGACACAGCCACCTGCCGATGCCACCCTTATTCCGCCCCTCCCCTCCCCCTCTCTCCTATCCTCCAGCCGAGACAGCAGTCGAACACGTGCCGGGGTCACGTGACCCGAGTGCCGGTGCGACATCAGTGGCGCTGCCGGTCAGGAACACAGAGAAAGCGAACCGATCTCCTTTGGCAAGAGGTGAAAAGATGTTTTCGCGACTCAAAGCTCCTGCTCGACTGATTTGCATGTGTTTTTCCGTCACTATCCATTCGGCGATTAAGAGCGATGGGGAGCGGCGACGGTTTCGACAGCCGGAGACGGAGCGGCTTTCTTTTCGGGTCGGTCGGCGTCGCCGCCGCCGCAGAGTCGCGTCAGCGTGTAATCGGAACATCGCTGCCGCCATAGCCTTGCGTGCCTAGCTGCGAACCAGCCGGAAGAAGCAGACGGGAAAGTCGTGCGGATGCCAACCAGCCGCGACTACCCAACCACCGGTACCGGCGGCAGCTCGGAGAGACAATCACCTCGCCAATCGGTTCACACAATCCGGCACATTTCACGGCTTGTCTGGAGAAGCTTACCGCGCGCATTCTTCCAATATCTCAGCTTGCCGGACCGCCGCAGGAATGAAACCCCTGCCATTCAGCGCGCGCAGTTCCAGTCAGCAGGCGACGGCGAACAGCACGGGCGACAGAAGCTGATGAATTCTCTCAGCGGTCAGCCGGAACGCGCCATGCGCTGGTCTGTCTGGCGTGCACCAGTTTGGAGGCATGGTCCGCGCCTGACCTGGTATTCGGCGCGGCGGCGGGACGGGCGGGGCGGCGGCTGGAAAGGCTGGCGGCGGACCGGCGCGAGGCGGGTCAGCGGCCCGGACCGGCAAACTGCGGCTCCCTCAGCGCAACCGGCCCACGTCACTGACACGGTCACAGAAGTGACGGACAGACTCACTTCTGGTCACCGATGTGACGGACAGACTCACTACTGCTGATACTTTAGTAACAATTACGGTGCGTTCGGTGTATCGAACACTTTTGATACGGTGCAAAATGTGCCCTACTCAGGGATACACCACGAAAACCACGACAAATAGTGCAAGAAAAACTGTATGCCAAATGCCAGAGTCCCGCACGGATGGATGTGGCTGTCCGCCCGTCCGATATCGGACATGGTTTTCTGTCCGTCCGATGACGGACATTGTTGTCCATCTGCCCGATGGCGGACATGGTTGTCCATCTGCCCGATGGCAGACATGGTTGTCCATCTGTCCGATGACAGACATGGTTGTCCATCTGTCCGATGACAGACATGGTTGTCCATATGTCCGGTGACGGACATGGTGGGGGCGCGGTAGTGGAGTGGTCAGCATAGCTGTCTGCCACGCAGCCGACCCGGGTTCAAGGCCCGGCGGCTTCCCTGAACAAGGAGCAAGCTGGCTCCCGAGAAACCCTTCCAACAGGGAAAGAGTTGGCGACGCCATATGACCCTGGCAGTTGGTGCGTCGATAAGCCCCAAAATTATTATACGAACATGGTTATCCTAGCTCTTCAAGCATTGGTTCAAGTCGGAATCCAGCGTGCGGGCTTTGTGCTCATTCACACTAGAACATTACTGTACAACTGACAGCCACCAACGCCGCCTTTTTCCACTAAAAGGCGGTCCTTCCTTAAAGATTGATACCAATGTAGGCCACTTGTCAGAAGCCTCCAAACGAGGCGGCCCGGAGGCGGTCTGACGGCCAGGTGCGGGTGAAGGATCGCTCGCAGTTGATCTGACATCGGCAGCTGTCGTGTTTCGACCAGCCTCATCAGTAACACCTGCCTAAACAGCCGACCCAGACGCCGAGCAGCCAGAGAGGCGACTCCAACGCAGCACCAACATTTACCGAGCGCCAATTCTGCGATCTCCGACACGCCTGCCGCCCTGAAGACCCGATCCCACGTCTCAGCTTCTGTACTCTTAGCATAACGCCAGTGAAAGGCCCACTCATTGACATGAACAAGGAGAAAAGACAAATGTGACTCAAGTAGCCACTCTCTTCCTTCAAGTACCTAAAAGGACAGACAAAGTAAAGCCCTCAAGTCCATCATATCTCTACTGAAGTGTATACAGTAAGGTTCTCCGACAAGCCCAGAGGCTGGTCTCTTCATCATCGCCGCAGCTGCACTGCGCGTGGTAAGGATGACGTCTGACGAGCCGCTGGCCTTGCCGACAGCGAATTCCTGCCCGGCTGCATCGCGCAGGAAGTCATTAGCATAAGGCAAGGGAGCTTAATGGCCTCCGTCCACCCTCTGGGAGAGACGGCAACCTCACTGCCGCACCCGAGCCACCCTGATAAAAATAAAACTATTTCTGAAGCAAACGGGCCAGATCCAAATGTACAAATACCGTAAAAAGTACATGGAAACACGCATATGGTCAATAAATGGTTTGCACAATGACCTGATTAATCTTTTCCAGATATTGTAACTCCATATGCTCGTACTATTTCCAAGGATGGAATGCCTTAAATGTTGAGCATGACCTTTTTAAGTATTTCTATAAAAGCTATTATAATAAACGCTCGAAACATTTAAGGCATGAGTTTACAAAACGTTTTAGGCGCTTAAAGACTTGAACGTATTCCTATATAGATAACATCATGCGTTCGAAGGTGCGCATACCCCCTTAGAAGCTTAAGTATGGAAGGAGACCACTGACAGGAATAGCGACGCTCCAAGCGGATGTTAACATGTTTTTGTACTTTTCTCCAGTCATGGTTCCATTAACACGCGAAACTAATGTGTTTGAACACACCCAGTGGAGCCTCTGCTCTCACAGTGCCTATATAAGACCAGAGAAGAAGCGCGCACTGGCACAATGACCGGATTTCGGCTGCCAATGTATGTACAACGATCTTCGGCGTGACCGTGACAGCTAATCGCTCCATCAACGAGCGCGTAAATCATCGCGCTCGGGGAGCGGTGTTTCAATCATCGCACCAGCGTTCGAGGGCGGATCTGGACCGCGCTTCAATGCTCCCGGTCCATTTATCGTTGCCGCGCTCAGAAAAGCCGTGCTTGAGAGTAGCCCGCCAGTGCTGTCATACGCAAGGACGGCGGCTCAACGCCTGCGAGAGCAGCCAGCCATCATCCTCGCCATCTGATCATCAGGAGGCGGCAGTTCGATACTGGCCATTGAACACTGAGTCGCGCGCTCTTGGGCCGCTCCAAATAGAGCATGACGGTTGACCAGTTTAACGAAATGTCCTCGCTTGGCTTGTGGGCTTTCTGAAGGACGAGTCTGTTCCCACGCGTTCCAGTCAAGACATGATGGTTTATGTCAATTCATAATATTTGGCAGAGCTCTAGAAGACTGATATTCCGCGATGTCATTAATGTTAATTACATCGATCGATGACCTTGTGAGGATTGCGATTAACAAGGACCACGCGTTGTCCGGAAAGTGTTCTAATGAGGACAACTGGTTACATCAGCTTGGTCTGGGGCATGCTGAAGAGAACTGAGCGCCACGCAGTTCCGGCCACAACGGAAGCGGTGGGCCGGGCGTCAGAACAACCAGCGCCGCTGTCCACCCTCTTTGTCAGGAAAAACGCAGCGTTCGCTCTGACTGGTCAGAGCCGTCCATGGATCTTATCGAGGCAGAGACAGCTGACACAGCAAAGGAATCACATTGTTAATCGGTAAATCAAAACGGACAAAGACCGAGAAAGAAGATAGCTTACTATATTTCTAAACAATGAATACATTTGAAGAATGAATTAAATAAATGCTGGAACAGCTTGCGAGCTCCCCCCAAATGACAACAAATGTTTTGAGACTGCCAAGAAGCAGTATACGACCTAAATTTATCGGCCAGCTGTCACTGTACCGTATCTATCCTCTGAGACACACTGAACTACTCCTGAACCGATCCAAGGTGAATCCCTATAATTAGCACGTGCCGTTCAATCACGTTCGAGCATTGTGTAAACACGCGGCACGGCACGCACCGTCCGCGGGCCTACGGCGGCCGCTCGTGTGCCAATGTATCCCGTGACCGGGTGGCGGTGAGCCGTGACGCATCGTGACGTGACGTACCGTGAACCGTGACGTCGTCGTCTCGGCCCCCGCTCTCTGGCTCAGCACCGGGGTGCCGGGTGCCGAGCCGCGTCCGGCCAAGCCGACCGCCTTCTCGTACGACGAGTCTGCAACAAACAAAGGAGAATCGAGGTCAGAATTATTCAACGCTATTTATGTTCTAAATGGAAACAGTTCGCTAACGGACAGGACAGAAGAGGTGCGTCAAAGCCGATGTTTTCACATCCCTATCTGAGAAACATAACTTTTACATAAATGAGAGAGAGAGAGAGAGAGAGAGAGAGGGAGAGAGGGAGAGAGAGAAACTAGGCCAATATGTGTCGATACAATCCCATAAACGGTTCTCTGTTCAGGTCAAACGAGGGACGACACTTGACGCTTATTGGCGCCTCGCAACTGATGGCAGCGGACAGCACACAGTCGAAGCGACACCCGCCGTCGCCTCACAAAAACTCCTCACTCCAGCCTGTTCGAAGGCCGCCTCAAGCCAGGACTCTGCGATAAGACACCACGAACAAGGCGATAGCATCAAATCTACAGCAGCTACGAAGCGAAAGCGGAAGACGGGCAGGTGAGCGTCAACCAGGGAGTGATGGTGTCCCGAAACGGCGTGAGCAGCTTTGTGAATCGCATAAATGAAGAAGAGCACCAGCGACAGGCGCGAAGAGAGAAAGCATGTGCCGTTGTCGACGTTGCGACACGGCGGACGCCCGGGGAGGTTGTGGGGCGGCGCGTGTGTGAGTGGGCGCCGGTGCCAGCTCGGAATTCGGAGCCGGCCGGACGCCCCGCGGTGCGGTACCGGTCGGACGGGCCCCACGGCGGCGCAGGGGGCAGCAGGGTCGCGCGCCGTGTAATAGCGACGATTACACGGACCGCCCCGTGGCGGACCTGAGCAGCCGGCTGGGCCTCCCACACCTCTGGTGGTGCAGCAGGCAGGCGGAGCACCGGTCGTGACAAAGCTGCCGCCAAGAGAGTGGCGACATTGCAAGGTTGGTGCTCGGGTCACGGCCGGCGCCCGAAGTGATCCCGACGAGATGGGAACGTGATGGAATACCTCCCCAAGACATACGGCAGATTTGTTCGTGAACGACTCATGATTTGACACGGACCCTGAAGAGAGCAGGCTCTTCTAAAACCGGGTCAGCGCGCAGCATAAATCACGTGACCCGGCGAACTTTGAGAACATGACTGTTCGCCTCATCTCTCCGGAACTGTCCGAAACCGGCGGAAGACTTCCATTAAAACATCGTTCTGGGACTGCCTTGTCTCAGTGAAACGCCGCACACGACAAAACAAGTCGTAACATGGCAGTACTATGCGGCATCTTCACGACCAGATTTCAAGAGGAGTTCCTCGTTTCATAGAAATGCATTCTGAAAGCAGAGATTATTACGCTCTCAAGCACCCTAAGTTTGAAGCCAGGCATGCCGACGCACTGCCATGGAGCCCACCATACGAGTACGTAAAACTCATTGTCCCAGCCGTGTTTCTTATACATGCTGTTTTGGATTGCCTTGGCAATCAATTCATTCGCTCATGGATGTCAATCCAATCACACACCTTTTTGCACTATCGGAAGCCTACAAAACTTGAAAATGAGGGCAGTGTTTTCGAAAACGAGTCATCCGTCAAAATCATTGTTAATTTCAGACCCGGTACATGTATTATATCCACAAATTCCGGTTGCATCATTTCCAAAAGGTGTTTTGATGATCAACGGAAGCGAGTTTTAGAACCATGGCTCCCCGCAATCCACTTAGGAACTTCGTCGCTCAAAAATTCTAGCCGATTCTTTACCGACAAAAGCCTGGTTTACACATGCCTCTGTAGGCACGCACGCAACATTGGATGCATGCACATTTAGCACAGTCCAATTCTTCGAGCAGACCATTCAATATAGCGCCGACCTCATAAAGAATACAAATCATGCATTCCTTGAAATAAATTCAACCTTTTAAGTTTTTTTAGATACCTTTTCTGGCCACTGACGGGAGGGTTTACAGGACGGGTAATAAGCCTTAGTTTCAGGGTTTTGGGACTGTTGTATATTCGTTGATTAAACGATTCTTTTATTTCCCGATTCCTGTGAGCCTCACACATCTGTCTTCTAACTCTATCTTCAGAGGATAATATTTACACTTTTACACGTAAATGCATGCATTATATCACAGCAATCTCTGTAAAACTTGGACTATAGAGTAATGTGGCAACAAAAGCGCTTGCGAAACCCTCCACCCCCGGCATGTCTAACAAGACGAAACACATTCCTCAAAGCTGATAAATTTTTGCGACGATTATTCACAAAAAAATCGTGCAATACCCCTTGGATCTAGGTATGCCTTTATTATCATTGTAGCGATCAGACACGAAATCATGATAGTATGAGAAAATTTATCAAATGGGAGGTATATCGTAACACTGATTGTTGCAAAACCAATGCACATAGCATCAATACACATGGTCGTGACATGAATATATAGTATACAAGTCGCCGTGACTGATAAGTGCAGAATGGGAGGAAACGGTCAGATTCTTCTAAATTCTGCAAGTGCGGCAGAAGTTGAGTGTTGTTTGCAGAACATGACATGACACAATATGACAAGTTTATCCGGACTCAGATTCAGGTCAGAAGTTACGATCAAACGTTTTAACTGTACAATACCCTCTGACTTTGGTTGAATAGGAATGCATGCAGCGGCGTGGCCTACATCTTCTGTCCATTTTTGGCGCTACTGAGCCTACTTTTGCGCGGCCTAGGATATGAGATGAAAAGATCCCGTTCGGCACACAACGGACCGGGTTATGCATGGGCAGCAGGAAGCAGCTGCAGTCAAAGGTCAAAACGAGATTATACAATACTGGGTCGTCGGATCGACTCCAAAAACAGGTAGGCTGCAGGGATGCGGACGAGTTTCTGAACTTTAGAGGAGTAAGGTCACTGGGTGATCACCAAATCAAGGTCGCGAAATTATTCAACCAGGGGAGGCTTCGTGTTATTATGGTTCCCAGTACATAATTTCTGGCCATCGCCATTGTGAATCCGTTTAGCCATTTGTGTCCAGGAGGAAATACATTTCCCCCGAGCAGCCTGGGTCAGCCACGATGACTCTGACGTACCTGCCCGGAGGTGTCGCTTCTGCGGGATTGGCTTTCGGCATGGCTCCGGTGTGGGGGGCGACACAAATCGTATCCGCATCCTGCCGAGGGACCGGCGCACACCGCGTCGTCCAGGTGCGAAACACGCTGCTGCGGTGCACAGACCGCCGATCGGAGGTTCCAGACCGGACGTCCTACTGGAAGGTCAATAACGGAGTCTGCCCAGCTGACCTTTGTCTCGGGGAAACCAGCTACCCGCTTTAGTCCGACCTGCAGGACCAGTGCAGATCCTCTCCTGGTCTTAGGTAGCCGACGCACCCCCACTATCTGTAAGGCACACCTCACTATCGCTGGGCTGCGCGGCGCGGAGGGCGTGCTTTGCCGACGAGAGGAGTTCGCGTGCGGCAGTACCGTGCGCAGGATGTCGGCACAACACCACCGAGACCGCAGCAGCACGCGAGCCGGCAATCAACGCGACACTCAGCACTCTGACACACTTCTCTGGACGCCCCGAGCTGGCTTAGCCGCCGCTAACCCGCTGCCATGCGCTCCAGTAGCTGAGGATGAAGTTCCTTGAAAACACTTATACCGATCAAGGAACGATATACAAATTAATCAGCAGTGCAGAAATCAGTTCACATCACTCTTCGACCTTGATATGATTAATATTACCCTAAGTGAGGTAATCAAAATCAGCCAGTTCTGGATCCGCCGTATCACCAGCTTATCACAAGACCAACCAAGTGTCTCTGACTCCCGTCTACAGTCACGCTCTGCACTCTCTCAGCAATCCACTTCTCTGAGCCGTTCGGTGGGTGGGCGCACGTGTTTCGGCGCCGAAGCCGGTACCACGACTGCCGGCACGGCGGCGGACGCTCAGCCTACGGCCGCGGTAGCAGAGAAAGTACGGCGCCGCCGCCGACGTCACAACTCCCCGAAAACTTTGCAAGCTCCAGACTGACTGCAGACTCTGACCCGGAAAGGACCCCGGAAAGTCACACCTGTTCCATGACGTGAAGAGATGGCTGGAGACAAAAGCCCTGCACGAAGAGCGCTGGCTGGAGCGGCGCTCCCACGCCCACCCGAGCAGTGGCGTCGCCAGGGGGCGGCCGTTTGAGCCGTGATCATCCTTAGGTCAACCTCTTCCATGCATTATATATACCAATTATTGCAAGCTTAGTTTGGGCCACCATGATATAGCCCGAGGTTTACGATTTTTACTACGCCACTGCAACCAAATTCTTCACTAATTAAGGATCAACAGTTGACTGGTGAGTGATTACATTCACCTTGCCAGGCCCACTTCCATGAGTCGATGTTTGTAGAACGAAAAGTCGTATATGGAACAATTACTTCTAATATCGGTCGAATCGGGACCACTTCGCGAGAATACAGGGCCATCAAACGTAACGAGTACACATGAACACCTCGAAACAGATCAACGATTTCCCAGATAGAAGCTAACTAGCACAGACGCTTTTTACTAAACGATACAGTTTTTATCTATTGCTTTATTTTTTTAATATCTGAGCCTGCCATTCAGGGGCATGTGGGCTTCTGGGATGTCGCCCGAGTGCTAACAGTGACGCCATTTTGAAGCCAACATGGTTCCAAGCCGAAGGTCACACAAGTGATCGATCGATTTCCCCCGCAACTCAAAGCAAACAGACTCATTCATTCGGCGTATGACCCGCTTGCATGCAGCTAATCAGTGATTGCACTATGGTGCAGCGTTCGGTGAATCTCGCATCGAAACGACCGGTGTAATCCCGAAGACTAGAGGTCAGGGGTCAAGGACTTTCCCAGTCGTGATCTTCAGGTGCCGGGCCTCCAGCTCCGCGAAGGACCATCCCAACTGACCACGGTCACGGAGGCACTGCGTTCAAACCCCCAACAGCCGAACACGGGAAGGAAGCAAGGAGTTTCTATCGATTGGAAGAAAGCAAGGAGTTTCTATCGATTGCAAATGTAAGATGATAGCAGGGTATCCCTAAACTCGAAAAAGTGAGCGGGCTTCTGTTGAGGATCAGTGGGCGGTTCAGAAAAAATTAGATGACATGCATGATAGCAGACCTCTAGGGTTTCAAAATTTTAAATGATCAATGTTAGCATTTATGTTGTAATATTTCTGGATCTTCATAGATTTGCTGATGACTTCTGATAGCCCAGCTGAGGCGCTAAAATGAGAGGAGAGAAAAACTGGTGCTGTTTTTCCTTCAGCCCGGGAAAAGAATAACAAGTATCATACTATTAAAAAATATTGCACTGTCCGCAACCGTATTATTTTATCGGTATGCAAAAATAATTGTTGCATGTTAACTGTCTCCTAAGCAACAGGTCAGAACCGGGTTCGAGGCCTGGTGGCAGAGGTGCAGAAAGTATGCTGTCACAAACTCAATGCGACGTATGCCTCCTCTGTCACACAAAGCTGGAAATCATAATTGTATACTTGAATACTATTTTCAATATGCTGAATGTCATCTACCTGTCTCTTACTTTTTACAGCAGAGAAGGTTCAAGCACCATGCCATTGCACCACGAAAGTAGAAAACTGTGTTTCAATTTTTAGATCATGTTTTTGTTTTTGGAAGGAAAATTTCCAATTATGGAACATTTTTCCAGTATTGGGATCATAACTATTATTGGCAACTCCGACTGCAGTTTCCCCCAATGACATGCATTTCCCTTTTTGAAGAAGTTTCCATTTTTGGAAGGAGTAGTTCCAATTATGGTACATTTCCCCATGATTAAATGTAGCAATTATCATGAAAATAATTATTATTGGGAACTAATCTATGAATGGGAGCGTACACCTACACACAATTGGGAACCCTGATCACAGCTTCCCCCCACCACTGAACTTCTATCTCACATATCAACAAAAGGGACAAAAATGGCAATGTCAATATGGGATTTGGATCTACCTAAAATGTGTTGGTAAAGTGGACCTTAGGTAACATTTTTATAGACAGATCAAATGCTTAAAATTTTCCTCCCACCCCCAATTATCACCTGCCTGGTCGTTCCTTCTTGCAATAAAAACTCTGAGGCAACTACCCTGCAAACATATAAAATTATGTCTGTTGGCCTAATAGGTACAGAGGTATTGGAAGTCCCATACCAAAGAAAGATCCAGTGTGGTCAAAATTCTGCTTAACTCCATGCAGTTCAGGTCCTGTGTGTTGCTTACTACCACTGGTAGTAAGCAAAACGCCCCCAACCAGCGTTTTCGAAGTCTCTTTCTGAGATGAGAAGGGGGTCTACTAGGCCCCCCTCCAGTGCACTTTAGTTCCAGGCCCCTCTCCAGTGTGGGTTTTAACACTTTGTGGAGGACTGCATTAGCACACATTTGCTATCTGTACAGTATTGACATGATAATTTGATCATGAAAACTCACCTGAATCACTGTTGTTGCCAGCCTGTTGCTGGCGCCAACTCTCCCAACTTCCTCCAGCTCCAAATCTATCTAACCAATCTTGACTGGGGCACAAATAAACTAAGGCACAAGCAAGTTAAGGAATGAAAAACCAAGTTTGATATGTGAAAGTGCATCAGTCTCAAAGGAGTCTACATTCATCTTAGATTAGCCATGGGCAGCACTTTTTATTCTAGCTAATTTTAGCCTGCACTTATCTCAGATATACCTAATAAATATGCCCTCAAAAGAAGTGGCTTCCCACCTGTTTAAATTGTCTGGCAGGCTCTACATCTGGCTCTACATCACATAAACATTTCGAACTTGTCTTGTCGCTGTTGCGTAGCTTAAGTAGAATTGCTGCCAAGCTATGTTTATTTTTTCACTCATTTAGGACTTTTCTTAGTAGCTTTTAGGCGTACTATATACTAAATTCAAAGAAATAGGGGCCGCTAAATTGAAGAGACTCAAACTTTAAATATGATTTAACCTGACAAAATGGACAGCAAAGTACTTGATAACGTATCTGCGTTATCGTTAATGCCTTAAATATGCCCACAATCGTGTATTTCTCGAAAAAATTGACTGTCACATTTCGGGCATCTAGGCGGCAACTTTCTGGCAACTACTAACAATCGGCACCATTGGGCCATGGAATACTCCATGATTGGGCTGCATGTTAAAATCTGGCAACTGTGACAGCGGTTTCCGGGTTTTCTGCAGCGGGGGTCCCTCGTTTTAGTAGAAACTGAACACAGTACCAATATTGTATCACTGATGGTACGCTGTGCAATTGAAGAACAGATTTGCTAAATTAAAATATTCGGTACACGCTTTATTCTGTATTTCGAAAAAATGTGGTTTGATTTTGATCCATAGAGTCAGGATCCCTATTTTGTCACACTTATGCACCTCGATTTTCGTAAATGTGTCACAAACTCCAGTAGCCGAGTTGGCAAGTTTCTGCACCTCTGCCTGGTGGGTTCTCTGAATAAGTACAACCCCACAGAAGCACAATAAATACACCCAAACCCTAGAACATGATGGAGTAGGCGACGCCGTATAATCATGGCAATTAGTGCGCCAATAAACACCAATAATCATTATTTTATGAAGTACTCATAATTCGATTGAGTACACAAGATAGCATTTCCATGCCTTACTACGATGTGAACATGGTTCCTACCAACTAGTCGGCAGATGCAGGCACTAAGTCTCATCCAGCCCACCACGGTTCAGTGCGCAATGGCGAGGGGCTGTTACTTCTGAAACCTCGTAGGCAGCCCGAGAAGTACCATACCCTAGTCCTCCCAATGCCGCCGGGCACTGACACAGAAGACGAGAGTGGGATGTTCGGCTTAGGCACCCGAGGCCTGCTGGTGCCCGATATAGAGCGTACGCCTTTGGGGGTAACGAGGAGAAAATTACCGCGTCGTGACTGCCCTGGAGTTGCGTATCTCAAATGGCCTTCGTGCCGGTGGGCCGTCGGGCGTGCTCGTGAGGGCACCATCAGCGTCTTCGGGCGCGTCTGCACGCAGACCTCCACCACCAGCGCACTCCTGACTTTTTTCTTTCGTGGCGGTCCCCTTAAAGAGAATGGACCACTTTGTCGAAATTCTTAACATAATAATTTAAGAACAAGAGAGGTCTGAAAATTAAGAAACATCATTTTCCCACTTTCATACGCTAAAAACAGAAATTTCTGAAAACATGTGAAGTCATCAAAACATCAGTCTTAATATTCAATTTAATCCCAAACATTGATCATAGACTCGCTGTAAAGCCTCATTCACAGCATTTCCGCATGGCAAAGACAGTATGAAGGGGCTATCCAAATAAATGGTGAAATAATTGCAGGACCTGCAACCGATTTTACGCTGAGGACGTCTGGCCTCATCATCAGTATCATATTTGTTCATTTGCCACGGCAATCGTACTCTCGGTCCGCCCTTCCATTCTCTGTCTTGTTAAGCACTGGTGCAAAAACTGAACGACAGATGGCGTTATGGCGGCTGTGTTTATTCAGTAGTGAAAATATTATGCATATTCCTGATGTAAAGAAACCATTTCAAGGTTGGATTTTGAAGAAAAAACAATTGATTCTTGTTTTGGCAAGTACGGGGGAGGAAGGATGAGAAGTTAAGAAGAAGGGTGGGAGAGAGAAGATACAACCATGGTATATGCAGGAAAGAGAAGAGACGCCCATGCCCTGAGAACAACTCGTCGCGCGCGGTTAGGATAAAATTTCCACCATACATTCCGGACAATCATTAATATATTTTGTAGATGCGTGAAATTGGCACACTATAAAAAATGAATCACGCGTAAAAATGCCGGAAACAACATGCTACTCTCCTCATGAGTTCATCAGGCCTGAAAAAAGTTATCGATGCAGCGAACGGCATGAAGAGACAAAAACGTTGCACATGCCAGAGCTGGTTCGTATAAAAACTTTATCCAATCAACTCGGCGCCAGAATTAGCCAACCTTGTAATCTAAGACTTGAGCACCAATCTATACCGAGTGGGCTAAACATTCGTTGGTTAATAAAGCCCGAATGTTGTTTCCACAAAGCGATACAGATTACTGACTTGCACTTTAATAGGGCCCTCGCATACCATGAAAACGTCAAATTCAAGAAAGTTTGGGCATTATGTCGCTGAGCTTGGTGCTGGGAATCGGAATAGAAATAACAATAAAGATGTGTGCAGTGGCAGACCAATGGCTTCATTTGGGGATGGGTCGACGGGCTATTTGGGATGGGGGCTCGAGCCTCCCCTCCATTGCTTCGAATCAGTATTAGATTTATCTCGAAAGCAGGGGACTTTATCAGCATTTTGGAATCCCATTGAGTACACTAAGAGATGGGGGCAACGTAAGGCGTAAAGTATTTCCCAACGATGGCCGACACAGCCAAGGCTGGAAGTCTGCTCGACCCAGGGTGTCCTGGATATGTTAACGCTGACACGGCAATGCAAGCCCCATACAAATCCCATGGCAGACCCAAAATCCAGGGGGATCCTGAACCCCCAACCTCTCCCGGAGATATCCACCTACGGATGCAGCACGCTACCACTGATTACGCTGCTTTGTTTCCGCGGCAACAGCCGACGCGGCGGAAGCGAGCACCACCAGACCGTAACCACTGCTGGTTGTTCGCGGCGTAATCCAAATCGGTGAAAATATGGACAACAGTGCCGAGCATCTTTATGCTAAGAGCATCTGCGGATCATAGAATTGCCGGTAAGTGGGGGGGGGGCAATCTTGACCAATGCGCGCCACTTTTGGACGAAAGAAACATGGGATGGAAGCCAAATGCTAAATAAAGCCTATCGTGGCTGCGACGATACTCGCATCCTGGGAGCGACGGCGAGGGGGTGGGAAGCGACATTTCAAGGGGCGCCATCGACGTTTCAGGACAGCACCGTGACCATTTCAAGGGGCACCTAGCGTGTTCGATCGGGGGGGGTGTCCCCTTGCTCCGTGCATCGACCTATGACTAAAAGGAGGTGATATCGCTGCACAATGAACTACGCACACCGCGGCACATATATCTACCCAAGCTCAAACTCTGACGGAAACAACAGAGTGCCAAAATATATAGCGGTAGGTGGGCACGCACACGAACATAATGACAACGTTATAATCTATTTGTTGGGGTTCAACGATGCACTGCCTGCCAGGGTCATACCACATCGCGACAATATGAAGATGTCGTCACGCACAGAAAGCGTACATCACCACCATGTCAGCTAGTTCGGCGTTCTCAGTGCGTCGAAGGTCGTCGCCGGTCCGCAGCGTCGGCTCAGCCTGAACCGCATACCCACCCGCCGGTGGTATAAAAAGCGTGCTGCTGCCGGTAGCAATTAACGGGGCGCCGCGGCGCGCCGGGCCGCCGCGGTGCTGTCGGTGTTCTGCCGCCGACCGGCGTTCCGGCGCGCCAGACAGAGGCGAAAACCGCGCCAAAACCGGCACCCGCCACCGTGCGTACGGCAGGCCTTCACGGAGACGCACGCTGTACGTTATTTCGACCATGGTTGTGTCATGTGGATAACTTTAACGATATATCAAACGTCACTTTCCGCCTGGGATAATATTTTACCAGATATTTTGATATTAAATCAAAACTATGATGTTTTTCTCCCTCCTAACGGCCGCGGCCTCTAAAGGTAAGCAGGTTTCTCATTGGCTGAATTCCGCAAGACGCAGTTGGTATGAACGGGCGTTTGATAGACATCAAGGTTCGACAACGGTAAAACACTATGAAGTTACGTGACGGAATAACACAGGCATACCGAAAGGCCGTGGAAAAAGCTGAACCAAAAACCAGATCATCAGTTATCTTTTTCCATGGACATCTTAATCGTAGGCGCCAAGACGTGGACCAAATCATGCACGAAAAAAGTTCGAGTTTTTCATTCCTTTTGGCTTTTTGCTTTCTGCTCCAAATATAGTCAAACAGTGCCTTAGAGCCATGCTCCTTTAGAAAATCCCTCTGAGACTATTTAACAAATACTTGTAGCGACGTTTCAGAACCCGCTTGACTGGAGATGCTGGCTCCATATATCTCGGCTTTTTTCTGCGATTTTGGGTATATACATGCATGTCCCATACTGCCTCGTCGGCAATATATTTCCAAAGCGGTGAACGACGACAACCAGTTCATGCAGAACTTCGTTTCTGGCCCTCTTCATGCGTGGTGCGTGTCCGTGCATCGTATATAATTTACGATGCATGGAAGGCGGTTTCTTTTCTACGATACACTCGTCACGGTGCGTAGTAACGAGGAAAGGCCTCAAAAGCCGTGAGACGAGCAGGTAGCTGAAACCTCGCCCCAGTGTGCGGAGTGGTTGACACCCGCTCGTGTTTTTTCCCGATGACACCAGAGAACTACTTTGCATACCTTTCCATTTCTCAATTCCGCGGCTTCTTCGAAAATCTTAAGCTTGGGTCGTGCCAGGTCAGGTCAATACGCCAAGACACGTGACCTCACATCCAAAAATGTTTCAAGTGGCACCATTTAAAGAAGTTTTTATCGATTGATCTGATATTCGCATCTCATACTGGGCCGACCAAACACCATAAATTGCGGCAAAGGGATTTTGTTCATCGAGGACCAAGGGTCACGTACGGGACATTACCTCTCCATTCAAAACTTGTCATGACCTCAGCATTGGACTTAGCCAAAAGGCTAACGTGCGGTTTCATCTTCTCATGGGTCCACTACTTGTTGCGTTTAAAGCAAATAAATCGCAACGATGGTACATATTTTCTCATCTTCTTTTCTATGGTGAAAATCTAACATAAAAACTTATCCGGCCAGCCCATTATTTCACGAATATAAGTATATCTTGATAAGGTGTTCACTGACCTGTCCCCTCGAATCGAAATATTCGAGGTCTGGCGACATTATGACTGATAGTTTTTTAGATTTACTACTTGATTCTGATGAAGGGCTGGCCCGAATATACAATCTTCAGTGTGTTTACATCCGGATTCGAGGGGACAGGCCAGTGAACACCTTATCAACTTATCATCACGCTTCTCGCCGCAGCACTCCAAAACCTATCAAAATAAGAATAACTTTAGAATCAGCGCTAGTTCGACATCAGTAAGGCAGAATGCCATACCAACAGATATATTCAGTCCACCACCGCCAAAGGAGCCTGCACCCGAAGTTACGGCCACTAAAACAAACATCATCTCTGGAAGTATACAATAACCACGTGTCAGGCAGCCAAACACGAGACCGGTTTCGTGGCCATAAAGTGACGGGAACTATCACGTTAGTGAAAGTAATACCCACACTATTTGATCAATACGCAAGGAGACTGCAAGGATACCAGCATCATCACCTGCTCGATAAAGCCAAAAAACAAAGCCATCACATAATAGCAGTGTCGAAACACCGTTCATTTATTTTATTTTATTTTATTAGCGCCACTCCCAACAGGCACACTTGCTCAATTACAGGGAGCATTGGCGTGGGTGTTTAAGGATCCTCTCCACCGGGTCAGATCGGACACGGAAGGCGGTTTCCCGCCGTGGGGATTGAACCCACTTAATCCATGCTATCGGATCCGATGACTGGCAACGAAGCCACTAGGCCACCCCGGCCCCATATCACTCAGTTTGTCTATGGTCAACACTCCGGCGGTATCATCATTGCAGAAGTTTTAGGGTGACTCAACTGCATTAAGCTCTTTCCGTTTCAGTAACCGTTTGGGTTTATCGACGCACCAACTGCCTGGGTCATATGGCATCGCCAGCTCTTTCCCTGTTGGAAGGGTTCCTCGGGAGCCAGATTGCTCCTTGCTCAGGGAATGCGCGCGGCCCTGAACCTGCGTCGGCCGCGTGGAAAACAAGCCCGCTAACTACTACACCACCACACCCCCATTTTATATTGATGATAAATGACAGTCCCTAGTTCCAAATTTAAGTCATCGCTTTGGCCGCCAGTACTATACTGAATCATGACGGAATTATTTTAACCCGTTCTACAGCAAGTGCTATACTGAATCATGACGTAAGGATTTTGAACCCTTCGGCAGCCAGAGCCATATTGAATCATAATGACAGGATTTCGACGTCATTCTGATTGTTGACATACAAGTTCCATAAAATAATGAAGACAAGGAAGGCACTATCAGGCCATCACTTGGCCCTAAATTGCAATAAAAACCGATGTCACACTTAGGTTAATGTTGCAAAGATCTCAGCGGTAAGAGAAAAATATCAGTAAAATTTCAACACCGGAAACAATTTCAAACAAGTGACACCGAAGCTGTATAACTTGTCTCCAAGTTTATTAAGTACAAATCGGCATTCCATAAATAACATAGCACAAAAGAAGGGGTAGGGATTAAGCCATACCGTTATCAAACGTTAAACACGGCGTCAAAAACTTCATTTGGCGAACGGAGGGTCAAAAGTCACAAAATATTCGTTACGTAATTTCTGCACGGCCCCAAATGAATAGCAACTGTTCACGGAAAAGTATGATACCAATATCAAACAGTACGCGAAGCTGAGCCTCATTCGCGACCGCGGCACAACTGCCGAGACCAGCAACGTCAAAGCATCAGTCAAATGTCCATTCCAACGTCCATTCAACCCACTCCCTTCCGAAAGGTCGTGTAACGGCGGCTTCAAACGGAGATCAATACTGGTGAGTCACGCCGGGTTTGAATAACGCTTTAACAGCGCGGGTTTACGGTACACATGTACCAGACAGGGGCGGGGCATCGCTCCCGCTGTCGCCTCTGTGTCTGGTGCACCTGCATTTCCGGGCCGAATAGTAGACAGAGGCGTTAGATGCGTGAATGGCAATACTGAGGTCATAAATAATATTTATTGGGATTTAACGATGCACCAACTGGCAGGGTTATACGGCGTCGCCAACTCTCACCCTGTTGGGAGGAATTTGGGGGATCAGATCGACTCATTCAGAGGCTCCACCGGGACTTGAACCCGGGACCGGTGGCTTAGGAGACTAATACTGAGGTAGAATCGTATAGAGGACAAATAGATAACCGGTCAGAAAATAGAACATTTTCATGCCAACACAAAGACTCCACTTTGAGAAAACATAATTATACTTAAAATTGTTCTCCACTGGTCCCTCACCACATCCAGAGAAGTGAGGAGAGATGCATTGGGTCATGCACCCCATTTAGCTGAACTTCCAGAGTCCCCACAAGAGTTCCTTTGTTTTCGCGTAATTCACATTCTCCAGAATCTTACCAGTCTTACCATTTTTGCTGACACAGCGGCATAGGAGACCCAGTGCCATCCTGATGGTCCCGTTCGGCCCGTTCCTCTGGAGAGATTCTGGCTTCGGATTGTTCGGCACGCACCGACAAAAGATACAACTCACATCAGACGGTAATTAAGTCACACTTATTGTTTCTTATCAATATCATGTCCCACACCACATGCCTGCTGGTCTCTTGCTATCACCTCCAAAATACCACTGCCGATCGCGGAGTATCTTTTCCGCCGACAGTTTTACACGTCACCGGGTATTTTGTGCTGCCGGCCAATGGTGGGGTGCCTCCGACTGCAGTTCGGCCGCGGACAGCACAGCAAAGACCAGCGCAGCACGCGTCACGGCTGTCCCCCGGCCGCAGCACAACAGAGCCGCGTCTCGTGTTCCACTGTTTCAGCGGCCGCGTGCGGGTGCGTCACGCCGTGCTGGGGCGTCACACGCCAGCAGCCGTGACGGCGCGCGGCCAGCCTGAACTGACGGCGTCACGTGACTCGGGCAGTCACCCCGTTATTATCGGCACCCCCGCCGATCACGCCGGAGGCATCTGAGGGCCGCCGGAGCTTCAGTGGAAATCAGCCAGATATCGTAATCATCACTTCCGCCCGTCTGCGTTGCTCGACACCAACAGCGCCGATTACGCGCATGCTACAAGAAACAAGTAGCGGCGTGCTACCGCAGAGCTCGTATCGGCTCGCCCGGCGATAACTGAGCGCCGCAGGCGCGTCACGCCCGGCGAAGACGCCGAGCCCTCGAAATTTAAGTATTCTTACTCAGGTGAATGTCAATAATCTAAACGCCCTTGGTGGACTCATAAACCCACAGCATACTTCACGGATTTTATCAGTGTGGTGGCAGAGCAAAGGTTTCTTCTGTCGGCGTCTTCCCCACTAAATACAACCTGCGCATGGCCCTGTCGGATGAATAAGACTACTGGTGTAGTTGCAAATGTTACATCTGAGAGCGTCACAGGTCCTTGACTCTGGTTCACCAAAATGTATTGTTCATCGGTCAATGGCGGATACAGGGAAAGTGAGAGTGGTGAGGCAACATAGATGCGTTTCCCTAAGCCATGTATTTTTCTAAAGTGTAATAATTTACAGTTCTGATGGTCTCCCCTCCCCCCTCACCCGACATCCTATCGGCACCCTCCCATTAGCAACGTCATTTCAGGTAAGTAGTCATCATTCTCCGGCAAAAATGCAAGTCACCAAACGCTTAGCTGAGCGCGTGTGAATACGTCGGCCTAGTTCGGCACCTCCCAGCAGCTGATGAATGTACTGTATACCGGACCAAAACGGCTCCATGTCGTCCTCGAGAGGGGACCCCGCTGTGGACTCGACCTTTGGCTGCGCTGGAAGGTTAGCCGGGCCGAGTGACGCGGCATCCCTCTATATAAAACTCAGCTTCCACACAGCGGCACTAACGACAGCACGGCGACATTATGGTACACGGAGCGGCTGCTATTTAATCGGGTTATTTTTACTCTGAGCAGGGGCGGATCCAATGGGGGCGGGGGTGACAGGGGAGATCAAACTCCTTGGGCTGAGATTAAGCACTGCAAAGAACCACCTGCATGAAGGGCCACCTGCATGGGGTCCCCAGTGATGGGTGTTCCGGGGAACTCAAATGTTGGTCAAGGGGGCCTCAAGAGTTGGTCTGAGCGCTCCAGGTATTGGTCTGGGTGCCCAAGGCGCTTGTCTCGGGGGACTGCAAGAGTTGGTCTTGGGGTGCTTTCAAGTATTTTACAAGTGCACGAGAGTTTCACGCTCATTAATTTAAATGGTGGAGGTCTCCGACCCTAGATGGGGGCCCCAAAAGGGGAGGCCAAAGCTGACATCTCCATTGGGAAAAACCTGGATCCGTCCCTGACTGAGCCTCTGAAATGCTAAACAAAAGTTGAATCATGCCAGTGCGTATTCCCCTCGTCGGGTGGCAAATGTATTGCGGTCTCGTAAGTTAATGACAATAAACTTTTAATTAGGCGTTCTGTACATATCACTTTCGCCCGTCTCTGAAGGTGTGCGCGAGAATTCATAATATTTAGGTGAGGGTGAGCTGTGTTAATTTTCTCAAAGCAATTGGGAGGCACCTTCAAGTAGTGGGTCGCAAGATGGTTTTAACTTGCGAGTAAATGGTCGCGGCAACGGAAGAAAGGCCAAGCCAGGGGTGTTAATATGGAATTTGGACCCGCCAAGTGCGTGAAAAATGCTGTCACCGCAAAGGGCGAATTTCAAGACCCTAAAATTTATAATTTTGGTGTAGGTTACCGAGTGTCCGACCTCGTAAGGTCATATCTCTGGATAGGAGTGTACAAAGCCCTTTTCATAAAGGAAGGAACGCCGTGATTCCTTGACCTTTTATCGTTGGAACCAAATCATGACCTATCCTTTTCAACCATCTAGGGTAGTTTCTGTCTGCTATTAACATAATTATCCGTGTTATTTCAATCAATCATACACGCAGTGGTGTAGCGGGAGATTGGCCACGGGGAGAGCAATTGACTGTGATCCCCGATTTTAAGCATGGAAACCCCAAGCCCAACGAGAGGCGCCATTCAATGTGCCAACTTGGAAATATTTGAGCAAAATCGCGTACATAGGCGGAAGACGAAACAGACCTCGGTCCAGTCTAACTGTTTTCAAGGTCCTGGATTCCTTGAACCACCAAGTGGGATTCGCTTTCGATATTTACGATGTCCGTTTCCAAAGGAGTATCACTCCCACCCAACCAACTTTCATGTTTGTTTAAGGAAACAGCAATCCCATCAATGGCCGCTCCAAGCGATTACATTGGGATACACGAGGTTATTTTTGCCAGTACGGGGGAATCTGACCTGTGGAGCGCTGTGCACTGCTGCCAGGGGACGGAGCGGGATAGCCCACAACAATTTCGAAGGAAAATCTACCATTGCTCTGCAATTTCGCCCGTGATTATCGCAGTAATTTCACCTGACCAATCAGACGGGGAATGACCGCAGCATGCCCCTTGAGCAGCACTGTGGTCTCGTTGCACCTCCTCCCGCATCTTACAGCTTATCGCACTGAGTTTGCCGCAGTGAGCCATACCGCTGTCCGCAGCGCCACCTTCAGCCGGACTGGAAAGTATCTCAGATGGCGCTGCCGTCGCAAGCCATGGCGCTGCCATCGCGGGTGTACCAATAGAGGGCAGTATGGTAGCAGGTGGCGCTGGCACCAAGGGTATGTACCGATAGAGGGCAGTGGTCTCCCGCAGTTGACTGCAGAGGGCCTTCCTCTTCATGTCATCAAACTGACAAATTTCCGACCTCTACGCATCAGCATAGACCTTATGGGCCTCTATGTGCATGATAGAGCTCAGGGACTGAGCCAAACCACACAGCTCTCCTCCCATGAGGGTCTGGTGGGCTCCATGGAGTTCTAAAGAACAAACGAATAATTCCCGGGCGAGTATTCTGCATGAGCCTTTCCGATCTCCATAATATCCTCCCAACAGAGTGAAGGGTTGGCGACACATTTGACCTCAATAGTCGGTGTGTCGTAAAGCTCTTAAGTTGCTTTAAATTTGCGTTATTGTTAGTTCCAACGACTACAAGAAATTAGGCTTTATCAGAGAAACGCTTTTTATGACAAAATCAGTTATCTCCGTGTTCGTTTCTGGTCACTGCGATGGATTCATTAATATTCCAGCTCGCGCTCACTTCGCTAGCAACGATACCCTTAGAGCTAATAATACAACATCATCATCACCCGTGGATCCAGGGCCTAACCTCACAAAATTGGGGGACCAGGCCGTGATTCGGCAGGCGAGGGGAGTGGAGGACAGCTAAATGACTTCCTTCGACGAAAAAATACACGCATACAAATTTTTAGTGGGGAAGGTGGGAAGTGGGTGACACAAGTGAAGTTTTGCTCCCGACTCCGGCATAATTTCGCCTCTACCAGACACTAGGGGAGCATTGTCATTTATACATCCCCAATACTTTATACATCCTTAAACTCGATGAACGGATGAAACATTTTAAAAAGGGGCAATAACACATCTTAGTCTGAGGGCATAGCCCCCGCCCCCTGGATCCGTCAGTGTTAGCTATAGCACTGAAGGGAACATCTCGTACAACACATTCCAAACGCTTCCACGAATGTCTTACCGAACATCTTTTGAATGACTGAGAGATTCATAACCGCCAACTTTTCGGCGAGTGGTGAAAGCCCTTCATTTTCACTGCATTTATACTCCACTGTTCATTTCACTCTGAATACCCATAAGTATTACCGTGCTAAGCCATAGACAGGAAGTTTAAAAGCATAAACTATATTTAGACTATGACCCTTTATTCCCTCTTCCATACGCTGAAAATGAGCTGACCATATACGGGCAATACTATTATGTTGATTAACAATCTATATAAGCATACAATCGACACAACAATTATTTGTAAATCCTCATTATTGACAGTTGATGACATTATCATACATTTTGCAAATGCGATATATTCAGTATGATATTGCAATTTTGTAGTAAATCAATCCTACAAATCTGAATCAAATGATTCTACACGTGCTCCTGTTCGCGTTCTTTTCGTCCATCGTATATTAACCTTGTCTGGTGAAATTCAGCCCTCGATGATTGATGGAATGTGCCAAATCAAGCCAATTATCTATCGACAATCCAATTGACACTGTTTCCCGGGCGCGGGGCCGACAGCGCCCGCTGGAGCGCAGTGCCGCTACCACCCTCTGACATTGTACCCGCACCCTGTCTCACCCTATCTGGCTCATCGGCCGCACAATTAAACGGGGTCGGCCCAACACAATACAGGCCGTTCATCTCAGCCCACCGCCGTGCGTTCCGTGCTATTGTTCCGAGCTGCCGGCGGCCGCCGGAGCGTCTCCGGCCTGTGTCGCTGCCGCGGCCTCAGACCGCGCCGGGGTTAGGTGGGGTTAAGGGCAACTCACACCAGCGCGCTTCTTTCCCAGTTGCTGACCCTGACCGTCCCAGCTGAGAATCGGGCCCGCTCTGGGAATCTCACATGCAAGGCAAGGAACTCCCGCGCGCGGTTGAGGGCTGAGTGATGGGGACGCGGCCACGCTGTGGAGGTATGTACCTGACATGAAAACAAGGATTCATGCATGTAATTGCGACTGGATCGACGTGCGGGCTGGATAACACAGCAGGAGAGAGACGTAGCAACTCACTGAATGGAGCGGGTGGCGGTTGCAATAAACCAGCATGCCTCGGTCGGGGCACCCATCGGTTGATATGTATCAAATGGAATGAGACTGTGGCCGCTCGAAAGAAGCATTCTAGCATCATGAAACGTTCGCAGTGGAAAGAGATGAGGGCACATATTTGAAAAATGATAAATGTTTTGAAGTCTTCTTTACTCTGAGTTTTTGGCGAAATTCTTAGATAAAAATAACCAAGAGACTTAAACATTTCCAATGATACATACAGCACAAGAAGCATTACGAAACATAAATATGAACAGAACCGGATTTGCCATATCTGGCTTGGCTTTATCTGTAGCTACATTGCGGATCACTTTGTGCACATTGCTATTGTGGTGCAAGGCGACGAAATGCCTGTTTGACTGAAGGCTCCATCCCATCCAGGGAATGATATTGCACCTGCCTTGGTTTAAGCCCAGCTCTTTACCAATACCACCCATTTCGCAACTACCGAGAAATTGTAACCAACTGACCGCAGCGTATGGTCTGCCGTCGACGCGGTATATTGATATCTCTTTGGCGGTGCCCGGGCATCCCCAATATAAGTTCGGGTTAGTGCTAAAATAACATTTAAAGCAGTTAAAATATCAGTTAAAGCTTCTGCAATGGGTCTGCGTGAGGGCTAAAACAAGAATGATATAATGCAATATCTTTATATTTTGCTGTCATTGACATTGGTTCTGATTCGCGCACGCCGAAGACTCCGGACGCCGCCGTCTGCAGTTGAAGAGTGGGTAGGTCAGGGCTGAACGCTCAGGTCCGAACCGGACCTCTGAAACTTCCACGGCCACCGAGGCCAGTCCACTCGGAAATCCGGACTGCCAGTCCGAACCTCAACACGTATCTGCTAGCTCGTAATTACCAGTCCGAACCAAATCCTTATATTTTAGCTCGTAATTACCAGTCCGAACCAAATCCTTATATTTTAGCTCGTAATTACCAGTCCGAACCAAATCCGTATCTGCTAGCTCGTAATTACCAGTCCGAACCAAATCAATATCTACTAGCTCGTAATTACCAGTCCGGACCAAACCCGTACCTGTTGGCTCGTAATTACCCGTCGGAACCAAATCCGAATCTGCTAGCCCGTAACACTTTGTGCTTAATGGTGTTCTTCGGACAAATGTATACAATCCTTGTTCCATCAAGTTCAATACATTCTGAGTACTGCCAGCGTATCTAATTATTGTTCTATATGGTCTCCTTGAAAACGATAAATTCAATTCAGAAGTTGTCCCTTGTCTTCCATAGGTGGATCCAGGGGGCAAAGGGGGCAGATCCCCCTCCCACCGATCGACCGTCGGCGCTCCCCTGAAAGGTCAATAGCGCCCTCCTGAAATGTCGTTTACCCCCAGGATGCGAAAATCAGCGCCCACCGATAGGATTTTGAACCCACCTGATAGGTTTTGCAGGCCAAACTGGCACCCCCTGTTCCGGATCGCCCCCCTCCCCAAAATTGCCCCCCGATTGGAAATTCTGGATCCGCCTATGTTGTCTTCTCATACTCTTTTAATTAAGTTCTGGTTTTGTATGCTTTAAGACTTTAAAAATGCGTCAACAGAAGACTTCCCATCAGAAGTATTTGGGGCCAAGGACATTTTCCAAGGGCTGAAAGCCACGAATGCAGAAAGGTTGCGTCTGATAAAATACAGTGACAATGCTAACAGAACAGTAAATTCGGAGATTTAGATAAATATGGTAGTCTGCAATTTGTCAACTTACGGTTACATTTAGAGGAGCTGATGCGTTGGCTAATGCAGCCGAACATCGCACGTTTGTGGCTTCCGTTGGTTTTTGACATTTTATTTTGATTCCTGGCATTTCGGGAACAGCCAGCAGCGAGCTTCATTCCACACAATGTTGGGTTTTTGTGTCAATGGATTTATTTTCTCGGCCGGTTCTGTCTGATGGTTCAAGTTTAGCCGATGTCTTCTATCTTTAAACCGCTCATGCGTGGAAAGATGGTGAAAACGTTGTCTACAAGGTTGACACCGTTTTTTTCTGAGGACAGCCTCCGGCTGCTCCGCAATGCCACCTGATCCTTGATGGGCAAGCTTTTACTTAGACAATTTTTGGAGAAGGCCATAAATTAATCCATAGGTATTCGTTTTCAGCTCCTGAGTCCCCATCCACTTTCTTTCCGAACATCCAGTAGGCAGTAGACACTTGCAATACCCTCCGTGCATTCCTCAAACAATAATAGATCCAACGCCTCCCGTGTCTAAAAATATTTATATTGAGGAAGGGAAGTACTCTGGCACTGGTAGGCTCCAGGGTGGTGTTGAGGACTAGATGCCTAAAAACGGGACATTTGGGGATATGTATGTCGATTGTAACATTACACAACATTTTTCGTCCAGGAAGTCACGTTCCAAAACTAAAATAAAAAGTAAAAAGTTTCAAAAGCCAAACAAGATTCAAATATCACGCAAAGGTATTTTTTAGTGTGTGCTAAGGCAAAATATTTACAAGGTCTGCGAAACACAGGGAAACGTGATTACATAGTGTTTCGGTGCTTAGATTTTAGAAAATTGAACAATGACTTGGCTTATGAGTATATACCCATGGACACTAATGAGTTAAAGGGAGCTACGCGAAAAAAACTATTGGCTAGATCAAAGGTCACAAAAGTTGTTTCAAGCCTATTCTCCTTTTTGCGAATTCGGCCTGCAAATGCCTTAAAATTGCTCTCAAAGTCAACATTTCTAGACGACTTTACCGGTACACCTCTTATCGATGTAAATGACGTACCCCGGCTAAGGCTATCAAATTATCTAAAAACCGGTCTCATTTTTGCTACGCAGTGAATTGAAAGTTTAAAACTATTAAATGAAAGGTTATTTTAAAAAGCTACAGCAAAAATAATATTAAAACAAATATATAGGACTTTTAAGAAATCACAGTTGAACAATCAGAACGTACAGGCACCCCATAGGGGTCACGTGACCTTTTGACGCAAAGTTTCGTCATCCTGGGGCTGAAGCAGAAAACGACTCAAGACCCAAGGTACGAAACGGCTGAAGACTGGAGTAATTACGTTTTTTTCGTTTTTAGGGCAAACTAATTCATTTTGTAGTTTTCAAAGGCTTTGTAAAAATAATTCAAATACATATACAGGAGGACAGACATTTTTATTACAAGAAATACATTACTTTTTCAACTTTAAATAGTTTTCGAAAAGTAAGTGATGGGTGAAGGTTTCAGCATTTTATCGGAACTGTTAACCTATTTCGATAATAAGTGAGTGGCCTCCCAAAATTTTGCCAAAGATACAAAAATAATTGACATTTCCGTAATCAGAATTTTTCAAATAGCAAGAAACCACAATAATAATTTTTTGCGTATCTCCCTTTGAGGAAGTGCTGCTCGATGACTATCATCAGTGAGGGGACCTGTCATGAAGGTAATCAACGCTAGTTTTGCGTTTTGTTTTCTGTTCAGTTTTGAGGAAGTTGTGGAATAAACTTACAGGCGGGGAGCCCAGACAAATAAATACTGCCTCCACGCAGCCGACTGCCATCTTTGTGTGCGCGCATTTAGAAGTTCATGGTTGCAGAGAATTTGTCGAGAACTGCTCTGTAAATAGCTCTGTTTAGGGTTAGCCCTTTCATTTTACAGAGACGCGCTGTGTATATACATCAGAGTCCGGTACATCACTGACGCTCTGGAAACCTTTGTTAAAACCCACGATGTGCCAGCCGTAAATATAGGGCCCGTGAAAGGGATTTCGGAGACTGGTATTGCTAGCCGACGATCTCACTAATCAGACGTCTGTCACGTCCCAACAAGGTTCAATACATCTCTCAGCTGGCTGGAAATCGCTGTGAATATTTCCAGGAAAATAGCAGTGCGAAAACAATTCAAACTGGACAAAATGATAATTCACACCCGTGATCCGCACCAAAAGCTACTTATATCTTGTGGGCAATCTAATCTGTGTATGGTTCGGATCCGGATATCAAGTATGTGACACTGCACGTACAACGCGGCCGACTGATCAGAGTGGTCAATATGATATTCATGAAATAAAAACAGACACGCCAGTTAACTTAACAAATATCAAAAAATTAAATGCAAAGTGTCATGTTTACGGTTTCATTTTGCACAACTATGCCAAAAACATAGTCATCATCATCATCATTAAGTGTAACGATTCTTCATTGTCACATGTACCAGATCATGGCATGGCGCAACCTGGCTACGAATTATGATATCATTACCTCTCAGCCTAACTGCGATTAGGGATGATTTCAGCCTTTTGAGGGGGGTGTCCGGCCCATTCGATTCATCATGGGAAACACGGGGGGTATGAAATGAATGTCAGTCTGTTTTCTTACAGCAGAAGAAAGAACACTTTAAAACTCTGTCTCACGAGGCACCAAATCACACTTCATTACAAAACCGATCTGAATGTCGAAACCATATAAAATCACAGATAATTCGCGTCGACTATGGGACGTCAGACCCTGACCTTTGACACCGGCGGGGCCGGCGTTTGGCGGTGCGCTGAACAGCACGGGTCAGTTGGCTGGATTACCCTAATGGCGGCCGACGAAACGGCGCGTCATACATCAGCTGTCAGAACTGGCAGGGCAAGACTGACAGCGCCGCCTCACCCCCGGCTCAGCTGAGCGCGGCGGTCAGCAACAGCACTAGTCACAGCACAGCAACCCAACTCACACATGGGGTCCCCGTCCTGAGACACGCGACCCGGCGGACTGAGACGCCACCAACTCAGACATGGGGTCTCTGTCCTGGTCCCGCTAAATACACGGCCCGACGGACTGAGACGTCACCAACTTAGACATGGGGTGTCCGCCCTGATCCTGTTTTACACCCGCAGCCCGACGGACTGAGACGTCACCAACTTAGCCATGGGGTGTCCATCCTGCCCCTGTTTAACACACGCGACCCGGCTGACTGAGGCGCCACCAACTCAGACATGGGGTCTCCTTCCTGCGCCTGTTTTACAGCTCGCATTTCTAAAGCAAAACATTATTGGATGAGAACACTTGTTTTGGCATCAGTCAAGTTTCCACCCGTAACTGCAATCCACACCGCTTGCACCTCATTAAAATTCAGAAATCCCGCAGCATTCCGTGATCAATTTCATAATTAGTTCTTCAGCTCAGAATGACAATAGGAAGTTTAAGCAGTTTCAACAGTGTTTAAACACAATCCTATGAACGTTACAGTGAACACAGTCAAAATTAAGCAACCTGAATGAATATTTCTTCCTTCGAGGCTTTACAGCCAGCAGCCCCCTCCCACTTAGCGGCACCATAGCAAGGAATGTTTTCATCCCGCTAGGCTGCTATCACAGTCATATTGGCCGTACGGCGTCACTATCTCCCCTTCTGCTCAAAATAAACTGACGACAGGTCAGACCTTGTTCAGGTCGACACAGCACCCCCCCTAGACCAACAGAATTGAGCAGGGCTCAGCGATGTGTGCATGCTCGCACACAATGCACATTCCATGTATTCAACACATGCCGGTACATCTCAATCGCACACCTTTCACGCTGGCTTTGACCATGAAACATGCGGTGCAGCACGAGAAGAGCCATACTTGATTTTTCCATGTGAAAATGTTGATCGAAATGGTGGCATCAGAACTTTTCCTGGTCGTTGCTACGGCGACATTACAATTTCCATCACGATTCGAAAATGACCCAGCTGTGTACCTACATTGCTATGAATTTCAAAGTGTCGGCATGCATGATCATTTAAAAAGGCAAAGTAATTTGAGGCAAGCGTTGCCTGGCGTGACCTTCCTGTCACATCCCTTTGCTTGCAATGCTTGAACAACAAGCCTAGCTCGTTTGGCGGTGACCCGTCACTCGACCAGCGCGGCACAAGGATACGTAGGGCTTCCACAAATACCTGGCTAACCCTGTTCCAGACGTCGCCGGAAACGACTGCGGCGCGAGCCCAGGCCACCAACGCCCACTGGAAGTCTGCTGGAATAACAACGCGACTGTACCCAAACCCAGTCAGAGACGTTCAACGTTCTCTGTCAGTTCTCCTACCGGAGCCGCCCTGGGAATGGCTATCTAGATAATGGTAGTTATAAATGGACTGATATGAAGAACAAATACAAACGCTAGAATACAACAATCAAATGCGCCCTGGAGTTTCCTCACTACCTCCACTAAAGCAAGATGTCAACCGCCTTTGCTTCAGACTAATCTTTCTCACAGTAAACACACGGAGTAAACCTGCCCTGACACCCCTCCCCTGCCCCCATTCCAGTCGCGAGTTCTTCACACCAGATCCTCTCGCCTGGAATGTGATTACCACCGTGTCTGGTCGAGCCACTCTGGTCACTGGCCAGGGCGCGGCTGTGTGGAGGGCGCCTGTTCTGTTCCAGGCATGGGTACCGCGCCGCTGCTGCCGGGGCCCGACGCAGTACCCATGGCCCCACCGCAGCCACGGCCGCAGCACCGGATTCGGGGGCAGTTTTTCACACACGTGGTTGGCATAGACGTAAAATTGATAACAAAACACGTAACGTTATGAGTATTTTATACGCATGGTAGTATCAGCTGAACATCTCATTTCACTCTGATGTAAGAAGTGCCGACGACTACTTGGCTGGGTTTGGCCCCGGCTTCCCGAGCCTTTTTTATAACCGGAGTAGCCGCTGATAAGTACATAGCGGAGGGTCAAGTTGTATGCCATGTCCTAAGGAGCGCCATGGCGAAAGAGCTGTGGATGGGCTGTAATATCACCTACATAAGCGCGGGCCCAATGTATTTCGTATCATCGTTGGTTTATATAGTTGGTAAAATACAGGGGAAGTGTGCATAACATTATTCATCGCAGAATGTTTTTTTTAATCCAACTATGCATCAAATCCACACATTGTATTTCAAGCTGCCCTTTACTCTTTCTTATATGTAAAAGTACCACATGCCCCGCAAACATTTTTGAATTCTTCTTTAGATAAGCCACAATATCATCATACAAATCAGAGACAACACCGAGAAACGTAGGCGGACTCGTGAGACAACGCGGGCAGGTGACCCTCCTTCACAGTATACTAGCCGGGGTGCCTCCTGCATTATCGCTTCTCCAAAACGGGACTACTGACTTATACATATTCAATCTCCGCGACGATGGAAAGCCCTGGATTTACCACCGCAAACAGAGCCACCGCTACCATCAACCCTTGTCCTAAGTTCAACTGACCCTTGTTCCAAGTAAGAGCTCAACAGAGAGGTCCGGAAACAAAAAAATCGTTATCGATTGGCTGGGATAATTTCCATGGCAGAGCTGTGATTGGTCGGAAGCGACTGGTTTGTCTGCGGCGACGGCCCGGGGTCTGGGGTCGCCCCCAGTCGGCTGGCCCGGCAACCCGACCTCAGCCGCAGCCCCACCGGCCCACCACTACTTCCGCCGGAATCTGTGAACCTTCGGCAACACTTCCGGCGACACCCCTCCACAACCTGTGTCGTCGCTTTGAAGTGCGGGCTCGTTTTCTAACCGCCCTGTTACTGACACTGTTTATTCGCCGCAACCTATTAATGATTTGTTTAAAAACAACACTCGCCAGGCCAAGACGGAGCCATTACCTATACCCTCCTAATCCGCACGCTACCATTGACCACGCGATCGGTGGATTCACGTCCGAGGCAGAAAAGGAGCATTCCGCTTTGAAAACGCTCGTTCTCCACACTTCAAAGATTTTGGGACAAACGAAGCCTCAGGCGGTGTTTTTTTTCGGCTGGATCTGCAGGACAGAGATTTCAGTTCAAAGCATAGTTCCTTTTATCTTCCAACCCATATGAGCGGTATGCCACCACAGAGCTTAAGCCTTAATAATTAATCGACCCTCAAACTAACACGAATGACGGTGAACCAGCCATATCAAAATAAAATACTGCAAACCTGCATTCCGCTCCAAACCCAGATCAACTCTGTAATATCTTACAGAATCAGGATATTGTGGCGCCAAACGCACCTTCTATATGTCACGAGCCTAATTAGAGAAAACGCTTTCCAGTCTGGCCTGAATCGAAAAATAGTCTCATAGAAGATCAAGGCCAGCAATTTCCGTCTATAATATCGATCAAATTCCACAGCATGAGCCAAGCAATGCAAGTGTTCACCGAAACAAGCTAGGATCGGACCCATCTGGTAACTAGCCCTAAAAGTTCCCTAATCCTTCGAGGAATAACACTGGGCCACGTCCTAAAGCAGAATAAAAAATGTGGCTCACTGATATTGGTGCGTCAAATTGCACCAATTAGATGGGATTTTATAGAACGTGAACTCCCAAAACACTACTTAACCAGAATTGTACTCAAAATTTGACACATCCCTAGAAATTTTGCACACAATAAAAATCTCGAATCTGATTTTGGCGCATGCAGCTTCTGTGTATGACCATTAAAACATCGTCATTTGTCCTTGCTCAACACCTCTTTAGCGGCAACAATGGGCCCTTGAAGCGGCACACGACGCCAATTTAAGCAGCAGAACCGCAATCAACAGCTGAATCTGGGGCGGGCCGGGCCGCAGTCCATTGTTTTGACAGAGGCTGACCTGCTCGCTAGCGATTCCTGCACGCGTCAATCCGGCGCGCCGCCGCCGCCGCAGCGAAAACCGCCCCGGAATTAGCTGTTTACTCCTAGTGATGATGCAGACAACAGCGTCAGCAATCAGGCATACGCAGGCGGTTTTAATAAAAACTGATGGCTTCAAATAATCATGCGGCGAGTTCATCTCTAATTGCACGATGCACGTTTCCACCTACTGATTTATTAAGAGGCAATATATACTTCGAAAACAAGTAACGATTTCATCACAACTGGAAAACGCTATAGTTCGTTTAACACGTGCATCGACGGGGGCGTGTACCGGCCCCCTTCGGATTTTGCGGAGATAGCATAAAAACGCGGCGCGTAGCACCGCCGTACTTGGCATACATTTTCTCTGATCATTTTTACAATTTTTTTCAACATTTTTAGGTTAGGTCATCACGGGTCAGGTCACCAGAACAGGTCAAATGAACTCACCTAAAAAATTAAGATAGCATAAGTCAGAACAGAGAAAACTTATCCGATTGAAACTCATGTCACAGAATGCGCCCACCGAGTTCTCTTAAACATGTTCCGGTATTTTTATATGGATGACTTAAGGGGCAGTTACGAGCCATGACCTCTCCATTGGAAATATATGGGAAAGAGGGTTTTACCTGAATACCTTAGTAATGGATGGCTGATAGAGCGTTCATTTTAACTGCATGATATATGCGTTGTCTTTGCGGTTCTAATGGTATGCATTTACATCTAATTTGACCCTTAAAGTGATCTTAGGTCAGGTCAAATCCTTGATTTGACCTGATTTGACCTAGCAAGATCATATCACATATCATTCGATTCAGCTCGCTGCGAGGATATCAATGGTCTGAATTTTTTCGCTCTTTATTTACCTGTTCAGAGGCAATGACGGAAAACCTTCATTTACATGTTATCCCTATGATAGATAGCATGCCTAGTGAGGAGTGACCTTATGGTACCTTTAGTGACCTTAAATGTGACCTGGCAAAAAAGGCCCAAATATTTTCCATAGAGAAATGGATGGGCTACCCAACACCGTTTACCGTTTTTCGCTATCTAGCGTGGTTCTAGATATTTTTAGGGAGGGGGCAGCACCTCCCAGTCAAAGCGGAGGTTGCTCAGACCCCCGTCAATGCGCGTGTTAATCTAAGAAGAACAAATGTATATAGTCCAAAGCATAGAGATGAACTATTACTACAAAGAAACAGTTAATCTGTATGATCCAAAGGTCCAAAATGCACGTGGATTTGTCTCCTCAGATTATTATCAAGGCTAAGTTTGGTGAATACAAGCTAAAAAAAACTCCAGCACGAAAATCTGGTGCTTGTTCAGTTCAGACCACAAAGACAGTTCCGACCACAAATCACGTACTTACCTAAGTGAATATCGCCAGTTGGGAGGATACTTTAGTCTTGAATTAACCGGACTATGGACAAGACTAAGCTTTTCGTGTCGTTTATTGTCACAACACATACAAGTTTTAAGGCTTTAGAACCGGAGATCCATTAATCGTCATGACATATCCCAGCCGGCTAGCTTTTCTGGCTGACAAGTAGTGGCACATAGCTCACGGGCTGGCACAAAACATCACTTATTTTAGGCCGATCGTTATTTTGAAGACATGTACTTCGTGTTCCAGTTCGTACTTTCATGCATGTATACACCTACACATTTCGAGTGTTTCTCTCATCCTTTGCTGAAAAGCCATGGCATTGGAAATATGCATTACTCTATTGATTTACCATTTGACTTAAGGTGTCAGAAGTCGTTGACGCAGTAATTGCTCTTGCCTCTTTTGCTGCCCTACAGACTGAATGAATGAGCTGCAATGTTGGAACGAAGTAGCGCGACCAAACGAAGCGCACTCCCGCATCGAATTAACCCAGTGACTTTTCTAAAAGGAAACACTGTGTAACGTAGATGTCTGCGTACCAAAAAAACCAAAACTTTGACGTTTTCGAAGCAGTTGAATGAAGGCTTACATTTCTATGCCACCGGCAGATCGCAAACGGGACACTCCATGAGCTCACGAGTTTCATCTGTCATTAGATACGGTTACATCCTTTTAACATATTAAAAATGATTACAAAATCCACAAGAGTATTCGGATTAAGTGCGATAGTAACATAAGGGAAGGCTGCGACGGCACCGTCACTGCAACTACCGCAGGGTGATCCGCTGTTTAAGCCGAGTGAGATTCTTCCACGATCGATCCTCGGCGCCCTCTGAAAGGTCAAGGGCGTCCGCTTGAAATGACGCTATTGGATTTTGAACAATTCCTTTTCAGTGGAAATGAGAGCGTGGCAAAAGAAGGATAAAAGCAGAGCCCACCAAGGGAGGAACGGTTCTGCCGCTGTTCCGTTTGGATCAATCAGGTTAGCGATTGGAGAAGATACCGGCATCACCGGAGGCGACCACCATCTCTGTATTTTCCGACAGACTGCCGGCCAGAAGCTAACAGATGCTGAGAGGTGTGCGGCCGTTACTACCACAGATGGCGCTGCGCCCGCGTCACGCCGCGCAGGTCACGGTCATATCGTAACGCCGGCGCCGTGACGGGACCGCGCCGCGCCGTGACGATTCCGCACGGCAGGCGGCAGCCGCGGCGCGATGCCAAGGCCGCTGTCTCCCAGCCCGGCCGCCGCAGGCGCGTGACGACACCGCGGTTGTGTGTGGGAGTCAGCGCTAATCAGCCGGTGAACATTTCGCGTCATTATCCCAGAATACGGCAACCGTTTGCTGCTCGTTGTCGCTCTCGCCGGTCAAGGCTCTCCGGCGTTCCCGACCGCCAAGGAGCGGAACAACTCCGGCAGTGTCGGCTTCATGAGAGCCGACACAGATGATGAACAGGTCTCAGAGGTCATTGCCGGAGTCGGCCGGGGCCGTGGCGTCTGTGACACGTTTCAATTACCGTTGACGTGTGAACCGGCCGCAGCCACAAGTACCTGCACCTGCCCGTCTCGGTTTCAAGGTGGCCAATCACGGACCATTACGGCGCTCCACGATAGGACTGTGAGCCAATTATGTTCACGCGCCGCCGCCGTTACGCCAGCAGTGATCAAAGTGCCTAACACATCATCAGCGCACTTACATTGTTTTTATGTTTTTATGAAGCGGGCATCGCACTGCGAGTCAAGTAGCATGGGCGTGGGCAAATGAAAGGCCCGAGGGAAGGTGACAGCCTGCTGAAGAACGGATAATGGGTGGAAAGTTGTGCAGAGAGAATACGCTTTCTACTACGCCGCGGTATAATAGTCGAGCAGCAGGTGACAGTGAGAACGGTGGCGTTTTTGTGTGACACCTGTGTCCACGCCGCCGTGAAACTGATACGCTGAACCCACCACGTACACGCCGCGGCAGCAAGGATTCAAACAATGCAAAGCGGATCTTAGACACACCAAGGATGTTCTATCCCTGTTGCATCAGCGATGCCATTGTTTTTTGCAACTCTGCCTTGATGGCAAATATCTCGAAATCAAGAATATCTGTGAAGGATAAGCTTAAGCCACCATTCCATTCCCAGTACACATCTCATTGCAGAGTTGTGTTGCAGAAACCATGCTCAGGTGTGCCAGCATCATTCCGTTTGAAAAGACAAAACCATCGTGGTCTTAGATTACAGCGGTTTCTTTATATAAATTTTGTCCAAGTTGTTCTCAGTTCGACTGCTGGAGTCGGAGTCTCACTAAAGTCATCAGAGGAATTGTCACGGAGACCCCGACACCGCCACCCGAACAAGCAACTCCCACAATGAAGGGTTGATTTAGAAGCCGAAGTTTAACGTCCCACAAAGCACAGGGACGGCCGCCCCGCTCAGGTCACCCTCTCACCACTCAGTTGCCAGCCGACCTGTACGTCGGGTAAACTATTGAGCGCCGGAGCGTCTCAGGGGAACCGATCCCAAGCCTGGACATGCACTGCCACTGCATGCTTCTGAGCAGCGGGCCGGAGCCCAACGCTCTACCAACTGAGCTACCGGGGCGGCAGCTCAGACCACTTACAGCTCAGCTCAGACAGCTTAGACCACTCCGTGCCAATGTGCACACACTTCTCCCACAGAGTGGTCACTTTTCTTCAAGGTGGGACCACAGCGTTAGAAAATGTCCGGTTGGGGAATATCTATGAGAGTCAACATTCGAACCATGTGCCACTTGTCAAGCAAAATGAAACTTGGGATTACGTGACGTTTCAACAGGAAATAATACATTCTGGGCGTGAAGGTCAGGCCTGCTTGTGACCTCTGTTCGCGGCCTGCCCTGTAAGCTCGCGCTGCAACAGAACGGTTACCGGCGGCCCGTACCTGTGATCCGGTCGGTCGGAGGAGCGTCGACGGCGTTGCCGCGATGGCCGACCCCCGCCGGCAGCGTCGCTGTCCACCGGTCCCAGCTCCTGTCGGTTCGGTCTCGGCTCTTGGCGCGCGCCTTCAGCCTCGCGTACAGCTGGCGGCCCCGACTGCGACTCAGAGTCGTCTCCCCAGCCTCCTCAGGCCGCGCGGGCGGCGTCGGCTCCAGCATCGTCTCCTCAGCGTCAAAATAGCTGCTCTGAAGAGCGCGCACCATGGCCGGGGATCCCGCCCGGCCGGGCGCTGGCGTCGTGTGCCTCTCCGCAGCACGCGCCGGACTAAAGGCGGCGTGGCGAGACGAATGCGGCGGCTTCAGCAGGCTCAGACACTTGGTGAAGGACTTGGGCAGAGAGCGCGAGGTGACGCCCATGCTCTCGAGGTAGTCCTGCATGCGGCGGCGCTCCACGCTGCGGTCGCGTGGACCACCACTGGACGCGTCCTGTACACGCATTCCAGCGGTCTAATTTTCCAGGCACAGACTGCTGTGTGATACCACGCCCCTTCTACTCAAAGGCCAGCACAGTGTTCAGTTCCTTGCACTGGTTTTATCCATTTTATCCATCGAGCGTTTCCATACACACTTCGCAGTTTTGATACTCTCACTCACTCGTTAACAGCGTTCACATTTTTTTCAGTCAGCCCACAACTTGGCAGCGGCGGCGGTACACGCTCGTCCGTCGCGTCGCGCCCACGTGCATCTGCGGAGCGGAGACGAACGGCGAAGCCGTGGTGACGCATAGCCGCAGCGCCTGGTGCGACCTGGCCGCCCGGAATGGATCGTGTTACAGATGCGTGGGCTGCGCGCTGGGCTGGAGGCTCCTTCACTACCTCGAAACGCTGACGCAGCCGCGCGCAGCCCTTCCGCGAAAGGTCGGCCGACGTTTCAACTCCGACCCTTTCACATCATTCATGACAAAATGACACTACTGAGCACGGATTGCGAAAGGTCATGGCACTTTTCTCAACGCTGACATGCACTAGAATTAATTTCCACAGCGTTCCAGCCGTTAAGTATTCAGTGAATCTATACGAGACTGGAAGACACGAAAGAGATCACGTGAAAGCATAGGAAATATGCTTCACGAGGCAATATTCAAATGCTTAACGCGCCATGAACGAAAGCGGAAATCCAGCAGCCAAACGGCCCGGGCAAATGAGATTGTGCGTGGGCCCCGTGAGCGGCGTGTCTATCCAGTGAAAGTTATTGTACATTATAGAACCCACTAGGGCCGGATGCAGGTCGCCTCCCGATGAATAGAAACCCATTAACCGACCGCTGGTGCCCGAGTGCTAACGTCACCGCGTCTGACACCATCATCGTGCCTGAGACCGACCCGAGAGGCCCCGCCGAACCCCGGACCTAATGGTTTGTGGGGCGTCGGATCCGCCCGGCTGTTCCGTGTCCCAAAAGCGAGGAGGGTGGCGACAGGGGGTGTATGCTCTGCCCCCTCCTCCGCCATGACCGGGCAGGTCAGTGTCGCCAGATGGGCGTGCGCTGGGGTGTGAATCAGTAGCACCTCCGGTCACCGACCTGGCCCTGTCGCCCGTAAAAGGCGACCGGCCCGACGCCCCCGGTGTGGACGTGTTGTCCCTAGTAATGTGCCGGCGATGGACCACACATGCACCGGCTGAAGCTAGTTTTGTGCATCCGTAAACTTGCCCAGCCTTTTCATGTTTGAGAAAATATACCAAAGAAATTGGACTTACCAAACAATAAATTAATAGCTAAAGGTTGTTGGCTATATGTGCCGGGGGCAGTTAGCAGTGCAAAGATGATGCAGGTGAACTGCTTGCCGTCATTTTTTGGCACACAATAACGTGAAAAAATATCGGATCAGCTGATGACTATAAGCGATGGGTGGAGACCCAAACGGTCCCTGAATCTTGGACCTCCTTTCGAGTTAGCCTTAGCGTTTCACTCAGAACCCATCAGTGACCACTGTCCCTGAATAAAGAGAAGATATCCAGCCATAACAAATGTTATTTGGTAGGTTCCTTTCTCTACCAAACTTAAGAGTACCACAAATGAATAAACAGCCATCTAAATTGCGGAAAGCAGCCCTTATTGTTTCTTGAAGTTAACACCGGAGAGCAGCTAGATCAATGTAATCATGAACAAGAAGGAATTAACAGGCACTAAATTAGTCATACTTCTCTGCAGAAGGGAGCCACCGCAACGCCAATTTAAAGCCTCTCTGCACTGACCAGCAGACACCAGTTCAACTCCAAAATCATTGCACATTTCCCAGAATATGTTTCGGCATTTGTACACATCTGGAAGTTAGTCCAGCTGCCATAAATTTCATTCCAGCATTCCAAGCCATCCCATGCCTCAACGACTAATACAAAATCATATACATCCACGGCTATAGAACTGTATACCGAGGATATACCTAACTTCATAATAACTAGATCAAGCCTCAATAAAGTAAATATAATAGCTCAATAAACTCAAGTATAAAAACATCTTAAGTTCCGTCACCTATACATTTTCCCCACAGTGTACCCCGAGCTTTCAAAATTTTCGCTCCCAGCCCAGCAATGTTAACTCTGCAAAAAAAAATTGTGCAGAAAAATGACCCATGCAATGCCTATAGCCCTGCACGGGATCTGAACATATGTAAAAGCTACAATAGAAACTCCCATGAAGAAAACGTTGCTTACAACCGTCGTGCCATGACAAATTGTATTTCAGAAGAAAAAAATTTCCTCTAAAATTCCTCTTTTCCTTTCACTCTGATTTCGGCGACAGCCTCCGAACATCACAAAGTCCACACCTGAAACACAAATCACGATGCATTCCGGGCTGCCACATCGTCCTGCACGGCGCGCTGGTAAGCTCTACAGACAACACCTCTCAGTTCTCAAACTCGCCGCCTGACGCGGCTTCACACGCGCTGCCCGCACCTCACCACGCGCTCCGCGCCGCTCCAGTACTGACGGGCTGCGCGCCGCGCGGTTCCCGCCGGGCTCGGGCCGGTCTCTGCGCCGCCGCCAGGTAGCGCCCGCGTCGTCTCCACTCAGTGCTCCACGCATCGCCGTACCAGGAGGCAAAGCAAAGGGGCGGCCTCCTTTCATTCTCTTAATAGGCACGGTCTTATGAGCTACCTTGCTCCGGACAGGCTTGACACACCCGACAGTAGGGAATTCTGACAAAGCCGCCCGAGGAGCCACATCTTTGAGGGAATTAGCCATTGACCTGGGCTGTTTCTTCACCGGAAAATTCAGTGAGAATAGTGTTGCTTTCGCTGTGGGAAAATATCCCTCACTGGAGACACAAATATCAGCTTGTTTATGCCGCTCTTCGGAGCCTGGCTTCAGTATGCGTATAATTACTCTTAGTGGGACCTGGAGACAGATAGGGTACACCCCCACATAGATATTAGGCAGGTTAGAGCGTCTGCTCAAACCTTCTATATAAGCTCCTCCAGCCTGCTCTCGCATGTACATACCAATACCACCTCAAACTCCTCCAAGCTCATCTCAACCTTCCTCCAATCTCCTCTCAACCCGCGCCCCACCGGGGGTCCGGCGCCACCTTCGCCCCACCGGGGGGCCATCGATGGCCCCCCTCTAACTCCGAAAATATGGGCGTTGGCGCAAATCTGCAAAGTGCAATAGAAAGCTCGCGTGAATTCAGTAAGAAATTACTTCACATGTTTTAGTGCTCAGGTCAATGGTTTGACCTCCAGAGGTCAAATAAGGTCAAGATTGGCTATTTTCACTCAAATATGCAATGATTAAGCAAACTGGGCATAACTCTATGTCATTAGAGCTATTGAGGCCTGGTAAAGTACATTTGATAGCAAATTACCAGTACTTTTTCCGCTATGTGGAACGTAAAGACCTCCCGCCAGTGGTTTGACCTCCAGAGGTCACCTCGTGACCTAATATGACCTGAGGTCACGAAAGGTCAAAAAGTGACCTTGCCGTATATCAAATGAAAGCCAGTGACAAGACAAACACGATGGTGTTTGTTTCACCGCTCTAGCTTAATTAGGTCAGCAGTTATTATCAAAATACTATTTTTGACCTCTGGTGACCTTGGATGACCTTGGAAAAGTCAAAGGGCAAATATAACCCCTGGGATCCGTGAAAGAGTGTACAAAAACGCTGTTCTGAGCAGTCTGAGTATTTGCAATCATTTTTGTGGCTTTTATATCATGAAACAGCTTTTCCCCATGCTTTTCCAATAGGAGAGGTTGCCTCGTGACCTGACCTCAGAGCACGAAATCGAAAAATCCCGGATATACGCCTTGTAGACCCTGGAGGGGTCATGAAGTGTAGGAAGTTTCAAATCGAACGACTTTGAAATGTAGCTCTTACAGAGCTCTAAAGTTTAAGTGAGGTGACCTTGGTTGACCTCGTCTGGTGACCTGACCTTGGGTGACCCGGGGTAAAAAAATTCAGGGATGATGGGAAAATGATGCAGTGAGAGGTAGAGCCCTCAACCGCGGTGCTGCGCCTCGTCGTTTTTCTGCTATCCCGGAAAAACCTTAGGGGGCCATCGATGGCCCCCGGTGGGGCGAGGGTTAAACTAAAAGTGGATTTCGGAGGAGACTAGAGGAGCACATTCTAGCGTTCAAATTTCAATTAATAAGCCAAAGAGAATTATTTGACAGTGGGAAGTAGACGTTTGTGGGTACAGGATAGTTTGTGGTTGCGATGGGGCTGTTTTTCCGTGCGTATTATTTCTGCTAAAACGCATAAAAGGAGCATGGAAAACCTGAATGAAGTTCCAATAATTTCTTCGTTTTGCTAGGTAACCCATTTTTTCAACTGCTTCGACTCGAAAACTTCTCAGCTCATTTTATCTTTTTTTCTGAGGATGCGCAGGAACAGACCCATTGGATAACTACCCTGTGCCCAGCACAACGCACTTGCAAGCCAAGACGTAACATGGAAGCATGCGTGTTCAATTTTTTTACATAAACCACTGATGACGTGGCGTTAAAAATAGCGACGGGGGAAGGTTAGCACCAGGATGATTGTTTCCCGCGGGCAAAACTAACCATAATTAGCCCGGCCCGTCGAGTACGCGGCGTCGGTTGAAGGCTTTACACACCACTGGAAAACTGTTCGGAAAATAGTAGATAAATGTGACGTGACGTCACGATGAGGATCGCATTTGCATGCTCCCTCCCTCTTCCTGCAGAAACTTTGCTCCAGGAGAGCCGCTGGAGTGTCGAGCTGCACTCTTACTAATATGATGGGGGGAATATTATGCGGGTGGTACTCGCCCGACCCTGTGTTTACGGAAACCAATGCTGGGTTGTGAGCGAAGAAAACACCATATTCACTACTTAATGCTGTGGGTGTTTTGTGCAAGGGTTTGGAGTTGTAGGTGCATACAATAGAAAATTACATAAACAATTGTTCTTCGTTTCCACATAAACGTAAGTGTTTAACCCGTTGTGTTCCTCATACTATATATTTTCAATACGTCCACGACGATGTTTTACAGACCAGATAGGTGCGCTTCCAAAACTATCTAAAAAGGCGGAATAATTTCTCTGGGTTTTTATAGATGTTGCCTGTACGCTGAAAGCACCCATAACATTTGCAGCCAAGCAAAGCCACAAAGCCCCTAGACCAACTGGTCTCCAAATCACCCAAATCAATAACAGACAAGCTGCTTATGTTGGTTCCAGTTCTCAAACTTGCTTACATTGAGACACAGAGTGAACAGTGAAACCCTCGTTCACAACTCAGCATACGGCCTGTGGGTACAGTAAAACCTACAATGGCGGGTACGGCGATTACGAACGGCCCAACCGATGAGGAGAGTGCATGCTATTCAGTTATTCATCTGGAGCGCATTCCAGCCGTGCTCGACGCATTGAGCTGATTTGTTGCTTACGCTATCCATCGTCCATCACCGATACTGGCTTGATAATGGTTGTCTGTGCTTTACCGTGATGTGCTGTATCGGTTCCGATCAACACGCATCGTCGATAAGTCACCCGAGAGGTAGCAGCGACTCAGTCACTCGTCGACGGCGTAGCTAGCCGCTCCGATGAACCCATTCTGGTCGTTGGACTGAGCAGCAATATGGGCGCAGCATCTTGCAAAGCCGATAATAACCGCCTACCACACCATCATCCTAGGCATGCCCTAACGAACGGCAGGTGTAGAACACGCGCGTCGGTCGTGGAGGTGCGAACGGGGCGCAACCACGGCCGAGAGGGCATCGTTGAGCAGTGCAAAAACGGCCGATATCAGTCATTGTGGGTGATTGGAACACGCCAGAAAGCGTTTAGCACTGATGGTAACGCCGTTATATCGGTGCTAAAATCATAAGGCGATACCGCGCACCCCGCCCCACAGCCACGAAGATCACATTACCTGCAGGACGGTCGGCACACCATCTGTATTGCGCACTCCATGAAGCTTGCTGCCGTGCCAACCACTGGGCTGGTTTGGACGTGGGCAGTTCAAGAGACCGCGGATATTTTTGTCGGCTAAATCAAAACCAAATTATTTGAGGTGGAACTACGAGAATGAGAAGTCCTCCTATGTTGAGGAAAATACCACTATTCAAGTTTTGGAGAGCGTAGATTGACAAGCACACCCATAAGCGATAATCTGAGTGCAAATGAAAATCATGTATTATTTAAGTAAGTTCTCACATCAAGCTTTCAGACGAATTGACAAGAAATTGAGACACTAACTCAAAACAGAGCTAGCCTAACTCCATTACCATAAGTGTCGTCACCGGCAAAAAGTGGGGGGCCAGCCAAACTTCAACCTGATGCTGACAGAAAACTTTCAACGTCAGGACCAAAAACTGTTCGAATTTGGGCTCTTCGTCGCCTCCCGCAGCGGCTGGATATAAGAATGTCCGGTTTTCTCTCATTTTGACTGAGATCAGGAAATTTTTGGCCAAAAAGTGGGGGGCCAGCCCCCTGGCCCCCTTTTCCGACGCGTATGTCCATTACTAACAAACGTCTTCTTCACCTGCAGAGCTTACTTCAGGTTCCGGGACCGATCCTTGTGCAATGTTTACAGAAGCTGACATCGTCCCAAACCAACGGCAGAGCGTTACCATGCATGTTTGCGTGACTCCAAAACACAGCTGTGGCTATAACACACGCCAGGGGTCAGGGTGGGTGTTTATGTTGCACTGGTGTGTGACAACCAACCTCCTTCTAGCACCATCTGCGAGGATTCGTGCTCTATGCTCATTCCTTCTCCGATTTCTTGACCGGACAGCGAGACCACACACCACCGATGCCCTCGAGGTGATCTTTTAGTGGCAATTTACATATTTCTGTGCCGTTGATAGGCGTTTTTCGTCGGCCGCGGAATGCAGTGATTACACGGCGTTCTCAGAGCCTTTGCGGCCTTCTCGGAGCCTTTCGGAGCGTCTGTGGTGAAGACGCATGCGCCCGATCTAGCTCAGCTTTAATCCATGCTAGAGACAGCATCCATATCCACAGAATTGTCATGCAATTCTCGCGTTAAGATTAGTGAAGGCGAACATTTGGAAAAATACGGTATCCGAAAAAACGGCTAAAAGACTAAACCCAACATGTTTTGGTTGCCAATTGCTTCTTCATGTAAGAACGGTTCACTAAATTCCAGTCAGACCTGAGATAACATGAATTCTAAATTTGACAAAAGTTGCAGAATCAATCACGAATAAGGTGTACCGAGCATGGCTACGCTTCGCGCTGCGGCTTTCTGGGGCTGCCGCCGGAAACACTCTGGGGGTTGCTAGAATGAAGTCCTCTACTACCCTGGGTAACGGCACTTGAAATCCTACTGGAAATGGAACATATATTTTGTTGATAGTTAGCTTTGTATGTTTAGGTTGAGCTTTTCCTTCTAATAAGATTTCTCAATAGCACAAACTGAAAGTCACACCAGAACTACCTACTTTTTGTTATCATAGAAGTAGCCTCATTTCATATTTCACTTCCGACTTTTGTTTAGATGTCAATCTCCACCTCCCCTTGCGCCTAATGGTAGATAAATAAGCTTCTCCGAGCCGGAACATTTGCCGAAAGCTTTCCCACAAGATTTTGTTGACACCTGTCATCTTTCAACTTTGCAGACTAATGAGAGACGGTTTGGGTATCCACGGATAATAACTACCTACATACAGCTCAGAGCAAGCGTCCCCCTTCCTCCTCGTTTGAGGCCCTGCTGTATTCAGCCTGGGCGCCTCTGACGGTTCTCCAGACCGGCTGGCGCGGCGGCCGTTCAGCCTCTGGCCAGTATAATCGGGCCCGGAAACGTTACCGCCACCGTAGCGGCGCACATTCCAGCCGGCAGCGCGGGATGGTGTCCAGATAGGACCAGGAGCGACGGCCCGCCGGCACCGGGCCTCAGATCGGACCGACATCGCCGCACGTGCTCGGCGCCCCCACACCGCCCCGCGCCGCACCGGCTCGGCTCGGTAGGAGAGACCGGTCTCCGGTCCGGCGTGGGAAGATGCGCTGCTGGTGGGGCTCGTGGAGTTCAGAACCGAATATAGTGCTGTCGAAGTTGTAAGTTTTGTGGGAAATGGGGAATAAGGGTAAAATAAGGGTTCATTTATCTATATGGAGATTTAACGTTACGGTCAAGTTAAATAGGTGGATCCAGGAATTCCGATCTGGGGGTGCGCACGTGGTCGCAGAACCATCCACACCAGGGGGCACCACTTTTGGATGGCACACCCTACCATGTGGGCTGCAAATCCTATGGCGGGGGCGCCGATACTGACATCCTCTAGGTGGGGGAGGAAAGCGACGTTTCTGGAGAATGTCATCTACCTTTCCGTGGGGGGGGTGGCTTTTGCAGGGGGCACCGATGGTTTATCTTGGTCCTACTTGCTCTCCCTGGATCCGCCTGTGCCAAGTCAAATGGGTTCACCAACAGTTCCGTGAAAACAACTTGACGTAACTCATCTAAAGAGGGACGGGGGAGGGAGGGGGGGATGTGAATCAGCTTCGGAATATTTTTTTCTAAAAGCCAATTGATCGTAATTTGAAAGGCCTAGTACTCTAGTCCATCTAGTATTTATCGATACTCGTTCCCCACTTTGCATGCTGGCAATTATTCATCACCATGCATTTGAAATGCATCCATGCATTCGAAAACATCACGACTGAGCTTGAAATGTCCACACAGTCATTTTGTCCACCAAGTAGAGGAAACAAAGTTATTCTTGAAATTCGTAGCGTGGTACCCATTCTCCCAGTTAGTTGAGTTTTTAACGAGTGAAAATGTTATAAGCGAAGACATCAAATTAGAAACATTAAGCCACGTCACAAGTAAAGAAGCTAAGAAGCATCAGGGCTGACGGGATGACAATAACGATTCGTGAATTAAATCGGAACCGATCCTGAGCTGCCACATATGAAATTTTAGTAGGACTCATACCGGGGATCATTCACTGATGGCCACAATCCTACCATGGGGCTCAAAATGTTGTTTGGAAATTATCGGCTTGGTGCAAACAAGAGTTGCTTTTCGTGGATTTTTAAAGACGTTAACATGTTTAAACAGGTGAATAGGTGTGAGCCCAAAGGATGTAGCGATCATAAAACATCTCTAAACATTTTATAGAGTTGGGTTTCATTGGTCGTCAAAGCTTTCCTCACGTATTCCAGAGTGCCCGCAGGCAATTTTCGGCTGGAACAGCTCTGCTCTCGAAGACAGCCGCATTCCACAGCAGCCACTGCCCGGGACGTGGTTCGAATCCAGCCGACACCTGTTGAATACGTTATAGCCGGCGGCGGCGCTTGTCCGGTGGAAGCGATGTCAAAAACGGCACCCGGAACCCGCCGCGAATGTAGGTGATCTACGCCCGCTTTTTACCTAGCGGTAAGTTTTTGGGAGCGATCTGTAGGATACTTTTGCTTAGTTGAAAGGACGATTCGTACATTGGCCTGAGCAGAAACAACGTAAAACTAGTTGTTTGAACAACTGAACGTGGACAACTTGACAACAGACATCGGCCTTAGTAGTTGCGGCTGAGATCTGGAGAATCGCCGGTCCCCACTGAGCGTCTGATGGGATCACCAACGCACTAAGCGTCCTCCGCCGAGAAAGCAGCGAGCCCAGAACCACAGCGGAACCAGAGACCCGCGGGGAGGGTGGAGCTTTTGTTCCGGGCCCACGAAAAACTGGTAATACGGTCACCTGACCATAGACAGGCGGGATGCCGAGCGTGAAAACGCCGGACGTTTCATGGTAGGTGATTTTAGAAAGGAGACGACACAGATACAATAGGAGATCGTTTTTCATGCAGGTTGCCAAAAACGAATGTCGTCACATTCGCAGTGTTTGGTGTCATTTCTTATTAAACAAAATACATAGCACAAGCTCTGCTTGTGAGTGGTCGTTCCTTCCAAAAACATTACTTCCTTCCCTATTCACGAAATTTCCGGAATTCATGTCCTAAGCGACGCACAGTCCTAAGTAGATTTCCTGGCTAGCTGAAACATCATCTAATTATATTTAGAGTCCAGTGAAGGAGAGCGACATTAGTTTTAACTCGACATCTTTCGCGTATAGTCAGCATTGGTTTTCCGACCCAGTGCACTGCAGTGGCATATTCCTCTCAACACTGACATTATTGTTTCGGCAGAGGAAAATCATCTTTTGAACAAAATACTTAGAATTAATTCGGTCCGGACAGAATTTACTGTTTCACGGAAAACCAAATCTGGCAGAATCGCACTGCCTCCAGTTTATAGCATTGGGCGCTGACCACAAAGGAGCCCGTTGGGAGGACAGCAGTTTCAGCAGTCCGTGCACGATCAGAGAACAGGACCACCGCTAGGCCCGGTCTACCGGTGGTCGGCTGCAGCCGGATGATCTCGGGGCGGCACCCTGGCATCGCTCCTGCCTTTCAGCCGGTACCGAGTCGGATTTCCGACGACGTTACCGACTCTGAACGGGAACAGACGCCGCGCCGGCGCCGGGCGCGGCGAACACGGGGTCAGGGGGTCAGGTGGACCGTCGCCGTCAGCCGCCGCCTCCACAATACCGCCGCGTCGACAAATGTGCGCGCCGCTGATGAGGGATGAGCGATCGCACGCTTTGTTGGTCACCGGACGGGATCAACAGCCGCATCCCCCGGCCGCAGCCGGGAAGTGAAGCCCGACCGGAGCGGTCCACACCGCCATGTATCTGGGTCGCAAACTGGAAAACATTCCAGCATCCGGCACACTGGGTACGCGGGCCGGATGTCTCTGCTCGGTGTTGACTGCTGGGTGCAACAAAGACCAGCCCACCATCGTGCCGTACCCGCCGCGGCAAACAGCGGTTCGGCAGTGGGCAGCAGCGTGGGAGGCCGCTTCGAGTCGTGTTTAGCTGAGCTCGTCTTCGTTTAGCCTTCGATCGCTCTGTCTGGCCCGCGCCCAAGCTGCCACAATAACAAATGAAGCCAGCCCCCACAGAGCGTAGTCAGAACAGCCGAAGCTGAAATTGGAGAGCCCAAGGATAGCTGTGGGCGGCATGATCAGCCAGCATGCAGATTTTCCAGAATTATTGTGCGCACAGGAGGTGCCGCCTGGGGCTATCTATAGAGTTAAAATCTTATTACTTTACCAATAAATTTTTTAAAAAAAAGAAACCGAAACTTATTTCTTGTTGCAATGTACCGGACAGAACCCGACGGAGCGAGGGATCACGTTTTGCAGACAAATTGTGAGGGGGTATGTGGGCCAAATGCGTTTATGTCTTGCTGTATTACAGCGCAGCGATAACATGTTTACAAATTTAAATAATTATCGGCAAAAAGGTGGGATATAACTAACCGTATGATTGTGTTGTTACCAACACCAGGTGTCCAACTCGTTACATTTTAATTCATTTTTTCTCCAACTCACTCCAACTCACTTCATTTGTGGAGGTCAGAAAACTTCGATGCACAACAAAATTGTCAAAAAGTTATTAAGATATTTCGAAAAGCCACCAGTACTAATTTGGCAGTCCCACCAGTCGCGGTCACAGTGGAGGAGCTGAGGACAGTAGCCGGTCACGGCGCGGAGGAACAAGCTCTGCCTTCCGTCTGTTTATGTTCGGCAGCGTGTCGGACACGGAGCGGACAGACGGAACAGCGTCTGGTGTGACCTTGGGCGGCGGTCACTCGCCGTCACGGCGCCGCTATCTTCACCGTCACGCCACGGTGGGCGTCACGGGACTCCTGGGACATTATCAACACACCGCGATGCACCCACCAGCTCCACACAGTTATAATGTAGCCTTTTTTGCTGTGAAGTCAATGGAAAAACCTGAAATCTTAACATACTTGTGTGTAGAAACGTTTTTCCATGACGGTTTTCTTCCCAACCACGCATCATCAAAAGCTGGGTCACATGCTTGAACGGTTTGAATATGATTTTTTTCAAGGGGGAAACTCCAACATCGAACTTTCTTCGGAATGTTATAACTTTTGTTTGGGGGGGCTCCTGTTTCGTGCTCTAACATCAGACCGTCATTAGCGCAAGCGTGTAGATACCACTCCTGCCACCAGCAGTGAAGGGACCAAGTAGAAGTAAATGCGCATTGATGGCCAACGCAGTAAGTGGCATGAATACATGCTTATTCAGTTATTAGTTCTTCCCTTATCGGTATTTTCCATCCATCTATCAATTGATAGTATCAATGCAATTAGTGTTCACCACCAAGGACAGTAACAAGCGCAGTGGAGAGGGGTCTGGCGCATTGATCGAAATTTGGGGCCAAAACATCGTTTTGGGCAATGAAAAATAGATATAAAAAGGCAAGTGGTGTTAGATACTATTGCTCGGTCTGGCGTCAACATGCAGTGGAGGTGGGGTCCTCAAGTGCCCCCCCTGAGATCTAAGAGACCAAGAGTGCTAGAAAACGCTAGTTGGAAGGGGGAGTGTGGATGCGATGGTCATCTACATAAAATCAAATTTTCATTGATATAGGTCAATATCAAGGTCAAATGAGGTCATGGTTAAATATTAATGAGGTCAAATGAGGTCAAAGTTTAAATATCGGCCGTGCTGGAAACCTGTTGGAAAAAGCCGAAAGCTGGTAATACACTGAAAGCGGACAAAGGTCCTACAGGGAGGCCGCACACGATTTCCTCCGAAATCTTGATGTCAAGGTCATTCCAGGTCAATGACATATAACGTAAAAACACGACATATTCCCAATAATGTGCAATATAGCTGGCACTAGAGTAGCCATGGGGCGGGAAATGATGGTCTCACCTCGAAAAATTTGACCTCGACTTGTGACCATCACCTTGGCATTGAGCAACTTTGACCTTGACATGAAGCAATAGCGTAACATAAATCATACCGAGTAAAGCCATCTGACCGAAACACTAAGTTAATGACCTTGAAAATGTTTGTATGGCTTTTGTGACCTTTGACCTTGACCCTGACCTTCATGTACGGTGACTAACACATAAAATCCTGATTATATGGCGTTATTACGCCATCACTGAGTCTACAGTGCAAGCGAACTGGTGCAACCGTGCGATTGTGACGATTCAAAATATAGGTCTGACTTTAAAGCCTATAAGTAAATCAATCATTCACCGATTTTCAAAACTCTTTCAGCAATGGACGCGCTCCTGAATTATCTGAGATGTAACCAAGTAGCTTTTTCGGCTGCGAACAGTTTTCCGACCTCCTAGGAAAAAGGCGGGGATATATTCGGGCCCCTCTCTACGGCGCGTAGTAACATGTCGACTTTATCAGAGGTGTCCTCGTAATTTGTCTGTCCCAGGCAGATGTTGGGATAAAGAAGGGTGATTCCAAATTCTGAGACGATGAAAAATCTGACCACTTCCATGTTTTTTAGGCTTACCGACGCACTAACTGACCGGGTCAAATGGCGTCGCCAACTCTTTTCTTGTTGGAGGGGTTTCTCGGGAGCCGTATTGTTCCTTCACCAGGGAATCCGCTGGGTCTTGAACCCGGATCGACCGCGCGAAAGCGAGCGTGCTAACCACTACACCTTCCCTCCCTCATGACAATCATTTCAAAGATGACAATTTCCAAAGGAACTTGGAATCGTAACATTAAACCACATGATAAAATCACAGGCGGAATGCGGAAAGGAAGAGGAGAATCCAGCCGGTCGTTACAGCGGGCGGTTCCCAGCCTCGCGGGGCCGCCAATCTGCGCTCCGACGCTCCCCACATCGGCGACCTCGACACGGCCTGTTAAACAAGAGAGCAGGCAGCGAATTTCTCATGGCAGTTACCCCTACACTCATCTCCTTATCGGGGTCCCTGCCCTAGAACTTGACGGTTCACCGAGTCCCACGCCCGAATTTCTCCTCCAATCAGCGCACACCAATGCTCCAGCAACGGGGTCGCATTTTAAGCAGCAGCATCAACAATGGGATGCAGCACTATAATCTAGAGCAAAAGCACCACTTACACTTTAACTAAGACATTTATAAGCGTTCACCAACAGGTCTGAGAAGCAGGTAAGAGGCAAGGAATATCATCACGTGAGAAAGTTGCGCGTTTTTTGTACACCAGCAGCGGAGCCCCAGAGCGTAACAGCTTCCACCACATGGGTGGCGCGACTTATTTGTGGTCGCCGCGCATGCGCACTGGATATGACACCATTTACGCGCGGGTGGAACGCTGATGCGTGCGCCAGTCTCGCAAACAAACATCCAGCCCAACTTGGAGCGAGCCCGCGCGACAAGATCAACTCGTCTGGAAGCCTCATTACCAGCCTCGCCAGCGCAGTCCCATAAACAAGCCGCTTCAGCCTGAATGCGCTCCGGAGCAGCAGGGTATGTAGAAGTCGACTGATGTCAGCTACCACCGACACGATGGCTCAGTCGCAGAGAGGGGCGAAAGGGGTGTCCCTTTCTCAGTCTTTAGCGGGCCTCTGCAACATACCTATACCCTCCTCACCCGCTTTAGGCCGCCATCTAGTGCATGACTGTGTTGCCCCTTCTCCACCATTCGTCGCTATTTTATAGCCTCAGGGCGCCTTACTTCAACATGCATCACCCTCATTCACCTTTGGGCGCCCTCTCCTTTGTGGTTAGGCACCCCTATTTCATTATTGACCGCCCTTTTTCATCTCTATATCGGCCCACTGCAAAACGGATCGCTCTGATCCACTTTTGACAACCCTATAGTGCATGTTTGCGCACCCCCTTTTCACCATTAGTGTGCTCTTTTGTGGCCTTGAGCTGCACCGCCCTCATTCACCTCCAGGTGTAGTCTACTTTGTGGTCGATTGCATGTTTTTCACGATTGGCCGCCCTTTTTCAGCTTTATGACGACCCACTGCAGCATGGACTGTTCTTAGCTCTGAGAGGTAAACGTTGCCCCGAGTTCAATTAGTTATCATTATACTTGCTAATTTATTCATTTATCTGTTTATCTATGTAGTGTATTCTTTAGGGTTTTGATCGGTGCCATCCGTTACTACTCCGGATCTCAGTGGGTGCGCTCATGCCACCCCGATATATGGTGTTGCTGTCTATTGCAACGATAATGCGCTACAATCCAATAAAGCGGGCTGGTAAAAATCATGTTTCTCGAGAAGCAGATTTTGAGCACGTTGACGAATATGGTTTGTAATTGTTTTAAGAATATTCTGAATCCACTGCTGTTTGTATACTAGTGACTAGAGACACTTCGAGAAATTATGCTTTTCTCTGGCGACGTTTTTTTTGGTCGGCGCTGTTTCAAACAGCATCGCAAACACCCAAAATTAGCGTCACAAAGGCGTCAATCATTATACCATAGGCCAACCCAAATGGTGATCTGCCCCCCCTCCAGAGGCTTCGTCCTCCCCCTCAACGAAATCCTGAATACGTGCCTGCTAAGCGTGCAATGACGCGCACTGGCACTGAGGCTGGGACAGTTCTGAGGTGGACCTCCACACAGACCCGCGCCGGTGCGTCGGCGGAGTTGGGTCGGCCGCACCAGCCAGCAGTGCTGAGTCGACTTGCTTTCAGCTGGCGTGATGAGATTAACTCACCCGTTACGGGCGTAACGGTGCGGTCCGATTCGGACAAAGGAGCAGAGCTGGAGCGGCGGACGCTGCGCTGCGCTTCAGCGTTATTCTCGCAGCCGTCCGCAGACCGAGGCGCGCGGCTCTGGTCACTTCCCACTCTGACCCGCCCCGGTCCATTCATCGCGCTCAGACCCGCGGGTTAACGCCTCCGAGAGGTCAGCCACCTGGATAGCCTGAGGGCATGCTCCGCTTCACCGCCTCACATCCTTATCGCATCCCCATCTGTGATTAAAAACGGCCAATTCTGTTGAAATTGTACTAGTGAGACCGCTGGAGCTAACTGAGAATATTCATATCCCGCTGAATTTCCATGGGAGATGTGGTGTGCCCGACATGTTGTGACACCATGTGTTACAGAGTTCCAACGCCGCCACATTGGAATGCTCCTGTGTGTCGTAGTGCCTTCTGGTTCGGATCGCCATCACTGTCTGCCCAGCCAGGAAAGGGCCACTATATCTGTCTGTCCTGCCAGGAAGATGGACACTATCGCTGCCTGTCCTGCCAGGAGAGGGACACCATATCTATCGGTCATGCCCGGAAATGGACACTGTTTCGGTCCGTCCTACCATGAGATAGAAACTACCGCTATCTGTCCTACCAGGAGATGGAACACTACCGCTGTCTGTCCTGCCAGGAGATGGACACTACCGCTGTCTGTCCTACCAGGAGATGGACACTGCCGCTGTCTGTCTTACCAGGAGATGGACACTACCGCTATCTGTCCTACCAGGAGATGGACACTACCGCTATCTGTCCCACCAGGAGATGAACACTACCGTTGTCTGTCCTGCCAGGAGATGGACACTACCACCGTCTGTCCTACCAGGAGATGGACCCTACCATGTCTGTCCTGCGGAGATGGACACTACCACTGTCTGTCCTACCAGGAGATGGACACTACCGCTGTCTGCCCTGCCACAAGATGGACACTACCGCTGTCTGTCCTGCCAGAAGATGGACACTACCGCTGCCTGTCCTGCCCGGAGATGGACACTATCTCTGTCTGTCCTACCAGGAGATGGACACTACCACCGTCTGTCCTACCAGGAGATGGACCCTACCGCTGTCTGTCAGGGATGGACACTACCGCTGTCTGTCCTACCAGGAGATGGACACTACCGCTGTCTGCCATGCCACAAGATGGACACTACCGCTGTCTGTCCTGCCAGAAGATGGACACTACCGCTGCCTGTCCTACCCGGAGATGGACATTACCTCTGTCTGTCCTACCAGGAGATGGACACTACCTCTGTCTGTCCTACCCAGAGATCGACACTACCGCTGTCTGCCCTGCCACAAGATGGACACTACCGCTGTCTGTCCTGCCAGAAGATGGACACTACCGCTGTCTGTCCTGCCAGGAGATGGACACTACCGCTGTCTGTCCTGCCAGGAGATGGACACTACCGCTGTCTGTCCTACCAGGAGATGGACACTACCGCTGTCTGTAGATGGACACTACCGCCAGCAGGACCGGCGCGTCGGTCGGCAGCAGCCATTGGCAAACATGGTGCCATCCATCACATGCAGGCGGCGACTGGGCAGCTACAGGGATTAATTAGCCAGGCTGCCGCTGGTTACTTTCACGACCACCATCGGCTAACGCACGCTCGGATATATATGGTAAGCATGCAAGCGAAGGGAGACAAGACGCTGCCGATGGCGAAATGCGAATCCAACCTCCGGATTCGCTGGTTACATCAGTAGATATTGATTCGAGTTGTTACAATGTGCTGTTATGAGCAGACGTGTCACACCTGGAATCCACGGCGACGTGAGCTCTCGCATTGAATTTTTCATGAATGAAAATCTAGTATGCATTCGCTGTTAATAGCCTCTCCAGCCGGCCTCCAGCGGCAATGTCCAGCTGTGAGGGTGAAAGGGCCGCCACATGGCTGATAGCGTGGCAGCACGTGGTCGTCTGGCATTCACTATCTCCACATGTTGACATGCGCCTAACCGGCGAGCACGTGATGGGACGGCGCGAAACATCAGGTCCCGCCTCTCCAATCCCTTCGGTAAAGTGGTTTTGTCAGAGGTGCAAAAACACATTTGGAACCCGCGATAAGAGTCAGAGATTGTAGCCCCTGAGGCACAGTCTTCGCCGTTAAACACTGTCTTAGGCGGAACGTAGCAAATGACATTCAAACCAGGCAGGAGAGGTCTATGCATCATGACTAAAGGTAGTATTATCTTTTTTTGTTAAGTAACGTCTTGTTAGTGAAATTGTGAAATGAGCATCAATGAAGATCTGCCCGCAGAATTCATCACATGAAATCGGGAACAATTTCTGTACTTCCCATGACTTCTCATATTTCTCCCGAATTCCTTCTCTCTGATAAATGCGTTCTGAACGAAGTGCAGAGCCGTGGACGTACCCGCATTGGACAGTGGTCACGAACATGAAATGAAACGCCCCTTCACACGTATGGCACGCGTACCACACTTTCGCGAGCAAATTGGTGGCAATCATCCCGCTGTTTAAACTGTATCATCCCTGCGCCCGACTCAGAAGCTGCGCGTTTTCTCTTTGATGAGGGGAAACATCGCGAAATGGGGCGTAGGCATGACAGGAGCCACACTCAGCCTCAAGTGCCGTTTTAACTCTGAAAGCGCTGTTCGAGGAAGGAAGGAGTTTGTCATGAGTTGGGCCAGCAGGCAGGTGCATAAGCTTGATCCTACATCGGCACAGGTGAGACTTCATGCATAACCCAGCTGTAACACCAGGTGACCAAAATTATGTATGGTATATTTTTACCGTTGAGACCACCAATGATGCAAATGCATGTAGCTTTCAATGCTTCGCTTGTGGGTGCCAAAAGGCCAGTTTTTCGAGAAAGTGCTTGGTTTGAGGGTCAGTGTCATGGACATAAGTTTTTTAATGTTCTTTGTACATACACAAAAACTAGCTTAGTCTAGCTGATGTTCTAAATCCCGTGCGAGATGCTGTGGACCGGATATGGATACAAATCTGCATATATAATAGCAGGTAAGGAAAACCGATCACCTGATATCACGATTCACCCTTCGAATGGCTCGTTCACCCACGGTCAGATTCAAGAGAAAGCCCGCAAAAACCCACTCACTTAGCAGCCGGGTGAGAGCGTAGGAATGAAAGAGTGAAGGAGAGAGGATGGAGAGAGAGAGAGAGAGAGAGAGAGAGAGAGAGAGAGAGAGAGAGAGAGAGAGAACAAAACAAAGGCAGAACTGGACGACAGGAACACAAGAAAACCCACGGCTCAGCAGGTGGCCTTGACCAAGATAAGGCCGGGCATGCAAGCGCAATTTGCCTTTCGCATCCCTAGCTAAACCTCGGAGAGTGTAGCAGATCCCAATCATCCGTGACTCGTTCCCAATCATCCATGACTCGTTGTACCTGCCTCTGACCGCGGCAGAGTCAAATCCGACGCAAGATTGATGGTGCGCTGTGCATTTCAGTGAAACTGCGCGGTCAAATGACAATGGGTGATTTCTGAGCCGACTGTTGTCCGTACCATTATTCCGAGATGGTGGCAGATATGGCTTGATACAAAGGAAGTGCTCTGCTTTGACCTACTGGGGTGGCCCGGTCTGACCCCGATATCACACGTGCACTGGTCGCAGCCGCCTGCTTAGAAAAGCCCACATGCTGGCCTCTAACGAGCAGTGGGGCCGGGCCCTGGGCCGACCCGACCCTGCCTATTCGTCAGCGCGGCGACAGGCACACCCAGCGATTGAAAGCGGCGGCGCCGGCCGATGCTATCTGGCCGGGCCGCCCGCGCCCGCCATGTGCGAATTGTGCGCGCTGGGTCAACGGTCGGCGCCGAGCCAGGGCGGGCACCGATGACACAGATCGGAAGCGCTGACACCGATCTCTCCAGGTGGTCCGAGCGGCCAGTCTCCCGGCGCACCTCACGCCTCGGGTGCGACCGACCGTGCCGGCCGCCGGGCCCGCTGCCAGGTGGTCCCGGCGCGCTCATCACACGCTTCATATCCTCCCCACCCACGCACGTGTCAGCCGTCCCCTCCCCCTCCCCTACAGAACAACTGCCGGCAACACACCCCCGTGAGGCTAACGACCGGTTGGACAACAGAGGCCGTGTCCGACAAGACCACCTCCCCAAATCTGTATGTGAACGGGTCCTCAATGTTTTTGAAACGATAAAATTCAAAAGGGAGAGAGGAATGGAGTATGCAGTTGTATCCGTGTTTACATGTAAAAGAATACCACTGATTTTCAATACAATTACCCCTAAATAATCCCAAATGCTTGCACGTGGGACAGGTGGGGGAGGTTCCGTCACCCCCATCCAGAGCAGCTGTATCTACACTATAGCAATACAATAGCCTGGGGACGGTAAAATAAAACCAACTGGAGTACAACTGCAGAATGAAATAAAGATGGTAATAATCAGAGCCTGTACAAATGGATATTTGTCTGCACTGAGGGGTGCCAACAATTTTTGCGACATGACGCCCAGGTGAATGAAATACCAATTAACATCAAAATTGACGAAAAACGAGACATCATAATTTGAAATCGATGCTACGAAGCAAACGTATTGTTAACCGGTTCCGTTATACGCTGAATCTAGTAAGCAGTGCGTCAAAATGCAATAATAGCACAATGACGGTCCTGCCCTGTCAGGCGTCTAAGTCATTAGAAGTTTGCCTCCGTTGAAAATATTCAACGACAGCAATATGCGCCCTGGCTCAAATAAAATAAATGAATAGTCTCTGGAACCATTTAAATAGTATTTACCTGAATTGAGGATTCTACAAAGTGAACATTCTTACGTCCATAGACTCGATAGTCAGACTGTGCATTTCTACTGAGTAAGCATATCCGTTTACCCGTGATGTGGAGTCTGTAATAAGAATTGGCCTAACTTAACGCATATTTTCAAACCAGAGAGATATAGACCCACTCTAGACGCAACAACGAGCTATCTCGTCAAGTGGTGGATCTAGATGGTAGGTTTGGGGGGCAGACCAATTTCGAAAAGCAAAAATAAAAAACGTCGCATGGTGAAAGTTCGTCATAATTTAACAGCCGGTAGGCTTTGGGGGTAAACCCAAGTCAAAAAGCAAAAAAAGAAGAAAAAAGCGTAAGGCAGTTAAAGTTCTGACCACAAGATGTTTGTTCTCGCTATTCAGGGATTATCCACTCAAAAGGGATTCTGAATATTAAGAGGACCCATGCCCAATATTAACACTGAAGCTGACTGGTGCTGTTTGAAGTTGACAGATGAAGCACCAAAACCTTGTTTTTAAACTAAAAAGTAGTCGGGGCAAAAAGGAGGATGACAGCTTGGGGGCGAGCTTTTCCGTTTGGGGGAATACCTTTTTGCCCCCTCCCCCGCCCCCCACCTGGCTCCGCCACTGGTCTCGCCATGACCACGCAACGCAAGCAAGCCATGACCTCAGATCCCATCCTTCCAACGGCTACCGTTAAACCTGCGGGGTTTTCATGCTTTGCTCATTTGACTTCATCACCATCCATAGAAATCAACCATACGGTGCCAACCCGTTAACTTCCCTTCACCTATATGATATTGTCCACATTTGATATTTTGACATTGACGACATTAATTGTTACCTTTAAAAAATGCGTCAGAGAATCTGATCAAATTTCTTGTACTTTTGCAATGATTCTTAAAAAATCTAGACAGGGTGTTTTTTTTACTTCCTAGTGGAAAAAGGACCCAGTAGTCAAACCATCTCTTCAGGAACGTAAGATTGTTCGGTATTTTCTATTTTATGTTTGACCTCTTGGTGCAAGACTTTAACGATGAAGAGCCTTTAAGAGATAATAAAACTCAGCCTGAAACCGCTCAAAGACCTGTCCAGTGTCTCACTATGACCTGCTCTATTGCCTGGACGAAAAACCAAATGATCTTTTTGCGAAGTTCCAGCGCGATTCAAGCTTGCTCTGAAGCACGTTCCTTGTATAGCACGCGCAGTTTCACTGGCCATTAACGGAGCCTCCGTGCTCGTGACTTTAGAATCCTGGCCTTTCCGTGGGTGCCCATCTGCTGGGTGAGCAGCCCGTGAGCCAGCGGCAATCAAGCATGAACCCGAAAGCAGCAGCGCTGAGGTCGCGTGACTACCACGTTGCTCTTACTGCGTGGCTGCCACCATACTTCTTCCGAACACATCTAGTCAAAATGCAGCGTGTCAACAACCAGTTTGCGCGAGTATTTAAAAAAAACAATATTCAAATCACGTACATGACAGAACGGTTCAATAATTGTTGGGGTTTCATGACACACCAATTACCAAGGTTATACGGCGTCACCAACTCTCACTCTGTTGAGAGGGATTTGGGGCATCAGATCTACTTATTCAGAGGCTCCACCGGAACTTGAGCCCGGGACCGGTGGCTCAGGATATTTTGAGGCTATCCGCTAAACCGTCCATCCCCTCGGAACGACTCAACTGACATGACATTTACGTCGTTGATTCTCTGACGGTGCTGTGACGTCATAATGTCCCGAACCGCCCAATCTGTTAATCGTCATACCACAGCACTACCGGGTTCTGGATCACCCCGCGCTGCCAGCTCGGCCATCGCATGCTTCCAGAGAAACTTCAGCGCCCCGGCGCTCTGTTAGATGCCGCCGCCGGAGCAGTGCACTACTGAGCTTCCCAGCACCAAAACAACATCGGTGAGCCGGCGATGCGGTGTGTGATGTAAATGAGATCCATCGCCGCCGGCGTCAGACCGAAGGAGTGATTAATCGAACACACGTAATGAACGGTAATCCATTCACAAGCCGGTGGGGAAAGGGTGTAGAAATGGCGGACATGCTTCCACGACATCGGTAAATGCTGAAATAGAGACCAAAGTAATTAGACCCCAAGTAAAACATCCGACTGTGCATTATCATCAATTGGCCTGAAGTTTGGTGTATGACGGCCAAATTATGTTCCACGTGTAGCCAGTTCATTTTCATTTCGACAACTTAAGTTTTTACCTCGCACTTAGACCTAGGACGGCCGGAGAATGTATATACATAGAACGGCCACGCCAGTCAATTGGCCGGTCCCAGCTGAGCGCGTTAATTTGTTCACCCAGGATCCGCAAACACGCGAAATGATCAAGGATGCACACACCGCCACATCTGACGGGGGATTCAAACCCCAATATGCACATGCGCGTGTCTGGCACGTGACTTTCTCCGACAATGGAGGCGAGCTTTCTTTGCTCAATCTGATGGGCAGCAAATAAGTACTCTGGAGTATAAATCATAATTGTTATATCTCTACTCCATGTCAGTACGTTTTCAGTCGATTCAGTGTGGTTGATGATCGCCTGGCTGTTGCAGAATATTTTTTTCTTTCAAATTTGAATGTTTTACATACCATTTTTGGCTGAAAAGACCATTTCATCATTTAACGGATTCGAAGAGCGCACGATCTTGAAGGCAGATATGTCGCCAACACACTCGGGGGAGGCGAGGCGAGGGGGCTTAAGCCCCCAGCCCCCGTTGTATCCACCACCAATCGCATACATATTACATTTTAGGCCAATCCTGATCAGTTTACAAAGGACGGGCGGACACCGTTCCCTGTGCATTCCACACCGCCAGCGATGCACAATGCGAAAATTACCTGGCAAGGGGAGCTATTCCACTGTATAATAGATGCAGTATGCCGGAGTTCAATCAGTTGGGCCGTGCATGCTTAAGTGCTGTCTTGTGCAGAATCACAAACCCATTTCCACACCAAAAGGCAGTTGCAGGAGCAGCCAATTCATATATGAGCTTCACACACTTGCAGGTGATTATCAGCTCTCACTGATGGTTTCAGCAAAGAAAAAATGAGCCCGATAAGTAAACAGGCATCAGCCGTGAATGAAATTAATTCCCTACACAGCCCATACGAATAATTCTTGGGGCTTAGCGACACACCGAATGTCAGGGTTATACGCCGTCACCAGCTCCCACTGTTGCGAGGGATTTGGGGGATCGGCTCAAGTTACACAGAGGCTCTGCCGGGACGTAAACCCGGGACCTGCGCCAGGTGCCCGGGGATAGAAGGCAGGTGTTCTTCCACTGAGCCACGCACCGCTCCATACACAGCGTACACTGACACGCACCGCTCCATACACAGCGTACACTGACCACGCACCGCTCCATACACAGCGTACACTGACACGCACCCCTCCATACACAGCGTACACTGACACGCACCGCTCCATACACAGCGTACACTGACACGCACCCCTCCATACACAGCGTACACTGACCGTGGATGCACATCTAAATCGACCGTATACCATCTATGCTGACCACAGGATGCACTATTGAACTCCAGGATCCAACTGTTCACACTCCTACGAAGACATTTAGCGTCCAATGACAGGCTGGGCCGAAAGAAATAGTGTCTCGCGATTGGCCCTGCCCATGGGCGTCGAAAGCAGGAGGAGGCGTCCCCCTACTCGCGAATAAAGGGGGTACATCCCCCGAAAATTCTAGACCTGCACTTATTTATTTTGCATTTTCACAGTTACCTGCGTGAGCCTTCATGTGTGTTGGTGAAGTGCATCGTTGTAAGTGTTTCATATGCAGCCGAAATTTTCCAATTTGTGTCCCCCATCCCCTGTCATCGCCAGTCCGGGGTACCTCCACCACAGAACAAATTTCAGTGGCGACGCCCCTGGTCGTGCCGCAAGAGATAGTGGGGCTCTGGCCGAAAGACGAGCCTGGTCCAGATGGTGCCCCCTTGGAAGAAGGTTTCTCTACAATCGAAAATCACCGATTCACCTCAGGAAGAACAGCATCCGAACCAAAAGCATTCCGCATTTTGAAGCAGGTTTCCGTTGCACTTGTTCTAAAGCACACGCAGTGCCCTGGTGGTCGATATCTGAACTGTAGATGCTTCAACTACCACACTGAGGCCGTTATAAATTGGCGCTGCCGCCCAGGTGTCGCCACTTGATGGCTCCGGTGTTTGTAGGGCGCCGCTAAGATGGCAGCACAGTCGCAGTACAAGGGTATATAGGTGGCGAAACCGGTAGGAAAAGAAATTGAAGCCTCTGTTAGAAGATGAAGGCTGGCCTGAAACGGTTGCTGCACATTGGGCTGCAGCAGCTGGCCAGCAATAAACAAGAGCAGCATGGCCAGTACATACGACTATGCGCGAGATTCTAGCTTGGCCTCGTGCAGAACACCAGTAATACTGCACCGGTACTCACCCAGTGGTGACTGCCGCGAGTACAGCTCCTCCCTCAGCGAGTGAGTCTCGCTGACCGCGTCCTCCTCCGGCTCATCCTCCTCCTCCTCCTCGTCCTGTTCCCCCTCCTCTTCTTCTAGCACAGTGGGTGGCTGCACCGTCTCGTAGCCCCATTGTTTTCGGAACGCCTTCCCGCCTCCGTCCAGGCGCACTCTCGGCAGGTCCAGGAACAGCGAGTCGCCGATCTGAGGAGCGGCAGCACCGTCAGGAGAGCCCCGCACCCATAGGGCCAAACGTGAGACCAACAACTGAGACTACGTGTAATCGAAACATCAATAAATCAAACGGGGATATGTAAAACCAATAGTTTGACAGAGCGTCAGGGCTAATGAGTCTCATTCGAATGGATGATGATTTTTTCTTGAAACCGCTTACGCTACTTTTTCAGACACAGAAAAATAACATTTTGCTGGGAAATAAAAACTATATCAGCCTGGAGCCCTGTCCGCATACTCGGATATAGAATTGTAGTGTGGCACGTGCTCCTTACCCTTTATCGAGCCTCGAGGCCCGCTGGTATACCTAAAGTGGGTCATGACCAGATAATCCAGATCTGATCCGCTTCTCATTACAGTATTTCCTACCAATCCGCTTGGAAGCTATTAGTATTGATTCAAACCAAATCTGTGTCCGAAAATAAGACTATGTCGACAAAAATGGGGATCCTAATTCATATTCGATCCCGAAGGTACCCCAGAAGTGTTTCCGGGGCCACCTGAAACACTGCTTCCCACCTCCCAACATCCCCCCACACCCCCACCTCGTACCAGGATACAAATATCGACGCCCCGTGTTAAAAAATTTCACCCTCTGGACGATCACGCCACCCTAAAGTGACACCCTCTGCTAAAAAAATCCCGCCCCTCTGCCCGAGTGGTTAACCCTCTAATCTGAAATCCTGAATCAGCCCATGCTAGAGAAAGCTTCAAACCAATCATATCGCAATCATGACTTCTCAATAAAAAAATCCGAATTGCCGACACTTCTAATCAATTCTCAAGACTAATACCTAGCATAATTGTCCGCACCTACTGAAAGGCAAATCAAAACAGGGCGAATATATTCGTTATAAGCATTTGGTTTAATTTAGGTGATACCTTTATTGAATTTTTCAAGCTGCAATTACGGTTCCGGATAGGGTAGAAGGGTGACTCATGGGAAAGCGAGAAAGGGCAAAATGTCGTTTTACTGTTTCGACTCGGTAACATAAGCTAAGGAATGTTGTTCTGTTACGTGATTTTTACGTTGCGATTTATATCATGAACGAGCGGAATGTCCCATCTCTCCCGCATAAAGCGTTTAAAGTCGGATTACAATCCCTAGCGTCGTCTATTTTAAGGTTAAAAGACATCTCACTGGACGCCGAAATATTAGAAATTGCTGTAAATATGCAATAAGGGTCATTCATCAGACAGAATCTGCAAAAAAGCAGGCGCTGGAGATGACTAACAGTGGTCCAGGTCTGCACACTTTGAATCACCGGGCTCCTGGGGTGCCCTAATCCCTTGAACCGCACGGTTCGCGGTGAGTCATGCCATGGTCTGGCCAGCCTCATCATTGTTTTCGTGCTCGTGAGAAAGTCAGGCGTACATCCGGAGGCAGGCACGAGAAAAGAGGTGCATTAGGTGCAAGCAAAACATATTACCGTCAAAATTTATATAGTCTAGAAGACATGCAAAACAGCACAAAGCATGAACTTTAGCCTGCTGAATTATTGCAAAACGACAATAGTGGAGACAATGCTTACATCACTCGTGCGGGGGTACAGAAGAGGTCAGGCACAGCTAGGTGTAGACGCCATCCAACACTCCACATCACTGATCTAAAAATGTTTGACTTTTCCTCTCACTGCTTTATTTTTATTTCCAGCAGTTAGCTTGAAATACACCCAAACAAAAAACTGCCAACATATCAATGATATACGGGCAATGAACTTTCGACGGAGTCGAGGAAAAACATCAAACAACACCAAACCTTATTGGTATTTCTGGAACATTGCGAGGAAGGCTCAACATTCTTATTTATACCCACTGACGGATCCAAGGGGGGTGCCAACCGGGTAATTTCCCCCTTGAAACCCCCGAACCTTTGCCGACTTTCTTTAAAAAAGCATGTTATTCACGACGTTGGACACCGCTGTCACCCTCTCCATCCTCCCCCCCACCGTCGGTCTAGATCCGACCCTGCATATACCAATCATCGTCAAAATGAACCCTAAATCTAGACTAACTTCCTAACCTTATACGACACCGAAGACATAAATACAGTGAGTCACTCACCATGAAAAGCGAGCCAACTAGTGTAACGGTCCCTTATCGGCCCAGAAAGCGCCAAAAAGGTATGGCTCACACAATAAACCGTGTTTATGACACATCAACACCTGCAATATTTCAAAACGTCATAAAATGGATAATTAAATTATATCATAGCTCTGGGATGTCCAGCATTTGGAAGCAACAACCTTGGAACGTATGAATTGTTTCTGTGCCACGATGAAACGTAATGTGGATGTGTGCGGCGCGGGTCCTTGTGAAAAGATATCTCCGCTTTCAACGAAGGCAGGAAAGTGATGACGATACGCCTTGTTTGTGTCGTGGTACTTTGTCCCTTGTTATCCTTCCTGAAGGCTCCAAGAATCCCCACACACCGCCGGATAACTGGAAGGACGTGAAAATCGTACCCCTTTAGGTACGCGCTGTGCGGTCTTCTCAGTAAAATGCTCCGTAAAAGTGACCTCACTTTAGGTGCGCCAGGTGTATGGAAATTGTGCCGTATTACAGATCTGACCAAGACATGCCGTCATGTTACTGGAGAACTCGATCGAGATGCACATATACGGTTTTGAATTCTTCTATGTTTTAATAATGGATTTCACAGGACTATTAGAACACAATCATCAACGTCCTTGCTAAGCGTCCCTTTAACCCGCGCCCCACCGGGGGTCCGGCGCCACCTTCGCCCCACCGGCGGGGGGCCATCGATGGCCCCCTCTAACTCCGAAAATATGGGCGTTAGCGCAAATCTGCAAAATGCAATAGAAAGCTTGCGTGAATTCAGTAGAAATTACTTCGCATGTTTTAGTGCTCAGGTCAATGGTTTGACCTCAGAGGTCAAATTAGGTCAAGATCGGCTATTTTCACTCAAATATGCAATGATTGAGCAAACTGGGCATAACTCTTATGTCATTAGAGCTATTGAGGCCTGGTAAAGTACATTTGATAGCAAATTGCCAGTAATTTTTCCGCTATGTGGAACGTAAAGACCTCCTGCCAGTGGTTTGACCTCCAGAGGTCGCCTCGTGACCTAATCTGACCTAAGGTCACGAAAGGTCAGAAAGTGACCTTGCCGTATATCAAATGAAAGCCAGTGACAAGACAAACACGATGGTGTTATGGTGTTTGTTTCACCGCTCTAGTTAATTAGGTCAAAGTTATTGCCAAAATACTGTTTTTGACCTCTGGTGATTGGATGACCTTGGAAAGTCAAAGGGCAAATATGACCCCTGGGATCCGTGAAGGGTGTCCAAAACGTTGTTCTGAGCAGTCTGAGTATTTGCAATCATTTTTGTGGCTTTTATATCATGAAACAACTTTTCCCTATGCTTTTCCAATGGGAGAGGTCGCCTCGTGACCTGACCTCAGGGCACGAAATCGAAAATCCCGGATATCCTTGTAGACCCTGGGGGGTTTGAGTGTGGGTTTCAATCGATCGACTTTGAAATGTGCTCTTCGGCTCTAAAGTGGTGGGTGACCTTGGTTGACCTCGTCTGGTGCCTGACCTTGGGTGACCCGGGGTAAATTTCGGGATGATGGGAAAATGATGCGTGGTGGCCTCTGGGTGCTGCGCCTTGGTTTTTGCTTCCACCTTGGGGGTTAAAGAATGGGCTATTTAACGTAGTGATTGTAGAAACTATGAAAAACAAAATAAGCCTTCCTCCGTAGGTTTAGTGAAGACCAAAACCTTTCTAAATGGTATCAATGTTTCAATGGTTTCGAACTTGTTATTACAGGGCTATTATCACACTCCTAAAGGGAGCAGTCCCATGTCAACACTGATACCACATAGCCCAAGCACAACAGTGGATGTATAAAAAAATTCTTAAAAATTTCCCTCCCCGTTAACGCTTAGTCAAAACCCCACGCGACACAAAAAATGCGCCGACGCCACTGGCCTCCACCAAGTTACGCAGGACGAGGTGGCTTACTTGGAAGCCAGTGAAGATCACTCAAGAGTGTCAGCTGGCAACAGGACAATTGAGGGGCTTTGATTGCAGTAACGTTGCAAACATAAAACACATGCCCGATATTTACTCCATTACCGCCCGAAGCGCGTGAAGGTATGAATGAGACAGAACACGCAGATTGAAATGCACCCTTTCCTGTCATTCGTGTCTTTTGGTTCGACGTAATTATTTGCATTTCTTACAATGTGGCAACGAGCCAGTGCCTGAGGCGAGTCTTGTCACAATGTATTGGATTATTGTATCTGATCGAATCGCCATTCAACCTGGCAATAACAATGTTCAGAACATTATGTGACACGCATTAAACAATGCTAAATTGACGCCATAATTTTAATTAGATTGGCCCGCAGTGGCATTCACATATTGCTATGCGGCCCGACAGGCGCGCCATCTCGATCCGATCAGCAAACTTGTTTGGTCACACCAGTTGACATTGTTGAGCATGCCCTCCGACTTCAGCCGTAGCTGTTCGAACGTCTCTGTCCGGTGCACCAGGAGATCCCCAGACCTGAGTCGGCAGTTCGTAGACTGAACAATTCTCCCTCCATCCACTTCTCCTGAAATTACAGTTACGCTAAACCGGCAAAAAGGTAACGTGCAGTCACGCTGATAATTATCATTCTGACCCGGTCAGGGTCCCGCCAGTTCATCTCAACTTATCTGAAATTTGTTGCCGGCTTTATCGCCGGATATGGCGGAGGGTTTGAAATTCATGCGATTGCTTCAAGGTCAAATTTAGCATAATGTCAGATAAGAGCGGGCCCGTGCCGGCCGTTCCGGCTGCTGATGGCGACTCCTTCATCACTCGGCGTCGGTCCAGTTCCGTCATCGGTCCGCTGCCAAAATGGACTCAGCCAATGGCGCATGCGCAGTGCAAAGGCACCGCTGCTGGCCTCATGGGAACTAATGGAATGGTAGAAATAGGCAAAATACCATACCAATATAAAGATGACCTGCAAATAAGTTTTACATACATCGATTTCACTTGACAGTGGAAGCCATATCTGCTGGCGATTCACCGTAAATAAATCACTGGCGGCGGAAGTGGGGGCGGGCGGGGGGCACTGGGGCACGGTGCCCCCTTAAATCAGAAATTTTAACACTAACCTTACGGCGTCGACTGGAAAGAAATGGATCGAAAAGTCCATGGTGCCCCCGCCCCCGCCTTAAATTCGGACGTTCCACCGTTACTGCATGGGTCGAAAAACCTACCATTTTGACATTCTAAATGGTGACAGCTCAGGGTGGGCAAGGTGAAAAAATTAGCCAACATATTTCTTCCAGACCAATTACGGAGCAAATCGCCCAAATTAGCACCTGTAGCTTAAACTCGCAATGCTTTTCAACAACTAGGATGGTCCAGGAGTAGGAATTAGTATCCTACTGAAGCAAAACGTGTCACAATATGCAGCCTAGGCTGGTGGCACATTTATGGTTTGAGATTTTTAATGGTGACACACTGAACACTTTTGTGGCCCCTGCGTTACTGAAATAAATACATAAACCCAATCAAAATATGTTGCACCGATTAACACTTTTCCCTCACTACAAGGGAATATGAGATCCTTAAAATAAATTACTTACTTTATTCTCTAAAGCTGAAACTGGAAATTAGCACCACATCCAGACTACCCTTTATGATATAATTTGGAAAGGACTTTAAAATATTTAGTTTCGGTGCTAATAAAATACACTCATCCTGATCTTTAAATCGTTAGGTTTGTCTCATTTTGTTAGTTGCTTTCCAAAGGCATACTTTGTGATTGGAATATCAGCTATATTGGGGATTTCCTGGAAACAGCTTCCAGCCAGATTGTCGGAAGGGCCACAGCAAACGACAACTGTCTGTAATTGGTGTCAGCAGGCATTGTCTACAGTGTCTGACCTTTCTCGCGTCGACGCTCCTATTTATCGTGCGAAGAATTCGGTGGAACAAAACCTAAAAGGGGTAAGTATGGCAGCTTTTTGCCATCAAATAATGCCTATCAGCTTCCAAACACCAAGTATTTGGTATATTTACACCCTTATGTAGAAACGATAGAATAGAGGCTGAGTAAGGCTGAGTAAGCACAGTTTTAGCTTGAGCAACAACACGCCTCTGCATTTCAGAGTGGAAAACAAAGTCTCACAGGGTACGTGCGGAACCTACGGAGAAACGCGTCATTCCTGCAGAGTATGCTACAAACATCCTCAACGAACGAGAGCGGAGGCTGCAGATCTGCTTCAGGCAGAAAAAAGCCATGTGATTCATGGTTTTGATGCTCACATAACCCCATGCCACCAGCTTCTTCGAAAGCGACACTCATCATCTTCGCCTGTCACGACTCTCGTTTCTCGGAGCACGTGCACTGGCGGACACAGAGGGGGGCAAGGGGTCATGTCCCCCCGAAAATGGCGAAGTTTTGGCCGACTTTCTTAAAATTACTATGTTCTTACGATTTCCCCCGAGCTGCCCCCCCCAACGGCACTCCTGCGTCCGCCCCTGGGCACATGACGGATATAACACGCCCCGCTGTTGCATTGCCGAATAGCAGAGCGGAGCGCATGCCGTGGTATCATCTGACATCTTCAACCGGCTCACTGAGCCTGTCTCTGCCTAATCGATGCCCATATGGAAGGTCACGCCAGTGTCATTCAATCAACCCGCCAGATAGAAGAATCTCGACGTGACATATTCCTGATGCCTCGCATCAGTTTAACATATTTCATCCGTTGCAGTTATTTGCCCATCCTGTTTTGCGGAGTCGGTGTCGACAATGGTTAGCAACACGGGCAACTGCGTCGAGCTGTCGGCGGAACGAGGCATATCCGGTGAACGTGCGCTCGTCGGGGTTTGACCGTGACCTTCACCGACGTCTAGAGGTCATCACCGTCTCCCATCCCCAGTGCCGCACCCCCACAAAGGTCGGCGCGGTCAGCACCGTTCTCCCGGCACTTATTGGCCGGCGAGGGACTCGGCGGGCCTCGGAAACTTCCCAGGCATTAGCACGAAGCGGAGACGAAGACATGAAAAAGGAATAAGACGACGAGGGGCATTGAAACTAAACTGGGCTTTCTGCCAACTCAACTCGCGCTTGTGTGTTGTCTGTTACTATGCAATCTGTGGGTTACAGGATGTTATAATGGGGTGGGGAAGGGCGATTTCTTGGGAAGAAGTTATATCTTTTCATGTGCAGGCATATTAACCTCAGTAGAATGGTTGCACATAAATCGATAACTTCGCCACAAATAATTCCCTTATTTTCACCATTTTAACCAATACCTCCCTTGCCATCCTCCCGGATTCTGATTCATATGACACTGAAAAACTTCGGGGTAAAACCAGACAAACTGAGCTGATTTTATCCACAACTCGGTCTACACCAGGGGCGTAGCCAACAGGGGGCGGCAGGGACAGCCACCCCACCCCCCTTGAGGGCCCCGAGGACACGATTCTGTAACAATCAGGGCCCTTTTACCAATCAGGGCCCTTTTGGCGCCGTCGCAGGGGTCCTTTTCGGGGCGTCGCTCCCCCTGAGCGAAATCCTGGCTACGCCCCTGGTCTACACCTCAGCACATTTGTGTCGGCATATTCAGTTCAGCAGTCAGCGGTTCCAGTGTGGTACGTCACGATCTCGTGACAGAGATACTGTCTGACGTCTATGACTCAAGGCCTGCTGATCTTCCACACAGAATGAGTCCAAACTCATGAACACATGTTAGCAGGCGTGTAGAATCCTATACTTCATATTTTCGGGTGTGCGCTAGCATCCTTCGGCCTGAAAAACACCCATAAATGTCAGACAGCATCCCTAAAGCTGGTAAGTCCCATTTACGCCCAGGTTACTAGAATGGCTCAGTCAAAGACAAAGCGCGTGCTCAAAATGTATTAGACCAGAATGCTTGCTTGAACATTTTGTTTTACGGACATATTTTCGCCCTAGCGAAATTTTCATCGGTTAGACCGGAAAATATCCCGAAACTTTTTATAATCCTATACCCCTGCCCGTCAGGTAGTTTATGCTGACCTCACGGGCCACATTTCGTCGTTTTAAATCTCAACATGGTTCGGGCTCCACCACGCTACGCGTTATTTTACGATCCACACGTTGGAGGGCTGGAAAAGTGAGACAAATGACCGGCACCTTGCCTTCGCAGCCTCCCACTGAAAATTACAGCATGCACCGTTGGGTTTATTCGAGCCAACGCCCACGATTATACCCAGCTTTGCGGTTGGCTTCAGAATGTAGCGGCAATATCGGCATGGAATGAGGCTTATTTTGCAAATGACGAATTTGTTGAAAACGCCACAAAGTCTGCGATACATCTTTATTCTGTCAGTTGCTCCAAAACATGGAAATGATTATGAGGGATAATGATAACAACGAGATATGATGATAATTATTCGTCTTAACTTTGAGCACAGTAGAATGCAATACAGTTGGTTTTAAATCGTGCCATAAATTAATATTTCTGAAGCAATGCCCAACAAATTATCATTCATACAATGATGAGATAATCAGAACACACTGCAGAAGAGACGGCCAATAACCGCTCGGCAGATAAGCTTGAAAGTCAAGCGCCCACGTTGGCCCTCCTATCCTTCCTGCCACATCGAAGAACTCCCAGACCCGTCAGGTGACCCGGTTGCTGCCGATGCAGCGGTCTCACGAGACCAGCCAGAACATCTGCACTCCACCTGGGGTCAGAAGGACAGACCTCACCCCTGGCACGACGACTGCAGGTTTACAGCAGCGGAAAGCGTTCTACAAGTGCCGCTGCCCCTTACAACCCAGAGAAGATGGCCGATGCCGAGAGACACACGAGTCCTGATCTGTCGACAGGGTGGTCTGTCGCTGCTGCAGGCGGCGGCAGACTTAGTCCGCGGGCGGCGACCGCTCCGTACCCATTACTTTACTGGCGCGGCGTTGGACCATTCAACAGACGAAAAACACTGCGCGCTGCACCGAGGGGGCTTCTCCAGCGAGTCCGATTTCTGCCGCTGGGGATTCCCAGCACGGGAAAAGCTCACACCGGGAGACTAACACGTTGTCAGAAGCTACAGATTGGGCCTACAAAATAATTTCTGGCTTGTTTTTTTAGGCTGGAGAAATCGTCTATATCGTTTTCTTCGGCAGTGGTGCACGACATATTCAGTGCGCCCCAACGTAGCTTCAATCCACCGGCTATTAGGACTCGTCAAGTGACTTGACTGGCAGTGCCTGATGATTGAACTACATTTGAGAACCGCCTTGGCAGCTCCGGGGTGAAAACACGGTACTGCGACACGACACTTGGGCAGATGCTTAACCACTAAACACTGCCTCAATCTCTGGAAAGCTTCTTACTGCGGGGATCGTACGGCTTCGCCGGAGCACCAGTCCGTAGGCGAAGCGTGAGACCCGGAGGGTGGACGAGTTGTCGTAGGCCGGGTGTCTTATCGAATATTTAACCGCATAGCTACTGGCGGTGGCCGGAGGCATCCGAGAAACCTTCCCCCGTCAGACCGCTCGAATTTCTAAAGATCCATACAATTTCCCCAATTTTGATTGTTTTGGCCAAAGTCATTTGTCTGGCACTAGCCCTGGATATAACATACATATAGGTAATGAGTTTGTCACTCTACAAAAAGCTTTCGTACTCGGTAGCATATAAAATCGCATAATTTAGATGCATCAAACGAGTTCAGCACTAAGTTCTGTTCAGCACTAAGAAAGGGTTTTCACATATATATTCAGGATGAGCCGCCGACAGGGGGAAATTTGTGCTTCCATACCCCCACCGCAGTACTGTTATTGATCCTGGTCCGCCTGTATTCGATGTGTCGAATGTGTGGGTCTGAAACTAGCATTTTAGCATGGACGTGTTTTAACACAAATGTGCTCTATAATCCTAAGTACCATCACAGTAGCCACTTCAGAACTACTTATTCCCATAGTTAAATTCGCGTATTATTTTTACCTTACTGAAAAACGGTAGCCGGGACGAATAATTTTCTATGGATCAGAAAAACAAGACCGGCTCTTCACCTAGATAACCATAGCAATCACTACCAACAACAACAGTAATGCATTAAAAAAGCATGCATGGATCTTGCTGAGGGCGCAGGGTGTCGGGTGATTTTAGCTCCAGGCTGCTGTTAACAATAAAGCTAGCTACCAACGACGGATAGTGGTTTTCCTTACCGAGGCGCAATTTGTCAGCCGGAATATGCCACAAGAAAGGCTAGCCCAGCTTCAGATTAAATAATTCACACCTGGAAAACACCACCTCACGTCCGAAGGGAAATAATTAAGAATACATCAGAGGGAACAATGGCGGATCCAGGACTCGAGTAAAGGAGGGTCCGACTGAAGCGAGATTCTGATGAGCGACAGCAGGGAGCGGGAGCGAGACATGGCTTCCCTGATTGGGAAAACCGTGCTGACCGCGGAAGGGGAGGGTGCAAACTCCACCTGTGATTAACAAAAGTCATTTTTAATTAATATTCTGCATGGTCTCTGTTTAACTCGACTTTGCTGGGGAATTGCCGTATTATTTTGTATCTATATAGTTCCACAGCTTGCTACTTATATCTGAATTATGGGAAAACTGTTCAGGGAAGGAAATTAAATCCCTCTTGGATGAGGGGGGCATGGCCCTCTTTCTCCCTGGATTCACCAGTGAGAAAGCAAGCCGTACTATCGTTCAGGTAAGGTTCATGTTAAGGGCGTGGATTTCATAAAATGACTGGGGTGGCCAAGTTGGGCCTGTAGAACAGAGTAAACCAATTTTAGTTCAAGAAAAAAGAATCCCTACAACTTTGAGGATATTTTAGCACTATTTCTACGCTTCAATGGGGACGCCCTGGCACCCCCAGATATATCCATAGCTGCCGTGCAGGGTGAACAGGAACTCATTCGAGAAAAGAGAAACCAAAAGTATTTTCTACCGACCTTTTCCTAATATATATACATATGAGGCCCATAGGCGGATCCAGGGAATGAGTAAGATGAGCCCATACCCCTCCCCTCCCCCTGATGGACCCCGGCGCCCTGTGAGATGGTGACGGCGTCCACCTGAAATGTCGCCTTCCATCCCTCCCCCTCCCAGGATACGAGTATCGACGCCCCCAAGATATGATTTGGCGTCCACCTGATGGGTTTTGCCGTCCAAAAGTGGCGCTTCCTGACTCCCTGATCCCCTCCCCCGAATCAGCAATTCTGAATCCGCTTATGATGGAATTACTAGGAAGGTACAGTGCAGAAATCACCTTTTAAAGGGAATGTGGCACCTTGATAACGTGATTTTAACTGAGATAGCCAAGTTGTAAAGCATGCCGGAAAACCCGGTACTTAATATATCATTTGTCTTGAAACTAAAAATTTATGCGGAGAAAAGCTAAAAACCTACCTGAAATATACCCCACATGTACCCTAGCCAGGCGGCAACAGCTGTCAGCTGTTGGTGTGACGACAGCGCTGACGTCACAGTGAGTAATCAGCCAATTATAGCCCTTGAAGTCTATTGAATATGGTAGTAGCTGTCAGATCATGACGTCATCCACAGGCAGAGGTTTATTTTTCAACCTAGAGGAGCATTTTAAAATCAAAATATTGAACTCATTGTACATTTTTCAGAGAAATCATGGACGTTTTCATGATTTTCGGCTAAAAATACCCCTAATTACACTAAATTCCTGGATTTGACCAAGGAGCCACATTACCTTTAACACTGGTACCGAATCAAGGCATTTTCCATTGCTGGCACAGGTCATTCAGTCATGGCGTCACCTTTTAAATGCGCGTTTAGGTTTTAGAGAATCAGCGACGTGAAGCTTCATCACATTTCATATGCATTGCATGAGAAAATAAATATAAGATACATTAAGCGGAATAAATTCCGGTTTTTTATTCTTATTATCAAACAATAGTAATAAATATGGGTTGATAAGCCCTACCACATCGCGAAAACCTACACATTACGTAGATTGAACGGTTGGTTCTCGTGAACACACAATGTCGGAAACGCATTCCCAGACGGCGCCTTCTTCGGCCCTGGTTCCGCCCGCCTCGGTTCATGAAGGGAGTTAGGGACCGTAAGCGAGGAGTTGGTCGCATAAAGCAAAACCAATTTAAAAGCTCTCAAATTTTCATCAATATTTTTTTTGTAAAAAAGGCAGTTCAATCGAGGAAGTATCTTTTCCCTTTTTATGAATATTAGTTTCGGTCATTTCAAACATTAGTAAGCGAACAATGTAACCGATAACTCGGACACAAGTTAGTCAGTGAGAGTCTTAGTATAAGCTCCTGTTTCTGACTATTGACCTGACTATGACCTGCTGTTCAAGCATCGTTGGCTGAAGCGGTACGGCAGCAGCCGTCCAGCTGCAGTGCCAAACCGGAGGACGGTGGCCAGGCCTCAGACATTCCTGGCCTCTTCGCAGTTTTGTGAAGCAAAGATGTTGAAGGAGGTTATTGGTGGATATTTAACCATGCGTTCTTGTGGCCATTATGCAACCTGTCTTGTGGCGTGTTTAGGGATACAGATGCTTGAGAAATGAATTAATGCGTGGCTATTTTGCGCCGAGCTTTCTGAATTCTCCCGAAAACTGTTCGATGAGGCCAAGCCTCAGTTCCTTCAAATTAGGTGCCACCACAGCTAGCTACTCCAAATGTCCTCAGTCCTTAATGTTTCGCCTGGGTTTTATATGTTTCTAGGCTCTAGCAGCCTAAGCATTGAGCCAGTAAGTACCAATTACCATTCGCCAATCAGTCTGTACCTAAGCAATACAAATACCTACTCTTAGAATAAAGAGTAATTTCGGGCTAGTGAAAACATTAACCATTATCGGTTACATTCCCCTCCGGTATGTGCGTACATATTTCCAGACAAAAAACAGCGTTGAAGTAAGTTACTTCAGAAATTAGGCCCAGGAATGTTGAATAATTATTTCCATCTTTCATATATCTTCAAGCAGTCATTTCAATACCTTGAAGTTATTTCAATGCCTTACCACCTACTCTTTGCAAGCAGCACTGAGAATGTCAGAGGGAATTAATCCATTTATGTACATACCTAACTGACCGAGACAGGAAAATGGCCTGGGTACATGGTCGTTCCGGTAGTCTCTAATTCGCATTCCGCAATTCTCAAGGGAGTTACCGGCACCTCATTTCCGTGAAGTCCACACCGGTGAATGCGGCTAACCACAAATGGGACGTCGCACATATTATGTCGGTGCCCCTCAAGGTCACTGAGACGGCGGCGGAAAACTCTCAGGGTCTCAGCTTCTGTGGCCGCCAGAGCGTTGTCCAGTTGGCCGCATTACCATATTATCCACCGGCTGCAACCGCGCGCCGGCGTTTCTCATTGCCTGTTATTGGGGGTTATCGCCCCATCTGAGACGCCCTCCGAGGGCAAGTGCCGCGCGCACGGGGCCAGGTGGGCGCTTCCTGCAAGGTGGGACGGCAAGGTCACAGGCCACTTCTCCAGCGAGGCCACACCCTGCCGGCGGGTGCCGCGTGCGGCCGACCCTCTCCAAACATGGGACGGGTGCCGGATACCGCCGGGCGGTGTCCAGCGCGTATAGCGGCACCCGTCGCCAGCGAGGGAATTCGATGCTCTAAAACGATATATGTTACCGTAGTGGCAACTGATTGGGTTTCAGTCTTTCATACGAGCTTTTAGAGCACATAGGAACTAGCTGCGGCCAACGCGTTGACTGATTTATAAAAAGAAACCAATAAAACGTAATTAAATACGGTCCGATTGGAAAACAATAATGTACTCGCCATTTGTGCCACAATGCACTCCGGCGGAGTTAATGTACTGCTGCAGGCTAAATCAACCAACAGAGCCCTGCCACTACAAAACCCATTCAGCACCGCTGCCCTGTAAAACGCCCGCTGGGCGTTGAATGCAATGACGACAATAGACCAGCCACCACACGCCACCGCGAACATGTGCCAGGATTATAAACAGAGGGCGCCGCCGATACATTGGCCGGAAGGACCCCGTTTCCGGTTGAATCGGTGTCAGCTGAACAGAGCATCACGAGTGATGCAGAGCCGACCCACCTCTCATCTCGCGTGTCGCAACCGAACCGGACCTGCGGACCACCGGGGGCCCAGGCCAAACCATGCGTCACGACAATGTTCCTCCGGCGCCCCCTCCCCCCCCACTATCCCTGAACCACTTTTCTCCAATTGAGGTGCTTAAATTAGCACGCTTCCTGGTACACCGGGTTTCCCACCTGAAGGCTCGGGTCGACACTCGTTAAATAAATGACGCCGGAACCAATTGCTTTCACATTTTTATTCTGAGAATGGTGCATAGTCGATGCCCCAATTCAACAGCACAGTGCACTAAACAGCAAAACATATATATGCCAGTACAAACATCACTATTTAAAATACAGAGGATATAATGGATATAATCATCATCGCTAGACGTCCACTCACCTTTTCAGCTTGGCCTTGAGGAGGACTCTCCTCGGTGGGAGTTCCCAGCGGCACCACCTGCGGCTCGCTCTCGGGCGACGGGCTCCGTTTCACCTTTGACCGGTCGCGCAAAGGTGACGCAGCGATCGCCAGCGTTCTTCGCAGCGAAGGTCGCTTGACCTGCCGCTTGCCTGAGTCCTCCTGAGGCGGCGGCGTGGACTCGTGGTGTGGACTCTGCCCCCGGGCACTGTCAGCCACAGGCGAGCTCTCCAGTCGCCGAATGAAGGCATGCGGTGAGTTCCAATCAGCATTGGTGTGTGCCTCCGAGGCAGAGACGTCAGAACTGTGTGTGTGACCCACCGGAGAACTATCCGTCCGGTGGACCCGCGCATGCCCGACACTTGCTTTGTTCTGTGGCGTTTGCTGCGCTGGAGAAGCTGGCAGCTGTGTGGGGGGATCACTGGTGACATGCTGGGGAAGTGGCTGCTGAGGACGGCTCTCTATAGCATACGGCGACCTCGGCTTCAGGGGCACCGAGCGCTGCTGGCCCAGCTGAGGCTTTGGTGCCACCTCAGGCCGCTGCTGAGGTTGGCTCGCGTGTTCCGCACTGACGCTCGATGGCACGACACGGTGGTTCACTACAGTACCCGCACGACGAAGCACCTGCTTCCTCAGGTTATCAGAGAGGTTTTGAGATGATTTCGAGGAAGGGAGAGACAACTTAACGCGACGCACAGGCTCTTTGGTCGCTTTCGCGGGATATTCCGCTTCACTTTCCTGTTTAGTTTTTGTTTCTATAACATTACTTGATTCTTTGGACGTGATTTCTTTCTTTGATCGTTTTAGCGCATCTCTTTGCTGCTTAGCCTCGAGCCAATTTAGCGGCTCCCCCATCAGTGCCATCTGCAAACGCCTCAGAGGATCTTTGATGGATGTCATTTCCTGACGATTGGGAGACAGTTTTCTGCCTTTCTCCTCTGCATCGCATACGGGTGAGCTTTCCAGTCGCAGAGAACCTTTGACTGGAATCGGTTCTAGGCGTTTATCGAATTCGGCATCCGCATCATTTAGGAGTAGTGAGTTCCTGGAAGATGGCGATTTTGACTGCCTCTCCGGGGCCCCCACAGGAGCAGTCTTTTGTCGGCTTACGGGCTGGTGAAGAACTGTCTCCTCTCGCCCCGGCGGACTTTTGGAAATTCCCTGGTCCTGCCGCTTCAGTGGCTGCTTTGCCGGTGCAGTGTCTTGCCGTTTCAGGGGCTGTTTGGCTTGAAACACCTCGTGTCGGGAGCGATGTGGATGGGAAGGCGCAGTTTCCTGTCGCGATAACGACTGCTTAGCTGATGCGTGATCAGGCCGTACATTAGGCACCTTAGCCGAAGTAGTTTGAACGCGCATAAGAGGTTTCTTAGCTGGAGGAATCTCTTGATGCATGAGGAGATGTTTGACAGGAGCTCCCTGTTTTACAGGGGACACTTGCCCCCTTTTGCGTGGGTCGGATGCAGCCGCATGAACGAATCGCAAAGTCTCTTCATCGGCGACTGAGCCCATCTGAGTCTGCATGGTCACCGCAGGGGGCGCACTGTCTGTCCGACGCAGCGGTTCCTTCACCACCGGTGAACTCTCTGAACGTCGCAGCGGAAGCTTCAACCAGGATGCAGCCGAACTCCTGGCTGACTCCATCACCTTCACCGTCTTCCTCTTCTTCTGGGACGCCTTCGTGCTCTTCATCCTCGACGCTTCTGTCTTTGCGCTACTGACAGCCGGCTGCGCTACGGTCTTATCAGGGGACTCCATGCGGGTACGGTGGAACACTTTGAGCGACTTGGATCGCTTCCGTCGCTTCAGGTCTTCGTCCAGGGAGCGGTTGAGTGTCGAGCACGCCAGTACCACACAGTTCTTTTCCAGCCACACAGTCCTACCGTCCACCTGCAGCATCACTCACCGTCGTCCATCGAACGCGACCTCGTAAGCCCGTCCACCTTGAATGACTCACTGGGAGTCCGCCCGCTAAACGACACAGTTTGTCACTGCCGATACAGTCGTCAGGCTATCTCGCACCGTCATCTCGCCCCTGGCACCACAGGCGACACATTTATCCACCTAAGCTTACGCAGGGAGCACTGGTTCACCCACACCAACAGGGCCGCCTGTCTCCGACCAGCCGCAGGTTGTGACGTCACGATCTAAGCACAGTCCAGCCGGTGACTCGGCCGTGGGCCGCTCGCGGGCTGAGTCTCGCTGCCACTCGCCGTCGTCCCGGTGGTACCACTGCCGCCGCGCCGCGCCGCGCTGCCTCAGCACCGAGCGCTCCCCGACGGCCTGCGTGACGTCACGCATCAAATCACTGTTACCTGCAACCCCACCACGGTCGGTGCCGAGGTCCCGGGGAAGCGCTGCCAGCAGCCGCCGCCAGGGGCCCTTCCGGTCTTCCGCTTCTGCTCGGCGCCGCAGGTGCGCGCCTTCCAAAGGGCCTCTTTAATATTCACGCCTCCGCCTTTTTAATATTCATGGAATCAAATCAAATTGCGGTTCGTTGGTGATAATCTAAAGAAAAGTATACATGCTTCTACGTAAGAAACAATTTATGACGAAACGTTCTTTCATGGGCTGGGGAGTCCAATGGAATTAGGGGGGGGCAGTCGTCATCCAGCTTTTGAGCTGGAAGTCTAGTAATAAAACCCACTTAAAGGGAATGTGGTACCTTGGTCAAATCCTGGAATTTAGTGTAATTAGGCGTACTTTTAGTCAAAAATAATGAAACCACTCATGATTTCTCTGAAAAAATGTACAATAAGCTCAATATTTGGTTTTTAAAAATGCTCCTCTAGAAAAAGAAATAAATATCAGCCTGTGGATGATGTCACGATCTGGCAACCACTACCGTACTTGAAACGCTTCAAGGGCTTCGATTGACTGATGCTCATCGGGACGTCAGCATATGTCGTCACACCAGTAGCTCACAACAATGGCCGCCGGCGACGGGGGGGGCTGAGGGGGCTGGTGTCAGGTAGGTTTTAGCTTTTTTCTACGGAAATACCGAGTTCCAAGACAAATGAAATATGGATTACCGTATTTTTCCGACCTGCTTTACAACTTGGCTATCTCAGTTAAAATCACGTTGTGAAGGTGCCTTTAAAGACCTCAATCGACAAATTGGATTATAAAAAGCACGATGTTTTTTCACACCTTACGCCATATCGTTGCCTAAAAATTCAAACCCCTTCACTCTTCCGTATTTACAAAGGCAAAAAACTCTTACTTCTCTAAAAATATTTCATTGTTTATTTTCTCAGCCTCAGAAGCAGGGCTGGTCCTCAAGCATTGATAGCGTCAACTCCCCCAAACTTGAAAATATTGCCGACACTCCCGAGATTTATCTGGTTTTTGGCAGTTCTATCCACGCTGTGCCACACTTCACGACGGCATTTCCTTCGGTGTTTTTCTCCCATTCTCTACACAACCAATGCTGTTGTGGGGTGAAAAGCTACCGCAGTAGTGTTAAATGCTACAGCGCGCCGAAGCATAAGCCGCCTAAGTCAACAGTGTTCGACTATTATCAGAAATGCTCATCTCTAAGTTGTCAGGATTTCAAAGCATTCCTAACAACAAAATGGCATAGGACATGTTTGACCTCAAATGAGATATAATAAGATGCATTGTATGTATAACATCATTTAAAAGCGCGTGTTTAACCGCAAAGAAGCCGTTTCAGTCATTAAAAAGAATATAAATCATGCGAATGATGTGGTTCATCGCAGAATAGATGGATAGACACAAAATGGCAAAATAAATCCTCGAATAGCACAACAAAAAAATGATTTTTAGCAAAAGAAGCTAGCAGAGAAAACTACAGTTTGCGTTCAATTAGTTCCAAAACTGCTAGAAAATCTTCCCCTGTGGGACTTTTTTCATGGAATTATATAGTTGCATGTATAATTATATTGTATGCGCAAACTACAGATGCACTGCAGAAGAAACTACTGGACGGCTATGTGCAAAATATGGCAAGTGAGCAGTTCGTTCTCACTTTAAAAGCTTTCGGCTTGGTGTGACGATGGAGCCATAATTTTTGGCATGTCTATGTGACCGGCGGGGGTAAGACGAGAGACATTCATATTACATATCCTCCGGGGTTAGCACACTTCACAATGAAATCTACAATCACATTATATATATATATATATATATATATATATATATATATATATATATGCGAATGATATACATATAATTATATATGAATTTCATATATAATATATTTTATTATATTTTATTATTTTTTATATATTTTACATTTCATATATATATATATATATATATATATATATATATATATATATATATATATATATATCAATGATATATGTGAATATATATATATATATGTATACATATATGATCTCCGACTTTCTGTATCATAAGTTTAGCATGTTTAGAGCCCATGCGTCTTTAAGTACATAAGACCTGAGATTGTGACGTACCAATTTGGTCCAATCCGAAAATGGAATATGTCCTGTATCTCGTTTAACTTTACTTGCGGAACGCTGGTTTTAGTTATTTCTGTGTTTTTAGCCGTTTTGGGTGTTTTTATATGTTCGTGCGTGTGCGTGTGTCGAGGTGTTGGGTGGCTGATACTTTAAAGGCTGCACTCACCAGTCGGTGAACGCGAGTCTGTTGATAATCATGAATACAAATAACTAGACACAACTTTGATGAAGCCCCTGTTCATATTCAACATATTTTTCAGCAAAAACATTCATCTCCTAGCTCTATGTTGAGTGCTTAGGGGTTGACTGCACTCTAGCTCCATCCGTGCTTTGCCAACAGTCGCTACCTCATGAAATTTGAGCACCCCGCTATTAGACAACTACGTCGGTCGCGCTTTCTGCGTGACGCCACCGCCGTGACACACTCTGGTAACGTCACGGCGCTGTTGTGACGCTGCCTGTGACGCCAGACTCACTCCACAACACAGGCCGAGCGCACCTGGTTTTTGTTCGTCTGCTTCCTCCCGCCTGCCGTGTTCCGCTCCCAGACCTGATCCTTTGTTGTGCGGGCGCTCCGCGGATCGGGCACCCCGACGCCATGGCGCGCCGGCGGGAAATGGCGCCAAAACGAGCTGCCGCACCAAACGAAAGCGAAACCAGAGAGCTTCTGCAATCCACGAAGCCGTCATCGGATGGGCACTGAACGGGGGAGAAAGTGGAACGAGCACGACCGCGTCACTGCGCGCTGCGTGATCCCACAGCAAGAGCACGAGCAGCGTCGTTCGCGGCACATGTATGCCCTGCACGCCGGTAATCCGATTTGGTCGATACCTGAGAAACGCAAACAGCAGTGTTTGGTGATTTCACCGCCCGACGCTTCACCGAACCGGATCCCCTGCAAGGGCAGGTATTTGTTCCGAAGGTTTACTGCCAGATGCCTGAAAGATCCATATATATAACGCATAATATACATTGTATACCTTTAGTATAACATACTGTGTATATAATATACCCCTCTATGTATATATGGTATCTATGTATGCGAAACCCCGTTATCAGATGTTCACACGCTATTGATTTATAGATATATAATCTGAGAAAAATTGAAACAGGCCTCTAATTGAGCGATTTTTTGCACTATTAATAAAACCACAAAGATAAATCCGCCACATAAAACACAGGCGTAAGAACCTGGGGGAGGGGCAGGGGCGGACGCAGACCCGAGTTTTTTTTTTGGAGGGGGGCAAACCCATGTCTGCCTCTCCTCCTGGGGGGCGGGAGCGAATATTTTTTGCTCTACAGACCTAGTGTAAACACCTTTTATCAGTGCTCGAACAGACCTAGTATAAGCTACCTCTCCAAGTACATGATTGCTCTCCGGGGGGAGAAAATATTTTTTGCTCTACAGACCTAGTGTAAACTCCTTTTTCCAAAATTTATCCGGCGTTTGGGGGCCAAAAGATAGTTTGCCCCCCTCCATCGTTTTGGGGGCCATGGCCGGAATGGCCCCCCTGCGTCCGTCAATGGGGAGGGGGCAGGGGGGCAATAGCCTCCAACTTTTCTGTGGTGGGCCCCCGCAACGGATATAAAAATATCAGCAGCTTTAATATAAAACACAAACCCAAACGGGTACGATAGCTTATCTGGGATATATCTTAAGCCGACCTGGACCCCTAAACTGATCTGAGGTCCTATGAGTCAATTTGGGGCTTCCTGAGCGTATCAGTATTGTCTAATTTATATCAAACTTACCCAAACTTTTCAAATTGCAAACACCGCATCAACAAGCGTACATGGCACTTTCAGAAGACATTTGAACATATTTAAACTAGTGTGGATATTTTCAGCAATAAAAACTGTTCAAAAATGATGTTTAGGTTTAATGACTGTGTTACCTAACAGTCATTTAATTTTGGTTAAAGCTGTCTCACCTTCATGGCCAAAATATTGAGCAAATATAACAACCGAAAATCTTTTTGTACTTTTGATAATATTGAGGGAGATGTGTTTTTAATGAAAGCGACACAAAGGAACAAGATTTAAACGTCGTCATACCATGGACAATCTCTAAACGTACTGATAAACTGAAAACTGGTGATTTTAAGCCGATATCAACCTCCTCAATCTCAGCTACAAATACTAAAGTGCTATGCGACATCCCCATCATTGTCATGCAGTAAGACAACACCGACAGGCATGACATCCTGCTGAGCCATTGCAAGCCATTAATATAAAAATACATATTTCAGTCTCTGGACGGGGCACGGGTATGACGCAGTCACGCAGCCGCAATAACGCGAGCTGAGCTTCCCGGCTCAATACTCCACCAGATCACGATTCTGCGAACGCGGCGCGCCTCACCACGGCATTGGCGGCGATGTTGCGATGGCGGCAGGGTACTGAGATAGCTGTACCCCATCAGGTGATTCACTCAGTCCGGCACAACCTGCCGCCACTGTGCCGGTCCGGCCGGCCGTTCAAGGCTACACCCATATATCTGGATGTCGGGACTAGCCGCCGGCGGTGTTGCAAGCCTCACGCCTCTCTCCGTGAGCGGTCCCGGAGCCGGGCCGTCGGTGCTGGACGCCACCGCACCTGCTCGTGCGTGACACCGCTGCGGCGGGAGCAACGAAGATGTCTCACGTGAGCAAGTTGCTCAGTCTACCCGTGGGAGTTTACATTCAAGTCTCGGAATGCTTCCAATAGAAATATGACACAGGAATGAGGGATCACCTGTCCTTTAATGGATTTTGTCACTGAAATATGCAAATCAAAGGGTATGTGATCAATCGTAGCCGACCGGCCCCACTTCACGCTCCCTGATGGTGTGAGGCGCGACAAACGAAGGCCAGGTAAAGGTCACGGCGCAATCCACCGACGGGCGTGTGGAGCCAATGGCGGCCATGTTGTCCCCGAGCTGGGGGGCGGCATCCTTCAGATGGCGACGCTGACACCGCCACCCACGTAGATCGCACCACGCCGGAGCAGCGACGCCTAGTGAGGTCGATTGGACGGTGGTGTCAACAGTAGGTGAATGTGTGGGAACTCCAGTAGCTGATGACAATATACTGGGTTAATTATATTTTAATGAACGCATTTCGGCTGAGAAATAACCACACTGCATAATCTGCATTTTCATGTGTTCCTTGTTATTAGTTTTCGCATCGTCAATAACAAACTTCTCAAACATGCTTTGACACTTTATTACGCCAACATATGCTTACGGGCCGTACAGCGCAGCCTGGCCCCGAGCGGCAGCCTTCAGCCTTAAAGTAATTTGTCATGGCTGATGACAGATAGCCACATCACTAGCTACGCCTGGCACTCCACACGACCGTGTAATTCCGCTGTCCTGGCGGGGTTCCAGCCGCATTGTCGCGTGCCGAAGTTGACAGCGTACTAGGATAAAAAAACGCAGAGGCCAGACGGCTGGTACTCTCTCTGTCTGTATTGCACCTAAATATTTCCTTCCGCAATTTCAACTCGGCGTCAGATCATCCTCAGGGTCTTCCCGCTGTGACACCCCGCGGGGCTTCGACTGCTAGTCATGTGGTAATTGGCAGAGGGTGGGTGTGGTCAGCGCGCGGGGGGCTGGAGGAGGGGCTCCATCAGGTGGCTACAGAAGCAGGAAGTCATCAGCAGGCAGCAGCAGACAGTGGATTATTGCCTGCTACAGGTTACATGTGATTAACACGAACAGGAAGAAGGCAGCAAGGCACAATGGGCCAGAACGGGACAATAGCAATGCACATAGCTCAGAATGGCCTACACACGGTTACGAGTTTAATTTGTTTGACCTCAGACATTCAAGGCTAGAAGTAATTCAACTAATGAAGGAATCTGGTGTGAAAACAATGCTTACTTATAAGACGCCTGAGGATGTTTCTCGTAATAGGTGCTTGTTGAATTCACAAAACCTTCTAGGGAAATACGCTTAAACTAATGGTGAAATGGCTGTTAGGAAAACGTCCGTTTGGGATTTTGTGTGGGCCTCAGCGATCTACAATAATAGCCAACTTCCACTGACCTAGCTCAATATCTTAAAGGTTAAAGAAGGCCATAAATGTAAAATATGTGCCACGCTGGGGAACTTTTGGGAAATACCATGAACATGCGGGAAAAACATGATGTGAAAAAAACACTAAAGGCTCACTAAGATCCCATAACATTTTCTGAAATTTCAGCGTTAATGCCATTTGAGGTCATCGACATATGACGTTACAGTACGACATATTCCCCAGGTGTGATATAACTACCACTCCAGCAACTGTTCAGCAGGAAGAAAGGACTTGGCCTGGACACATAGCCTTTGAACTTGACCTGTGACCTTGACCTTTACACGGGTAAACTTAAAGATGACAACATAATATACGTCATGTTGGGTGAAGCCATATTGGGAATCGCCCTGGTAGCTCAGTTGGTAGAGTGCTGGGCTCCGGCCAGCTCAGAAAGCCGTGCAAAGGCAGTGCACCGGTGGAAGCCTGGGAACGATTCCCCTAAGACGCTCCGGCACTCAATATTTATCCGACGTAAGTTGTCTGGTAACTGACTGGTGGAGAGTAACCTGAGTGAGACGGCCGTCCCTGTGCTTTGTGGGACGGTAAACTTGCGACTTCTACATTAACCCTTCATATGGACTCGGAGTTTCTGTGACAAATCCTTTTGGTGACTGTGGTAAGCCTTTGATCCCAAAAGCCTAGGCTACATAAACTCGGACAACATTAACACGCGCATTGACGGGGGTCTGAGCCACCTTCGCATTGACGGGGGGCGGGTACCCGCCCCCTAAGATCTCGAGAACCACGGTAGGTAGCGAAAAACGGTAAAAGCCGTTGGGCTGCCCATCCACTTCTCCATCGAAAACATTTGAGCCATTTTTTGTCAGGTCACATTTAAGGTCACGAGAGGTCAAAACATGCCCGTCATAGGGATAACATGTAAATTCAGTTTTTCGGCCATTACATCTGAACAAGTAAAGATAGAGCAAAACGACTTGAACTATATGAATCCTCTTAGCAAACCAAATCGAATGATATATAATTTGACCTTGCTAGGTCAAATCAAGGATTTGACCTGACCTGAGGTCAGGTCAGGGTCAAATTATATAAAGTGCAAATCATTAGAACTGCAAAGCCCAGGCGAGTCTAATGCAGCTAAAATAAATGCTCTATCACCATCCGTTACTGAGTTATTCCGTAAAAACCATTTTTCCCATGCATTTCCAATGGAGAGGTCATGCCTCGTACCTGACCTTAGGTCATCGATATCAAAAATACCGGAACATATTTTAGAGAACTCGGTGGGGCCATTATGTGATATGAGTTTCAATCTGATAAGTTCACCCTGCTCCGACTTATGCTATCTTAAACTTTTTTTGAGGTCGGGTCACTTGACCTGTACTGGTGACCTGACCTGAGATGACCTAACCTTAAAATTTTCACAGAAGTTGTAAAAATGATGAAGGAAAAGGTATACCAAGTACGGCGGCGCTACGCGCCGCTGTTTTTCTACTATCTCCGAGAAACCCGAGGGGGGTACCCGCCCCCCGTCAATGGCGTGTTAACCCTCGCCCCACCGGGGGCCATCGATGGCCCCTAAGGTTTTTCCGGGATAGCCGAAAACGACGAGGCGCAGCACCGCGGTTGAGGGCTCTACCTCTCACTGCAACATTTTCCCATCATCCCTGAAATTTTTATCCCGGGTCACCCAAGGTCAGGTCACCAGACGAGGTCAACCAAGGTCACCTCACTTCACCTTTAGAGCTCTGTAAGAGCTACATTTCAAACTCGATCGATTTGAAACTTCCTACACTTCATGACCCTCCAGGGTCTACAAGGTGTATATCCGGGATTTTTCGATTTCGTGCCCTGAGGTCAGGTCACGAGGCGACCTCTCCCATTGGAAAAGCATGGGGAAAAGCTATTTCATGATATAAAACCCACAAAAATGATTGCAAATACTCAGACTGCTCAGAACAACGTTTTTGGACACCCTTTCACGGATCCCAGGGTCATATTTGCCCTTTGACTTTTCCAAGGTCATCCAAGGTCACCAGAGGTCAAAAACAGTATTTTGACAATAACTTTTGATCTAATTGAGCTAGAGCGGTGAAACAAACACTATCGTGTTTGTCGTGTCACTGGCTTTCATTTGATATACGGCAAGGTCACTTTTGACCTTTCGTGACCTCAGGTCATATTAGGTCACGAGGTGACCTCTGGCGGTCAAACCACTGGCGGGAGGTCTTTACGTTCCACATAGCGGAAAAGTACTGGCAATTTGCTATCAAATGTACTTTACCAGGCCTCAATAGCTCTAATGACATAAGAGTTATGCCCAGTTTGCTTAATCATTGCATATTTGAGTGAAAATAGCCGATCTTGACCTAATTTGACCTCTGGAGGTCAAACCATTGACCTGAGCACTAAAACATGCGAAGTAATTTCTTACTGAATTCACGCGAGCTTTCTATTGCACTTTGCAGATTTGCGCTAACGCCCATATTTTCGGAGTTAGAGGGGGGCCATCGATGGCCCCCGGTGGCGAAGGTGCGACCCCCGGTGGGGCGCGGGTTAATACAAAAAACCATTTGGCCGGAAATACTGACGTCAATGATCTTGCGAAAGATGTTATGACCTTGCTCTGTGAGATTTAACACTGCATTGACCTTTACTTGAGGTGAACTTGGTATATAATCACGAATATATGACAGTATGACCTCACCATCGAAGCGATTTCAAGATATGGGTCTCACCTAAAAACTTAAAGTAAAAATAAATAAGGACCGCTTTTTAAAATTATTTTAGCAATCGACGCGCTTATCAATAAATATTGATAATATTCTCAAATGTAGCTAAGAAACGTTTTTCTGCCAACAGTTCTTCCACCGCCCCAGGAAAATAGGCTGAGGGCGCGTTAGAGCACCCCTTTAGAGTACACGTTAGAGCACCCCTTTAGAGTGCACGTTAGAGCACCCCTTTAGAGTGCACGTTAGTTGCCCCAAGCTAATATGACGTGTTAACGCATCAAATGTTTCTTGTACCTTGGTGCCTTTTGTGAAAATAGTAGTTTATTATGTAGTATGCTTTGTTACGTTATATTTGTATGTGTCTTATTCCGGGATCCATCGTCGTACGAAGGTTACATTCGTTTTATTCCTTTCGGGTGTTTCCCTGGTCCGCCTCAGAGTTCCCCGCGATTCCGGGAATGGGGGAATCCCGGAAGAGGCGCGCGGATTCACTCTGAGTCCATGACGCCTCTTAGTCTCCCGGCTCCGATATCTGCAGTGTACACAGCAATAAAAACACAGGCTCAAAACACATTTTAGTAATCCATCCTTTAAGCATTTTCTTAACATAAAAGGTTTTAGAAAAGAGCGCAGGCCACGTGTGCACTGTTATTTCTTAGATGGCAGACCCTTTCCGAGCAGCCCATCGGGTGGAAGGCTCTATTCACTGCCGTCGTTTCGCAGGGATCAGAGGGACCATTCCCGCCGAATTCCCGCCGAAATATCGAAAAAACTTGAGATGATATCACGACAGCGAGAACTCCCAGCCAGAATAATTGAAAGCACGCGCTCAGTTGGTACAGCAAACACATGAAGGCCGCTGTCCGTTCCCAATACGAGACATTAGTATAACAGACCTTTGGTAAGCGATGTTTCTAATGACAAAGAAACGAAGATACATCAAACCGGAGCCCCAGAACACCATCAGTTAGCGAAGCACCAATGCCAGCCCTGAGTGTTGATACCCGCTAACCACCACTGCGGTGAGAGCCTCCGTTTCCGCTCGCCACATCCCTCCGCCATCCATCACCTGCAGGCCAAATCGTGGGACCCCTGGGAGCGCTACCTTACATGTAGCAGGTCCTCGAGTACTCACTGCCGCCCACCCAGGATCCCCTGCCGCCCCTCCCCCTCATGGCGCAGGAGGGGTGATCATGGTCCAGCTGATTATGAGATTTTACCACCGTCCAGGACGCGTCCAGTCGGCGTGGCTGGGGCCGTCCCCTCCTCTGACGGCGATGACGCGCTCGTGAAGCGGTAATTACGCGGAGATCGGCGGCCGTAGCTGGAGGGGGTTACGTCATCACCGAGAGCCACAGAGCTGAGGGAGTGATGGATGGAAGACGAATCAGGTAAAAAGTGTTAATTACTTCCTCCCGAAACCACGCGGACGCGGAGACCACACGGAGAATTGTTGGTATTCGAAGCTTTTCTCATTTAACTAATTGTTAACACCCGCACTGGAGCACCGTCTGACGTTAATGCGTGCTGAAGGGAGGCCTGGTAGCTCCCCTCTGAGATAAAAAACCAAGAAAATTAAAAAAGCAGGTTTGGAGCTGTGTGAGGGCGCTAGTAATCTGCATTATGATACTTTCATTGACCTAGATAGACATATTCAAGATCAAACCTGGTCATAAAGGTGAAATCTTGACTATAATGAGGACCTATTGGGAACTGCCGTAGCTGTGCAAGACAAAGTCGGGAATATACTAAAAGCGGACAATGGTCATTCAGGGAAGGTTATTCAAGATCATTGAATTATGACGTCACCATGTTGTAAATTACCTATTATGTACACTATAGCTGCTTATGTATACTTAAGCAGCCGTTGGGCGGGAAATGAGGAGTAACCTTAGCCCATGGTCTTTGACCTTGACTTTTGATCTTGATCTTTTGATCCTGACTTTTGATCTTGATCATATTTGGGTTACATTATCTTTGAAGTCACACTATAACATGCGACATACTTGGTAACGTCACTTGACCAGATGCACTGTGACCAATAACCTTGAAAATACTGGTATGAGCTTGACCAGTGACCTTCAACTTTCATGTGAGGTGACCTTGACATATCATCTCGTTTATATGACGTTATGGCGTCACAGCGCAGTCTCCACCGCAGGCGAACTGGTGCGACCGCGTGATTGGGACTATCTTAACACGCGTCCCGCTGGGGTCCCTTGCATGACGCGTCCCGCTGGGGGCGTTTTTCGCCCCCTCCGTATCTCGTTCCCCACGAAAGCTAAAGGAAAATTACGGGCGGCGTTCGAAAGCTCTTGACAAGACGAAGAGATTTTATAAGAATAATTTTTATTGTCAGGTCAATATTGAGGTCAGCATAGGTCAAAGAAGGCTCCATAGGCTTACAACAGAGCAGTGTACGTTTCCCTCTCTAGATCTGCTCTCAGGGGAGCTAGAGCAAATCTTTATGCATCATTGGATTCCTCTCATCGCGGCAATCGAATGATGTATAATATGACCTTGCTAGGTCAAATAGTCAAAATGACCTGACCTCGACCTAGGTCAGGGTCACAAAGTGACCTGGTATGGTCATGTTGCATATCAATCGACTCCCCGTGATAATATAAGCACAATGCAAGCAAAATGGGAGCTTTATATCAATTCAGTGAGACGTTATTGGCAACACAATCACTCTCTGCTCCAGTGACCTGATATGACCTTGGAGAGGTCAGATGCTCAAAAACTCAACTTTATGGTCAAGATCGTGGTAAGAATAGACGGTTTGAGGATTTTCAGCTTTATCTATGCAGAATTTACTGAAAACGAGCCCATTCTATTTTTCACCATAGACTTATAATGGGGTCACCAAAAATTGACCCCACCTTAGGTCAACAATATCACAATTCCGAGATAGCAGATTTGTAGACATTAATGACCTTACCATATTGTGGAAGTTTCAAACTGATCCGTTTGCTAATGTTTCCTGGGCGCTGCTTCAAACTCGTAATTTTAGGTTTTGAGGTCGGGACACTTGACCCTAAATAACTTCTTGACCTGACATGACCTTAACTCAAAATTTTATCAGATGTGTAAAATTGATCAGGGATAAGGTACTGTAAGTTTCGTTGTTCTGCGTCTCTTCGTTTTTGAGCTATCTGGGAAAAACCAGGCGGGGGAATTTCGCCCCCCCCCAGCGGGGCGCGTGTTAAAATATAGCTTTCTTTAAAGTCCTCCAAGTAAAAATATTTTCGACGAATGTTCAAAACAAACTTTACCAGTCGACGCACCATTCAATTCTCTCAAAAGTAACAAAATACCCCTTTTTCGGCTACGAACAGTTTTCCAGCCACCTTGCGGAAAATAGGTCGGGGGAGGGTCCGTGGGCCCCCTCCAGTTCACGTGGTAACCGGCGCCAGGCACAGGACTTCAGCCCCTCCGTAACACGAAACACAATACCTGTTCAGAAATGATTTTTTCGTACTTTAAAGGCAGCCCGGAAAAAATTATCCCAATACGCCAGAGTGACGTCATGAAGTTGAGCCTCTTAAAAGATTACACTCTTTAAGTTTGTATTCGCTTTTGGGCTATGGAAAGCGACGCTTCGCTTAGTTAAGTGATAATTTCACTAAGTTTTCTATATCACTATATTACCAAAAAATTGCCGCCACACCCAGATTGATTCGCTATGACGTCATTAGCGATATTTGGTATAAAACACGTTAACTTTTTTCTTCTTCACAATACACATTTTCCCATAAAACATACACTTTCACAAATTTATTGGCCGGAGGGTCTGAAATACAGCAGACGATAGGAATCAGCAACTGGAACAACCAAAAGTCTTACTGGCAATGTGTTTTGAGGAACAATATACATGTTATACGCCTTTAGAGTGACTTGGCATATAATTTCCCATTTATTAGATTTCACAACAACATAATTGTCATCAATTCTTTAAATTATCATTATTTTTGGTTAAATAGATACCATTGGCCATGCTGCCCTCGGAAATCAATGTGGACCAAGTTTAGGCAGTTTAACTCGTATTGGTAAACCTTATTATGAAATTTTCAATTAAATATGCATTAATGTTCATGTTATCGCGCCATTTATGTAAATGTTCATCAAAGAACAAATGAAAGCATCTGTATGCCAACTGGCTCTTCTCTCAGGCCAGTAAATGTGGAATCATGCCTCAAGTAGTTGAGTACGGTGAGTTGAGTTGAGTCAAGTAGTTGAGGATAAGCCAAATATGTGACGACTTTCATGTATTTACTTGACTACGACGGCCTTAATGATTTTAAATGTTATAGATCACTGGCGAATCCAAAGGGGGATCAAAGGGCCGTGGCCCCCTCCAAAGCCTATAATAATATATTTTTTCCAAAAGGGCCAAAATCTAGTCGTTTTTCCTTAAAAATACTATGTTTTCGCGTTTTTCCCCAATTTAACCTCCTCCCCAACGTTGGTTTGGCCCCTCCAAAAGTTACTCCTTGATCCGCCAATGTTAAAGATAACATTTTTGGGTCTTCTTGGACGAGGTTATGGCTATGGTCCATTTGACTTTAGATGGGGAAAATCTGCAGAGTAGTTCTCGAATTAGGAGGGGGCCTAACCCCACCCCCTCCGCCAGTGCTTGGTACGCTACAGTTCACACCTGTGTCAGGGACGGGTTATTACCATGGATTCTCACGGCAAATGACCGGACTCGTGTATTCGCAAACGTATTGTAAAAAATTGAATTAAATCCGAAAAACATAAATATCGACCAATGGTTGATGTAAATATAAAGCTTCCTGTAAATTATTCCATGATTTTCCAAGCATGGGGAGAAAATAACATAAATCCACACAATGCCAGTACACAGCATATTGATTCGTGCTAGGCTTGAGTGGATGTTATTTCACGGGACAGAATATCCAATTACAACTCTTAGGTACATACATACATACATACATACATAATAACGTCACACAACACAAGATCGTACCCAACCCATAAACGATGTGACGGACTAGGTTCAAGTACAAATAGAAGGAAGCGTGGTAAAACTTGGTCAAACACTTTATCTAACAGCATCTTTACGCTACGAAATGTTTCCGCTAAATGTGTTCTTGCTTGTTTCCTTTAGACTGACGTAATTTTCGTAGTTGCACCTCGTATCGAACACGGGCATCGCCAATATCGCACCGAAGTAGACCCCCGGGGCCGACACTGGCCAGAGCTATCTTGCGTGAGGCACGGCGGCGGGCGACCGACGTTGCAAAACAACGCCGTAATTGGCACTTAGGCACGGCTAGGCCCTGTCCGTTTGTCAAAACATCGATTCACGGCGCTGGCCTGGGGGGGGGTGTCTGCTGCGTCTCGCAGACACCAGCAGACGCGGCGCCAGCTCTACAAGGTGACTCTTCAGAGGTCAACGCTCATAACCATCATTTTTTTATACATTGGCAAAATTTGTATTGCCATGGGCAACAATGAGAAGATTTGTGGGGCACTCAGACACACGCGATTCGTCTTTCAGTCACCCCCCGGTTCCGATTCATCCTAAACGTCCGATTCCGCATCAACTACGACATATTTACAGACACTCAGTTTGTTGGTAAACATAAAAACATTGTTGACTGTTTACTGCCTATAAATCATCAACGGGAAGATTGCCCATTAACCATGAAGCCAGTTAGGTAAAAGAACGTAAAGCACAGGTGACTCGATGACTTAGTTTCCATGGCCTAGAGGCGATCAGGATAGGACCGATGATCAAAAAACACCGATCGCTATTTCTATAACAGTTTAGCCCAGATCAGGATAGAGCTGTAACGGATCAAAAACACTGCAATCACAATTTTGTCTACATTTCCGGAGCGCCAGTGACGATTCCCTTCACCCCTTTATTGCACTTCCCTTCACCCAGATTTGCAAAAAAAAATCGTTACCCTCTACAGTTTACTCTCCTTTACCTTCTGCACTATAAGGGAGATATTTACCATCACGCTGCCAAATGCTCTCACATCCTCTTAGATGCGGACCGACGAGAATCGGATTGAAACCCGGTTTCTATCGTCAAAAGCTTTATCAGGATCGTAAATGTATCCGCCAAGATACACCGTCGGGTCGCGACCGAACTTAGGCAAACCTAAAAATATGCAATGTACACAGTCTTGCAGCACCCATAAAAGTAAAAAAATATACTTGTATGCGCCTTTTGTGGTGCATGATGGCCACAGAGTGAAAGTAAGTCCTCACAGGGTGTATTCAAAATCAACTTTACTCTGGGTTTCCATGGTTTTTCCAGCAAAGAGTTTGCTAGTGAGAAACTTGTAATCCCTGTTTTGTTAAATAGACGCTCGCTTGTCACTTTAGGGAACAGCGCTTACAACGTCTCATGACACGGAATTTTCGATATATACATATATATATATATATATATATATATATATATATATATATATATATTATATATATATATATATATATATATATATATATATATATATATATATATAAATCAGTGGCAGGACCAGACACAAGCGATACCGAGTAAAGTATGCATTAAACATATGGGTCTACGAAATCGAACTCTTCACATAGCGTATCAAATGTCGCAGTCACCCATTGGCGGACGCAGGCGGAAAAATAGTAAAGGAGAGCATTCCGGCCATGCCCCACCAAGCGTTGGAGGGGGCCAAAGGGGGCCAAACTATCTTTTGCCCCCAAAGGCCGGATAAATTTTTGAAAAAAAGGTGTTTACAAAAGGTCTGCCGAGCAAAAAAATTCCCTCCCCAGGAGAGCGTTCATGTACTTGGAGAGGTAGCCTATACTAGGTCTGTCGAGCACCCGAATCACACGTCCCCTCCCCCGGAGGAGAGGCAGACATGGGTTTGCCCCCCCAAACTCGGGTCTGCGTCCGCCCCTGCAGTCGCCTGACCAGCACTGCCACAGGAGCGCGAGCTGCGACACTGGGTCCCGTCACCAGCATGGTACACCACAGGTCTGTGAATGCACAGACACATACCGTTCAATAGAAATCAGCCTATAGCTCAGAAAGGCATTACATCGGCATGGACCTGTAAGGATTTAGCCATGTACAGCTGAGAGAGCTGAAAAATTTAAACTCCTGCCTTTGAACGGATTTCTACTGATCCATTGCAACAATTTCATGATGGAATATCCATTGGGAGCTTCACGGTTAATTAGACAGCGGCACAGCCTACTACCTGGAGCGCTGGAATTACGTCATCGCCTAATCAACAGCCATGAGCTCTACGTTACCCCGGCTGCTCTCCCAGGCACACTCAGACCTGACCACATGTCTGGCGACAGGTGCTGTTCGGAGGAGATCCTCGGCTCAGCTGGCCTGCAAATCCCTGCGGGCGACACTGGCACGCAGATGTATGCAATCTGCGGCAGCGATCAGTAGCATCCGCCCCGGCGCCGCCCCAGCAAGGCGCGGCCCGGCCCCTCCGAACGGCAAAAACACGGGCGCCACCTAGCCTGCACGCATCTCGTTAGAGAACTGCTGACAGGAGGGGCGCTCGAGCAGACAGCACCGGAACTGAGACGGCTAAACATCGTTCGACAGTTCCAGGTCACAAAAATGGTATGGGTGAATTGATTGTTTCGAGTGCATGGTGTGCACAACATATAAGCCTGACCCGTCACTGGATATGGGTGTGTGAGGTTCTAAATTGTTGCGAGCATTCCATGGCCCATTTAAACGTCTCTGGTTCTCGACGAATGGCATGCGCTGTTTTGCCTGGTGATGGTTTATCCGTTAATGAAAGAAATGTACGTTTCCTGTTTACTACTCCTTAGGAAGCCGCCACTCGTGATATCACGGCAAACGTTAGATTTCAAGTGTCCTGTATTAGCAAATTGCGTCAGACCTGTAAGACATGGTCCACCATGGTTCATGGTCCACGGCTTTCACATCTTTCGAAGTGCAAATGCTGCCGCGTATAAAAAGACGCCCTTTTGTTTAAATTAAGCAAGCTAGGAATCCGCGGCCACCTTGCAAAATTCATTGAAAACTTCCTCAAGGACCGAAAATTCAAAGTCCGTTGTGGCACCACATACTCCTACCTGGCAACCCAAGACCAAGGCACACCCCAGGGTAGCGTTCTGTCCCCCACCCTCTTTCTAGTAATGATCAATGATCTCTTCGCCAAAAAGCTACCACCTGGAATAAATTACTCCCTTTTTGCGGACGATGTCGCCATTGGGAAATCCACTCCAATCGATACCAGGCGGTATAATGAACCAGAATTTCAACATGCAACTACGCAGTTGCAGGATAGCTTAAACGACATCGATAATTGGTGTAGTTTAATGGGTCTATCACTCTCGGCGGAAAAATCATCAGTCGTTGTCTTTGCCAGAAAGCATTCCAGACACGACCCTCCACGGCTCCAAATCTCGGGTAAACCTATTGAATGCACCAATAGCTTCAAATTCTTAGGCGTCACCCTAGATTCCCGATTGAGTTTCAATGAGCATATCACCAAAGTCGTCTCTAGCTGTCAAAAGCGAGTCAACATTCTCCGCATGCTCGGCGGCACAGAGTTTGGCGGGGATCGAAAGACCCTGCTTATGCTCTACAAGTCCCTGATACGGTCCATTCTCGAATATAATTCGTTCGTTTTTGACTCGACGAACAAGACCAATAAATTAAAGCTAGAGCGAGTCCAAAATGCCAGTATCCGGGCAGCCACAGGCGCGCTCACAGAATCCCCCATCACCAGCCTGCTAACTGATAGCGGGCTATGCCCACTGCAGACAAGACGCGACGCCCAGCTTATTTCTTACTACATTAAGGTCCAATCCACCGAAAACCACCCAGCAAAACAATGTTTCGCCCATCCCAGACGAGCAAATAAAGCCACTCTACAGAAGTGGCCCCCATTTAAGCACAGAGTAGCGAAAACCCTGGAAAGCCTTAATCTTGCAATGCCAGCAACAATAGGCAAACCCCCACTCTCCCGCTTCTGGACTCGGAAAGAGCCCAAAGTGGAATTTCTTTTCACTTCCCTGTAAAACGGACTTCTCAGAGGAAGAAGTCTCCCAGAAATTCCTAGAGTTCCGATCTTGTAACGCGGACAAGACTTTTATATTTACAGACGGCTCCAAAATAGGCGAAAAAGTAGGCCTCGTCATCTGGGGGCAAAATATTTGCCTACAGAAAAGACTTCCGGACAACTGCTCTATCTTCACAGCCGAGGCTGTTGCCATCCTAGATGCATTAGCCATAATCAGAACCCAAAATATCAACTCAGCCGTCATCTGTTCAGACTCTAAATCTGTCCTGCAGGCCGTCAGTAACGTAGTCAACCCCAGCCACCACGTTATAGCAGATATTCAGAAAGGTATCGATGATACCCCTGATGTCTCTTTTCTTTGGATCCCGGGCCACTGCAAAATTCAAGGAAATGAAAAGGCCGATGAGCAGGCAAAAAATCCTAGAACTTAGAGAGATCGCACCCTTAATGTGGTCTGGAGATGATAGCATAGCTCTCCTCCAGGACAGTATCCGGAAGCAAATTCAAAATAACTGGACCACAAACCACAGCGCCCACCTATTCTATATCAAGCCTAACATCGGCTACTGGCCCAGTTCCAACCAAAAGAGTCGCCGGCGCGAGGTTATTCTAACCAGACTCAGAAATGGACACACAAAATTAAATGCCTATTGGAACGTGGGTACCTGTGGTACCTGCGACGCAATGGAGAATCCCTATCACATTCTCATCGATTGTCCCCAGCACAATACCCATAGGCAACCCATGCTAGATGACTGCCCAACCCAAAACATCCCTGTAGACCTAAAAACTCTGCTCCGTAACGACCATCCTGAGCTACTCGAAAAACTCTTTACATTTCTAAAGGACTTTGGGCTAGAGAAGTTTCTATGAATCACCCCTCCCAGTATATATGATGGAGGGTGCATGGTGCACCCCCAAAGTAGGACTTGCCTATTTTCCAATTAACCATTCATGACATAGATGATCCACTGCAAAATTTAAGCAATAGTTGTTTAACCTTTAAATGGTTTATCGTAGGCTAAGGATAGGTTATGTTAGGCTAGCTTTGAAATCAGGTTAGGTTAAATAGGTTAGATTTCTTCACCGCAGTGATACCTTTCACTGCGGGTCTATGCTAACCACACTCATACTCTTACTAACAATCTAACTGTCCTCTCACACTTTCTTTCCTCTGCGCGGCGGCTGCCCAGCCGGAGAGGGGAGCTGCAACCTCACCTCCGGGTTGCAGGGTAAATTCGCGGCACCCTGGCCAGGTGTTTAGCGCAGCTTCTAAAATATGAAAATTATTGATTTAACGGAGGATTTCGAGTAACGTAGACAAGCGGTCATCAGTAGCTGACACACAAAATTCTAAATTCCAAATTTTAAATTTAAGGTCTTAAACCACCGAGATAACCTTCGCACTCTGCGGGTCTAGATTTATTAAAAGACCTCCCTTGGCATGGCTATGCCATTGCCACGACCGTCCATTCGCAAGCAAAAAACATCTTGCAACCCATTACTTGAAATAACTCCCATTGCTTTAACAGACTAACGTTGCTTGCCCTCACGCAAAATTCTAAAATTCTCCCACACACTCCTTTAGAGGCGGGCAAAGGTGCTATGCACAGAACGCCTAATAAAAAGCCATAAGCAAGCAAATGCTGCAAGGCTCTGGCTGCCAATGCTCTGACCAATGAAACACAGCAGGCTTGATGTTGTTCCGTTGTGGATGAGAACTTGCTGAGCGGGCATGCCGTATTCGTCTCTACTAGAGGTACAATCCACGGTCGTCGTAGTCAACTAGTCACACGGACCAAGGGGGCGAAACCATGCGGGTGGCCAAATGCTCCTCCAATTTAACAAGTTCTAATCATTTATTGTCAACCACCAAGAACGTATCACAAACACACATCAGCTCCACACGCACTCCGAGGGCGGGTCAGGCTCAGGTATCGAACAACTGCTGTTGGTCGCGTCCAATGAGACGTTAAAGGGAATCGACAACATTGTCGAAATTCTAAAGGGAACAATTTATGGACAAACAGGTCTAAAAATCAGGAAAACACACTTTTGTTTCCCCCTCAAATCGCTCACAACAAAGAAGTCGGCTCTCTTCTTACTGTGCCGGGCGTGTCCCAAACCTGGGGTGCTGGGTGCGAACGACACCAGTCATCAGATTTTCACTCTTTTTTTTTTGCTGAATTTTCCACTCACTTCAACAATATTTACTACTACTATTGAATAATTATTGACATATTTTACTACTATTGATTTTACTCAACAATACTTACTACAAGCCCAGTTCCATTGCCTCCTCTACCAACGTCCACTGGAAAAGAGAGCAGCAGAATCGACTAGAAGATCGCCAAATTAACTCGGCTCTTTGGCTTTTTCGCTTTTTGAAGGGATCTGGCGATTTCTTTTTTGGTCAATTATACCTGGCATCCTTTCTCCACCGATTTCGTGGAACAACAGATCGAAATTCTGGCGCGGGCAAGACGCACGTGCCCCTCCTGCCCCCCGGAGAAAGTTCCAATGGGTGAACACCGCCACTAAATTCCACCACTCGCAAATTGGTGAGTGGAAAATTGGACCCTAGCCTTGTGTTGCAAAAATGGCTGACCGCTTTGAAGATACATTTCTGGAAGCAGTTTATCTGTGCTGTGATTTCTGGCTACGTCCTTGAAAGTTGTTTTGTATTTCTGGTACCGAGAATAGTGAAACCATTTTGGTCATCTTGCTGTTAAAAGCAATTATCTGAAATTTGTATGGTAGCAGCATATTTTTTGACATTGTATCGTAGAAAATTAACCATTTATTTCGTAGAAAACAATTTTTATCCATATTAGCCCTTCTTGTGCGTCCGCCGTGTGACACCCAATCCACTCGACCCCTACGACACCCTAGGCATAAATACGCTGATTTTAGTTGAACTAAAGTGTCCGGTACTTTAATACCTGAAACTCTCTTTTCATTAAATGTTTTTGGGCAACAAGAATGCATCCAGTTACCCCTCAAACATCGGCACTTTTTGTATGGCTGGTCTAGGGCGTGGACTTCAAAACGCCGTTTTACATCTAGTAATAAGGGCATCTTTGGCTTTTGAAAGGCTGGTTTCGTATTCGTTATTAACAAACATTGTTGGTCTTCTTTGGTGTGTTTTAGTTGTTAATTTTTGTCTTATGGATTTGAAATTAATTTAGAGCAAGTTTTGAACTGCAATTATGTTGCTCTGCGACCGGCAACTGGTTTGCCATCAGAAATTTAAATTAGTAGTTGCTTCGCGCTGTCGCACCCGCCGCGCCTGGCTGATTGTAGACGAAAGGAAGAAACAACAGCAGAAGGAGGCTGCAGCAGCTTCGATTATATTGATGAAGCGCATACTCTGTGAAGGTGAGTTATGTGTGAGAGAAGCAGGGAATTGACAGGTAAAGAAAGAAACTTTAGAGAGTCTGGAGAGTTTATTGCCATGATAGAAGTTTGTAGTTTCGTCTGGGTTAGTTAAGTGTAAACCGAGGCTCTACTGGGCCTAGCTGGTGTTGCGGGTGCGTGATTGGGCCGGGTGGCCTCAAATTCCGATAGCTATAGGTATGGGTATGGGAGGGGCGTTGTCCCGGACAGGAAAACTATACAGTGTATGCGTAGATAATTAATTTTGGACTAGGTATTGCATGAAATCCTTTTCTTTTCCACCTGCCGTCTCGGGCCCCTCTGGGTTGTCTAGGGGGCCCCGATATTTCGTCTCAGGGGCCCTTAAAGCTGGTCGTTTGGGAGAGGAGGGGCCGAGTTGGTCTGGGGAAGCCCCAGAGTTTTAATGGCTCCCAGGCTCTTTCCAAGGTTGGTCTCGGGCCCCAAAGTTTTTATTTGTGGAAATTCACCACTCCTTAAAAATTGGAGACTGCATCAGGGGTTTCGTGGTAAGATTTCCTGTTACCCAATTTCTCCATGGGATGGTCACAATGCTGCTTGGGGATGATTTAAAAATATTTACTTTGAGAAAATTAAAGGAAATATCCATCCTTCAGTTCAACAAGGGCTCTGGGTTTACTACCTGGTACAAATTTGAATTTTACTCCGCCATACATTTGGAGGTTTTCCCTCCTCCTCATTCGCTGATTTCCCTGCCTAGGCAAACTTTGGGTACTGGTGCCGGGCCGCGTAAGCATCGCGCATACTTACGAATCTGGCAGGTGTGGCAGCTTGCAACATGTCAGGTTGCGTGGCCATGCCCTTTGTAAACATTTTCACGTGACATGTACTGCCAGATGGAAAGGGATTCTTTCATGGTTTCAAATAAGGAATTAGGCCCTACACTTTAACCTTTAAAGCTTGAGGAAATTATATACACAGGGCTTTGGATGAAATTTAATATGTCAATAGTGGTTTCTCGACACGCTCTACAAAACTGCTATCTCAGTGCAAAACCCATTATAAAAGTGGGACACTCCCTTTAAGTGTGCGTTACAGCACTCCTTTTCAGAGTCGGACGGCTGGCGGGGTCCGGCATCTGGCACGGTGCCAGTTTCAGTGCAGAAAACAGTCCCGGCCAGGTGCCGAGGCAGAGCTTTGAACGCCGACCTTGAGCCTTGATTACGCCAGCGCAGCACACGCAAATTACTCGGAAGAACAGCAGGCGAAACAAACCGATTGGCTCAAATGTAAATAAGGCTTTGTTTGCGTATCAATAGATACTCTCCATATGAAAACCAGGTTTTACTCATTCTATTCCAAAAGGTGATCAGATAACTGCTGAAGTATGCGGCCTCCACTCGCGTTTAAACAGTATGCATGCGTGATGGGCCTTATCCTGATCATGGTAGCGATGCACCGCCCGTTCCCCGCTTTTTCGTTGGATTACAAAGGGAAGCGCAGTCTTTGTGCGAGGAGACAGCCACCCAACACAAACACCAATCGCAGCAGCCGAGGCGGGACGGCGGCAGCGGTGTAGCAATCGAGACACCCCCCACATAGATCCAACCCGTTGCTGTTGCATATTGCATCGTCAGAGTCTACAGACTTGGACATGGACCAACAGGGTCATGCCCGGTCACGGTTCCTGCCCGCCAATATCATCAAACCCTGCAGAGAAAGCAGATAGGTGCTCTCACATCTTGCTGGACATGTGTGTTCCGGGTCACTTGCAGAACATCATTGGTACATGAAACTGCGAAATCTTCATAATTAACACCGGCGCCCCTCCGCAATGTGGCAACCATGAGTCCATCGCCCCAGAGAGGGAATAATGGACGTCCAAAACAGCGATTCCCAGGTCCAGTGCCGCGCTGGCAGTGCATGTATATGCCTCTTGCACAATAGTGACGAGAAACGCATATGACGCTGCACCGAGGGACTGGAGATTCTGAGGATGATTGCTTCATAATGATGCCCAGTCATGAGAAACGAAAGAAAAATCGCCTGCGCTTTCCAGGCTTTAAATCCAACCCTCATCAAACAGATAAATACGCAAATGCGCAGTTCATAATCGTACGGGCCTGCAAAGATATCATGCATTGAAGAGCATATGTGTCTCCTTAGCTCTAACGATGAAAAAACCAAGCGTAGAATTTAAAGTGCACATGGAGGTTTTTCCCACTTCTGCTGACGAGATGGACTACGGGGTGACGCAGGCCCTGCCAGATGTTCACGATCTAAGTCTGTGTTGCAACTAAACCATTACACTTGCACACCAAAATTTTGTTTGTGATTGCAAATGACGAAGAGAAAGTTCCCCTTGTTGCTTAGGATCGTGGGAATGTAACGTACCTTTTTAGACAATTGGTCCGAGTTTCTGCTTGCGTTATCGTATAACTGCAATTATTTGCACAAAAATAAACACAAGGTGCATGCTATGTCTCGTGACTCGCAATTAGAATCATTGCTCGAAAGGATAGAACCACACTGTATTTTCCGAAAATTCAAACAAGATCCCGAATTACTACAAAAAAACATATTTCAAACCATGCATACCTTCCCTACCCGTGGCTCGAATCCTGCTCATAATTTGCTGTGTCATATACGCCCTGGCCTTTTCGTGGGTTCCCATGTGCTGGGCGACGCTACCGCCTCCTCTGTCGTGATTCGAGGTCGACCAAACAAGGTCCCAACGGCGGCAGGAGCGCCGCCGCTGCTGTTGTGTGGCTTTCACCATGCTTACTCACTCCGAAGCGAAAACTAAACGGGCGATTAACCGGGTTCGCCAGTGAAATCTGGAATTGAAACTTAAAAAAATAATTTAAAACTTCAAAATAAAAGTGTTCAAAATGACCTGAGTTACAGAAATGAGGGAACTCAAATGGCGCTGTTACGTCACTGATAACGTCCCGGAGACGGAATATCAAATGACGTGATGTCCCAGGTCAACTAACAGTGTAAATAACAGAATGTCAATGATTAAATCACTATACAAACATAAGGAAAGGCAATCTCTGCCTTTCGCCAATAATCACCGATCAGTACGATATGAAAAGCAATCTTTCTGTTATCTATTCATTTTCTTAAGACCAAAAGTTTGGCTGAGAATATTCTGAGGGATAAGAAGAAGTAAGGACTTTATCCTAGACGTGTAATTGAAAGGACTGACCAAACGAAGGCCAATATTTGAGATCCAGGGAAGAGTTGAATTTACTAAGCCACCACTTTCTGACGGTTCTAACATTGCATGCACAAATGATTTATGACACCTGCATGAGCTGATTACGTAACCAGCGTTACAGGCGACCAGACCGGTACAGGAAATAATTCCAAGAGAGACAAATAGAAGAGCAGCCTTGAGTCGGTACGGTTATTGCCTTGTTAGTCTGGAGAGCGCGACGACCACCGTAGCAAAATCGTCGGGCATGGTTACACTAGTGAAGTCACAACAGGAAATATTCACTGGTCTCAGCTGTCAATGGCGTCAACTTATCATTGGGACGTCAAACAGATTTTTCCACGAAAAAATCTGAGATAACAGCGAGTCGTACAAATGCAGCAAGCGATAAGAAAAACCGCAAGGAGCGCCTTCAATATCGCACTCGGAAGGATGGCTTCCACTGATGAAACCACCTTTTGTCATCACAAATTAGGACAACAAAAAAACCCAGAGAGCCATCAAAGGGCGCTCGTAAGACAGCTGATTGCCATCGGGGCACATCATTTCTGAGGGTCTGGTCACGAGTTCTCACGGCCATCGCTGGTGTTGAGTCGAGAGCTCGTTCGCTTGCCACTAACGGCCGATGCTGCTGGCGGACTTCTGGTGGTTATCGTTCGGCTGCGCTCTATGGATTGTACGTTCTTCAGGGTGGTGCCAGGTAAACACACTCGCCAGCGGACGCCTTTCAAGAAAGTCTAAGCACTCCTACCTTAATTACAGTAGAAACCTATGTAGAGTGAAGGACATCAAGGTCTTCGAGACAAAGAAAACACCCTTGACCCTTGCAACTTCAATTATCGAACTTTGCTATCTGATTCTCAGACCAGAAAGTATGACTTCACTGGACTAAAGAAAACATTTTCGTGCTGAGTAAAGGTCATATTAACGTACCATGCGCGCCTAACAGTCTGCAAAGCTTAGACGGATCCAGGGGCAAGGGGCACTTTCCCCGATCAACCCTAAGAATCCCCTGAAATGGTCACGGTGGTCCTCTGAAAGATCGATGGGGTCCCTCTGAAATGTTACTCACTCTCCAGGATACGAGTATGGGCGACCCCACGATAGGACTTGGGACCCCCCCTCCGATCGGCAATCCTGGATCCACCTATGCCGCTAAGAAAAGTCAATTGACCATGCAAGTGATTATCTGACTTAAATCATGCTTTCTGATTTCAGTTGGTTATGCAGAGAAAAAGCGATCTCAAATACTTAAAAGCAATATCATTCCACAGAGTTTATTGTTAGCACAACATGTATAAACATTGTTTGAATTCGAGACAACTTGGCCTCGAACGACCGAAGATTCATTCGGTTTTATAGCCATTAATATAAGTTTTCAGCTAATAAGTCGGCTCTAAAACGAGCTGATTAGAAACAAATGGCTGAAATGATAACTGATAAGTCGACGCATTCAAGTGTCCACTCAGATAAGTCAAACAAGGCGACATTTCTGCTGGATACAAACAGTCTGGAAACTACCCGATATAATTACCTAATGAGTAACAATGCAATACGCAGATTTCTCAAGCTCTGTATTTTTTCTTCTTTCTTGTTGCTCCTGGTCGTCCTAAACAAACACAATATTTGGAATTCAGTGATCAGGGCTGTGGAGTCGGAGTCGACAGTTATGGCCGGAGTCGGAGTCCATGTAACCTTAATTCTCTCTCCACCAAATTTCTCACAGCTCCGGCGCGTCCAAACAGTGTCAGCCTTACAAAATTTATAAAAATTGAATAAATGCATAGGCGCTGTCCATCTTCGCTGTCATTACGGTTAACAGTATTCCAAAGAAAGGACATAAATTGGTGCATACTGTAACACACAGATCACTGTAGACCACTGGTATAATGTTATCCGTGATTGGCGCAATAGCGACATTGGCAAACTATCAATTATTTAACTTTAATTTATTTTTGGGTGTGAAGGCAACATATCCCTATGGCTATTAGAAAGGGGTCATTATACCGTGAAGGCTGAAAAACACTATTATGGAGGACATAGAATGAAACAAGATAGTCAACTCTTTGTTCCCTGCTCTGGTAGTCTATTCAAATACAAGCTTCAGTATATTTGGCTGCAGTCTGAATCATAGTCGGAGTCGGAGTTGCAGTCGATCTTTTCAGGCCGGAGTCGGAGTCGGATTCGACTCCGATGCAATGCTGCCGACCCCGCAGCACTGCCTGTTATCGTAGGCCGCATATGCATTGCATTGAGGCAGACAGCTACATGACGCGGACAGTTATACGACGCGGAAAGCCATCCAGTGATCGATAGCGAGTCCCGGGTGTCGTCGAATGCAAAAATGAGCATTTTGCGCTCTAAAAACAGTGAAATTTCCCTGCAAGCTGCAGTTCAAAGATGAGCTCATTCCTGATGATATCGTTGTCAATTAGTTAGCAACCGTGTTACCCATTATGATGCAGGATTCTAAAAAGGGAGACTTCCCAGCAATCTTTCTGGTCATACTTATATAACTGCACCAATGTGGGGCTCGGCAGGAGACAGGGGTGGATACAGGTGGCGTGACGGGAGTGTGTCACTCCCTCCTTTCTCAGGGAAGACAAGGCCGTCTCCTCCTACGCCGCTGGCTAACAGTTAAGGATGTATGCGTGTCTCTAACAAAAAGGCAATGCTCAGTTTGTTTTTCGGGCATGAACCGACTGATCGTTCGAACAGACATTAAGCTACCCAAGGATGGCGCTCCATATATAAATGATACCACATAAGAGAGCATTAGATGCCGCTGGAAAAACATTGCGGCAAAGAGCACAGGCATAGAAATCAGTTCGAAAGCAATTAAGCTCCACTTCTAAATATGATGTCCCTTTTTGGCAATAAAAGTGATCCTATTGGAACGTCGCGTTACATTGATGTAATTAGGTCATTACTCTCAAAATATTCGTCAATGTAGTTTATCTTCATCTTCACTACAGTCACCACCCAACCCAGTAGGCCTCCGAGCCACCTCGCAAATGTTTGTTGTAAAGGCTTTTAAAGCCAAACCTATACTTTAAGATCGCCTCAATCCCCCTTTCAAACCATTTCGTCTGCATTGGAGACCGAGTGGTGACGTCATAACGCAACATTAACAATATTATAGAACATGGTAACCTCACATGAAGGTCCAGGTCAAGGACATACCGTCATTTCTAAGGTCAATGAATCCAGTGCTCCCGGTCAAATGGCTTTACCCAGTATGGGTATATCATGCTATGACGGCACAGTTAAGGGTGCCCAATGTAAAGGGAAATGGTCATGGGTCAAGGCCAATCCTCATTTCCCGCCCAACGGTTGCTATAATGCAATCTATAGTATAAATTATAGGGAATGCACCATAGTGTCACGTCATTGGTCAATGACATTGACCCCAAATTTCAGGGAAGATTATTCGGGACATTCTCTCTGTGGCCTTATGACAGCATTTCCCAAAAGGATCCCCGCACGGACAATATTTGACCTTTATGACTTCGCTTGACCTTAAGATGTTGCCCTACGTCATTGAGAGTTGGCTGTGATGTTAACTACCATAGCCACCATACACCCTAAAACGGGCGGTGTTCTACGTCTCTTGGTTTTCGAGATCTTTGGGGGGGCTACCAGGCCCCCTCCAGTAGGCGTTAGTGCCAGAGCCCTCTCTATAGCGCGTGTTTAGAGAAGGGAACAATCCAGCTCCGCATCCCTCTTTGGTGCTTAGGAATTTGCTATCAGAACATAACAGATACATTAAGTTTTGATATAATTTTATACTGAAAGCGACTTATTGTTTACAGCTCAGTTCCTGAAGAACCTGCTTTAACGTTCACAATGGATTTGGGAGATCATACATTTATCTTTATCTACCCAAACCAAATTTCATTGATACTAGAATGTATCCCAAAAACGCTTAAGAGGTGCTAGAACTAAGGTACTGAAGGGAGGTATGGTTCGGTGGTTTCAATGCCACCCCTACAGCATCTCAATTAAGCGCTCTCTTCAAACCATGCAGTGGGCTTCGTTAAGACGAGTAAACACGTCCATCACTAATCGGCGTCCTCCACCTCGGTTGATTAAATCGGCTCTGCGTTGGCCCGTGCGCAGGCTCAGGAGTGAGGAGTGTTCGCGGTGCCCGGCGGGCGCACCCGTCCCGTGTGGGGGGAGGGGAGGGGGTACAGCGACGGCACAGACCGGCACTCTTTGGCCATGCATAAATGTCAAGGTCGCCAACCCACCGTGCATACCATCACAGGTGGCGGCCCGCTGACTATAGGCAGGAGGGAAGGGGGTGTGTGCTCTGTGTCTACGGACAACCACGAACGTGCACCACCACCAACCTTCTGAGCCCGCGGACGCCGGCCGATCAGTGGAAGCACCTGTTGACAGCACTGGTCAGCCACGCTAAGGAAAACGTCACACAAGCACTTGCACTTTTATGCATGTACACATTCGGTTGTGTTAAACCTTAGAATCTCCCTCTTTCACGAGACGTTTACAACCGGTTTTTAATGGGGTATCAGAAACAAGCGTTCATTTTTTATTCAAAAGCTATCCAAATAAACTGTTAAACCAGACCTAAGAAATGACAAGCAAAGCACAAGAGCCACGCCGTGATGTGCGAAGCTACATAAAAAATCGGAATATGACTGTCATCCCATCATTTAAGATCACAGCCAGCCAATAAATCATTCCCAATTCTGACACCACAGCCCAGAACAAAAGAACCGAATTCCTCGCTCAGGCAAACTTTGAGTTATGGGTCTCGCTTCGCTTCCATCAATATACTGCCAGACTAACACATAAAGCCTCCCTCTTGGTGTCATGACCCCGGACCTTCGCAGCTTCCCTCACCCCGGTGCTCAGAGAACCCTTCCCGCCCGCTTGAATCATCAGCCGTGAGATTCGCGATTGATGATGGGCTAAGTTTTATGTAGTGGGGTTATAACGATCTAGACAAACGCATAATTGTCTCGTTCGATCAAAAGCGCCCACCCCAGGAAACTCCTCTAATCTGGTAATGGATGTGTACCTGGTTTATAAAGAAACTTAACGACAAATGTAGGACTTGCAATTCACAGTATCTCTGACTTTATATAAAGATAGGTTATGGACATTAACGGGATCTTTGCGGGTCGATAACACGCTATCTTTAAGGAATACGTAATGAAAGCCAGAGGATGGCAGTGCTCGCGTTGTCACCTCACAGACCGAGCCATTAAATTGAGTCAAAGGATGTGCTGTTGTAAATCGTGCTGAAGTGCCATGTCATTAGGTGTATCCTGTTTTTGTGTGTGCGTGTGTGTCTTTTTGCATACTTTAAGGGAATGTGGCACCTTGGTCGAATCCTGGAATGTAGTGTAATTAGGGGTATTTTTAGCCAAAAATCATGAAAACGTCCAGGATTTCTCTGCAAAACGCAAAATGAGCTCAATATTTTGATTTTTAAATGCTCCTCTAGGGTGGAAAATAAACCTCTGCCTGAGGATGACGTCATGATCTGGCAACTACTACCACATTCAATAGGCTTCAAGGGCTTCAATTGGCTAATTACTCACCGTGACGTCTGCGCTGTCGTCACACCAACAGCTGACAACTGTGGCCGCCTGGCTGGGGTACATGTGGGGTAAATTTCAAGTAGGCTTTTAGCTTTTCTCCACGGAAATTTTGAGTTTCAAGACACATGATATATTGGGCACCGGGTTTTCCGGCATGCTTTACAACTTGGCTATATCAGTTAAAATCATGTTATAAAGGTGCCACATTCCCTTTAAACCCAATAACCGCGGCTGAGTTTGTCAAAAGCTTTATCAATAATAGGAATAATTCAACAGAACGTAACAAATGTACGATATTGCCATCATTGGAACCAGAGGACCAGACTACGTCTTATTTAGGTAAGCCTTGTGGGTGTTGAAACCAGGGCCTCTACGCTTTAGGAAGCAGGTACTCTTCTCATGAGGCACAACCACTCACGCAGAGCAAGGCCACAGATCTCTCCCCAGAGTCATATGAATAGTCAGTCAAATATCAACTTAATTTCACCGGTGGAAACGCTTTTAGTGTATGGAAAATACATTCTGCCTTAATGGAAGGTGATAGCTAGAAACGTAAATGTAGTGGGAGGTTAATGTGTCCATGAGAAATATAATCACCATCACTTTCAGAAACAACAGCTCATCTTTATCCTCATCCTTACTATTGCCGTCCGGGTTTTAGTGCCCTTTTTAGCACCTGGGAGAGCTCTTCAAATCTCAAAGGCCAGGGGTGAGTCGATGCAAGGGAGGTAAAACATAGCAGAAAATTCAGTTGGGCGTATGTGCATACATAGGGGAGAGTGCTGTAAGATGCCCAGGGTAAGTAAGACGCCCCGGTGTATTTTTAAAGCAGCCGCTAGTAGCTGACGATTTCCAATGTTCCTGATATAAGCGAGCTCCTTTCATCAGCTGCTTCCCAGAAGGGGTGCCTCGTGGCCCTAGCATGAGTGATTTTGTGCTTGTTTTCATTTTTATAGGTGTTTTCTTAAATAATATTGGCATTTTCAATCATCTATTAAGTGTGTTTAATGTAAGGTATGGGCAAAATGATCTTTTTGTTTTTTATTTTATTTTTATGGTAAAAAACCAGTCTCCATTTTCTCCGCCAGCTTTGTCGCATTCCTATAAAAGCATATGCTGCACCCTAGTGATTGTCTACAAGACGCCTACCCCTCTTAGCATGTAAGACGCCCACCCTGAGCGCCTTACATACCCATTGGGGCATCTTACAAATCAATGGAATGCATGCTTTTAGTGCGTGCAACTGAAAGTTCTACTTCGATTCAATGGCGTAGCCAGGATGCGGCCAAGGGGGGGAGAGTCCGACAGCCGTCGGGGGGCCCCTGAGAGTGAGATCAATCCTTGTTCTTTCTAGTACAGAGGACCCCCAAGCCGGGGACCCCCTCAGAGTGAGATAAATCCTCGTTCTTTCTAGTAAAAGGGTCTTCCAAGCCGGGGGGGCCCTGAGAGTGAGATCAATCCTCGTTCTTTCTAGTAAAAAAGGTCAGTCCAATGGGGGGGGGTCCGCGGATCCCAGGGACTCCGTTTGCTACGCCACTGCTTCAATTAGAAGACAATACAAATTTTATTGGGATGAAATACAATAAAGCCTCCTCCAGGCATACAATAAAGCCTCCCCTAACGCATGTACTTTTACTAAATGACTGTACCGGGTGTGTACCTGTTCTTTCAGGACTTTTTCCTTCTCGTTTGATATGTAACCTTGGCCTAAAACAATTTCATTGCTGGGTAATGTGTTCCAGTGGCCAGACCTCTCATTTTCAGACAATGAATACGAAACACTGGTTAACATGTCCGATTACTTGAGAAAGCTGAATAATCTAAAGCTAAATCAGAGGCAGACGCGGCTCCAGGAGGGCCGCGGGACCCACCCCCTTCCCTCTGTCTTTCCTGAGGAAGCCTTGCACAGAGGGCGAGGCTTCCTCGGGAAGACGTTCCGGGGTGGATGTGGGAGCCCGGAAAACACGAGACCGCCTCACTAAATAGAAAGGGCGCCCCTCTGACCCAAAAAGTCACCCCTCGGTCCAAAAAGGCGCCCATCCAGTGGTACAGTCCCCTTACGAAAAAAACCCTGAATCCAACCCTGCTCTGAGGACCCATACGCCAAACGATGAGACTGACTGAGTCAGAATCAGTCTCATTCATTCAGTGATTAAAGAAGCTTAGTTCAACATATACCTACTGATGGCCCCCCCTGACCGACCATTTAGCCATAAAATACATCAGATATCCCCAGGCCCACCCAGAGACTCTCACGTCGGCTCACGTGACATCTGGCTCGTTCTGTGTTCCTACACGTCCACCAAATTCTCAAGAACATGTAACATGCAGATAGAAAGTATATTGCTAAAATGGGGACGGCGTCTTACCGAGCCCATTTGTAAGACGGCCTTTTTCGGACCTTTGGAAGAACTTATCACCTAACTACTTATCTTAGTGGTCAAAAGCGACGATAAATATTTAGAAAAAGGATTGATCTTTCCTATGGGCACCTGGATTTATTTTTCTAGCTTATCGATTGTCAGAAAAACCCTCCGGAGCTTAACGGGGGCGTCTTACAGCACTTTCCCCTACATCAGAGGTCAGAGAAAACCAATATTGCCAACATAGTGTGCAAAATATCGGAGAAACATAAAACTGAAAATTTTCCAAACTGGCAACGGTACCCAATGAGGCGTGAACAAGACCTTGGTATAAAATGACGTCAATATACTGTATCTTCGCTGTCCATTCTGTGGGCTGGCGATGGTTATCTTCTCCCTCGCGAGAATTTCGAAACCAATATTTCAAACGTTGATAAGTTTTGAAGTGCTGCGGCGAGGAGCATGATGATGAGTTGCTAAGATGTTCCCTGGCCTCTCCCTCGAATCCGGAAATGTAAAAAACACTGAAGATTATATATTCGGGCACAGCCCTTCATCAGAATCGTTGAGTAAATATCAATAATTCTCAGTCCTAGTATAGCCAGACCTCGAATTGAGCTTCACACAAAAATGCCTTTTAGAATGAATCGTTAAAAAATAAGATTGGATGTCGTGACAACAACGATATTGGTACCTCTAGCCTAAAAGCAATGCCGGCAATACGACAAACCTAAACCAGTATTTGTGACAGACTTTTCTATCATTTCAGCCAAACACTAGCTTTTGATTAACAATGAAAAACTCGCTGAAGTACCTTAATCGGTTATTTGAATATTTCTGTTCTTCTTATTTTTTCCGTCGACTGCAGCTAAAATGCTAACCAAAAACTACCTATTTAGCACTAGTAGATGTGATACTAGATCGGTGTAAAGACTGCATACTTTCCCCTTTAACATGATGCTATATTTTTACAAAAAAACCTCCCTCGAATTATTTAGTTAAGATTGTACCTAGTGGTCAAGGTCAACTTTTTTTGTAACTGATAAACCCATTTTCTACAGCCTGCTCCTCTGGCTCAACGCTAAGCGTCGAAAGAGTATACGTGTGGCTGCAAAAAAAACAAACATTATAAATTTTATATTATACTTATTCAACAACCCTAGCCCTTAGTATGTACCTCTTAAACAAGTGAAACTTTTAAAGCTAGTTAATGTGATCAATCATTGGTAAATACTTTTCCTCAGCCTGTACCTCTAGCCCAACATTAAGTGTCGAATGGGTATACGTCTAGCTGCAGAAAAGTATTATCAATAATTAGTTGCATATTTCAAAACCCCAACCCCAGTACGTACCCCTAAAATCAAACCATTTCTTTGAGCTAGTTAATCTGATCAATCATTAATAAACCCTTTTTCCCAGCCTGTATCTCTGGCCCAACGTTAAGCGTTGAATGAGTATACATCTGGTTGCAGAAAAGCACCATCAAAGATAAATTACCTAAAAAAACCTGAGCCTTACCTGTGACCTAAGTTCATCACTTCTGACTAGTTAAACTAATTCAACCATCATAGCCCTTTTTCAGCCTGTAAATCGGGTCCGAAGTTACACGACAAAAGCATATACGTCTAGCATCAATAACACTATCAATAATGTAAGGAAGTCCTACCCCAGAACACATATACTTACGCTGATTCCTCCCTTTACCTCGTAAGCCACTGCTTAAGTGATAGCCTATCCTAGACCCGCATAATAGGCCAGGACGTTCCTTGTACGTTAAGGCTGGGATGACGATCCTGAATGATTATGGATTCGGCTATCTTTCTATCTGGATGATCACGTGCCCGATGAACTACTTTTAGCTCAAGTGGTTCTGATATAGCCTGAGTGTCCTGTGCTGCATGTTTCTCGAGGAAATGATCTCCTAGAGGTGTGTTCCTAGTTTTATTTTTCGCGTCCCGCAAATGTTCGTTAAATCGCAATCGGACGGGCCTCATCGACTCCCCTACGTATTGAGCCCTGTTTTGATCCTGGTTACACAGTCTACAGTCTATTTGATACACTAAATTTTTCTGTGTGCAGTCGCCTTTAAAACCTGACTTGCATAAATGACACCTCTGACCCCAGGACATTTTGGCTTAGAAATGGCCGACCTAACCAATGACGACTTAAGTTTCTTGTTATTCTTCCAGGCTATATGTACTTTCAGGTTAGATTTCTTTACGACCTTTTTTATTTTACAGAGTAGCTGTTCGTCTACGTACGGCAAAGTCAAGAACCCATCATAAGAATCTGAGCCTTCTTTCTTTTTCTTGCACCTTCCGTTACCTGTCCTAGCTAGTCTAACCTCCCTCAACAAACGCCTGAGATGCCCTGCATGATACCCATTTTTTAGAAGCAGATTTCAAATCTTATCTACGCTTTTTCTCTCTTTCTCTGGGCCCGATGAGTTATCCATAGCCCTGTGAAACATGTTTCGGATAATATTGTGTTTCGTAGACGTGGGATGGACAGATGTACTATGGAGGATGACTCCCGAGTTGGTTGGTTTGATGTAGAGCTCTGTCTCTATCTTAGTGTTTCGGCCGTGTGTTTCTGCTGTGACTAACGTATCCAAATAGGGCACCCCACACCCACTACCCGTGTGCTCCATGGTAAATTTTTGGTGTGGATGTCTACTGTTCATGTAGCTAAGGAAGTTATCCAAAGCTTCCTGCCCATGCGAGAAGATACCTGCATAATCATCAATGTACCTTACCAAGAACTCTGGTTTGACAGGACATGTAGCTAACGTATTGGTTTCAAACATATCTAAGAACAGAATGGCCAAGGCAGGTGCACATGGATTCCCCATAGCTAACCCTAATTTTTGTCGGTAGTACTGATCCCCAAATGAGAAAACATTGTCACTCAGACACTGGTCGAGAAGTTTAGAAATGTCGTCTTTGATCAGACCAAAGGTATCAATATTCTGTGAATGATTGTCTAGCTTTGCTTCTACCGCTTTGATACCCTCAGGAACGGGTATGTTTCCATACAAATTGACAACGTCTATGCTGAAGAAAATACTACCTGCTGGTATGCCTTCTAATTGAGTGATTTGAGAGTCTCCTCAAAAGTCTTTGGTATCCCAAATATGCATAGGCACAAACTGGAGAAGTTGATTAAGTATTCTCTCAAGCAAACAGGAAGTTTTTCTGTGGGCCCTCCACAGGCAGATATGACTGGTCTGAGAGGGACTAATGGATTAAGGTACTTCAGCGAGTTTTTCATTGTTAATCAAAAGCTAGTGTTTGGCTGAAATAATAGAAAAGTCTGTCACAAATACTGGTCTAGGTTTGTCGTATTGTCGGCATTGCTTTTAGGTTAGAGGTACCAATTTCGTTGTTGTCACGACATCCAATCTTATTTTTAACGATTCATTCTAAAAGGCATTTTTGTGTGAAGCTCAATTCGAGGTCTGGCTATACTAGGACTGAGAATTATTGATATTTACTCAACGATTCTGATGAAGAGCTGTGCCCGAATATATAATCTTCAGTGTTTTTTACATTTCCGGATTCGAGGGGAGAGGCCAGGGAACATCTTAGCAACAAAACAACATTTCTTTAAAAATACTTCCTTGTGTTGGGGTGGGGAGATGGATGGCTTAGTAGATAGCATTAAAATCTTCCAAGTCACCGGTCCCGGGTTCAAGTCCCGGTGGGGCCTCTGAATAAGTCGATCTAATTACCCAAATCCTTCCCAACAGGACGAGAGTTGGTGACGTCGTATAGCCTCGGCAGTTGTTGTGTTCTAAAGCCCCAACAATTAGTTAATTATCTTGTGTCGGGGTAAAAATCTGTCTCCGTTAGGGAAGAAACTACTTTATCAGACTACTCACATGCATTAATAATGGCATTACTGTGCAAAGCCTAACAGGACACATGAAAAAAACACAAGCAGCCTTCTCATGAAAACTATAAAGCTGAATCACAGTCTAAAAATTGAAGAAAAATTGAGTTTTGTCGCTAAAGTTAGTGAAGCAGGCTGACCAATGCTACAATCATATCGTTACGGTTCGATTTCCTTGCCACTGAATGAATAAGACACTTGCCACTTGCCACCTTGCCACTGCTAAGTAACAGACCGCTCCCGCTACCCCGCTACCATGTGCAGCGTCCGCAGGTAGCGGAGTAGCGGACTCAGGTAGCGGACCAGCCAGCCCTGGAATTAAATAATGATATTTCTTATAGTCCGACTTCAACGATCCTTTTGCTGAGTGATTGAAAGGGCGAAAAGGGAAGAGAAAATGAGAAAAGTGGGAATACATGTTCTTCTTTATGTCGACTCCGAAACTCCTGATGCATAATCGTCAAAACATGTTTCCGGGACTTCGTATGAATTATTACTGTATAATTGCATCTATCAAGTCATCTTAGCAGCCCTGTCCTCTCGCGCTGTGCCCCTTAGGCACCCCGGAGTGCGGCGGGGTCGGGCGTCAAGGCAACTGCCATTCGGACCGACACCAGCGGGGACCGCCCGGTTTGCCGCCATACTATTTGTCACGTGGCATCTACCAATTTGGGCAGGTGCCGCTTTTTGCTCGTTTTTGCTACTGGAGTTTCCCAGCCAAATGACATCAGTGTCTGCCACTTGGATGGTGCCACTTTACTTTCCTTGCAATCAATCAGCGTTACGAGGAAAGCGTATAGCACGCTCCCGGTGGTTTGTCTTCAGCCTTTTACCTATTAGGAAACACCGACTGTCTGAACGGGGCAAGACTCGCCCAGCTCTGTTATTTTTATACGCTCTCTTAAATTCACAGACTAAACGAAAAAACAAATATTTCTTCAGCTTTCTACCCCCATTGTCGGGTGGCAAGTAAGTTCGAAACCGAATCATATGCAAGAAACATACGACATGTCTTCTTTAAACGTTTAAGGCGATCTTTTCATGTAGCTTGGGGCTTAACACGCGCATTGACGGGGGTCTGAGCCACCTTCGCTTTGACGAGGGGGCGGGTTCCCGCCCCCCTAAGATATCGGAAACCACGGAAGGTAGCGAAAAACGGTAAACGGCGTTGGGTAGCCCATCCACTTCTCCATCGAAAATATTTGAGCCATTTTTTGTCAGGTCACATTTAAGGTCACGAGAGGTCAAAACATGCCGTCATAGGGATAACATGTAAATTCAGTTTTTCGGTCATTACATCTGAAAAATTAAAGATAGAGCAAAACGACTTAAACTATATGAATCCTCGCAGCAAGCCAAATCGAATGTATATAATTTGACCTTGCTAGGTCAAATCAAGGATTTGATCTGACCTGAGGTCAGGTCAAGGTCAAATTATATAAAATGCATATCATTAGAACCGCAAAGACAAGGCGAGTCTAATGCAGCTAAAATAAACGTTCTATCTCCATCCGTTAGTGAGTTATTCAGTAAAAACATTTTTACATGTATTTCCAATGGAGAGATCATGCCTTGCACCTGACCTAAGCCATCGATATAAAAATACTGGAACATGTTTTAGAGAACTCGGTAGGCCCATTATGTGATATGAGTTTCAATCCGATAAGTTCACCCTGCTCCGACTTATGCTATCTTAAACATTTTTGAGGTTAGGTCACTTGACCTGTACTGGTGTCCTGACCTGAGATGACCTAACCTTAAAATTTTCACAGAAGTTGTAAAAATGATGAGGGAAAAGGTATGCCAAGTACGGCGGCGCTAAGCGCCGCCGTTTTTCTTCAATTTTCGAAAAACCCGAGGGGAGCGGGTACCCACCCCCCCCGTCAATGCGCGTGTTAACGAGACACCAACGTCAACGGTATATGGCGTCGGAGGGGAGAGACGTTAACTGTGTGCTTCGTCTAGGAGAGGAAGACAAGTCCTGCACATCTGCCATGGACGGCCTTGTTTGAATGGTGACTGGGGTCCACTGCCACCAGTGCTGGCCAGGTCAGGTCATGTGGCTGAGGTACAGGCTCATTCCATCCAAACAACAGACCTCACCTTTTTATCCCCAGCTTTGGCAGGAATTGTAAACATACTTCTACGTGCAGGTGGTGAGTATTCAACTTTAGTATGACATGCCATGTGGCCAATACGTATATCTTTGCGGGCTCGGCGTTTGTTTTCCGACATTGGTTTGAGCGGGCCTGAAGCACTCCTCTGCTTCCCATGCCCTAACTCGGTGGAAAAGTTTCCAGAAACCTTTCTAGGGGGCGATATATCGAAATTTCGAAGCTTTGGCACACCTTGAAAGATCCGACGGCACGCGGTACCGGCATAAGATCTCTTCAGCACAAAACAAAATAGCAGACGGCCTGATTAAATAGACGAGTTGGCTACTATTTCACAGAACAGACGGACTTGCAAAGCTAGTCTCTCGACGGGATTCCCATACGAGTCCCCACAAAAAACTGGCTGACATGGTCTCTACAGACAACCAGTACTACAATCGAGGGCCCTGTGGGTGGGCTTAACGCCCCGTTACAGATACGCATTCTTACATAAAAGCTTACTAAAATGTACTGAACAGAGTAACCACAGATCATCAAATGACCCCACGACACACTTGGCGGAATCTTTGGATAGTGCTCTCTTCAGCATCACCCGACAAGGCTTACCAGAAGCTGAAGCAGCATTTTCTCAAATACAATAACGCATTATTTGACCATGTTTGCGCACGGTTCAACGCAATAAAAGCCGTCCTTGTTACGTTTTGGAAGGTCAAATGCCTTCCTCCCCACATCCGGAACGAAGAGGATGTCGCAGACCTGCCTCCACTTGTAAGTAAGTCATTAGTAGACAAATCGACGAAGGTGGTGGTTGGTTTCGCGAGATTTGCGACGAAATCACTACCCACGGAATCCAACAAATAGGGGCGTTGAGATGATCGGTTTACTTGGTCTCAGGAGGCAGACGATCATTTCGCATGGTTCAAGGTGAATTTCCACGATCAAACCCACAGGTGATTAAATCGCTGTAAGAAGGTTGGTATGGTAGACCACTGACTCCTTGGTACACATGAGCATACACATAAAAACTCTCACCAATGTTGAAGGTTTTTCTCGACATATTCATAAATGTACCTACCAAATTCCAAAGGACACAATATAAATGGCATTAGAGTACTCGCAATAAATTTGTACAACCAGGTATGACCTGGCTTTCACACCGATCCATCAGTTCTTCATCATCTGATCCATCAGTTCCATCGGTTCTTCATCATCTGATCCATCAGTTCTATCGGTTCTTCATCATCTGATCCATCAGATCCACCAGTTCCTCATCATCAGATCCACCAGTTCTTCATCATCTGATCCATCAGTTCTTCATCATCTGATCCATCAGTTCTTCATCATCTGATCCACCAGTTCTTTATCATCTGATCCATCAGTTCCATCGGTTCTTCCGTCCACATACCGACAGTCAAATAAAACCCGACTGCATCTGTTAGCCCGTACAGTCAACTGACGGGGCTCTATTTTTCTCTGACTTTCCACCATTACGTTTTTCTAACCACTGACAGTGAGCCACATCTCATCAATTTTCCCATATCCCAGCCGACTTTATCCTCCCATGCGTCTCTTTCCTTCAGCACAACAGTGAAGCCACAGGCGCGACAGGGGTCCCACTTACCGCCATCTCTTCGCTGCGGTAGGCCGTGAGACTCTGCTCATCCTGTAACAGCACGCAGAAGTAGGGCTCCCAGTTGAGCAGAGGTACTCCGTCCCTCCGCACCTTCTGACTGCCCTGGTGACCCAGGTGCAGGGGCCGATCTGCCGACAGAAACGCCAGGTCAGAGCAGGTCCTCCCCGTGAAGCAGCTGTTTGGGGCAAGACAGTTGATTCATTGATGGGTTGCTAAAAATTGCGTGAACACAGAAAAAGCTTTGATAGGTACTATGTCCACTGAAGAGATTCGATCATTTAAATGTACCATTAAGGCAGCTCATTTGTAAACTGAACAATCTATTTGTAGCCATGACATGTAATCGCACATACACATAAAAGTATGATTAAAAAGACACGACATGAGATTAAAACGTCCGCGTTCGAGTCCGGCGGCAGGCGCCACACGATACACCTCAGACCATTTATGAGCACAGGCCGAGTAAAAGAAAAGTCTCAGGGGAGTGACAATGTGAGAGTGACGGGAAGAAGGTAAAGGAATTGTCGGGAGAGATGTGGTACCGATGAGACTGTGAGACGGCGAGAGAGACGCGATATCGTGTCAGGCTGCGAGCCCTGAGCAAGCCAGCTCGGGCGGCGAAGCGATTAACGCGACGACGACGGGGCCGCAGCGGCGGGGGGTGGAGGTGGGCGAGCTCGCCGGGATGCCACGGGGCACGCCTTCACGCGTGCCCCCGTATTTAATCAACTAGTGAAAATTTCGAGCACGGGGAGGTACATAATTACTATTTGACATCACACGTGAAAGTCTCTTTAACATTAGCTGTGTCATTACTGGGGAGGAGGACACTTCCCTGAACTTTCCGGACTTTTTGGTCAATGCCCCCACCTCTTTCGTCTAAACTGGCTCTGGTTTTTTCTCATACATCGTTTCGGCAAAAAACTAGGCCTCAACCATGGTCATACCCTGTGTCGCGTGCAAACTGGTATAAGGGGCGATTCATAAATGATGCCACTTTTTGAAGGGGTTTCCAACCCCCGGTCCACGTCATGGCGTCACTTGTAGGGGAACCCCCTCCAGTAATGGCGTCACCTTTGGGTCGACCCCTTGTCTTATGAGCAGAGATGGCCTATGCTGCGGTGCGTTACCGAATTACGCTACGTTACAAATCGATTTGGGCTAAAACTACGCTACGGAATTACGCTACGTTATATTTCATCGACTACGGAATTACGGTATTTCAGCTACGGCTGCGATAAAAAATATTGTACAACAATATTAGCATTTTTCTCACCCGTTAAAAGCAAATAGAAGTTGTTCTATGAAATAAATAAAAGGTTTATTTTCTTGCAAACTGAATATCCAGCCCCGAAAGTGCTCCATGTGCACATTCAGACAGACACAGCGCGTGGGCATTTTCCGGTCGCCGGTTTCACGCGCTTTGTCATCAGTTGCATTTTGATAAATAAAGTTCTTTTGAAGTGCCTAATCTATGTGATAAATGGTCGGAAATTCTTGCCACCAGTTGAAAAGTCAAATTTATAAATCGAAATCAACCGATTTCTAATTTGCACAGGCCCATCAATGTGAACGTGATTTACACTTCCCACCAGGGGTGTGAATTGATATCTCTTTGGGGATGCCCGCCCAACCCCAATGAAACGTTGAGTTAGTGTTAAAAACTCCTTTTAATTTAATTTTCTATCATTTTCAGGACTTTATACTTGTTTATTTGCTTCAACAGACCTGTGCGAGGATCAAAACAAAGATAATATCTTGCTATCTATTTTGCGTGATGGTTATTGGCATTCTTTCCGATTTTGGCATCCCAATGATTTTCTGAAATCCACACTCCTGCTACCCACCAACAATTCCCGATCTTAATTGACAGCAATTTGATGCATTTCTCGTGCAATTGTTTAAAATGTGCAATTTTAACGAAATGGTTCAGTCACTAATTTTCAAATATTATCACTTCTATTTAAAATTCCGAATTACAGCAAATAGTTATCAAGAATCCTTAATACCGCGATCGAGATCACGAGAAGTTATATTCGTATATGACGTAATTTTTTTCGTAGTACGCTACGGAATTCATCCAGATACGCTACGTTTCATTTCCAGAGCTACGGCCACGGAAAAACAATTTCGTAACGTAACGAAGGCCATCTCTGCTCATCAGTCAGCATAATTTAACATATGAGATAGTAGACGCTAAAATTGATGCAGCTTTTAAACCAAATGCGTGTTAACGTCATGCGACATTTTATGACAATGTGCTAGGCCTGACATTCCAAGTCACCGCCTCCCTCAAAGAGAATGCATGTGTTCAGGTATCAGTCCTACTTCTAGGCAGCCCCACCTTCTCCTGATACGCCACTTTTCGGCCAACTCCCTACCCCTCAGCCGGTGACGTCATCTAGGCACAGCCCAATACGGAAAGGGCAATCGAATCTCAGTTCACATACTCCCCAAGAGATCTGTCTTTATGGTAGGTGGGTACAACATTGTGTGCGTTAAATAGGTAGTAAAAATAGTTTCAGCACTCGACTCTTTGTTGGTTTTTTTCGTAGTACGCTACGGAATTCATCCAGATACGCTACGTTTCATTTCCAGAGCTACGGCCACGGAAAAACAATTTCGTAACGTAACGAAGGCCATCTCTGCTCATCAGTCAGCATAATTTAACATATGAGATAGTAGACGCTAAAAAATGATGCAGCTTTTAAACCAAATGCGTGTTAACGTCATACGACATTTTATGACAAGGTGCTAGGCCTGACATTCCAAGTCACCGCCTCCCTCAAAGAGAATGCATGTCTTCAGTTATCAGTCCTACTTCTAGGCAGCCCCACCTTCTCCTGATACGCCACTTTTCGGCCAACTCCCTCCCCCTCAGCGGGTGACGTCATCTAGGCACAGCCCAATACGGAAAGGGCAATCGAATCTCAGTTCACATACTCCCCAAGAGATCTCAGTCTTTATGGTAGGTGGGTACAACATTGTGTGCGTTAAATAGGTAGTAAAAATAGTTTCAGCACTCGACTCTTTGTTGGTTCAGGCGACATGGATACCATACTGTATGTATTCTTCAGTGGAAATAGTACGAAAGCGTTACAAGAGCTTTAGACATTACTTCCATCGACCCTGCGACGCTATCAGTGACATCTATACCACCTTGGAAATCATACGTTCACTCGACTGCCGCCAGGGTAATTTTCCGAGTCAGACCGTTCAAGCATAGATTCCCAGCCCTTACGGCACCATACGGGGACATCCGCGAATCTGGGGAAATGTGAACCCGCCGCCCCATTCAAAACTCAAAAATCGCGCCCAGGTAACCCCTGGAAACATCCCATCGCCCTTGAAACGTCTGTTCTCCCGGGACGGAAGTATTGGCGACCCTATTATTGGTCAAATCTTGGAATCGGCACATTTGCCCTAAATAGTGCCCCCTGACCAAATTGATCCCCTCCCATCGAAAATCCTGGATCCGCCTATGCATGATGCCCCTTTCCACAGTCAAAAGATTGGATGATGCTATCCTTAAATTAAATACTCGATTCGTGGAAAATAAGAATCATTGTTTACCAATATCTTGATTGCAATTGTTAGAACAATTTGTTTAGAACATCATTCCTCATAGTTGACAGGAACATAAAACACACAAGTTAATGCCTATCACCTAAAAATTCCTCCTAAGCTCTGCTGTAAAATATACATCCCTGTCTCCACATGAAGACAGTCCATGGTTATTACGACTCCACGTCGATGAGATAGGGATGGGAGGAGCACCCACAGGCTGTTACAACAAAGTAAGTCGGGTTAAAATACAGTCACACATAAAAACATACCGCACGACCAAATTCACTCAGTGCACCTCAATTCCAGCTTGCGATTACGAGGACGACAAAATATTGGAAAGTGTAACCTCATCTCTACAAGCAGCTCATTGTAAAGGGAGTGACCCCGTGAGCAGAACGCGCGCTGGCCCATGTTTTTTTCGTGAACGTGGAACGTATATATTGCCGTCCTGTCTGGTGCTGCGTTCCCGAACAGAGTCGATATTTGCACGAAACCCCGAGCCAGTTCCTCTGGCTTCCCGAAACACACTGCCTTGTGTACAAGTGCAAGCGTGCGGTACCTCGCCAGCTCACCCGCCGACAGCCATTCGAACATGACCAAACTCTCTGAGGTCGAAAATTGTTTTTGCAGCATAGTTACTTGGACCCGAGCTGTTAATTTGAGTATCATTGTTGAGCACGCAGATACAGTATCGAACCCAAAATGGTTTTAAGTCCAAGACACAACAATTGTCAAGTCTGAGGTAGACCTACCTGTCTTGTCCTGTCGGACCTGTCCGAAAACAAGAAGAATGAAATAAGACATCCAGAACAGAGCAAGTACAAAAATGTCGCTATGAAACCAGACAAAGCATTAAAAGGGACTGGTGCACCCTTCAACGGTCTACTTAAAAAGCATGTGTTTAGCAGCCAGATGTATGCACGGTTACAGAGGCTTCCCAGCGACTACCACGCCATCTGGTCATTACGGATGAGATCCAAACTGGTGGTTTTCTTTGTTGCCGCCAGAGCTCGGTCTGGGGACCCAGCTGGCATCGCGTTGCCCAGGTCTCATGGAATGAAATCATTGTGAAAAGCCAAACTAATTCTGGCGTGTTGAGATGCGGGTAAAAACTAAGCTCATCTATCAAAGGCAAATTCAGAGTTTCCAACAGCGCAGGATCGTATTCACGGACGCCAGCAAAGGAACGCGAGACGACGCATACTCCCAAAAATATACGTGTAAATTCACCGTTCAGCAGATAAACATGAAAAAATAGGAAACTATTTTCTGATATAAAGCAGTATACCACCTTGAAGGAACCTTGCAGGCCCAACTCAAATTTACATGCACAAGAGATAGAGCATACCAGGCATCATACATAAGTGCCCCCCCCAAAAAAAAGGGGGGGGAACACAACACCAACCTCATAAAAAAAAAAAAAAACCACAACAAAAAAAAAAAAAAAATTTATTTTTTTTTTTTTTTTTCCCCCCCCCCTAAAAAAAAAAAAAAATTTTTTTTTTTTTTTTTTTTAAAAAAAAAAAAAAAATTTTTTTTTAAAAAAGGGGGGGGGGGGGGGGGCAATCATAGGTGGCGCCTAAGTGGCGTGTTCAGAGCAAAGATGGCGTGAGTGTAACTGATTGTACATTTGTTCCGCTCAGTGTCACGAAAGTACCGTCAGCTGTTCTGAATGGGAACTTGTGAGATGTGTGCCATAGCATTGTAAGTACTTCCCTATCCGCTTTCACGCAAATTGCAACATATGTATTGTCTGTACGCATGTTTCCGTCATTAGAGAAATAAACGTGTAAAGACACAAAGCTTGAATGACGGCGTACCCAATAGGCACAATGTCTGGGGGACGGTCAGCACAAGAACACCATTTCTGGCATTCTTCCGAGGCGAGCAAAGGTGCATTGCACAGAACACCTTATAAGAATACCTTAAGTAACAGCATTTATTCCTGGAAATGGTTCACACTACGACATCGACAGCTGAATAATTTTACATTTTTTAAATCCTACCCCGAACGGCTTTTGGGGCTGGTGCAAGGGAACTGGTCTCAAAAAAGCTCTCTCATACACCCAAGGCCATCATACTGACGGGCAATGCCGCAATAACGAATAAATTTGAGAAAAATGACAACATTCCGCGTCCAAGGAACATGAACAGTACCGTTACCAAACTCCGGTCACTGTATTTCATTTCAGCTACAGGCTTGCGGAGGCTAATATTGCACGCCGGAGCGTCTCAGGGGGAATCCATCCTAAGCCTGTTCCACACATTTCCATCACGTGGATTTTGAGCAGCAGGGCCGGTCTCTAGGCACACTCAGCTGCGAAAGTAAGTGTAGTGTTCATTCAAGTTGAACCATTTATCTTAATCTATTCTATTTTCTATATTCCGGCTTGATCAGCACTCTCAACACCTGTTCATACATAAGAACACCAGCTAAAACAAAAGCGGTTATTTGAGCCTTGGTGCAACATGAGTGTGTTATATGTGCCAAGAGGAGTCGCGAGGGAGGAGGCGGCCGTCCCTTCCGGTGCACGGTCCTCCGCGCTCGGCAGACTGGTTATTGCGAAATAACTAGTATCTTATACAAACAGGAGGGGCTATCAAAATATATCGGATCCAAAACAGTGGCTTTCCCCTCTGGTGATCTTAAAAAGAAACATTATTGAGCCCCTTTACACTTTGGGTCTCTTTAAGCATATACAGATAAAACTCTAGAATGACAACGATGCTCAATACGGCAAATTGAAGGTGTGGGGAGCCGAAGAAGACTCGTCGACGAACCAAATATTTCTATTTCAGTCTCATCACGCCGTGTTTCACTTTTGCGTTAAGGAACAGAATACAACCCTTTTGCTGCGTAATGATAAGCTATTGTCAAGTTTTGTATAAAAAATATATTGCGTTTGAAAGAAAAATAAACACACCTGAAATTGCAGACCGTACGATCTACGATAATTAAAACAAAATGGGAAATAGCACGATGTAACACCACTGCTTATATGTATGTGCTGCTTCGTAGTCCGCCCATACGACGTAAAAGTTCGTTCCAGAAGCTGGTTTCTATGTCTTTAAGTCGCTGAAAGATTCTATCGTAGATCAAGCCACCGATCGTCTATTGACAAATGATGCTAATTCGCGCCACTGGAAGATTTACTGCGTAGTCTGGTGGCTGCCGGCTGCAGGCGTCCCCCTTCGACACCACCATCTCTGTGCAGATGGCGTCATTTCCATACAGGTACTGCGGCGAGCGGCGGCGGCGGGCGCGGAAACCCCGCTGACAGCCAATCATCTCGGCGGCTGGCGGGGCCGCCTCTTCTCAGCGCCAGCCCGGCCACCTGACACCAGCCGCCCCCCCCAGCCTCCTGGCCGACCGCGACAGAGCGGGGCCAGCGCCGTGTGTGCGCTGTTCATTTCACGCCGGCGTGGAGACTTGTCGGCAGAGCGTCTCTCATGCTCTTCGCCAAGGCCGGACACAGCCCGTCAGTTTACAGAGCGGCGCCCGGTGAAAGGTTACGCGGCGCGGGTCGAGGAAGGCCGCTTCTGTACCACTGTCACGGTTGGGAGAGCTTTTGGCACGGACCGTTTGCGGGCATTTGTACATTGTTGGGGAGAAGCCAGAGTCGATGCTGGACGTCTCAAGCGTGGGAGAAAAATGACCGCAATGAGAAAAATGAATCGCACTATTTACTATAGATGCATCGAAGTTTTGGTCTGTGTGTGATTGGACCCTTAAACATAAATCATTCGTAAACTAGAGCCTCACCACGAAAACATCTCCAAAAGCTATGTCGATAGATACGCCACATTTTAGCTAACTTGAATACTTTACTGCCATTCTTATACCGAACGGACGTTTATAATTTAGGATGACACGAAAATGTGTCAGTAGACAGGATTGATGAAAAATTTATTTCTTATTCAATATTACTTACAAGTCACTACGAGGAACGGATCGTTTATCATTATGTAAGATAAAGCGGAACTTGATACAATTTTTCCAGCCTGTCCAATTCAGTGGCGGATCTAGCCGGTGGGTTTGTGGGGCAAACCAAAGAAAAAGGGCAAAAACACGTCACGCAGCGAAAGATCTGGCCACAATTTAACTAGCCGGTAGGTTTGGGGTATACCTAGGTTTAAAAGCAAAAAAGAATATCACGGGGTGAAAGATGCGCCCGCAAGATGCTTGCTTTTACTATCCACAGATCATTTACCCAAAAACGATTTGAAATACCAAGGGACCAAGGTCCAATGTTTACACTGAATTTGACTGGTCCTGTTTGAGGTGGACTGGTTCAGTTGAAGCACCAAAAGCTTGCTTATAGACTAAAAAGAGCCAGGGCAAAAGGTATACACCTCTGAGGCGGGGGCTAAAACATGGTTGAACCCCGAGCTTTTTCGTTTGGGGGGAATGTCTTATTGGTCACCTGAATCCACCACTGGTTCTATGGCATTGTTACTTGGTAACCAATCAGTCGCCTTCTACGTAGCGCAGCCACACAATCCGCCACAAAAAGTTGCATCTAAAGCCGACTCATCACACCTGTCCAGTTGCCACGGCTGAAACAGCGTCTTCAACCTAAAGCTGGCACACTGAGTGTCGCCACCAGCGTCCATGTCATCCTGGGACTCCTTTTAAAGGGAATGTGGCACCTTGGTCGAATCCTGGAATTTAGTGCAATTAGGCGTACTTTTAGCCGAAAATAATGAAACCACTCATGATTTCTCTGAAAAATGTACAATAAGCTCAACATTTTGATTTTTAAAATACTCCTCTGGGAAAAGAAATAAACATCTGCCTGTGGATGTTGTCATGATCTGGCAACCACTACCATACTCGAAACGCTTCAAGGGCTTCGATTGGCTGATACTCACTGTGACGTCAGCATATGTCGTCACACCAACAGCCATGACAACTGTAGCCTGCTGCTAAGGGTAAGTGAGGGGTACATTGCAGGTAGGTTTTAGCTTTTTCTACGGAAATCTCGAGTTCCAAGACAAATGATATATTGAGTACCGGGTTTTCCGACTTGCTTTAGAACTTGGCTATCTTAGTTAAAATCACGTTATGAAGGTGCTGCATTCCCTTTAAAGGCATCACTATTTATTCAGTACCCAGCCTCCTGGGGACGGTTCCGCCGTATTGCAGACATAAATTTGGTTTCGTTGTCAGACAGGTTTCAGATTTATGGCATATTAGAGCCCGCATGCAGCGGCATTGAGCATGTTTTCGGCTGCTTTGGCTTTTGAAGACAACTCGCGCATGTAAAAGAACTGATGCGCCACCTCCAGTCTCACAGAGCTCAAGTCAGCAAAACGTGCCACATATTGACATATTGACAAATTAAAATACAGCTCTAGTCCCTGAACGGTGGTAGCCCAATGCTGGCAAGAAATCGAACAAGAATGTACTCATGAAGGGATACAGTCACATATCATCCAAGACAAAGATATCGAGTTCGCTGCCTTAGCTGGAATTTCGATGACTTGTGGCAACCACCATGGGTCTCGCCCATTGGCGGACCAGGAAAAGTTTTGAGGGGGCCAAAATCGTTTTGGGGGCCAAATCAAAAATGAGATTAAAAGAAGTCGGTCGTTTTGGAAGATACTATTTCGGGCTTGGGGGCCTGGGCCGGGGGGTTGCAGCATTGAGTGGGGGGCGGGGGCTGGTGGTGAAGCCTTTGAAACTCCTATGTTCACTTAAATTCAGCATTTTCAACGGTATTTCCAGCCAAAAGTGGGGGCACCCCCTCCACTTTCCAAGGGTGGGGGCGGCCCCCAGCCCCTAACCCCCGGTGAGGACGCCCCTGGAAATCACGACCACACATATCAAGACACCGTAGGCGCGAATCCAGTGAAGGCTAAAGCGGTGAAGGCGGAACATTTTGCGAGTTGGGGGAGAATGATACGTCTGCTATTGCAGTCCAATCGCCTCTAAAACATGGTCAACGGTATGCAGTCCGGGGGAGACGGGGTGGACCCAGGATGAAGCTCGTGCTTCATTCCCTCCCCTCGTGGTCAACTGATCTGGACATGGTTGCCCCACCCAGGCCACAGTTCTAGATTTGTCGGAGCAGTACATATGTGTACCTGTAGGATCCATTTGCACAATCCACATATAGCTCCGCTGTCATTTTTAATGGTCATCCATTCTAACTCACGCCAACATCGCTGGAATTACGAGACAGGGATAATACACAAAGGGCGGTAGCTGCTGATCTGGCCGGCACTGAACCCTAAGCTGTGCCGCGGTTACCTAGTCTTTGGCGTGAGTTTTGAGTCCGCAGGCAGAGCAAAAATATGTGATTAGGGACGGTGCTACACAAAGCCAACAACACCAGCTAGAGACAGCCGGAGAAGACTACACTGTCTAAACATTATGGACGCACCCAATGGTCCATTTGACGTCTTCACGGACTATAAATCCGAGGCTGTCACTTGCCGCCCCATTAGACGACCAGATTTCTCAGTGACAGGATGGTAAGGTCCAGCATATCATCACGTTCTGTCAGAATAAGAAAGAAAGGCCCAGTTCTGCCATGTTCACAGTCCAAACAATGTCAACTGTCAACGATTTTGTGCTGGTTAACCAAAACTCATAATCGTCCTTGTGAACTTTAGAATGTTGAGGCTCGACAAAGAACTTCTTCGTTACGGGAAAAAAATACATCCAGCCATCGGATCCAGTCCAAAGGAAACTCTGCACAAGCATTACAGATAAATTGAACATGCCTGCACTGTGATTTCTTGCAGCTGCGAAAAACGACACGAACTAATTGTCGGAAAGAATACCAACACACTAAGCTCCCTCCAGTGTACAACGTTCCACCCATATTCAATGGGAATCATGTACTCCACCCGGGACTTAAGCCACCACGTGCACCGGTTGCCAGCGCTGGCTCTGCACGTGCACCCCCACCCCCCCCGTACACTAGCCAGGGGTGAGGCGTGAATGCAGAACATGTGCGACGCCGTCCTCCCGTCGAACGAGATCAAGGCTGCATTGCATGTTCTGCACGGGATAGAGAGGGCTCCTCAATGAGGCGGCCGCAGCCGCCGGCCAAACGGCAAATCCTATTTACCCTTTTATAGCTCCCTGCAGACCGGGGTGGTTGGGAACGCAAATCTGCAGCTCAACGTGCGCAGGTCTAGACAAATATGGTGATGTGTTCACGGAGCGCTTTTTTTACTCAGTTTTGATTTTTGCTACAAAAAATTGTCATAATTACCTTCAGTAAATGGTACGTGAGTACCCGCTGGACGACGGAAAAGTATGCGCGGGATGGAGTGTCTTAGTGGAAACCATCCCTGTCTTCTAAGCAACCGGTCCCGGGTTCAAGTCCCGGCGGAACCTCTTAATAAGTCGATCTGATTCCCCAAATCCCTCCCAACGGGGTGAGAGTTGGCGACGCCGTATGACCTTGGAAGTTGGTGCGTCATTAAACCCCAACAATTAGTATTATTGGAAAGGTATGCAGCTCTTTCGAACTAAAACTAATCGGGTACTAATATCTGATGCGGCGCCCGTGCGTATAAAATCCCTTTAGTCCACAAAGTGGACCATTTCTGCATCATTATTCTACTACTGTCCCAGTTTGATGGTCATAAAGCTGTTTTTTTAATAAACATCAAAAGAAACCTTCCCAAGGTTTGCAGCTGAAATTACAAATGTTTTATTAACGCATACAGGGTATTTATCTTTATATTTATCACACATTAACCCTACAACTTAACAAATCAGGATCTTTCCGAGATGTAAATATCTATCCCCTGCAAGACAAAAATTATGAGCACAAAAGTAGCACCAAACACTCTAAAACTGTTTCTACCACAGTACAAGGCAGCACTTAAACGTGGAACAACTGCAATAGTGTATTACAATGTCTACCCTCAGATCCCGGTCTCTTCTCAGTGCCTTAAATGAGGTGGCCAATGATGGTCACCAACTAAAACGCTGGTTTTTCTCTGCCCCCGGCGGTCGTCACTTCTTTTTCCAACTTTCTTGACCCGGCTGTGACTGAGCTCTTTTCGCATCCACCGCCGCTTCGGGGGTGCAATCGCATCCACCGCCGCTTAGGGGTACAATCGCATCCACCGCCGCTTGGGGGTACAATCGCATCCACCGCCGCTTCGGGGGTACAATCGCATCCATCGCCGCTTGGGGGTACAATCGCATCCACCGCCGCTTCGGGGATACAATCGCATCCACCGCCGCTTCGGGGGTACAATCACATCCACCGCCGCTTACGGGGTACAATCGCATCCCCCGTGCGATCTCGGGAACCGGTGATGGTACGGACTAAATTGAAACCACGCTGGAAGCACTTTACCGTCTTCTACTTTAACGCCATGTTGGAACCATACCCGTTGACCCGTGATGTCACAGTGGGCCAAAATGCGTCAAAATTGGGTCAATTCAGGAGGTCCTTTATAACTCGGGAACAAACAGACTTAGAACAAAGCCAAAAGCACCGATGTGCTTGTCTTGATGCAAGGATTTAAATGATATGTGGTATGATATTCGAAGGTCACACTGCGACTTTGATTTTATGACCTTAATATGAAATGCGAAATTAACTTTGACCTCAGATCAAGGTCAAATAATGCCCTTTTAAAATCGTGTTGCATATCATTGGAATCCTCGGATAATGCTCGCCACGAATATAATAAATGTATTGTATATTTTGTTTCGTTCAAAATTTATAGACACAAAACAAATCAGACAAACGTGAACTTTGGTGCCCCCTGGTGACCTAATTATTGATCGGACCTGACAATGGACGAGAGCACGAATTTTTCAAAATCTTTCGAATGATGTTTAGAAACCTGATGTAGTTGTTTTAGAAGATGTTTTAGACTTGCACCTTGGTTTTGTCAGCCCCGTTTTAGAAGGAATTATCGCCTTCAAATTGGTTCAGAAATAAGTCATATAGCTCGTTGGCCTGACCTTATGCCAATTTTCGGTCATAAGTTGTCAAAATGATGAGCTTAGAGGCATGCAAAGCGACGCGCTTGCCATTACAATCGGTTCGGAAGCATTTGCGAAAAAACGGGGGTACACCGATCGGAGCCCTAAAGTGGAGAAGAAGTGAACCTCGGCCTTGTTTAGCTTGGTTTGACCCGATTTTGGACCATTCGTCTTTTGACATACATTTGACTTCAGCCATTCAGGGATTGTAACGCTGTCTGCCGTATTTTAGCATGTCCAAATCAATAATTAGGATATTTTGGGCTAATTTCATGCAACATATATTGCTTGTTTCGTTTCTGACCTTATCTTCGCGAAGAATTATTTGCACGATTCCAAAGGATTTACTTCAAAGCAGGTAGTAATTCAATACAAGTAATCGTAGATCGTAGATTAAGTTTCCTTTGAAACACTGCTCGAGTACAATGCAGCAACACCTTTCACACAGCTTGGAAACAATAGGCACACAGTTCAGCTAACAATCTCCACACTAATTGGCTCGAAATGCCACTGTCAGCTGCGTCGTGCCGAGATGGAATATTCAGTCGGCTGAGCCTTCGCCAGGTAGTCGGAGCCTTGTATTCCATCAACGCGCGGTATAAACATGGTGAGCACTCTCCAAGCGGCTCACACTTTTACCCTGGTGATGGTGGTGGGGACTTGTAGCGTAACTCGGGCCCCGCTGGGGTCCCTGGGGTGATGCGGAAGGGGTTTCCGACCCTCCCCCACTGAATCTCATTTCCGGGGAAAGCTAAACCAAAATGACGGGCGGCGTTCTAAAGCTCTTGACGAGATTATTATAAATTATAGAGTTATCTTTAGGGCAGGTCAATATTGTAGGTACTGGGGGTCAAAGAATGTGTCATACAACTACGACAGGACACAGCAGATTTTCCGCTATGATTTTTACCGAGCAGAGCTAGCACACATATTTGGAATGCTTTCATCGTGGTGAATGGAATGACGAATTTTGGCACAATCGTCTTTTCGCCCACAATTTAAGGCATCATAAATAAATAAATATATATATATATATATATATATATATATATATATATATATATATATATATATATATATATATGTATTTATTTCTGGAATCCAGGGTCTTATCCGTATAGACCGGCTATTACGTGCATTGACGCTGACGCTTCAAGTCAATGGTACAGTTTAAGGCTGGGGCACAGGGTGGGAAGAATCATTCACGGGTGCATTCCGTCGCACGGTGGGAATGAGGCTAGGCGGGATCTCTGCACGGGCCGGATCGGTGGTCTATTCCATGCTAGAGTCGAGTAATCCTGGGTAGCTTTAGGTATTGCTCCCGGGTATGATTTGGGTAGTTGGATGCTCTTTAGTATGGGCAATTCTGTAGATACTGGTAGGCTGTTCTGGGACGATACTTCACGCGACGTGCTCTTAGTGCCTTCGGCGTGAAAAAGGAGCCACCAGTTTTGTTTGGGGTGTTCCAGATATACTCCTAGACGAAGCCTTGCGTTTTCTATCCTTATTGATGGTTCTGTGATGTTGGAATATAGATATCATTCTCCGAACACCCCGAAATGAATTTTATGTAATTGTTACACTCTAATGCCTTTTGTGGGGGTGGGAATGCGGTGGCATAATGGTAGGAAGCCGAACGAACGGGTTACAACCTCTAATACTATTATATATTGTTATGACAACAGTTTGACTGGTCTCGTCGTAGTCTGTCGTCTACCTGTCCAGTGGACTAGTGCCCTTGTTGAGTGACTGCGTGCTCGACCCGGGTTTAAAATCCGGCGGTTTCCCTAAGCGAGGTGCTATTTGATCCCTCAGAGAAGTACCCGACAGGAAAAGATTTGACGTCACTGTACAACGGCAGCAGAAGGCGACTCGCCAAGGTCCAAATAATACCATCGTGTTTTTGTCATGATTTCCAAAGGAACAGCCTAAATAAGGCTGCAGCCTAAATACCTAGCTTGCAGCGGATTCCTTCAACCAGTCAATGCGTAAGCCTTATTTGGTGTGGCCAGCCTCTCCTGAAGCTGTTTTCGAACCATGGACGCAACCATAGTCATAATGAATCATGCTCTTAAAGCATAATTAAGATGCTCAATGCTCGAAAACAGGCCTCAAGGACATTACTTTACAAGGTCTTATTTCTGCTACAGCCCATGGACATGCCATGTATAGAACACAACTTAAAGATCGCTGTCGCTTCCAGCCAAATCACGTGCATTCAGAAACCGTTCTACGCCACGGAGCATGACGGGAATAAGTTCATTCGACCCTCGGGCATGTCAGATTTTAGATTGACGCAGAAAGAAAATAAAACTTAATATGAAACAAGGATTAGGTAGACTTGCATAATTGTCAACTGTAATGATGTCACTGGCACTGATATATCACTGAGGTGCGTGTGAGAAGGGCGGGTTTGATTTTTCGGCAGGACAGGGCCCGGGGCCCGCACTGGCATTGACGTGCAGGCAGGACAGGATCGATGACCTGCACTGGCGTGCAGGTACGACAGGGCCGGGGGCCGCACTAGCACTGACGTGCAGGTAGGACAGTTCCGAGGGGCCGCACTGGCGGTGACGTGCAGAGAGGACAGGGCCGGGTCCGCACTGGCGCTGACGTACAGGCAGGACAGGGCCGGGGCCACACTGGCGCTGATGTGCAGGACAGGACAGCGCAGGGGCCCGCACTGGCGCTGACGTGAACGTGCAGGCTACCTGGTGTGAGTCGTGACACTGCAACGTAGCGATCTGAAGGTGTGCAGTGGCAGACCCGCCTTTCACCGCCGCCGTCCTAACGATGTGTCGCACACGACGACCATGTTTTGTACACGAGGTCGGCTCTCACGGCTGACTCTCCCGTAACCGCCGCACAGGCCCCCCGCACAGACACAGTGGCGAAAACGGCCGCGTCGCTGCCTGAAAACGGCGAAAAACGACGCGTCGCCGATGACCGAGTGGCTGGCACGTGCGGAGATCTTGCTCAAGGCTCGTGTGGCCACAAAACAATCTCTCTGATGACCACCGCTGTTTTTGCGAGACTTTTTCGTAACAGTTACATCTGCCACTAATTAAACACGTCAAATGCTACAAGACTGTAAACACGGGACAAAACCATGGCACCTTATTACATTGCAAAATATACCTGCCTGGCGGTTATTCAGAGCAACAGTGCAGACACCTTGCAAATGCAATCTCACTTGCAACACTACTGGTTTTACAAAGTGACTTGGGACAAGGAAGTTTTCGATTAATCGGCCATGCAATGCTTCCGGATCGATGCCATTTTTCGTTCGCAGCATCGACGGGGCGGGGCTCCAGCCAGGCGAATATGCATACAAATATGGACAATTTTGAACATTCATGTCATCTTAGCATGATTCAAGGCGATCAGACGGGGGCGAGATGCATATCAGTTACCACTGGCCCCGGCAGAGAGGGTAGGAAGACGATGAGTCAGCGGAGTCGGCTTCCTCGGTGGCTCCTGCTACGGCGCGTACCACTCCATAAGCGTCAGTGGCGCCGCCGCGCCGCCGCCGCTGCCCCTGGCGCCGGCGCCGTTCCCCTCCCACGCGTTCGTATTGCAGACGGAGGCTATGTGACTAGTCCAGGAGATCGGCCGCCCGGCGCCAGGTGCAAGACAACGGCTGATTACGGGGGATCGCCTCTAACAACCTGGCTGCACGGCGGGAATAAGCTTGGCGTGAGGTGTCAGACCGAAACAAAGGGGTCTGTGGCATGGAACGCAAGGGGCATGGCAGTTCTGATGGACGCATAGCAAGGAGATGGTGAAAGCGAGGAGGGAGATATGTGCCATGCACTGTCGGCAGATGTACAGGGCTAGCTGAGGTTACCGATGTCTGGACCCCTCATGATATTCAGACATTTTCCCCGGCTTAATCGGGGCAAGAGTGGACGAAGAAATAGTACGGCGCAAACAGGTATACCCAGTGGCGGATACAAGGGGGTAAGGGGGTCAAGCCCCCGAAATGTCAGAGAGCGTATAGTTGATGCATAGCCGGAGGCGGTTCCGAAGCAATGGCGGGGTAGGCTCGAGCACCCTAGCCCCCTCCCAAAAGAAGTCCTAGATCCGCCACTGATTATACGATTAATAATTGTTGGGGTTTAAAGGGAGATACGCGAAAAATTATTATTGTGGTTTCTTGCTATTTAAAAAAATCCTGATAACGAAACTATCAAATATTTTTGTATCTTCGGCAAAATTTTGGGAGGCCACTCACTTATCATCGAAATGATAACCAGTTCCGATTTAGTGCTGAAACCTTCAACCATCACTTACTTTTCGAAAACTATTTAAAGTTGAAAAACAATGTTTTTTTGTAATAGAAATGTCTGTTCTCCTGTATTTGTATTTGAATTAATTTTAAAAGGCTTTTAAAAACTACAAAATGAATTAGTTTGCCCTAAAAACGGAAAAAACATAATTACTCAAGTCTTCAGCGGTTTCGTATCTCGGGTCTGGAGTCATTTTCTGCTTCAGCCCCAGGATGACAAAACTTTGGCGTCAAATAGGTCACGTGACCCTGGTTTGAGAATTCCTAGGCTTCTGATTGGTTAATTGTGATTTCTTTTAAGCACTATATTTCTGTTTCAAAATAGTTTTGGAATGCTGGTTTTCTAAAGTAATTTTTTCTGTAGTAGTCCAAAGTTTTACGTCACTGTTTAGAATAGATATGACCTTATTCTTAAAGAACTTGATAGCCTTAGCCGTGTGTACGTCATATACATCGTACCGGTAAAGTCGTCTAGAAATGTTGACTTTGAGAGCAATTCTAAGGCATTTGCAGGCCGAATTCGCAAAATGAGAATAGGACTTCTGAAACAACTTTTTGTGACCTTTCGATCTAGCCAATAAAATTTGTTCGCGTATCTCCCTTTAACGACGCACCAACTGCCAGGGTCATACGGCGTCCCCAACTCTCACCCTGTTGGAAGGGATTTTGGGGATCAGATCGAATTATTCAGCGGCTCCGCCGGGACTTGAACCCGGGACCGGTGGCTCAGAAGACAAGGGTGCTATCGTGATCAAATTACGTGTTTTAGCGGCTAAATATGCACACACATCAAATATAAACAGGGAAAAATCGGGTCAGAGAGGAAGCACTACCCACAGCAAATAATCTGCATGACATGCAACGATGCCGATTAGGTTTTAGATATCTAGGGACAGTGAGAGGATCTCATCATGGTTCCTTTATATTTATCGCTGAATTGCGAGCGGAATGGAATAATGATAATACTAATGATAGCAGTAGTAATGACAATAATAATAATAATGATAATCTTAGAAATAAAATAGTGATATAACTGCGAGCTAATGCGCAAGTAGCTTTATCAGAGCTTCAAATTATTTCCCTCCGATTATCTGCTGGTCTTTAACGCGTAAAGGGCGCTTCAGATTATGCCCTGGGATGTACCATAACAATGCCTATGAAAAGCTGCAGAATGTTGCTTATTGGTCCGATAAATACGATCGTCTCACAACTCCAACCAGATCCTCGCAGAACCTCGACAAAACCGATACGAAAGTGAACAGATCGGCGAACTCCTAACCACGGCTGCTCTTCTCTAGAATGTTTCTAATAATAACACTTTTCTCAAATATGTATCTCAAAATCACAGATCAAAATATTCTGACAACGTTCCAAAATTGTATCCTGCCATAAATTACTAGCTTATTTTAATGTCAACATGCCAGGTGGATTACCTTAATTTTGGAACCTAGAAAATAATGATTGGTAAATATTTGCCCACCTTTCAAATCACTCGTTCAATATCTCACTAACTCGCTAGAAATTGGCTGTCCAAAACAGATTTCCTTACTTAAGGAAATCTGGTGTTTAAGGTGTTCCCAATGACCACAGGGATTCAGCTATTCATGATGACCGCAAATCAGCTCTACACTGCAACAGCATGGGCAGATCTAGGGGACAAGGAGGACACTTTACCTTCTCCCCCATCGGCCCTGGGCGCCCCCTCCAAAAAACTCATCACGGAGTCACCCCCTGAAAGGTTGATGGCATCCCCCTTGAAATGTCATTCCCCCAGGATGCTGGAATCGGTGCCATATGACAGAGTTCAGCGCCCACCTGACAGGTTGTACCGTCCAAAAGTGGCGCCTCATGGTCCGGATGGTACCCTTCCCCGACCATGTGCACCCCCACACCAGCCCCTAATCAGGAGCCCTGTATCTACCTGTGGCATCTGCAAATACAGCCATTCGTCACTGAGGACGCGGTCTTCGTCCATGTCAGGCATCTGCTGCAGCCTTAGACAAGCATCCAGAGACTTGTATGCACCCTAGATCTCGGCACCCGGCCTTGTTCATCCCATATTACGACAACAGCTCGTAGGAGCAGCCGAAGGACAAGCAAACACTTCCCGCGGAGACAGATTATGAGTTCCAGGAGACTGGCATGACTAATGACAGCGCTGTGCGGTGTGGCATTGGCGGCGTGGCACGTGCCACGGAGCGCGAAGCCGCGACCACGGGGGAGCTGCGGCGTCCAGTCACCGCCTCTGACTCAACCGAAGACTGCTGCTCAGGAAAGCAGGCGCCCAGTTCAGGACGCCTGGCGCCGCCCAGACAGTGTCGGCAGTTTGTTTTGTGGAAGACAGGCGCCGACGCGGCGAGACACCAAAGACACCGAGCTGGACGTAAAGCAGCAGCTGTGGCCGGGTTTGGGAATGCTTCCGCGAATCTCCGGCACCAGCGAGTACTCACGCTCCCAGGAATGATGGGCAGACACTGGTTTAGGCGTGACAACGTGTGTAGTGAGGACGAGGCTGAGGCGATGTTGATCAGCGGGGCGTCGGACGGTGTCCGTCTTCGCGGCGCCAGCGCGACACATTGTCTTCACCGCAAACTACTCACCTGTGAAGCCCTACTGCGCCAACGCTTCTCACCAGCGAGTCAAGGACCAATGGTATGAGCTGTAGTGCCCATTCGTACAATGCATTGAAAACAGGTTCATCTCACTCCCCGTGCAGCTTTACCAACCGTTTGTAACGGTGGCGAAAATATGCTATCCATAAATGTGGCGCGGTAGCCATCGCCAATTTAAGGTACAAACATCAGCAGGAAATGAAGATACCAATCAAAATGCGGTCCGGTCGACTGAACTTGAATGGGGTCTATTGCACGAATCAAACATTTATAAGAGGCTAAATTCACATGATCGTTCAAAATATGCATAACAAAATATATGGTCTTTCATGAAGATATTACTGAAAATGTTTTAGGTTTTGCTGGTTTAATTTAGGTATCCTGGCACATATATCAGAGCATACCTACTGATTTCAGAGCGGGAGCTGGCTGAAGGCTCCCTGCTCATTCTTCGCAAATCAAACTGCGTGCATAACAATGAGGTCTATCCGGAAATTAGCCTCAGAAAATTGCTTGCTTTCCATAACATTTCTTTCTGGATCAAAACAGCACAACTAATGTCACCATAAGCTTCATGTGGCTTCCTGTCTCCCCCTGAAGCTTCCTGTCTCCATAGGCCCGCGTCCCCTGAAGCGGTCAAATTTTTCCTAGTATAAACCGATTTCGGTCGATTTTCTCCGAAAACACCATTTTTCACAATTGTGCCCTGGTTGCCCCCCCGAAACGTTTCGTCTAGATCCACCTCTGCTCATAGGCCAGCACGAGGTGGGGCCCAACCCATCCGCTGCAGAATCACGGAAAGCGGAAAATGCACGTCAGGAGCCGGCACCACAGATAAAGCGTTACAGCTATCCCGAATACGGTCTCATTATCCGTATGCTATTCGCAGGTCTCGCGCAGTTACCGATCGAGGTGCCTGCGCTGAGGAAGCACGGGGAAGAGGCGCCATCCAGCTCCGAAAACATTGCGGGTGCCCTTTTGGCTGATGCGTAGTTGCCAAGAACCAGGGGCGTGGATTTCCGAAAATCATTGGGTGTGCCCAAATTTGAAAGAATACCAATAACCATCACACAAGAAGAGATAGCATGATATCATCTTTATTTGGCCTTCACACAGGCCTCATAAAGTAATGAAACTAGTTTAAAATCCTGAAAATGGCATCCTATTCAATTTACAGGAATTTTCAACTCTAACTCAACGTTTTATTGCACCCCCAAAGATAAATAAATCCACACCCCTGCCAAGAACTGTTAGCATTCACATACTAAATCTGAGCGTGCTAGTTAGAATGTTGTGCTTTGAAGTTTATACCAATGTGGTTTCAGTTCCGTTTAGCGCGACAAATGTAGTGCAATGCCTTTTTGACAACATGAACTCAAGAAAAAGTGGGCGCAGGCACTGCGGACCCACAGAGGAGCCGCAGACTAAAGAGTCGCCGGTCAATTGAAATTATGCATATTGGGGAGAAGGGGAGAAACACGTTCATTCAGTTGCACGTCAATATACGATTCCAATGTTTTGAAGGATATTCTTCATCCCGATTCAGGAACTCGAAAAAGGTGTTCATGGATTATTACGATGTTTAGCATTATCGAACTGCCCACTTAAGAAGAACGCCACATCGCGTTTCCACTCCTCTGTCCCTCTACTCGGCGGTATCTCGGCTTGTGGGTCAACCCCCAAATCGAGTCCCGGTGGTGAACTTTGAAACCATTTTAAAAATATTTCACCAGAAAACTGGAGAACCATCAGAAAACTTAAAACACTTTAAAAAGTGTGAAACTGCTGTTATATTCAATCGTCAGTGTATCCAAGAAAACGTATATAACACAAAAACACAAAACAAATGTTCCAACATAATATATTATGAAAAGAATACATTTACGGGCCCGCGCTACCATCCCGGCGCCAAATGTGCTTGACTGGCGGCACAGACTAGCTAAGACGCATCATATTACAGGAAATCATATTTCCATACGGCGCCAGCTGCCAAGGATGGACACCTCATCCACAGTCCAGCAGGAACATATCGGAGTCAAGCGAGTCTTGGCCATGAAATTGCATAATGCGATACTTTTAGCACGTCAAAGCTTTTTTAAAGGGTTAAGGTATAAAGCCCGCTCGGCGACTAAGTACAGCTTCAAATCTACAGCTTTCGTGAGCGTTGGGGTTTACGGCCATAATACATTTTTATCTGGATCATTTATCACTGTCGTTTGCCAAATACACGCAACCAGAGGTTGACTCCGGAGTGGCGATCAGTGACCCCGATCCACAGGCTTTGCTACCCACACTGGCTGGTTTAGGAGGGAAGAGCTTCACCTCAGCGCGCGTATCTCATCCCTACCATCTTAAATCTACTCCCGAAGAGGACATCTTGCTAATTGGGGTCCGGGCCGAGGCGGACTTTCGGCCGAACGACCATAACACCACTGACACACTTCACGGGGGTCGGCCGAGGTCAAGCGGCCGGCATCTCCATCAACAGAGCCCGGGTCCGGCCAGCGTCTGCATTACCATCGCCGATCACGTGTTCGGCCGGGGCGATCTCGACCACTTCCGACCGTAGAGGCCCCCCCGCATCCCACGCTGTTGGCGTAACTGGGGCGTTGTACTTTGCCGGGTTGGATATCACGTCCAGTCGATGTCACCGCCGCTGTCCCGAGCTCCGCGCCGATAATTGGCCCTGTCCAGTGCAGCCTGGACACGCCGCAGCGGGCCTCCAGCGGCGAGTGAATCACACTTCAACACCGTTACACCCAGATTAACCGCGAGCCGCGAGAGCTGGAGCCGGACCCAGCGACAGGCCGCTGGACAACCACCAGCTTGTCATGCGCGGCTTCTGGTGGCGTCCGCACTTGACACAGAAACGATCCCTCTTGACAGACAATCGCGCCTTTCATGAGAGTTATTAGGTGGCTGGGTGGCCAGCGCGGGCCACAATGGCACTTGTTGCCGGTATAACGGTGTCGGCTCTACCCATGGGACGCGCCCGTGGGAACCCACCCACGACGCCCGTGTAAGCGGCGATTCGCGCGCGCGCCAACTGGACCGTTGGCGCGCAAAAAGGTCGATGCGCTGGCTGGAAAGGCGGTCAGGTGGTGGAGGGTTCCCAGCGCGGCCGCACTGTGACAGTTTTCGCGCGGATCCTCGCTTGGAGGCGGGAGGCGGCTGGGTCCCACGCGGCCCCTCCCAAACCGGGCGACAACGGGTTCTCAACGGTACAGTGCCGAGCCGGACTGGCGCCCGCAGTAGCAATTAACGTAAAAAATGGTGGACAGCCTCATAAAGCGAGGGCGCAGTCACGTTTTTAGGTAAAATTAATCGGAATGAACATTTGGCATTTGTTAATCGGAATGAACATTTTGCATGAACTATTTGGAATGGACAGTTTATGGTGTCTATCAGGCATTCATCCCTAGATTAAACACCAAAACGATACAGTTATTGCGCTCTGGCTAGTTAAATTCAACCCAAACCTCATAGATCCCCGCATAACCTCAAGCACAGGTAACATAATACCTCCTGTTATCTCCTGTTACCTGTGCCTCAAGAAATCAAAATATGTCCGCATATGGGTATGACACATTTTAATCATTGTATCCCCCCTTACCCCCAAGTAAGTCTTAAATAGCTCCCGATTTCGAAAAATATTCCGACACCCTCCCAGCATAGCATTTCATCTTTCAGCGTCACGATTGCGAAGTCCAGCACTCATTACATGGCCGGTAATGGGTGGTCACGGTGGTCGCACGTTTGGCCGCTTATAACCGGCCCCTGAGACGCGCCGACACGACCTTTCAGCGCGCAAACGTGCCGACGACGGCGGCGGCCCCGGGCGCCCCACTTAACTGGCCCCTGCTCCGTCAGCACTCTGGCCAGCAGTCCCAGCCGTCACGAGACCGGCGGCCGATGCTGACGGCAGTGACCGGCGCAAAACGTGCTGGAGGTGATGTCAAAGTCATACGGTCAACTGAGAGACAAACTAGTTTTGATGTACATACACGCGTTGCATAGATTATGGGGAGGAACGCAATTGCAAAAAGCGCTTGCGTTTTTATAATAAAGATATCAAATAAACTTAAGTAGTACTGAGGGAGCAGTTTTAAGACTTCGCCACAAATAATCCAAGTACACCACATCACGGACCACAGTACTTAACGGCAACACCAGACAATGACAGTCTTGTGGAACACCACACACTCACGTTGCTGGTATATGTTTTCTCACAAAACCGCAATCGACGTATCAACAGCCGAATCAAGTGTGCAACGACAAATCTCACGGGACGTTCCCGGTTTCATCGCACCTTTTTGCTGTACGAGCCTCACCACTAAGGCAGCCTGGAGACAGAAAACACAAACAGAGAAACTAAGAAGATGACTTCTCGGTCCACGCCAAAGACGTGCAGTGAAGGCTCAACCAGCCGTAATAGAATTTAGAATTTTGGTTAAAACTGAAAGTTTGAAAAGGCAGAGCCCTGACCTAAGTCGACACTTAACGATATAAAGATTATCTAACAGTCATGTTCAGGGACCGAAGTCGACCCCTGTCAAATGGCATGGCTCACGTAACGAGTAGGACCCGTTAACCTGACGTATCCCACTCATCCCTTAATCGTTCGCCGTTCCCTATTGGAAACTGAATCGCGCTAGTGCTATACCCCTATAACAAGCAAATCCCTTTGAACAAACAAACCCAAAGCCGCTGTGAACACTTGCACTAAAGTATTCTTGGGCCTGCTCTCTATACGGGGAGCACGTCCACAACCCTCTCCCCGAAAAGAATGCCGGTTAAATAGAAAGTGCTTCGAACAAATGCAGGCGCCACGGTCCATTCAACACGACACCTGTCGAGTCCGCTGTCTCTGCACTTGCAAGTCGGTGTCGGGGTTTCACATGCCTCTCAAGTGAGAGCCAAATTAGCCGCGCCGGCGAGCGCACTTAGCGTCAACATCCATCACTCCAGGCCAAAAGGCGGCGTCACCTACAATCAGTCACATCAGCTCTCAACGCTCAATGAGCACCTCTCTGCAGCCTGCTCCTGGCGGCTTCTTCTGCTGATTGGCGTCCAGTCTGAAAGGGCCAGATCGGCAGCGACGGAACATGCTGACGATGCACCTCTCCCCAGTGAGAGCAAGGAAGCTACAGGGCTGTCAGACGGTCCTGAGCACCCGGCCATGACGAACAAGCTGATACTTTCCTAGATTCATCACTCACTGTTTCACCTTCGGAAGCTTCAGCAGGCGGTGTTTTCACTCTTTGACACCATATCATCGAATCGTCGGGAGACTTCTCGTCGACCGAAAACATTCCCATCTTCCAGACGACCGATCCCAAGCTCTGGATGACAACGCCACGGAGTGTGGCCCTGGAAGTCCGGAGCTCGCCGGGTACAAATGAACAATCCAGCTTGTTCTTATCATAAATCAGGTGGACAGGCGCAGGTAAAAAGGCTTGGGTAGAAAAAGGCGCCGGCGAATGCGGCGCCGGTGTGGCGCCCCCGTGGCGGGGCCGGTGGGCCCCGGCCCACCCGCGATAGCAGGCGCCCATTGGTACCCCGACCGGCCGGTGGGCAATCAACCAATCAGATATCACATGTAAGAATGCTGATGTGAATGCCTAACATTTCGTGGAGGACAGACACTGCACTTTAAGACTGGCTGGTGTGGACTCTCCAAGACCAGTCTTTTTTGGGACCTCCTTTGTCTTTGTTCAATACAGCTTTTTAGATGTTCCATACGTCATGATTATTTATTTGGTATGCAGGTAAAACCAAGCAGATGTGTCAATGTTTCCACGTTGTCATCCCCAATTCTCCACAAAGTAGCTTGGCGCGGTTCAAAACAATGTTATCACGGCAGCGGAACGGTTCTGGGATAAAACAGTAATCGCGGGTCAACACAAATGCGATTCTCGGCAGGTGCCGGGCAGCATTATGGCCTCGATGGAGAGTTCTTCATGTCGGCCAGCCTCGCACTATTTTTGCATTCGCAACAGGGGGCTGGTCAACGTGCCTTAAACTAAATTAAAAATAGAAGCCTTAGTAAATTTCGCAGTGCTGAGCCAAGAGCTATGACCATGACCTAAAAGTTATTTAGTTACCTCCAAGTTCCAATCTCCAAGTTATTCAGTTAAGTTACTTATTTCATTCTGAGGTTTACTGGCCTGACTCCTAGAATCCAGGATGCAAATCCACTGTGATTACATGTTTGGGCAAAGCCCTTCATCTGTGTACAGATCAGACAATATATGTACGCACAAATTCTCAGTCATACTGTGAGCCGCAACCAAGAATGGGGGTGCGGCGGCGTGGGGAAGATCGTTCGATCATTCGATTAGATACAACAAAAACTATCACAAAAGCAAAATCAACCGGAGAAAAAATTCCACCAATTTAAACACTTTAGTCCCGACGTATTAGACAGCGGGATACATTGATAGTCCCGAAAAGAGCACTTACAGACATGCATATATATATATATATATATATATATATATATATATATATATATATATATATATATATATAGTATATAGTTTTTAATATGCATAAACAATATGAATATGAGGCTCGAGCCTACCCCGTCATTGCCTCGGATCAGCCTCGGCTCATGTATTAAGTGTAGGCACTCGGACATTGGGGGGAGGAGGCTTGAGCCCCCTAGCCTCTCCCTTGTACCCGCTACTGAGTAAAATCGAGATGACAGCTACGGTGTTTGTATGCAATATAATAACCATCTTCGCCTTCTAGACACGCTAAAAACGCAAAACTTAACACCGTAGATGTCATCTCGGTATTGCTACATTCCACTCTTAACTTTATTGTTCACTGTTTTACATTACAGCATAAATTTCTCTACACAAACATTTGCGAGAGGTACCCCTCACGTAGTCAAACACTCTGAGGCCATTAACACACATCTCTTTCTTTCGGGACATGGACGCTGACACCATTCGATCCAGCGCAGGCCCCTGGGTGACAGCTAACGTACTTCAGACCAATACAGACCGCAAATGAAACAAGTTCGACCGCAGATCGTCGACGCACCGGCACTCACCAGGATCGTTATTGCGTGAGGTAACGATAGCCTACATTCCAGCACGCACGCTGGAAATTCAACCTCATCAATCTCCAAGGCAGTGAATGTAAACCCAAGCCGAGGTTTTAGTTCTGGTATGAACTTCAGCCAAAGTACTCGCGTAGTGCGGCTGTTTTAGGGTAAGAAGACTGAAATGTTGCAGCTCTTGCAAGGCATGTCATGTATTTTCTGAAAGCCATAAGTCAAGGACCTCTTCATCCTATGTCGGCTTGGCAAGTGGCTTCTAGCTCACTTATATCGAATCTGGCGGGGATTTCAATGACGCTAAAGGCAATGACAGTACATTCGTCATTTGATGTAGGTATAAGACAGATGTGGAAAGAACATAAGGAAGGCCCAGCGAGTGAGCTAAGCAGGACTTTTTCTGTGTCTGGGAACATAATTATTCGAACGATCCTCGTATTCGCAGTCATAAAGACATTAACTGCCCTGGTGCAGGGCTAACTAATGCTGTAAGAATAGCGGTGCGCAGTCGCGAGGAGACATCGTTTTACGACCTTTGCTGCCAGAATGGTAGCAGTCAAACGCGAATGACTGAATCCAGACGTCTATGCGACAAAAGACTGTCATGATTTACTCGCCAACAGCGGACGGAACGAACCAGCGCTGCTGGCGAGGCATACATGGCCTGTCTCGGAGCGACCTGATCGTGGCTCTAACGAAGCACACCCACAAAAACAGGCCCCGTAAATTTGCTTCACGATGCTGTAAAGACTCTTCAGGGTCGCGCGGGGCCACCCGACCTCTGCAGCGCTGCGACAAGATCATTAAGGCGTTGTACGCCGGCTCGGGTTGTTTGAACGTCAGCTTCTGAACGATGGCTGAGGCCAGTGCGGATCTGTGTCCAGACTAAGACGCTGGCAACACTTTATGATATAATTAGTCAGGCTAGTACAGCAACAGATGTGAGCTTGTTTCTAACGGGTCGCACTGCCTTCAGCATTGGGTTAAAACTTGTTGAAATATATACCATCTCATCTATAATTAGCCATTAAACGCTAGGATACGACGCTACCGTATGGACGGCATTGTCACAATCGGGTGCTGTAAATCTTTGAGCGATCTTCGTTAGAGAATATGGTTCAAGGACGAATGTTATGACGTAACCAAGTGGTATGCAATGCACACAGCGTCAACCGATGTAACGCACGTAACGGCAACGGGCTCTTAGAGGTCATGCAGAGCGAGTAGGTTTCGTCACCATAACTAAGGTTTAAGGACGAGGCGACAACATCTATTTTTGGTACGAAAGAATAGCTCGTTTATGCGTTAAAACAATTAACACCTTGTTCTTTCACTATTACTCTGAATCATCCCAGATCGGCCACAAATGACGTTGTCTAGACGCGTGCTTCTGCATTTCCTCCGAGTTGCAACATTTCTATGCACAATTGGGAAAATACGTCAATATCAATGGCGCTCCATACAGTTTTAAAGAAGGGTGGCCAGTGGTCATCCTTCAGTGGTCATTGACCACACGCCATGAAGCAAGTGTCCATGTCAATCCAGAGTTCACTTACCTTGCATTGGCCACTGAGCGCCATGTCTGGTGCTGCTTTTCTGCTGGACGGCTGGACGCTTCTCTCTGGGAGCTCCAACACTTCCGTTGTGTTCTGGGAACGCATCAGTCGCAGCGCTCTGCACTGGCGAATTCGAACACTTTGGTTTCCTGACAAACCGCCGTAATACACCGAATTTGCGCCTTTTGTCTTCATCTTTCGGCGATTCCAAATACGTGTCTCCCTTAAATCTGGAGTCTGTCCAAGTCTGTCTCAAATGCGGAGGGCTCTCCTTCTCCAACTCCTCTTCCTCACGTTGCTGCCTTTGGAAACGGCTGGCGGGCTCCAGGCTGTCTACCGCACTCAGGCGGGCGCTTTTGTCTTCACCATCATCAGCTACAGCAACAGCTTCACCGGAATCGCCAGTGTCGCCGCCAGACCCATGGTCTGAGTCTCCATAGCACTGCGGGGAGACACTGGTGTTTCGGACCCTGTCACTGCGGGTACCGTTGCTGGAGTATTTGGTGGAGTCCCTGTTGGACTCCTCGGCCGCGGTACTGACTCCAGAGCTGCTATCTGTGGAGCGCACCGTGCCTTGGGTGGAGAACAGGATGTCACCCAGGTGTCGGGCAGGCGCGGGCACGGTCAGGGCCAGCCTCTGTCTGGTCGTGGCCGACTCCAGAACGTGGTCAGGATGTCGTCTGGTAGTGCTGCTGACTACAACCTCCTGGTCGACAGTAATGAGTTCGTTCTCCGCGAGATCTCTGTCCACTGGGAGTTCTCGGAACGCGTGTCTGCTGAAACTCGGTGTGGTTCCCGAGTTGACGCTTGCACCTGATCTGCTGGCTGGTTGACTTCCTGAGGAGCGCGTAGCAGAGCCACTGCGCTCATTACCACTGCAAAGAATATCCCGCAGACTGACATGCCGTTGAGAGTTCCCTTTCGGCTCGCCACCAGCATCCACATTCTGCTGGAAGCCAGCATGCGGGCATGATGGATCGGCATTCCCGGTCTCGTCGTGACCACCTCCTCTGACTGCTGCGCCGGCGGCGCCCGTCGCGGCCGACGGTCTGCCGAGGGAGTGGTGCTAGCGCTGCCCGGCGCCGACGGTGGGCCCCGCCACGCACCCGTCGCCCTCGACGCACGCGCCGCCTCACCGGCCGACGATCGCGTGCGACGGATGGAGCGCCGAGTGATGTCGTAGCGCGAGAGGGACGTGTTGCGGTGGTGAGGCCGCGACGCCGTCTCCGTCTTGTCACTAGCACTGCGAACTAGATTTGTAGCTTTCGGCTCGCGTTCACTGGCGACAGTGGGTTTGTTCGGAGCGTCGTCAACTCCGCCTCGGCGCTGCAGTACGTGGCGCCGGAACATCGACGACAGCGACGTAGGCGGCTTGGCGCTGGTACGCTGCACACGCTCACCACCGGCAGACCTTCCACTCATCTCACTTAACGACGGAGGGTTGGCAGCATCGCCATCGTCCTCCAGCTCCATCCGGTGGGCGTTAATGTACCGGTCCTTCATCGATGAGTCGTGCCTCACCTCGTCATCCAGGTTCTGGAAGCGGATTCCAGAGCGGGCGCGGTACAACACCGGCTGTCTCCTCCGCGTGTCCTTGGGAGCCACCACGCCTACCCTCCGCGGCTCGGCGGGTGCACCTCGGGACGCCACGCTATTACTCGCCATGGGGCTTCCACTGAGAAGAAACGCTGCCCTGGCAGGTTAAAAAGAGTCCGTCAGTATTTGCACCGAGCTCGAATCTGTGCTGCCACTCTGCACTGCACACGCCAGTGACCGTGCGGCCTTGTACGAAAGTTGTGCTTGTTCAGAGCATCAACCGTAGGGGCATGGCTAGCTTTCAATCGCACATTTAACGGCCGGCCTTAGCCTTCAGCGTTATACACTCCCAGATCAATATTTCTCATTACCTATATCTCCTTCAATTTGTGTTTGTTTCATGAGCTTGATGGGAGGATTTGAGCGTGGAAAAATCAGCAAGAGAGCGGCTCTTGTAAAGTGATGCGCCACTCATAGTAACGAAGCCACCGGTAGCCACCAATCTCACCAGTGAGGTAGCACCACTCTATATATTTTTAAAACGTATATTCGGCTAATAACCTTCATTTTGCCATTTAAAACGTTAAGCCCAAAGGGGAAAGTTCAAACTAAATCAGTTTTGCACTAATACGAAGGATAGGTGCAAGATAAGCTTCAAGACGAAGTGTAACGGTTATTGGAGCAATCATTACAAATGTGTCGTGAGCTGAATCGGTGTACCAATGCCATCGGTTTGTGTTGTTTACGTCTGGAAGCTGCATCACTACGCATGTCGAGCAGCGTCACCAAGAAACACAATCACTAATAATATGGGTGATATTTTCGATTCTATAGACTCGTAACTGGTACATTTATTTTGCAAAACAGTCAAATCCATTCGACCATTTCAGCACTTCGTAGCCGGGAAGCCGCTACGACCGATTAGGTTCAGCGTTTCCTAGCCGGGAAGACGACTATGACCGATTAGGTTCAGCGTTTCCTAGTCGGGAAACCGTATATGACCGATTAGGTGCAGCGTTACACAGCCGGGAAGCCGACTATGACCAATTAGGTACAGCGTTTTATAGCCGGGAAGCCGACTATGACCGATTAGATTCAGCGTTTCCTAGCCGGGAAGCCGACTATGATCGATTAGGTTCCACTCTCGCCGAGTTCAAGTTGGAGGGAAGCGTGGAAAGGCTGTCGGCGCGCGTTGACGTTAAGATTTGACGGATGAGTCAATCGTGAACTAGAAATGACAGATCGTCCCATCTCCGGGGCGACCGAGCGAAGGTTATCCCTATTGTTATTCTGATCACAGCCTGAAAGGATCCTGTCACTACTTATACCCACAACCGAATGATATCGCGTATAGCTCGGAAGCATACCAATCATTAGAATTGCACCATTTCCAGTATAGCTATACTCCAGCTAATTCCACCAGCAAAAAAGCGTAGCCCTGATACGGCCGGTGACATCACTGTAACCGCCGCATCTGCATTCATCCGGGGGCAGCCGTTCCAGGCACCTGGTCGCCGAGGGCACCACGAGCGTGGCCTATGACAGCGGCCGGCTTGCGTCACCAAAGCGTCACCATGCTGGCTTTAGACCGGCCACCAATGGGCGGCGTGGCCTACCATGTGTTTACCATCTCGGCGCGCCGACGCTCGCCGACCGCCACCCAGGGCTGATGGGGCGAGCGGCGTTACTGACCCGCGGCTGACCCCAGTGACCCCGGCGCGGCCGGCGCGCGTACTCCACGGCCGCTCTATGGCTGTGAGTCGGACATAATCACGTGCCACGGGCCACCGCGCAGTGTACGGCGCCGCGGCGGGGTGCCACCTTAATTGGCCGCCCAGGTAAAACAAGCCCTCTCACTGTGTTTGTGTGTGGAGTAAAATGTTGATAACAACAGCACCCTTTAGCTTTAGGTAATCATTACCTTCACTAATCATTGTAAGGCGCGTCTCAATCGCTCACAAAGTGGATGTAGCCAGACCGTTACGTGTGGATTTTAGTGACGAGTGCTACTGATCAGTTTGTGAGGCTTCGATAGGAGGCCAACACACCAATGCCAGTGAACTTTTTTTATAAATTGTGTTCAAGTTGTTCATAGTACGGTTGCTGGAGTCGGAGTCTCACTAAAGCCATCAAGGGGCTTGTCACGGAGACCCCGACCCCACCACCCGAACGAGCAACTCCCTCAATGGAGGGTTAATTTAGAAGCCAAAGTTTAACGTCCCACAAAGCACAGGGACGTAACAAAATAGCAGCGGAGGAACAACCAATCCACCACTCCTCATTTCCAAGCAAAACCTTCCGTCAAACATTGACGTGACTCACGCTCACAGCGTGGGCCTAACTGAAACTAGCCTCCCATTAGTGGGGGCGGCGCGTAAGCCGTCAGTCGGCGCATCGCCGACGGTGTGACACCGGAAGCGTCGACGCGCACCGTGTCGCCGTTACCGACGACGTAAACAGCACGATAAATCTGCCGGCTCGGTTACACCATTACACCCCGACCGCGCCAGTGTCGCCGACGCCGCAGCGGCGCCTGACCCCGCCGGGGTCACCTCCGCACGCGCGCCGGCACGCACATCCACACAGGCTGGTGTCGCCGGCGGCGAAAGTGATCGTGTGCTGTCGCCAGCGTGGCGGCGACCCGACCGCACGCGCCGGCCGGTCGGCGGCGGGGGTCACACACGCGCTGGGTCACGGTAGCGGGCCAGGCGTGCGCTACCGGCGCCGACGCAACTCGCCTCCCGCCCGGTGGGCCCACTAAGTGCCGACGTTACGAGCGGCAACAGAGGTAAACACCTCAGCTAGTGTAAGGAGGCGGACGGAGAAAGCTCACCCACGTGCACGCATGCACCGGATATCCACTGGTGTGGTTGATTGATCACAATGAAGACGATAGCCAATTGGCGGTCACTTTGATCATCTGGACATGTTTCTCCGAGCATTCTTCATTTGTTAATCCGGCGTTAGCACGACTGTAAGCCTCGAACCTACCGATCCCTCATCCAGCAGTCTTAATGACCAATTTTTGGTCTGTGAAATATCTGGTAATACCACAGCCAATAGCAGGCCTGTTCATTATTTCTGCGACCAACCAGAAAAACTAACAAACGAGCGCATCGGCCTTACGAAACAGTGCAGCGGTGCGGCGGGGCCGCTGGTGTCCGCCGCCGCTGACCAATGAGGCGCCTCACCGGCAGGCTATGATTTGTGATAGGTCACCGGTGTGGCGCCGAGTTGTGTGGTAATTGAGCCGCCCTCGCACACCGGCCGACCCGTGCGACCTGCCACGGCCAACCACGCGGAGCCGACTGTAACGGGTCACCACGGGTCGCGACCGGCCGCGTCACACGACCATTGCTAATTGGTCCTTCACAACAGTCCATACAACCATGCTCTGCGTGGGAAACAGCTTTGGTGAACGGCCCACTCTAGCGAATCAACAAGTGGCCGCCCCAATCATCTTTAACTGTAAGGCATTCAGTCACATATGTCTAACTAACCTAGTGTGTAGAGAAAGAGATCCTCAGATACCAAACATATGGAGGAGAGCTTTTTAATTGCGATGCCCAGTACATGCATTCGTCGAGGTCTGTAGACCAAATCAGTAGATCCATCTCTACCACGTGAACAAGTTTACGGCGCGACGCTGGCTTCCTGTCAATTAGGGAGCTGTAAACAGAGGGCCGGAAGGCTTTTTGCCTGTTGGCAGGCAGGGCGGCAGCGGTTTGTACAGGCGATTTCCCGGCTGGTTGACGCTTCCTGTCTCGCTGCCGAGCCAGCCTGAACGGTCAAACCCAGCCACAGAGCAGACATCACGCAGGACTGCCCAGCCAGCCTGAACGGTCAAACCCAGCCACAGAGCAGACATCACGCAGGACTGCCCAGCCAGCCTGAACGGTCAAACCCAGCCACAGAGCAGACATCACGCAGGACTGAGCAGCCAGCCCGAACGGTCAAACCCAGCCACAGAGCAGACATCACGCAGGACTGAGCAGCCAGCCTGAACGGTCAAACCCAGCCACAGAGCAGACATCACGCAGCACTGAGCAGCGAGTCTGAACAGTCAAACCCAGCCACGGAGCAGACATCACGCAGCTCTGAGCAGTCAGCCTGAACGGTCAAACCCAGCCACAGAGCAGACATCACGCAGTGCTGAGCAGCCAGCCTGAACGGTCAAACCCAACCACAGAGCAGACATCACGCAGCACTGAGCGGCCAGTCTGAACGGTCAAACCCAGCCACAGAGCAGACATCACGCAGCACTGAGCAGCCAGTCTGAACGGTCAAACCCAACCACAGAGCAGACATCACGCAGCCCTGAGCAGCGAGTCTGAACAGTCAAACCCAGCCACGGAGCAGACATCCGCAGCACTGAGCGGCCAGCCTGAACGGTCAAACCCAGCCACAGAGCAGACATCACGCAGCACTGAGCAGCCAGCCTGAACGGTCAAACCCAGCCACAGAGCGGACATCACGCAGCACTGAGCAGTCAGCCTGAACGGTCAAACCCAGCGACAGAGCGGACATCACGCAGCACTGAGCAGTCAGCCTGAACGGTAAACCGCCCGGCGGACATCACGCGCACTGGCAGTAGCCTGAACAGTCAACCTGCACAGGGGACATCCAGACGGAGCGTCTGAACGGTCAAACCCAGCCACAGAGCAGACATCACGCAGCACTGAGCAGTCAGCCTGAACGGTCAAACCCAGCCACAGAGCGGACATCACGCAGCACTGAGCAGTCAGCCTGAACGGTCAAACCCAGCCACAGAGCGGACATCACGCAGCACTGAGCAGCCAGTCTGAACGGTCAAACCCAGCCACAGAGCAGACATCATCAGATCGCATCACGCCTCGATCAGCAAAGAAGTCTCAACCCTTGGCGATAGTCTGAGGTCTGAGGTCGGCTCAATCCCGTAGCCGTTTAAAGTCTCAGTGCGACAGGCGAATGCGATTTGTCAGATCCGATGTCATCGAGGTGAGCATGATAGTACTTCTCAGTCACTCGACCCGATCCCCAACATGGGAGGTTGTCAGTTGGAGTTCCGCGGGGACGGGACCGGATTGTTTCCGCCTAGTCGCGATCGGCCGGGAGCGGTCGCGAATTCTGAACGGGACTAATCGGGAAAATTGGAAAGGCGTAATCTATCCTTACATATGTGAGCAAAAGAATTCACGCAAACTTCTATAAAAAAACTGGACGCCTAACAAAGCGTGTACAAACCCCAGTGCATTTCGGCTGTGTTACGTCACCCCCACATCGTCGTAAAAAGTGGCAGCAGCGATAGCATGACCAATAAGGGGGTCTGGTGCAGTCGTGTTCAAAGCTTCCCACTGCAGTCACACGCGGTACTGCCACGGAAGCCTGGACATCCCACACTGCAACCATGGGTATAAGACTGCCCAGCGCAGCCAAACGTGCCCGGCCCGCCTCATTATAGACTACACAGCACAGAGACCGCCCTGTGGAAGTCGCGGATGCTTAATAAGCGCTGACCGGGAACGGGCACCGTTCCGCTCCGTTCCAGCCCGTTCCAGACCACCGCCGACCATGCCTAACCACTCCAGCACAATTTAGACCGCTCCAGACCGGAAGATGCTGTGACGGACAGAGGGTTCCCAGAACAAATCACTCACTCCTGACGTCGGAGACAAATGGCGCGGTCAAGAGCGGTCGCTGGCCCAGCAGGTGCGGCCACCAGGACGGCGCACGTGGCTGGCGTGACAGCCGCCGGGCCTTTGTCTGCGCAGTGCGCGGCTCGCGTGCGCTGGAAGTCGCGCGCTCGGCCACCATGGCACCCAGCCAGAACCAGCACACTGCACAGTGGGCCCGCGGACCCTCAAAGCGCTTATTATTCGGATTTCGTAAGTTCAAAAATATTGCTGTTTTATGGGTGTCATCAGTGTGAAATTGAATGTAGAATACGATGGCATTCTTATTTTTCTAAACGACTACAAAACTCTGTGCAGAAACAGTCTGAAGACGAGGTTTCCACCGAAAGCGTTTCGGAGCGCACTTATCGCCTGAATTTCTTATTTGTTCCAAGTGTTTTTCAACGTTTCAAAGGCTTAGAAATTAGTTTTATGGCTTTTGTTTCTAGGAACGGAGTGTTCCAAATATGTTAGTACATGTTTTAACGTGATTTCGTGTATTGGTCAGGTATGGGGAGCAAATTTCCAAGTAATGTTACTGACGGAGATAGATTTGATCACACTATATTTGAAATAGAGTTTTAAAAATATATCACCTTGTGCCGCAGTGAAACTTGGTCCACAAGTAGCTGAAGGTGTTTACTTTCATGCCTTATAATTACTTTTGCCCGATTTTGCCCGAATTCGTATTATGAGCATATTTGTTGTTCAGTGCAATGCACGGGTGCGGTCATAGTATTACACTATTACAAGCCAAATGGTAGAAATTGTTAATTTTAAGGCAGGTGTCGGCAAGTTTTCCTTTAGGATTCGTCTCGAGTCCCGGTTAACACAATTCTGAGCTATTTTGTAGACCTGCAGGTTACGCAATCTTTTCAGGTCACATTGGGTCAAATGCTTTACACAGGAAATATGGGTATTGTCTAAACACCGCTCGGGACATAAGATAATGTGCAGATTGGCCTGGGTTTGCCACTCGCTTTACACTAAATGCATCAGATGATTCCCTCGCTTCGCACAAGAACTGATCACGAGAGCTCAAATCTGATATGAGACGAAATATAAGACGGTCGTTTCCTTGAGTCGAAGTGGCCTGGTACAGAGGAACAATAGGCCCTGACTCAGTTAGAGAGGTGCCTTGCTCTAGCGAACTGTGGTTTTGTAGTGGGAAAAATGATCTCACGAAGGGATGTGTTTAACTTTGTGCGTGGCAATATTGTTATCAACAGAGTGGCAGCGGATGACGAAGTGTCATATGTTAAGGACACATTACAGGGCGGATTCAGTGAGCATAAAAGAGACACGTGCGATCAGAAATTACAATTTTTATTGCAAGGCTGAAGCGGAAATGGCAAGCAAGTCACAGGACCCTAAACCGCTTCTTGGAGGAAGAGAAACAGTGGCTGAATGAGTGTTCCATCGCAGCAGATTCACCGAGGGTATTGGAGCCTGTTGACCTTGACCAGCCATGTACAGCCGGGGTCCTTGTCGGCCTGTGGGTTTATGTGGAACACTTTCTGGTAGCTCCAAACGTCGTCGAGCCTCGCTTTCATGGCTGGTTACTCCTCTGCAGAGCTTTTGAATGTCCACGCTCCAAAGCGCTAGGGCCTTTCTGGTTTTCTCAAAGACGTGACCGTGGCTCCCACAAGACCTACTAAGGTAAGAAAATGCTGGAAAACCAGCAAATACCTCAATACGATACACAGACGAAGAAGCACTTGCTGTGTTCATTGAAGGGCAGCATACGAAGCAAACCTGGCAGTTTACCAGAGAGTCGGCCAGAGTCAGAATCAGGGGCGTAGCCAGGATTTCGCTCAGGGGAGGGCAGCGCCCCGAAAAGGCCTAGCGACAGCGCCAAAGGGCCCTGATGGGTAAAGGGTTTCTGCTTGTTACAGAATAGAGTGCTGAAGAGGGCTTAAGAGGGCCCTGTCTGGTATGAAATTTCATATTTGACCATAGAGCATAGTGCGGGCGAGCGCACTTCGCGCGACCCGTGTCCTCAGGGGCCCTCAGGGGGCCCTCAGGGGGGGTGGCTGTCCCTGCCCCCCTTGGCTACGCCCTGGTCAGAATGCCAGAATTCCGACATATGTCCTCCATACGACATCCCGAAGGCAAAAGAAATTGTTATCCGGAGGGGTATGTTACTATGTATATTATCCTAGTAATATTATGCCAATAGCTGGACATAGGCTGCAGATACAGCAAAACAGCCTCGAAAACTACTCGGGGGCATTTAAAACCTAGATATAAAATATCGCTGATGTAGCCTCAATAGTTGCGGTAATTAATTTTAGGTTTGGCCTGTGCACTGGCGTGATTTCTAAGCGGATAATGAAGGAAGAAAAAACTCGGTGTGGGTGGAGTATGGCCTGCCAGTGGGCCCACCTAAGGCGTGCACTGCACACTGCTTCCCCCAGAACCGTTGCGCTGGTCCCAGTTGTCACGTGCCGCCCAAGACCCAATAAGGAAATGCTTCACCAGTCTAGCCCTAGTCTTGCTCAAAATGAAGCGTGGGCCGTGATGCCAACGCTGACACCGACCATTTAACCCACCCTTTGATACAGGCATAAATCATACACAACGTTATCAAACATATCATCCATTATAGCTCCGTTAGACCCGAACAATGTTGAAATGCCGTATCAGTGGAATCGTCCTTCCATTCTGGGACCGGGGGCAGTACTTTCTCTGGTAGAGACATTGGAGTGTCGCTGTGTCCATTATCCAGGCACCCCACGATGCCACTGAAGATAGCATCAACCGTGACGCCGGTTGAAAACCAAACATTAGCCCTGGGCGGCGGGCTAACGCAAGATAACAAATTTCACCGGTCGCGGTACTTCCAAACATGGCTGGGCTGTGCTGGTTTGTGCCTTATCTACGACAAAATATCGCATCATCCGTCGGAGAAAACGACGGACGCAGGACAAAGACAACAGCTGACAAACGCCGTGTCGCAGGTGGCTCTCAGCGTAATTCATGCCCGAAAACAGCACGTAAAGAGGCTGTTTCAATTCGTCCGCGACAACCGCGACCAATGGTTACCACTTGAGCTGTCAACAGAGAATAGCACACTTGGACTTGGATCGCTTACAGAGTGAACCAGACCGGCACAAAACAGCCGAGTGAACACGTCCATCCAAACAACAGGTGTGCTGCTTTTCGAAAACGAATCTGAATAAGAGATCGTTGACAGGACCATGATATTTCACCAGAATAACGCGAGTATGGTTCAAAAGTAGGGCTTTGGGCGGTTGAGAAAAGGTCCACAATACAACAGTTCAGCTGACTGGAAAGCCAGTTCAATGCCTCTGCGGCGGAGCCCCCGGTTGGGGCGGCATAAGCCACCAGCGTGGCCGATCCCAGTTCACTGCCTCTGCGGCGGGGCCCCCGATTGGGGCGGCATAAACCACCAGCGTTGCCGGATCCCAGTTCACACTGCCTCTGTGGCGGAGCCCCCGACTGGGGCGGCATAAGCCACCAGCGTGGCCGATCCCAGTTCACTGCCTCTGCGGCGGAGCCCCCGATTGGGGCGGCATAAGCCACCAGCGTGGCCGATCCCAGTTCACTGCCTCTGCGGCGGAGCCCCGACTGGGGCGGCATAAGCCACCAGCGTGGCCGATCCCAGTTCACTGCCTCTGCGGCGGAGCCCCCGACTGGGGCGGCATAAGCCACCAGCGTGGCCGATCCCAGTTCACTGCCTCTGCGGCGGAGCCCCCGACTGGGGCGGCATAATCCACCAGCGTGGCCGATCCCAGTTCAATGCCTCAGCGGCGGAGCCCCTGGTTGGGGCGGCATAAGCCACCAGCGTGGCCGATCCCAGTTCAATGCCTCAGCAGCGGAGCCCCCGGTTGGGGCGGCATAAGCCACCAGCGTGGCCGGATCCCAGTTCACGCAGCGACTGCCACAAATGGACGCGATAATCCTCAAATCGCACGCTGGTGTGAGAACCCAGCCAACCGATTTGCAGGCTCACGGCTATTTCCAGCTGTAATTTTAGCAAGTTGGTTTCACCCCTCATTTAACTGAGCTGCATATTATGAGTAAAAATTCATGAAGATACCTATTTCCAGATTCTATCTTTAACATTGAATTAACACAGTTTCGAATCTGGTGTCTATATGGGAGCTTGCACAAATAAAACCTTATGCGCAGACTAGCAATTCAACGGATAGAAAGTAAAGTTTATGTTTGATTCTACGTGCGCAGGCCCAGACGTTGCAACGATGCAGGAGGGGGAAGGGGGCAGTTCCGACACCCAATAGGGATTGTGTAAGATTTAACTCGCTACAGGGCGACGCGAACGCAACTAGTGGAATTTATTTTATGATCGATGATTTTATTACTAATTCGTAAAGGCGGACCAAGGAGGCACTGACTATCCAAGGTATTACTGCTACAGCTTTCACGCACACGCTCTCAGCGAAAATGATGGGTAAATATACTTTCGTCCTTTTAACCAAAGTGATGGGTTAAAGGCCCAACCTGTCAACTAAAGCGATGGGCAGAAGACAGCCCCTCAACCAAAGCGACGGTTAGCAGACTTCCAGCACCGATAGGACTCGGTACAGTCGGATACGGTACGAGGTTGTTCCAGGCTCGTGCTTCCATGGAAAGGCAATTCTCCACGGCTCTGCCAGGCGTGCTGGCCGCCAACAATGCTAACAACCCTATTAGACGCTCGTAACACTAATCAATCGCCTTGTCAGATCATGTGGCGGGAACAGATGACATGTTTGGATAAAAATACAAACGGACAATGCGAAGAAAGAAAAGTTGGTTGCAGGTATATACATTTGAGCCTCCCTTGATCTGCGGATGTTCCCATTCCCGACAAATAACACATAAATCGTTGAAAATGAGACAAAACAAGACCTAGGTAAACCAAACCAGCCTTATCAGGTCAGGCCAAATGGCACCAGATCAGGTCAGCTCAACGAGTTAACGCGTCATTTCTTAATCCATGTAAGGTGATTCTGTTCTAAATTACTGCAGGACAAAACTGGGGCATAACTCGGCTTCTAGAAGAGGTAGATACACCTTCTCAACATAATTCAAAAGCTTTTGAAGATATAAAAAATATGTAAGCCGTCATCCATGTCGGGGCCAGGTCAAAAACAACGTCACCAGGCCACCAAATGTCAGAGTTTTTCGAATTTGCTTGTGTTTATTACTTTTGAACGAAACAAGATCCAGATATCAATTTGATATCATAGTAACGAGCATGATTCAAGGACTTGAATACTATGCCGCATGAACTTGAACTAAGGTAAAGGTCACAACGTGATTTTACAAGGTCATGCCGCATATTATTTGAATTTTTGGGTCAAGACAAACACATGGATGCGTTTGCCATTGTTGTAAGTACAATGGTTTCAGAATTTAAGGAATTCCCAAAATGGGCCTAAATGTTACCCATATTGGCCCTCTGTGGCGTCATGGGTCAATTTATATGGTTCAAACTCGGCTCCAAAGTAGAGGACCGTAAGGCGTTTGTAGCACCGTTTCAATTTGTTCCGTATCACTTTCGGTTCCCGTGATCATGGGGGTCCGATCGGACCTCCAGGCAATGGTGGGCACGAAAGGAGCCCAGGCGTTGCCGAGTTAAGGAGGTTCAACGGTTGGGAAAAATTGTCTGCTGATCACAACAAAATTTTTCGTTACTCATATCCGTACCTTAAATATAGCCAATCTCCCAGTCTCCTTCAGTACGCTAACCTTGCGAAGAAAAGGAACATTAAAAAGAACGGCTAGCTCATAAATCTAACGCCAGGAGTGGTGCTAACGCTCGTCAGTTTGTGGGAGGTGTCAACGCCCCGAGCTGCGGCATCCATCAGCCGGATATCAGCCGGCTGTAGTCGTCGCCGACATTAAATCTCGCCAACAGCTGCCAAAGAGCCGCATTAGAAGCCGATCACCACCGCGGTGACAGGCCAGGCCTGCATTCCCATGGCTCGACTGTCATTCACGCGCGTGCCGGCTACGCCGCGAAACCGGCCGTACACAGCTTGTTGCATCACAGAGAGGTCCAGATATTGCAACTCATCGCACGATTTCACGTCCACGTCCAATCCACCTCACGTGCAGGCGCGGTATTACAGCACTAATCGGCATTGGAAAGCACGCGCTTCGGTGGTGCACGTGCGTTCGTGCGACGTGTCACCACGCGTTGTGTCGCCAGGGGCGCACGCTGTGGCGTGCTACCGGTAATCAACCGGCGGAGCTGGGGCGGGGAGGACCCGTCAGACACCGCGAGATGCCGCAGTGGATGGATCCATGCTCCGAATATCAGCCACAACATTCCGGACCAGAGCCGAGGCGGGGCGAGGGGCGGAGGAGATCGTAAGCCAGCCACTTTTCACGAAGCAAATATTCTGCACGACCTCTGAACTGTATTTCAGTATTTTGCTAACTGAAGAGTATTATTGCTATTCGATCACAGAACCGCGTGTGTCTTTTCGCGGGAGCAGAATACCGGATCAAGAAAAGTCGGGGCTTTGTCCCTTGGGTTACCGGTTCAGACAACACTACAGAACGTCTTGCAAAACATTACAAAACATGTATTTTGTGCCCATAAGTGTGGATTTATATATTTGGGGGTGCATGGGCACATCCATGAAAGGTCGTATTAGTGTTTTAGAAATCATTTAAATTTCATTTTATAAGAATTTCAGGAGTTCAAATTAGTTTCTTTTATTTCAATAGGTCTGTGCGAAAAATAAAACAAAACCAAAAATAATACGCTTTCTCTGTTCATGTCATGGTTATTGACATTGTTTCAAATTCGGGTGCCCCCAACGACTTTCGGGAAATGACGCCCGTTTGTATCGCATGTTTTTTAATATAATCATCGGCGATAGAGGACTGTCGTTTTTCACAAAAGTTGCAAATATTCTAAACTTCGTCAGATTTGGATTCGGTTGATTTTTCTCTCTGGGACAATTGTTGACTCCTTGGCCGTCACACGCTTTTGCACGCCACGGGGGCCACGAGATGCTTGTTTTTGTTATCCAAGGCCCAATGTTTACATCGAAGTCGTCTGGGTCTGTTTGAAGTTGAGAGTTGAAGCACCAAACCTTGCTTATAAACAAAAAGTGAGTCTGGGCAAAAGGAGGTCGATAGCTTGGGGGGGTATAAACATAGTTTTGTCCCGAGCTTCTTCATTGGGGGGAATTCCTTTTTGCCCCTCCCCTGGATCCACCGCTGGTGTTAAGTTTAGGTTTCCTTCTTCCTCAGTCCCTCGCCTGAAAATCTCTCACTCTGGCCACAAATCGAGGCATACAGACACAGATAGTCGACAGATATACTTAGTAGATAATGGTCAGCAGCGTTGAACAATCGGTGAATGTGCATGGAGCTGACCTGTACCCATTGAATGAACACCACTAAGGATATAGCTCAGATCACTGGCGGCGGAACTGGGGGGGCACTGTGCCCCCTTAAGTCAGATATTCAGATATTTTAACACCAGCCCTATAGCGTTGACTGGAAATAAATGAGTTGAAAAGCCCATGGTGCCCCCTTAAATTCGGACGTCCCACCGTCACTCATTCAGACGTGTCATTTAGCCCAAAATAAGTCCATTAATATTGTTCTCGTTTTTTTGTGGCCAAAACCTCAGGGCTGGGGCAAAAATAAATATTCTCCATTAGCCTCGAACTTTGGTGGGCCCTCCACTTCAATCCACTGTTCCTGACATAGGCGCACCACAAACCACAAACACCAGAAAACAGAATACAGAATTTTGATGGACAGCATTCCCATTAGTAGATTGAAAGGGCAGAAATTCAACTGCTTGACTCTTCGTAGAGCACTTCCCTATTCCATATCGAGTTGCAATCCGGTTCCTAGATTCACTAGCTTCGAACCAGGGGCAGATTTGACACCTGACATCACTGGTCTTACGTGCTAACTCTAATGGCGAGTAATGCAAAGCATTGTCAAACTCTTGGGAGAAGATATTGTTTGGTTGTTTTCACACATTTTCGGAGTTCTTAGCTCATTCTCCATGAATGGATGGACCGTTCGCGGGAGGCGGAGGGTGGGAATTACACTTTTATACTCCCCTGTATCCGCCAATGTCTGACGTTGGGTTCTGTCTGCTCGAGCCTGAAAGCCTCCTCCACTACTTTGACCGCCGCAGTCGGGGTGTGCTAAAGTGTCGGGAAAAGAAAGATTACTTCACTACCAGAACCCACAAGAAAGCTTCCTATCCCATTCAAAACCAACAAATAATATTATTCAAACAGGAAGTTTGTTGGACGTTCACTTCCTCGACAGCAACAATGTTCAAAAGGCCAAAGCAATCACAAATTTGGAGGACATTTAGGTTTTTGCAGGACAATATTGGTATCAAACAAGCAAGCAAATCACTCAGGCTAACCCTCATCTTCGGCTGTAAATGCTTAGTTTATGTCGAAATGCAAAGAATAAGTGTTACCATATTTTAGAACACCGACATATGCGAAAGTTTCTCATAAATTCCATAAAAATTTCATGGATTGCCCACTTTTATTTTGCCCCGAGATTCCTGGGACGCTCTGTGATACTACTCCCATTGACAAGCCGTAAAACCTGGAAAGGTGACAAGGTGCACTTTTTGCAATCTGCAAAAATCAGTGTAATTTGTTTTTTTAATTGCAGCGTGCAAACACTCTTCATGGGCCTCACCAAGCGGCAGCACAGATTCGGAATGGCTCAAATAGTCCCAGTGACTCACGAGCGCCGTGTTTTCTGACGTCACCACTGCTAAGCGCCGCGACAGGACAGCCGCAAGTCCTCGCCCACTCCACTGTCTCACGCAGGTCCGCGGTGTCGCCGCGCAGGCGCCGGCGCGAGCGGCGCAGACCGACTGGCGGCAGCATTGAGCAGCGGCGCGACACCGGCGGCGGCAGCCAGTTCACCTGCCTGACGGCACAGCGGCGCGCGGCTACCGGTCAGAGTCTCTCTCTCTCTCTCTCTCTCTCTCTCTCTCTCTCTCTCTCTCTCTCTCTCTCTCTCTCTCTCTCTCTCTCTCTCTCTCTCTCTCTCTCTCTCTCTCTGTCTCTCTGTCTCTCTGTCTCTCTGTCTCTCTGTCTCTCTGTCTCTCTGTCTCTCTGTCTCTCTGTCTCTCTGTCTCTCTGTCTCTCTGTCTCTCTGTCTCTCTGTCTCTCTGTCTCTCTGTCTCTCTGTCTCTCTGTCTCTCTGTCTCTCTGTCTCTCTGTCTCTCTGTCTCTCTGTCTCTCTGTCTCTCTGTCTCTCTGTCTCTCTGTCTCTCTGTCTCTCTGTCTCTCTGTCTCTCTGTCTCTCTGTCTCTCTGTCTCTCTGTCTCTCTGTCTCTCTGTCTCTCTGTCTCTCTGTCTCTCTGTCTCTCTGTCTCTCTGTCTCTCTGTCTCTCTGTCTCTCTGTCTCTCTGTCTCTCTGTCTCTCTGTCTCTCTGTCTCTCTGTCTCTCTGTCTCTCTGTCTCTCTGTCTCTCTGTCTCTCTGTCTCTCTGTCTCTCTGTCTCTCTGTCTCTCTGTCTCTCTGTCTCTCTGTCTCTCTGTCTCTCTGTCTCTCTGTCTCTCTGTCTCTCTGTCTCTCTGTCTCTCTGTCTCTCTGTCTCTCTGTCTCTCTCTCTCTCTCTCTCTCTCTCTCTCTCTCTCTCTCTCTCTCTCTCTCTCTCTCTCTCTCTCTCTCTCTCTCTCTCTCTCTCTCTCTCTCTCTCTCTCTCTCTCTCTCTCTCTCTCTCTCTCTCTCTCTCTCTCTCTCTCTCTCTCTCTCTCTCTCTCTCTCTCTCTCTCTCTCTCTCTCTCTCTCTCTCTCTCTCTCTCTCTCTCTCTCTCTCTCTCTCTCTCTCTCTCTCTCTCTCTCTCTCTCTCTCTCTCGTTTTTTATGAGGAACACCAGTCCAGCAAATTAGAATTTCGTCCGAAATAAACCAATTTGATTTAAGGGATATCGACTGAAGAAGAAATTAACACGCGCATTGGCAGGGGGCAGGTACCCACCCCTCAGGTTTTTCGAAGATAGCAGAAAAACGGCGGCTTGCAGCGCCGTTGTACTTGGCATACCTTTCCCTTATCATTTTTACGACTTCTGATAAAATTTTAAGGTTAGGTCATCTCAGGTCAGGTCACCAGTACAGGTCAAGTGACCTGACCTAAAAAAAACTTAAGATAGCATAAGTCGGAGCAGGGTGAACTTATACTATTGAAACCCATATCACATAACGGGCCCACCGAGTTCTCTAAAATATGTTCTGGTATTTTTGACATTGATGACCTAAGGTCAGGTACAAGGCATGACCTCTCCATTGGAAATACATGGGAAGAAAAATGTTTTTTACTGAATAACTCAGTAACGGATGGTGATAAAGCTTTTATTCTAGCTGCATTAGACTCGCCTTGTCCTTGCGGTTCTCATGATATGCATTTTATGTAATTTGACAGTGACCTGACCTCAGGTCATGTCAAATCATTGATTTGACCTAGCAAGGTCAAATTATATATCATTCGATTAGGCTTGCTGCGAGGATTCATATAGTTCAAGTCGTTTTACTCTATCTTTACTTGTTCAGATGAAATGGCCGAAAACCGTAATTTACATGTTATCCCTATGACGACATATTTTGACATCTCGTGACCTTAAATGTGACCTGAGAAAAAATAGTTCAAATATTTTCGATGGAGAAGTGGATGGGCTACCCAACGCCGCTTACCGTTTTTTCGCTACCTACCATGGCTCTCAAGATCTCAGTGGGTACCCGCCGCCCCCCGTCAAAGCAAAGGTGGCTCAGACCCCCGTCAATGCGCGTGTTAACCCTCGCCCCACCGGGGGGCCATCGATGCCCCCCTAAGGTTTTTCCGGTATAGCAGAAAAACGAAGAGGCGCAGCACCGCGGTTGAGAGTTCTACCTGTCACTGCATTATTTTCCCACCATCTCTGAAATTTTTTACCCCGGGTCACTAAAGGTCAAGTCACCAGACGAGGTCAACCAAGGTCACCTCACTTCAACTTTAGAGCTCTGTAAGAGCTACATTTCGAAGTCGATCGATTTGAAACTTCCTACACTTTATGCCCCCCAGGGTCTACAAGGTGTATATCCGGGATTTTTCGATTTCGTGCCCTGAGGTCAGGTCACGAGGTGACCTCTCCCATTGGAAAAGCATGGGGAAAAGCTATTTCATGATATAAAAGCCACAAAAATGATTGCAAATACTCAGACTGCTCAGGACAACGTTTTTGGACACCCTTTCACGGATCCCAGGGGTCATATTTGCCCTTTGACTTTTCCAAGGTCATCAAAGGTCACCAGAGGTCAAAAACAGTATTTTGACAATAACTTTTGACCTAATTGAGCTAGAGCGGTGAAACAAACACCATCGTGTTTGTCTTGTCACTGGCTTTCATTTGATATACGGCAAGGTCACTTTCTGACCTTTTGTGACCTCAGGTCATCTTAGGTCACAAGGTGACCCCTAGAGGTCAAACCACTGGCGGGAGGTCTTTACGTTCCACATAGCGGAAAAAATACTGGCAATTTTCTATCAAATGTACTTTAAAGGTCTCTGGAGGTCAAACCATTGACCTGAGCACTAAAAGATGCGAAGTAATTTCTTACTGAATTCACGCGAGCTTTCTATTGCACTTTGCAGATTTGCGCTAACGCCCATATTTTCGAAGTTAAAGGGGGGGCCATCGATGGCCCCCGTTGGGGCGAAGGTGGCGCTAGACCCCCGGTGGGGCGCGGGTTAAGACTTACCATATTCTTCCATACCATGGGGAGGTAATAAAGCAGAGCACATGTATGCGTGCCACGGTTAAACGACTTCTTTGGAAAACATTAATAGAAGATTTATAGCCCCATCCCCCCACACCTAAAGCAATGAAAGAAGAGGAACGGTGAGATTCAAACGAACTCTTTTATAATATCACACTCTATATTCATGATCAATGAAAAGAAACTGAAACAAACTTGGCGACAAATTTGTTTCAGTTTCATTCTATCACGACCAAAAAATCCAGCAAAAACGCAAGCCCTACAAAAAGTTCACCAGGGTTAAAAAAACGTTTTCTTACCCTGGCTTGAGGAAACATCTAACTTCACTGAAAGAAATTTTCACAATGTCTATACGAATACAGCCCTGATATTGGGGTTTACTAGAGCACAAAGAAGGACAAAACCCAGTTTGTGCAAAGCAAAAAGTAGTAAAGGCATTGTTTTAAAACAAACATTAGTCGTCCTTTCATAATGATATAAACACGCAACTAAGCCAGTACAAGGGTAGCAGCGCTGTCCCGTATGATCAAAGCCGGCAGTAGGACAGCCTTTGCTAATACATTGGCAAAATGGTCGTATCCTTACAAATGCCGTACACATTTTGACCTGGTATTACTTGTGTCGCGGAAGCACCGGAAGTGTAAGATGCACGTGCGCTACTGCATTTTTCATTCGTGTCGTGATCAAACGCCTCCCTCAGTCTTAAGGACGCAGGCCACGGGGAGTGTGCGCGGGACGGTGTTAGTACAGCTAGCGGATTGCGTTGGAAAAGTTTCTTTGGTTAGCGCATAGCCCATTTAGGCATATTCTAGACCAATCTTTTTCAGTGTCAGTGCCCTATGACATTGGGAGCATGCAGTTTGGAAACGGATTGGACTTGCAAGGTAAGCAGCTGCATTGGAATGCGAAGTGTCCAATTAGGTACCTTCATACATACCTACGTGTTTCGAAATTTCTTCCATTGTATACAAATGGCTTTATGGGTGTAGCCAGGGATTCTCAGGCATATGGAACCAGTGGCGGATCTGGCCGGTAGGTTCAGAAGGTGGGGGCAACCAAAGTCAAAAATAAAAAATAACCCGGTAAAAGATTTGGCCCAAAAATGTTTGTTTTTGCTATTCAAGGATCATTCACTCAAAAGCGGTTCTTTGATACCAAGTAGGTCCAATGCTTGCACTGAAGTCGACTGGTTCTGTTTGAAGTTGAATGGTTCAGTTAAAGCAGCAAAACCTTGCTTATTGACTCAAGGAGCAGGAGCCGGGGAAAAATGACTAAAAGTCGACAGCTTTTGGGGAATATGATTCTTCACTCAACTTTTTCGTTTGGGGGATCAACTGCCTTTTTCGCCCCCTCCCCTGATTCTGCCACTGTTTGGAACCTTCTTTGGGTTCTGGTGACCTCAATATTGACTTAATCAAAAAAGTTTGCATAATGGTTATTCGTCTCGTCAAGAGCTTTCGAACGCAAACAAAGAATACATCCGCACTCCGGTTTTCCGATGACCGTGTCCTAACCGCCTCGCGTCTCATTTTCAGCCCGAGCTCCCAAGGCCCTGGTGTGGGTGTTTGGCGAGTATATGATAACATCCAGGCTGTGGGTGCGACACTGAGAGCGCACACGGTATGTGGAATGACGTGGAGGTGGTGGTGGTGGATGGGCCAATTGAAGCCCTCCTTATGTGGATCATATGCCAGTTCGTCTTCAGTCTGGAAAATAAAGGGACCAAAACAACAGCTCGCTTCTTGGTCTTCAATGTCCTCGCTGCAAAGGACGTGAACGTCCTCTGGAATCATCAAAGAATTTCGGGATGCGATGGTGATGGGAGATGGCTGAGCTGGAGAGGCTCAGGTGATTGAGCTGGTGTGGCTCAGATGGCCAAGATGATTGCAGTAGGATGTTCGTGTGTTATTTTCATTCGTGTAAAGATTTTGCAACTACTATGATCTGGGGTAGTTATGTGTTTGATTTCTCTTAGTAAATTGATCGCTCTTAATAAAAGAAAAACAACAAAGGAAACATGTTTTAAGGGGGTTACCTCAGATGCGATCAGTGTTTTTTTCAGCAGGAACGAAGAGGAGTTTTATTGGGGTTCAAATAGTGATCAATGATATACTTCGAACTTTTTGTAGACCTATTCACTGGTTTATAATTCGCCCAATATCGTACTTTCCTAATTCAGTCACTAGAATGAGGCCGACTGAAGACTTTGTCTAAACCTGGTCTCTGCATTCCAAGCATGGTAATCATCTAGTTACGATAGGATGGTGACTGATTTAACACCAACTAAACCATGGTCAAAGCCTCGTTCTTGCGATAAGTTACTAGAGTAAGAAATGCTAGCACATTTGTAGGCCATGGTAAAGACTTCGTACAGACTGGCTATTGCATTTTAAGCATTGTAGGCACTTCGTTGGAATACGATGGCCGATGATTAATACCATCTCAACCTTGGTCAAAGCTTTGTTCTCGTGCTAACTTTTGGGTTCGCAATGTTAGTTTTTGGAGTAAAAAACTGGTAAATGCTTGCTAATGATGCAGGCATTTAGAACACAAACTTTAGGATTCTGCAGCGCTCGTTACGAGGTTGTATCTTAGTGAAAATTTCTCTCAGTGTTACCACTGCATAATTATGAATGTTTTTATATTTGGCAAAGTCCCACTCCCTTCAGGGTAATGTTGTAGTGGCGTCGATTTTCAGAGAATTTGTTAGTCCATAAGTAGTTTTAGTGCCCGAGGGTGTCTTTTATGGGTTGAATATTTCCTTTCTGAGCCAGCGGGATTCATTTGAATCTTAGCTCCATTCTATTTCATGTATTTCTATTATTTTACGATATGCGGGGAGGGAGCTATTGACGCACCAATTGTCAAGCTCATAAAACTCTTTTAGAGGCTGAGACCACTCCCTTTTCGAATGCAAGAATGGCACATTTCCTGACACAGGTATTCCGGGAACTTATACTTTTTACCCGTCACATTTGCATGCATCACTGCTCTGGCGTAATGACTCATATCCATTTTAACATCGGAGCTCTTGCCCAAGTTCCCCTACACCTCTCGGACGGGCTGGCAGGTTCTGTTACACACTCTGCCGCTAGTTCTGACCTGCACAAATGAAGCACTCAACATGTCCGATGGTGCGTAATTAGTGCTCAACTACACAATAATGAAAGCAAGGTAATGCAACGCGTCCGCCGGCCGGCAAGTGAGAGTGAAGCAGATTGTTACTGCCTCGGAGCTGTTGGTTACTCCACAGTGGCACCTACACCTGTGTTGTAATTACGCCAGCTACTGGTGGGTCTCAATCACTGGGCAGGCTGCCACCAAGGGATCGAAATAAAAATTTGACGATCCGACAATAACTGCAGCCCCAAGGGAAATATGGCACCCTTATAATGCATTTGGACTGAGAGGGCCAGAAAATAGAGTGAGACCCTATGCATGCCTCCATTCGTCTTAGAACCCACAATTTGTCAAGAAATGGGACGTGTTGGGAGCAAAGGCAGTAGAAGGGGGAGCACCGGGGCACCGTGTCCCCTTGGTCGGACCAGTGGGGCACCATCATTGAGGTGCCCCCCACCCTTAAATCGGCGAGGAGAGCAGCGAACCAGCGCTTAATCGGGGGTTAGAGAAATAAAGATTGGTTTTGTAAGGTTTTTAACAGGACCACAGAGTGTCGTGCACATATATTAATCCTCATAATATTGTGTAACCTTTCCCATGATCTAATGTCGACCGGGACGTGATCACTGAAAATGATGGGCGTTTCAAAGTGGCCGTCGTTGATGTCGTTGACGATGGTGTAAAAATATCAAAGGCACTAGCCTTCAAATGTTTCGAACAACATATCAGGCAAAGCAAAAACCGGGAATAAAAGTTAGTTTGGCCTGCAAAGAAGGGCGGCAAATAACATACTAAAGTTCACGGCTATTTTCCCCGACATTCCACGCGTTTTTTTAGTAGGTAGAGTTGCTGAATGTCATCGCTAACAGTTGCTGTTTACAAACACAATTATTTGAAAACATCTCTATGATGATGATTTATTGGGATTCTTTGTGGAGATCCTCCCGCTGTATTCAGAACTCCAGAGAATAAAGCACCTTCATGGAACTCCGAACGAAATATAGCCTCTACTTCACATTTCCTTTATCCAGAACCATGCAGTTGCAGATCGTAAGCGTGCATTCTCTTCATAAAGTGGTGTTCAGGCTTGGCGCGTATTGGAGACAAGTTCTAACTGAATTCCACCGTGAAAACGTTCACTGCTCCACAAACGACAAGTCTTTCTTGGGACGAACGAGATATCAGATCACGGATATACAGCAGTGCTGCATATCTTGTAGAGTGTGTTGCATTACAGCCATAAGCGTAGGAGCAGGGGGAGGCCAGGGGGCTATGGCCTCCTAATATTCTCGTTGGGGGACCAAACCATAGAGCATAGAGCCCCCTTCAATATTTTGAGGTAGATGCTCATCCTTAAATTTAACCACATTGTGCTGAAAATGACTGCGGTGATATTTATCATTAAAAACGAAGAATGAGTAATTCATTAGTGTCCCAGCATATAGAAAACTGTAATTGGACCCATGCCCTATACGCTCTAACTGTTCTTGACTCAGCCGATGAAAAGTGAAGCTCTAATCGCCCGCAACTAGCACCTCCTGAGTGGAGGATTCCGCCGGAATGGCTTCAGCTCAATTTTGAGCTCGCGCGGAAACGTCATCTCGCGTTGCTCGGAGGGGCGCGAGAAACCGCGGTGATTTGCGAGAATGGAAATATCAGCCGACGTTTTATTTTTTTCCTGTACCAATCGGCAGAGCACTGGGGCAGGCGTGGTGCAAACGTTTGTTTTGTATCATCGTTCCAGTTGCTGGAGACAGCGACGAGAACAATGGACATCCAAAAGTTTTTCAGCAAGAAGGTAAGCGAGCAACGATAAGTGTTACCACAACGGAAAAAAGTAGCGTTAGCTAGTTAATCTCGAAGTTCCTGCTCACAACACAATTCCGTTCTAAAACCAATATTTGTTTGATTTGGGCCAGTTGCTACTCTGCGTTCATGTCCCTAATATAACCCGGAAACTTGTGCAGGGGCGCAGCCAGAGTCTCAGTATGGGGGGCAAAGCACCATGGAGGGGCACTTTCGAGGAAAAGGGGCACATTTACTAGCTTTAAAAAAACGTCGCCAGGGAAAGGCTGAGGAGTGTCTCAGTCTGTCTGGCCGAATCCTGCTGCCGAAGAAAATTAGGGCACTCCTGGGGTTTCATGGGCTGTCACATAGGCGCTCCATTTTCTTCTGAGCTGAGCGTCTGAACTGGTTCGGGGCCCTGAGTTGGCCTAAAGCCCTCAGAGCAGATCTAGGGGCTCTTTTAGGGAATGTCCCGCTTCGTTAAGTTCTATTAGGGAAAGTTAAGTATAAGGGAAAGAATGAAAGGATATGTTTGTTTAAAGTGTCCGTTTGCAAACTTATTTGTGACGAGGCGATATGACGACAGTTTTGCCTCATATAGAGAGCGGGGCTACTACAGATTAATTTCGGTAACATGTTCAACCTCTCTACAGGAAAAAATTATAAGCCCTTACTTAGGCTGGATCCATTCAGATACGTAGTTTTACGATATCCGAAAAATACAAATAATGTTGCTCGTCAGCTCGTGTTTATCTCTACTTGTGCAACCTCAGGAATTTTTGTAGGGCTGCGGGCTTGTGGGAGCGCCAGAGCCAATATTTCGCCACAAAACAAAGCTTTTTCAAAGCATGGTCCAAGTTTATGTCAGCGGTCCTGGCCCCCTAATAATTTTACCGTTCCTACACCTATGATTGCAGCACAATGTTACAAGATTTATTTCATTAATTATCTACCCATATTTTTGCATACCGTAATTCCTAGCGCTAATTCATTGTAAGTTCTCGATATATTCTATGCTCTTCGACAGAAATATCATCAATCAATTCTTTCTAATCCGATTCACACACACAAGCAGACGCACAGACGGACGGACGGACGGACGGACGGACAGACAGAGACAGAGACAGACGGACAGAGACAGAGACAGAGACAGAGACAGACGGACAGAGACAGAGACAGAGACAGAGACAGAGACAGAGAGAGAGAGAGAGAGAGAGAGAGAGAGAGAGAGAGAGACAGAGAGAGACAGAGACAGAGACAGAGAGAGAGACAGAGAGAGAGAGAGACAGAGACAGAGACAGAGACAGAGACAGAGACAGAGACAGAGACAGAGACAGAGACAGAGACAGAGACAGAGACAGAGACAGAGACAGAGACAGAGACAGAGACAGAGACAGAGACAGAGACAGAGACAGAGACAGAGACAGAGACAGAGACAGAGACAGAGACAGAGACAGAGACAGAGACAGAGAGAGAGAGAGAGAGAGAGAGAGAGAGAGAGAGAGAGAGAGAGAGAGAGAGAGAGAGAGAGAGAGAGAGAGAGAGAGAGAGAGAGAGAGAGAGAGAGAGAGAGAGAGAGAGAGAGAGAGAGAGAGAGAGAGAGAGAGAGAGAGAGAGAGAGAGAGAGAGAGAGAGAGACTTAGCCCTGAAGCCCAAATTTCCCCAATATTCATTCTGCCCTTAAGTTACAGGCTTTGGGAACGTTTTCCATCATTCACCCCAACATGTGACAAACATGCAACCAATTTTTAGTTTTCTTTAGTTTGGAAAAGGGTCTCGCATGACTTGTGGGATATTGTTTGATGTTGTTGCCGCAGGTTTAATATTCAGAATCATTCAGTTTGTACTCTGGCTTGACGCTAGATCGATACGAGTACATACGAGATAAGGGGATAAGGATAAACTGGAAGTTTTTAGGGCTGGAAATACTATGTAAATATGCCCCAAAAATGGGGAAAATGTCTGGAAAATTACACAGAAAAAACGAACTTAGTTATCACTTACTGACAAGATACCACCACACATGTTAGGTTCTAAGACATTTCCCACCTTCCCTCTCGGAGAACAACAAATAACAAGGATTTATCCCTCCCTTGAAGCCAATAACTTTGAATCCCCTACGGCAGTTCACCCCCGAGTCTACTGAGGACCGCAGGAGGAACACTTCCTCGACACTTTACAAAGGTTTCCAGCGTTCACGGACGGGTGCAAAGAAACCTGTTTGGCATTTTCCAAATGGCAAAATGTATTCATATTCAGAGTGAAATCCCACACTTGGGGCAGAGGTATGTTGGTCAGGTACCACCTTTGTCCAGACCCCCACCTATGAATGCAGTAAAAATCACAAGTTACCTTTGTTAGGTGCATTCAGCATTAGGACCAGGTATACATCCACTACCCTGGTGGCAGACACCAGAAATATAGTTTCCTAGACCCGTGGGCTGGTGGCCAAACGTATGTATGCACGCACATATATACATGCTGAGTTCAGAGGCTGGGATCGCATGAAATCATCTAATTTTCCCGAAACCGCAGCCACTCCGTTTGAAAGTTCCAGCTCTGGCTACATTGTCGTACTGATCAATCAGAGTTTGTTGGCTCCAGCTCCGGACAGACTTCTGCCGTATCCGAGTTTGTAGGTTTTGGGTTCGGACTTAATCCTGCCGAATAGGCATTCCAGACACACAGAATGTGCAGTAGTGTCACCACGGATTATCTAGGTTAAACTGGGTGGTCAAGAGAGCGTCTCACACATCTCCCTCAGTTCTGGACATATGGCTCGTACCTGGTGTGCGGCGGCTCGTTAAAAGCATCGGACATGATTGTTATCGGGCGGTGGAGCTGGGCAGGTGCAGGACCTGACAGGGAGAGTCGTTCGTGCTGCTTCCCTCAGCCGTGCCCCACATCGCTGTCTCTACTCGACCAGTCTGATCAGGTGGCCTGGCCGAATCTAGATCTGTCCGATTAATGTTATTCCAAAGCTTTTGATCATTCACACCTAGTCACGGAATATTATATTTGAGAAACTTGGGCGAAAGCACTGGCGGATCCAAGGGGGCCAAGGGGGCGTGGCCCTCCAAAGCCTAAAGTATTACCTTTTGCCCCAAGGACAAAATTTGGGCCGTTTTTTTAAAGTACTGTGTTTTCGCGATTTGTCTCAATTTAATATCTCAAAACGTCGGTTTGGCCCCTACAAACGCATCCAAGTAACGGACGCATAATATCACGGAGTAGTATCGTGAATATCAAGTTGTTTGGTATCACAAGGAAGACAAACTCATGTCAGTTTTTCGACACATGTTTCATCATAATGGTAGATGGTTTGGCTGAGTCACGCACAAAACACAAAACTCAAACAATTCTACCTAGAAACAGGTTGGTTTCAAGTATCTCAAAAGGAATTACCTGTTTTTTTTATACCAAAAAAGACTGTCATGGAACTACATTGTTAGGATAAATAATACTTTTTAACACATGGCTAGGTGCCTGATAAAGGAAGGAGTGGCCATCGACTAGGTTCTCCAATCCCGGAAGAGATCTGAGAAATTACCGCAGGAATTCAACAAGATCCAAAGATTTAATTCCCACGCCTCGCAGGAAAAGTACAAACCAGCAAGTTATCAGCGCATCGGATCCTCAAGGAAGAGCTCAAGCATTAAATGTTTGACGTTCATGTTTGCTTGCACATCATCATGCACATTAAGTTCATGCTTGATGCGCTAAGCATCAAGTATTTTGCAGGCCTCTAGCTGCGAAATGCCTCGGTAACTCCACCTTCTCAGCAGCTGCTAAGAACACTGTCGCTTGGCTCCAGCAACACAGGGCAGACCATGTGATCGCTAAAAGTGCCGCGGTCAGCTGACCACCTTACTCCCCTGACCTGAGCCCATTAAATTTCTTCCTCTGAGACACCTCAAGAGCTCGGTGTACCAAGACAACACTGGAGGTGTAGGATAGCTCAAACAAGCTATCTCCGCCGGCATCCACAAGCCAGCTCCCAGATGTGCGTGAAAGTAGCGGAGGAAGGGAACCCGTGCCCCAGTGTCTGCGCTGCCAGGAGTGCCGGCAATGTGAAATGTCCGCCCGTGCGATGCTCTGAGTTAAACCAGGACGTTCTTGCTATAATGGAATGTGACCATTGCTTTTGGGACAGCCTGTTTCAGTTGCGTTTATCAGTGTCCGGTCCGTTGTTTCGATTTTCCGTATCAGGCTTCGTTCGGTTTCGGTATACTTATGCAAAAGCGTGCGAAATCACATTCATTCAATGTTTCACCTTTCCTAACGTATCTTCCTGAAATCATTGAGCTATTAAGTTATATTTGATAATTATAGATCATATACAAAATTCGCACCGTAAGAAATACATATTTATTGCTTGACATACATTTTTGTTGAAAAAATCACGCAAGTCGAATGACATTCGAATATCCAAGCAAATAACACGTCGACAAGTTACCGTTACATCTATTTTGGAACAACACATCGAGTAAAACATTTACATATTCTTCTTTCTGATCTTTACTTTCTGGAGTCCTAGCACAAAATGTGTCGTCATATAATAGAAGTGCTATGAATTGTTTGGTCTGAATGTTGATGATAGATGCTGTGTTTCTGATGATGACTGATCTAGTGTGGTGAGTCTCCGCCGATCGTTACAATGTGCGAGGATTTATGTGCTGGTTGTGAGCAAGCCTCTACTGATGTTGACGCCATGGTGTTAATGCAAGTGCCTCTTGAGTGAGCGATATTGTAGATGCGTGGTGATACTGCAGCTGAGGGTTGCACATAAACATAGTATGCAATATGCACCAGCCATATAAGCAGGTAAGAATATCCTCAGGTGCTGGGACAAGTTTAATTTAATTCAGATGAAATGTTCTTAAAAGCCTTAGGGCCTCAAATCATCGTCAATGCGAGCCCTAGTGAAGCGGGTGTAGCTCGCCAAAGTTGGAACGGAGCCCCAATAAGGGAGCGAAACCCACCTAGAACTTGGCCCCAGTAACGCGGCTCCATTCTAGTGAGCAATAGCAAGCGTATCAGAAGTCATTCACGAGGCCAATATTTGACCTCGACCCAGGTTTCGAGAGTGGAATTAATTAAGCCATCGAGTTTGCTCAGAACCACAGCCAAAGCCAATTATAGTTTGTTGGTCCCGGCTGTGGACACAAATTCCTGCCGAATAGGCATTCCAGGCACACAAAATGTGCAGTTGTGCTTCACCACTGATTCTTTACGTTAACCCCTTGCCCCGGTGGCGGGTACGAGCCACCTTCGCCCTGGTGGGGGGGGGCTAAAAAGACCCCCACGATCTCAAAAACTAAGAGAGCTAGAAAAAAGCGCAAAACGGCAATCGAAAGCTCTTCGAAAATGATATCGAAAATACTTGGGTCATTTTTCTTGTCAGGTCAATATCAAGGTCACCAGAGGTCAAAATAGGTCAAAATCGCTAATATGAGGTGTACTAAGAAAACCTCCTATATCTCAGAAACTATGATAGCTAGAAACATTTTTCTAACACCATTCGAAAGCTCTTGAGATGCGCTTTCATTGCAGTGGCATTAATTTTCGTGTCAGGTCAAAGCCTAGGGAGCTACAGGTCACTAAGTATTGGGCATATTCTTGGGAATGTCCATAGCCACCCATGCATAAGGGCGTTTACTTTTTCGCTAATAGCTTCCAAACCAAACAAGATATAGCCATAGTTTATGCACCATTGCAATTCTCTCGCGTCAATACGAATCGAATGATATATGATATTGCTATGCCAGGTCAAATTTAAGAATTTGACCTGACCCAGGTCAACAGTCTGACCCAACTTGACCTGGTATAGTCATGATGTATATCATTTGACTTCCAGTGACTATACAAACACTTCGGTGACAAAATAAAAGCTCTATCTTAGTTTATTCAAAATTTATAGAGGAAAACACCAAAAAATGCTTATTTGACCTAAGGTGACCTTTTAAAGGTCACAAGTCAAAAATTTTGGTATCAGCTTCAGAAATGGGCTAAGAGCAAGTCGCAACCGATGTTTGAAGTTGATTCCATCCATACTTACTGAGAAAAGCTCATTTCGTGATTTTCCCCATGCATTGTCAATGGGGAGGTCATGCTCTGCACATGACCTTAGGTCACCAATATCAAAAATCCCGGAACAAATGTTGTAGCTCCTGGTGGGCCCAAGATGTGGTATGAGTTTCAACTTGATCGATTAACCCTTCTTTTAGTTATACCGTCCTAAGTATTTTTGAGGTGAGGTCACTTCACCTGACCTGGTGACCTGACCTGATATGACCTTGAGCCAACATTTTCAGGAAAGATGTAAAAATGATGAAGGAACAGCTAGACTAAGTTTGGCGGAGCTGCGCGCCGCCGTTTTTTTGGTCACTTCGGAAAAACCCGAGGGGGGTCTAAAAAGACCCCCCACCCGGGCGAAGGTTAAACTGGGCAGTGAGGTGGAGGACATATAGCTACCATTGCTAGGATGACGCAGCTTTACGAGAAAGGTTTACAGCTTTACTACAAATATTTGTAGTGACGTATTACGCTGCTATTGAGTACAGCAGCGCATCGGCTCTAGGGTTCATTTGGTTGCAAGGACCCTGGACTGCAAGGACCCGCCCACAGCAAGGCTGGCAAGCCAGTCCTATGCCGAAGCATCATCAACATAGGGAAATACAGCAGACGCGGAGATACAGCCGACGGCGGTTGAAGGAACGACCTTTCTTGGTAGTGATTACAGCTTGGTCGTAAGGCAGCAGTATAACGAGCGTGCGGAAATCCAAAGGACGAGTGGTGATGTAACAGGGGCGGAGGCGGCAGATGCGCAGAGGTTACCGTACACAGCCACTGCTCCGAAAATAACGATCTTAAACATTGAAATATGTGATCTACGCACATTCGAAATTAGGTTTCTAACTTTAATAATAAAGTCAGAGTAAAACGCAGCCTTGGGCCTGCCTCAACTGCAACCAAATGTAGGTTAAGATGAGGCGTCCCGATGTGGAATTGAGAGCCACGAACCCCCGGTCATTCATGCATCCCCAGCTTGGTCCGTCCCTGAGCACGGCTGGCTTTTCCGTCGTAATATGCGGCGGGAAAACCAGCCAGCTATCCGCAGCTACTAACGTTGCCGCTCTGGTAAGCCGCTGGGGAGTCACCGCACTTGCATTTGTGTCCCGGTGGCACGGCACAGCTCTGGGTGGACGGGACTGCCAACCAGTGTTACGTCAATGTTACGGCACACATTCAATCATGCATTGCGAGTGGTCTCACCAGAAAAGTGCGGCTGGGTACAGGATGAGTACTCAGTGGCTTTTCCCAGCGATGTATGAACGGATCAGTTCAAAAATAGAAGAGCTGTGCAGGATGCATGCTCAGGGTGGGAGTTGCCGGCGTGGGAGTTGTTGCCGAAGTGGGAGTTGTTGCCGAAGTGCGAATTATTGCCGGAGTGGGCAATGTTCCCGGAGTGGGTGTTGTTGCCGGAGTGCGAGTTATTGCCGGAGTGGGCAATGTTGCCGGAGTAGGTGTTGCCGGAGTAGGTGTTGCCGGAGTGGGAGTTCCGGAGTGGGAGTTGTTGTCGGAGTGGGTGTTGTTGCCGGAGTGCGAGTTATTTCCCGAGTGGGCAATGCTGCCTGAATGCGAGCTATTACCGGAGTGGGTAATGTTGCCGGAGTGGGAGTTATTCTCGGTGTGAGAGTTGTTGCCGGAGTGGGAGTTGTTGCCGGAGTGGGTGTTGTTGTCGGAATGGGTGTTGTTGTCGGAATGGGTGTTGTTGTCGGAATGGGTGTTGTTGTCGGAATGGGAGTTGTTGCCGGAGTGAGAATTGGTTATTACTGGAGCTCGGAGTGGGTGTTGTTGTCCGGCTGTATTCGCTACACACTGGGAAATCCACATTCTCTTCTGTGTGACAGAGAATAAACACGCCTCCCACTCGCTGGTGTTTTCGACTAGCTCGGCCTTGGGAGTGCAGTGGGTCAGCACTGCCTAATGGGTCCGCTCCGAGTGACACTAACAGTGACTCGATTCTCGGCAAGAGCCCTTGCTGAGACTGACCTGGTACCCATTATTCCTGCAACAGGGTGGGTGACGACACTATCGAAATACGACTCTGGACTAGGCACCTCCCATCGTAGGCGGAGCCAAAGGGCAATGGGAGAAACGTGCCGCCTTGCCTCTCCAATGCACCCCCGCACCCCCTGCAGCATTCTCGGGTCTTCCTGAAATGCCATGTCACGGATATGGCCGATCCCTTACCCAGGATGCGAGCAGTGGCGCCAGATAACGAGATGCGGGCCTCCCGAAACGCTCAGCATAAACACACCCTGCGCCGAAACGCCGCTGAAAATATTCTCACAGCACGCACACGGACGGATCATTTCTCAAAACCTGTATCTGACAAGCAGTTAACATGCATGACCATCAGTTGTAGCTCAAATTTAACGTGTTCTATTAGAGCCCAAGGTCCCAAATAAAGCCGACAATAAGCTGATGAAAGCTCTTGCACAGCTGTACCAGGTGCCGAGCGGAGACGGCGCAGCCTGACAGAGCTTCTGCAGTGGGTGAGTAGCACGGATTACCCAGGTAATCATGCCCACACGATATACCCACTCCCACGGACATCCTAGCCTGCCGTCTTCCGCCCCCGTGCAGTGATGGTCCAGTGATAGTGCCCGGTCCTAGACATGCTAGTCTCTGGTTCTTCTGAAAGACCCGTCCCAAGATAACGGTACTCAGGGTGACAGCAGTTCTTCTCCGCGCACTCATTTGCTCAATACTGAGACAATACACATTTGGCGCAATAATCCGGCCAAAATATGCTCCTTGGCTCACACAAAGCTGGGATAGTTATCACGTATCAATTTTTCATCCCCGGTGACCATGGGGGATGCTTAGCTGCTTAGCTGCCAGTTCTACACACCTCAATTTCCGTTCGCAGATTAAGCTGAGTACCGGTTTACACCAGTATGTTAGGGTATTATACCCCTGCCATTTTTACAGTGTTTCACTGGCATTAATCGGGCATGATTTCGTCTGATCTGTGTCATGTCAGAAGCAGAGATTTTATTTGCGTGTTACGTCGTCTGGTAGATGAATGAATTTGCTCAAATAAGAGGAAAACAAAACAACATTTTCACATACACCTGACCCGATTGCTATAAAAATAATGGGGAAAGACGTCAAAAAGAGATAGAATTACGCATTGAACATTCCACATGGCTGAGGCCTGCTCTGTTTGAATAAGTGTGCATTAGGCGAGCATCGGGTTATCTTGCATTTCCAGTGCCAACTTATTAGCGCATGTCCGTCCGCAACATGAGAAATAAACATTGGTATGGTTATGTACTTGAGACAACACAAACAGCAAGATCTAGGTGACCTAAGGAATCTAGGGTATTCTGAAAAGGTATTCTGTGATGGTATGAGAGGAGCGGTATAGTTGGTGGCGGTTTCGCGATTTTGAAAAGCTACCACTGGTGGTTTGAGTTATCAAAAGTAGCGGAATTGGCTGTAGCGGTTTTAAAAAATCGGTAGCCACGTCCATCATTGCATCTTTGTCCCCCACCCCATCTAAATTTTGGATCATGATGCAATACTGGAGCAACAATTTCATTCACATGCAGCCTCGCTTTTTCACCCACCGAATCAGCCAATACACTAGTGCATATTAGAACAGATTCCAAAACAAATAGAATGAAACAAACCGTATTAAAACAACATCATGCAATGAAATGAAACAACACCCAAACAGGATATTTGTATAGAAACCACTCATTTACAATGTCATTTATCTGCGCATGGAACCTACTAAAGATTCAAAATGTCTATTATTACCTGCTTCTTCCATCACGGAAGAATTAGGACTTCCTGGTCCCAAAACATACCCTTCCAACAGAGCGAGAGTTGACAACACCAAATAGCTCAGCAGTTAGTGCATCGCAAAGGCTCAAGATTCCTCCATCACGGGCGACTTGTAAAGGCTTGCTTTGGAATATCGTATTCAAGACCGGAGGCTGCTCAAACACAAGCTTAAAATTGAATCTAGATTTGACTTTAAGCTAGATAGGTAGTAAATTCAGAACGATTTATTTGTAAGAACGACCAACTACGTGCAACAAGCAGTTCTAACAAGCAGAGTTGTTGAGTTGTGACTCCGAGCAAATCGGAATCGATTCTGAATCGGCTTAAATGTTCTCAAGTCAGAGTTCAATCGATTCACTTCGGGATCTGAGTCGAGCCAGAGTCGACTGCATTGCCCGACCGGATGAGTTGAGTCAGAATTTGAGTCAGTCTCCAAGTCGTGAACCAGAGTTGAGTCGACTCAAGACTTAAGTGTTTTGAATATGTATGCTAAACAAGGCTTACTTATGATAGTATTTACTTGTTTGAAGTTATTTTATATCGTTATTTAGCGATAAAGGTTATTGTTTTTATTTCCGCACCAGGGCCAGTTAATAAGGAGGGGATGCTGAAGAGCAGCGGTCGAATATGGGTCTTCCACGCCCCAGCCCCGGTTCGAATCCAGGGCAGGTAGGAATAATAAATGAGGACTTCCTCATCCCTAATATGTCACTACAGCAAGGTGAGAGTTGGCATACCTAAGTAACTTCAGAAGATGTTGTGTTAGTCATGCCTTAAGTATGGAGATTCACCGTTATGTGAGATTGTTTACGCTTAAAAATAAGAAAGGACAAGATGAAAAGGTTTCCAGTACCACCCGGGTATCTCTTTCACCTGCTGAGACCATATAAACATGGCCAGGACTGGGACAGCTGTTCCCGAAAGTCCCACCTCAGGTGAGCTTGGGTTCAGCCAAGTTCGAGCATTGGAATTTTAAAAGCGAAATTTAAGTTGGCCAAATAACAACCCAAGCACTATTCCACCTGCATCAGTACCCTAATGCAAGAATCTACCCTACCAAAAAATGCAAGAAGATGATGATGAGGATGGATCCAGGAAAACATATGGGAGTATCTGACCTAAAATTTCAGTAAATTACTAAGTAAATTGAGTCAGAGTTGAGTCTACTAAGGAAAAAATTGGGTCAATCAATCAATCAAAGGTTTTTATAAGGCGTTCTGTGCAAGACACCTTTGGCCGCCTCTAAAATGTGTGGGAGAATTTGGCGGAAGGGACTTTCGTGTCGCAGAGCGAAGGCGGGAGAAAAATTGAGTCACAAACAAGTCTGCTCACAAGCACCTTTTGAACCATGTTGAACATTTTCCTGTTCCTGCGGAAGCTCTGGGGGGGGGCTCCGGCGCCATGCAGACTGGGCGGCTGGAATGTGAGATCCCACTACCCAGACCCCGCGCTCTCCGCACCCACAGATGGCTATCACTTGTATTCGCTGCATGCGCTGTTTTTTCAGCGTTGTGCAGCTGTGCAGTGGGCAGTACCTGGAGTTCAGGGATGCACGGAGCGGGGTGGTTCGCCGCAACTCAATGGGCTGGCCCTGACAGAAGTCTGCAGCCAGCCTTCTGCGACTTGGATGCTGTACAGTACAGTCGTTAGGGCTTTCGTGAAACTGCAGGGGCTGAGCCCGGTTGCCGTGCCCTCTGCCGCGCCTCCCGGAGCGCTGCGAGACGTGGTGTTCCATGGACTTGGGTTATGGATATTCAAATACGTCCATCGTAAAAGTTTAAGTGTATGGTTGGGAAAAGCACCTGCTGAGCACGCCACACTGGAAATTACGGCAGGTTAAAAATAAAAAAAATCCAGATTGAGAAGTTGAAGAAGCGTTGTAAAATGACCACCGGGCCCGACTAGATATGTAGATATAAGCGAAAAATGCCCACTGAATCCGAACCATGATTTGGGCGCAGGAGCTTGCACCTCTTCTTGTTCACTGGATAACATTTCTTGCCCAATGCATGGGCCCTCGTTACATCATACTTACAAAGCTACTATTCATGGCATACGACGCAATGTATGTATATGGCAAAAAGTGCCGGGCTTTTGGAGTCTGCCAAACCTAGCGTCACCTAGGCTCCTGGGCCGACTTCCGAACGGCTTACATTACGGCATCAGTTTTAACACGCACCCCGCTGGGGGGGGGCGAAATTCGCCCTCTTCCCTCGTGGTTTTCCCCAGATAAGGCAAAAACAAAGAAACACAGAGCAACAAAACTTACAGTACCTTATCCTGGATCAATTTTACGCATCTGACCAATTTTTTAGGTCAGATCATGTCAGGTCAAGGAGCTATCCAAGGTCGAGTGACCCAACCTCAAAACCTAGAATCACGAGTTTGATGCGGCACCTAAGGATCATCTGCCAACCAATCAGTTTGAAACTTTTACAATATGATAAGGTCATTAGGATCCACAAATCTGCTATCTCGGAATTTTGATATTGTTGACCTAAGATGGGTCAATTTTTTAATCGCCCCATTATAAGTCCATGATGAAAAATTGAAAGGGCTCGTTTTCAGTAAATACCGGATAGATCAGGCTAAAAATCCTCACACCATGTATTCTTATCACGATCTTAACGATAAAGTTGATTTTTTGACCATCTGACCTCTCAAAGGTCATGCCAGGTTACAGGAGCATACCGTGATTGTTTTGCCAATAACTTCTCGCTGAATTGAGATAAAGTTTTTATTTTGCTTGCGTTGTGCTTATATTGTTACGGGGAGTTGATTGATGAGCAGCATGACCATACCAGGTCACCCTGTGACCCTGACCTAGCTCAAGGTCAGGTCATTTTCACAATTTAACCTAGTAAGGTCATATTATACATCATTTGATTTGCCACGAGGAGAGGAATCCAATGATGCATACATATTTGTTCTAGCTCCGCTGAGTAAATATCTAGGGGTAGACACGTACACTGCCCTGTTGTAAGCCTATGGAACCTTCTTTGACCTATGCTGACCTCAATATTGGCCTGACATAAAAATATTTCCAATAATTTCTCTCCGTCTCGCCAAGAGCTTTCGAAGGCCGTCCGTAATTTTTATTTGCCTTTCCTGTGAAATGAGATACAGATGGGGGCGAAAAACGCCTCCAGCGGGGCGCGTCGTGCCAGGGACCTCAGCGGGGCGCGTGTTAACTCGTTCAATGGAGGTGAAAATTGTATAGGGTACAAATTTTCGTATCAACCTCAATCTATCGTATTATTATCACATTTTCACAAATCAAAATCTGCATATGTTGTAATATAAGTGTGAAATTGAAAGAAAATATTTATGGAGGCTGCAACTCCAAAATGAAACATCGACCAAGCCAAAAAAGCTGGTGAAATTAACACTTGAGAATGTTACGTGGAAGGGAAGTCCTGAAATACGGTACCAGTGAAATTCAAGACTAGGGATGCCATGTTAAACTATTTTGTCAACATGCTGTCGAACATTCCAGGAATCTACCTGAACGGACACTTCGGAAAGGATGGCAGTGGTGACAAGGGCTTGAGTACCCTTGGATCTCTCATAGGTAACCTCCTGCAGACTTGTCTTCAATTTTATCATCGTAAAGCTGGTCACTCAAATAAGGCCGGAGCCAAAGGCGCCATGCCTTACTTGACCCGGCTCCAGGCAAGTTTGATGGGTGCGAATGGCATCCGCCCCTAACTTCTGCATCCATGCATATTGTAGGAGAGCGCTTCTTTCCTCTTCACTTAGAGAATTACATAATCTAAGAGATGCCATAGCGCTTCCAGCTTCATTTTCCAAATCAAGCACCACTTCTTTCGCAAAATAAGTCCCAAATGTGGTTAAATCGTGCACATAAGATTGCAATGGGCGTCAAAAGCAGTGAGGAGGACGGGGGCGCGAGTCCCAAGAACAATTCAGGATTCAACCCTGTTTTTGCATTTCATCCACATTGCCTACGTGGATCTACGTAAAGATGTGTTGAAGTGCATCATCGTTAGTGTTTTCAAACATAGTCAGTGATCGAAACCTGCCTCCCACCCCCCTCCTCCTCCACCCGCCATCGCCAGTCCGGTTTCGCCCCCCCCCGGTAAAATTATGTGGTGCCGCCTATGTAGATTACTTATTATTGCGCTGTCTTAGGTTATTTAAAGGTGTTTATTATTATTAGCTGTCTTTGACAGGATAATGAAATTTTGCACCAAGGCGTTAGAGCAGGTCCCTGACCACAAGCGAGTTCCAGAACATCACGCAAGCTGGCTTTGAATTAATTTCATTCAGCAGATTTAATGACCAATGCTCTTGGAACCGGAGGAGTGGAAGCCAAGCCCAACTGTGAGCGATGTTGAGAAAGAAGACATTCCATTTCAAACAGTGACATACCATAAGACTTCAGAACACCTACCTATAATAGCTTCAAATGGGGGTAGTACGGTTAAACTTTAACCCTGGTACTTACAGGGGAAGGGGCGCTGCAGCCCCCTTGGTGTTTTTTTCGGACATGACCCGGAAATGGCAGCGGTGGAGCTGGCGCCGCCTAGCATGACTTATGGGGCATTCAGCATACACTATTTTGGAAACAATTAGGTCCGGGCATATCACGTCACTGAGCCATAACCTCATTTTCCAATGCAGGTAAAGCTTATTTTCGTTTTATACGATCAACGCGGCGTTCCCTCGGAGTTAGCTTGGATGTAGGACAGGCTACGACATTCTCAATTTACTTGCTGGGGCTCTTGGCAACCTCTTGTAACCTTGAAATCCTTTTGACCGTGATTGACCTTAAATAACTCTGGTGACGTCTTGGATGATCGTATTTTATTTCGACCTACACTTTTTTTGCAAAACGTAACTTTGGGGTCCAAAGCAGCTCTTGTAATTTTAGTCCTAACTTCTAATTCAGCATCCGAAATTCGCTCATAGAAGTGAAAACTACACATGCTGGGGAAACTTTCAGCCAGCTGTAACCACCTAAACGGGTCACAAAGCTCTATGGTACATACATCGACGCGCAAATGTCTCCTAATCACCTGAAGTTTATATTTTTGTGGCATATGTAATAATTTATCAGAATTATGTATCAATAGCTGCCAGACCGTGCCACAAAACTGGTTTGGCGCTATACGGCACTGAGTGTAAAATTAATATTGGAGAATAGTGTTGGAGAGTGGAACTTCAGAATTGACAATATTATGAAAGTCATTTGAAGCCCTGGGTCAAACCCTATCTACAGCTTAGGGAGAACTTTTGCATCACATATCTTACACTACCATGCTTCTAATGAGTTCATATACGCCAGGATTATTAAATTCTGCTAATAAGAGCTCTTTTGGTGTTTTTTTTAACACCCAACTCAAACGACGAGAGCTGAACCCGGATTTCCGTGAGCCGATCGGGCAAGACGAGCGGGGTGCTGAACTGCAGCTACGCCAGACTTAGGTTTGGAGAAAAGAGGGGCCCCTCTAATGTCCTCTTTCACAGAATGATTGGGGGGGTGCCAGCAGGGCGGGGGACGGGCCAGAGGGGGTGGATGCACTGGGGTGTCAGTGACTTCCACACCGACTGTGACAAGGGTGGCCGACGACCCCGTGTTTGTTAGCGCTCCTGTGATGCCAAACCAGGGGCAGACGGAGAAATCGTCCTACCACGAAATGTTCCAATGCTGTCCAATGCTGTGGCGATTCTTGTAAGAAGCGAAACCACTTATTGGGCACCTTGAACTCGGCTTGTAATGATGTCGGTATCAAGGCCATTTTCCAGTACACTTGCAGAGTGAAAATGATGGCATGCGGCTGGGCCAGCGAGTGACTCACCATAGTGCACAACCCTAAAGGGTTGGTCAAATATTGTACATTTCTAACTTGTCTTATTTAGTGATGTCATGCCATATCAGTCCGTATTTAAGCTTTACGGCTTCTAATGTATCAATGGGCCGCTGCGTGTACTACGCAAGTACTTATTGATGCGAGGTGGAGAACAGCGAGAGGCTACCAGGACTGAAAACATTGAATCATGCCAGCTTTCGGCAAGCGATTCATAAACCATGCGCTGCTAATAGTTTTAACTGACCTCGAACTGAGCTTGCCCGAGAAGTATGCTGACTTTGCTCTCTCTTGAAAGCTTCGTGTACCTTTACGTAATCGTGGCGGATTAGTGCGATTTTTGAGACGAGTTTGCAGTGCTCTGAAGGTGTCTGACACCTGTCCGGGACCGCACGGTGATCACTTTACCACGATCGGCTTGGTTCTCACGTTAGCAGAACCGTTCCCCGTAACCTTTTAGTGGTGGTACGACAGATTCATCATTTGCGTTCTCTTGTGTGATAATCCAGTATGCCCTTAGAACATCAACGCGCACCACAGCAAAAAAGAGCAACTCGTATTGCTCGTCACGGAAGCCCGACGCAAATTCTGATGAGCTAAGTTCATCAGTTTACCTTCTAGTTCGGGCCAAAAAAAATGTTTGCCTACTGTTGCCGATATTGCCGCCCTGGCTGCAGTGATTCAAATTTCAGGATACTGGCTGGAGAGCGACACTCGGGCAAGCTGAATTTTCCATCCTTTCTACGTTTTTCTTACTCACTTTTCACCCGGGCAAGCTCATTTTTCCCTCCCGAAAAATCCTTGGGCTCCCCCAATCGGGGATGGGTGACTTAGTGGATAACATCAAAATCTCCTAAGACACCGGTCCCGGGTTCATGTCTCGGCGGAGCCTCTGAATAAGTCGATCTGATCCCCCGAACCCCCTCCCCTCAACAGAATGAGAGGTGCCGACGCCGTATGACCATAGCCATTGGTGCGTAGTTAAACCCCAACAACCATTGACTCCCCAATCTGTCCTTTTTCGAAACTCCCCTTTCAATTCACTCCTAAGTATACATTAACTCGAAACGGGCTTATTGAGTAAGCACAACTTAAAGACACTCATCTTCCGAACTAGCGAGCACGCCACTAAGTTATCACTGTAGGATATAGCATGAGAGTTGGAACGTAGGGAGACAGGAGGGCCGCGCTTCCATGTTGACGAACAGAAACGGCTTCTAATCTGACACTTTTCCTTTGTTTATATTCATACCACTCCCGGGTGATGAATGAGCCACCTATATAGCCTTATAAGGCCACAAGGCGTGCATAATCGCCCTGTTTTGATACACGTCACCCAACAGTCACCGCTTATGTCTTAAATTTGTAAAATGAGCTTGGTATTTTAGGTTGGATGAGCGACTGAAGGTCCCACTCACACTGCACTTCACATGCAGTGTGTGAGATGAGTTAACACCTACTTTGGTCTATGGTTGTCCTCGGCCTTCCTGTTTCAACTTAGGTTACTCAATCCATGACAACACATCTACCGGACCGGGCTCACTGCAATGCTTTGCAAGATGACACGGTGTAATTGTTGTTGCAGAGCCATAACGGATATCTGTCCACACTTGGCATGCAAAACGCGTGACGATCACTTGCGCTGACATATGAACGCCACCTAAGTGCCTGTTCACACTTGGCAGAATCTGCCGACACAATCTGACGAGATTTGTTTGTTTGTCGTCCATCTTCTCACGTGCGTTTGTAAATTCGGTCGACAGAAATCTGGGCAGATTCTGCCAAGTCTAAACGGACTATAAGTCCAGGCGGCGGCAGGACGTCAGGCGAGCAGCTTATGGTGTAAGGCAGTAGCGGCTGCTCAACCCGGGTGGTGAACCACGAGACCGGGGCGACACCTCTGCCTCAGGCGGTGAGCCCCGAGACCGGGCCAGAACCTCCACCATGACTTCAGATTCCCACCATCGTACTGCAGTTCGGAACCAGAGCCGTACTATCCAGCTCAAACTTACACTGGTTGGGAAGCCATCACATACCAAAGTGACATCTCCAATAAGTATTTTACACTGCCAATGGGTTTTTCTCGTATAGCAAGGATCAAAAGTCTCCGATCTAGCACGGTTATCCGTCAAATGAACTCATACGTCAGGTTGCTAATACGACTGAAATATAAAAAGCTTCTTCCCATGCCAAATTAGAAAAATGAACGCTTAATTATAGCAGCTAACGCTGCATGGGAAGTGCAGAAATAAAACGTCAACGCAGCTCACGGTGCAGGCTGCACGATTCTGTGCCGAGCATTGCCAGCTTTTTGCTCTTTCACTTGGGATTTCCCGATACTCCCACTACGGGTAACATAAAGTCGATAGGCGGAGACAAATATAACACACTTAGTTTGGCTCGATGCCGCAATTCTCTGTTCACTGAGAGACACCGAGTTCGGGCCGAACTTGCGCCCCAACCGAAGGTACCACCCATACCCCAGCATCATCAGCAACTGTCGGGGTATGTAACGAGTTTACGTGGCGACCGCTGTGGAATAACCCATCCTATCATCACCCAGCGTGAGGTCCCAGGGGATAATGGACATGACCTTCAAACAGTTCTACGTTGAGATTTGTCGGTGTGTGATTGGTTCCGATCTTTATTGAACTGAAACAGACCCCAATATTTGTAAAGCATGAAAACGTATGACGGGTATGTACCAATTTTGCACAATTTGACCGGACATCCTTATCCCGTGCATGTGCTCGCTGTTGTCACGTGGCATTGAGCTAAAAGCCGGCGAGACACCTGGCCGTACAGGTTTTCAGGGGCAGTGTGTACCAGTTGCCGGGGATCCGTGTTTCCCGGCGGCCCTGCAGCCGTGAAAGGCGAGACGCACGCGTACCAGTCACGGCACGGCGGCGGCTGGGACGGCTGGGACGGACGGACAGCGCCGGCACCGCCGTCTCCTGCAGCCTGTGGAGGCCGCGGTCAACATCCCCCGGCGCTCGCCTCTCCCGTCACATCCGGATCGGTGCACTGCCCCGACCCGCTGCCTCAGCACAGGGGGTCACATCTGATCCAGCTGCAGCGCGCAAGGACGTGGGAAGAACGGGTTCAGCCCGCACTGGAGATGTCTCCGCTAAATGGTTGAGTGACCTGACGCACAGTATTAATGGGAGATACCGGATCTGCAGGGTAAAGCTACAGTCACATCTCTGAATTTGGACGCCAAGTGTCACAGTTTTGCAAGTTCTGACGCACTGTACATGAGACAATGCAGGTAATGACCCAGTGATCCGTGGGACTCGCTAACCAACATTGCCGGTAAGTTTCACCGCTGTCCGATATGCCGGAGAGCGGTTGATAACACGGATGTCAGGGCTGCACATAGCGGGGAATGCCGGGCCGATTCCAGCATAGGGCGTGCCGGATCACACTCTGCACACATTTCACAGTTAGCACCAGGACCAGCCCGGGCCCAGCACAAAACCCCCTCTCTGACCATTGTTTTCCACCCATCCGGGTTATCCGCCACCCCGCCCGCCGTATAGCCGTGACCACCTCATCAAAAGTCGCCTCATCCCGCTGCTCTCTCTTCTCCAAAGCCATTCCAGCAACGGCAACGACGACGGCTTCACGCAGCTGGCCCCGATGACATACGACGTTCTCAGGCTGCGGACGACGCTCCGCAGAAGCCAGCCGGCAAACAAGTTCCTGGAGAGAGGCCAGGCAGGGCACGTGCTCAGAATTCGACTGGCGGCCGCACTGTGCGGAAAACCCGGGTGGGGAGGTCCCGTAAATAGTGGCCTGCCAACTGGCTGAAATCAGGCCGGGCCTGTTGTCAGCTTCGCCTCTCCTGACGTGGCCTTTCACATCAGGCGACATCAGTGTCGAAGTCAGTTGCTGACAAGTGTTTGTACTGGACGTGATACTATGAGCGATTGTATTCCGCCTTCAATAAAATAAAACGGCCGCGTGTGCCAACTGACGGATACTCTTGGAACAGCAGAGCGATCGGAAAACTGAAGTATCCCGGGCACTAGGAAAATGGTACAGTCGAATATCGCCGAGAGCCGTGAAACATCATGCTAACCATATTTATTCTCTCTGAAAAAGCAAAAAGTGCTACACTGACCCTTGGTTATTACATAAGCTTTAAAAATGGCATAAAGTAAAATGTAACTGATAAAATAAGATTTCAAATCAATGGTACCGTACGACATACAGGATGGAGGATGGGTTGTATAACATAAATATCTGTCGCCATCTGTGCATTTCTTAACTCTGCTTATTTTCACAAGACCAACACAAACAACGTTTACAAAAAAGACAAGCATGCATACATGATGGTGCCTGCGCTTCACTTGTTTCTATCCCTTCGCCCATTTACCCATGGGCGTCGAAACCAGGAGAGGGGGTGGGAGGGGGTGAGGATACGCGTCTCCCCGTAACTCATGGATCAGGGGGGACGTTCCCCAAAATTGTTGAACAAATTTTGTTCAAGTTGTCGCAAGTTCAGTTTTTGTTGTCGCAACCACACTAAAGTCATCAATGGACTTGTCACGGAGACCCCGACCCCACCGTCCGAACGAGCAACTCCCGCAATGAAGAGTTAATTTAGAAGTCAAAGGTTAACGCCCCACAAAGCACAGGGTCAGTCGCCCCGCTCAGGTCACCCTCTCACCAGTCAGTTGCCAGCCGACCTACGTAGAGCAAATATTGGGCATCGGAGCGTCTCAGGGGAATCGATGCCAAGCTGCAGAAATGCACATTTACTGCCACTGTATGCTTCTGAGCAGCGGACCGGAGCCCAACGTTTAAGACTTTTTTTAATCAACTTGGCCAAAGTAATTTTGCATTTTCTCCTTATTACCTGCGTGACCCTACGTAATTTTTTTGGTAAAGTGCATCGTCGCTAGTGTTTTTAAAGACAGCCAATATACTACAAAACTCCCCCTCCGTCATCGTGCCAGTTCAAAATCCGTCTCAAAATGTAAAAAAAGTTTTAGCGACCCCCTGATTGCACCCACGAACTGGCTTTTCCCACGAGTCCCATCGTGTCCGCCGACATGTGGTACAGATGGGGCAGTGGGAGTGGAGCCCACGCGCGGCCCGCGTGGTCCTGGCAGGGAGCCGTGGTCTCAACCACTAGCAACGTCCCCACCCATCTAAAATGTGTTTTTGTTGTGGCTGCTCTATACAGGAAAAAGTTAGACTCATCGTGAATAGACAAGCTCAAGTGAATGACTCACCTGATGCAGGTATCTGAACACTGCGATAAGGCAGGCACGAGAGCTCGCATCTCGCACAGGCATGCAACCGTGCAAAAAAAGCCGAGTTCTTTCAACACCAAATGGAAACTGAGCTTGGGTTCCTCATATCGACTTCCGTTCAAGTTGTCCGGAAACATGAAACGCTTGTGTTAGTGCCTTTGCGGCGTTCTGCATCTTGATGTATAGTAAGACAGAACAAAATATTACGTTTCTTAGCCATTTGTTTTGCAGAAATGAGATCAAATCCATTATTTTTGACGCAGATTGCCTTGAAACCACTATAGTCTGGAACTGCACCAAGGTGCCACATTCCCTTTATGGACGAGACAGTGCAGCAATTTTTGCGAATAACATGCTTTGCTATATTTCTAGTCCGCGCTAAGTTTGTATAATCTTTACGCTGGGTCCCACGATTTTCAAGGAATTTTGTTGGAGTAATGAGCATTTTTGCTGAGGGACGATTTTCAGGGTGACATGACAGTAATTTCGTTATTCACGCCCTCGTCGTTTGGATGAAGATCATAAGTACGGGTTTTTTGTTACAGGCATAAAAAGCAGGCAGCCGCAATTTACGTCGTGAAGTCCTACCAGAGTTTCCACGTCAATCCCGTGGGACTCGAGATGGGAATGTCGGTAATGCCGATCGCATTGGACTAACACTGAGACTAGCATAAGATTGGCCTGGCCTGGCATGGAATTCCTAATGTAGTGGATTGGGACTGGCACAGAATTCCTAATGTAGCGGATTGGGACTGGCATGGAATTCCTAATGTAATAGATTGGGACTGGCATGGAATTCTTAATTTTGCATCCCCATGGGTGTCATACTGGGACTGGTATGGGATTCACGTGCCGTCCCCATGGGTATTGTACAGGGAATAGTATGGGATTCCCATTCCAGACCCATGGGTGTCGTACTACGACTAGTATGGGATTCCCATGGGTGTCGTACTAGAAATAGTATGGGATTCCCATGGGTGTCGTGCTGGGACTAGCATGGGATTCATTGGGACTAGCACAGGATCTGATCTATTGGGAGACCCACTCTGACAAGTATTTTAATTGACTTTTATTCCGTGAAGAGTTTCACGTCAATCGCACTCTGAAACTGGCCTGAAATTCCCACGTCGATCCTACACTGGAGTCCCGCTGGGGCACGCGGGACAAGTCAGACTAACACAGGAGGGGCATTCCAGGACAAAACGACCAAAAATATTTCAATTTGACACCACCATGTCTAGAAAAATCTGAAATTTTGTCTCCGGGGTAGTTTTGGGCCAGAAACACGCCTGTGAGATTCTTAGCCCCTCCGACCAACGGTGACCGAGTTATAGCCCGAGGCATTTTCGGGAGGTCACCTTATAGACTCATTTTTGATGCTTCATAACTCAAAAACGCGTAGCCTGATTAACAAGTTTTGTATAACATTGAACTTGTCTTAAACCATACTTTATTTTGAAAAAGGAAAATTTCAAAATTTGGAAATTTTTACTTTTAATTTGCTTGACCTTTTCTTTTTGACCTAGCTTGACCTTTTCCCAGTTGAAACTGCCATTTTAGACAACTCAAAAATTTTGATTAATAAAATATCTTTCGATAGGAAAAATAAAAAAAATGCGTTCTTGCTATAAGTTCCAAATATTTAGCACCTAAGGTAGGTATGTAGACGGTTTTGACCACTGCAGTAGTACAGCCTCATGTTTAACGCCGCAAACATAGTGATTGTTTTTGTAATCAGTTGCTGGCAATCATATTGCTTTGTCTTTACGAAATTTTCATCGTGCAAGTGTCAGAATTTGACAATTAACACGCACCCACCCGAGGGGTGGGCAACCAGCCTCCTCAGGTCTCTACAGGTAGTAAAAAAGACCTTAGCGCAGCGCCACCGTACGCCATCTATCTCTAACACAACATATTACAACTTCTGGAAAAATAATTTAGGTCAACTGGGAGGTGAAAGATACCGTAAATACTGAAGGCCAGCTGGTAACTGATTGGTGAGGGTGTGACCTGAGGTAGACGGTCGTCGTTATGCCTTGTGGGACTTTCAAATTTGGTTCATTGATTAACACTTCATCGTGGGAGTTGCTCGTTTGGGTGGTGGGGTCGGGGTCTCCGTAAAAAGTCCCGTGATGACTCCAGTGAGACACCTACTCCTAAAACTGAACTGGAAACAACTTGGACAATATTTATAAAAATAAAATTGCAGCCATTAAAAGTGATAGAAAGGGATCCATTGTTTCGAGGGAGACGAGGGCAAATGAACTTATTAATAAGTGACCTTTCAGCCTTAAACGAAAATTTACAAAGATGTCGCGAGTTTATCCATAATTGAAACAAATATAACTTATCCTATGAGCACCACTAACTCACACAATTACATCGTCCCCGAGATGGAAAAATAGTATCGATACAAGGTGACCCAGTGCAGCACAGCATACATTTGAGAGGATTCATGCAATGTAAACAAACGTGTCTGAAAGAATTTCATTCCCAAAAAGTAATTTGAATCTGCTCATATATGCGAAAGTGTCCTGAAATTGTAATGCATTCTACTTGGTCACTTGAACAGATTGCTTCATGATATTTTTACAAGGTGATCATTTCATAGCTGACACGGATCCCAGAATCCCAGATGAATAATTACATTGTGCACTGGGAGTGATGCCGCTAAACAGCCAGTTTTAATCACTACCGAATATGTTACACACAATCGTTTGGTCGTGTCATCTTTTGAGGTTGCTCGAGGTCACAGTATTTCTTACAGGAACAAAGTGGAAACCTAAATTTTGTGGCATAATAGGTGACAGAGGAGAGCCGTTGAAAGAAATGTTCAGCGCCATTGGAACACTCTTGTTGAGCCCAAACGGATTATGTATCTTATAATATTGCCTAGTCAAATGCCAAAATTAACCTGCTTTGACCTAGAGCCAGGCTTAGGTCTGTATGGTAAAAAGAATATTAATTAAACTGCAGTGGCAAGCCAGACACGACAACGTAAAAACAAAACCTCCATCGCAATTCTCGACAATTCTCAATTTTCTCAAGTTATCAAAATTTACCAATTGCCCCATGCATTTCTAATGGAAAGACCATGACCTTGACCCTGCTCCCGGTTATCGACATAGAAATCCTGCTACGAAAAATGATCTTGCTGGGCGACCTTACTATGTAATGTGAATGAAACCACGATAGGCTAAATTTGATATTATTGATGCACTTCCCAAAGTTTTTTCGAGGTTAGGTCTCTTGACCTGGTTTGGCGGTTTGACCTGGTATGACTCAGACCTAAAATTTTTCCAGAAGTTGTAATATGTTGTGTTAGGGATAGATGGCGTACGGTGGCGCTGCGCTAAGGTGTTTTTTTACTACCTGTAGAGACCTGAGGAGGCCGGTTGCCCACCCTCTCGGGTGGGCGCGTGTTAATTGTCATAAATTCTGACACTTGCACCATGAAAATTTCGTAAAGACAAAGCAATATGATTACCAGCAACCGATTACAAAAACAATCACTATGTTTGTGGCGTTAAACATAAGGCTGTACTACTGCAGTGGTCAAAAACCGTCTACATACCTACCTTAGGTGCTAAATATTTGGAACTTATAGCAGGAACGCATTTTTTTATTTTTCCTATCGAAAGATATTTTATTAATCAAAATTTTTGAGGTGTCTAAAATGGCAATTTCAACTGGGAAAAGGTCAAGCTAGGTCAAAAAAGAAAAGGTCAAACAAATCAAAAGTCAAAAATTTTCAAATTTTGAAATTTTTTTTTCAAAATAAAGTATAGTTCCAGACGAGTTCAATGATGTACAAAACTTATTAATCAGGCTATGCGTTTTTGAGTTATGAAGCATCAAAAATGAGTCTACAGGGTGACCTCCCGAAAATGCCTCGGGCTATAACTCGGTCACCGTTGATCGGAGGGGGCTAAGATTCTCACAGGCGTGTTTCTGGCCCAAAACTACCCCGGAGACAAAGTTTCAGATTTTTTCTAGATATGGTGGTGTCAAGCCTTGGTCGATCTGTCCTGAATGCCCCAGGATTGTCACGCTGATCCCATCAGAGTCCCACTCAGACTGACAGCGGTAAAACAACCCCATGGGCGTCCTACTGGTAGCAGTAGTAGAAGCAGCATTGCTGTATTGAGCCCTCCATTTCTATGGTTTTTCATCCATCAATTACATTTAAACAGCGCAGCAAAAGAGAGAAAACACACCTACGTTATCTTAGCCACAGAAATTTTCATAATCACCAACCTTTTATATCTTCTAACGCCCAGTTATCGCATCATTTTCCTGTTTTTCATTCCGCCTCGAATTACATGCAAAAACCGCCCTAAAATAAAAACTGTGCCTCTCCGGCTCAATTCTCATTCTGGATAGCTTGGGCATATCGCGCTAGGTCCCGCCAGTACTTCGGCTTGAGACTGGGACTAGCATAGAATTCCCGCCCCGATCCCCCGATCCCATGGGAGTTCCACTGGAACTAGCATGGGATTCTCACTTTTCCAGGGGGTTTCACTCATACTGGCATGGGATTCTGACGCCAACATATTTGAATCCCACTGTGACTACGGTTAGATTCTCATGCCAATCTCATGAGTCTCATTGGGATAAACAGGGGACTCCCACGCCAATCCCACGTTGAGAATGGCACCGGAGTCCGACTTCGAATTGATTTGAGTCTCACCGAAACTATCATGCGATTATAAAACCAATATTGCGGGGACTCCACTGGCACTGGGGTGAGAATACCATGACAGTCCCACTGGGATGGCATGGGATTCCAACGCTGATACCTACGGGATTCACATTGGGAAACATTGAATTCCTACTGTAATCTCATGGTGGGACTGGCAAGAGGATCCCACGTGTCTTGGGAGTTCTGCAGGACTTGCACGGGATCTCTGACGAAATTCCCGCTGGGACGAACATGGAGCTCTCGCCACGAACCAATGCATTCCTCACTGGGGAAGGTCATGCTGAACCCAGGATCCCTGTAGACACCCCTGGGACTAGCAGGGTATTCCCAGGGGGCATGGGCCGGGACATCCTCATGCACGTATTGTCTATTCACAGTAGCAAAGGCGTAGCTTTTGTCACGACGGATTGTAGGAAATACGAAGAGTGGCAATAAAGCGTTTGGTTCTATCCACCACAATAAATCAAACAGGAAAACTGAAAATAATCAAACACAAACAAAAAATGTCCATGCCGTTTCGTGTACCCAGCACTCTCCAGGGCACCCCTTTCCCATGGCAGTCCTAACTCCTCCTTTCGCAACGGCCCCAAAGTGGAATTACCGTGCAGACTATCATAGGGGTCTTTCCATCCCAATGATGTGCGGGAAAATACACATAATGAAACAGACGCGTGAATACACATAATGAAACAACTGCAGCCACCTAGCAGAGTGCACTGCCACATCGCTGGAGGACAGGAATGTGAATCACGGGAGGAGGTGTGTACGGTCCGAAATGACGAGTTCCAGCCACACCTGGCTGGCAAGCTTCCGGGAGAGGGCGGGAAACAACAGTCGGCAGCCGGCTCTGATTCAGAGCAGCTGTTCGCAGCCGTCACGAATCAAGTTCTAAAGCCCGCCGACTGAGCACGTGCGTGGAACGAGAGCAACAGTAGAGCGGGCGTGAGGATGCGGTGAGTCATCGCAGGTAGCGTTCACGGCTAAGGTCCGCCGCCGTCCGACGATGGTATGTGCACACATGACGTGGCTTTACAGTGGACGGTTTCTGGGTCTCCATGGTTACTTCCCTCGCACGATGAGTCAGCGATTGAGGCTTAGCTTCCAGGCTGGGCATGACAGCGACGGAAGTCGGCTGGCGCCGCGAACTGGGCGGCGCCGCTGCCGTCGCGCCACCCGCCTCCGTGCGTTGTGATTCAGCTTGTCGCGACTCGCACCGCCCGTCGCGTGCGACGTGACCGGCCGGCGCCTCTCAGCCCGGTGGTGGCCCGCCGAATTTCGCCGCCGCGCCGCGACGGAGACGTCGTGTCGCAGCGCGTCGCAGCGCGCGCGGGCGGTGGTGTAACCGGCCGTCGGTGACGTCAGAGCCCGCAGTCGGCGGCTATATAGCGGCGACGCAGCCGCCGGCAAGCCAGTTAACGTTAGACCACCGTCGAACGTGGTTCTGCACACTCTAGAGAGCTACCAGCGATACAACGTGGTTAGTCAAAAACCAAGGTGTTGATTGGTGGCAGTGAGGACTTTTGAGAGACAATCGTGAAGATCAGTACGATCACGGAGTGTGCTGAGAACGCACCTCCATACCGCATATCAGTGGTGGTTTCGGCGAAGAATGCGCATAAGCCTGAACAGCGCAGAGGACTCATGTTGTCTGTTCAGCGGCCTTCGGGAGGTGTGCGTCGTGCCGTGGCCGCCTGTCAGGTGGAGGGAAAGCAGCTCCGCTTCCGTGACCTGACCAGCGACCACCAGCATCTGCAGGCTGATGGCAAAGACATCGACGTCTTCACCGAGCATGAGGTGGACGTACAACTGGCGCGGCAGCACTTCCGTGTCTGCGATGATGAGCGCTGCTGGGACGAGCAGGCGGTGCGGGTGCGAGTTCGCGACGTGGACCGTCGCCGCGCTCGCGTCGCCGACCACGAGAACGTCATGAATGTGCTGACTGAGCACGTGCAGGTGTCGGAGATGCTGCAGAACAGCATCAGCGCGACGTTCGGCGCTCTCAGCTGGTCGGCCGACGCCCGCAGCGTCAAGTTCAACGAAACCAAGCAGGAGCGGGTGGAGTTCGGAGACATGGAGAAGCAGACTGATCCCGAGCCGGTGGTAACACTTGCTGAAGATCTTGAAGAAGAGAATGGTGGATCTATGAAAACTGAAAACACTGTTGTGATTGAAGAGCTAGCACCTGAAGACGATGATGTTCGCATGGCATCTGGTGACCAACAGGATGTCGAGAATGTCGCCCCCAAGGTACTGCGGCAACTAAAGACTCCGCGCAAGCTAGCAAGATCATGCAACGTCAAATACTCAGATGATCGCTGGAAGGATTCCATCAGAGACGCATACTGCAGTGCTAAGCATTCTGAAGACGTGCTGACGAAGAACAAAGTGAACTCGAAAGATCACGTGTCTGATGCGATAAACAATCAGCATGCTGACGTTCGACCAGCTAAGCCATTCGTCGAGAGGAAATGGTCACGCAGAAACCGAGCGGGAAGCTGCGGGTACCTAGACAAGCCAGTCCGTCGGCGGGTCCGCAAGAACCTCTCTCTGCGCAGAATGCAGAGTGCATCCAATGTCATCAAGTGATTGGCTGCGATCATGACCATGACACAGGAATAATTATCCAACGACTTTTGGGAGTAACATCGAACTCTCCGATGACCTACGTGTCGGAAGGATAAGATCTGATACGTTCCGGCGCTTTACCAGCCCAGGTTGCGGGGGAAGAGATCTGCTGCATCGTCGGGATACAGAAACAACGAGCTTACAATCCTAGTTGGTGCAGCAGAAACTCCAGTCGGTGCCCAATCAACTTCGTGAACAAACCGGATTCTATTATCCCATCCGATTCACGGGAGTGTTGGCAACCACGGGGTAACTCCCCAGAGTTTTCGCTCTGCGAGACCGGCGCCGGTCTAACTCTGGGAACACCAGCAGTTCGCGGTGACCTCGAACTCAGCAGAAGCAGGGCGACCGCCGCCAGCTGGCAGCCGCCTCAGCACCGGCAGTGCCACTGTCCTCCAACAACCCAGGGCTCAACACCTGCGCGGCCGACGAACCCGCACCATCCGGCCGCGCATCGGCGGCGTCGCAGCTCGGGTTGATGCAATTGTACGTACCCGACGCGTGGCAGCTGCCGGCAGAGCACGTGCAGCAGGCCGCGTGGCAGAGCGTGCGACCTTGGCCGACTGAAGTCCGCGCGCTTGCCGGGTACTCACCTGTCAACGAACAGAAATAGCAGACGTCAGTTTTGATCGGTTGCACGGTTTACATAGCTAGCAGGCTGTATAGCCAGTGAAGTGTGCACAGCTGGTGCCAAGTTGTTAGTGGAGATTTGCAACACGAGTCTGGCGGCGCATGTGGCGTGCCAACACGTGGGGTAGACCGCCACGTGTGAAGGCGAATGTAGCAGATGTTCTGTTTCTATTATAGCTGTATGTTTTCTTTCTTATGCTCGTAATTTGATACAGCGAAGGAAAAGGCACATGCACCTGTTCAATAGCGCATGAGGGCGCAGCTTCGGCACTCTTTTCTTTGTTTGCACCACAGATTGGTTCGCATTCCTACGCCCTGCAGGGATGTCCTTGAGCCATCTCGTTTCAGCATCGAGTTGTGAATTGTTGCAATATATTTTTGATGATTTTGTCCGCTTGTATGAGTTATGTTACGGACTGGATGGGGTGAATGCTCGCGGAATACAGCGCATACATATCACACTGAACCGTTCGTAAACAGTGCCAGCTGAACCCTGACGCAAAAAAGTAGTTCCACAACAGAACTGCACTCGCGCATCGACCTGAAACGCACGCAAGAAGGAAAACGATAAGCCACACGATAAGTGCAACACGCGACTCTCGACACAACACCAGCTACTTCTCAGCCTGGTATTATTCTTCTTATTATTCTTCTCTGCACAGCAGTTTGTTGACACTGGTTTCCTAAATATAGCGTAGGGGAACAATCAAACCCCACCTGTAACTTGTGCCACTTAAAAATCAATCCCAAAAGAACACCCACTTGTTTTCGTGCTGAGCAGAAATAACGGTTCATCACAGTGATAGTAGGTATTGCTGGTATTCCCATCGGGATTTTTTATTTCAAATCTTGAATATTTGCATTCCGTCAACAAATGGCTTCCAATACAAAATGCAACAACACAAAAGCTGTATTTATCGGCAAGTTTTGCTTGTCGTCGCCTTGGGTTTCAGAGGCCTGTGTGGCAGAATTCACCCGCCCTCCACAGATTGCTGCAGAATTCCAGGTTTCCCACCTTAACTGTTCAACGCACTTTGATTCAAATTTACGGAATAGAAAAAATGTACGGGTCAGCACGGCGCAGCACTTTAGCATTCCTCCCCTCTCCTTCCATTTCAATCTGGCTCATTCCGTTCGATCCAGGAAAATCTATCGAAGAGTGGTGAGCTCTCATCCTATCTCATTATTTCGCGTGAAGTTTCTGGAAGAACCCGTCCCGTTCCATTCCGTCCCGATTGAAAGCTTTACAATGTCAACCCAGCCCTCCCACTGTACACTGTCCCGTCTCATGGTGCCCACCCCACGCCGATCTTCCGTTAGCAATTATCCGTACAAATTTTCCGTTTAAAGAACACTCAACCATAGGCGGATCCAGGGAAGCAAGCCCCCCCCATCGACCCTCAGCACTCTCTCTGAAATGCTCACGGCGCGCCCTGAAAGGTCGATGACACCCCCCCTGAAATGTCGCTTCCCCCGATGCGAAAATTGGCGCTCACCTGATAGGTTTTGCCGGTCAAAAGATGCGTCCCCCCGGAGGTGCCCCCCCCATTGGCAATCCTGGATCCGCCTATGCGCTCAACCATCCCATAACACGCTGAAATACCGTAAAAACGAAGTCTCCCAAATGAAAAAGGAGCGATTGCGGCAGAGCTCACTTAGAAATGGGACGGACAAGCGTTGTACAAAAGGACGGAAGTCTGGTCGGTTATACCGTTGAACAGTCATCGTCAAACACTAACCGGGAATTTCCACTCAGTACCGATATCGGAATTACCGAGGGAAAGCCTTCGCACGTAATATTTATTCAATGATGCTGGGCTTTTGACGGGCTTCATTCCTTATAGCGGCCGGGCACACCCGCACTAGCACCGTATATTCTCGCCCAGGTATTCGGCACATCAAACAAGGAAAACTGAGTTTACCTAGTTAAAACCAGCACAATCTTATGACCGTCGAGCCTCTAATAAACAAGATAGTTAAAACGACGTCCATTTCCCGGCTCCACAGCGGCCACAGACGTTTCACCGTGCGGCGATACCTGCTCACGATGATTCACCGCACAACGACGGAAGTCGGCTTTCGCGGTCTTGCGTGGGAATGCAGCCTCGCTCTTCCCTTTGAACATGTTTCGTGCAATTTCTTGGGCCTTTCAAACCGATATACGCGCGCTATAACGTCACACAAGCAGAATTATCGAGCAGAAAACTTCACTAATACCTGAAATTTCTACAAGTTCCAAATGCAACGTATTTGACCCCTACAACTCCCGCGCTAGGAGTTTTCCTTTTTCAAAGGGTGTTGCACTTTTTCAAAACCATTCCATTCGACGTTATCCAGGACCTGGAATGCGTGTCGAATTGCGCAAAACTCAACAAGCTAAAAGAAATGAACAAATCCCGGGATAGATTGCACCAAAAAATCACTTTAATCTGACCTTAGCACGGAGCGGCTGCTACAATAGACTACACCACACACATGCACTGTTCTTATCACTTATCCCCTGCTCCCATTAGCATATATAAGTACCACATAACGGGCCCGAAGTTTAACCCCCGCCCCCGGTAGGCCTCTGTGCCACCTTCCTCACGGTGAAGAGGGTGTCTGAACACCCCACTCGAACTCAGCCCCTATGTGAGAGCGAAAAAAACGCGACACTGGTGGATAGCTCATATAAATTAAGGAAGAAACTATTTAAGTCATTTTTTGGCCCAGGTCAATATTGAGGTCATGACAGGTCAAAGGAGGTTACATGTTAGAAAAAAGTTTCTGGGCTCTAGCGTCTGATAGAAATGAGCTAGAATCAACTTTTAGGCACCATTCACTTCCTATAGTTATGGCAATCGAATGATGTATACGACTATAGTAGGTAAAAAATATTACCTGAGGTCAGGTCAAGGTCACTATCTGATGGCCACTATGGCAAATATGCATATCAATGGACTCGCAATAGCAATCCAACTGTAAAAGTATCAACATAAAATATTTTTTGCCATTTCCTGCAAAGTTATTGACCAAAGTCTGAAAACCTGCTTAAGAAGCCCAAGATAACATCAGAGGTCACACGTCAAAATTGCAACATGAACCTGGAAAATGGCCCATGATACTACGATTTTGGAGAATATTAAGGTATTATCGGCTGTATCCATACAAATATAGCTTAATTTCTGCTTTCCCCATGCATTTTCAATGGAGAAGTTATGATCTGTATCTGACCCTAGGTCATCGATATTAAAACCAGAACACATTTTGTGGCACTCGATAGGCGTATTATGTGTTATGAGTTTCAATCTGATAGATTAACCCTGTTCTTACTTATGATATCTTAAAAAATTTTGGAGTGAGGTCACTTGACCTGCAGTGGTGACCTGACCTGAGATGACCTGATCTTAAAGTTTTGAAAAAATTTCCAGAATTGGTTAAGGATAAGGTGCGCTAAGCATAGGCAGATCGAGGGGGCAAGGGGGCACGTGCCCCCCAAATCGACCCTCGGCGCCCCCTGAAATGGTCACGGCGCCCCTGAAAGATCGATGGCACCCCCCTGAAATGTCGCTTCCCACCCACCCCCCAGGATGCGAAAGTCGGCGCCCACCGATAGGAGTTGGCGCCCACCTGATAGGTTTTACCGGTCAAAAGTGGCGCCCCCTGGTCCGGATGGCGCCCCTCCCCGAAGGTGCCCCCCGATTGGCAATCCTGGATCCGCCTATGGCGCTAAGTACAGCAGCGCATTGCTTCACCGTTTTTTTGGTGCCGCCGGAAAACCCGAGGGGTGTTCAAACACCCCCTCCCATCCGGGGCGAGGGTTAATTGTGCAGTACAATGTAGAATGAGGTCAGGTGTCCCATCAAAATGTCAAAAATTCAAAGACAATCATGATTAACTAAACGGGACCGGCCTTTGCTAGCTGCAGCTAAACCACTTCATATGGATTGGAATTGTTCAAGATATTCCGTATGTGCCTTACCCATAACAAACCACACTCTTCCACCATCAAAGCGGGCCACAATAAAAATCTAACGGTCAGAACAATCGAGAAGGTATTCTGCCATGCCAGTGGCCAATTGTTATTGTCATGGTCAGCGCTCTGTATGTGATTGCAGAACCACACAATAAAAAGGATGAACAATACATCACATGCAACAGACAACGGTTGTGGGAGGAAAGAAGGGAAATCGCAGCACCGAATCTCAGTTCGTGAGCTGCACATGCTGCTCACTCGCCCCCATACTTCCCACGGCCGAAACACTGAACTGGCAGGTACTAGTGGGGGGGGGGGTAAGCCAGCTCACCGGATCAGCGCAACAACCGGAAAACAATCAACCACTGAGATTCCTAACATCGAACTGGGTTTTGTCATGAGGCGTACCAGAGGCTTAGAAGAAAAAGGTTCGGAAGAATGTCACGTTCTCTGGTAAGGTGTGCTCGCTGGAGGGTTGCATCGCTAAATCACCGAGCCGCATCCTTCCCAATAAAAACAAAGAGCAATTAGTGGTTGGATTTGGAATCTTAAATGTAGGAAAAATAATCCGGTACAAAGTGGGCACGGCAATCAATCGACCACATTCCTGCAGGTCTTTGCAGAAGGGTGTGAGATGATATGTTGCAACAAAGTGCTGCTCCTCACTCGCGAATGTCTGGATTCCAGTATGCGACTGGCCCCTGCAAGCATGGCGCTTCCGGTCCAGTACAGCCCAAAGAAACTATCGAGATAACGTTTTCAATGGTATGAAGGCTAGATCATATCTGCTCCAATTCTACCACAGCTGGATGCATACCTTCACGAAACAAATGAACGAAGAAAAGTAGCATGGCGAAAGCTTAGACCGAATCAGGTCTGAATCAGGACCGTCGCCACCAGGGGAGGAGTAGGGAGGGGGGCTCCCCTCCACTTTTAGCCGGAAATAGCATATTGAATTTAAGCAGACGCAGAGGTTTCAAGGGCTTCACCACTGCCCCCCTTCCCCACTTTGGTACCGCCCCCCCTCCTGACTCGAAAATCCGTGGCGACGCCCTTGGGTTTGATGTATCCTTTACCCCCGTACTTACCCGCATTTTTTCCCTCACATTCTTGCCATGATTCACCATGCATTCTTCAAGTCATGACAGGCTAGCTTATACATGCACTGAAGACACCCACTCACACATCGCACATTCAGTACAGTTTAACGTTGCTAAGCAGCTTCAGGGAGTATATTTCGATCAGGTTATTAATGCGAAGAAGAGAATGACAATTTTCAATGGTATTGTTTAGGTTTCGGTTACTTTAGCGTCTACGTCGTCTTTTACTGCTGTTATTGTTGACAAATAAGACTATATTATTGTGATGAGCCTAATAATGGGGTTCTGATATCAAACTATTTCACCTTACTGCAGAACGCCATTTGATAGTAGATGAGCTAATTTCGCTCTGATTCCGTTAAATGGTGGGTGGGTGAGTTCCTGAGCCTGGCGGCGACGTATGTCGGATTCAAATATTGCGTCCGTTGAAAATGAATACGGAAGGAGGTGAGGGAGTTGATGGGGGAGGGTCTGTACGGGGAATATGTACAGATAAACTAACCCTTAAGGAACAATCGGAACTTCCACCTGTTCAAATACTACAAATAAACTAACCCTTAAGTGGGACAATCGGATAAGATGAATGATTTTCACTACACCTAACAAAATAAAACACAACTTAAAAACGAAACAAAATATATATTGGTGACCCGACACGCCTGATAATCGAACTGTCTGGGTAACGTACATTGTCAACGGCTTCCCCTGCGCCCGAGCGGCAAAAGCCGAGGCCGTAGGCCGAGGTCTGTTAGCTGGTTAGTTAAGGACATTTTTAGACATTCTGTGCATGGCACCTTTGCCCGCCTCTAAAGTTAGGCTGAGGTTTTCTGTTAGTCTACATTAATTTGGAAGGGTGGACTGATTGCATCTCTGGACTTATGGTGATGGTATCGGTAGGGCTGAAAAAAGTTATGCATATTGTGGCTGACACCTTCCCTGCCTAGATATCCTTTGCTGAACTACAAAACTTCTACTGAAGGACACCGTAGAGGTGGGTTCGATATCATGCCTAATCGTCCATCCACGAGAGGCCCCCTCCATTGTAAAGTAAAATGCCGCCATCATTAGGAACCAAGTCAAGGCCATAAAACTCAGTTTTTCACTCCAGACAGCATTAATTGCCCAATTTGTTCGTCTGCACAATGTTGTACAAAGTTTGGCAAAAAATTACTCTCGTTAAGCCAAGTAGCTGATATCAGACTTAGAAACTTGTTACGTGCTTCTGTGACGCTGTTTTGAGCGGTTCCCCTGACATGGTACAGTTTCGTCAGGCATCGGCAAAATGCTGCGAAAAAGGATTTAAATCCAAATCCAAGATCCTCTCACAAAAACGGATATAAATTCAATACTTTATACAAACATGTCAAACCTAATCTACAATCCTCCATATAGGTATGCTGATATCGTCAACTGCCGAACATCGGTGTAGAGTACCTATCTCAAGCGGTTAGATGGGAAAACATTTTCGGACAGGGGAAACAATCCCCCACTTATTTCCCGAGAATTCCCGATATCAGCCCAACTGGGAGGAAACCGGAGCATAACTACATAATTACTCTTAATAACTACATTAACCAGTCATAACCAGCCAGTGCTGATAGCAGGGGCGCGGTAGTGGAGTGGTCAGCGTTGCTGGCTTCCATTCAGCCGACCCGGGTTCAAGGCCCGGCGGCTTCCCTGAACAAGGAGCAAGCTGGCTCCCGAGAAACCCTTCCAACAGGGAAAGAGTTGGCGACGCCATATGGCCCTGGCTGTTGGTGCGTCGATAAGCCCCAAATATTATTAGTGCTGATAGCAACGAGGAGCTCCAATCAAATTTGTTCTTGGTACTAGCGTGGAAAGTTTTGTCAGCAGCAAGTTGAAAACTGACTGGCGCCCTCACCCTGTTGCCGGTGGCGACGTTTATGCCATCATCTAAACAAATTTGAACATGGAGATTGCGAGAAATGGCTTTCTTCTAGATAAAAACCGGGACAGATAGGTGATAGTTTTCTGGGGTGATGTCATTTCCACATTTCATAATACTCTACACGCCAATAATCCCTGTAATTGAGCGAGTGTGCCTGTTGAAAGTGGCCCAAATAAAATACAAATAAACTTAAATTACCGGCAATCTCCACTCTACGAAGTAGCGGTAGCAGTTAACGGCATGCTATCTTTAAAAAGCGCTAGTAGCGGTAGTCGTTACAGGCAACCGATATTTTCAGGTAACCGAGGAAGCGAAAGTAGCGGTGACGGTTCCAAAAATGTGTGATCAGTGCACAAAAACGTGGGGTTGGTGGGCTGTGGGGGGCTGCCGCCCTAACTTCACGGACGTGGGGCTGGCGGGCGGTGGGGACAGCTGCCGCCCCCTCCCCGTAACTTCACGGACGTGGGGCTGGCGGGCGGTGGGGACAGCTGCCGCCCCTCCCCGTAACTTCACGGGTGGGGCTGGCGGGCGGTGGGGACAGCTGCCGCCCCATAAGTTCACGGAGTGGAGCTGGTGGGCTGAGGGAACAGCTGCCCCCCTCCCCGCGTAACTTCCGGACGTGGGAGCTGGCGGGATGTGTGGACAGCTGCCGCCCTCCCCGTTACTTCCGGACAGGGGCTGGTGGGCTGAGAGGACAGTTGCCGCGCCCGCGTAACTTCACGGACGTGGGAGTTGGTGGGGTGTGTGGACAGTGGTTTTGTACAGCATGCGAGCAGAACTAGATGCAGTTGCTTCGGCTAGGCATCATAGGCTCCTCAAATCCGCATCATCTAGCTGTAGCCACGATTTCCCTGTCTCTAAAATCTCCAGAACTAGTCCTCTCCAAGTGATGGGCCGACGGCTTGGTCCTTAAACTGACCGGAGGGTCAGTCGTCTGGTCGATGATGAAGTGTCGCAACCAGAGTTGTCAGTCTCAGACTCAGGATGTACAACGCAGCTTTTCCCAGAGATGCGAGATGGTGGGAAACAATCTGTAGTGATTGCATATCGGGAGGAAGTGGAACTGATGGCTGCAAAACGTTCGAGCCGGGGATGGACTCGAACATGGCACCGTTGTGAGGCGGCAAGGGGACTGTGTCAGCTGGCTAGCCACTCCATCTCTCGCAGGGCCGTGGTAGAGGTGCACACGGTGCGCGTGCTGAGGCAGTATGGACCCGGTGCTTCGGGCTCCACTCCACGATGCAGCTTGCGAACAGGTAGAAAGTCGCGATATACTTGCATCTTCCTGCTGCTCTGTTTAGGGGCAAAACTCAAATGGCAAAGTAAATTACATTTGGTCCTATTCGCGCAAAGCGTCCTGCCAAGAAAGACGCAGACGGGAGTGCTTGGCTAACTTCAACTGATAACTTACCTACTAAATCATTGAATCTCTGAAAACAAAATCGCTTAAGACATTTGTTAATTACTGCTTTATGTTCATATTCCTGACAAACCTGTACACTTCTGCCGATGTGGCTAAGTTAAATCATTTCTGGGATGGTAGGGTCCGGCCGGCCCTATGGAACTCGCCCGTGGCAGACCCCGTCAGCACGTAATCACACACCACAATTTCACAGAATCTTATCTAACATAACTTCCACTGGGTACGGAACGACTCAACTCGCACGAGTACCGCATTCCGCGACATTTCCGTTTGCCATGGCAACTATGATAAATATGCATCGGCATAAGTGGGCAGTACTTACTGTTATCAGCGGCGTGATGCTTTACTGATAACGGACTCTACTTCCGACTCGGGCCCGTCGTTAGGTTCGCCGGCGGCACGAAGGGTGGCCGGATCCGGGGTGTCCCCTGACCCGGCGTCCGGCCCGAACGTTGCGCCACCCGGGAGGGCCCGCTGGGAACGGGCCGCCGCCGCGTCGCACCGTTTCCGATTCAGCGTGACCTTCGTGCGGCGGCCCTTCCTCACGCGGCGTTGGCGGCGCGGCGCGCGCTGGCCCCTCCGCCTCCGCCCGGGCGGTGTGCGGCTGCAACGGCGGGGTTGACGCCGGCGCGGCGGGGCTGGGGCGGGGTCGGAATGCTCGGAATGCCGGCAATGTCGAATGCCAAGCCAGATACCGTTCGCGGTCGCCGGCGTGGCATTTTTCCACCGGCGGAAATGCCGGGCCAGCGCGGAACGCCGCCAATGGGACGCGCGAGGTCGACAGAAGGGGCACAAGTCAAGACTTACAGAACCATGAAAATTCTCCAGTGGTGCCTTTTGAACTTCAGAAGAACATTACCGAACGGGACCAGCAGCATTGGCAGGGGTGTCACCACGGAATTTTTACAGGGGGGACAGACCCGGGCTGGTGCTGACGGCGGGAGGCGAGTTTTGAGCATATTCGATACCTGACAGCATTACTGACGATGGACCCAAAAATTTGGGCGGACACAACCCCTGGTTGGCCAACAGGGGAAAACGTCCCCCCGCCCCCTGCTTTCGGCGTCCATGTGCATTGGTAGACCAGTGGTACATACCTAGACAGTCTTCCCCGCGGAAATCAGTGGCGTAACCTTTACCGAGCGCTTCGGTGGGAGGTGCCAGTTGGCCGAGCCCACGGGTGTGTACGAATCTTCCTGAAATCCGGATTACAGCAGATCGTGGTAGCTCATGGACATCATTTTAGAAGCTTGTATAAAATCAAAATAGTTATTGCCTTAGTCAAGATGCACCGAACTGTCAAAAGCACCCTGAACATCGATGAGCTCGATCGCATTTGCAATAATCCCTTCTCATATCAATTCAAACAAAAACCCTAGCATATTTTTTACCTAAATACATTAAAGACGGCAAAATTACAGTTGTCGAAAAAATATTCAATTCCGATAGCCTCTGCTACTTTGCTTCAGGTCGGGTCTGTCTGAATTACGTGTGACTTCTTTGACAAATGACGGAGTTGAGCGCCAAAGAAAACACGATGGGTGTGCAATAGCGCGTTCACATGCACACACTTGAAGAAGACAGTTTTGCACTAAGGAAATTAAAATGTTAGCACTGTTCTCACCCCTACCTCGCCGACGCGTGGTAGGGGGTGTTAAAAATTCATATCTACCTTAGCCTTCGCACTGGTGGGTCTCTTTAAATCCCCTCCCCCTCTAAAAATTATTCGAGGTGACCGGAAAATGGCGACGTTTTGCATCGTTCAGGAATATTTCAAGCCAAGGTCATATCAGGTCAGGTTACCAAACCAGGCTAAGTGATCTCACCTCCAAAAATATTCAAAGTGGCAGCAGTGAGAGTATGCAAAATCCATTGGCCTGATATTCATAGAGAATATAGGTGAGAAATAAACATATGTATAATAAAACCACTGAGGACCACACAATGTGGGTACGGCATTTCTGATATCGATGACCCAAGGTCGTGTACGGGCCATAAAGTCGCCATCGTAAGCCTACGGAAAAATAATGGAATGCGCGTTTCTCATACGGCTCCTACGCACATACGTACAACTGCGATCAACTTGAAATTTAAACAGCATGTGTTCGTGGTACACAACACATACGACGAGATTGAAAAAAATTACCTTGACCTGGCAGGTTTTCTTAGGTCAAGTAAACCATTCTCGATGTTTCAGCCAATAACTTTTGAGCAAAAAAAGATAGGGTTTTAATTATATCACGCCGTGCTTGTATTATCACTGCACGTCGAATGAAGTACATACGTCACGCCTGAACCAGGTCACTTCGGGTCATTTCGGTGACCTGAGGTCAGTTAAATGCCTAATTTTGACCCAGCATGGTAAAATTGCGTAGCACTCAATAAGTATTGACGAGGACATTACAATGGGAACGATCAATAACGATCGTACCATGTTCAGTAGGAATGTTATTGGCAAACAATAATTACCCCATAGTATGAATGACGTATCATCTTTGACCTCGATTAACCTAAACCTAGACTTAACCTAGACTTGTAGCCACTATCGATGCGTGCTTATGACAGATGATTGGTGTTTAAGGGCACTTCAGCTTCTTTGGCTATATGTGATATGCTTATGACCGAGCTGTCATTTGTTTCATCAGCTGTCAGAGCCATCAGAGACGTTGACGCGAACGGAAACGGGCCCTATATTACCTCGTAGGTCGTACAAATCGCGTCTAAATCGAACCTGCTTGCTATTTTAGCCTGAAATTATATGTTAATATTCGTAATACTCAGTGACCTGAAGCACCCTAGCCTTTGACCTGACCCGAAAATGGATGCCACCTCAATGAAAGAGCGTTTTAAGCCTTTTCGAATGACAATGAGAAAACGTTTCGAGGTATTCTGATTTCTGAGATAAACAAAGTTTTGTGAGTACGTCACATTTTAGCAATTGAAACCTAATTTGCCCTCTAGAGACCACAACATTGACCCGATGAAAAAATTAGTAAAGTACTTTATATTGCATTTGGGACGTGCTTCTGCTTTTTTGCGTCTATTTAGCTTTTAGCTTTCTTAGATTTTGAGTTCGAGGCGTGCTAATTTGTAACCCCCACCAGGGCGCTCGTGGTTCGCACTGGGCTTCCCGGCCTTCCTACTGGGCAGAAAGCTCTAACTGACTGGTGCTCATATAACTCCTCCACTTTCAATTCTATATTATTTTACCAAACACTTGTATGCTTTAGCAGCATGTTTCCTAAGTACATGCTCCGTGCCCACTGCAATCTTTCACAACCAATGAACTTAAACATTACCTGCAAGGCTGGGGTGTGGATTTCTATCTCCGGATGTGGGGTGCTCAGTCACCATGGGCGTCGAGGGCAGTAGGGGGGGAGGAATGGGGCGGGGCGGGGATATTTCTCATTCAAATTCACCAATCAGGGGGACGTCCCTCAAAGACTTCGGGATTCGACCTAAGTTTTTTTAATTTTACCTATTACCAACATGGGCCAGCTAAATCTGTGGGTAATGTGCATCGTCGTTAGCAGCCTTTTCAAAGACATGTGCTTAAAGTTCCCCATTCATGGGTCTTTATAATACTATTATTCCTTTAACGCTGGCGTAATTAACAGTTTTCGGATTCGGGCACCCCCACTAATTTTCGAAATTCCACATTGGTATGACGGATCCATAGAGAATGTCATTCATAGACAAAAACATTCCGTCGCATATGACTTTTGGGTCTCGCCATGGTTTTATTTTTCGCGGTACGGTATCAGAAAGGCAAAGTTCGCCAAAACATCGCCAATGAGTTGTTTCCCGACTGAAGTTTTGTATCTTTCACCATTCAAAACTGGGCAAAGCAACAAGTGCTTCCATCTCTTGGTATAATATCTGACTTGACTTTGGCAGCACTCTCTAGTCCTCACTCTCCCTAACTCTTCCTATGATTAAGCCTTAGTTTTGTATACGTCTCTTTAAATACCTCTCTTTTTCTCGGTTACCCTCGGACCAGGCTCCAGTCCCCTCAACTCGGCAGAAACCCATCTCAGTGCTTTTGACTTCAGCGAACTCGGCCGCCAGCCAGCCTGTGTTGACTGCCACCGCGCCGCCTTGCCTGCACCGAAGGGTAGCATAGTACGGTGAAGCAGATAATCAAGCCAGCACAGAGCAAAGTATGGCTAGGAATGTTTGAAAAAAATAATTTTAATACATTTCCTGGCCCATGGTTTAAAGCTTCGTCATTTTCATGGATGAATTGCCGCTGAATTTCTCGCAATACAAGTGAACGTGCCTCCACCAATCAGCAGCCGCCATCTGCTGGATGTCATTTGCCCGCGGGGCACAGAGGTTAGAGAGGTCACGCTGGCCACCGCTGACGCCGAGTTCAAGCCTCGGTGGGGAGGGGACGCATGGAAGATTATAAAACCTACGTGTGTAGAGTTGAGAACGGTAGTGGTTGCGCCAGCTGTTGGACTGAGGGAGATAGGCAGTGGCGATCCAGGACTTCGTTTGGGGGGGGGACTAAGGGGCTCGAGCATCCCACACCATCGCCTTAGGGGGCTTTCAAACACCACCCTCGATTTCGGATCCTATGCGGGATAGCGAAAAAATGCGAAAGCTTGTGGATAGCACATAACAATTAATGAAGAAACTACATCAGTCACTTTATGGCTCGGGTCAATATTGGGGCCATGACAGGTAAAAAAAGGTGGCAGGTCAGACAAGTTTCTGGGCTCTAGTGTCTGACAGAGTAGAGGTAGAATCACTTTTTAGGCACTATTGGCTTCCTCTCAGTACGGTGAAACGCATTATGCATGATATGACTACACTAGGTCAAAACATAAAAATTGTATGGCCTAACGGCAGGTCAAGGCCACCATCTGTCCCAGTCCATTGGCGGACGCAGGGGGGGGGCATTCCGGCCATGACCCCCAAAGCGCTGGAGTGGGGGCCAAACTATCTTTTGCCCCCCCAAACGCCGGAGAAATTTTTGAAAACGGTGTTTACACTAGGTCTGTAGGGCAAAAAAATCTTCGTTCCCACTCCCCTCTTCCCCAGGAGGAGAGGCAGACATGGGTTTGCCCCCAAAACTCGGGTCTGCGTCCGTCCCTGTCCCAGTCTAGTCAATATGTATAAACATCAATCTACTCGTAATAATAATCCAAACGTAATGGTATCAGGATAAAGGCTATATTATCATTTCCTGCGAAGTTATTGACGCAACTCTGAAAACCTGCTAAGCAGTCTCAGATTACCTCGCAGAGGTCACAGGTCCAAACTTGCACCGTGAAACTGGATAGGAGTCTAAGATGCTAAGATTTAGACTGTGGGAAGGAATTATAGGCTGTATCTAGAGAAATAGAGCCACTTTTCACCCAATTACCGTTTTCCAGTGGTAGGCACTTCGATACCTTCCATCGATAACGATTGTCGAAGTTGTGATCGACGATAACGGTTTCCCAGACATTGATAATCGTGCATCAATTATAGAAGTCACGTTAATCGCAGTTTTGGGCACTTCGACAACGATTACTTTTTATTTTTACCAATCCTTTTTCATGCCTTATTACGTTTGCATAAATGAAAAATCGTGTATTCTACAATTAGCTGCGTCTAAACGGCTTATTTACCAAGGTGCTTTGGCGCTCCTTGGTAAATACGTTTTTCTTCAATGCTGTGTCCCAAAACCTGGGGTGCTGGGTGCAGAACGACACCCAGTCAAGCAGAATTTTCCACTCACTTATATATTTTTTTGCTGAATTTTCCACTCACTTCCAACAATACTTACTACTATTCTTGTAGAAGTTATTTCAGACACCAGTCGTATTTCGGTTATATTTTCGTAGCTTTCGAGGGTCATTCGACTATCTTCGTCAGCGAAAAGATTGCTTAGCCAGCGCCTAATTCAATACTATACAAGTTTGAAAAACATCGCAACACACTCGTGCTAAAACCTATCATTCTACTTGCTATTTCTTGTCCGAGAATAAGTAATATACAAGTTCAACAATTTAATTAGGTGAGTTAAGCATCACAGAGGCAAATACAGTGCGCACACGGGAAGGTTACAGTCTAGGTATACCTGACGAACATGCAGCATTGAGATACTTTTTATTTGTTATTGTTCTGCTACTATTATTATCATTGTTACTAACATTATCATTATTATTCACTATCAGTATCATTCCTTACTTTTTATGAAGAGCGAAGAACCTGGTAAATTTCTGGCATTGGAGTGCCTGAGTTTGTATTTAGTAGTTGGTTTTGTTGTGTTTTTGCGATGAAGATGCCTTCTTTTATTTTTCTTTTTCTCCAATGGTTTTCATACGCTAGGATTTTGACGTCATCCCATTTAATGTTGTGTCCGGTGTCTAGAATGTGTTTGGCCAGTCCAGAGTGGTTGTGGTCCTCGTTTTCTATAGCTCTTTTATGTTCTTGTTGTCGCGTTTTTATGAATGAATAATAATGAATATATGATGTATTAATTATGAATAATAATGATAATGGTAGTAACAATGATAATAATAGTAGCAGAACAATAACAAATAAAAAGCATCTCAATGCTGCATGCTCGTCAGGTAAACCAGACTGTAACCTTCCCGTGTGTGCACTGTATTTGCCTCTGTGATGCTTAACTCACTTAATTAAATTGTTGAACTTGTATATTACTTATTCTTGGGCAAGAAATAGCAAGTAGAATGTTAGGTTTTTAGCACGAGTGTGTTGCGATGTTTTTCAAACTTGTATATTATTGAATTAGGCGCTGGCTAAGCAATTTTTTCGCTGACGAAGATAGTCGAATGACCCTCGAAAGCTACGAAAATATAACCGAAATACGACTGGTGTCTGAAATAACTTCTACAAGAACTGAATATGTCCCAGTCAAACACCATTTACCGCAACACTTAATACTATTGAATTTTACTCAACAATGCGTACTACAAAGGCCAGTTCCATTGCCTCCTCTACCAACGTCCACTGGAAAAAGAGGGCAGTAGAATCGACTAGAAGATCGCCAAATTAACTCGGCTTTTATGGGCTTCTTTCGCTTTTCTGGAAGAAAATCTGGCGATTTCTATTTTTCTGGTCAATTATAACTGGTATCCTTATCTCCACCGATTTCAGTGGAACAAGTGAATTGAAATTCTGGCGCGGGCAAGACGCTCAGTGCCCCCCGCCCCACCGGAGAAAATTCCAATGGGTGAACACCGCCACTAAATTCCACCACTCACAAAATTGGGGAGTGGAAAATTAGACACCCTAGCCTTTTGTTGCCAAAAAAATGAGCTGACCGCTTTGAAAGATACATTTCTGGAAAGCAGTTTATCTGTGCACATGATTTCTAGGCTTACGTCCTTGAAAAATTGTTTTTGCATTTCTGGTACCGAGAATAGTGAAAAACCATTTTTGGCCATAATGTTGTTAAAAGCAATTATCTTGAAATTTGTGTGCTAAGCAGCATATTTTTTGACATTGTATCGTAGAAAATTGACCATTTATTGCGAAGAAAATAATTGTTATCCATATCAGCCCTGCATTGCTGCGTCCACGCCGTGTGACACCCAAATCCACTCACGACACCCTACGACACCCTAGGCATAAATACGCTGATATTTAAGTTGAACTGAAAGTGTCCGGTACTTGAATACATTGAAACTCTACATTTTCATTAAATGATTTTTTGGGCAACCAGACTGCATCCAGTTACCCTTCAAACATCGGCACTTTTTTGTATGGCTGGTCTACGGCGTGGACTTACCACAAAGCCGTCTTTACATCTAGTAAATAAAAGCGGCATCTTTAGGCTTTTTGAAAGGCAGGTTTCATATTCGTTATTGACAGAACATTGTTAGTCTTCCTCACTGTGTGCTTTTAGTTGTATAATTTTCTAGTCTGTAAGGATTTAGAAAATTGATTTAGAGCAATTTTTGAAATGCAAATTATGCAGCTCATGCGAACGGCAACCGGCAAGCGATCAGAAATTTAAAGTAGTAGTCACTCTGACGCTGTCGCAACCCGCCGCGCCTGGCTGATTGTAGACGAAAGGAAGAAACAACAGCAGCAGAAAGAAGAAGGCTGGAGCTTCGATTAGATTGATAGAAAGCAGCATATTCATATGAAGGTGAGTATATATGTGAAGAGGAGCAGGAGAATTGACAGGTAAAGAAAAGAACATTTTAGCAAGAGTCTGGAAGAGTTTATTGCCATGATAGAAAGTTTGTAGTTTCGTCTGGGTTAGTTAAGTGTAAACCAAGGCTCTACTGGGCCCTAGCATAGGTGTATGCGAGGTGCAGTGATTGAGGTCAGGAGTGGCCTCCAAAATTCCGATAACTATAGGTATAGGTATAGGAGGGGCGTTGTCCCGGACAGAAAAAACTATGCAGTGTATGCTTAGATAATTAATTTTGGCACTAGGTATTGCATGCAAAAATCCCTTTTCATTTTTCATTACCTGCCGGTCTCGGAGGCCCTCTCTGCAGAGTTGGTCTAAGGGAGGCCCCGATATTTCGTCTCAAGGGCCCTTTAGAGCTGGTCGTGTGGGAGAGGAGAGGAGGGGCACAAGAGTTGGTCTAGGGAAGCCCCCCAAGAGTTTATCTTCATCCCACAAATGTTAGTCTTGGTGGCTCCCAGAGTTCTTTCCCCCAAAGGTTGGTCTCAGAGGCCCCCAAAAAGTTTTTTATTTTTGTGGCAATTCACTAATTCCTTAAAAAATAATTGGAGACTGCATCAGGGGGTCTCATTTGGTAAAGATTTCCCTGCTTAGCCCAAATTTTTCACATGGTAATAGTCAAACAATTCTGCTTGGGGACGATTTAAGAATATTTACTTTGAGAAAATTAAAGGAAATATCCATCCCTCAGTTCAAACAAGGGCTTTGAGAGTTTACCACCTGAGTACCCAAATTGGAAAATTTTTACTCCGCCATACATTTTGAGGGGAAATTTTCCACTCACTCGCCCTACATTCTGAGCTGAATTTTCCACTCGACACCCTAGCGCAAAACTATTTTGGGCCACTGCTTCAATGACCCTCCAACAGTTTTGTTGGGAGGAGTGGACTTTTGTGATCGCTGATATTCACACGTGTCATTGATATTCAATACACATTTAACACGCGCATTGGAGGGGGCGTCGAAGGCGCGTAAGCACCCTTTCTTCCAAGGTGGCCGGAGAACCGCTCGTAGCCGAAAAATGATACTTGGCCACATTTGAGAGAATTCAACGGCGCATCGATTGTTGACGATTTTTTTAATCGGTCAGAGTTTTTGACTTATAGGCTTTCAAAGTCAGACCTGCATTTTGAAATCACTACAATCACGCGGTCAGACCGGTTCACTTGCATTGGAGATCGAGTGGCAATGTCATAGCGCCATTTAACCGGGATGATATGCCAAGGTCACCTCACAAGAAGGTCAAGGTCAATGTCAATTCCAAAGGTCACAGGTCAAGGTCATATCACTACTTCCAAGGTCATTGACCTCAGTGCTTCCGGTCAAATGGCGTTACCCGTTCTGACGTATATTACGCAATGACGTCATAGTTAAGGTACCACAATGCAAAGATCAAGGTCAAAGGTCATTGGGAAAGGTCAATCCTCATTTCCCAGCACACAATTGCTATAGTGCTGGTCATATTGTACATTATAAGTAGCATATCATATCGTGACCTTATAGGTCAATGAACTTGAATGAGCTTGACCCCAAAATTGTAGGGAATGTTCTTTGCAGCCTTTCCTCTATGACCCTGTTCAGCCTTTAGCTTATTCCCGCCTAATTCCCGCATAATCACGGCATTTTCCAATCGGTCCCCAGCATGGCCAGGAATCGACCTTTATGATCTCGTTTGACCTTTAAAATATTGACCTAGGCCAATGACAATTAATCATGATGTAGATCACCATAGCCCTCACCACCTTCCAAACGGCGTTTTTCTACGAGTCTTAGTTTCTGAGATCTTAGTGGGGCCCTACCAGGCCCCTCCTCCAGTGCGCGTTAGTGTCAGACCGCTCTCCAGTGCGGGTGTTCAAGCAGCCTAACACAATCTAACTGTGTTGGCTTACAAGTTGGCGGAGCATTGTCCTGGTTAACAAGTTGACATCGAGTTATGAAGTCATAGCATAACATACATCATACTGAATAATACCACCCAACTGGAATACTGGGGTCAATGACCTTAACCTGAAGCCTTTGAAATTGACCTTTATGTAGAGCGACCTTGACACATAACCCGATAATGACCTTATTACGTCACCGCTCCGTCTACAGTGCAAGCGAACTGATGCGACCGCGCGATTGGGATGGTCTCAAAACATAGGTTTGACTTACCAATTTTCAAAATTTTCACAGATCAACGCGCTCACGCTTTCTCTCAAATGTAGCCGAGTAGCGTTTTCCAGCGGCGAGCGGCCCCCTGGTCACCCCGGAAAACAAGGTGGGAGGTACTTTAGACCCCTCCATTGCGCGCGGTAAGTCTGACAGTTCCATGGTATCCTTATTTGATTACTTTCTGAGACCTGGGTACACTTAAGATCATAAAGGCATTTCCGCGAGGGCAAAACTATTTTGCTCAAAACCGTACCGTTCAGGGCGGATTTTCTGAAGAGGAAGACTACTGATGTCTGTTACAGGATTTCGAGCGATTTCCGGTCCTTTCGAGCCAAGCCCTAAAGAACTGACTCGACTTCCGACAACAAATCGGTGTGAGGCTGGCTTTCTAGCGATAATGCTTTAGAAAAACAAGTCCGAGGAACCATGGTAACCTAGAAAAACATATTAGGTGCACCTTAATGGCAGCAGAGCTCACAACAACAAAAAACTGTTGAAATAAAGTATTTGTGCTCTCCATCTTAGCTTCCTCTGCAAAAAGGGCACAACCCATACATTGGCAAACAATTAATGTTACTTCTAAAGGTGAAAATATCGATGGGTACCATAGGGTAGAAAATATATATTTAACGGCGGAATCAAAATATCATCTAACCGTTAAAAAGGGGTCACCATGCCGTAAGTGTTGGAATTTACTGGTGATGCATGACGTGTTGGTCATGTGAAGCCTCCCAGTGTCAGGGAAGTATATTTTTGACCATCGACAAAAAACTGAATTCCTGGTGGTCAAACGGCCAAGCACAAGACAGATCGGCAATCTGAGAATAAGAGCCGTTCCTGAGGTGTGATGAAACCCATAATTTTCCAGACTTAAGCACAATTCCTGGCATCCTCTCCGTAACTTTAACTTCTGAGATAGGCTCTGCCATTGGAGAAAACAGACTTAAAACCGCTTAATCGTGACTGTGAAATATTAATGTTACATCTTCGCGAATCAAATTAGTCATCCAACCCCAGTGGCGGATCCAGGGCGGGGGGGGCAAAAGGCATTTGTCCTTCCAAACGGAAAAGCTCGGGGCAAAACTATGTTTTTGCGCCCCCCAAAGCGGTCGACCTCCTTTTTGTCCCGACTCCTTTAAAGTTTATAATCAAGATTTTGGTGCTTCAACTCTCATCTTCAAACAGAACCAGTTAAGTTCAGTTTAAGTATTGGGCCTTGGATAGGAAAAAGATATCCTGAGCACATATTTTCACCCCGTGACGTTCTTTTTGCTTTCCGTCTCATATTTTTCACTGCATGCCGTTTTTTACTTTGGTTTGCCCCTCCCCCAAACCAACCAGCTTGATCCTCCACTGTCCAGGCCCTTCTTTTCCGTTTACTCGCCTTTGATACTTACATCCAACTCCCTGAGACCACAAGCCATAACACAAGGCGAACGAATTTCAACCAAACAGTAGGAGGTAAAGTTTCAGTCGATCTTCAAAACTGATCGTAAACAATCTGATCGTAAACAATCGTCTAACCTTCGACATCACACTGCCGTAGTTTCAGGTGATGTCTAGCGGTTATGTAATTTGAGCGTCAGCAATTATATAATTTCAGAAACTTCAAGCACTGAAACGTCGCCGCGAGTTTACATAATTTCAACAAACACGTATCGACCAGTTCCGTCACCAGTATCCGGCAATGGAAATTAACGAAGCCATGGAACAGATGGTGCAACCTCCGGAAAATGGTTTCAGCACTTACGTAACTTTTCCTGTTAATGTGCTTATATAAGTATGCAAAAAAGTTGTATGCTATCTATGCATTATGATAGATGGGTCAGCGAATTTGAACTTCCAAAAGATACTACATTAAAAAGCCTCAACTAGCGATGCGCCAGTTCCATCTTCGCTGTGGTCAGGAGAGGTACCGACGGAGCTCAGCACCACAGCCCCGGTTGCACGGAATGATGCAAGCCAACACTGGGCGTAAGCGTCCAACGGTACCCGACGGCCTTTCGAGGCCACGCGCGGCTAAGCAAGTTCACAGAGGCCAGCCAACTCAGGTTTCAACAGAGAGCGCCCGCATTGTCCCCGCGCAGGGGCTATGACCTGGATCCAAGCGTGTTGTGTGTGCCTTGCTGGTGATCTTGTCCGTCCGTTGGGGGCGCGTGTTTATGGAAAACAAGTTAATGTTTTATTATTAATTACAGATAAGACACGAATTTGAATAAACTGAAGTGGCGAGTAAAACTGGAACAGTGCCCGGACCACAGACGTCAGTGGTTACAGTATTCCAATCGGTCTTGCTTCAACAGATGATCCTACATATCTCTGTAAAAATTAGGTATCTTAGGACGAGGTCCTAACAACGAAGCAAACCAATTTTATAGCCATATGAAGTAAAATAGTCCTGCCATCTAGCCTTGACCTCGACAGCTGACCTCAAATAGACTTCAGGTACCTCCGGGAGCAACAATGAAGATGTCCTCGCAACACACCCGCCCAGCTGCGGACAATGAGAGGCAGGGTGAGATCCCACTGAACTCAAGTGTCCGTAATGAGCTTGACAGGACAACTGCACTGATGCTTGACCACACCATGCGCCGGTTAACAACCGCCCCGGCGGGCCTCCGAACCACCTTCGTCCTGGTGGGGGTGTATAAACACCCCCTCCCCGAACTAGGCTAATATGCGGGATAGCAAAAAAACACGAAGACCATTCGATAGTCCAAACACATTCATAACGAAACTACATCGGCTACAATTTGGCTCAGGTCCATATCGAGGTCACCACAGAGCAAAGAAGGCTGCATGTTAGAGCAAAGCTTTTGGGCTCTATCGTCTGAAAGAGTTGAGTTAGAACCATTTCGTGGGCACCATTCGCTTCTTCTGATCACGGCAAATCGAAATGATTTATGAGATGTCTATAATATGTCAAAACATAAAAATGACCTGACCTCAGGTCAGGTCAAGGATACTTTCCAACCCAACATAGTCCATATGCACATCAGTTGACTCGAAATAGTAATACAAACGTAATTACATCAAAATAAAAGCTGTATCATCATTTCCAGCAAAGTTATTGACCCAAGTCTGAAAACTGCTGTAGTAGCCACAGGTGGCCTCTCAGAGGTCACGGGTCAAAAATTTCAGCATGAACCTGGAAAGGGGCCAGGATACTGTGATTTGGATAATACGAAGGTACTATCGGAGGTTTCTACACAAATACAGCCCAATTCCTCTTAACCCCATGTATTTTCAATGGAGAGGTCATGGTCCGTACCTCACCCTAGGTTATCGATATGAAAAATCCCGGGATATTTTTGGAGCCCTCGGTGGGCCCATTATGTAGTATAAGTTTCAATCCGATAGATTCCCCAATTTCTTACTAATGCATTTTTTGGAGGCGAGGTCACTTGACCTGAAATTTTGGGGAAAGTTGCGGAATTGATCAAAGATAAGGTGTGCTAAGTACGGCTGCGTTTCGTGTCGGCCTTTTTTCGTGCCGCCAGAAAAACCCGAGGGATGTTCAAACACCCCCCCCGGGGCGGAGTTAAAGGAGGTGCTGGGAGGACCCATAAGTGGCTCGTAAGACGTCCGGCGTGCTGCCAAAGCCAGGCGGGCGGTCGGTGGGCGTCGCTGCTCTCGGCCGAGCCCGCGGCCTCCGTGCCGAAATATAGCACGCGCCTGAATGCCACTCGCTGCTGACCTGCCAGATCTCCCTTTTGCTCCTTATTGCGCAGCGGGGCCGTGGCTCAAGAGCAATGGCATGACAGCGGTTATTGTCGGGACACACAACCGGTTCTATGGTACTCAGCCGAATAAGCGATAATGTGAACATAAGAACATAAGAACATAAAGACATAAGAATATAAGTCTACAGGCTATGAATTAGCGCCACGTTTAAGTTCATCTTTGATAACATGGGACGGCTCAAGGCTCCCAGCGTCATGGTAAATACACAAATTGAACATGAAATAAAGAGTTCCTTCTGGGTGTGCTTAAACACAATGTTGTTACTGAATTATTGCGAATCAGCCCCACAGCCATGAAGAAATCAATGATTCTATTTACCCGACACTTTGGTGAATAGAAATGTCAACTTTCTTTTGCTTCATTTTCCATTCTTAACTATAGTCCCACAACAGCACACACACACGATATATTTCCTTATTTTACACGACCAATAAAGTTGGAGCATTATATGATCTGATTCAAGTCCTGCGCTCACAGATACAACTACCATCTTCCACATCTGTTCCACAAACTTCCTAAAGGCCTGGCTCCGCGGTGTCACCACGCTGGAATGCGTGTGAAGCCATGACATAATCTGACCATTTCTTTAGGTCAGGCAATACCAGGTCAAGGAACTGTTCAAAATCAAGCGAACCGACCTCGAAACCAAAAATCATGGGTTTCAAGCGGCGCAAAATGAATATCTGCCTACCAACCAGTTGCAAACTAAAATGATACAGTGAGGTTACTAGTGCCTAGAAACCTGCTATCTCGGAATTCTCATATTTTTTACCTAACGTGAAACAAATTTTTGTTACCCCATTATAAGTCTATGAATGGTGAAAATATGTCTTTTTCAGTACATATTGCATAAATCAACTCCTTATACATTTATTTTTTAGCACGATCCTGATATGAAATTGAGTGTTTGACTATCTCACCTGTCAAAGGTCATGTGAGGTCACCAGAGCAGACTTTGATTCTTTAGCCAATACCTTCGCACTAAATTTAGATAGATGTCGCGTTTTTATTTAATTGTGCTTATCTTGTCAAGGGGAGTCGAGTGATGTGCAACATGATCATACCAGGTCACCGTGTGGCCGTGACCTGACTTAGTCGGGTCATTTTCACCATTTCACCTAGCATGATATGCATTATTCCATTCACCATGATAAAAGGAGTCCAAGGATGCCTAACAATTGTTCTTTTTGAAATATGGAATTAAAAATATATCAGGAAAAATCTACAATACTTTGTAATGAGTCAATGGAACCTTCTTTGTCATCTGGTGACCTCAATATTGACCTCGACTACAAAGAGTCCGAATAATTTAGCTTCGTCTCGTCAAGGGCTTTCTGCTACCGCCCATAATTTTGCTTTAGCTTTTCCGGGAAATTAAACATGGAGGCGGTATCCAAATACGTTCCCTGGGGTCCGTCATGTCAGGTGCCCCAGCGGGGTGCAAGTTAAGATACTTAAACCTGATTAAATTACCGACCAATTTCAACAATTCTTTCGCCATATTTGCATGGCCCAACACTTTTAGACTAGAGGAAAATTCTGACAACCCAAAATATAAGATTAGAAGTTGTATGTTTCTTCAACGAATTCTGACACCTAGCGTTCCGACGCAGTAACTTTATACAGCTGGTGATGCTGCGACGTAGTGTCGGCCTTGACCCGAGCTCTCCCACGTGCCCGCGTGGCATATACTGCGTGCTCTCGGTAAGTGCCAAGTGAGGCTGCCTATACGTGCCTCCCAGCCTGGCAAGTGCATAATTACAGTGCAGACGAGAAAAAGCACGGCAGAACAGAGGCACGGGGCAGACTTGTTGATGACTAATTTTTTTCAGTCGACTCAAATCTGACTCATAGCTTAAAAGCTGACACTGATTCTGACTCGACTCGCTGTGTTGAAAATGATGAGCCGACTCGACTCAACCAAAATTCAGAAGTGAGTCGACTCAATTCTGACTCAAATAAACATTGAGTCAGAGTCGACTCCGACTCATAATGGTGGCCAAGTATGTACACAAAAATGCACATTTCCTTTAATAGTACACAAATTCCAATACATTTATTCATGGTATTACCTATTTAATAACTGCACATTTCTTTCAATAAAATGTCAATTGCAATGCATTTATCCATGGCATAAGTTAAGTCTGATAGGAATGAAGATAGGTGCTAAATGTGAAGATATGAGTGAGATGAAGAGCCTGAAGGCTTTTCATTTTGAAGGTATGTCCATCATGAGTAACGTCATAATTAAGGCAATAAGCGAGGTTTCAAACACAAAGAACAGGACTCAATATTTTAACATTTGACATTTTGAGTGGAAATACCTGTCACAGTGCATTCTGAACAATTATGTGACAAATTAAGCTTAGAAATACATAATAAGCCGCGTCGAACCGACCCTGTGCACCACCACCTCAATCAAAAACAAACATTGGGCGCTCGCGTTGTCCTCCCAATAAGGCTGTGGTAAATACTATACTACAGATGGCGCACTGAAGACATTACGCGTACCTAACCTCCTATTAGACAAAAGGTGACGATCAGGGCAGTTAAATAACGATACATAGCAGTTTAAAAATCATGTGACTTAAGAAACCGGAGAAAATCTGCAAACCTTGCCCTAAGGCTACAAAGCAAAGCTAATATACTGTGGCGCACAATGATGGTTTTGTGACTGGAGTGGCGCGCGTGGGGTGCAGGGGGTGCAGTGCTATGTCGTGTGCGGGCAGTGGGCGCTAAATAGGTAAATGGTAATCAACAATTTAAGAGTGGTGGTTTGTGAGATACTTGATGTTCAGGGAATGCCAGAGATAGGACTGAGTTTTACTTTCTGTATAGAGATCAGTAAGCTCAGTGTTGTGTCGTAGGTGTTTATATTATCTACCAGGAGATGTCCTTAAACCATGACAAATCAGAAAGTACTTTTAAAAAGCAGCTAATTGAAGCTTTTAGTTTCAGTTTTGACCCATTTCAAGGTTTATGTGCAAAACAATATTTTTGTTATCCTCTAGCTGGCGTTGATATTACTTAGTTTTTTTGTGCTCAGTTAACCAAAGAGAGAAAATGGAAAATAAAGATATGGCTTTCTAAGAGTGAATTATTGCATGACTATTAGCTTAGGACTTTTATGGTGTGCACCCTCAAAGTCAAAGTCTAATATGTGCCAAATCCCATTTATTATATGATTTTGCACGCTATTACTAATATCAAATGGAACCACTAGGAAGTGTGTGTGCTTTTGAAACTGCATATTTTACATAACTTATTTTTGTTAATGACTATCCTGGAATGGGTGTAGCGTTGCTATGAATAATAATAAGTTCCCTATTATTAGAAAATGCAATATGAAATCCTTCAAATTATTTGAAACATTTCTAAATGTCAGCCATGCGATCCCATATGTTAAGAAAGAGTGCTGAGTCGACTCACCCCGACTAACAGCTTGAGGCTGACTCTGATTCCGACTCGACTCAACTGGTCGGCAGTTGAGCCGACTCAGACTCAACTCAAATCTGAAGTGAGTCGACTCAACTCTGAGTCAGAAAATTCTGAGTCGACAGTCGACTCCACCCGTCCACTAAGTCTGGCACGGGGGTGGGGTGGTCAGCACGGTCGCTTTCCACGCGGCCAACCCGGGTTCAAGGCCCGGCGGATCCCCTGAATAAGGAGCAATCTGGCTCCCGAGAAACCCTTCCGACAGATAAAGAGTTCGCGACGCCATATGACTCTGGCGATTGCGCGTCGATAACCCCCAAAAATTACTATGTCATGTTAAATACCTCGATCTTTCCAGAGCTGAGCTCTGAGAGGGAGGGGAGTTAACGACGCATCAACTGCTAATGCTATACGGTGCTGAGCTCTGAACTTCCATTCTTTTCAAAATAAGCAATGACTGATTGGGTTTATCTATCTGGTTTTGGAGACCCCTGACACAGTGTCACACCCATCCCTCCAACGAAGATTGCATTTTGTGACGGTGACGTCTCTTGCTTTTTTCTAGATGACTATGGAGCTTCTCCATGAGACACGTTGAAATAGCCACCACCTAAAATAGCAGACACCGGCGCCAGGGCAACTCTACTCGTAATTCCCACAAGATGCCCCGTGAGTTTTCCCCTCTCCCTAACTTAATTCTAAACCCATCGCTGTGTGAAATCAATCCTTAAAAAAACTTTTGGTCTTCGGCCTTATCCTATACATAGCGGATAGCTGAAAATAGAGCTATTTGGCTTAGACGTATTTGGTTCCCTTGTGCTTGTCTCACTCGGTTAGGATTACAAAGAATATCAAATACAATGCCATATCTAAATCCATCACTGATCGCGGGCCAGTACGCATTCCGCGAGGGCGGGGAGAACGCCTCCCACCGAACACTCGCCAAGTGGCTTCCGTACCAAATATATTTAGAACTCCTCGTATAAATATAGAACTAAGGAATCCGAAGGAGCGCGCCGGGTACCGGAAAAGACGCTCGGCAGATCATCTACAAGCCAGGACACCTGTGACAGCCCGGCTCAGGCCATGGTGGCACCACAGAGTACACAAAGGCTCCGGGCAGCTGGACTGTACCATAAACACTCATGATTCACCCGTGTCGCGTGAAGGTTGGGATTGGTGGTCATGGATCTTAACCCATCTCTTTCCTAATCTGATAAAGACTCAGTGTCGTAGTTTGAAAACTCCAGCACATCACGAAAGAAGGCATGAGAAGCAACGTAGCTAAGCAACCTTGTTTGCAATCCACGTCTGCCTTGGCCCACCGCTCCCACGAGCAAGGTTAACACGACAAAAAAGCGAAGTGGGTCGCAGATAAGCTGAAAGCCACGCTGGGTATCGATACACGGGCGCAGGAACGGGGGAGGGCAGGGGTAGCGGCTGCCCCAAACTTTCGGACTCGGGGGCAGTGCCCCCTAACTTTGAGCCGATTCCGGACCTTTTCCGTTGACAAATCAAGTGATAGCCGAATCATGTTTGACCCCACCAGCGGTGGCAACTCCCCTCCTCTTCAACTTGGAAAAATGCATGTGCCTATGAGCGCTGCGCATTTGGGCAGCTCTACAGGGCCCGGGCGGGATCTAAGCTGCGCAACAACGACGCCAAAACATACCGGCGCGCTATCAGGACCGGACCTGTCCGGTTAGCGCCGGCGCGGCGCAGTCGCTCTCCCACAACGTAGCCAGTCCACGGCTGCGCGGGCGAGCCTGGCCCGGATCGGAATTTCCCGCCGGCACTGCAGGGACCCTGAATAAACCAACAAAGGAGGGCAGCACTCAAATATTCTCCACGGACTTTGACGTCAAGGGTGGCGAATGACGTTTTTGGCAAGGGGTTTTCAAAAAAACCGACGTGGTCCCCAGATGCATGTTTAAAGATCAGGACATATTTCGCACACCTGCCCACGTCCCTTCCAGCTTCCACGTCAAAAAGATTTCACGGGATAGGACTAACACGGATCTAGTGTCCGACGAAGGGGACAATAAATGTGTTTGCAGGGCTGCGTTGACGTCAATGACATCGATCAAAGCGATAGAGCCTACGTGCCGGCTGAGCACTGACGTCAACAGCTGGCCACCCCCCCCCATGAACTGGCGTGCAGATTAGCGCTTGGCCTGCGGCGGCGCGCACGGGTCGCCTGGTCGCACTCGGCAGGTCGGCTAAATACACGCTGGGACACGTGGGCAGCTACACATATTTCACGAGGATGAGCCTCCGGACGTGATATGGTACAAGTGCTGTACGGGGGCATAACTCGCATCAGGGTGAATCGTACCTTCTTCCTATGAAGATGAAACCGACTGTTCCCAGGTCAAAGAAGGCTGAAACTCGCGCAGGTCCTCAACGCCAAAATCCCGACAGCGGACTTAGTATGTTATAAGCAACTGATACAAGTCAACGTTACAAGCAAGGTCACGATTGAGTCCTAATCAATCTGATTCAGGCCAGCATTCAGCACGGGTGACCCCAAAGTAGGTCAGAAGGAACGGTGGAGGTGGTTAATATTGACTCCGCAATTTAGTGTTTTGTGCCCCGAAAAATTCCTTCTTTTCGGTCCACACAGACGACAAGAACGAAAGTTCATGAGAAGGGACCAGATACACAAGCAAAATATGACAATTGAGTGACGACAACCAGGAAATTTAGGACCAGAAAATATTTTTCAGCTATGAGCAGGCTCTGGCAGCTCTGATCAGAGATTGTGCGTCGTTTCCACTTAGCTACCAACCCACCGTCCGCGCAGAGAGGGGAGCGAATGTCGACAAGGCACATAACGGCCGGCCGAACATGCACCCAACTTACTGAGCTGCCAGCAAGCAAGAAATTATAAGCCCTTCTGCTTTCAGGTAAAAGCGTTCCGTTATTCCCAGGGGAAAGCACGGGCAATATGGTATGTATGTACGTGACAAGGAAGAAATAGGGAGCGTGGGGCTTGAGTAAGCCGGCGTCAGCCAAAGCTTAGCCTCAAAAAGGATTTTATGATGTATGACGGCGTATGTTACGGGTATTCACATTCACGGTGAGATATGACATTTTGTGACATATTTCGAGTGAATTTTGTGTTGATTGCTGCAATAGTAAAAAACACAGCAGTGATATGGTCAAGGTCATTCAATAGGAATGTCCCAGGGATTACCATTTGTACGAGGAAGGTCGTGTGGAGGCCCCTCGCTTTCCGCCAATTTACCTATTTTCAGCATTTTGACTATTTTTTCGCAGCAAAACAAGGTAAAGCTAAACAATGGTCACTTGCAGACCGTTGATAGCAGGGTGAACAGCATTCCGAACTGACCTAGAATCAATTAATCAATACCGTACTTCGGAACGTTGAGGGACAAGCTTCGTGGGACCTTCTTCACGATAGCGGTAGAAAGCATTTCTCTCGGATAAAAATCCAGCCGCTTCATGCGTTGGAATGCCCTTCGAAGCTTGAATCGCAAATCTGTACCCAAGGCATGAGAACCACCCTCAATCTTCCAACTTGGGCATTGTTTAGCTAAGACACTTATTCAATATATGCAGATGTGTATTCTGAATGTTCAGATAAACAAATCGGATCAGGACTCTCGGCAACTGGTGAGAACCAGTTTGGCGGTGATTTCTACGATTTGCCCGGTTCAGAACAAAGTCGCAGACCGGTGTAAAAGCAGCCTTCCAAGACACTAGACCAATGAGGAAGCGGCACCGGACCTCGAACAGCTGAGCGTGGTGCCACCGCGGGCTAAAATCTAAACGGAAATGGCTGGGGCTGACAGAGGGCAGGTGTGCCGGGGGCAGTCGGTCTAACGGCCGATTATAGCGCAGCGCTGCGGTCGGTCCGACTTACTCAGCTGCCGGCTCGGTCACGTGACCCCGGCCGTCCCACCTGCGCCGGCAGACAGCGGCAGCCCCGCGGCTATGCAGCGCGTGCCCGGCGGCGGGCAGCTGGCAGGGCGGTCCCACCCTCGGACGTACAGTGGGAACACGGAGACAGGTACCGACAGCTGATGTCTACACGGCTGCACATCAGCCGACTGCACCTGCAGCAGCGGCCTGTTAGTGGCAGACGTGCCGTCCGGTGTCGGATCCCCCGGCGGAAACACAACCGCAACTTAACGGTGCTGACCCGCGGCATACGGCTATTGTCAAATATTTCAAACAACTATGGATGTTCCACCAGAATTCGTATGTTATTAGGGATCCTTCGACGTCAACTCTATATGTACGATACAGGTGTGGTTGTATATGGCTTTGACTTCTCTCTAAGAAAATGCGCGAGTTGGCGGCTCCCTGGCTGGCCGATCGGGACCGATCTGACTGAACGCGATAGACAACTACTCGAACATCAAACAGTAAATCATGCCCGACACAAATACGTCTTATAGTAAAACAAGTTCTGGACAGACAATATCCTCTAGTCCTTTAGTGGACCAGGGTGGCCCTTGAATGCTCCCACTCCCTTGTGGTTTCCCCAGACAGAACCCCCTTTGTCCAAGAACAGCCAGGCAAAACAGTCGTGCGGGGCGGGCAGTTCCCGTTTTGCTGGTAAGGGCAGGGCTTAATCAGATTACACCTGATCCGGGGAACTTACCGGGGATCTGAACTAATTCCTCCAACAGAAAGTAAGAGCGTTCACAGCTGAGCCAGCACCCCACGTTTAGGCAGAATCAAGAACTAGTAGGTGGGCAGTATCTAAAGGTTCCAACACCTATCAACACATCACCATCATATGATTTTCATGTATGTACCTAAGACACAACGGAAGTATCGCAATGTCTTATACATCCTTGGACAACATGCAAACGTTATCAGCTAACTTATGGTTTTGCGTGGTGTCCAAGGAGATACATGACTGAATGTTGAAGGTTGGAGGATACCCTTTGTTCATAAACATATCATGATTAAGACAAAGAATAGAAAAATATAGCGGGGAGTGGTGTGACCCAGAACATTTTTAGCCAACCATTCTAGCAGTTCCTAGTTTTGGGCATACAGGAAAGGGAAGGGCACTCCTGCCTCCCTAATAATGGGTGGGGAATAAAGAATAAGATGTGGTCAAAACTGTTCAAATGTGATCCTGCAGGGCCGTGAATATCTTTATAATACACTATACATAGTCCTATATTAAGTATTATCATATTTAATTAGTATATATTTAGTCCTATCCTAGGTGACTGGTGACTGTACCCTTGTATATTAAGCTATTAATTAGTGTGTTTTAGAGACTGACCATAAACAGTCATTAGAGCATGATTGATGCCTGTTAATCACTGCACTACATGTTGGACGGGACCGTGCACTTACACCTGTTTACACCCGCTGACCATCAGCAATCTCTTCAAGATCCCAGTTTGTAGCCCTCGCTGCCGTTGGGTTACCGGCTATAAATTTCTGGTCGGACACCCGTTGCACGTCCAGATCAGCAGTCGCCCGAAGGGCTTCAAAATGGGCTACTCTGAAGCTCATGATCCTGATATTGTTTTAAGCAAAATGGCGAGTAAGGTCTAAATTCAAGAAGAGGACAAAACCAACCTTTAGTATTAAATGCTTAAAATTCGTTGTCATGCATTTTGCAGGCAAAGTTTTCACAAGTTGCATGTACTTTGTACTGCAGTTTCTCTGGGGCCAGTCCACTCCTATTAATCAAATAAATAAAAAAATTATATATTTTTTTTTTATATATATATATATATATATCTACTCCTCGATTATAGTTTTAATTAAAGCCAAAATGGCCTGCTGGTGGGAACGAAAAACCTTAACCATGTACGCTTTCCATTTGAAATTTCGAATATTAGTGTCCTGCTGAAGCTGATGCTGAAACATAGAACATAATATGCATGTTCACCTGACCACTTTCTATGTCGATGAGACTCTGTCTCTGTTTTTTTTTTTTTTTTTTTTTTTTTTTTTTTTTTTTTTTTTTTTCTTTTTTCCTTTCTTTTTTTCTCTTTTTTCGCTGCCCCGCCTGCCTTCGCCTGCCTGCCTGCCTGCCCGCTGCTTCTGTCTCTCTCTCTCTCTCTCTCTCTCTCTCTCTCTCTTCTCTCTCTTTCTCTCTCTTTCTCTCTCTCTCTTTCTCTCTCTCTCTCTCTCTCTCTCTCTCTCTCTCTCTCTCTCTCTCTCTCTCTCTCTCTCTCTCTCTCTCTCTCTCTCTCTCTCTCTCTCTCTCTCTCTCTCTCTCTCTCTCTCTCTCTCTCTCTCTCTCTCTCTCTCTCTCTCTCTCTCTCTCTCTCTCTCTCTCTCTCTCTCTCTCTCTCTCTCTCTCTCTCTCTCTCTCTCTCTCTCTCTCTCTCTCTCTCTCTCTCTCTCTCTCTCTCTCTCTCTCTCTCTCTCTCTCTCTCTCTCTCTCTCTCTCTCTCTCTCTCTCTCTCTCTCTCTCTCTCTCTCTCTCTCTCTCTCTCTCTCTCTCTCTCTCTCTCTCTCTCTCTCTCTCTCTCTCTCTCTCTCTCTCTCTCTCTCTCTCTCTCTCTCTCTCTCTCTCTCTCTCTCTCTCTCTCTCTCTCTCTCTCTCTCTCTCTCTCTCTCTCTCTCTCTCTCTCTCTCTCTCTCTCTCTCTCTCTCTCTCTCTCTCTCTCTCTCTCTCTCTCTCTCTCTCTCTCCTTCGAATTAGGCTAAAGCTGTTTTACATTTGTGACTAGCAAAGCCATCTCATCTGAATCTATTTTGACGACACTGTCGTGCTCTAAAGTTCATAAATAAATCCAGCGTGTTTAGGCGAATGTAAGTACCTTTGTGAACATCGTCATCACAATTATTGTTGGGGTTTCGGGTGCACCGATGTGTGTAGGCATGTGGCGCCCGAATCGTTATAAACGTCTGGTAAATTTTTAAGTGATATTTCACTCAGACCAGACGTGCAGCATTTAAAGTATTAATTCTGACATTACCTAAAATTTACGTCCAAACCAAATCATAATAAAAATATATTATTATAACTGGTCTACTCGTAAAACATCCATTTGAACACTCCTGGGCCTAAGACCTTACCCGATTCAAATCTCTTTAATTTTAGCGTAGATAAACAACACTAAAATTTACGATTTCCCGAGCAAGACAAACATAGCCCTTGAACGAAGGCGTATTCGTGCAGACTCTTCACTCGCACTTAGCCACGTTTACTTAATCTTCTGCCCGGCTTAAGATGTCTAAGTCGATTACAACTGCCTCAATTCCTGTTTAGGCATACGTTTTACGGCGGGAGTATGAGTCACCGACTTGCAGCGCGTGATGGACAACCGCTCAGAGCGGCCCACAATCGCGTGTAGCTTCCATACAGGGCATTTGTCGCCACGCTTTCCTGTTTCGTGCGAAATTCCTCAACGTTGACACACTCCATCACAAAGCGAGCGATAGGCGAAGCATATTGCCAAAACCAGGAAGATGGGATGGGTTGTTTAAGGGGTAAGAACTCACAAGCCCGACTCAAGGCCGCGTGCAGACTTGGCACAAAGGGAACCAGCAGCCTGATCTGCCTAGCTTCGCATACGAACAGCGTGTAGCGGAATCGCTATGACCTAATTCGTCACATCAATTATTATCAGACGATTTCTGGGTAGTCTTTATCAAGCTTCAGGCGCAGCCAGCATCATTTCACAGGAACAGACCGGAAGGTGCCACGACAAGCCAAAAGGCACATGCCAGTGGTTACGCACATTTTGATGTCATAGGAAGCAGGCAGCATGAGCAAGATATTCCTAAAATACGCACGCATCCTTCACCACAGGAGAAACAAGCCATTCAGTGGGTCACTTTTGCCTAGAAACTGGGGACTTGTCGATGCTAAATGTCAGAATGGGGCAAATGAGTCAATGCCATCCTACCCAACGGAAGTGCGTCCCGCTATATTCCCGCTAGGAAAATGTATCCCACAAGTGATCCCGTACCGTCCCAAATGGAACCTGTAAAATTTGGCCGCGTCACGCTCCGTCCCATCCCGTGCAAACCTCTGGTCCGATGGTTCCTCTCATCAGTCACGAGCACTTCAGACTCCCTCTCTTGGGGGTCAGTGTCCTCCCAGTCATCACGGACTTCAGAACATAAGAACATCAGGCCCTTTCTCTATTGAGAACTCTTTAAAACGCAATGAGGTTCCCGTCTTATGAAATTACGCTAGAACCCTAATGAACTAAAATATGAGGAAGTAAGCAGCAATGTCATTTCAAATGTTACGAAGAGCCTGCCTGAATTCTGATGGTACAAATTTCAATATTTGGTTTCCAGGGAAATTTCGAGTAGAAATGTTCGGCATACATGGTCGCAAGGAGTGCTAGCAGAGCGGCACAAAGGCCTGTATTCCCTAATGCCGTGCCACGCTCATGTCCTCAACGGCAGCTATGTGACGGAGCGAGCAGGTATAGAACAGCTTCTTTCCTTCGGTAATGCAGGACAGTAGGCATAGAATGGCTTCTTTCGGTCGATATTGCAGGACAGTGTGCATAGAACTACTTCTATCGTCCGATATTACAGGAGAGTGTGAACAGGAGGGAGGAGTTTGGCCGCAAGTTTCTGGTTTTTCTTGAGAACACCAGAGGGGCACCAGACTACAAAAAATCACCAGGGTGAAGACCCCTACCTGGGGAATATGCAGTTCTGCCACCGACCCAAATATTTCCTGATAAATATAACTACATAGCATTCTCCACCGAGTTCATTGGTGTTTAATCCACATCTACAGCAAGTCATGCCCCCTCCGGAAGTCTCTCAAGCAACATATCGACGCATCATTATTTTCATTGTTAGGGTTTAAGGGAGCACTCACTTTCAAGGCCATGTGTCACCCTCCGCGGGGGTTTGCCCTCCACCGTGTTGCTGTGAGTCCCTGTCTTTCTACTCCCACTGACAAGTTCTGGCATATGAAGACAACCATTCCCCCTCCCCCTTCCCCCTAGCCGCTAGACCATATCCATTCGACAGCCAATGGAGTCGGAGGTGACCCACAGTATTCCTGTCACATAACTCGCACCAGTGCGGGGACCCGTGTCCGCCCCACCGGCAGGAGAAAGCGGGAGAGAATCCCCAAGATCTGAGACACCACTCTACGTGGCGGGAAGCAGAAAGGGCGTTAGGCTGTCTTGATCTCAAACGAAAATTGTATACACCATTATTTGGTTAGCCACATTTTGAAACAAAACAGAACAAAACGAAGAGGGCATGTCAAAGAATGTTCATATAGGAATACGATGGAAACTGAGCTTTTCTGGGATGACGGTGACATAGCCAAGCTATAGAAAATGCGTAAGCACCACTGGAATTATCTCGTCAAGCCGGATCGAATGGTTAATCATAAAATCTTGTCAGGTCCTACAAACGAAGTGAGCTAAGGCTAGGTGAAAGTCAGTGTATGCCAAAATGCATACCCCTCGAACCGCAGGGAAAAGCAAAACACAATGACGTAAAATAAAGACTATATTGTCATACCTTGTGAAGCCTTGGAAGTTAATACAATTTCCCATACAATAATATTATAATAATTTCCCCACACATTAATATTTTACCGAACTCCAGGTCATTGATGTAAAAATCCCGTTACCACAAGTTGCACTCTGTAACCGAATTGTGCAATTTGAATCTAAAATAGATAGATTGTAGTTGCGCTTACAGCTACACCCTTTAATATTTTTGAAATTAGGTCACTTGACCTGAACCGGTAACGTGACCTGATATGGCCTAGGCCTAAAATAATGTTACGAATTATGGAAACACTAGACAGGACAGGTTCATCAAAACACAGTGGTGCTGCGCGCCACTTGTTTACTTCTGTTCAAACCATCGTGGGCAGGTGGTGGGTACCCACCCCCCCCCCGTATCCCCTAGCGGTCATTTCCAATTAGCAAGGTCATACAGCGAACTCCTTCAGTCCAGTGAAGAGGTGATGTACCGATGTTTACAAAGGCAGGGCTCTCACACGAGCTTTCAGAAAGAACTCTTCTTGCTGCCTCCCCGGGCGTCAGTCATCGTTACACGTTAAATTTAAGCATAGTGCTAAGCAGAAGAAAGAAGACCGTCCCTCCTATGACAGGGCACAAATTTAGAACGCCGCTTCCACGAGCTCCCTCGGCAATGATGACACCTATCCAGCCGAGCACAACCCTACAAGAAACATGCGCGTCTGTGCCAAGCTGGCCGGCCAGATCCCCTACCGCAGCATGACTGGGCAGAATCTGGGACTGCCGGGAACCCGTGTTTCATCAGCTGTCCTCGCAAATTTCGGCACTGTTGTGTCAGCTGTGATGCAACGCGCATGCAACTGCTTACTTATGCTGCCCCCAAGGCGGCCTATCTTTCCGCATAGCTTAATTAAGGGCAAAGGGGGAAAGCCGCCCTAGGATCTAGATGGTATAAAACATATTCTGTAAGAGTCCAAAGCTACTGTGGCTGCATTCTAGGAACAGGTGGAAAGTCTATGCTTGGCGAATGGAGGCACACGGAGCAATGACCCGTTCTCGGGCAAAACTGTCCAGAATATGACTAAATCTATATCTATAATAGGAAATTTCGCCAAATGAATTTCTTTTTCCATGCCTGGCTAATCTTTCTCCCCCAGTATCGCTCCAGCATCTTACCTCTGAACCGTCTGAACCACCGTAAATCCCCATGTGAACTTCTCAGAACTCAACTCAGGGGCTAAATTCACCATCACCAGGAATACAGATGGACGAAGGGAAAAATCGAGACAGAACTTCTGTGGCCGGTATTCTGTTCGCCTACTGTGGCCATGTAGCAAATTACTTGCTCGAATTGGAGAAGCAAACAGAATCTGATTTCTCGGCACAGTTTTCCGGCAAATTAAAAAGGCCGAGAAAAAATCAAGCTTTCCAAAATATATTGACATCATGGCTCAGCACTTCTATTGGATAGTGTATCTTTAATTGAATAGTTAATAGAATAGAAGTGGTTGAGCTTTCTCACGATTTTAGATCCTGTACTTAATTGTTTAAGACATTTTCCTTGGCACCAACAAGAGGCCACTGCCGTTCCCATCTTGATACTTGGGCCCAATACTTTCATTCGTACTTTAAACTTATATCAGTGAATAGTTGAACTAAATCCAATGTTGAAAGAATGTCCTTTGTTCCATATTTCACAACCAGGCACGAGTTCTGCACCATATGCTGCGCATGTATCCTTTTGCAACATAAGCACAGATTAGCCAGCCTCCTTCAAGCAAAAACATGCGTCCCGGGGTCACAGGTCAGTGGCTCCGCTGCGGTAAACGCCCTCGGCACCTGGCGGCTCTGAATGGGGGCTGGGGAGGGGTAGGACAAGAATCGGCGACAGCCCGAGCCACAGCAGTGGCGGATCCAGTGCTTCATTTCGGGGAGGACTTGAGATCTCGAGCCTTTCTCGTCATTGTCTCGTAACAGCTTCCAGCTATGCAGCAGCTATACGCACTCTGATATTTCGGGGGGAGGGGTTGGGCCCCTAGCCCCTTTGTATCCACCAATGATACAAAGTAACGGTAGCGTTTGCGGTACGCCACATTCCAACAAATAAATGCATTTAGGCAATCCTGATCCGTTAAGGGAGAGACCGTACAGTCTCCGTCCAGCGAAATCTGTAGAGCCGGAGCTGTAGAGCCCATGAAGATTAAGATAATAGAGCAGCGTAACTGGTACGGCAAAACCAGCCTTCATTCGTGTAAGCGGCTCAGACAATCAAGATCGAGAGCAAATATTTTTTTTAAGTAAGAACGACCATGGGCGTCGAAAGTGGGAGGATGGGGATTGGGGCACGTTCTCCACTCATCAAAAATCGTCTGATTTCAGGCAGATTGGGCCGGAAAGCTCGAGGTTTTGCTAGGAGCAGGCGCGGAACTCAATATGGAGCTCAACTACAAAACATATTTCTGGTTTAGAGCGGGCTTTTGAGCTGCAGCCCTCGACTCAATCTATTTGGTTTAAGGCGGGCTTTTGAGTTCCAACCCTCGACTCAATCTATCATGAATTTTGGTTCAGCCGCCAGTGGCTGCGGCTGAGTTGAGAGATGAGTTTAGCCAAATCAGTGTCGGTCGCTAAGCCGTGAGTTAATGATGAATCGATTTGACATGCATACATTTACCGCTCTGCACTGAAAAGTAACTTCCAGACGGGTGTGATACTGAAGTGTTCCCATGTTTTACGCCATAATTTAGTTACGGTAGATAAAGGCGTCAAACAAAACTGACTACATATCCCGGATAATATTATATATATATATATATATATTTTTTTTTTTTACATTTTAAAACAGAAATGTACCTTGTCATCACCACTTCCACCCGACCTGCGTTTCCCATCATTAGTTATACACGAGCCAAATATTTCAAAGCACAAATCAGAAAAAGCGCTGGCGCTCATTTCCCCTTCGTGTCTACCAAACATGGCTAAATTCACTTGGAGACCCGGACAACAGAAAAAAATTGGAGACACAGACAGTCGACACTGCCGTGCGTTGTCGAAGCAGTTTTCATTAGAAGCGGTATCATAGCTTTTTGTTATGCCTATGTTGGGCGAACATTTCTGTAATGTGATCGCAGATCTGCAACCGCTGCATGTTCCACAAACTTTCCCAGCAAAAGAAAAACAAACACAAAAAAACAAACTCCGAAAATATTAACAAAAATTTAGCAGTATTGACATATGATATTGGAAAAAACTATCACAATTTTCATATTATTGGCACGCGTAAATTCACCAAACCAACCGGACCAATGACCAAACTTTCAATAACTCTAAAATCGGAACGTCAGTAGAATAAAACATAATGTACTCTCTCCAACCCCAGGGGCAAAAGCCTAATCGCAGTGATCGCAAGAACCTTAGGTCTGAATTCCCGTTAAAAACTTTACACCGAAATCTACACTCATCAGATTTCTTCCAACATGGTCTCTTCTCGCAGACTGTGGTACTGTTATAGGCTCCTCACAATTCTTAAACAGCGATATGATCTCAGACTCCAGCAGTGCCTTGTGTTCAAATTTCGAAGTAGCCCACACCCTCTGTGGCCTCAGAGCTCTGTTCAGTTCCAACGAGACCCGCCCGACAGAGGCGTCGCCTTGAGGCGTGTGGTCCGCCTGGGTGCCAGCGTTTCCCAGATCATCTCTTCGCTGGCGCGGGCAGTCGTGACAGCCAAGGCTTCAGACTGGCGCCTGGCTCACACATCAAACAGCTGGCAAACCAGACGGGAACACAACCCCATGTCACATGATGTTTGGCCTCCCCCAGCAACTGGATTATTTCCGTTGGACTGCACTTCAAATGATTCCAACAACGCGGTGCCACTTTTGTTTTGACCTGTTCCTGAGTTGTCTGAGACCTTGTAAACTATTTGCCAAAGTGGGGCTAAATTTAAACAGTGCTACGCTTGCCGAAGCCAATCGAAGGTTGTGGATAAAATTCCGATTAATCAAGAGCGCCCTGACTTGTTCGGTAAAATAATTATTTCAACACCCGACCAGGTGAATCTCCGAGCCAGCTTCGCCCTGGTGGGGGTTTCAAACACCCCCTCAATCGCAGCTCCTGTGTGAGATAGTGAACAAACGTAAACGCAGGTAGATAGCTCATAAAATTCATGAAGGAGCTACATCAGTCACTTTTTTACTAAGTCAACATTGAGGTCATGATACGTCAAAGAAGTTGCCAGGTTAGAGAAGAGTTTTTGGGCTCTAGCGTTAAGTTAGAATTAATGGAGTTAAATTGGAATTAATTTTTGGACACCATTCACTTTCTTTACAAGGAATCGAAAGATGTATGATCAGATATAATAGGTCAAGACGTAAAAATGCCCTGGCCTGACCTAGAGACAGGTCAACGTCACCATCTGACCTGCAGTCAATATGCATATTTATCGACTGGCAATAATAATCCTAACGTAATGGTATCAAAATAAAATTTTTATCTTCATTTTTGCTAAGTTATTGGCCCAAGTTTTGCGAAGTTATTGGCCCAAGTCAGAAAACCTGCTGAAGTAGTTCCCGATGACCTCTCAGAGGTCACAGGTTCAAACTTGCACCATGATACTGGAAGGGGATCTAGGATACTACGATTTGGAGAATAGGGAGGCATTCTAAGCAGAATCTACAGAAATAAAGCCAAATTTCGTCCAATTTCCTCGTTTTCCATGCTAATGGAGATTTGCAATTTCCAATGGAGAGATCTGGATCCGAATCTAACCCTTGGTCATCAATAATAAAAATCGTGAAACATATTTTGTAGTACTCGATGAACCCATTATGTGATGAGTTTCAATTGCATAGACTCACCCGTTTTTACTTACAGTATCTTCATCATTTTTGGAGGTGAGGTCAATTGACCAGCACTGTTGACCTGATATAAGATGACCGAGCCTTAAAATTTTGGGAAAAGTTGCAGTATTGATCAAGGATAGGCGTGACTGGTACGACGGCCCATCGCACCGCCATTTGTTGCCGTCGGAAAAATCTAGAGGGCGTTCAAACAGCCCTCCCCTCACCGTGGCGAGGGTTAATTCCAATCGACTTTTCCTGGCCTGTATCACTGGAGGTCATCCCAAACACCCCAGGCTCGCTACCGGGGCAAAGTCCTTAGCTCATCCCATATAATGCTCATCAGAACAAAATATTTAGCAAAATGTAAGACATATGGGTCTTATAATCAACATCCATGCATTCAAATATAGAAATGTAAGAAGCCGCATGAGTTGGTAAATAACTAAGGACCGGAATATTATGTTTTTATCTAAACTATATTTCCTCATGTAAACCATGCTTTTTAATCACATAAAGCCAAGAAGGCAGATTCAAGTACACATTTGGGCCTTTTCACATACTATTTTAACCCCCGCCCCGGTGAGAGGGGGGTGCTTGAGCACCCTCTTGGGTTTTTCTGGCGGTACGAAAAAACGGCGGCGCGAATCACCGCCGTACGTGGCACGCCTTATCCTCGATAAATTCCACAACTTTTCCCAAAATTTTAAGGTTGGGTCATCTCAGGTCAGGTCACCAGTGCCGTACCTCACCTCCAAAATTATCGAAGTAGCATTAGTAAGAAATGGGCGAATCTATCGGATTGAAAACTTATACCATATAATGAGCCCACCAAGTACCACAAAATACATTCCAGGGTTTTTCCTATTTATCACCTCGGGTCAGATACGGATCATGACATCTCCTTTGGAAATGCATGAGGAATGACAGGAATTGGGCTGTATTTGTGCAGATACAGCTACGAATATATTCACATTCTCCAAATCATAGTATCCTGGGCCCCTTTCCAGGTTCATGATGCGATTCTTGACCTGTGACGTCTCAGAGGTCATCTGGGGCTACTAAAGCAGGTTTTCAGACTTGGGTCAATAACTTTGCAGGAAATAATGAGAAAGCTGGTATCAGGAAACGCAGGAAATGATTTTTTTGATATCATTACGTTTGGTTTAGTATCGCAAGTCGATTGATACGCATATTGACTGTGCTAGGTTGGATAGTGACCTTGACCTGACCTTAGGTCAGGTTCTGTTTACGTTTTGACCTAGCATAGTCATATTAAACATCATTCGAATCGCCGTAACGGAGGAAGCGAATAGTGCCTAAAATTATTCTAACACCACTCGGTCACACGCTAGAGCCCGGAAACTCTTCTCTAACATGCCACCTGCTTTAACCTGTCATGACCTCAATATTGACCTGAGCCAAAGTGACCGATGTAGTTTATTGATGAATTTTTATGAGCCATCTATCAACTTTCGCGTACTTTCGCTACCCCACCAAAGAGCTGAGTTCGAGGCCGGTGTGTTTGAACGTCCCCCCCCACCAGGGCGAAGGTAGCTCGGAGGCCCACCGGAACGGGTGTTAAGCGATCACTAACACAGGCCACGATTAAATACCGCCAATATCTAACTTTAAATCCACGACTCACAACCTCACATCAGATTCCAGCACGCATCCAGCAACCCAATCATTTTCTTGCCTGACTGGTACTAAAAAGAATGATAACAATAATTACTAGAAGTTTTGCAGTCATCAAACTTCACACTCTGGTCTCATCATATCAACCCACAAATACAAACTATACCTGCTCTTGGAAAAATGGAGCACGTTCACAAACCAGTCAGGAAGACGGGTGACATTCACGTGGTGTTCAGTGGTCAGTGACCAACTGCGCGACAGGTTGGACCAGCAATTCATCACGCACAGGGGGCAGGCAGGCGTGACGTGGCCCGGCGCGGGTGTCTGGACCGGACCGGAGACTTATCTGATGCTGCATCGATCTGATATACAGGAGGACAGGGGTGCGGCGCCGTGCGGCGGCTAATTCGGATTACGGCCAAAGTGGGCGCGGGCTTCTTTCGGGACGACATTTTTGCTTGATCTGCATGATGCAATGCTGGCGCAAAGCGAAAGCGTCGGTTTACCACCTTTGTTTTACGGAATTTAGCCGGTAAGGAAGTGGCAGTGGCGGGTACAAAGGCTGGGGGAGGGGGCTCGTCCCCCTTTGCCATATTTGCACCAACACATACGGTACGGTCTTTCGGTTTGGGGAGGAGCTGTCAAGAAACAAAAAATTACTAGAATCCAGAAAGTGGGCAATTAACCGAATCCAGTCGCGAACTTAAGTTCTACAATGGTGACAGGGCTAAACAAGTGAGAACAAGTGGGACAAGTGCTGAACGCACTAAATTGGAGACGAATCGAGGATAGAGTACGACAAAGAGACCTTTGTAAGATCGATAAAAAATTACATCTAAAACCTAAATCATACCTTTACTACTATAATAACCGAAGTGATCAACAAACAAGAGATCTATAAATCTATAAATCTAGCTAATTTATCATTTGTACATTTACAGGTATATATGATATGCCCCTGTCTTACACAATCTTTAATCTAACGAGAGCCCTTCTATCCACAAAATTAACACCTACCAGTTTTTCATGTTTCTGCTGTAGATGTGTGATGTGCTTCTCGCTCCTGTAACGCTGACAAAACCCACGGAAAATTGATGGTACAGCGATGCTTGACCCTGCCATAACAATGTAAGCTGTCGGCAATACACACATTATTACCCACTGAAATGTCCAATTCCATTCAGCTAATGCATCGCCGGAGGCTATACCGAGGCATAAGCGGGGGTGAAGTTCGAACCCCCAAGCTCTCCCCCATGAAATACTGGATCCGCCACTGGGAAGTGGTTTGTTTTTGGAGGCAATGAAAATGGGTTGTGTCCAGCGACGCAACAGTTTTAAGTTCATCATCTGTTTTGAAAATTATTTAAAAATAGACGGAATTTCATGCCTGCAGAGGAGGAAAAATTGAGGTCTCTAATTATCAGTTCTCAGAACAGAGAACTACTACTTCTGCTTCTATTACACACAACAGAGACCGGAAAACTGTTAGAAGCCAGGTTCTTCAACAGAGTCTCATAAGAAACATTAGTGGTGTTCATACCAATGCTGCAGGCCACAGAAGAAATAGGAAGGATTAGGACAGAGGTTCTACCTACTTTGGTCATTGTTAGTTACCAGCACTGGCACGGTCCAAACGGTCTCGGGATGGTCCAGGGCGGCGAAAGTTGGTCCCGTCACGAGCACAGGAAAAAATTAACGTTTTAATGGTATAAAGACCAAAACACAAGTATTGGCATGCAGGGCTAAGGACGCGGTGGATGGATTCAGAGGCACATCGTGGACGTTCAGGTAAGTGATGCAGGAAAAACCGGTGAATCTGTTCATTGAAGAACAATTGGTAAATTAAATGCGCCTTGGTCCGAACTCGTCGACGCCGTTGAGTAGGTCGTAAACGTACGTCATTGTAAGGATACGATTCTATCGCTGAGGGTGGAGATTGTATCGCTGGTCCCATCAGATACTATGAAGATCAAGTGAAGTTATATGTTGTAACCAACTAATTAGCACCGTCTTATCTCTTTTAGTTCCCTTCATGTACTGGCGTGAATCCAGCGAGTCCCGACCGGTATCGGCTTAATATCCCGACAAAGTCCCAACCTAGACCGAGAGTAAAACCTGTAGACCCCAAGAAACCCCGACTACTACAGCTGATAATACATCGCTTGTTGCCTTACTACCCAGCCCCCCTACAGCCGGATCGAATGGTTGGACTTCCCCGAATCCGGCCCGCAGTGAATGGGTGGAGAGGGCCGGCGAGCTGCCACTGTAGTGGCAAACACCGCTGAGTCAGCCGCCCCGATGTGGCCCGCCAACCAGATTCTATCGCTGCCAGCACGGGTGCGCCTGCTCAACGGAAGTGCAGGGGCGGCAGCGTGGGTAGGGCTCAAGGGGAGCGCCTCAGTTCAACACTGAACACTGCGCTCCAACTGCTTTTACGACTTGTGGTTGCACGCAGCGCTTGAGATAAGTCCGCCAGTGTGGAAGGCGTTTCCGTGCTGGGACCGGGATTTCATCGTCTAAGTTAGGGTAGTTAGCGACAACAGCGAGAAGTTGCCGGAAATTGTGTGACTCATCCAGAATTTGTTTTTCTTCTCCTGCCACTGTGGACCAGCGACCGACGTTCCCAATTTTAGCGTTGGTAAACTGCCTAGGTAGCGCTCTCGTTCAGGATTGTTCAGGATTCGATCTCCATTACCTATGACATCACCCAGCTGAAGAGCCCGCTGGCCGCCCCAGTGGAAGATCCGTGGCGACGCTCCTGTTGCTCACCACCGTTATCCCGCCACAAATCTGCGTACTTCACACGAGACGTCGACCAGCACCTCTGTGGGCGGACCGGTGCAGTCGGGTGTCACGGGTTCTTCTGCAAACAACCCTGGACGGGACCAGGGCAACCATTGATGTTCCATACACGATTCACGGGAGATACCACAAAAGTGGACTTACGGAGCACCACCATAATAGGCTGAATATGCAGCCTAAGAATCCCGGAGAAGCAAGATGAAAGAGGAACGTCGAAAATTCCCGGCTTCGATTGACTCTGAAAGAAGCTTACACTGTGCTTGTATAATTCAAATGTTTTTTGTCCTCCTCTATTCAACATTCCTACAAGGAATTGTGCTGACGAAGGTTTGCAGAATAAGCCAAAAAACCGCTCCGGCAAGAACATTTCACTGACTAGAGAAAACCCTTCATTTTCATTGACGTGATACTCCACTGATCGTGTCATTCCGGTGTAGGCATCCCCTAACCTTCACCCCGGTGGTGGGTATCAGCCACCTTCGCCCTGGTCGGAGTAAAAAAAAACACCATCGCTACTTCTCTATCCCTTGTACCTTTAAAGCTAGAATAATACAATTATTGGAGACTTTTTATTTATTACAGCCCGATGCTATCTTTTCTTGGGTATACTTTGCTCGTATTAGTTTATTATTAATGATTAAACTATTAAAAATATTGGCTACAGATAACGTACAATTTGCAGACATTTATTTATCTTGAATATATGGTTATAACAAGTGTTCAACCTTCGCCCGGGTGGGGGTCTTTTTAGACTCCCCTCGGGTTTTTCCGGAGTGACCAAAAAACGGCGGCGCGCAGCGCCGCCAAACTTGGTTTAGCTGTCCCATCATCCTTATTACATCTTTCCTGAAAATTTTGGCTCCAGGTAATATCCGGTCAGGTCACCAGGCCAGGTGAAGTGACCTCACCTCAAAAAATACTTAGGACCGCATAACTAAAAGAAAGGTTAATCGATCAAGTTGAAACTCATACCACACATTGGGCCCACCAGGAGCTACAACATTTGTTCCGGGATTTTTATATTCGTGACCTAAGGTCATGGGCAGAGCATGACCTCCCAATTGTCAATACACGGGGAAAATCACGAAATGAGCTTTTCTCAGTAAGTATGGATGGAATCAACTTAAAACATCGGTTGCGACTTGCCCTTAGCCCATTTCTGAAGCTGATGCCCAAAATTTTGACTTGTGACCTTTAAAAGGTCACCTTTGGTGAAATAAGCATTTTTGGTGTTTTTCTCTATAAATTTTGAATAAACTAAGATAGAGCTTTTATTTTGTCACCAAAGTGTTTGTATAGTCACTGGAAGTCAAATGATATACATCATGACTATACCAGGTCAAGTTAGGGCAGACCATTGACCTGGGTCAGGTCAAATTCTTAAATTTGACCTGGCATAGCAATATCACATATCATTCGATTTGTATTGACGAGAGGATTGCAATGGTGCATAAACTATGGCTGTATCTTGTTTGGTTTGGAAGCTATTAGCGAAAAGTAAACGGCCTTATGCATGGTTGGCTAAGGACATTCCCAAGAATATGCCCAATATTCAGTGACCTGTAGCTCCCTAGGCTTTGACCTGACACGAAAATGAATGCCACTGTAATGAAAGCGCATCTCAAGAGCTTTCGAATGGTGTTAGAAAAATGTTTCTAGCTATCATAGTTTCTGAGATATATGAGGTTTTCTTAGTACACCTCATATTAACGATTTTGACCTGTTTTGACCTCTGGTGACCTTGATATTGACCTAACAAGAAAAATGACCCAAGTATTTTCGATATCGTTTTCGAAGAGCTTTCGATTGTCGTTTTGCGCTTTTTTCTAGCTCTCTTAATTTTTGAGATCGTGGGGGTCTTTTTTAGCCCCCCACCAGGGCGAAGGTGGCTCGTACCCGCCACCGGGGCAAGGGTTAAGGTTCAATTATCCCTAAACTCTATCCATCCCACAACATTAGTCAAGCTGATTAACCAATACAATTGATAAACCATATTCCCGGCCTGTTATTCTGTCCCAACGTTTAGCGCTGAATGAATATACGACTGGCTGCAGAAAAACCATTACCAATAATTATTTACCTTCTCCAAAACACCACCCGTAATCAGGTAAACCTAAAATCAATCCATCTCTCATGGCTAATTACTATGATTATAATCATTGGTGAGCCCGGGCCCCAGACTGAACCTCTAGCCCAACGTTAAGCGTCGAAAGAGCATACGTCTGGCTGCAGAAAAACACTATCAATAATTCAGGACCTACTCAAAAATACGAACGCTTCACTCAATCCATTTCTTCTAACTAGCTAATCTGGTTAACCATTGATTGAAACCTTTTCCCCAGCCTATAACTCTGGCCCAGCGGTAAGCGTCGAATGAGTATAGGCCCAGTTGCAGAAAAGCACGAGCAATAATTACCAGGCATCGGCAAATCCAGCAAAAAAGGTTCTAAATCAAAATCCGCAAACCTCTGATAAAATAAAATGAACATAAAGTCAATCATAAATCCTCCTTTATGAAAATATTTCAAACCCAATCCACAGTCTCATTGTAGGTATGCTGATATTTTAAACTACAGAAAGACAGTTTGAAGTACCTTTCCTAAGCGGTTTTTAGTAACAAAATTTTCCACTCTAGAGCTGTGTTAAATGGAAAAGCATATTTGGACAGGGGGCTGCCCTCTGCACTTTTCTTTGAAAAACCCGCTCTCAGCCCAATGGCGAGGCAACCGGACGAAGTTATAACCAGCCAGTGCTGAAGGCATACTACGAGTACTAATACTATGAGTTTTTGGTCCTAGCGTGGGAAGTTTCTTGTCAGCAGCAAGTTGAAACCTGGCTCCCACCTCACTTTAAACGTCTCCACCACCACCAGTAGTAGCGCCTATACCGTCATCTAAGAAAATTTGGACACGGAGATTGAGAGAAATGGCTTTCTCCTAAAAAACCGGGGCAGATTGATTACCGTTTTGTGGCGTGATTTCAATTCCACAACGGGCTAATTGTTGATGGCTGGCACAATTGGCTATTAGCTAATTGTGTATGCAATAGACAAAAACAGTAGCTATAATGCACATTGGATTACAGTTTTAAGGGTACAATCTTTAAGGGATCTTTACATTTCGTAATAAAATGGCTAGTTTTGCATACAATCTACAAAACAGTATCTTTCCTTGAAGCACATCTGAAGAGAGCAATAATGAGCAATTTTGCGTACATTTAGTGACGCTTTGTTTTAAAAAGTAGCGGTAGCAATCAGCGGCTTTGCACTTTTAAAAATGTACCGCTGGTAGCGGTAGTGGTCTCATGAAACCGAAGTACCGAAAGTAGCGGTAATGGTTTCAAATGTTTATATCGGTGCCCAAGGACGTGGGAATCGGTGGACTGCGGGGCAGCTGCCCCCTCAACGTCACGGACACGGGTGGGGGGGCATTGCCCACAATCCGTGAAGTTGGGTGCAATGATTATTTTTTCTCTTTTGGTTAGGAGAAAGTTTTGGAACGAGCACCCTACGAAGATGGAATTCAAATGTTTTAAATCATTTTTGTTATAGCTTTTCGTGCAGTTTCCGCGCATCAAGGAAATTTCTACTCCTTCATTGTCAATTGGACATATGAGTCAATCTTGGGTCAAATGCAGGTTTTCGTGCTTTAGTCAATAACAGTGCATGAAATGTGTAGAGAACTTCACGGTGTAGGTATACTGTTGTTATGCATGAAAAACTGCCAGATTATACGGTACGTGGAGATCACCACGGAGCGAACAAATCTCCATTGCATCCCCCTACCCTTTTCCTAAGGGCGGATTCAGGGAGTGATCTGGCCACGCCCCAAAATAGAAAAAGTGGAGGGCGACAAACCTCTTTTGTACCCTCCGAAGCAAACTAGTTTTTCATGACGAAATAATTTGGGAGTGTCCGCGAGAAAAACGATTCAGCGTTTTCTTTATTCAGAAGATACTTCTTTGAAGCTGAAAAGTTTCCTCTGCCACGCAACGCGTTTTTCTTTTTACCGACTGGGACCCCAAACCAAACGACTGAATCCGTCCCTACCACTCCCCCCGAACTTGAACATAGTTCCAACGTTCCTGGCGGTGCCCATCACTGTAGGACAGTCGGTAGTGTCTGGCTACGTTTATTCGCACATGACAAAACACAAAATTCAACACGTGTAATGATTAATCATTACGCGTAAGAACTGCAAACCTCAAAAATGATTTCAATCAAAATCCGAAATTGCCTAGCTATAAAGGATTTAAATCGACTCCAAAACTCTCCCTATGAAAAGGATTACGAATGAAAATCCAATCCTCAAGTATGCTGAGAAATCCAGCCTTCTGCTATCCTGCAATCCAATCCTCCTGATGCCTAATATTACACTTACATACCCCAGAACACAACCTCACGCTGATCCCTCCCTGGCCTCTTAAATCTCCGCTGTCAAATGATAGCCCATTTTATATAAGCATAATAGGCCACGACGTTCCTTCTTTGGTAAGGCTGGGAACACGATCCCGAATAAGCATGGTCTCGGGCATCTTTCTATCCGGATGATCACGAGCCCTGTGGAGGGCTTTTAGCGCAAGTGGCTGTGATACAGCCTGAGTGTCCTACACTGTGTTTCTGAAGGAAATGATCTCCTGGAGGCGTGATCTTAGTTTTATTCCTTGGGTCACGCAGATTCTCGTTAAACCGCAATCGGAATGTTCAACCACAATCGGAGTGCTTCATTTTCTGTCCGGCCAAATGCCAGGGCACTGCAGGTCACCGAATATTGCCAATTTTAGTATATACCTTCAGGCCAAAATATCAAGCAGGTTCGATTCCGATGCAATTTATAAGACCTAAGAGGCAATATAGGACATTGTTTCTGTGGCCACTTGAAAGATGCCAAAAAATACGTATCGATCGTGGCTACTGGTGAAAGAGGAGTCTAAGTTAAGGTTAATCGAGGTCGAGGACGATAGGTTACCCAATAGGTACTATGGGGCAATTTTTGCTAACACCTCTCAAACCAGACAAGGTACGATCGCTTTTGAGACACGATTTGTATCCTTCCGTCAACTGACCCAAGGTGACCTGGCATGGTCATGACGTACATCATTCGACTGTCAGTAATAATACAAACACAAGGGTGGTAAAGTCAATGGTTTACCTTTTTTAATCAAAAGTTAGTAAAACATCAAAGAATGCTTGCTTGACTTCAGATGAGCTGCCAAAGGTCAGACACAATTTTTTTCAAACCTTATGAATAGGCCACTGACATATGTTGTTGAAATTTTGAATTATATGAGGAGTAGGTACGTACTGAGAAACGCGCATTTCAAATTTTGTCTCAGGCTAACAATGGGGAGGTCATGGTTCGCGCATGACCCCAAGTCATCCACATAAACAACCCTGCTACCACATAGTGTGGTCCTCGGTTTCCTTATATGTGCTATGAGTCACAGATCCATTACTCTCACCGTTGCCACTTTGAATATTTTGGAGGTGAGGTCACTTAAACAGGCCTGGTAACCTGACCGCTATGACATTGAACTTTAATTTTCAGAAAAGATGCAAAAACGATTAGAGAACAGCTACACCAAGTACCAGGGCGCTGCGCGCCGCCGTTTTCCGGCCTCCAAAAAACAATGTTAGGGGAGGAAAAATAACCCCCGACAGGACAAAAGTTTTCACGTCATTTTTTTGTCTCCTACGGAAATACTAACTAACAAACTATGGACCTGGAAGTTGGCCTTCTTCCCGCACGCTACGCTAACCCGCACGATTAATGATCAAAGCCAAAACATTTAACCACACACGACATTTAAAGACAATGCAGGAAATGTCAATTCCTTGAGATGCTCGTAGGTAAAAGTAGCTGTCCCTCGCTTCGCTTTTAAAATTCACTTCCACGATCATGCATGTCGAGTGATGCGGCAACACAGCAGTATCGGACGGGAGAAGATTAAGTGGGCCCTCCTTCGGCCTTTTGTCGTCAAACAGCATGTGCGACTTACTTCACTTGTGTAGTAGCCAAAAACCCAGTCTTTAAGTGGGGCCACATGATTCGCCGTCACGGGAGATATAGTCACGCGCTGCCGTCGGGGGGTCGAACAAGGGGGATAAAGTCGAGCACGTCACCAGACTAGTCTTGCGCAACCATTTTGGGCTGCGCATTTCGGTGTTGTCAGTTTGTGTTTGCTGAGTCCAAAACATACTGGTGCGGTCAGACAGTGCCACAACCGTCGCTGGACCTATCATAACAACGCTTAAATAAACATAAATATTTGATATGATGCCTGTTTTCAACCTAACACCGAATTCAACCAAAGAAGCAAAAGCCCAGGGATAAAATGTTTACTTCTGTACTCATTTTCCACGTGCCCCCTTTTTCTAATAGCCCCTTGAAAGCCGATAAAGTTGGCAAGTTGGCAATTTCCACCCAGGGTCAAATTGTGGAAGCTGTGGCTCCACAGAGGTCGATTAGGTGAGCTGCAATAGTTTGTCACCAACCAGACTAGGGGGTGACTGGCACAAACATGAACAAGTCGCTGATAAAACGAATGGCGACTGCGAGGGCGCGGCGGATCTCCCGACGAGTGGTGTAGTAAACCAAGTGGGCCGCGCCCGCGTCACAACAGTGGACTGGTGTCTCAGTGTATTCGTCCGTATCCGGTCCAGTTCGCAGTGTTTGTAAACACTGCTGACCTCGTGATCCGCACTCAACACTGAATACAACGTCAGACATAAGAAAACAGCAGCATGGTGCGGTATTGTTATTGTACTACACATGAGGTATACACATTAAGGCTCTTTGACATGTGTAAACCGGTTGAGAATTGGGGTTGGGAGGGGTTTGCCCTTAAAAACAAAACCGACAGAGAATGTACGACGTATATCCCAGAAGCAGATAAGGGGGCGGTCGCCTCCCCCCACAAGTCGGCGGACGGACGCCAAAACCTCCCCGAACGTTTATAAAATGCGGTAAGTACAGGAATGCGAGCGAGTACATATGCGTCTCCAAATGTGAATGCGATGCGAGTACAGGAGTCTCCTGATTGACTTTAGAAGGTGGTGCTGGTAGAAACGCCTTTTTCGGCGACTTCCACTGTTTGTCGCTCGTTATAAGTGCCATGGTTGCAGACATCCACTCGAATGTTTGGAAACCACTTTCCAGACAGCGGCACCCCTTTGGCCAAATTTGCTCCACTGATATTTATTTATTCCCTGTTGAACTAGAAAACATTAAGATAAAATAATACAGGAGCTTCAAAATCTAGTTCCCGATTAGACTTTTGAAACACCCACGACTTAAAAAACGCAAAAAACCAACGGCATAGCGTTCCTCGGAATGCACAACAGGCGTCCCCGAGTAGCTGTCTTTATGCGAACCCCTTGAGTTTCGCCCCAACACAAAACAGCTAGATCACCAGAAGCATCAAATGCAGAGAAAACAGTGCACATACATTTAAAGTGAGTTTGGGATGGCCAAACTTTGATATTGTTCCAGCGAATAAAAACAACAGGGAGGCCATGCAAAATGCAGTCATAAGGAACAGACCATTACAATGGCGCAAAATAAAGATCCGTTCGAAGTTTGAACGCAGAAATAAAAAGCCCTTAAGAAACGTTCCTGGGTTTATCCTATCTGCCTGGTAAGTCCGGCTGTGACGTCAAATGATTTAATCAAGAGATAACTTGCTGTGATCGATGTACGATATATGAGCACAGAGACACTCACAATGTCGTCACCCAACGCATGGGCGGATATCAAAGACGGTAGTGCGACCCGGAGAACAGGACCCCCACGGATCTTACGTCTCCCATAGATTGGGCACACACTATTTCGCGTGCTAATCCATCTATGACCTGGGATCGATAAAACATCTCCATCCTTGACCCAATGTTTAGGGATCGAAGTCGCCTGGTTGCATGCGGCACTACAACGACGGCTAAAGCGGTACCTCCCCCTCCCCCGATGTGGGCGTGGTCACAAGCCAAGAACGCGACAGGTGAGTTCCAAATGAACCGAGCTGGTGGACTGGAAGATTGGAAATACCACCCCATCACTCACGGGAACGAACGATTCGGAACAGCGTCCGAGCAAGATGCGCCTCATCCCTAATCCTCGTCAGTATCTCCATTCAGAGCATGTGTGCTACGGGCATGGATAAGTTTTGTTCCTGCATCTCTGCAATGTGTGTATTACTGTGGTAAACATACGATAAAATGATGCAGCAAATCAGTAGTACCATTTCTGACAGTGCGGGCTCAGATGGCGTTTTGTAGCAAGTCTACGGCGCGGACGGTCTGTCACTGACATTACTTGTATATGTATAGTATACGGCATTATGCCGGTACTATGTTTCAGAGCCTTCATCCCACTGGTGTACCATATGTTACGGCATGTTCCCAGTTTGTGTGTCCACGCATCTATAATAAAACGCAATTGAGTGTTGTATGTATAAATGATGTATGTCACAGCACTTCTTCGTGAAAATATTATTGTTCACCAGCTCGCAGGACCGGATTCAGAGAGGGAACTTAGAAAACATAGACTCCCACCCAAATCAGTTATATTATAAAACACATTTCCGGAATTTCAAGCCTTTTGCAAGCCCCCAGAAAGGCCCTGCCTGGCATCGCCTCTGCCCGTTCCACCGGATCCGATCCTCGCTCAGCTCACGCATGACGTGCGCATAACACTGCTAAAAAAGTACTGGGCCAAGGCAAACTGGAAACGCCGTGCTAGGCACCATTAGAGGCATTTCCCATTCACGTCAATTTCATGAAAGCAGCCTAACATTTTTGACAATTGAAATCAAAGGAAAAGGAATTCAGATTTAAGTTGAAAGAAAAAAGGAGATAGTTACTTTCAAAAATCGTATTACGGTCTATTGGACCAGAGCACGATGGAATCCGTCAGCAGCCTACCATGGCTACACAACGTTTTGGGTGGTTTCTCATTCGGTTTTAACCAGGCGTGCCATGACAGGAAATTTGTTCTCGTTGTTCTCCTCAAATAATATAATGTTCTTTATTATTTGGTGATTTTAAGGGCTGTCTTGAGAGTGTTTATGATTATTAAGTACAAAAATAACCGTCTAGCACTCGGAATAGAAAATGATAAAAAAGCAAAGGGAATCTATGGACAATATTTTGAAAGCCTGCCTTAATTTTCAGGTAAACCGCTCAGTAATACTGGCGTTAACAAAACACATTTAACATGAGTAAACATGTATGACATAACATGAACATGAGTAAACATGTATGACATAACATGAACATGAGTAAACATGTATGACATAACATGCAGCAAGAGAAACCTCCGACAAGACCCGGCGCCTTCCCTGAGCAAGGAGCAACCTGGCTCTCGAGAAACTCTTCCAACAGGGAAAGTTGGCTAAGCCATGTGGCAGTTGGTGCGTCGATAAACCCCAAAAACTATTATTATTGGAAACCTCCGACTACTCCGCCATCTATAACTAAATTACAGCACCATCTAGCACTACAACGGCAAGTCATCGCACACGGTATGAAGGCCGATGCAGATGAGATCTCGCTCACAAAAACCCTCCTGTGAGCACTGCAATATCAAATGGAGTTACTCAGCAAAACTTAGCCAATAAAACATTTTGTACATTGAAACATCGGATACATCGACATTCGTCATTGTAATTGAGCTGACCCACGACAGCCAGATTGGTCGCCACTCTCCACTGCACTCGTCTGCGCACTGCTGTCGTTAAACCGGCGCATATTGCACAGCTCTTGTCGGAAAAACAATGTCTACAGCGCAGGACCCAAGCCTATGGTTTGGGTTGGGGCGGGGAACTGAGGCCCAAACTCATAAAAATGTGGATTTTTAAGGAGATCGGCGAAAATCTGGGTGTTTGTTGGGGAGAGTTGCTTTCCTACCTGGATCCGTTAGCGCCAGGTTCTACTACATCAATAATTTTTGTAAATCCCACCGACCAGCACGGGACGTTCAAGGCCCCAGAAAAAATGGCATGCACGGTGTATCATTCTTTTGAAACAGTATCCATATTGCAAAATTAACCATGGCAGACCTTTGGACAGTTTTCCAGTAACAACAACAGCTATATGGCGGCGCCCGCGCCAGTTGTCCTCTGCAAAAGCCACCAGACGGCGAGTGGAATTTCCAAAGGTATTCGCCACACATTTGAAGTAGCAAATAATTGCAAACTCCAATTTATATCAAGGGATTTAATGCAAAAGCAGGATCCATGAGCGAAGAAGCGGCCGCAAAAGTGGGAGGTCAAGACGACAGAGTTTAAACCCATTGAAAAAACAATCCGACCCCAAACTGCCACCGTCGGATCTAAGTTTCCTTGGACCTTTTGCGCTATTTCGCACACGATTGTTTCAGCTGATACGAATTTGACAGTCTAAGATAACTTTCCCGCTCGCGGCTTTAGCATACAAGCCACGGCAGCTGCAACGATTGTGGATAAGACCGAACAGTCAAACACATGGACTTTGGTCCACACGAGCTCAATCTGCACATTTACTTTAAACACTATAGATACTTTTTCCATTGACGGTGGCGCAACCATGCTAGCGATTCCCTACAGACAATTTTAGTTTTTATCCTGATGGATAAATTTTGCTTCAGTATACCGCCAAATAGGTCAGACACGCTCTCCCTTGTAACCGCATTGGCAGCGCGCTACGGGCATGCGCTTAAATAGAGGGCAGCACTGTAGGGCCGTTAGAGGCGCTGATACACCTTCAACAGAAGCCTAGGTTCGGCACACTCACTATAGACGGCGCTTGAGCCGATGAATACAGCATTTTCAGGGATTCAGCCAGGCCTGGCACCGACAAACGGTTATTAGCAGTGGAAACCCACGCTAATCCTTGATATCCAGTCTGCAGAACGGCGAAATTTTCATTTCATTTCAGAACACATGTCAAAAATTAGCACATTGACTTCGTGCAGAGCAAAAGAAGTCATTTAAGCATGGTTTTGAACAATATTCACATGGGCTGGGGAGTCGGTTGTCGACTCCGGGACCAGATCCTGGCTATGCTTCTATCTGGAAGATACTGAACGCATTCCTTTATTGACTAAGAAGGTACCTTTTTCATAGAGGCTTAATGGTAAACCAACATCAATGATTTGTGGCTAAATATAAGCAACAGCATTTTCTCCTGCATTGCAGACTGAGAGCTTAGAAACTGATGTTCTATTTTTGCCTTTTTGTCATGGCACCGGCCTCGGAAGGACACTGTCACCAGTCCAGAAACTGGTTCCTGAACAAAAAGACGATTTAACGTCGTGAAAGACACAATATCTTGACTTAGCGGCACAAGATGTTGATGGCTGATATGGATCGGAAATGTTGGAACCGTGATGACTGAGGGCATATTCAAATAGGTGAAGCTTGCTCCAATCACCAATTCATTCTTATTAATTTTGGAAATAACGAATGGTATTATTCCAACGGCTGTCAGGCCTATAAAAACTATAGAGCTTTCGATTATAGTTAATCCAGGACGCCCTACCTATCAACTCGCACCATTCAATATCCTGCGGTCCCGGTAAAGTCCTAGTCAGCCGGGACCAGCATCAGGTCCCGGATACGGAACGCCGGGACCAAAGTTTGACCTTTAGCATGTATTTTGTGATGAGATAAATAATTAAACGAAGCCGGGAGTCGGGTGTGCCCAAGGATAATACGGACATCGGGTCATAAAAATTCTGCCGGAACTTCCCGTGCCAGAAGAATTTTATGATCCCAGTATCCAAATATTATCATTGTATTTTTATATAGGTAATATATTTGAAAAAAACTGCCAGTTATGATTGTGTTCTATCTTTGAAGCGCCTGGGTTACGTTCAACCGTCAGGCCAGCTAGGGGGCCCCATATCAGCTCAGTGGTCAAGACCAGCTCAGGGGGCCCAAGCCGGGCTCCAAGCCGGTCCAGGAGTCAAGACCAGTTCAGAAACCGAATCAGCTAATGGAGCCCAGACCAGTTCATGGACCACCCGATCAGCTCAGGGGGCACTTGATCAGCTTAAGTACACCAGATCAGCTCAGGGGGCACTTGATCAGCTTAAGTACACCAGATCAGCTCAGGGGACCTCGATCAGACCAGGGGGCACTAGATCAGCCCAAGGGGTTACCAGATCCGTTCAGGGCGCACTAGATCAGCTCAGCGGGCACCAGATCGGCTCAGGGCGCACTAGATCAGCTCGGGGGGCACCAGATCGGCTCAATAAGCTTGACCTGTGCGACGCAGATTCCTTGGGCCTCAACTCCTCCCATTGGCTTTGAAATGCGACAGAAGGCCCCAGCTGACCATAAAGAGTACTAAATTGTTACAAAAGGGTGCTGATGGCCACATACGGTCCAGGTGCATCCAGGCTCAGCGACACAGGGTAGGTACATTGGGCCAAAGGTACAGACCCAACAGGGGGTACACTGCTCAGAGGTCGAGGGGCACTTTGGCACCGATGGAGAGGGTACGCAACCCCACTACCCCTCCTTGGCTGCGGCCTTGCAAGCACTTATGGCCCTTGACTGTGCCCTTATTTGACGGTGGTGCCTATGAGAACTATTCCACGGGATAGGCCTTTGATGCAGAAAGAACCCTGCCGAATACGTATTTTCCAGCATTATCTAGGATCTTGCACTCACTTCTGCTAACAGGGCACTTTCACTGAAGGGCTTCATATGGAGGGCTGGGGGGCTAAGTTGGAGGGCTAGGGGCTAGAAGCCTCCCACTCTATACTTTATAAAAGGTCTGTATTCTCCTCCTCTTTTTAGAACAAAATCGCCTTACACGGGTTACGAAATTAAGTCATGACTCGGTAAAGTGAACCGATATAAATTTTCAGCCCTAGGTTGTCCAATTGATCACTTGACCTAACAGGTACGCAAAGCGACGGGTCTCTAATTCGAATCGGCTGGGAAGTATCTGCGAAAATCCGAAGTGGTCAGATCGGCGGAATCCCAGGCGGTGAATGGTCCGTTGGTGGAAATAGAACTTCAAAGCGATAAATTCAACCTTTAACGTTTATTAGTTTGCTTGTTAAAGCGTCAAGGGCACGGGCACCATATGAGCATGCATGATCGGGAAATAGTATGGAGGTGTATTTACCAGAGGCGTCGCCACGGGATTTTTACTGGGGAAAACGGGCTCCTGACCGGCGGGGAGGGGCTGGTAGGCAGGGGCGAGAATTTTGACTGCATATAAAACACACGATGCACTTTACCAACACTTTTATGCAGATTCAAGCAGGTAACTCAGAAAATGCAAAAGAAATTAAGTAGAGTTCCAAAATTGTAGTGGGAACCCCCCCGCCCCCCTGAGCACGAGGGACGAGTCTCCCGTCGCCCCCCCTCCCCAATTTCGGCGCCCATTTCGCTACCTACCTCAAAAGTCACCAGAAGCAGCACTGGAACGATGAAGATCACCTCAAGTTCAATTTAACACGATTACGCACTAATTCAACTTTTATCCCCACTGTTCGAGGTTTGTCCTTCAATAAATGATGCAACACGACACTGAGGTCCAGTTATCGATCCACTGTTCCAAAAAATTAACCCATTTTGTCCAGACGTACAGTTCTGGCCGTGCATACCTGCGTCTTCTATACTGTACACACATAACACTATAGAAAAAACCATACGAATCCCATCGCACCGCCTCAAAGGGAAAACTGTCACACGTGCACGCTCCGCACAGCTCCCCATCCCACGGTTATAAAGACACTGTTCCGCCACACGTGCAGTAATTTTCCATCTGACACTTTCCACCGGAAACGACTCGCACGTGCAGTTGCCTGCAGAGCACCCCTGCTTTAGAGGATGCAGAGGACGGATTACTAACATTCCCGAAAACTACCAGTTTCTGTTTCAAACGCTAAGGTCAACATTTTTAAAGAGCTTTTTCGTTAAAACTGGCCACTATTTTATTGAATCTAAAGTCAGTGGCGGATACAAGGGGTCTACGGAGGCTTAAACCTCCCCCCATCCCCTCCCCCGCAATGTTGATGTGAAAGGATTTTTGAAGTCTTACAGGAAAGAAAATGATTATTTCCAGCGTACAAAATGAGTGGGATAGGTACCAGGTCGCGGTACCGCGCAATACTGAAGGGGCTGTTTGCACCTCAACGGGCAAAAGTCTCACTTTGAAAATATGAAGTGTTCTGGTTCCGTGAGACTTCACCCGACTACGTAAGCAAGATGGGGCTTTTCACACCTCTCACTCCAACATTCGCAGCAGGGCCAAAACTGCCTCGTAACCAGCGCAATGGTTCTGGCAGCTGCGGCCCAGCAGAAGCGACCTGCGCAGGCATGCCAGCCGGCAGTACTTCCAAATCCCGTGAGAGTGGAAGCGCTGTCTAGTGAGTGGCAATACTGGATACCGTCGGTATGAGACAAAGTAGCCGCTCTGAATACTAATTCCACGTCTAATTGCCTACGTTGTATGATTCTTTCTTCTGAACGCGGTTATGTGGGTCGATAACACCGCGCTCGTTTCTTCTATTATCAAAGGCCCACCTCATCACACGACAAACCTCCAGTAAATCAGTTGAAGTAAAACTGGGGGACGTTAAACCAATCTACCCACGACTCCCTGCTGTTTTTGTTTTTATTTTCAAGCAACATCACACTCACTAGGCTCGCCTTCTTCCTCGTAACCCGGGTACGAGTCACGCCGGCATGCTCATTTGCCTCTATGCATGTGCTTACAACGCGTACATAATGCGATCTAGTTAGCTTCCAACGGCCACCGATGACCCGCGGTGACCTGTGACCTGCGGGTGCCGCGTCTGACCAGATGAGTGTCAGCGCGGCGCCGCCGCTCCCTCTGATGCGACACACAGCGCGCGACCTCTGCTGCCCGCGCGACCCGCGACGCCCCTAAATCGTGTCCGACGGGCGCGCGTCGCAATGGTCCTGGCGACCTTTGGAGCGACCTGCGGCGGTGGCACTGGCGGCTCAATAGCAGGCCATTGTGTGACCAGCAGACACCGTTATGGCAATGGAGCAGCGGCGGGCCGGTAGTGCAGTCTGAGAACGTGCCGGCGCCTGAGCCCGCTCCCACCCGTGTCTAATGGACTGGCCGAGAGGAAATAAACTGCCGCCGTGCCTCCATCGATCTAAGAGCGCAATAAGCGTGACAGGTGCTAACACTGCTTGCTGGTAGGTAATAGAAGATGTTTACTAAATATTCTACGATAAAAGATGGTTTGCGTGTTGTCTCCATCCGCTTGTACTCACGAGCTGGGCATTTTCCACCTCAGAGTGACCACTCGCGAGGTGGGATATGTTCCACCTAAGAACGACCAGCTCCCACCGATAAGAGCTCCGTGTCCCGTCGCTCGCGGCATCGCTTCCAAAGTGTTCCACTATCCAATCAGACAACACCAAAATGTCACCACACCAGCACGGGTAGGCTCAGATCACTGCTTAGGGAAAATGATGGTAGTCGGCAGATGCGCCTGCTCGGAATGCATAGGTATTCGACTGGTGGTCAGTATGGAACAGAACGTTACCTGCTACACTCTTCCGTCTCCATCAAAATTTGTCCTATGCTCTTGCGAAACGTGTTGCAATAAGTGTATCTGTCTGGTCCATTCCGCTTTTCCTATCGAACGTAAAAATCATCCTAGCTAAGACGCTTAAGAATGTATGCCACGGGATTAGAAGCGGATCCATGGGTTTAGGGGCGACCACCTGGCCCTCCGGAGTATTACGAATGACACCCCTACGCCAGTGGCACAATAGTGGTGATGTACGTCTCTAACGCAAAGCACGAAGCAGCTTTAGGTGCGAAGGCAGGCAATCAGTCATAGAATGAACGGATAGACCTCACTTTCAGAATAAAAAGCACCTATGAGTGTGAAGGGTGAAATGACGCGCCACTAGGAAAAAATGGCGCCGCAAAACGTTAAGATATAGGCCTCAAATGAAAGTTTATACCCATTCGTTTGCCTCCAAAAACGGTGCCTCTTATGGGCAGCCGCCCCTCCTTCGAAAAGCCCGAATCTGCTCCTGCACAAGAAAAGATGGATTGGGTGGACAGGGCCACTGGTGGATCCAGGGGGCCGAAATGAAACTCCCCAAATCCCTCAATTTTCTGGGACTTTTTTCTTCAGAAAACACTTTTCATAGCATCTGACCTTGTTGCTCCACCCCCCCCCCCGTCATACCCCAAATCATGTATCTAGATAGGACACCAGGACAGACTTAATCAGGGGCCAAAGAAGTATTTAGTGTGTCACCATTGTCAAATGTCAAACCACAAATGTGTCACCAGCCCAGGCTTCAAACTGTAGCACGTTTTGCGTTAGTAGGATACCAATGGATACTCCTGGGCCATCGTGGTCGCTAAAATAGATTGCAAGTTCAAATTACAGGTGCCAATTTCGGCGATTGTTCAGTTATTGGTTTGGAGGAAACATGTCGGCTATTTTTGTCACTTTGCCCACCTTGAGATGTCACCATTTAGAATGTCAAAATGATAGGTTTTTTTCTAACCCTGGGCTTAGTGGATGGAGTGGTATGGAAACTGAAGTATTATCCCATGTTGACCTCTAGCGTCCAGCTACTTTAACAGCAGTGAAGATGTGCCGGGGCCCCAGGTCTGCGCACTCAGCGGTGATGTCAGTGGGTCGTTTGCACGCCCGGCCGCTGATGCGGTGGACCTCCTCGCCTCTCGTCTCGTGCAAGACCACTGTCAGTCACGCTACACTGACGGAGAAAAGCAGGCTGATCCGAACAAAGCGACAAGAGTAATCCTCAAATTTGTAGAATTTTCGCAGATGGACGAGAGGGTTTTGAAATAATGAGAAGTGCATGTGATTCGTGAAAAGCAGTGCATTTTATTCGTTTGAGTTTTCAGGAGCATCATACGAATATTGACGCCCCACCGGTGCGGGAGAACCACATGACAATTTGTTGAGATCAAACCATATCTGCATTTAAAAGGTATCTCTTCGTGGGCTTTTAGACAAGTTTTATCATTCTGCTCTTCAAAATAGTGACAAAACTAGCCCCGTTCAATCCCGGTTTCGATCCCGGTTCAGCGCGTATCCCTCAACACAATCCCGGCTTGTTGGATGTGTAAAGAAATGGCATGGTATATCATATGTTCCTAAGAGACGAACGAGCACTATATCGACCTGGAAACACCGACAGTAGGTATTAATTACGCTGCGCTCCATGCATTTCGTCATGTGGCTCTGACTAGCTACATCACAAGCAATCGTACCAATTGTGTGTATGTAATCACAGAAGCAAACCATTGCGCACATTGTGGGGATTTCTTAGGCCCTTGTCATCACAAATGTTGAAAATCAGTGTCACTGCAACTCATCACTACACATTAAAATAAAAACAGCGACATACCTGCAAGTAAAAACCTGTAGGTGTACAATTAACGCTAACAACTACACACTGAGCTGGGCGTGCTGGCATAATTTGTTTCCAAGGCCTTTCACTGCTACGGCTATCAGTGCTCGACATTACTGTTAAGTCGGGATAAACGTCGGAATCCAGTCGGTTTACCAAGGCAACCACCCTGGTCAACACAGAGTTCGCACGCGCCTGTTCCGGTGCTGCCGGCCGTAGAAGTGGTAGCACCCGCCGGAAACTCGGCCAGCTGGTCCGTGGCCTGTCAGAGCCACAGGCTGGCGGTAACCTGGCCTATCAGAGCCCACGCACCAACGCCGGTCCGCCTTCGGCCCGGCCACCGCATCCCAAACCTAATCAAAACGTCAACCGTCCCCGCTCCATCGATTGCGCTCTAATCAGCGGTGCGACACGCCACTGGCCCAGAATCTGGACCTCACCGACCTCACGCACGGCCTGCAGCGGCGACCTGCCGGGCTGCTCGCACTGAGCTCCGGCCACCGGCGAGACAGGGAGGTCAGCAACGCATCGACCAGATTACGCCAGAATGCAGCCATGGTCTGTGCGGAAACCTAGAAGGTGGCGGTGCCTTGTTTGATCTGATGAGCCTGACGGAGATCTGCCACCGATATGGGGAGGGGAAGGGGTCCTGGAGATTGGCACTGGCACGGTAATACCTGTACATACGCAGAGGGAGAATTCGGATCCGAGGAACCCTTGAGCCTCAAATTCACCCCTGGAAATGCATACACAGAAGCAAGTTAAGTTTAAGCACACAGTTTATGGACATTTTCCTACAGCGAGAGCGACTTCAATCTAACTCCCCAAGTCCATCTTCCGGTTGTGACGGACTTTTCAGCTGATCCGTGAAACCCTAGCCCGGAGACCGTGTCTGTTGCCGAGCAACTAAGCCAGGATCTACGTAATGCAGCCGGAGTTGAAAGGTCACAGGAGCTCGTGACTGGCTGGCACAGATCGATGCACCGGGCCCTGCTGACATCTAGAACTGCCGCATGAAATCGATGCCAGACAGGACGCACCGCATCCCTTGGCGAGAAGCAGGGCCCTTTCCGAACCAAGTCCCTGTTTTGCATCCCGGATTCGAGGAGACAGGCTTAAGAATCAACTTACGACAGGTTTTATATCAACTCATGATAGGTTTTGGGTTCAATTTTTTCAGGTATGCAGCATGACATAAAAAGTAAAAGAATCAATGCAAAAATAATTACAGTTTTTAATTAGCTCGGCAATGGGGAAATAAGTGAATCAGTTGACACTTTATAGTGTGGTAATGCACCACATGAACTATTGAACGACTGAAAGTTAATGTCTTCATCAGGGCGTCGCTACCATGGAGGCCATGGGGACGACGACCCCCATATTCATAATTCAATGGGATCCATAAAATTCTAGGAGGCCCCCAGCTCATAGACTCAAGCGGTCCGCTTTGATGCTACTCAAGCGGTCGCTTTGATGTCTCGCGGTGCTTTGTGCACTAAGGGTCTTTTGATGCTAGAGGCCTTTGGCGGCCTCAGGATTCTGACGAACTATAAATGCAGTAACAACACGCACGTACGATTGCCTATTTGACATTGGAGCTCTCTTCAACGGAATAGGGTGGTCCCCTGGAAAGCGAAAACCCCTGAATAGATAAGGAACAATGACGACAAAGGTATCCCTATTGTCATTGACACGTGATCTACGCATATTAAGCCCCCAGCATGCGTGGGCTTACAAAGAGGTGCCCAAAACGGCAAAGGATGTTTTTAGGCCAGTCACAGTAAGTAATGTCGAGTTTAGGTTTGAACAGATTGATAAGTGTATATGAGTAGGCCTAATTGCATTAGGTATAATTGTTAGATTACGTGAACCTTTCAAGCATTTAATCATTTGGTCATTTAAACATAAATTAGCATAAACCAGCTAAAGTACTGTAATATTACTCACGTAATTTGGCCTTCACTTAGGTACAGCCAGCAACATTTTCCATATTTCAAAACTAGGCCCCTGAAAGGGCCAAGGAGGCCCAGTCCAGTGAAGTCAGTGGCGCGCGGAGGCCCCACTCAGAGCAAAGGAAGCCTCAGTATCATCTGCCTCAGCCATCACTCCTCTTAAAATCAGCACGTATTATCATCATAATACGTGCCTCACTTTGTTTAAGGCTACTGACGTGCATAAGGCCCTTTAAATGGTAGCGGATGCTCCCAGGTCAACCACACAAACTAACCTGTTAAGTATTTCGAGGATAGGCCCCTAAAAGAGACCGAGGAAATACTGTCCGACGAAGCAAGTGGCGGGCGGAGGCCCCAATTCTGGCAGAGGAAGTCTCCAGCGTCACTGATAGCATACTGTTCTACCAGGGATCAGAGATATTAGGCTCCTCAAAACCTGGCCCACGTAGATAGAAATTCGTGACGGCGTCCCTGGTCCGCATCCTTCGTTCATACCAATGGAACTTGAATTATGTCTTCCATTACAGGGGCTGATGACGCCAGCAAGGCTTAAGGCTAGAAATATTTTCTCAATCCAGGTAAGGGGTCCTAGAGGGTTAACACTAGCACGGTGATGAAAATGCCACAGGACACCCAGGATGGGGCTCCTGATCCTCCCCCTCGGTTCTCCATCCCTGGAGGTCAGCTTCCATCACATGCACACAAATTGATCAGCCATCTTAATATGGACAACATTGTAAATTCAAGTGGCACAGGTACATTTATAAACCTTTATTATGGCCTGAGACAACCTGCCGATTTCTCACCATGCTGCCAGCATGATCCCGGTCACCAGGAAGCAAGCCTTCAGCACACCAGACGCCTTTAACCCGCGCCCCACCGGGGGTCGGCGCCACCTTCGCCCACCGGGGGCCATCGATGGCCCCCTCTAATCCGAAATATGGGCGTTAGCGCAAATCTGCAAGTGCAATGAAAGCTCGCGTGAATTCAGTAGAAATTCTTGCTGTTTTAGTGCTCAGGTCAATCGTTTGACCTGAGGTCAAATTAGGTCAAGATCGGCTATTTTCACTCAAATATGCAATGATTAAGCAAACTGGGCATAACTATTATGTCATTAGAGCTATTGAGGCCTGGTAAAGTACATTTGATAGAAAATTGCCAGTACTTTTTCCGCTATGTGGAACGTAAAGACCTCCCGCCAGTGGTTTGACCGCCAGAGGTCACCTCGTGACCTAATATGACCTGAGGTCACGAAGGTCACAAGTGACCTTGCCGTATATCAAATGAAAGCCAGCGACAAGACAAACACGATGGGGTTTGTTTCACCGCTCTAGCTCAATTAGATCAAAGTTATTGTCAAATACTGTTTTTGAACTCTGGTGACCTTGGTGACCTTGGAAAAGTCAAGGGAAAATATGACCCCTGGGATCCGTGAAGGTGTCCAAAACGTTGTTCTGAGCAGTCTGGTATTTTCAATCATTTTTGTGGCTTTTATATCATGAAATAGCTTTTCACCATGCTTTTCAATGGGAGAGGTCGCCTCGTGACCTGACCTCGGGCACGAAATCGAAAATCCTGGATATACACCTTGTAGACCTTGGAGGGGTCATGGGTGTGGAAGTTTCAAATCGATCGACTTTGAAATGTGCTCTTACGAGCTCTAAAGGTGAAGTGGGTGACCCTGGTTGACCTCGTCTGGTGACCTGACCTTGGGTGACCCGGGGTAAAATTTCAGGGATGATGGGAAAATGATGCAGTAAAGGTGGCCCTCAACCGCGGTGCTGCGCCTGTGTTTTTGCTTCCCGGAAAAACCTTAGGGGCCTTGCCCCGGTGGGGCGGTTAATAGGGCCGGCTCTGGCCTTTCCTGGTACCATCGCAGCGCCCCCGGCTGACTTTCCAGCACTGGATTCTGCACCAGATCATTGCTGCACTCATCTGCAGTGCACGGTTGAGCATCTGACGTATTCCTCTCACCACTGGCAGTAGACGGCCGCGGGAACCAGATCTTCTGGTGAACTTTCTCGGGAACCAGATCTTCTGGTGAACTTTCCGCCGGGCGTTCCTCAACTTCAGCCACCCATGCACACACGCAGCACGCACGCACGCACGCAAACACACAAAACACACAAAACATTGATCACTGCATAAATATGAAACATAGATTACTGCATAGGCCGATCCAGGATTTCCGATCGGGGGAGAGCATATGGTCAGGGGTGCCATCTGGAGCATAGGGCGTCACTTTTGGGCGCCAAATCCTATCGCGGGGGCGGCGAGGCTCCCATGCTGGGAGGAGCGCCATTTCAGGAGGCGCTCTCACCTTACAGGGGGCCAGGGGCGTAGCCAGGATTTCGCTCAAGGGGGTGGGGGCGGCGCCCCGAAAGGGCCTCTGCGACAGCGCCAAAAGGGCCCTGATGGGTAAAAAGGCCCCTGCTTGGTACAGAATAGAGTGCTGAAGAGGGCTTAAGAGGGCCCTGTCTGGTATGAAATTTCAAATTTGGCCACAGAGCATAGTGCGGGCGAGCCGCACTTCGCGCGGCCCGTGTCCTCAGGGGGCCCTTCGGGCCCTCAGGGGGAGGCGGCTGTCCCTGCCGCCCCCCTCGGCTAGGCCCCGCAGGGGACGCTTAGGGTCGATCGGGGGAGGGGGCCAGTACCCCGACTTCCCCTGTGTCTGCCTACGGTTTCCTGTACAAGGAACAACGACGAACTGTCAATTGTGTGCAAAGAATTCCTTCAACCCGGGAGGGCTAAACCTGAAAGTTTCAAAGGACTCTAAACAAAACATGAATTGAATTCTATATCAAATTCTGAGTAATCTGGTGAACCTCTAACCAAAGAAACGGTACCGTGAATAAGCACTCTGGGGGTTTTGAAAACAGGCCATTCCGCTACATTCATATAAAATGATCATTTTCTGCGTGTGCTTAAGGGTTGCAACGAGGTTGTGACCTAATTAGTTTGTGAAAATATGTTTTCACATCCTGTTTTCTGTCTCCAGTCAAAATTATCTATGTTGTTACGACGTTGAACGTTGTGGGATGGAAAACTTTAAACACTTAGCATTATGTGAGAAATTAATATTAAACGAAAAAATCATTTCCCACGCCATGCATGTACACAAAAGAAAGTGACTGATCCTGGGGACAAAAGATAGCCCCTGACAAAAAATAACGATTTAAAAAGTAATGGGACAGTAAGAGTACTGAAGTTCATTATTGGTAAGGATAGTTCTAAAGAGAATAATCCCATCTAGTATTGTTGTGCTAACAAATTTAGCTTGAAGGCAGAGCATTCGATTATTGAACAAAATTGAAAGCGAAGATGTCAACAGTTCATGAACAACACCAAACTGCATTTGCCCGTTTCTTCTTTGAAGAAATAAAGTGAACAGCTTGGTTCGGGTGATGTGCATCACTACCCAGACATGAGACATGCATGGTCAAATAATAGTCAGAGTTGAAGCCTTCCTGGTCCTCATCATACGCCCATTACCAGTATCCGATGCCGAGTAATGGCGAGCGTCCAACGGTATCCTCGGCCCAGAGAGCGTGTACGTGATTTGTTAAAGAACGTGGGCCGTCATTATCGAAGATCGATGTGATTAAGAACACAGACAGAATAATGGTACCCGCCCTAGCCTGTTTCCATTCAAAACAAATGTTTTGATGGTAAAAATGACCCTGTTTCATGTCGGAACTTCTGGATCTACTTACAGAGTGTCTGTTACCTCCTGTGTCAGAAGCTGAACCAGACAGCAGGTGCCTGTTTATGTCAAATCTAATCATCCCTCTTTCTGAGACTATTTTTCTATCCGTGTTTCTTCCTAGTCTTTGACAAAACTAAAAAATGTGGAGTGCTGTTCTTGTTTGGGGTTTTTAGGGCGCTTCAACTGCATGGTCATTTCGCGCCCTACTGTGGTTATGTTATGAACGAATGTCGGTATAGGGACTAACCCTGTTCCTTTCATTTTTTCACTGACCTTGTTCTTCTGACAAGTTCCTTCTCGATCCCGGTTCTCTGATAAACTCATCACAACACTGCTACGTAGCTTGCTTCTCTATTAATATCTCTGAGGCTATCCAGTTAATGAAGGCAACGCTCTGGATAGGACCGCCCCCTCTTCTTGTCGGAAACTGACGAAGAAAGGCCACGCTTGAACGATGGCCTCGCAGTATGGAATCCGACAGAGGCGTGCCACCTTGCTTTGTTCGTCTTAATGGTCGACTCGACACCGGAGTTTCCCTGCTCATGAATGATGGCTAGGTGGACAATGTTTTCACTTTAGGACTGAGAGCTGCCGTTGCCATTTACGCAGACAAGCTGGTAACGACGATCGCACTGGGAAAATGGGGCAGAAAAAATAAAAGAACTAAATACGCGGAGACGCGTTGAATCGCTTTGCCCTCTAAGCTGTTGCCACATAATTTTTGAACGGGGATTCCACACAAATAATGGAAAACTGGAAATTCTTTGCATGCTGAAAACAGGGATGAATAAACAGAAGGGAAACACTAAAAGTGTTTCCAGAAGGCAAACCTGAGAGTCGAAGTGGTGGATAGTTATCTTCCTGAAAGTGGAAGCAAAACCGGTTGCCGATAATCACTTATTTTACCAGCAGTAATTTGACAGGGGATTTTTTACTGATACATTATTGATTCACACCAAGAAAGAAGAGAGCAGATAGGTATTTGTGTTGAATAAGCGAAATCGCAACATTCTTTCCAAATTACCAAACCCTTGGTATGGAACATTCTGGCCCATATTCATACCATTTATTGGAGGGCAGCTCCACGATCCAAAATGAAAATTGAAAAAAGGTTTTCGTCCTTCGAGTGCTTAGTTCCATTTCTGGAATTTGCTTTTTCGGAAGATCCTAGCATTTTATGAACATGTCACAACAAAATCATCTAAAACAGATCACAAACCCGCTGAACGCGACATAAGTTTTCACTCTTCAGCTGGAGATCTTTGTTGTTGTTGTTGTTGTTTGGGGTTTTAGGGCGCCTCGACTACTAGGTCATTTTGCGCCCATCTTAGTGTAAAAAAGCAAAAAATAGTGGTAGTCAGCTGTAACCATCTGAGATATCTGAAAAAACAACCTTAACATGACACCTCGACTTCTTTAAGAGACACAGACTCGGCGCACCTCATCATCAGAGCCGCCAGTGGGCCGGTCCTGCCGGCAGCGCTCCGCATGTATGCGGGCGCGCGGTAGATGCGGGTCCGCCCGCCGGCGCGGCTGGGAAGTCTCGCTGCCTCTGGCACGGTAACACCCTGCCCCCGTAACCGGCATCATCTCCTGCACAGGCGCCATCGACGGCAGCAGACCGCTGCGCCGCCGGCCCGACGGAATATGGATGGCCTCCAGCAGCGCAAAGTAGACACAGAGTGACACGGTCACGCCGACAGCGCCCCTGATGATGACGTCCCGGTGGGGTGTATTCAGGAATCGGTGATGATGCGGAAAGGAGGTGGTATTTAACTTTATGATGATTGTATGGTGGCATGTGATTAATGTTGAGAGCTTTGACAGATCGTTCGGGGGTATCGTGACAAGCATTCAGTCGCGCGGCCTGAAATGCAGCATCCTCAACATCTGGCCTTTCAGAGGAAAAGCTGTTCCCGAAGAATGAGTCATTATTTCCTAAAATAAAGGGCGGCTAACCTCCTTAATCCCCCGAAAAAGACCCAGCAGGACCGCCGTTTGGCGGCCCAGCCACTTCTCCCTGACCGCTCGCCGGGTTTGTTGCGACTCCTACGACGGTTCGCGCGCCGACGAGCTGAGTTCGACCATTTCCGGACCCGACTCTACATCAATTCAGCATTGGTCCTGTTACGATTCAAAACCGATTCAGAAGTGATTGGAAAGTGATTTAGGAGTGATTCGGAGACGATCTGAACTCAATGTGTTCGTGCTTCGGAGCGGGCTCCGGTCGGCCGCAGGCCTGCAGCGGTGAAGATCGAGGAAATGCCAGTGATATCGGGACTGACTTCCAACTCTTACGGCCCCGATTTGCTCGAACAAACCCAAATTCCGCGCTAGAGAGACATAGGCAGCCATACAGTTCGCCGGGGGGCACAGCTGTATGGCCGGAATCAGAACAATATCAGGCCTGACCTCTCACTGCCATCTCTGTTAATGAGAGAGGCGAATCAAAATCAACGGCCAGTATATAAGACATGTTCCCCAGTATCGTCTGAAATCTGGAACACGAATTTTTATAGTCAGCATCTGTAAAGTCGGATCGGGTGGCCTACTGGCTTCATTGCTGGTCTTCAGATTCAGATGGCATGGATTAACGTGGGTTCAATCCCTACGGCGGGAAACCACATTCCGTGCCCATCTGGCCCGGTGAAGGGGATCCTTAAACACCCACGTCAGTGCTTCCTGTTATTGGGCAAGTGCGCCTATTGGGAGTGGTCCTAGTAAACTAAAACAAAATAAGCCACGGTTACTAATTTGAGGGCTAGTTTCCATACTAAGACTAATAGCACTAATACCTCAATATTATCCATTCATCTGGCGAGTTAATGAGCTACCTGAAGCAAAAAGATAACATGTATTTCTATACAAGTGATATTTACCTATACTTACTTACTTGATTATAGGTACTTACTTATTCCAACATATTCATTGCATATGTTAGAACGGTGTATATTATACATTAAGTGTATATTGCTATATACACAAATGGATGATACAACGTTCAACACACTTCGAAGTTATTTAAGAAAATATAAGCAGTGGTGTAGAAAGCGTGTTTTTTTCATAGTCGCGAGCGCAGCTGTCTCAAAAAGTCGACAGTTGAATGGTTAAAGGTTCGGTTTGTAGTGCGGAGTAGCATGTATCGTTTATCTTCTCTGTGGGAATCCGACATACTTCTATGGATGAATCCTTTCTCAACTCAGCTACTGGACACATTGGGTGGATTAATATCGCATACCTTTGTGAGAATCAGAGGAGTTTCTCCTTCGGATGACAGCTCGTGCTTCACCGTGATCTTGATATTATTCAAAAGCGAGCTGCTTTTAAAGTTCGTTTTCAAGCTAATGTTTCGAGCTGAAATAACAGTTTATTCAGCAATAGCTGTCAATTTTTAAACAATCTAGACCACATTTTTGATCCGACCGAACATTATATTATCTCGCCGGATGCACAGCCCATTATATTACAACATTATCTTCAAACATCCTACATATACTTCCCTTTAATTTTTTGCATAAGTAGATTCTAGGATAAAGCTCCTTCGCTGACACTGAATAAAATTTATTGTCATACTAAACTGAGCAGCATAACGTTTTGCTTATGCCTACGTCTTTCTAACCGATACCAAAAATAGCACTGGCGGCGGCACTGGGGGGCACCAGGCACGATGCCCTCCTCCCTTAAATCAGAAATTTTAACACTAACCCGATAGCGTTGACTGGAAAGAAATAAGTTGAAAAGCCCATAGTACCCCCCTAAAATTCGGACGTTCCACCGTTTCTGAAAAATAGCCCCCGACCCAACAAAATTGTCACACACTACTGAAAGGAAAATGTCGGCTTCCATTCACGAGAACGTCTTCCGTCCTTGACGGTTAGCCAACGTGCTCAATAGCTCCATCCGGAGTGAGCAGACGGTGCACCATCGCTTCATCAGATGTTGACAGTCAGCGCTGCTCACAGCACCCCCGCCGCAAACTGACTCCCACACTGACGTCACAGGGGCGGGCCGCAGGAGACGTCTTATTGGGAACATGTCACAGGTGACGTCACGTCTGTAAAACTGAGTGCCGGTGTCGCCATATTGTGTCAGATCGTTTGCACAAAAGTCACAACAATATGTTCGCGTTTTCAAGCAACGCAACGCTAGTGACAACAGACACGCTTAGCAGTCACCAATGGGGGACCCGAGATTCTCTCATGTCGGTGAAGGGGACATTCAATAACGTTCAGGATTACAAGCATACAGATTTGTATTTGTCTGTGAGAGTTGGCGGTCCTAACACCACCACTGGCCAGCTCTGTTGGCAGCAGAACAGCGCTGGCCGACAGACCGTTTGTGTGTCACGCTGCTGCGTGCCGCGTGCGTGCCCGGCCCGCCGCTGTTGGCCGCCGCCCGGCCGCCGAGCGCGCGCTACACCGCCCCAGGCGATGCGCCGGGCGGGCCCTGCGGCTGGACCGCAGCCGCAACTGGACCGGCCGCGGCTAGCCCGCCGCCGCAGCATCCTCGACAGCAGTGACACGGAAATAGGCCGGACCCAATCACTTCTGTGTGCGATTCTGATAGGTAAATCAGAGTGGGGCCATTATTTATATTTGAGTCGGGACAGCAAACACGATTTTTAGCTTTCTATGTGACGGGGTAATTCCACTAGGCTTGATATGTATGGACAGTGCTGTAGTATAACGACAGCCATTACCGTTATTTGGTATCGCTCACCGAAATAGCAAGGATGAGCAATTACGTGAATGTTTGACATGACATAATATGACATGGTGGTAAAAAATTGACTTCATATTTAAGTTTCAAATGAAAATATTCCACGACAGAGCACATTTCGATGACCAAGGAGTTGGTGATTCCTTGAGGTTACTACACAAGCGAATTGAAGGTAATCTGAATTTATCTAGAAAATGACGAAATCGACGAAATCTTGTTCAAGCTTGGATTTCTCACTACAGCGTAAGTAGTTGCTGCATGACACTTTAACCTCGCCCCACCGGGGCCATCGATGGCCCCCTAAGGTTTTTCCGGGATAGCAGAAAAACGACGAGGCGCAGCACCGCGGTTGAGGGCTCTACCTCTCACTGCATCATTTTCCCATCATCCCTGAAATTTTTACCCCGGGTCACCCAAGGTCAGGTCACCAGACGAGGTCAACCAAGGTCACCTCACTTCAATTTTAGAGCTCTGTAAGAGCTACATTTCAAAGTCGATCGATTTGAAACTTCCAACACTTCATGACCCCTCCAGGATCTACAAGGTGTATATCCGAGATTTTTCGATTTCGTGCCCTGAGGTCAGGTCACGAGGCGACCTCTCCCATTGGAAAAGCATGGGGAAAAGCTGTTTCATGATATAAAAGCCACAAAAATGATTGCAAATACTCAGACTGCTCAGAACAGCGTTTTGGGACACCCTTTCACGAATCCCAGGGGTCATATTTGTCCTTAGACTTTTCCGAGGTCATCCAGGTCACCAGAGGTCAAAAACAGTATTTTGACAATAACTTTGACCTAATTAAGCTAGAGCGGTGAAACAAACACCATCGTGTTTGTCTTGTCACTGGCTTTCATTTGATATACGGCAAGGTCACTTTTTGACCTTTCGTGACCTCAAGTCATATTAGGTCACGAGGTGACCTCTGGAGGTCAAACCACTGGCGGGAGGTCTTTACGTTCCACATAGCGGAAAAAGTACTGGCAATTTGCTATCACATGTACTTTACCAGGCCTCAATAGCTCTAATGACATAAGAGTTATGCCCAGTTTGCTTAATCATTGCATATTTGAGTGAAAATAGCCGATCTTGACCTAATTTGACCTCTGGAGGTCAAACCATTGACCTGAGCACTAAAACATGCGAAGTAATTTCTTACTGAATTCACGCGAGCTTTCTATTGCACTTTGCATATTTACGCTAACGCCCTATTTTCGGGTTAGAGGGGGTCATCGATGCCCCCGATGGGGCGAAGGTGGCGCCGACCCCTGGGGCGCGGGTTAAAACTGTCAAAACCGGTTACCTGTTGTACAAGGGCGTCGCCACGGAATTTTTCCTCGGAGGAGGAGGGGGACAGGCCCCAGACTGGCGATGACCTGCAGGTATGAATTTTGGGCATATTGACTGTCTCTGAAAACGCTACCGGCGAATCACCTCATTTAAAGGCAATGTGGCACCTTCGTCGAATCCCGGAATTTAGTGCAATTGGGGGTATTTCTAGCCGAGAATCATGAAAACGTCCATGATTTCGCTGAAAAATATACAATGAGCTTAATGTTTTGATGCTTAAAATGCTCCTCTAGGGAGAAAAAACAAGCCTATGCCTATGGATGTCGTCATGATCTGGTAACTGCTACCATATTCAATAGGCTCCAAGGGCTTCAATTGGCTGATAACTCACCGTGACGTCAGGGCTGTCGTCACACGAACAGCTGACAACTGTGGTCGTCTGGTTGGGGTACATTTGGGGGACATTTCAGGTAGGATTTAGCTCTTCTCCACGGAAATGTTGAGTTTCAAGACAAATTATTTATGGAGTACCAGGTTTTCGGCATGCTTTACAACTTGGCTACCTCAGTTAAAATCACGTTATAAAAGTGCCACATTCCCGTTAAGTCGGATCACGCAGGTCATAAACAGATCCAGGATTCCCGATGGAGGGAGGTCACGTGGTCGGCGGGCCCAATCCGCACAAGGGGCGCCACTTTTGGATGGAAAAGCCTATCCAGCGGGCGCCAAATCCTATCCGTGGGGAGTCGATACTCGCTTCTTGGGGGAAGGGGGCGGCGTGGGAAACGCATTTCAGGGATGCCATCGACCTTTCAGGGGGGCCAGTGACTATTTCGCCGTGACTATTTCAGGGGAGCGCCAAGGTTCAATCGGGGGGAGGGGTGGTTCCTGCTTACCCCCTGAATTCGTCTGTGACGCAGATAATAGGGAGAAAATGCGAACAAAGTTGAGCCCCATTTTTGGGGGATCACCCCTCTAATTCACAAGTTGGGGAATGCGTCCCCTGTCCCCCCGCTTTCGACGCCCATGGCTATCTAGGTTTTTAAATTTCTTTTTATCGGACAAGGGCGTGGGCCAGAAACAGTACAATCATCCTCAAGAGTGATTGTGACGTGTTCAATTGTGCCAGCACGTCGTAATCATTAGGGACGATTGTGTGATTATTAACAGTCGGGTCATTACACACAGCCTTCTGGCACATTCTACCCTGAATGGGGGATATAAAAAGGTTGATTCAATAACAATTCTTTGTCCTCAACAGGGTCGGGAAAAGTATTAACAACATCAAGAATTCAGTTCATTTCACGCTCTGTCCTACAATCTTACCAACCATAGACATAGTACAATAGGCGACGAATGAATGAATGATAGTTTTTGTTCTAAACAAACCAGGTCTTTATCATTCATCACTGAACTCTGGATCCGCCCATGCCCGGTATAGCTGAAGGAAATGTGTGGTTCGAAATGACAGCTGACTTTTCGAAGCCGTATGATTTAAGAAGCCCCAATTTCAAATATATATATCTTACCCTCCTCATGCCCCTGCATCACACTGATCCTTTGAAGCACTTCCCACTCGCTAATGTATTCCCCACGCGTCATGTTTGTGGACAGCATGACATGGCGCGCGTTTAATCGAAGCACGTTGTGTTGGCAGAGCCTGCCGCCCAGCGTGACGTACGGCGCGCAGGCACGGGACGTGACCAATAGCTGGTGTCTGTACCTGAACGGACCACAACCGCCGCAGGCGCCGGACTGTGTTCCACGCGCCCTCCCGGCTGTAAAACGGCCCGGGCGTGTGGTCCAGATGGCTCGGCTTCTTACACTGGCGGACGCAGAGGGGGCCAAAGGGCCATGGCCCTCCAAAACGTCGAAATTTTAGCAGATTTTATTAAAAAATACTATGTCTACTATTTTTCCTGGGTTGCCCCCCCAAAATGGCGCTTCTGAGTCCACCTCTGACTTCTTACAGAACTTTTAATTCATAGCAGACACAGATATGGATACAAATTTTAATTTTGCCTAGCTGAGCATGATATTCTTTTCCAAGAAAGGATTCTAAGTCAAGGCAGCCTGAGAGCCCACACTGTCTCATATTAATGATTTTAAGAGCTTAAAATGAAACACAGTCTCGTCTTCCAATAAAATCATCCGGAAGCAAACATAATTTCTTCCATCAGAACTTTCCTACACGCAAGGCATTTCTGTAACTGAGGAGTGTCATCTATTTCCAGCCTACAAGTACGAACTACAAAATCGAATGGTCCATGCGCCGCACGAGGTGGCCAGTAAAATAGAGCGTCAGGCAGCCATTTCGGAATCATTGCCAGAAGACTGACCAGCATCACTGTCCCAGTTTTACGATTACCAGCAGCCTTCCCCATCCGTCGACGCGATCCATCTAGACGTGATGTGCACCGCCAGCCTCATGGAGTTGCATCACCACGGTTACACACAATTGTGCCTGCCATGAACAGTTTTCTCTGATGTAAATTTATCGGACAGTCCGTCTATATAATGGTTATAAGCATGTCCTTGTTAGATGGATAACTCGTGATGAGATGAACTCACCGACACTGGGTACGTATGTACATACATACATACATACATACATACATACATACATACATACCAGTCCCGCAAAACACTGGACACGCGTTGTCATTGAAACTGGAAGTCGCACCAGTCAAAATATAACTTGAAGCAACAACTTTTGCTTCTGTGTTGACCAATGCTCCAGCTATCATTGGTATTTTCCATTAGTGGCTTTTTTGTTTAACTCGGATAAGGGAAAGCCTAAGTTGGACTTAACTAGCGATTTCTCCATCGTGCAAGTACTCTACCATTGGATTCACTACCTGAAAAGCCTACAGCAGCGATTTCAATAGAACCACACCAACCGGATGATGCAACTGAGTCTTCCAAGCCCTTTTCATGGTTGAAGTAAAACCCAACCCCCTCAGGCTGCCTACCAAGCGGATTCTATACCGGACGGAGCGTGGTTTTCACAAATATTCCCATCCGTCAAAAAACATCATCACGCTGTCACGCAACTAGAACCACTAAAGGACGCAGCATTAGTACTCACATTTTGCGACTCAACTGAGGGACCGTTCATAAATTACGCAGACATACTTTTACGATTTTCGACTCCCTCCGTCCCCCATATAACGTTTCGTACCACCGCGGCAGGACCCTCTCAGAAATTATTCAATGCTAGATCGAGACCGCCCTCTCCCCTGAAAATATTCAGGAAGGAATTTCCGCAATAGTTCTATCAGTATTGACGTAAACTTGAGCTTGGCGGGCAGTGCCTACCAAATATATGCGATGGAAGGGTCATTCTAAGCCGTAATCGTAAGTGGGTTACAATCCACCGGTACATTTATCAATTTGGTCTATTTTTCTCCATAGAACTTAAGCGAACGTGACACCTTGATGCAATTCCAGACTGGTGGCTTTAGAGGAAATTTATGTCGAAAATCATGGATTTGGCCTTATTTCTGCTGGAAAATGGCTAATAAGCCAAATATTTCATGTCACTTAACCTTTCTCCGTTAGAAATAAGTGTTTCGTAATTAGCGTGGCGTCAAACGGCGTATTAGCTGGACATGTTTTGTGCCAGATTGAGCCTGTTTGATTTGGACCAAAAACAAATAGAATACAAGTGAATAATTTGTAGATTAAAGAGGTTGCCATTAGGAACCAAAGTGATACCTACCTATCGATTCCTAATATTTTTCGTGGTGTATCAAAACATATTTAACGTTTCAAACCATCCAATACATAAAGTTTTACGCATTGATATTCGACATGACCAGAGCCATGTTTAGCACGTGGGTTTTAACGATGTCCAAGCACGAACAATTTGTCCCTGCAGCCTGCAGAGCGGGGCTTGAGGATGACGTCACTTTCCTTAGATCGCCTCAGCACGTAAACGTCCGGGAAGGACGGGGTCAGCAGGGGGTGAGATCTTACCTTTTTATCTGCGATCGGTACGTTCTGGGACAAATGAAATTTCGATCAAGTAGTGTCCTAGCATGCTCTATCACATGGCTATCTCAGTTAAATCGCACCATGAAGGTGCCATATTCCGTTTAATCTTGTCAGCAACCAAGTCTAAAAAACATTTCGCAAAGGGAAAACACGTAGTCTTTTACTCGAAAACCATGCCGGCGTTCAGTCCCCACCAGAAGCGCGGTAAGAAGCCAGGACGTGAGAGGACAGTATGTCCGTCCTCGGGACAGAGGACTGCCGCGCACTTGTGGACCACACGGGGTTGAGACACGGTCCAGTTGCGCAAGTCCTCGGTCTTAATCGTCATTAATGATAGGCTGGCGTCAGGTGCGCGGGTGGGCCGCGCTGCCGGCAGCAGAACATTGGTATCAAACACCGCAGAACGCCAGTTTGGAGGTGTCCATTAAATCTGGAAGGTGAGGCGAAATGTAGCAAGCAGCAAAAGTCGCACAGCATCTCACGCCCGAACGTGTGGTTGAAATGACAGTAGAAGTGCAGGAACTACTCATACTTGTGTCGATAGTTCCAGGAAAGGGTGTGATGAAACCATGAGAAACACTTCTAACTGAATTTGGAATTTTAAGCCCTTTGCTCAAATCCGCTATCTTACGCTCTAAGGCGGAGTGCCCCCTGATTTCGTTTCGGAAACAGCTGCTGGCCAGATGAGAGATTGATGACAACCTCGAAGGGAGTTTTCCTCCATTATAAATTTTATAACTAGCAGGCCAACGCATGTACCACCTCAGCTGGCCAAACTGAAGCTGCCAAGAACCGCCTTCTTCGGTAAGCAGGGGCGTAGCCAAGGGAGGGGGGCGGCAGGGACAGCCGCCCCTCCCTGAGGGCCCGAAGGGCCCCCTGAGGACACAGGCCGCACGAATCTCGGCTCGCCCGCACTATGCTTTGTGGCCAAATTTGGCATTTTACACCAGACAGGGCCCTCTTAAGCCCTCTTCGGCACTCTTTTCTGTAACAAGGAGGGCCCTTTTGGCGCTGTCGCAGGGGCCCTTTTCGGGGCGCCACCCCTCCCTGAGCGAAATCCTGGCTACGCCCCTGTCGGGAAGTTCTACTAATTTACCGAACAATTCGAAGGACCAAATTGCAAATCTAGTCACGTTTTAAGGACACATGCCAGCATATCCTGGTTACTGACATGATCAAAGCAGTGTACACCCGCCTGCCCAGCAGCAAAATGAAATTTTGGAAACACTGACAAAACCAATTACATCTTTAATAAGTTTGCAGGTTTCTCAGAAGCACAACACACAACTGGGCCAAATTTCTTTTAACTGTATCGTTGTTCTCTGGAGACGATTAGCTTCCTCCTCCTCGAGCGTGCCACGGTCTGCGGCAGGTTCTGTGGCGGGCGGGTCAGCACCGTGACCCAGTGGGATCGCTGGGACCGGTTGCCACGACAACCCGATCGACTCGCTAATGTACCGGCGCGCGCGGTCCAACGGTTGAACCGTAGCCGGCACGCCGGCGTTCGGGATGGATCTCTGCTCCTCTCACCGGCACTGGCGCGGAGAGAGCGGAGCCGCGGATGTGTGTGATCGAGACGGATGGATGTTTACCGCGGTCAAGCCAGCGTATTTCAGCGATAGCTCACACTGCGGTAGTAGACTCCAGAGGTGCAGAAACTGGTTCACCCAGTTACTGGGGTAGGTGACACATTTGTATCATTCCAAGGGTGTGGATGTGGCAAAAAGTGATTTTGGCTGCATGATCCAAACTAAAAACATATTTTTGAAAGAAAGAATTATCATTGGAACTATTGTTTAGATTCAGCAGCCGTTCTCTTCAATCGTACGACGTGCCATTAGTGATTCACTATATGTACTATGTTCAGTTGCTACTAAAATAATAGCCCTCCCCCTGCAAGATACCTGGGATTTGCTGGCACAGTTGCCAGATTTTACCTACGACCAAAGGATGGCGGTTTTCTGCCTAATCATTCATTATGTCGCAAGAAAAGTCACATGCACAGTTTTGCTATCTTGAATTTATCTACCCTTATTACCACCTTGAATTTAGTATTCGATACACCTAGCGATTACAAAAAAGGGATCAAATCTGCATCAACCGCGAAAAGCGACAAAACAAAATGTTCGAATCGAGTACTTCACTTTCCAGCACCTTGTGGCAGAGCAGGCATATGTCATCTTACGCTTTTGACAAGCCAGCAAAACACCTTCTGCATCTCTGGTAGACCCCGGAGTCAATATGTCTGAGAGAGTGTGGTGGGCAGCTCGGGAGCACACGAACTCCAAAATAACATACGTAGTGGAAACAGAAAAATGTTGTCATGCTTCGCACGCATACTGTCTTTTAGATAGAGTACACTATTCAAGCTCACATAAGAAATGAAAGACTAGTGATATGGCTTGTGCAGAACATATCCCAAAATCATCGACGACAAAAAATTGATCACCACCATTCAAGTTTTGTTTTGAAGGGTCAGGTGTTCCGTAAACACTTTGAATGCCCCTCTGCACATACACACACTTTTTCCTAAACACACACACCAATACTAAGAGGTAGGCCAAGGCAGTGCTCTAACAATAACATTCCGCAAATTACACCAATCCCAGCAGCTGGTCCTGGCTTTCTCCGCTGGACGCAGGCCACCATCAGGTGATACTGAGGAGGCCGGGGTGGCGGAGTGGTACTCACCGCAAACGTTCATCCAGCCCTCGACCCGACAGGGAAAGTCCATCCAGGTGGCCCTCCTGCGACCTCGCCGCTCCATGGTGAGTGCGACAGGCCGGGACACCCACAATGCGTCCCTCACAACACCGTCACCCGGCCTCACCCCCACTCGTCAACAGAGTGTTTGGACGACGGTGGCTTGTGGCCCCGGCACTGGTCCTCTAACACCAACGGTGGATATTGCTAGTGTGTGCGACCGGTACCTTCTGCAGAGCTTATGAGATAAATGACAAAAAATGTAACACTCAGTGTAAAAGTTCATCCAACGGCTGGTTCTACAGAACAGATTACCAATCACCACTTAAAAAACAGCAAGTTACCGGCCAGTCTTTTTCGGGTGAAGTTATCCGTCAGAAACTGCTGGAGCAAACTGCACGAAGCCACGTGCAAAATCAAAACACTTATTCCAGTCGATCAGACTTCATGACCGAACACGAAAACCCCGAGTTTTCACTTAGCGCCGAACAAATGTCCATGGTATTGCGATCCCGATCACAAATTATATTCTAACTTCATCTAAACACACCAATAACACACACAAACATACACGGCCGACGCCCGCGCGGGTGCCGCCGCCGCCCGCCACCACCGCGAGTCGACTGGAGCCGACCGGCCGACGGCCGAGGGTCCGCGCTGTGACACGGCCGGCCGCGCCGCCCGATCAGCGTCGTCGCGGTCTCCGCCGACACCTCAGACGCGGAGACTCTTCAGACCTGCTCACGTCCGAGCCCAAACCCTGGCCGGGTCAGGGTTACGATCCATTACAACACGGTCAGCTTGGGTGTGACCGTCCGCTACTCGCTGTTTGGTGTCTATGCCCCGAGGCGAATCTGCACAGCGAGTAGCGCGTTGATGCGACCTCAGGAACCGCTACGCACCACCAGCACTCAGCACTCACACCGTGCCGGGCCGGAAACTGGCCCGGTGTCGAACAATAGCTCGTTAGTGTGTGAGCTGCGACCTGACCTGACCCCGGACCGTACACGCACACACCTCCGGCGCGGCCGCCGATGGCGCGCCGGCCTGGGTGTAACGGTGTTGGCCGTAGTGTCAGACTAATTATCGACCCACTGCGCTGAAGAGCTTGTGGAGCCCGCTGTGGGATATGGTCGGCTGGGCAGACTCGGACAACGCTCCAAAGGTCACCCACCGAGCTTGACCGGTGTTGCGATGGCAACCGGGGTTCGCTGCGGCTTTGATTCGACTGCATGGCGGCTGTGGAGTATGGGGGCAACGAGGAAGTTTCTCGTTGGAAGTCATCGGATCGGGAGGAAAAAAAACTTGGTAGGAAATTAATTGTTTCGTCTAGAGATTGCAGTTCGAATCAGAGTCAGACCTGGACAAGACAGTTATACGGGAGGTCGCCAGAAAAGATGGGAATATGCAGGGGCGCCGCCACGGAATTTTCGCGGGGGACGGACCCGGGCTGGTGCTGACCGGGGAGGCGAATTTTGAGTATATTCGGTACTTGACAGCATTAATGACCAGTGACCCAAAAATTTGGGGGGGACGTCCCCCTGGTCGGCCAACAGGGGGAGACACGTCCCCCGTCCCCGCTTTCGGCGCCCATGGGAATATGTACTCCTGAATTTAAGAAAAACACAACATCTCCCAGTGGCGGCGGACAAAACTGAAACACGTATTTCGCAACACAGCGATTGCGTAGAAATATAAAACATGACCCCACATTTTGCATGCGTGCGAAACATTCCGAAATATGTACTCCAATGACTAGCAATCAAATTCCAAATACAGAGACAGTGAATACATCCAAGTTTACCGATCTTTTTTTAAACGCTAATGAACGAGAAAACAAAAAGTCCAGGACACCCTAAAAATTTGTAAAAAATAGCTTACGCTAGAAGAAATTGGAACATCCGAGTGTTGCTCTATTTTGCATGTTTTTGATGCGTGCATATGAAACCTGAACAATCAATAATCATCAATGGTCCAATAACCCAAAACCAGTCAATTTCATTACCACCCGCAAATCGGTAAGCTGATCAGCAATCGATTGGTGGTGGTGACCCAGCCACAGAAAAAACGCGTCTGCAAACGGAATATAGTAAGCGATATGAACCTATATGTGTATTGAATTGGGCAGCTTCACTACTCACCCTTAAGTGCCGGGGAAGGGTTTCCCGGTCCGTTCACTATCTCCCACATGATCGAAACTGGAAAATGAACTTGTTATCTTCAAACAAGGCTGAAATAACAGGCCGCGGCCGGATCGATTTGGAGTTTCCCTGGTTAAATGATGAGGTGGTGTGACGGATCCTCCCTGAGCACCGGTATCGGTGGCGCTGCGCTCTCCCAGGAGTCAGGGGCGCTGAACCCGAGGGTTCCAGCCGAGCCCCGCCGCCGCTGGCGGCGCGTCGAACTACGTACGTACATTCGTAGAGCAACATTAAAATCGGGGGATTCAGCAGTGCAGCAGTTAACTGATCCAGATGCATTCGCTATCTATGTACGACTCCGTGTGTCGTTGACGAAGAAATTTAATCACCCAGGCTGCTTTCATATTAAAGTCAGGACCCAAAATTGGCTGGCCGTGTTGTCTTCTAGGGGAGTTATCTTTATTTGATATTAGCAACGCATCAACTGCAATGTTTAAATAGACTCAAAGCTTTTCACGCTGTAGAATGCAGCGAAATATCAATTGAAAGAAAAGTGCAAATAAAGGGGATCTGAATTCAGAGCGACACAACTCATCGCTGGTCCGCACCCGGACGTGTTCTGGGCCGGAGGCAGAACTGAAGCGTTGCAACTACAGATGTACTACCATCGTAAGTCCAAACGTCCATTCAAAACAATATTTAGAGCTAGCTGGTCCCTTTGAACAATCGACTTTATTTTATATGACATACGACATAGCCGACAAACAGAATTCTCCACGATCACCATTAGCACATGATAAAATTAATTAGCAGGTCCATATCGTAGAGGTGTGGCCAAAATAGCAATTAGTCCTGATCGATGCGATCATAATAGGACACTGATCGGAAATTGAATAAAGCGGATTCGATCCAGCTTGACCGGACAACTTTTACGATCGCTGCCGAGATGGATGCGAGCGGGGATCGATCTCCGAGTGAACAGTGACCCGATTTCTGGGTCATCCCGAGCTCTGTTTGCGTAGATTTCGCTATCTAATCCGAGGGTTTCACTCTCCGAGAACCGACGCGCCGATCTCCGACCTCTCGAACGACCGAAACAGATCTATCCAATCATGGCCGGAAGAAATACAAACTGTGCAGCAAGTCGCGCTGAGGAGAGTCAAAACGAATCAGTCCTATTTCAGTCTGATCGACTCGACTAAGTATATTGCTTTTGCACGTGGCTTCGTGGCTTTGAACAACTGCCCCGGTGCTATTTGACCTGGAATATCTGTACCTATAATATAGCCTGATCCAACCACATTTTCAACTTTACTGGCCAGAGTCTCGCTTGGTTCAGAGTCTAGACGTCGCAGTGCTGCCGACAGCAGCTTCTGCCTCTGGTCCCGATCAATACACCGTCTCTGCACTGGCCGCCGTGGGGCGGACCCTGACCTTTTTCATTCTCTGGCGGGGGTGTCGGCCCGACGGGATACAGCGCAGCAATGGCTTTCATCTCGCCGCCCAGGGCCACCGCCTGCGTTGCAAAGCAATAGCTGGTGCTGTGTCTGTTCGCAATGGGTGCACGTCTGTGCCGTGTCACTGGCAATATTGCAAGCTGGAGAATTATAACGGTCGCGCATCATCATTATCGGTGGGCAGGGTCAACTGCAGGAAGCTGGAGAGCTATTGATGATGCTCGGAAATGATGACAGATTGGAATCATGGGCTTACAGCGCTGTAAACATCCATGGGTATAGAATGTGACAGGATGGTTTATGGTCGCAGTGCACGGCCCTCCTGGCCGTTGCGTCGTTAAGCTCGTGCACGCATCATTAGGGCGAAACATGCCCATTCATCATTAATGTAAATAACTCAAAATCACTCTGGGAAGGTGAAAACGGTCCCACTGTCCGAAACTAGGGTTTTTTAGCCAGAAGTAAAATGTTTAAAAACATTTTCGAATCTCCAGCCCAATTTGCATGGGCATACGTCGTAACATTTAGAGACCACTAATTGTTTTTTCACATATGTAGGAACAACAAATATAGTAGTGACGAGTTTGAGCTATGTTAGATCATGATATACCCTTGCATCATGTTACCCCACATAGATAAACATGTTTAGCAGGGATTTGGATTTAAATTTCCTTGGGGGTGTCCGGGCACCCCCACGAAACGTTTAGGTAGTTTTTAAAGTTCCTTCAAATTTAATTTTTATCATTTTCAGGACTTAAAACAGTTTTTCTTTGCTTCAGGAGGCCTGTGTGAGGGCCAAAACAAAGATAGCATCATATTATCCGCTTTTCCCTGATGGTTTTTGATATTATTTCAAATTTTAGTACCTCCAATGGCTTTGGGACATCCACGTCCCTGATTTTTAGCTACATTCATATATATCTACCTTTTATTCAGCGAAGCAACGCATTTGCACCTTCCGCTTGTTTTCCTCAAAGTATTACGCGACATTGAATTCTTAGAATCCAGTTTTTAGGATGAGTTTCCACTTCAACAAATATCAGCCCTCGACACCTGTTTGGCTGCCGGGGCGCAGGCGCGGACAGCCGATCCACAACAGTATACGACAACCTGGGGCGGCCCACCGCATCCGCCGGCGGCACCGCGGCAGGTCACGTGACACCTCACCAGACCGGCCAGCCACCCCGCGCGCGCTGGAGATTCGTCTTCGTGTAGGCTAAATGCTCTAACGAAAAGCCTTTCAAACCGATGACCATACTTTTTCGTCTAGTAAGAAAAAAATCAGTGGATTTATTTCAAGTATGCATCGTTCCCAGAGGTGTACTTAGTTTTCCACAAATTTTCGGGGCCCTCATGGTCCAGGGTGGCACCCTTCATTGCACCAAACATGAGCGTCGCCACCGGAAAAAGTGGGGGGGGCAGCCAAACTTTAAACTGACAGTGACAAAAACTTCCCACGTTAGGACCAAATACTGTTCAATTTTGGGCTCCTCGTTGCTTTCTGCAGCGGCTGGTTATAAGAATGTCCGGTTTTCTCCCATTTTGACTGAGATCAGGAAATTTTTGGCCAAAAAGTGGGGGCCAGGCCCCCTGCCCCCCCTGGTGGAGACGCTCCTGGCACCAGACATGCTTTCGTTACTTCTTTGCACCTTTTATGGTGCAGGACACGACATCTTATTCCAGATATCGTCAGACCTCCTACAGTTTTAGCCCCAAAAATTGTTGCTTGCTTAGGTGACATCCCAAAACCATGAAAATATTTCAGTCTAAGCTGTAAATGTATCCATGATTGAAGTGTGTCGGTTTTTGGGCTTAAACTTTACCCTTGGAAAGTGATAGTGGATGAAAAGTGAAATGGAAGTCAATGACGCAATCCACTGCATGAAAAGCTCACCGGAAGCGCTCCGAACAAAGTTTGTCACCAAGTAGGCAAAGTCCTTGACTTCCATTACACGCTTTAACTTTCTGGCTGAGACTTGCTTTACAAAGCTTTGTTCTAACTTATTTACTTTGATATGCTCACTGGTAGATCAAGGGCGGGGAGGGGGGCGTCAAACCCAGAAATTTCCCCAAACCCCCGATTTTTGCCGATTTTCTTAAAAAAACAGCTTTTCACGATCTTGTATCCTGTTGACCCCCAAGCCATCGGTCGGTATTCGGCTCTGGCTTTGATTTTTTTATATGTTTGTCTTACGTATATATACCAGCGCGTTATAACACTGGGTGCACGACCGCAGATATGTTTAGTATCTGTCAATCTGGGTGCTCGACCACAGGTATGTTAAATATCTGTTAAACATCTGTAACACAATGACATGTTTTGGGCCTTTTTATGTGATGATGAGGTGAGAGTGACTTAAGATGAGCATGATCTCCCCTCTCCGTTACCCGGTCAGACCAGCGAACGAGGTTGATCCTGCCGATCACCGGACCTCACGGGCAACAAAGAGAGGAATTGTCAAAAAGGATTGCGCCAGTCAATCGGCGAAAAACTTTATTAGGAGCTCTTTCGGTGTTTTCGCTAAGGAAGGTGCATAAATATATCAAAAGCGCTCCGAACAAAGCTTTTGCCAAGTGGATTAATGCTTTGGGCTCCATTTTTCATTTGACCTTCTTGGCCAGTTTGCTTTGCATAAAATTGAAAATTTCCCTATAATAGCCCTAGGCAAAAAGTATGTAACTTATAGCTTCACTGGACTGCAGTGTTTTCCCCACTAATATATACAGCGCGGTCAAGCACCACCAAAACCCTCACAAGCCATCGCAACGACACTGCAATTCAGAATCATAAGCATTGTTTAATCAATGAAAATCATATTCATTTATCTTTTAATTCTCAAGGAGGCGTGAAAAGGGCCGCAGCACTCTAACTTTTGTCATGCGTGAGCCGGCTGATCTGCCCTGTCTGAAGCCTGGTCGTGACCGCTGTTTTTATCACACTAAGTAGTGTCACACTAGCAGTAGTAGTAGTTATCACACTAGTATTGGTAGCACCGCCAGCCAAACGCGTTTAGGTACCCTCTGTGGCTGTGGGTCAGTGATGCGAACTCGCGCATGAGCACCTGTCGGCTCATCGAGCGCAGCCTCTCTGCGTACACAGCATATACAGTAAACGGATTCAACCTTGGCTGACACTCGGTGGTTCCTTAAAGCACAAGAGCTGGCTGAATGCTGCGGAGCAGCGCAAGCTGCACGCTGTCCAGCCTGTATAATTTGTGACTGCAGCTGAAGTGAAGCCTCGGCTAGGGCCACGCGCTCCTCACTGCTGGTTCAGATGCTCTGACGTTCATTCTGTCGCGGCAGCCATGAAGCATATCAAATGCTTCGTAGTAAGCCTCGAGGTGCTTATCTGCTGGAGACGTCAGTTGCTAGGACTGGCTTCCTTCATAGAGTCGGCAAGGAAGATTTTAAGCCCGCTTGAGATGAGGCGGTTTCACGCCGAGCAGCTCAGCTCTCTGTAGGACTTCTTTTGAGCCTTTGAGACGCGGGCGTCGGCCGGATTATTCGAAGCGTTCCTTCAGCCTTTGGATCAGCTCTAGGCTTCCGGAGAGTCTGGTGCTCGCCCTGAACGGCGGTCATCACAGGGCTGGTCACGCGCAGCTGGTGGTGAGAAATCGTCACGCTGGACAGGAACCCAAATCTCCCCATCCCTCCAGCGGGGCCACTGACCGCTGTCCGCGCCTTGGCATTGCTCTCCCTGTCAGCCTCAATAGCCAACAGTGCGCTTATTGGTCATATTTTTTTATAGAACTGTAGAAATTAGTAAATTGCGCCGGAACCTTTTGGCTGAAGAGGGGTTATGTTTTTGTCGGGGACATTTAAGATTCACCGGATCCCTTTATGGAGTTTTAGTCGGGATTTCACGTGACTGATTTCTTTATTCTTAAGCACGTTTTTATTCCTTAGCACATACCCTGCCGGGGGAGGAGCAAAATTTGCCCCTCCTGGTTATCCTCAAATAACGCAGGAGCAAAGAAACGCAGAGCAACGCAACTTACAGTACTCTATTCCTGATCCATTTTCCGTACCTCAATTTTTTTTAATAAGATGACGTCAGGTTAAGAAACTATTCAAGGTCTAGGTCAGGGTCAAGGAACATCGACCTCAAAACCCAAAATCACCGGTTTGATTCGGCACCAAAGGAACATCTGTCAACCAGTCAGTTCCAAACTTTCATGATAGGATGAGGTCATGAGGGTTAACAAAACTGCTGTCTCGGAATTTTCATATAATTGACCTGAGATGGGCTCAATTTTTTTGGCGGACCCTATTACAAGTCAACGGTTAAAAATAGAAAGGCCTTTTTCAAGAAATATAGGATAGATCAGCATGAAAGTTTTCATGACATTGCCCTCTTAGTGAAATCACGGCCGTGAAGCTAATTTTTGAGCATCTGACCTCTCAACAGTGGCGGCGCTTGAACATTATGACAGCCTATGCACGATTGGCTTAGAGGTAAGGACGTCGCCCAGGCTTTTTACCTGATATTAGGCAGGGGCGATTCCAGCAGGTCGGCTGAAGAAAGGGCAGGCTCAAGTCAATGAGCAAAAATAATATTTATGTTTAAATGTTTAATATCATAAGAACCGAAGAAAAAAAATAAAAACAAATGTCGGTGGATTGTGGAAACGGCTATGCGGCAGTATATGAAGGTACAAGGCAATATTCAAGAAGGATAGATAGGTAGGTAAGTAAGCCGGGGAGGACAAGGTACTCACGAGAGCTTCCCATTTCAAGGACGCCTTCGGCACTTGATTGTTTATGACGCCCAATTTCTCGCTGTACGATCGATTTGTGAACGAATTTTTTATATTTTCATCCGCCAGATTTTGTGCCATGACTCACGTTCTTCATAAGGGTATCACAACTTAATACCTCGTTAATAATTACCAAACAACTGTCCCGCACTAGAGAAGGCTAGACATCTGCGAATACAAGAAGGTCACGAATCCGAAAAGGTAATGCAGAATCCGCGAAAGATAATGTGAGGTCACGTAAGCATACAGTGATTATGATACCAATAACTTCGCACTGGAATGAGATAGAGCTTTCATTTTGCTTTTATTTTGCTTATCTTATCACGGAGGGTCGATTGAAATGCAACATGACTACACCAGGTCACCATGTGACCCTGATCTAGCTTAAGGTCAGGTAATTCTTATCATTTGCCTCAGCATGGTCATTCGATTCACCATACTGAGAGAATTCCTATAACGTCTCAAGATTTCCCACAGCACTGCTCAGTAAAAATGTAAGAGGGAAATCTAGCATGTCCCGTTGAGAGCCTATGGAAACCTTGATCTTTGGTGATCTCAATATTGACCTGAACTGAAAATAGTTCGTATAATTTCTGTTAGTCTCATCAAGAGCTTACGAAATTGAAAAGTCGGAGGCGGCAGTTACGAACCAGGGACGAATCAGGGCGGGAGTGATAAGCTGGGGGCTGGCAGTGGTTAATAGGTGGCGGCAGTGATGAGCAGGGGGCAGGATAAATCAGGGCGGCAGAAATGAGCCAGGGGCGGCATGAGTCAGGGTGGAAGTGATAAGCTGGGGGGCGGCAGTGATTAGTTGATAGCGGCAGTGATGGGCCGGGGCGGCACGAATACGGGCGACAGTGAGGAGCCGGAAGCAACAGTGATGAGCCGGGGGCGGCACATGTGTTTGGGGTGTTCAAAACAGATTGGGGGTGGTAAAAGTATGATTGGGGTTGCTCGGGCACTCCGAAAAAGATAAGATTACACTATTGATCATCCCTTTCTTATATTTTAATTCAAGTGATGCCTCTGAGAATCACTATACAAATTAGTGCTAGAAGGTAACAGGACCCAGATGCTAACTTTAACTTTGAGAACTCCCTGAACCTAAACGTTGCATTTATCTTCCTAATTCTCCACTGATGAGGGTCAAACATTTCCTGAAGCTACAGCCAGCTAGTTATGTAGCTTCCGAACACACATTTTCGGTATTGAAAGCACCAATGCAATTCCGACATCATGTTCCTGTAACTAACTTTTCCATTTTGGGACCCGTTCAGGCTCATAGACTAAAGTTATTTCTTTCATAGCTTTCACAAACGTGTTATTTTGACTGAAGCACGATCTCATTTATCCGTGGCTTCCCTGACGAGCAGCGATCGATTTCACAGAGTGCCCGCGGCATCCTTGAGGTGTGCCGCCTACTGGAGAGGGCGGCCAGCCTCCCTGATCAGCCATGCGCGTATTTGCGGCTAATGACCGATTTGTAGGCGGCAGGCGCGGGCGGCGGGCTCCGGCCAGGCGTCAGGCTGACCTGTAATTTGTGCGTGCACGTGCAGATCCGTTACTGGTCGTCACGCACAGGCACCTCATCAGAAATAGTACCGCACGTCTTGCCTAGAGCCATCCGCTTCTCATTGGTCGGCAGCCGAAACTAGGCGCTGACTTAGCCGGCAATCTTGTCGAATCATCACACCGGCCTGTCATTACTGTTTCTGCTATCTATGTCCAAAAACACTGAGCTGACACCTCGTCAAAACAATTGTCGGCTCGCATTCGGCACGCCTGCTTTTCAGTGCTACAATCCCACCGCCCGACTCTAGATGAGGACACGGCGCACGTGCGCCGTCGTCGCCCGTCGCTCCAGTTTGGTGTTGAATGAGGGCGAGCCGGTCGTCGTCCGGCGCATCGTAATGACACGGCCGGCGGCGACGCGCCGACAAAACCACGACTGCCACGCATGCCGCGCCGGCAGCGGCGACGGAAGGCGACGGCCCCGCTGCCGGCGACGGCACAGACTGCCGACCGCCGGGGCCAGCTGTGTGTCACGCAGAGCCGTCACTGTGAAATGGTTTTATTCCGTCTGTCGATATGAAGAACTGCGGCATGGGACGTTGCGGTAATCTTGAACGCTATCGGGCGCTTTATTAGAGTGAGGAAGCCATGGGCTTGAGATGCCCACTTGCGTTATTGACTGTTCCGGTTTTTTTAACGCCAGTTAAAGAAATCAAACGCAGCACGGAGCAGTAAAGCAGCATACTAAATGTTTTCCATATGTAAAGTTATTAGGATAACGATTCCGCCGGGGTACCTATCTATGTTTGCACTCTGGTTTACAAGAAGGGTGGTATGATTGTGGCCGCTGACAACTTGACCCCACGCATCGACCATGTTGTAAGAAGGCCTGAAGTCGCTCGGAACGTCTCTAGACCCCCCGTTACAGTGTAGAGATGTACTTATGGGTTACGGTCTCTAGTCACCATGCCTGCAGCTAGGGCTTCATGGCGCCCAAATTGTGCTACCGAACTTTTCCAGCGAGATTAATTTCTGCTTACGCGACTACCACATCGACTGGTAACTTGCAAAATTTCGAGATGATTTGGAATGACAAAATTTTGAATTTTAATTTTTCCAGGCCTTTAAGATTGTAAGTTGTGTCTGAAATAAAGCCTTTTGCTATTTCAATCACACCTCGTTTAGACAGAGGAGAGTCTCATATAGTTAGTTGTGGGAAACAGGACAGGCTTGCCCAGACATTTCGACGTGTTCAATTCTTCTATCTTATATGAGATTATATTACGTGCTCCTTATTGCCTGAAAACATCGTAATTTCCGTGAAGACAGAATGACTCAATTTCCTACCTACCCACCCAGTCGATCAGATGCGTACATTTGCGCAAGCATTTCCGCGAGCGTGAGACAATGAAGCCGGGATATCTGGGGGTGGCAGCTACTGCCGGACGTGCTGGAGGGTGGTACCAACAACAGACCGCACCTAGAGGTGTAGACCGGACACGGTCAGAATGGGAGAAATCGCCGGAAACTCCGCAAACAAGGCTGCCAGGAGTGGAGAGCAAGGAGTAGATAGAATTTAGGAGAGAGCGAACTGAAAAGGTTATGAACTGTAAAAATCATTAGTTGATTCACAGATAAGGCTCGAATGCTCGCAACGTCCTTCGCACATGGATTATATTATCTCTTAGTAAATTTTGAAATCATCAGTTCCGGATAGGTAAAGCATTATCCCAACATGCAGCTGCAGGCATTGCAGGAAAACAACAGCTCATTTGGTTTTAGAATGTCGATTACATAAATATCCGTGTCAAATATTATTAATTTCCTTTTCAGCTGTCCCTGAGCCATAATTCGAAACCAAATCAATTGGTCGACACATGTGTTCATAAATGATTTTAAACAAGTGCCACAGCCACTAAAAGCGTTTTAATTCGAGAAAATATTGTTACCCTCTGATCTTAACAATAATAAGTAAAGCAGCATTTCCTCCGAGGAGAAGGTGGAGGGATACTGGTAGAGGCTGGCGGGGGTGGATCCAGGGGAGGCGCAGGGGCTGCGCCCACATCGCCGGCGATGCGCTTCCTCGGTGGTAAGGTGTTCATGAGGCCGCCTTCATCTGCTCCAGGCGTGCTTTAACGGAAATACCGGCGCCCCGTTATACAACTTCGCGGCTTAAAAATACCATTTTTTGGCAAACAGCCCTGTATCCCTGGCGCCTCCATAGTGCACCAAAAGTGCCATCATTCGCCCCGTCACCGCCTGCATGCTTCATTGTGGGCGCCCTCACCTTCTGACATTTCCCTACCTACGACTTTCGCCCCCATGGTGCATCGTCGGTGTCTTGCTTCTGCTCCACCGGCACCCAACCCTCACTGTGGGCGATTCAACCAAAGTATTAGGCGCTTTTGAATACTATGTCTTTACCATCTCTGGAAGGTTGGTGGAAAGGGCCGCAACAGGGGTCGAAAAACCTACCCTTTTGGCATTCTAAATGTTGACAGCCCAAAGTGGGACAGGTGACAAAAAACAGACATGTTTCCTCTAGACCAATAACGGAACAAATCGCCGCAATTGGCACCTGCAATTTGAACTCGCAACGTTTTAACAACTAGGGTGGTTCAGGAGTATCCATTGGTATCCTTCTAACGCAAAATGTGCCACATTTTGAAGCCTGGGCTGGTGACACATTTATGGTTTGACATTTTCAACGGTGACGCACTGAACACTTTCTTGGCCCCTGGGCCGCAATTCTGACATCCGCCACGCGTGAGCCGGTTGATCTGCCTGTCTGGAAACTGGTCGCGACCGCTGCGTTTATCGCATTACTGCCTGCCAATCGCGTTTGTCATCTGTGACCCGCGAAACAAACTCGCACATGAGCTCTTCTCTGCTCATCTCTACGACAGTACATACTGCAGAGTGAATAGGCCTTTTAGGCGCCTGAGCTGTCTGAACGACCGCTCCGCGGTGCGCGAGGTCGCGGGAGCCGTTAGTCATCCGCAGCAGGTCGACTCATGTGGGGTTCACCTGAGCCAGCTGATGCCACTGCAGTGTTGCGGTCGCTTCATTCAGATCTGACAGTAGGAGACTCTGGCGCTTGCGGACATCCTGCAGCATGCTGATTCGCAGAGCAGGCTACGCTCTGTCCAGCACCTGCAATTTAAACTCGCAACATTTTAACAACTAGGATAGTTCAGGAGTATCCATTGGTATCCTTCTAACGCAAAAATGGAATTTGACTGTTTCGCAGATTTCGTGCCCGGCCGGCCCCCGTGAGAAGGGCGGTCTCGGCTGAGGCCAGACGCCCCTCGTCGATGGATCCATGTTCCGATTCCCCGGTGTACCTGGTGTCAAGACAGTCATGAAGCATGTCTAATGTTCCGTAGTATGCCTCGGCTTTCTGTCGTTTTGTATGTTTGGCTTTCTGTTGGACTTCTTCATAAAAGCCTTGGAAACGCGAGCGTATAGGCTAGAAACAGCGCCCTTTAGCGTCCGTAGCAGCACTAGGCCTTCGGAAAGCTTCCAGTAGTCGGGGTCATGTGCAACCGGCGAAGAGCAAGCATCTCGCCGAACAGGACCTCAAAGGTCGTCATCACTCGTCCGTGGCCACTGGCCGTGTTCAGTCTCAATAGCCAGAGTGCGGCCCGGGCAGAGGAGACATTCAGAACCAGAGACGCCAGTGGTGGTTTACGGCAGGTTCAGCGGGTGGTACACAGCGGGCGCAGGATTGTGACTGCTCGGAATGATTCAACAACAAGCTCTCTGTTGTTCGATGCTCGATAAAAAACTTTGGCGTCGCCTGCCGATTGCATAGCGTCACGAAGCAACGGAACCTCATCCAGGCAGTGTTGAACAACCATGTTCAACCCGCGTGCCGTGTAGTAGACGAACACGACTCTAGGTTCCTCCTTCATCAGTACCATTAATTGGATTAAAATAATTTGAGTGATTATTTAACGTATATGCACGAAATATTAAAAAATACACTCTTAACGAAAGTAGGATAGTTGAAAGGAAGACAAAATAATTTTCATGGTAATGGTGACCTCAGATATTTCGGCCACCCCAGGCCTAGTGTCTAAATGACAAAACATGATATCAGACTACGCTGTATTTTTTTAACACGTGCCCCGGTGGGGTTCCTGGCACAACACGCCCCACTGAAGGCCGGATTTCGCTCCCATTCGTATCTTATTTGCTAGCAAAGCTGAAGTAAAATTACGAATGACGTTCGAAAACCCTTGATGAGACGAATAGAAGCCATAAGAGCCAGTTTTATATCAGGTCAATATTGAGGTCACCAGAGATTAAGGAAGGTGCTTACTATACGCTATACACGATGTCCTATTATTAATATTTTATGAGCGGAGCGAGAGCAAATCTTTAGACCTCATTGGAGTCCTCTCATTGTGGTGAATCGAATGTTGTATAATATGTCCATGCTAGGTCAAACGGGGAAATGAATAGACTTTGAGCTAAGTCAGGGTGACATGGTGACCCAGTGGCGGATCCAGGGGGGGGCAAAAAGGCAATTGCCCCCCCAAACGGAAAAGCTCGGGGCAAAACTATGTTTTTGCCCCCCCAAAGCGATCGACCTCCTTTTTCCCCGACTCCTTTTTAGCTTGTAAGCAAAATTTTGGTGCTTCAACTCTCAACTTCAAACAGAATTAGAGAAGTTCAGTGGAAATATTGGGGCTTGGATAGAAAAAATGTATCTTGAGCCCATATTTTTCACCCCGTGACGTTTTTTTTTGCTTTTCGTTTCCAGCTCCCAAAATCCTACCGAAAAGGCTTATTGTAGCGCAATTTGTCACTGCGCGAGGTTTTTTTTTTTTGCTTTTCGACTTTGGTTTGCCCCTCCCAAACCAACCGGCTAGATCCGCCACTGTGGTGACCTGGTATAGTCATGCTGCATATTAATTGACTTCCCAAGTCAAGATAAGCCCAACGAAAGACAAAAATTGAAACTATCTCAATTCAGTGCGAGGATACGACCAAAATAACTAATGTATGCTTGTGACCACACATTAGCTTTGAAAAGTTAGATGCCCAAAAACTCGAATCAATGGTTTAGATCCTGGTAGGAATACATGGTATGACGACCTTAAGTTGGTCTATCCAATGTTTACCGAAAAAGAACGTTTTATACTTTTGGGACCCTTTTGGCGCCATGGAAGGGACCCCTTACGGCCCGCCCCCCACCGAGCCCTGACTACGCCCCTGCATGACATCACTGGTAACCAGCTGGGCAGGCTGTGACGTCACCGTCGGCTGCGGCGTCATTGGTGTTTCGGAGGGGACCAGGCGCGGTAACCAACGAGGCCGGGCCGGAAGCTGCAGAGATCGCGTGAAGAGAACTTAGTGCTTCTAGACACATTTTTAACCACTCGCACAACACGAGCTGCTGACAGGGTGAGTACTCGCATGCTTTGATCTCATTTTGACGAACATTTTCGATCTGTCCCTGTCTCAATATCGTAAAATGTGTCAAGCCACCTTACGGGAAAGTTTACGAATTACATAACATGGGCGTGCAAGGCTGCGAACGATGCGCTGTTTTCTCTTCTTGTTTATAGGTGGCACACCTAGCGGCTAATAGGTGGCAGTGTATGTCAACGTGTCCATGTCGATGGCGCACCATCAACCAAAGGGTTCCTCTGCGCTCGCTGACAAATTTGGATTACGAATATAATTCAGAAAGAATCGTCTCAACGCGTAGCTTTGCGTCAAAATGCATCAACGATGTTGGAGCATGGATCATGGGCATCACCACGGATTTTTTTACGCGGCGTGGACCCAATACTGCGTAGAAGGGGTGGTAGAAGGCAAGGTTAAACAACTGAATGTTGCCCGGGAGATCGGTACCGAGGCAATTCAACTGGAACCAGCCTCTGTCGATTTATTCAAGTCCACGTTGAAAAGCAGGTGAAAATGCTGATACAGCCTGTGGAGAACCGCCATTTTCGGGGGACGCCCCCTGGCCCGCATGTCAGGGGACGCATACGCCCCGCTCGCTTTCGACGCTCATGGCCATGAGCAACATCTTTCGGTAAGGATGTATATCGAGCTGATTTGCCGCTGGGTGTTGGTAATCAGTCTTGCTACTGCATACAAAAAAAGAACAAAGAAAAATCAGTACAGTCTCGAGACAAGGGAACAACCGACAATATCGCATCGCACCCACGTAGTTTGTGGCAATTTTCAGGGCCAATGCATATTTTTCTAACCAGTCTGACAGTTTTTTTAACCTACCATACCATAAAGGGAAGGGAAGAGTCGGCAGCAATCATCTAGAGCCCAATGGGCTTGGGAGAAGAGGACAGGCGGTGAGACACGGTGGTTAGAAAAATCGTGCTTTGTTTGTCAGACACAAGGGCCAAAAAAGTGTTCAGGTTGTCACCATTAAAAATGCCAAACCATAAATGTGTCACCAGACTAGGCTGCAAAATGTGTCACGTTTTGAGCTAGTAGGATACCAAGGGATACTCCTGAACCATCTTAGTTTTTGAAAAACATTGCAAGTCTTAATTGCATGTGCAAATTTTGGCTATTTGTTCCGTTATTCGTCTGAAGCAAACATATCAACTAATTTTTGTCACCTTGTCCACATTGGGCTGTCACCATTTAGAATGCCAAAATGGTAAGTTTTTCGACCCCTGGTCAGACAGTAAGCCAATTTTTCCCGATGATAAATTCAGTGCTGATTAGAAAAAGCAACGCAACAAGTGCCAACAACGGGAACAATCGCCTAAAAATGGTTTCGAGTTTAATTGTGTTGTAAGCACGAGGTGTCCAGCCGGCGTTGCAGTCTCCCATTCAAACGCCCCGAAAAGAGGAAAGCATAACCTACTAGTAAATGAAGCGTAGTATATCCGTAGGCACTGGTCTAAATGGGGCCTGGTGTGTAGACTCAGAGATACATGTGCGTTGTAACCAAATACATTCTTAATGTGACATAAACGCATAGGTAGCATGCCATATACATACGGTCTATAATTGCATCGTTTACCCGCTGCTGGGTAGGTACTCCTAATCTCTATAGCAGCAGCGATGCTAGTGAAAATTCATTACGCAATGCTGTTGGCAAACCACTTTACCAACCGATACCCAAAGTTACATTTTTTGTTTGAAAATCAAAACTTCTTTTACGTGGTATTGGACCGTATACACAAATATAAGGATAATGTTGTAAACAAAATTGCCACTCTCCGGATTCTTGCAACGGTTTTTTGTTTGGTTTTTTGTTTAACCCTCCTCCCAGTGGGGTGGAGGGGTGCTGACTACACACACCCTACAGGTTTTCCGATTTCGCGGAAAAACGACGGCGCCAAGCGCCACGGTACCTGGCACAGCTTATCATTAATCAAGTCCGTAACTTTCCTAACAAATTTAAGTTCGAGTTATCTCCGGGTCAGGTCACCAGGTCAGGTGACCTCACCTAAAAATGTTTGGGATTGCATAACTCGGGGCAGGGTCAATCTACCGATCTGAAACCCATATCACATAATGGGGCCACCAGGGGCTACAAAACATGTTTCAGAAATTCAGCCACTGGGAGGAGGATCAAAAGCAAGAATTCCGTTGCAAAAATCCGGGAAATGACGATATTTCAGCATTGTCCTTATATTTGTGTCTCCCTTCCAATACTGCGTGAAAAAGTTTTGATCTTCGAAAACATGTCGTAACGCGCACTCTAAATTCTGCATACGCTTGTAGATACCATTTTCCCCGTTCAACGAGAGCAGTTTCACTCTCCCCCGCAGTCACTCAGATCCTTGCCGAACAGCCAATCAAAAAAAAAAAAACTCCAGTCCTGAATACGCCAATTTCAGCGGCAGGTTTCAGCCTCTGCATTGGTACCTGGGCCCGTTTACGATACCATCTTGTCATTCCCACCATGCAGGGCCTTCGCCCTAGCCTGCAGCTATCCGTAACCTTTCCGTTCTCGACTCTGGCCTTGGACGTGTGGTCCCCCAGGGCGAGCGCTTGGTGGACATACACGCGGGGAGCCGGCCGCTGCCCTCAGTCGCCGCAGCCACAGCGCTGGTTGTGAGTCAGACGGGCAGTGGTCCGATCTGGAAGTGGTATATCAGACTCGCGGGGCAGCCAGCTGTTTGCGTGCTTTCACCGCCGCACTCGGCCCCAGACCTTATCAGCTTGTTTGTGTGGGTAAGCGGAGCAGGCTTTGCCAAAAGTTGATAGCATTCGCTGTTGGTAGTGCTTCTCAAGTTGCAGGTGTCTGATTCCGCCGAATTGCCAGTCTTGCGGGGGATATAACAGCCCGCGAGCTCCCTGTGCATTTGTGTATTAAGTGCAACGGCAGTGCTGCTACGCGGCTACCCGAGGCCATGAGTAAGTCATATAATATTCGTTGTTGCTGACTGATAAAGTGATAATAAAAGTGTGAACAGACAGTGGCAGCTCAATCACAATAATGATATCGAGGTGAAATCGTGCTTAATATCTGCCTTCAGTGGAGTGCATACACGCGTGTTTGACCCTTTTGGTACGGCGTCTCCAAAAAGGGGCTTTAAAATCGTGCTGTTCCAGTCGGAAAAATCTGGGGTCCGCCAAGGCAGAAACCTTACCGTCATCAAGCGAATTAATCTTCAGAAATTATTGCTTACATTGAAACTGGTATGAAGGCTCATTTTCAGAGCAAACCCCCACGGCGTGAGGCCGCCTTCCGTATTCCAATTGGTCCGGTGAAAAGGCCCATAAACACCCAGTTCAATACTCCCTGTAATTGGGCAAACTGCACCCGTTGGCAGTGACACTAATAAAATACAAATTAAACATACATTTATATTACTGGATCTGAACTGCTAATGAACAACCCCGTGACGACGCCCTGTTTATTCTTCGTTTTTTAGGAAATGATATTAAACTCCCCCTCGTAAAAAATGAACAAATACTCTTATAAGAGGTTGATCCTCTGTGCGACGTCACACGGCCAAAACGTTGCTATGATTTCTCCCTACGCCTAATCTTTTGGCTGTTACCTTTTATTGTCCGTTTTGGGGTTTTATCGTATTTTGTTTTCCCCTTCTAGGTTGTATGCATTTTAAGCAAATCTTTTTATATTTGGGATTCATTTTGACTGGCGTTGATTCGGATTGTCGCTCAGTTTTGACGGTATTTCAGTCTTCGTCTTTTTGGAGGCGATATTTTTTGATGAGTTTCCCTGCTTTGACTCTTTCACAACGTTCGGACAGAGACAAAAACAAGTATAAACTGTCGAGCAGCAGAAAAGGCGCGCTAGGCAGGCTCTTGATCTTTTCCGCCCCGTGGGGCCAACTTCCTACACATAAAGTCGAAGTTCTACCAAGTCCCCGTACTCCACGATTAAATTGGAGGAAATGATTGTGAGTTAAAGCTAACAAGTGGGAGAACGGAGCACACTTTCGGCAGCATTTGCAGTAGAGTTAATGCTTATTGGTCACCGGTCAACGGTCCATATCAAACTCGCCTCTCGCGTAGACTTATCAGTGCAAAGACAGATGGAACTCTTACCAATCTAACAGGCTTCAGAACAACAAGCCCAGGCTTCTCCCGAATGCCTTTGCCGTCAGCGCAGGTGACACGGCTGAAAAACGCTGACCCCTTCCACAGCAGCGGCACCAGCAGCGCATGTGACTCATCGTGGACCTATGCTTAACCCTACTACTCCATTACAACCCAGGTCCCGCAGTCGCCATTCCTCCATCCCCTGGCCGATTACTCCTCAATAACACATCAAGAGTATCCAGTGACGGATCTAGGATTTCGTTAAGGGGGGGCCCAGGCTCGGAGGGCGCCGAACCTGGGGGCGCCGAACCTGAGGGGCGCCAATTTCAGTCGCGGATCTAGCCGGTCGGTTTGGAAGGGACAAACAACAGTCGAAAAGCAAAAAAAAAAAAACGTCACGCAGTCAAAAGCTGCGCCACCTATATCACTTGCCGGAAGAATTTTGGGGTATTTCAGACGAAAACCCAAAAAAGGGCTCGAGATACTTCTTCCTATCCAAGGCTGGCTATACTATAACTGAGAATTATTGATATCTACTCCATGATTCTGATGAAGGGTTGTGCCCGAATATACAATCTTCAGTGTTTTTTACATTTCCGGATTCGAGGGGACAGGCCAGGGAACATCTTATCAAATTATGTTCTGTTTGAAGTTGAGAGTTGAAACACCAAAATCTTGCTTATAAACTAAAAAGGAGTAGGGAAAAAGGAGGTCGATCGCTTTGGAGGCGAAAACATAGTTTTGTCCCGAGCTTTTCCGTTTGGGGAATGCCATTTTTGCCCCCCCTGGATCCGCCACTGGCCAATTTACCACCCAAAAGGCGGCCAGTGTCAATGAAAAACGCGTTTAAAAAAGGATTTGTAAATGCTTATTTTCATGAAGGCTTCTCCTTAGTGATGACATCTTCACGTTTACCATCAAGCATATTTCGGGCCAGCTAACGACTGGTACCTTGGTAGAAAATGCTGAAAGCACCCACTGACGCTAACTGAAGCACGATGAGCAAATAATACAGTTATCTTCGGTCATGGCAAAAACTGGGGCGTAGTATCCACCACCTCCACTTATCACAGTTGTCCTGGCTAACGGCTCCATACTGAAATACCCGATTGACGCTAACCTGAGCCTCATAGGCCGCAGAACCTCTGCGGGCCTGGGGGCCCCTGAGTTTTTGGTGACTTCCCTGAGTTTATATCGAGTCCCCTCAGCTGATCTGGGACCGCTTTAGTTAACCAGGCTCTCACACTGAACTTGAAACCTATATCTCGCCGCTGAAGCCAATTAAGCTTTTCTGGGCCCTTTTATTGATATAGGGCCCCATCAACAGGTCCTGGGCCCTCTGAGCTAAAAACTGGAGCTCTGAGCTCTGAGCCCCGAGCTGGATTAGTGTCCCTTAAGCTGGTCATTGTCCCCTGGGTTGGTATCGTTTTCGTTTAACTGATATAGATCCCTTCAGCTTGTTTGGGGCCCGCTGTGCGTATCTGGACACTAGTTCGGCGAGCCACCCAGCTAGTCTGGCCCTATTAGTTTTATGGGCCTTCTAAGCTTCTGCAGGTTCCCCTCAGAGTGCCTGGGCCCCATGAGTTGAAAACTGAACCCCTGGGTTAGTTTTGGGTCCCTGAGCCTATTTAGAAACCGTTTAGATAGGTAGGCACCCCACGCTGGTCTTGAGAATCCTGTGTTGGCACTGAGGTCAAATGAGCTCGTCGGGCGCCCTTATCTAGGTCCCCCTAACTGGCACGGGCCCCTCAGCTGATTTTGGAGACCCAAAATCCCTCCTACCGGATTCCACCCTCGCCAGATTTCCTGACTCCCTGAGGGCCCCTGGGGGCCATTGCAGATTTTTCCAGGGATCATCGCTGGGGTCCCTCCCCCGAGACAAAGCTTACAACATGTCTCTGTCTATATACTCTAGCATCTGCCAGAGTTGAGCTAGAATCATTTTTAGGCACACTTCGCTTCCTCTCGTTACGGCGAATCATCAAATAATGCATAATATGACTATACTAGGTCAAAACATAAAAATGACCTGACTTATGGGTAGGTCAAGGTCACCATCTAGCCTAGCATAGTCAGTATGCATATGAATCAAGTCACAATAGCAATAAAAATGGTATCAAAATACGGGTTTATCAATATTTCCTGCAAAGCAATTGACCCAAGTCTTAGAACCTGCTTAGGAAGCCCCAGATGAACTCTCAGAGGTAATATGTCTAAACTTGCAACATGAACCGATAAAGAGGCCTAGGATACTATGATTTGGGGAATCCGAAGGTATTCCAAGCGGCGTCTGCAGACATAGAACAATTTTTCGGCAAATTTCCGTTTTACCCCATGCATTTTCAATGGAGAGGTCATGATTTGTACCTGTCCCTAGGTCATCGATGGGAAAAATCCCGGGATAAATCTATTAGTACTTTTTGGGCCCATTATATGGTACAAGCTTGAATTCGATAGGTTCACCCTTTTCTTACTTACGCCACCTTTAACATTTTTGGGATGAGGTCACTTGAACTGCGCTGGTGACCTGACCTGAGATGACACAACCTTAAATTTTGAGGGAAAGTTGCGGAATTGATCAATGATAAGGGGTGACAAGTACTGTGTCGCTTCGCGCCGACGTTTTTTCGTGCCACTGGGAGACCTCGAGGGGGTGTTCAAGCACCCCCCCAACGGGCCGGAACGGGGCGTGAATACTCTAGAACAGGACTGAGGCCAAAAGGGAAGGCTCTAAACAATGTCTGCAATTTTTGAGGTCAAGGTCCTTCAAGGTCATTGACCTATTACGGCACAACCCAACAAATTAGGCCTAATTTACGCTATAACTAGCGCTGTGCCCAAGCTTACCAATGACCTTTGATCAAGCATTGATCATCAAGGCCAGTGACCTTTAAAATTGACCTGTAACCTGGATCTAAACACTGAATAACCTTTACTTTGATGTAATTGCATGCGTCATAATAGGTGTCGTAACATTATGCAACGTCATTTAGGGGCTGTCCAGGAGTACCTGTGCTCATCAGGGACACTTGTGCTCTCTGGAGGGGCCTTTGCTTCGATGAGGCCCCTGTGCCACCCAGGGGCGCCTTTGCTCCCCAATGGACGCAACCCTAGCTATCTAGGGGCATCTTTGCTGTTCCGGGGGTGCCTTTGATACCCAGTGGCCAAGGGGAGCTTTTTCTTATCCAGGTTCACCTTGGTATTTAGGGGCGTATTTTTATTCAAGGTAACCTATACTACCCAGTGGCGCCTACCCTATGCAAGGGGCGCTTAGGCTATCCAGGGGGCGGCAATTTGCTATACATAGGGCGCCCTTATGCTCTCCATGGGCACCTCATTCAGAGGGTGCCTCTGATATTCAGGGGCGCTTTTCCTATCAGCAGGGTACCTGTGCCATCTTGGGGCTATTCTTATCAAGGGACGCTGCTGTTATTCAGGAATACCTACACCACTGTCGAGGGTCGCCTTTGCTACCCAGAGGCGCCTTTATTTCTCAGGAAGTTTGGCGCCCGTGCTTTAAGGAATGCTTTGGCATCGATTGATTGCTCTATTATTGGGCTTAGGTGCGCGTGAACCTTGAGCTCATGTAGCGCCCATATTGTTGCTAAGGAACGCTTATGCTATCAAAGGGCGCCTTTACTATCCAGGGCCGCTGTTTTATTCAAGGCAGTCTGCTCTATCCACGGGCATCTGATATTTCGGGGGCGGTGCCTAGGTTATTCAGGAGGCGGTTTTTTCTCCACAGGGGCGCACTATTGCTTTCCAGGGGCGCCGTTACTGCCCGGGGGTGTCTTTCTATCCAGGGGCGCATATGCTGTCTAGATGTATTTTTCAATCACAGACATGATTGAAATACATGCCCCTACGTTATCCTGGGTGCTTTTTGTCTCCGGTGAGGCGCTATTTTTCTCTTTCGGCACCAGTTTATTAAAGGGCACCTATGCTGTCCAGAGAACCTTTGTTATCTGGGGCTGCCTTCGCTGTTAAGGGCGCCTTTGCTACCCAAAGGGAACATTTTACTTTAATGGAGTGCCTATTTCCATCTAAGCGGCGCATATGCTGTCTTGGAGCGCCTTTGCAAACATGGGGCGCACTTTTCTATCCAGGTGCGCCTTTGCACTTGAGGGGGCGCCTCTGCAATCCAGGAGGAGCCCAAAATAGATGGAGAATAAAAATTCTGAAATAAGGCGCTCGAACACTGAAATAAAGTGACTAGTTATCAGAAAGAGGCGCTCATCTGCTTAGCGGGGAGGACTGCTGGTTGGTGAGGGCAGCGTTCTCGGAAGTGGGGCGCACATACTGAAAAAGACACCCGGTTGCAGCGATGGAGCACTAAGCCTTCAGTTATAGGTTAACGAAATGTGGTTTAAGGCAGTCCATGCTCAAATTGAGCGCTCGAGCCCTGTAACAGAGCGCACGACTGTCGGACAGATGTGCCAAACCATAGACAATAGGGAAGCTGAAGATGGAAAGGGACACCTATGATATCCTGGGGGCGCCTGTACTCTCAGGTGAGGCGCTTGTTTTCTTTCTCAGGCGCCTAGTTTATCCATGACCGCCTATGCTGTCCAGATCATCTATTTCAAGAAGGGTTAACTTTGCTGTCCAGGGGCGCCTTTGCTATCCAAGGGCACATATGATATATGTAGGGCGCTTTATGCAGAGGGCGCATAGGCTGTCCAAGGGCGCCGTCCTAACCAAAGGCCGCCTTTCACTTCCCTGAAGTGCCTATTTCTATGTAAGGGGTGCATATATTATCTAGGAGTGCCCTTGATATACGGAGACGCCTTTTTGTCCAGCGGCGCCTTTGCTCTTGAGGGACACTGCTCCAATCCAGGGTACCTGAAGATGGATAAGGGACATCTATGTTATACAGAGGGAGCCTGTACTTTCCAATGGGGCGCTCATTTTCCTTCTCAAGCACCTAGTTTATCTAGAGAGCGCCTAGGCTATCCAAAGGCGCCTTTACTATCGAAGGGGTGCCTTCCTAGGGGCACCTTTGCTGTCCAAAGCACTTGTGTCCAGGGTTGTCTTTGCTGTCCAGTGGCGCATCCAAAAGTGCATATGATATCCATGGGCGCTTTATCCAGTGGGTGCCTGGACTATCAAAGGGCACTTTTTCTATCCAAGGGTTGCATTTATTTGCCTGAAGTGCCTATTTCTATCTAAGGGGCTCCTATTCTGTCCAGGGCACCTATGTTTCCCAGATTTGCCTTTGCTGTCCAGGGACGCCTTTGCTATCCAAGGGCACCTTTCTTAACCAAGGGGCGCATTTTGCTTTCCTGGAGCACCTATTTCTATCTAAGGGGCGCATATGTTTTCTAGGAGCGCCTTTGATACCAGGAGGCGGCTTTTTGTCCAAGGGCGCCTTTGCTCTTGGGGGCGCTGCTCCAATCCAGGGCAGCTGAAGGTGGATAAGGGGCATCTATGTTATACAGAGGGAGCCTGTATTTCCCAGTGGGGCGCTCGTTTTCCTTCTCGGGTTGGGGCTATCCAAAGGCGGCTTTTCTATCGAAGGGGTGCCTTCCTAGGGGCGCCCTTGCTACCCAGGGGCGCCTTTGCCGTCCACAGCACTTGTGTTATCCAGGGTTGTCTTTGCTGTCCAGGGGCGCCTTTGCTATCCAAGGGTGCATATGACATCCATAGGGCGCTTTTTCCAGTGGGCGCCTAGGCTATCAAAGGGCGCCTTTTTCTGCTCAAGGTGAGCATTTTATTTTCCTAAAGCGCCTACTTCTATCTAAGGGGCGCTTATGCTGTACGGGGTACATATGTTACTAAGATTTGCCTTTGCTGCCCAGGGGCGCCTTTCCTAGCCAAGGGCGCCTATGATATCCGTGGGGCGCTTTTTCCAGTGGACGCCTAGGCTATCAAAGGGCGCCTTTTTCTGCCCAAGGTGAGCATTTTATTTTCCTTAGGCGCCTACTTCTATCTAAGGGGCGCTTATGCTGTACGGGGTACATATGTTACCAAGATTTGCCTTTGCTGCCCAGGGGCGCCTTTCCTAGCCAAGGGCGCCTATGATATCCGTAGGGCGCTTTGGGGCTGGGGTGCGGGGGGGCTGCGCGGGGGGCGGAGTTTTTCCAGTGGGCGCCTAGGCTATCAAAGGGCGCATTTTTCTGCCCAAGGTGAGCATTTTATTTTCCTAAGGCGCCTACTTCTATCTAAGGGGCGCTTATGCTGCCCGGGGCACATATGTTACTAAGATTTGCCTTTGCTGCCCAGGGGCGCCTTTCCTAGCCAAGGGCGCATATGATATCCGTATGGCGCTTTTTCCAGTTGGCGCCTAGGCTATCCAAAGGCGGGTTTCTATCGAAGGGGTGCCTTCCTAAGGGCGCCTTTGCTACCCAGGCGCGCCTTTGCTGTCCACAGCACTTGTGTTATCCAGGGTTGTCTTTGCTGTCCAGGGGCGCCTTTGCTATCCAAGGGTGCATATGACATCCGTAGGGCGCTTTTTCCAGTGGGCGCTTAGGCTATCAAAGGGCGCCTTTTTCTGCTCAAGGTGAGCATTTTATTTTCCTAAAGCGCCTAGTTCTATCTAAGGGGCGGTTATGCTGTACGGGATACATATGTTAAGAAGATTTGCCTTCGCTGCCCAGGGGCGCCTTTCCTAGCCAAGGGCGCATATGATATCCGTAGGGTGCTTTTTTCCAGTGGGCGCCTAGGCTATCAAAGGGCAGGCTATCAAAGGGCGCCTTTTTCTGCTCAAGGTGAGCATTTTATTTTCCTAAAGCGCCTACTTCTATCTAAGGGGCGCTTGTGCTGTACGGGGTACATATGTTACCAAGATTTGACTTTGCTGCCAAGGGGCGCCTTTCCTAGTCAAGGGTGCATATAATATCCGTAGGGCGCTTTTTCCAGTGGGCGCCTAGGCTTTCAAAGGGCGCCTTTTTCTGCCCAAGGTGATCATTTTATTTTCCCAAGGCGCCTACTTCTATCTAAGGGGCGCTTATTTTGTCCGGGGTACATATGTTACCAAGATTTGCCTTTGCTGCCCCGGGGCGCCTTTCCTAGCCAAGGGCGCATATGATATCCGTAGTGCGCTTCATCCAGGGGGCGCCTAGGCTATCCAAAGGCGGCTTTTCTATCGAAGGGGTGCCTTCCTAGGGGCGCCTTTGCTACCCAGGGGCGCCTTTGCTGTCCACAGCACTTGTGTTATCCAGGGTTGTCTTTGCTGTCCAGGGGCGCCTTTTCTATCCAAGGGTGCATACGACATCCGTAAGGCGTTTTTTCCAGTGGGCGCCTAGGCTATCAAAGGGCGCCTTTTTCTACCCAAGGTGAGCATTTCATATTCCTAAAGCACCTATTTCTATCTAAGGGGCGCTTATGCTGTCCAGAGCACCTAGGTTACCAAGATTTGCCTTTGCTGCCCAGGGGCGCCTTTCCTAGAACAGGGCGCATATGATATCCGTAGGGCGCTTCATCCAGGGGGCGCCTAGGCTATCCAAAGGCGGATTTTCTATCGAAGAGGTGCCGTCCTAGGGGCGCCTTTGCTACCCAGGGGCGCCTTTGCTATCCAAGGGTGCATATGACATCCGTAACGCGCTTTTTTCAGTGGGCGCCTAGGCTATCAAAGGGCACCTTTTTCTACCCAAGGTGAGCATTTTATTTTCCTAAAGCGCCTACTTCTATCTAAGGGACGCTTATGCTGTCCGGGGTACATATGTTACCAAGATTTGCCTTTGCTGCCCAGGGGCGCCTTTCCTAGCCAAGGGCGCATATGATATCCGTAGGGCGCTTCATCCAGGGGGCGCCTAGGCTACCTGGGGGCGCTTCATCCAGGGGGCGTCTAGGCTACCTGGGGGCGCTTCATCCAGGGGGCGCCTAGGCTACTCAGGAGTGTATTAGTTCCCCATGGCGCAATCCTGCTATCTAGTGGCGCCTTTTCTTTGCCGGGGCGCTTTTGTTAGCTTTCTAAATTTCATCTGCAACATTTTACTGGGGCGCAAAAGACCAGTAAAGGCGTCTAATGTGTGGGCAGGGGCGCTTTGCCATGGTTTTAAGGAGTATGTGTTAATTCAAGTGGAATAAGTGGTATCTACCACCTTGGTGCACGAGATGGGTACAGGCGCGCCACTCATATCGGGCGCCTTCGGCGCCCGATATGAGCTGAACTCTACTGGGGCGCTTGGGAGCTAAGGGGGGGCCCGGGCCCCCTGGGCCCCCTTGGATCCGTCACTGGTCTCTCATTGTGTGTATTTATGCCCATATGTGTACAATGCAGTGGCGAATCTAGCCGGTCGGTTTGGGAGGGGCAAACCAAGAACGAAAAGCAAAAAAAGAAAAGAAAGAAAGTCACACAGTGAAAAATTGCGCTAAAATATAACATGTCCCGAAATTTGAGGTATTAGAGGCAAAGCAAAAAAACTTCACAGGGTAAGGAATGTGGGCACGAGATACTTCTTCCTATCCAATCCAAGTACCAATATTTACACTGAACTTAACTGGTTCTGTTTGAAGTTAAGAGTTGAAGTACCAAAATCCTGCGTATAAACTAAAAGCAGTCTGAAAAAGGTCAAAGACCTTGGTTAACCTCTGGCGAGGTCAACCAAGGTCACCTCACTTCAACTTTGAAGCTCTATAAGAGCTACATTTCGTAGTCGATCAATTTCAAACTTGCTACACTTCATGACCCTTCCAGGGTCAACAACGTGTATATCCGGGATTTTTTTCGATTTCGTGACCTGAGGTCAGGTCACGAGGCGACCTCTCCCATTGGAAAAGCATGGGAAAAAGCTGTCTCATATCTAAAAGCCACAAAAATGATTGCAAATGCTCAGACTGCTCAGAACAGCGTTTTTGGACACCCTTTCACGGATCCCAGGGGTCATATTTTCCATTGACTTTTCCAAGGACATCCAAGGTCACCAGGGTTCAAAAAAGTATTTTGACAATAACTTTTGACCTAATTAAGCTTAGAGCGCTGAAACAAACAAACACCATCGTGTTTGTCTTGTCATTGGCTTTCATTTGATATACAGCAAGGTCATTTTCTGACCTTTCGTGACCTCAGGTCATATAACGTCACGAGGTGACCTCTGGAGGTCAAACCACTGGCGGGATGTCTATACGTTCCACATAGCGGAAAAGGTCTGGCAATTTCCTATCAAATTTACTTAACCAGATCTCAACAGCTCTAATGGCATAGGAGTTATGCCCAGTTTTCTTAAGCATTGCATATTTGAGTGAAAATAGCCTATCGTGACCTTTCTTGACCTCTGGAGGTCAAACCATTGACTTGAGCGCTTAAAAATGTGAAGTAATATCTTACTGAATTCACGCGAGCTTTCTAATGCACTTTGCAGATTTTCGCTAACCCCCATATTTTCGGAGTTAGAGGGGGCCATCGATGGCCCCGGTGGGGCGAAGGTGGCGCCGGACCCCCCGGTGGGGCGCGGGTTAAAGAAGACAAATATATTTTAAGTCTGGGCCAACACTGGACTGTGCCTGTTCATCCATCTCAGGAATTTGACAGCTTGGCTCAATTGCAATGTGCCAAAAAAGCTGGCGATTGTCATCAAGGAATGAGAGGCATTGTTGGCCTTCCCCTCATTATATGATTTTCCCTTGTCTAGTCTTTTGACAAGAAGGCGTGCCATTGTGATATTTAGGGACTGGAACTTTTCACATCAAATTTTGTTATCTGTGTGTTTTTCCAAAATGTAATATGTCAGTTTTTCTACATGAAACCACATAGCCGGGCCATTTTTCAAACTCAATATCGTCTGCAAAATAGGCTGGATGGTGCATTTTATCTGTTTTTTTACGAATTATTTCCGATGAGCTTCAACCACTGGCGCAGGTTTGCAAAGAGATGGAAAGTCAGCTGTGGGGTAGCCAGCAGCTCGGTCAGAGGGGCCATAACATGGGCCTCTCATACGAGCAGCGGAAGACCCTTTAAACAGTACATGGGTAAGGTCGGCCGGCCAGGGCACAGCGTCACTGCCCCTGGCCCCAATGCTAAACGTGAGTGGCGAGTGAAGACCAGTCCCCATCACTGCCGTCAGGTGCGTGATGGCGTTCAGTCACGTCATGGAGTGGGACATTGCGGTTGACGTCAACTGAATGGGGATGGTGTTGTACATAAGCGTCGTCACCGGCATAAACGTGGAGAACGCAGGCTGTTAAATTTTCAGCCTTCCGCTGTCGAGGAACTTTCCATCTAGAACCAAAAACCTGTCGGATTTGAGCTCTCTGTTACTTTCTGCATTTACTACGTGCAAAATTATCTGATTGCTTCCCAAGCTCTCAGAAATCTGGAAATCGTTGGATGAAAAGTGGATGAGGAAGGGGGCACTCCATCCCTGTCTCTTCTTGTGATGAAGGGTAGAAGGGTCCACCCTTGCCCCTTCTTGCTATTTCGTCGCGCGTGTTTGTACAAATAGCTTTTAAGAGCTTTTGAACGTCTTGTGTTGTTAGATACCTTTTTGGCAGTTTTGAATTTAATTGTTTTGTTTTTTTACCTTGTGATTGACTCAGGGGCTCAAAGTCCCATAAAAGAGACCTCAATAAAGTATTATAACCATAGGAAGCTGGTTCTGTTAGCTCTTCAGCCTTTTCTTTGGAGCAACTCGTTCATAGGCGTTGGAACTAGGGGCGCCGGGGCACCGTGCCCCCTTAAATGATGGATTTTAACTCCAACCCCATGGCGTTGACTTGAAAGAAATTTTTAAAAAGTCTAAGGTGCCCCCTCCCTTAAATCCGCACCATCCACCACTACTGACCTGGTTCATTTCGAATGTGTTGGGAATGTATAAGGAATAAGACGTATGAATCATACGTACACTCGTCTGAAAGAAAAGCAAGGGAATCCCTCGCAAAAGGCTTATTTTCAAAGACAAATCAATACAGTGGAAACAGCCTGGTATCTAAGAGAGCAGAAGTATGGTGAGCTATGTGCACACGCGAAAGTGCTCGATTTGGTTTGACTCTCATGTTTTTATCTAGCGAGATGAAGGGGAACTCCTCTCTCGGGAGCGCCACTTATATATAGTCGCTATCGGACACCAACCTCTTCATCCCAAGAAGCATTGACGTACGCGGTACGACGGGCTTAACCTGATAATGCCAATTGCAATTTAACTGTATTTGCTTGCTTGACATTCTAACCAGAATGTCTGATCAACCTATTAAGCTAAGATCAACTTCTTATTGAAGCTGGCATGTTCCACCCGCATATCAAATCAATCAGACCCGAGTTTTCTGTGAAAAACAAATGTCGCCGTGAGTGTTTAACCGGTGGCTTGCCCTCGACAGGAGCTCGTGCCGAGGTCGGCCGGGTCAGCAGCGGTATGTCTCCAAAGCCGGGGGTGCCGGAGGGGGCGGCCACAGGCCGGGCCAGTCGCCTCCGGAGGAGCCTAGACACGACCCCCAATCAGAGGTCAGTCTCTTCACCCAATGTTACTTTGCATAAGGTTTGCATAAGAGTCTCGTCGCCCAGTTGACGTCACTCGGCGATATGGCTGGAATATGGCTGCAATAATTAAGGCATGACCTTTATGGGGTGTGCAGAGCTAACTTAAGACGCGCATATTTTGGTTATTAATTTGAATAATATTTTTAGAGAGCCTATTTTGGAAGCAAATTGAGTGTTATACTATAACGAATAATTGAATCTTCGTAAGGCATCCGGTACCTGCAAAAGACGTTTAAATTTGATCAGCTCTAAGATGGGATCTTATGGGCGGAGGACAATTCCACCGCCAGCATTATGTCACAGTTATGCCTGCTCGGGATTGTTGGTTGAGGGAAAGGCTGGAGATCTCTTCTCGACCCAAGGGGTACTAGACGGGTTAACGCTGTCACGGCAATACAAACCCTATACAAAGCCTGTGGGAGACTCAGGATCCCGGTGGTCTTGACCCCCGGGGATTTCCACCCATGGTTGAAGGTGTCCTCATCTGCCGCTGCCTCAGCCTACTGCATAGACAGAGAGCGAGGTCACGGGCCTGCCAGTAGCAATGATTTTTCTGCATACTTCAGTGTACGGTGTCATCCATCAGTTGGTTCCGCCCTGAACAAATGTTCTCCCCAGATTGGGAAATGCCTTCAGCATAGATTCTTTGTTTCTGCTAGGTACTGTGTGTCGAATTCAATCGTCTTTGGATGAAAAATGTTTGCCCTCTATTAGAATGTAAGATTATATCATTAATAATCCACCAATTAATACATTAGTAGGTAAGTAGTTATCTTTAATCCGATAGGGCTGGGAGCAGCAGGGAGGGTGGGTGATTCTGGTCTGCTCGTGTTTTTATGAAACGGGCGTGAGGGGTGGAGCAGGTTGTGGTCTGCCGCCCTCATTGTTATATTACATTGACAGTGTTTGGTGTATGGTGAAGCCGGGACAGTGACAGGTTATCTGGCAGCCGAATCTGCTCCGGTTATCTCGCCGGGTTCCGTCCTTTGTCTCCTGGCCAGGCGCCGACACGCTGATTGACCTGAGACATTGTTGCACTGCTTCCAACAATGCCTTTGTGCAGCCTTTTTGTCTTTTGTGTGTGGTGGTTAATGAAGAGCACAATTTATGAGTGCGTGCTATACGTCCAAGCAATAACAGTGCTGTCGTGCTTTTTCGGTCTTTACCATATAAGGGCTTTGCTCTGGGGTTGGTTTTAAACGCGGAGTAAAATTCAAGCTGTTATTCTTCCATGCCCAATATCTTTGCCGCCCCGGTAGCACAGTTGGTAGAGCGTTGGGCTCCGGCGGCGCTATATAGCCATGGCAGCCGAAGCGCCATAAAACCCCAACACACTCGCGTTGGGCTCCGGCCCGCCGCTCAGGAACATGCAGTGGCAGTGCATGTGCACATTATGCAGGCTTGGGATCGGTTCCTTTGAGAGGCTTCGGCGCTCTGTGTTTACCCGACGTAGGTCCATTGGCGGATCCAGGAGAAACTTTTAGAGTGGACAAAACCAACGTTTGGGGGGCTAAATTGGAGAAAATCGCAAGCACAGTTTTTCAGAAAAACGGCTAAAATTTGGTTCTTTGGGGGGGCAAAAGATACTATCTTAGGCTTTGGAGGGGGCCACGGCTCCTTGACCCCTCTTGGATATGCCTGTGCGTAAGTCGGCTGGCAGCTGACTGGTGAGGGGTGATTTGAGCGGTGCGGCCGTCCCTGTGCTTTATGGGGCGTCAAACTTTTGCTTCTAAATTGACCCTTCATCGCGGGAGTTGTTCGTTCGGATGATGGGGTCGGGGTCTCGGTGACTGGTCCACTGATGACTAAAGTGAGGCTCTGATTCCAATAATCGAGCTTGCAACAGCTTGGATAAGAAATTAAAAATATTCAGGAGAAGTGTATCCAGGAGTTTCGGTGGGAGGGGCTTCTTTGGTAAGGGAGCTGACTGTTGGTCCAGAGGGCCTGGAGGGAGCGCCATTTAGGAAAGGGGAGCCAAATCTTCAGGTGTGGGCTTTCGGAGGAGCTCCAAATTGCATCGAGGGGTGCCGAGTTTTGCACTTTGATGAAGGGGTGGGAAGGAAGATTTCAGGAGGGGGCCGCCGTTGCGGTTCCAGGAAGCGGGTGTGGGGGGGGCACTGGGTTGGTCTGACGAAGTGAATACGTGCCCTTGCCCCGCCTACGTCTTCCCAAAATAATAATTTTCCTTTAAATATTTCCGAAACAATAGGATTTGGCTTGATAAGCGGTGGATTTGCTATGACCCGTCCTTGGCAGTTCCAAGCTTCACCATCACAATCTTGGGTCGGTCCTTGTTACTTTTGCTCTCTTTTTACCTACATTCCAAATGAAGAATGTACTATCGTCTTTCATCGGACGTACGTACATACGTAACATACGTAGGTATAAAGATTTGTACCAAAATGGAATGTAAGAGGTTCAAAAGTGGTGACTGCTGTGTAATTTTCTTATTTAGAGGGAATTAGGTACCTTTATAATGGGATTTGAGCTGAGATAACCGTGTGATAAAACATGCCGAGAAACCACTTGATCTATAGGCATTTCCTTTTTCAGAAATTACCGATCAAGGCTAGAGATCTCTTCTCGACCCAGGAGGGGGTCTGAATGGGTTAACGCTAGCCCGGCAATACAAGCCCTTATATATAAAGCCTATGGGAGACCCAAAATCCAAGGGGTTGTGACTCCAAGCCCCCTTCCCCAGAGTTAAGTGCGGCGGAAGATAATTTTGGAGGAGGGGGGGCAAACTTGGAAACTCTAAAAAGGGGTATGTTGGAAACCTCAAACATGCGTCAAATTTTTCTGCAAATTCGGCTCAATCTATGCTTCATTTACAAAAAATACAGTATAAATTTATATTGACAGTAAAAGGGCTTGGGCGAACCGGAAAAGAGACGGGTAGGGAGAAAAGGCACAGGAGACGCGCCCCGCCGCCGCCCGACTCGAGGATGCGCGAGCCGCTGTAGTGTTTCTACAGATCCACGAAGGCAGTGCCCATCTCGTCGGCAACTTCTCGCTGACCAGCTCGTGTGCAGAACGACGCTGGGGTCAGTGGGGAGCGCGCAGCCGGAGCACAGTGTTATAAGGAGGGCCTAAAACGGTACAAAAGATATAACTTGCGTTCTGTCAAGGGTATTGCCTTCAAATTTTGACCACAGTATGCTGATATCCTGAAAATTCATGAGATTGATTTGCAAGTTTCAGTCAGGTCGGGTCTTTGACCTAGGTCAAGTTTAATTCTTATGTTCGTAAATGTGCTATCAGTTTCTCATTTGTTCATGTAAAAAAAACTTCACAAAGATCTGATCTTACGAAATTTAATTATTTGTGTTTTGATGCCCCACAAATGCATCTTTTCCAGTTGACCTGAACCTGGGTCAGATGTTTCAGTGCAACATCCTGCCAGTTTCGGTGGGAAAATTCAAATTACATTGGATGTCAATAAGTTGTTCATCCTACTTTCAGATTAGCAGCTACTAGACCTACTTTTCTTTTCCTAAAATGGGCTTTCCCAAACTGACCTCAAATGGGGTCAGATGATTTGAAGGTTGATTTGTAGGACTTGAAGGTTGATCTGTAGGACACCGCGGTGGAGCGGATACCGACTGGTTACATGTGCTCGGAGCTAGCTGGGAGACTAGGAGGACTGGGAGGCTCAAGAAATGTGTGGGAGGCCAGGAGGCAGGAGCTCACTGCCTAAATATCTGAATCTGAGTCATCATCAAGGCTGTGCAGTGGGCTGTCCTGCCTCCGTTAGTTAGTCTATAACCTACAGTTATTGCTCAGCACAAAGCAAAGTTCACCTGACTTCACATTCGCGAAGCGCGCTATATTTCGGAAAGACGTGCTCCCAAATTATTGGTTGTACAATAGGGCTGCCCAAAATAATCGCTTTTTACTTTTTATAGTTATCGCGCTTTTCCCATGAAAACAAGCATGAAAAATAGCATGGAAACTTCAATTTTCCCGTATCTGATACGACCATTTGCACATCGAACTTTTTTGGAGGCTGTTTTTCTTAATTTAGACCTATTTTCGGGATTTCATTACCCAATAACTAAAAGTCCAAAGCGTGTCAAATAGCACTTCGTTTAATTCCTCTCGATAAGAGAATTGGACTGAGACATATTTTGAGATTGCATATTTAGTGTATATTTTGTATATTTAGATTGCATATTTTGTATATTTAGCACATCTGTATCCATTTTTACTTAGCAATAACGAAAAAGTCGCAGGTTTGCAAGTTTTGGGGCCTATTCTAAGAAAAAACGACAATATTTTTATTCTATTCCTGAAGTGGAAATTTGCGGTAAAAATTTAAATAGGCTTAATTTGAAAGTTGATGATACATCTAAAAATGAGTCAAGTATTTGTGTGGCGCCCCGTTAGCTTGGTTTCCACATTCTGCTAGGATGCCATAGAACAATAGGTTTTACCTTCGGAATAAACGCCCTGTACTGATCTACATAAGGAGCGTGTACCACACTCCCTTTAATGACCTTTATTTGTATTTCGATATGATATAGGATCTGAACTGCTCTGGAAGATCATCCATTTCATTTTGACCAGTTTTGATTTTTAATGCCGTTCCATTTCAATGTTCGTTTGAAGCTGAAGAAAACGCAGAGACTTCTGCTGAAGATTCATCCTGGACGATGACAATGAGTGATGGCGACGAGTGATTGTGCTGAGTGTTTGTCCTAAATTTATCTTTGACCTCCTTTCTCACTTCCAGGTGAACCAGGAAAAGGAAGAGAACCCTTCTGGCGATGCACCACCGGAGTCACAGATGAAATCTAGCGAGGAGCGAACAACGGAGCAGAGAAGAAGGACAGCGAGAACATCGGGGAACAGGAGCGAACAGCGGAGAACATCTGTATCACCAGACTACACCATGTATGTGGATCAGCCGTGTTTGAAGCGCACACGCTCTCTGTCACCGAAGATAGAGCGTCCCTCGCCAGCAATGGCTCCGAGCAAACCACCGATTACTTGCCCGAAGTGTAACCTCTCAGTGGACAGTATGTACGGGTACATTTCTCACTGTGTTGACAAGCACGGAGGGCCGATTGAGCCCCAGCCGAGGCCTCCAGCCTCACACAGGGGACAGCTTCAGCTGGGCTCGGCAGGAAAACAGCTGAACTGTGAGAACTGTCAGTTCCAGACGCGGGATCCCGCTGAAATGGACCACCACATCGTCATACACATGTATCGGGAGTTGTCGGCGCGGCTCAAAAATGTCATCTCGGATGGTGGAACAGGACTTCACAGGCCTCACCCCCTGGCCAGAGACTCCTTCTCCTCGCCGCAGACCGAGGGAAAGACAGTTGAACACAGTTCGGTGGGAGAGGAAACACCTCATGGCGTAGACACTGAGGACCCTGCGGCAGGACTCATTCGTATCATGAAAGCCAAGGGGAGTTTCCCTGTGGAATTTGTGACGAAGTGTTCCCCAACCTCCGCGCCATGAAGGGTCATAATCGTGTGCACATGCAATCAGCACCTTACAGGTGTAATGTATGCGTATACTTTAGCAGTGATAAATCCTCACTTACGCGACACATGAAGGAGCATAATGGTGAGCGCCCATACGAGTGCCGTGTCTGCAAGTTCGCCTTCACCACCAAGGCCAACTGCGAGCGCCACTTAAAGAACCGACATCAGCTGAAACTACGTCAAGAGCTGGCTGATAACATGATTATTTCATCATGTGGCGAAACCAGTTCCGCACCCGTGAAGGTGTCAGCACTTCAACCAGCTCAGCGTCTCAGAAGTGTTCTGCCGGCGAGTCAGTTGCCTTCGCTGCCAACCAGTCTCACCTGCTGCAGGCTCTGTAATATGAGCTACACTGACCTTGTCCGGGCGGTAGAACACGTTCAGCTTGACCACCCCACGAGGAACCCCAGAGACATTTTGCAGCCAGTAGTGCAGCGAGATGTCTCAAGTGACAATCTCGCGGCAAGAGCGGGTGCAATGAATCAGAGTCAAAATGCTTCTCCCGCCTTCTGTCCAGTACCACCTGTGTTATCTTTCCATGACCTGGTAACATCGGTACAGCAAGTCACACCAAAGATGTCACTGACTTCACCTGTCGTACCATTCGTGGCAACTGCAGGCGGACCTCCTCATCAGGCATCTTCTCTCTCGGTAGATGCGAGGAGATTGCTTCATGCACAGCCTCTAGTGCAGGAAGATGATTCAAAGCCACTTGACCTCAGCAGGCCACGTGAGTCGTCACCCTCAGGGCCACCCGCCGCTAAATGTCAACGCGTTTCGTCGCCCCAAGAACAATCGCAACCCCTCCCACTTGAGAGCGATGCGCTGGCATCAAGTTTATCACTGGCAATAACTCGCATGATGGTAGCGCGCATGGGCCTAATCAATTGCGGGATGAGGGCAAACCAACACCTCAGCAGAAACATGCCTGCAGAGATGTGCAGCAACGCCGCCAGGGGACTGCAGTTGGGTTCTGGTGGTGGAATTATGAGCCATCAAGATTTACTCTCTTTGCAGTTCGCTATACACTATAGCAGTAACATTCGAAGCCGAGGAGATGCAAGTCTCGCTGAAATCATTCGGTTGCACCCAGCCTTCAGGGAGAGCACCTCAGTGTCAATGAACGGTCATGACGCGGCTACGCCTACCAAACCCAAGCAGATGCGGTATCGGCTTCATAAGCCGTACTCATGCAGTTACTGCGAGGCTCGATTCACCCTCAGCACCAACATGGACCGCCATGTCAAGAACCGCCATCCTGACAAGTGGGAGAAGAAACAGCGCTGTCCACGCACCCGGTCAGACACTGGAGGCTCATCCCAGTCCCCAAATCACGGCAATTATCAGGCTTCCTTGACTCCGAAGCAAACTGAAGAAAGTGGAGAAAATCACCATGTTGACAATGAAAATACTTCAGAAATGCCTGATGAAGGCCTTGCTAGTATTTTTAGATTGGTAGACTCGGCCCAGACGGAGACGGTCCAGCAGAGCTTCCAGAGTTCCGCACCGGAGCGGGGAGACCTCCCACCAAGCCCAGTCGGTCCGGACAGCTCCCCCAGAAGTGATGGGACAAGAAGCTGCGACCACCAGTCGTCGGACGATGCCAGCAGAGCCGTCAGCAGCGGGGAGAGCGACTCTGGGACGGAGCGTCGCCGCAGTGCCTACTCCAGCGCGCCGCACAAGATTCCGTGCCGGTTCTGCCACCGCGAGTTTCCTTGGAACAGCTCCCTCAAACGACACGAGCTGACCCATAGCGGAGAGAAGCCCTACAGCTGCCCGCACTGTTGCATCCTGTTCACGACTAAGTCCAACTGTGATAGACACATGTCCAGAAAACACGGCGGAACCAGAACATCTGAAGGTGAGACGCGCGGCCCGCCGCATGCTGCGTCCCAGCTGCCACACAAGTGCGCTCTCTGCCTGAGTGAGACGTTCTCGTCTGTGGACGACCTGGCTCGCCACTTGGAGAGGACGCACGGAGGAGAAGGAGGCGGCCCGTCTCTTGTCGCTCGGCTGCAGTTCTGGTGCCATGTCTGCGAGGAGAGGTTCCATTGCCTGGGCATGGCCAGGCAGCACGTGGAGGTGGAGCACGAGGCCGCCTGGACTGACCTCCAGCGCTGCAGCAGCAACTGGGTGCCAGAGATCACCGGAGAAGACCAGCCGTCCGAGGTGAGTCCATCTGCTCCCACGAACATTAGGCTCTTGATATTCCCTGTTCCGAGGAATTGTGTCTAGTTTAAGCGAAATGGAAACTTTGATGGTGAACAGCAGGTTAAGGACATGACACCTCACGGGAGAAGGGAAATGTGACGATTTCAAAATCATTTTGAGCTGTGGGAATAAACAAGAAAAGAAAATTGCGGTGATCTGCTGCGCTTGCAGTCCGGTTGCCTGCTCTTTGTTATTTATCTAAGAATAGACAATTTTTGGTATTTTCCGTGTTAGCTCACACCCGCTTTTTACAATTAAACTAGGTACAGGTTGGTAGGATTTTTAATGGCCTGCCTCCTTGAATCTTGGATGCGAAAGGGATCTAATACACTGGGATTGTATATTTGGGCACAGCTCATCATCAGAAGCAGGTAGGCAGACGATAAGTAAAATCACAAATTATTGGTCATATAGCCCGAATATATAATCTCAGTGTATCCATCCACTTCGCATCCGGGATTCGAGGGGACAGGCTATTAAAAATCCTGTCAATTTGCAATCATGCTCCTCGCCTCAGCACTCCGAAATCTGTCAGCGTTTTAAACTTGGTACCGTATCACTTATGGTTTTTTTACGGATCGCAACATTGAAAGTGGCTGCTGCCAGGCTGAGAAATCTGCTGGTGTAGAAAATGTATGATGTAGACCATCAGTCGATATTAAAAAAACTGAACAAAATTCATGTTAGGGGTAGATTCCACCAAACTGGCAGGCTTTCTCGCCTTCATTGAGTGCCCTGAAAACACTACGCCATAAATTTGAGTGTTTCTACGCGCCAAAAAACAACACTTTTTTTAGTTATTTTACAAACTATTCCACCGGTGTAAAAACTAAACAATTGTGTTGAAACACCCTTTTTCATCAAAAAACAACGAAGTATTGAATCTTCCTTACGTTGAGAATGAACTAAATTCTTCTCAATAAGCGAAATAACGTAGTTGACAACTATTTTTCGCTTATACTTGTATGGATATTTGTATGCATGTACAATAGCTGAATGCAGTTCTCTTTTGCTCCCACTTATGCAAGATAACCTGCTGTTGCCTTTAGTGACATGGGTCCTTTCTTTCAGCATCTCCTCTGCATCGTCTGCCTCCGTGGCTTCGACTGTGCGAAGGATCTGGGCCGGCACATGCACGACGAACACCTAGTGGAGTGTGCGCGTACTACAGCTTCGGCGGACGGCCGCTGCACTGCTGAGGACTTCGGTGGCGCTGTCAGCGCCCTTGAGTGTGGCGCCGCAGGCGGCGCGCTGGTCGAGCCCCAATGCAGCGGCGTGGCCGCAACGCTACCGAGCTCGCTGGACCATCTGAAGAGGGACAACAACCTGAAGGACATGACGGGCTCACAAGGTCGCTCCACCGACCAGACACTGTCTCCGGAGGTCGTTCCTGGCACAACCACCAGCCTCAGCGCCAAGCCAAAGAGCTCCGAGGAAGACTAGGAGCTACCAGCTGAGGAGGCTACCTAAAAAGTGTGTGAAAGTGTTTGAACGGCACCCGCGGAAAGGACGAGAAAGGTGGGCTTTGCAGTAGCTTGACTTCGCTGCGAGGATGATGATGAGTCACCCGATGTTTCAAGATGAGTGTTTGACGAGTAGGAGCTTCAGATGAGTGCTATAGACTGCAGTATGTTCTAGTTTATAGTTTGTTTATACTGTGGGGCTAATAATCCGCCTTGCTAGAATATAAGGAGACGTCGCGGCAGGAGAAGCCCCACAAAGTAGGTACCTCCAGTGTATTTTTGACGATACCGGTGGGACGTAATCACTATCAGCTGCGACTGTTATTAGTGCTAAGAGATCGTCGTTTCAGTTTGAACGATGTGGATGAAGTCTTTTGGGACCTGATGTGCTAAGGTGCGTGTCTTTGATTTATGTTGTTTATGTGGGATTTGTTTAAGCTGGCATGATTGTGACCAAAGATGAGAGCGCTACAAAATGCGCTACCAAATACACCAAGATTCACTCAATCTCTTCCTCCTGCTGGTCCTTTTTAATGACTTTGAGACTGCGTGGAATGCACACTAGGTGCTCAAAGCTCGGTCGCGGTAACAACTAAAAATTTAGAGTCCGTTGCGCACAGCTTTTGGGTTACAAAGACATGTCACTTCTCCGTTACCATCTATAGTAGTGAAGCAGCGATGGAAGTGGAGAAACAGGCTTATCCAGTGGACTATCCTGCTCCAATTTTGACGCAAAATGCCGGGACTCTAAACCGTGGTCAGCTGCTGCCAACTCTGGTTTGCTCTGAGGCTGGCGACGGTGGTTCTAACGAGGACTGATGTGCCGCCTGGGCAAGGGACACTGGTCCGGGAAAAGCAAGTCATCTCGCAGGTATTGATCTCATCCAGTGGGCAAAAGATCTCAGCATCACGCTCTGCAGGACTGTTGGTGTGCTTTAGAGGCGTGCAGCGTTGGGAGAGACTTGCCCCGTGGTGTGGGTGCTGTGACAGATGCGTCAGATTGTGTTTGTATGTTTGTACATATGTGGACGTACTAACCGTCACGAAGTGTATGCCACTGACTCGGTGGCTTGCGACTATTCACCATGCTTCATTGAGTGTAAGTGAGCCGAAGAAGCGCTTTCAAGCATGGGCCTTGTTTCTTGTCAGCAACACTTCGCTGGTCATCATCATCAGTCATGTGTAATGTTCGTGAGGCATCGTCATCCGTCTAGTTTGTGTGTAATGTTCGTGAGGCATCTTCATCCGTATATGTGTAATGTTCGCGAGGCGTCGTCAGCCTTCTATGTGTAATGTTTGTGAGGCGTCGTCAGCCTTCTATGTGTATTGTTCGCGAGGCGTCGTCAGCCTTCTATGTGTAATGTTTGTGAGGCGTCGTCAGCCTTCTATGTGTAATGTTCGCGAGGAGCCGTCAGCCTTCATGTGTAATGTTCGCGAGGCGTCGTCAGCCTTCTATGTGTAATGTTTGTGAGGCGTCGTCAGCCTTCTATGTGTAATATTTGTGAGGCGTCGTCAGCCTTCTATGTGTATTGTTCGCGAGGCGTCGTCAGCCTTCTATGTGTAATGTTCGTGAGGCATCTTCATCCGTCTATGTGTAATGTTCGCGAGGCATCGTCATCCGTCTATGTGTAATGTTCGCGAGGCGTCGTCAGCCTTCTATGTGTAATGTTTGTGAGGCGTCGTCAGCCTTCTATGTGTATTGTTCGCGAGGCGTCGTCAGCCTTCTATGTGTAATGTTCGTGAGGCATCTTCATCCGTCTATGTGTAATGTTTGTGAGGCGTCGTCAGCCTTCTATGTGTAATGTTCGTGAGGCGTCGTCAGCCTTCTGTGTGTAATGTTTGTGAGGCGTCCTCAGCCTTCTATGTGTAATGTTCGCGAGGCGCCGTCAGCCTTCATGTGTAATGTTTGCGAGGCGCCGTCAGCCTTCATGTGTAATGTTCGTGAGGCGTCGTCATCCGTCTATGTGTAATGTTCGTGAGGCATCGTGATCCGTCTATGTGTAATGTTCGCGAGGCGCCGTCAGCCTTCATGTGTAATGTTCGCGAGGCGTCGTCAGCCTTCTATGTGTAATGTTTGTGAGGCGTCGTCAGCCTTCTACGTGTAATGTTCGCGAGGCGTCGTCAGCCTTCTATGTGTAATGTTTATGAGGCGTCGTCAGCCTTTTATGTGTAATGTTTGTGAGGCGTCGTCAGCCTTCTATGTGTAATGTTTCCGAGGCGTCGTCATCTGTTTTTGTGTAATGTTCGCGAGGCGTCGTCATCCGTCTATGTGTAATGTTCGCGAGGCGTCGTCATCCGTTTGTGTGTAATGTTTCCGAGGCGTCGTCATCTGTTTTTGTGTAATGTTCGCGAGGCGTCGTCATCTGTTTTTGTGTAATGTTCGCGAGGCATCGTCGTTCTTATCTGTGTAATGTTCCCGAGGCGCCGTCAGCCTTCATGTGTAATGTTCGCGAGGCGTCGTCATCCGTTTTGTGTAATGTTCGCGAGGCGTCGTCATCTGTTTTTGTGTAATGTTCGCGAGGCGTCGTCATCCGTATGTACTGGGCAGTGAAGACATCAGCCGGCGGTGCTGTATAGTGTAGAAACCAGTCGTGATGTTAAGGGTTTACCTTCACATTGGAACCTTTAATTGTCCAAGTAGGACATCGGGTAGAGACATTCCATTTTGCATCCAACAGGTGTGATGCCACTGTTTGTCTGCAGTCTTCTCACCGGGGCGCATGCCACTTGCGCGACCACCGTATCGTGAATGCTGATCAGTTGTAATGTACAGATCTTCCTTTTTTTAATATCTTCGTGTGTACAATTTCATTTCTGTAACCTTGCGTAAAAGCGCCTTTTGTATCCCAATCGGTGTTTTCCGCACGCGCTGACGAAAATAAACCTCATGAAATACGACAGCATTTTTATTCTAAGTGACACCGCACAATATTTTTCTTGCCTCAGTCGTGAACACTCGGCAAGCGATTTCAGCTAATTGTGTGTGGTGTTTAAACAAATATGCGGGGCCGCGTGCACTGAGTATGACTACGGCGAAATCTTACCCGGATGTTGGTTGGGTGCGCGCTCTGAGCTTTGGCATACGAGCATTTAAGCTTCATTCGACCCCTACAATAGGGAATCAACGCCTTGTATTTACAATCTGTATCGACAACGGACAATTGCTGCCTTAGTGGTTGCCGAGCCTGTCCATAGCTTAAGTGTAGACCTCATAAAAGCACAGTAGGGCGGTGCACGCTCGCCGATGAATGCAGGTGTGCCGGCAGTGCGTTCGCTCGAAGAACACGGCAATGGCGCCGGCATGGTGGCCGAAATGGTGGCAATAGGGAACAGCTCAGCCTGTTCGGCATGTCTGCTGGCTGTCAATGGAGTTAAGCGGAAACCACTGACGAGGAGATGAACTCCCTCAATTACAGATGCATCACCGCGGAAGGGGAGGTTAAGAGGGCCGTTCACTTTTCCGCTCTGGGAAAGCTCCCTTCCGCTTCCAATTAACCAAATTAACCAATTCAATTAGTCAACACGCGCACGGGGAAGGGGCTCGGAGCCATCACTCAGTGACGGCAGAACGTCGGAATTTAAGGGGGCACCATGGGCTTTTCAACCCAATTCTTTCCAGTCAACGTCATTGGGTGAGTGTTAAAATTTAGTATTTAAGGGGGGGCACCGTGATATGGGGATTAGCGGAAATCTGCAGTGTATTAGAAAATTCGTGTAAATTCAGTATGATTTTACTTTGCATGTTTAAGCGCTCAGGTCAATGGTTTGGCCTCCAAAGGTCAGGTTGGGTCACGATAGGCTATTTCCACTAAAATATGCAATGCTTAAGAAACGTGGGCATAGTTCTCATGCCATTAGAGCTATTGAGATTCTGTAACAAAAATTTATAGGAAAATGTCAAGGCTTTCTCCGATATGTAGTACCTAATAACGTCCCGCCAGTGGTTTGATCTCCAGAGGTCACCTCTTGAAATAACATGACCTTAGGTCACGAAAGGTCAGAAAGTGGCCTTGCCGTCTATCAAATAAAAGTCAGTGGCGATACATACACGATGGCGTTTAATTCAGCGTTTTAGCTTAATTAGGTCAAAATAAACCGTCAAAATACTGTGTTTACCCCTGGTGGCCTGTGATGAACTCAGATAAATCAAAGGGCAAATATCGCCCATGGAATCCGTCAAAGGGAGGCCAGGAATGCTTTTGGGAGAAATCTGAGCATTTGCAATCATTTCTACGACTTTTAGATCATAATACAGCGTTTCCCATGCTTTTTCAATGGAAGAGGTCACCTGTCTCGAGCTCTCTGGGGCAGCTACAGGCCATAAGCATCTTTGTGCCCGAACACTTTTGGTGCATATTCCAATGTAGTTCTTCTCTAGCAAGAACAGTTGCCAGCCTTGTGGCTTACAAATGTGTAAACGATGCTTAGTCAGCAAAATAACTAGATTTTATATTTTCGGCCGCCTGCAACTTAAAAAAGAACTCCATAGTTCTCCACTGACCGTATAAGTCAAAGTTGATGCACAGTTGGATAGATATAAATCTTGCTGTACAGTGGCTTTGTGCATACCTGTATAATCATAAACAGCAAATGGTCTTCACTGGTGTCCAATTACTCCCGCCCTGAGAACGGCATGGACCATCAAATAAATGACGCTTCTGCAAAAGTATGTCTAGGAATGAGCCTATGCAACAGCTACAGCTGAAGTGATAGCAGTTTAGTCGATTTAGTACAAAAATAAGAACTAGCGGCCTCAGCTAGCCAGTTCAATGGCGCGAACCTCTCGACCCCAGGCTCTGGCTTTTGTGGTGGGAGCGAGCGTATCTTCGATACAAATATCAATGCCACCCGTTCTCTCCTGAATGGGTATTGCTAAACCTCTCTCCCTCTCCCCCTCTCTCTCTCTCTCTGTCTCTCTCTCTCTCTCTCTGTCTCTCCTCTCTCTCCTCTCTCTCTCTCTCCTCTCTCTCCTCTCTCGTGTTCTGGGCCTTCTTTTCCAATGATGGGGAACAGAGTTCACATGACTAGTCATGGCAGAAAAGGCAACACGATAGGAAAACGAGACTCTAGCCCCCCATTAAGCTAGCACTCGTATTTGCTGTCACCACAGAATAACCTATAGGTTGATTTATTCCGCCCGTGCTGTGTTTTGTATAATCAAAAGCCAGACTTCACCCTGATAGCACGTGGGCTTGATGAGCTGGCTGGAAATGGGTTGTCGTCGCACTCATCAATATTTTCATCAGATCGAGAACCGCTGCCTGCATTCATAATACCCAGCCGTAAACGGCAAGTCGCCGTCACGCGTGATAGAGAGCGACGGGGCGACATCCACTATAACTGGTCTTTATAACTCCAGGTGTCTAACTGAAGCCGGTAATAGCCTGTAGGTGACAGCATCGAAATGAGCTCAATTTTAGGGCTATTTACACTGTGCTGATGGGCCGTCCCCCAACCTGGCGAGCCACACACCATTATTAACGAGTTGGGACAATACTCGAGGCGCTAATGTAATGCCAGCATTAATGGAGTGGATGAAAAGCGCGAGGAATGTTCCTGAGCAAGGTTTCAATTTGAACTGGATAAACTTGCCGTAGTAAATTGTAGGCGCACATATATATATATATATATATATATATATATATATATATCACATATAATCAGAAACAGTTTGTGGCAGGTGTAGGTGTACGATCAGTGTGCGTTTGCAACATCTCACGGAAAGACAGGAACTGTACGACACCCGAATGAAAACCGAACAATCATTGGCGGCCAGTGGCACTTTCACCCCCACAAAACAAAACAAATAACTGAAGGATATCTTTATAAGTTATCATAACAATCATATGAGGCTCAGTGACGCAACAACTAGTGAGATTGCATAGCGACGCCCCGAAGGGAATCAAGCTCCACTTTACTCCAAGAACTGGCCGGGACTTGAGTCTGGACCGGCCACCGACATACTCGCCACTCCACATACCACCACCGTCGTCCAGTTTGACTCCTTTACACCACATTAACTAGGTATTGCTGAAATCGCTTGTACAGCAAAACAAAACAAAGCGTTGGATTTGGGTATAAGAGGCAATAATCGTGTTTAATAATCGCACAGTGCCTCTCACCACCACAACCAATAGCAACCGCAATGGTGAGTTCCCTTTCACAGTTACTACCACTGCACCGGTTGTGGACACCTTCTTTCTCCCTGTACATAAAAAGCTAGCTAATATATTACCTCGGCTTGCACCGACCTAGTTCTAAGGAGAAGGAAAACTGGACAATGGAAGCAAAAACACAACGTAGGTGTAATAAACCGATGAATCACTCGAACAATCATTTAGAGGTAAGCGAAGCGATGAGCAGAAAACATCCAGTAGCTACAGAAAAGTTAAAAATTGGTGCATAACACCAAGCACCAAAATGGCTTTCTTTATGAAGTTCTGAACAGAAAATAGGTCCAGTTGTAGTACCTAGCAGATTAGACTTACCACTTAATGGAAGGAGGCCAAAGTTCGTGGACGGAAATATGCATCTTGGATTTGGAATTTCAAATATTTCAGCTCGTGGAGTTCCTTTCTAGTCCAACCATCGTGCTAGTGTGCTGAGGAAATTCCGTCTGTAGAGATGACGAAACCATAGCTATTCAGGGTCATGACGTTTCCCTCAGTGTTTTATATATGCACGCAGATGGAAAAATAAAAAACTTTTGTACTGGAAGCTTAAGTTGATGATTTTTTGTGTACCAATGATTTTGGGATGAATTCAGTGATGAGTAGGGCTTAAAGGGAACGTGGCACCTTGGTCAAATTCTGGAATCTAGTGTAATTAGGGGCACTTTTAGCCAAAAATCAGGGAGTTGTCCATGATTTTTCTGAAAAATGTACAATAAGCTGAATATTTTTATTTTTAAAATGCGCCTGTAGGAAAAAATAATTATCCACCTGTGGGTGATGTCATGATCTGGCACCACTACCATATTCCATAAGCTTCAAGGGCTTTGATTGGCTGATACTCACCGTGACGTCAGCATATGTCGTCACACCAGGAGCCTGACAACTGTGGCCTGCTGCTTGAGGTATGTACATGAATGAGGGGTATATTTCAGGTAGTTTTTAGCTTTTCTCTACGGAAATTTTGAGTTTCAAGACAAATTATATATAGAGTACCAGGTTTTCCGGCACGTTTTACAACTTGGCTATCTCAAGCCCTGTTTAGCCTGTCAGCACAGTTTTGTCAGCAGGCCCTCAAACCTCTCCTCCAGAAAAGAAACATCAGCGCCATAATCGCCTCTAGTTTGTGCTAAGCAAAGGAAATTTAAACTTTTATGCCATTAAAAAATAGTAGGCTGCCACTTCGTGCACTTGCTGTTTTTCCGGCAGCACAACAGCAGGCCGTCAGCCCGTAAAACCTCTAGAACTAGTTCCCGGGGAGAGGCTACAGTCCTGTGACGTAGGCGCAACGCGGCCCGCTGATTGGTGCTGACAAAACTATGCTGGCAGACGGAACAGGCCTTCAGTTAAAATCACGTTATGAAGGTGCCACATTCATTTCAAATGAAAACCTTTACCTGAAAGAAAAGTTTTATCTGATTTGGTCATAAAATGCATGGACTGCGAGTCTCATTACTAAATGCACCTATCATCGATCATCATCCTTGTAAAATGTAGCTATCAAGAGGTTTTCTGTTTGCAACCGAATAGCCTCTTGCTCCACCCATGCTCGCCTTAAGTGGGTTAGAACAAACCAGGGAGGATGCCTAGCCTTTAAATTATGACTTTGCATCGTTCATTTGATGTCAGCAGGCAAGCAGAGAAGCCAATTATGCAATAATGCACATTGTGTGTAGTAATGCCGTGCAACGCAGCAAATAGACAGAGCGCTCATCGACCGCTGGTTGTAATGGCTCAAAGCCTCACAAGATTAGGGGCAGATCCAGGAGAGGCAAAAATGCATTTCCGCTCTATCCCACCCCCGAACTTTCCCCGATTTTCTTTAAGACATTTCCTATTTTACACTTCGCCCTCCCCCCGCATCCACCACTTTACATCCGGCGCTCCACAAGGTCATTGATTTAACGTCTTGAAGTGGATGACGTGGCTCGGTTTGTTTAAGCACTCCTATCAGATAATGTATGGTGGATCCTACTCCATTACAGGAAATTAATGTCTTCGATCTACCGATGTGGTAGCCACGGCAGGGGAGCGATGTACTGGAAATCTAGAGGGGAGTTATGGAAAAGTATTTTCTTAGGGGAGACGGGGGAACAGTGAATAATCTAGCTTTGAATGATTAGGTATGGACGCAAACAAAAAGATGCAAAACATACAATTTTCTATTTTTTGCAAACTACATTAATTGACTACAAAGGTATGCTTTTTCTATTAAGTGATCCTAGACTAATAGCAGAATATGGAACTAAATGATAAATCCACCCATACCTAAAAACTGTGCTGACGTCAAGACTAAATTTATTGCCGTATCAGCTGCAGCATAATGTTTATTTTGCATTTCCATTTAAATGTTTAGGGCTTACTCAATTTAGGTCGTTTAGCCCGTTTTCCGGCCAGGGTATCATTTATGATACCCACAAACTTATACGAATTGGCAAAACTGTTTCTTGTGTGGCGGCACATTGTGGTGGCTGCGTGCATGAATCACTGATGTATCCGCGCTCCGATTATCGTTAACATTTCCCCGTTTGCTGTTCATTTTCCCATCGTATGCCAGATTTTTCATCCTCAGGTGGAATGTAAACATATTTGTGTGGTGACGAAGTAGGGAAACAGTCATGGCCTGGTACGTGACGAGTTGCCTGGTAAGGCAGTGCAGGTTTTTCCGTCAGTGGAGGGATATATGTTTGCCTTACAGTCGTTCAATCTCGATTTCATCAATAAAAGGGAGAGCTGGATACGTTTTTCTTTCTGGGTATCATATATGATACCCTGGTAACGAGAAGGGTACGCCATGTCCAGCTATACATTTTTGCTACTGGGCAACCCGCAGCACAACGCAAAAGCTCTACAAGGTCCTGGACGACGTCAACGAGGGCGAGGAGCTGAGTGACAGCATCTATTTGATACCACCGCACCAGTGGCGGATCCAGGACCTCTTTGGAGGGGGCTGAGGGCTCGAGCCCCATCCACAATTGCCTCGGATCAGCCTCCGCCTATTCATTAGCTATAGGCACTCAAACATTTCCGGGATATTGAGCCCCTATCCCCTCCCCCTCTTATATCCGCCACTGCACCGGACCCAGGAGAAGAAAGTGACGGATACTCCGGCGACGAGGATGGCGCAGAAGCTGATCTCAACCGACTACCGCGCAGAATCCTCACCGAGGAGGCTGAGGCTGGAGCCGAGGTTAGAGGCGGTTGGAGAAGGTTGGAGGCTGAGGTTGGAAGGCGAGGTCAAAATGAACAGGCATCAAAGGCTGGCGATGATGCGCCAGATCTCCATCAAGGAAAGAAGAACCCGAAGAAGATAGTACAGCAATGGAAGCAAAAGAAGGCTCCACCAGTCAGAGGATACTCCGGAAATGAATACGCGCAAATACTCTTCACTTCAGCCCACTCGAGCTCTTCAAGCTTTTTTCGACCAAGGCATGGTGGACCTGATTGTCAACGCGACCAACTCCTATGCGCAAAGGGTGAGCAATGCGAGGTCGAGGACCCCTGTCGCGTTACAAGTGCATGAAGTGCGACGTGGCGCTCTGCTTGGAAGATTGCTTCGCGCTGTTCCACACTCCCTGAGAAGCCCAAAACTGCGGCTGCTGATATCCAAGGAGCTGAACGACGAGTTCAAATCGTTCAGAGGCGACACTTCGGGTGGCCTGATGTGTACTCCATGGCTGTGACCCGGACGGTAGTGGAGGGACCCGCTGGGATATATACATGGAACTCCATGCTTTTGGGGAAAAGTATGTGCATGTTCATATATAGCTCTTTGTTAAAACGTCGGGTCCATTCTCATGACTTTCCCGAATCAAGACTGCACTTCGAGAGATGAACCGAGGACATGAGCCTCGAAACTATGACAGTCAGCATCAAGGATTACAGGTAACCGTGGAGATGAAGGCTACGATCAAGTGACCAGAGTGTGAGTGTGATGATTGATAAGATCAATTGAACGAAAAAAGAAATCTAAGGATAAATCATGACCCAAATACATTGCCCCCAGGTAGCCAAGGAATGCGTTAAGTGATAAGGGACAACGCAAAAAGTTATAGGAAGATTTGAACGAACATGAAGTATATTGCCCTGATTTTTTACAAAACGTACCCCTCTCGCGGCCAGGGTATCATATATGATACCCGGCTTCCTGGTGCCCCTGTGACATAAATAACCGAACGGATTGGTTTGTATGGTCAAGTCGGCTTTAGGGAGCATTCTCGATCGATTTCACGAAAATCTAAATCGAAAAAATTTACGGCCAAAAACGGGTTAAAATTTCAAAGAGTTTTCAAAATTCGTTAGGTCAGCATTTTTTCCCAGGATTTGGTGTATTTCTAGTCGATTGACAACAATTTCGCAAGAGCTAGTTTATAAATAAGGTTGCCTATATTCGTTTCAAAATTTCATGTTTTCGGGTTCGCTAGTGGTGTTATAGGCAGTACCGGCGTTGCAGTCGCCACTGCCATGGATCTTGTTTCTGAGGTTATCATTTCTTCCCAGCCCAATTTTTCGATAGGGCTGTATGCTGTGTAGTACATTCCCTATTTTACAGACGTTGTGGGAGGTATTTCCATGTAGGAAAGGGAGGATATGGTTCCTTAAGTACTCTCTTTGATAAGTATGTTGGTAGATCAATGACGTGTGTCACATATGTTTCAGTAAATCGATATGGTGCAATATTCACTGGGAAAGGGGCACGAGAAGTTAAAAATATCCTGTGAGAGAGTCGCGACTACCTCCTCAGTCTTCATATAGTTAATTTTTACGGCAATACCTATACGTTCTCGGAAGGCCTGCTGGAGATAGGGTGCCATAAACCGCAAAGTGTTGTGGGAATGACCTAGGACCCTAAAAAGATGAAACAGATGACAGTAAAAGCGATAAAAGACTGGTAGCCTAAAAAAGCCAAAGTCCAGAAACTAAAACGTCTTAACCCTAAAAAGCCCAAAAGGGCTACGTCATGGTAAATATAAAGAAACAAAAGCGTGGGATGAGGTAAAAGCAACGTTTCGGTCTTAGACCGTCGTCAGGCGAGGGGTGCAAGGTGGAGGTGGCTAGAGGTCGGAGTTAAACTTTTTCCAAATACTGAGTGACTGGAGGCCTGAGGTAAAATTTTTGTCGAAGCAAGAAGTGTCAGCAGTCCCAACATCCTCTCACCGAAGGAGCAATAGAGCATCATGAGTGGTGTGTTTATATGTCTGAGCATGCGTTCGAGTGGGTGCCCACGTATGCGAATTTACCGCAAGAGTGGCCAGGAAGATGTTTCGGTGCTGAGAGTAGGTCTGTAGCGCCGAATGAGGGATGATTCTGCGATTTTTCTGTTTGGTCCATCACTTGCGTATTTTAGAACTTTGATGCTTAGGTTGTCTGCTGTCAGCTCATCATTCAGATGCGTGGTTAATCTGTGTTGTCCGAAAGGTGTTTCCTGCCTCTTACGTCTAGCGTCACGTGTTCGTTAAAACTGAGTCTAACGGCCCTCTGGCTCTCACCGATATAAAATGACTTGCCGGGTTCTCAAATCTTACAATCTATCCTATAAATGACATTTCTGGCGTGACGCTTCCCATGGATACCTGCATGACAAGCGTGGCAGAAACGACCTCCCCCAGGGCACTGCACTGGTTCCATCGCTGATCTGACCAAAAGATCCTTCAGGGACGTGCCGCTTCCCCACGCCACCCGCATGGGAAGGCCAGAATTTCGAACGATCCGCTTGACCCGGTCACCGAGAGTATCGTCAACGAAAGGTAGCACTAGAGGAGCATCATTTACCCGGTTTTGTGGCCTGGGGCGTGGATTAACAGCTTCGAACTGAAGCTTTTTTAGGAGATAAGTGCCCGAAGAAACTGAGACCGGATGACAGGTTTTTTTGGAGAGCAAGGTTGAGCCGAGTCATAAGGGAGGATGATAGGAGCTGCCATCGGTTTGAAGAAAAGTTCAGTTGTGTAGGCCCCTGACGTTTAAAACTGTGATGAGCGTATCCAAAAAAGGGATGGAACCAGCCGTGGCTGTGCTCGATGGTGAATTTTATGTTAGTATGAAACGAATTGATAAAATCGAAATAAGAGTCTGGAGTCCTCGCCATGCGTCCAAATCCCCAATACATCATCGATATATCGCATGTAGACGACTGGCTGATCACGTGGGCTAGCTCAAATCAAAAGATTCCAGCCAGTAGGGGAGCTACTCTGCTTCCCATAGCAATGCCTTGCGTCTATCACCAAACCTGAGGTAGTTATTGGTGATACAATGGTCAAGCAGAACGCGGATGTCAGGGCTGCTGAGCACGTATGTGTTGATGTTCCTATGTCTCTCAAGAAGGCTCTCAACCGCATCCAAAGCTTCCAACAGGGATGTTTCCATACAAGTTGGTGACATCAACACTGAAGACGATTGTACCTGCTGGGGAAGCCCGAGGGAAACACAGTGCGAAGGCGGTCAAGGTACTCATCTGTGTTTTTCAGATGTGCCGGGCAAACGGAAGAAGTTGCGACGTGATCCTCTCCAGGAGTACAAAACCTTTGCACTTGTCAGAAGGCTTCAGGACGAGGTCAGAATTCGACCGGAGCTCTGCCAATCCTTGCTTCTGAGCCAAAGTGAAATTCGGCTTCTGGGCCAGGTGATTTTAACTTCACGAGCGAGCTCTCGAAACTACTTGATCCCAGAGGGGCCTGACTGCCACTGCTATCCGGGAACCTGGGACTGAGACCAGAGCCAGTAACTGGTGTGCTCAAGGCTGCGTTTTGGGTCCTCCTCTTCTATTTCCAGAGACCAACGAAGAGAAAAAGCACCCCTCTCAATCCCGGCTTCGACCTCCCACAGCGTGGCACCCACATTGGTGCGAGAAGGCGCAAACTTTGGGCCCTGGAAAGAATCTGTTCCAGATCCTGTGGAAGGACTGTAGATAGATTGCGGAACCGCACCGGCCCGGCACCAACCGCGACAGGCTCCGTAGCATCCAAGTCCCGCTGCTCCACGTCGGAAACACCGGCTGCGGCATTAACAGTGGCGGAAACCGCAGAAGAGGGCCGCCGCGAAACCATCAGTCGGTTAAGCTTGCGTTGCAGGCGCCCGCCACTGGTGCTGCTCTCATCCAGGAAGATACGAGCGCACCGTGTCACGAGCCAACCAAAGACTGGATGGTGCAAGTCATCGATGTATGATTGTTCTCTACGAAGGAAAATCTCCAGAGAAGTCTCTGTTCTAAATTTGTCTTTAACATGGTGGTTCTCCAGAGAAGTGGTCTGCGTGACTACCTTGTGACTAAATGAGCAACATGCACGGATACCCGTTGAGGCAATTGATATGAAATTGGATGTCAGTCCCTCCTTCCCAAGTAACTAAGAAGACACGTGATAGTTGAGTGCGAGCGAGTTTGTAAACGCAGCGGCCCTCTTCTGCCGTTTCCGCCACTGTTAATGTCGCAGACGGTGTTTCCGACGTGGAGCAGCGGGACTTGGATGCTGCGGAGCCTGTCGCGGTTGGCACCGAGCCGGTGCGGTTCCGCAATCTGTCTGATACAGTCCTTCCACAGGATTTGGAACAGATTCTTTCCAGGGCCCAAAGTTTGCACTTTCTCGCACCAATGTGGGTGCCACGCTGTGGGAGGTCGAAGCCGGGATTGAGAGGGGTGGTTAGGTTAGGTATTATGGGGTGAGGTTAGACAGAGTTTATGTGAATGCCCACTTCATGGTAAGAACGTGTTAGGACAGGATATGTTTGTCCAGCCTTGCTTTGAATGCATTAGTAGGTGGCGCACTTATCACATTCAGGTAAAGAGTTCCACTTGTTTCTTCTGAGATGTGTTGCCCTCTGCTTTTGTATCTTGAGAAAATGGCCTCTGGTACGTGATGGGTTCAAAGCGAAGAAGTTTCATATCTCCCCGATTCATCCTGTCCCTGATGGTTGTCATCTCCAGCTTCTTAAGGCGTTCTTCGTAGGGTAATTGACTTAAACCCTGGACTGTTTTTGTACCCCTCCGTTGAACCGTGTCAAGTACATTCAAGTCTTGAATCAAATAGGGACCACCAACAGCCTGAACAAACAGTGGTTTGAAGTTTTGCAGGGTCAGCTTGTCAAATGTTGTTTTAATTAGTCTGAGAGCCCCACTCGCTCGATTTGCAGCTTCTTTGCAATGCTCAGATGGTTTAAGATTTGATGTGTTATTGTAACTCCTAGATCTCTTTCAGAGGTTGTTGTTTCCAATTGAATAACTTTGTTGTCAGAGTTTGTCATGAAGTATCGGTGACCTGGATTGTGCTCTCCACAGTGCATAACCTTGCATTTTTGCATTGGATTTTAAAAGCCACTTCTCAGACCACTTGCTGAGTGAGTCTAGTTCTGTTTGGAGGGATCTGGCATCTTCAGATGTTATTTGTCGGTAAATTTTACTGTCATCAGCAAACATCATCATTTTGCATTTGACTATGCTCGGGAGCTCGTTCACATATATGAGGAATAATGTGGGTCCCAGGACTGAACCTTGGGGTACGCCGCTGGTAACTTTATTCCAACTGGACGTTTCACCTCTCACCGAGACTTGCTGCTCTCGATCAGTCAAGAAATCTTCGATCCAGTTCAAAATTTTATCTCTGATTCCATATGCTTTCAGCTTAGTTTTGAGTCGCCGGTGTGGTACAGTGTCGAAGGCTTTTTGGTAATCGAGGTACATAACATCCAGTGATTGGTTCATATCTAGGTATTTGGTCCAGTCTTCAAGGCATTCAAGAATATTTGTCTGACATGACTTTTGAGGAACAAATCCATGTTGATGTTTACTGAGTAGATTATTGATGATAAGATGTGGCATGATGCCTTTTTTGATGATCCTTTCCATTACTTTACAAACTTGACTGGTTATACTTACTGGACGGTAGTTTCCTGGAATTTTCTTCGAACCTTTTTTAAAGATCGGAACAACACTTGCCCTTTTCCAATCCAAAGGAAATTTTCCACAATCAAGAGATTTCCTGCAAATGATGCAGAGAGGTAATGCAAGCACCTCTGCACCCTTCTTCAAAACTCTTGTTGGAACATTGTCTGGTCCAGAAGATTTGTCTTCACTAAGGCCTCAATTCATCTGCTACCATCACCCTTGACATACCAATATCGCAAAGCTGGTGATTTTCATCTACCATTTCAGGAAATGTAGGTAACCCATAATTGCCTTCCTCGACAAAAACAGAGCAGAAGAATTTCTGCAGCTCCTTAGCAGCTTCCTTGTCGGAGTCGGTCACAGTGCCATCCTGTTTTTCTAGCTGGCATACCGACTTCCTGACCTTGGTCTGGTTCCTTATGTATTGGGAGAGCTTCTTTGGATTTTGTTTCGAAATTTTTGCTAACTTGGCTTCATATTTTCGCCCTGCCGCTCTAACAGCTTTTACAGTTTTGTTTCTTTCCGTCGTATACTTGGTGTGCATATTCTGCAGCATCTCTTCATCGTGTAAACTTAACGAACTATTTGCCTTCAAGTGCAGGTAGTCCTATGCTCTGAATCTTATCTTTACCTGTTTTTCCAATTGCCTATTCCACCAGGGAGGCGCAGATTTTGTTTTAGTTTTCTTTTTATTGGGAATGAACTGATTCATGCAATTCAAGACCTTGTCTCGAAAAAATATCCAGCTGTCGTTAACATCCATTTCCTCCAAAAGGCGCCAATCAACCTCTTCTAATGTAGTATTCATGTTGTCGTAATCACCTCTTCAAAAATCGTACTGCTTTTGTGTGCCATTGGCCGTTTTCCTCTCAGAAGACACAATGATCGCTTCTACCAATGGGGGCAGAGCATTCAATATCTTCAATATCATTGTTGTGGTACGTGAAAATTAAGCCCAACCTAGAGGGATCACGACCTCTCCTATATCTTGTTGGAACTTCGACATGTTGATGCAGAAAGTTATCCTGTGCCACCTCAAAAAACATACTTAAAGCAGATGTTACAGGGGCATTAACCAATCCATCTTCCCATATGATCTCCTTGAAGTTAAAATCCCCCATCAGCAGTAACTCGGGGCGCGGTAGTGGAGTGGTCAGCGTAGCTGTCTGCCACGCAGCCGACCCGGGTTCAAGGCCCGGCGGCTTTCCTGAACAAGGAGCAAGCTGGCTCCCGAGAAACCCTTCCAACAGGGAAAGAGTTGGCGACGCCATATGACCCTGGCAGTTGGTGCGTCGATAAGCCCCAATTATCAGCAGTAACTCCGTGTGCTCTCTCTTCGTTGGTCTCTGGAAATAGAAAAGAGGAGGACCCAAAACGCAGCCTTGAGCACACCAGTTACTGGCTCTGGTCTCAGTCCCAGGTTCCCGAATAGCAGTGGCAGTCAGGCCCCTCTGGGATCAAGTAGTTTCGAGAGCTCGCTCGTGAAGTTAAGGCGCGAACTCATTGGCGCTTATAAGAATCATCGCCTGACCTAGAAGCCGAATTTTACTTTGGCTCAGAAGCAAGGATTGGCAGAGCTCCGGTCCAACTCTGGCCTCGTCCTGAAGCCTTCTGACAAGTTCAAGGGTTTTGTCCTCCTGAACAAGGCTGACTACGTACGGAAGATGGAGGTCACCACTTTGGCGTATGAGCGAGTGCCCAGAAACCCTGCCAATAAAATTGAAGCCGAAACTAAGCGCCTTATGCACGCTGTTTTGGACGACATTCTACCAAACGGCGATGTTACCGCACAGCCAAACTGTATGGGTTGCCTAAGGACCACAAGCCAGACGTACACCCGCTTCCATACTGATTGGTAGGTACTACTGGTCCGGCTGTTTTTTTTAATAACTCCAGAGCAATGCTTCTCAGCGTCCTGGTCTCAAGCTCTATAGAAGCTATTCGTTGAGATCTTTCGATTGGCATGCACTGCATTTTCATCAGGCAAAAAATGTAGAAATTATTCAATAAAAACACTTGAGGCCGTGAAGACGGGGCAAGCGCTAGAATACCTGGCACCGCCTATCGCAGGCGCACCCCTCTGACCCAGACCCGTCAATCAAGTCTGAACCACGTGACACTGCGCCGTGCGTAAGCAGTAGTGGCGGGAACCGTCAATGGAACACCTGGCGTGGTGCACACGGTACAACTTCGGTGAAGAGCGGATAACCGAGTAGCCGGAGGCAGTTGGCCACGTGACTGGGGTGGGGCTGCACTGCTGCGCGGACAGCGAGCTCGCCGAGTTGTGCTGGGGCTACGAGTAGATCGGACTGAGACATGAAGTATAGAAACTCTGAAAATTACTGTTATTCTTAGGAAAATTAATGCTCATATTTGTGCGTAACGTAGATACGTAGATAATTCATTCAAATATCATTTCTGGACATTTCAAATCCCCGTTTGTAATTTTAAAGTTAGGCACGTTTAGAGGCATGGAAATCGCCATGATTTTTGAATGTTAGATTACTTGACTTAGCGATGCAAATCGATGTCCGCTTCTCTCTACGTTCAGTTCATAAGCGGATCCAGGGGACAAGGAATGGATGATTTTTCCTCCCAGATTCCACCTTGGCCCCTGGTACAAACATGCATCTTACCCCCCCAGATAGATTCGACACACCTCTGAAAGGTTGCACCATCCAGAAGTGGCGGCCCTCTTGGCAAATAGTGACTCACTACCTGAGTATTCCTTTCTCGCAGCCCTTGCGAAGTTTTGGGTAAGACCAGTCCTGTCAACCGGTAAGATGCCGAAACAAATCCCTGCAGCTTTGCGGATTTGAGGGACTAACAGGAGTTTTTGGAAAAATTTTGATCCGAAGGCGGTTATTATTATTTGGCTAGATGGCCCCGTTTTTATCGATAGGAGTATTTAAACTAATTGTCCTGGCGTTCAAGTGTATCGGCTTGGATTTGAAGGCACATATTTCAGGTTTGACATGCTGGCTGGCGGATCCAGAGCTTGAGTTTGGGGGACGGGAAAATTGTCCCAGATTTTGGGCACCGGCGGGGGTGGGGGAGATCTAAGGGACGAGCCTTAACAAATATTTTTTATGATTTTTAGTGACTCAGTCTTCTCAGAATCTCAAGAGTCTAGAAGGCTTCTACCTCAAAAGCTGCGGGTAGGTAACACACATAATATAGCAGCTGATACATACATACATACATACATTTATTTCGGTTATCAACAAGTACAATGACAGTTCTGATATCTATCGATTGGCGCAAAAGCGTCTAGCGCTCGACTCTTGGCGCCTCTCGACAACATTGGCGAATTCAAGTGCCACGGTCGCACCACCCTTGGCCCATGGCCGCTCACCCGACAGTCACACACAGGATACCCACAACGGCGTCGGCGTCCTTTGCATAAATTGTTCAAGAGTTCAATGTGAGAATCTTTTGGTGTTTGATATGAATTTCAGGGTTTCTTTCGCTATCCCTCGATTTGTGTCATCGTTTCCATTTCCTCCATGCAGCAGCATCTTAAGTTTTCGTTCAGTTGATAAAATTGAAAATTCTGTGGCGATTATTGTCGATATATTTCGGTGGAGGACATTTCTCTGCACTGTATAATTTACGCAATGAATAAGAAAATGTTTCGTATTTTCGTTTTGATGACCACAGCTGCAGAATGGGGTTTCGGCTCCGAGGAGTTGATAAGTGTGGCCATTTAATTTGGACATGTCAACTCTGAGTTGCGTCAAAAGGGAGTTCAAAATTTTGTTGCCGTACGAGTAGTATTTTAGAGGTTGTTGAACAGAGAAATATTCGACTACATGGTTTTTAAATGATTTGTGCGATTGAATGGTTCTTATTGGTTCTGGAAGCTCATTATATTGTTTTATTGCGCTTGGCAAGAAGGAGTTACTGAAGTTACACGTTCTAGTCAATAGTTCCGTTCTTTGGTTTTGGTTACGTAATTCTCTGTTAGCCGTTGCGTTGCGTATATTAGGAAGAGTGGTTTTGATGCATTGGGGAATATCGTCATTTAGTAGTTTTCTATGTGCCCTTAAACCCCAATACAACTACAATCTCAAAATGCGAACTTGCAAAAGCCTAAACACAGTTTATAATACCAAATTCAACACTTAAATTCTTCTCGAATTCACCAATCGATAAATAGCTGATATCCCTATTCGCAATTCCGAGTTCATGAAACCCCTCATTAGGGAAATACCAAAAGGTCCCCGAATTGACGCAACGCGCGAACGGGTTGGATCAGCAAAGAATGAAACGTCTAACGACGTGCAATGCCATTGCTCCGGGCTGGTATAAACAAAACAAACCCTTACCACCAAAAGTTTTCTTTCTCCAGTTCCGTATTTAATCAAATGAATTCATTTAGTGGTTCCAAGGAATTTGAAATGTAGAAGTGTCTTTTACGGCATGAAAGTTGAAGACACGTGGAATGAACCTTACATGTTGTTTTAAGCTTCAAGTGAACATAAAACGATAGGTGAAATTACTTTTTAGGCACGGAGCCAGGAAAAATATGGAACGGCCGGCACCGACTCCGACCGAATCTCCGATGCTCCGCAATCCTTGCCAAAAGGCAGCAGCATGGTGCGATTTGTGAAGAAAGGCTTAAACGATTTTTTTAAATGCCCCGAGAAATTTCCCCCACCCGATCGGTAATCCTGGATCCGCCTATCTTTCGTGATGATCAGATGTGGCTTCAAACTATCTTTGGACGAAGCAGTTTGTGTCATTTTATCGTCACAAGAAATTTTCACAGAGCTCTAACAATATCATCCATAAACCTTGGCGAAGTCCTGAGCGAACATATTTCCAGGGGTGCTTATGAAATTAAGTATCCTGAAGATACTGTAAGATACGCGTTGCGTCTCCACTTTTGGTACCTTCGTCGTGATTAACAGCAAAACTCCACACTGTTCCTGCGGCCACAGAAAAGAAGACACGTCATATTACTTGCTTCATTATTCGTTATTCCATTACGCTAGAGTAAAACTTTTTAGATATATATTCGAAGCCATGCACATAACGTTAAACAGCCCAGTCAATTCAGCTAAACTCAACACATTACTTCACGGCTCTGAGCTAGACGACACGAACGCAGGAAGAGAAGCAACATCTGTTTTCAAAGTTGTATTTAACAGCAAACGTTTTGAACAGAAAGACAGCTGAAATCCAAGTTAGTTGGATTACATTTAGGTTCAAACTCTCCGTACCCGGGCCAGAGAGGGATGGCGTCGCGGAGTGGCACGTGGTCCATTTAACACGCGCATTGACGGGGGTGGGTACCCGCCCCCCCTCAGGTTTTTTGGAGATAGGAAAACAACGGCGGCGCGTAGCGCCGCCGTACTTGGCATACCTTTTCCCTCATCATTTTTACAACTTCTGTGAAAATTTTAAGGTTAGATCATCTCAGGTCAGGTCACCAGTACAGGTCAAGTGACCTGACTTCAAAAAAGGTTTAAGATAGCATAAGTTGGAGCCAGTGGCGGATCTAGCCGGTTGGTTTGGGAGGGGCAAACCAGACTCGAAAAGCAAAAAAAAAAAAACCTCGCGCAGTGAAAAATTGTACTACAATAGGCCTTTTCGGTAGGATTTTGGGAACTGGAGACAAAAAGCAAAAAAACGTCACGGGGTGAAAAATATGGGCTCAAGATACATTTTTTCCTGTCCAAGCCCCAATATTTACACTGAACTTCTCTAATTCTGTTTGAAGTTGAGAGTTGAAGCACCAAAATTTTGCTTACAAGCTAAAAAGGAGTCGGGCGAAAAAGGAGGTCGATCGTTTGGGGGGGGCAAAAACATAGTTTTGCCCCGAGCTTTTCCGTTTGGGGGGGGCAATTGCCTTTTTGCCCCCCCTGGATCCGCCACTGGTTGGAGCAGGGTGAACGTATCCGATTGAAACTCATATCACATAATGGGCCCACCGAGTTCTCTAAAATATGTTCCGGTATTTTTGATATCAGTGACCTAAGGTCAGGTACGAGGCATGACCTCTCCATTGGAAATACATGGGAAAAATGGTTTTTACTGTATAAATCATCGTGTCCCGTCTAATCCACGAACGAGCTCTAAGCGCTGACAACTGACTGCGTGTGAAATGAGAGCATCATGCGATGTCACGGTACTGGCTGGGATGTGCCTCCGTTCGGATAGAACAGGATGTTTGCTTTGTTGTAGGCCAGCGTTCATCTCCAGCGTTGTGATTAGTTGATGCTGAGGCTGCTTTGCCGGGATTTCCCATAACTACGCGCTTCGTTTCGTCTTCGCACGATGGAATAGAAAGCCATGGGTGGAAACTTGTTAACACAATTCTTGTGGGTTGCCAATTTGGGACCAGAAATAAAGCAAAGTTATAATTATCGGGTGGTGTTCTGTCTTATTTTTGTTAGGCAGTCTGCATTTGGTCAATTTTAAGTCATCCCCTGTCTATTTTACTGTATGGGTGAGAATTTGGGGTCACTGGGGGGTATTTTGGCCGACTGCGGGGGAATGGCCCCCAGTTTTTTTGTGCTCCCTTTCTCGGGAGCATTTTTGTGTTAGTAGCTAGTATCATTCATACAACGCACTCACACTATGTACAGAGCTGGAGTTTCCATTTGCCGGCACCCTTAAGGGACAGCGGCACCGCACTCGGCGGGCCATAGGCTGCTCCAGTCTCCCCAAGCCGCAGCGCCCGGCATAGGCCGAGCCCTCACATGAGGGCCGCGGGCGGGAGACCAGACCGTTGGATCACTTTAAAGGCCGATCAGGCCCGTGCACTCACAAACAGGGACGCCGGCTAGCACGGCGTTGATTCCAGTGCTGCGGCGCGCACTCCCCAGTGTACCGCTATCTCCTGGGTAGGAGGTGGCCGCGGAAAAAGGCTGCCATAGGTCAGCCTTGATCCAGGGGCCTTCCACACCCAAGCGTGGCGCCTTTGCCAGCTGCGCCACGGGAGTGGCAATGGCCCCCCAGTTAACATGTAAAAAATGGCCTGCTCCAGTTGCTCCAAGGAGGCATAGGTCAGGATTTCATGCAGTGCTCAACACGAGGTCACAACAAAAGCATACGAATATAGGCAGATTCCAGGGGGCAAGTGGGGCACTTGACCCCCTTCCCCCAATCGACCATGGGACCTTCTGAAATGGTCACGCTGCTATTCCCCCCCAACTTTCGCTCCCCCTCAGGATGCGAGTATCGGCGTCCCCGTGATGGGATTTAGCGCCCACCTGATTGGTTTTGCCACCCAAAAGTGACAACCCCTCCTCCCGATGACGCCCCCCAATCGGAAATCCTTAATCTGTTTATGCATACGAGGTCACCAGTGGAAACTTTAGAAGCCCACTGCTTCTTCCCGTGTCCGTTGAAATACATTTGGCGTCCTTGTAGTGTCAGGCTGGAAGTTACTCCTTGGCTCTGTAGTGAAAACTGCATCTTCAGTAAACCCCTTCGAGAATCGACCCGATGACCACTGGGCACACCTTCGGCACTCCGCGCCATATTAATGTCTGGTACTTATACCGATGCACCAACTGCTAGGGCTATACGGATTCGCCAACTCTTTCCCCTATTGCAAGGGTTTCCGGGAAGCCATATCGCTCCCTACTCAGGAAATTCGCCGGGCCTTGAGCCCCGGTCGGCCTCGTGGACAGCGAGCTTGCGAACTACTACACCACCGCCCTCCTTCGATGAATACTAGAACCAGATATCAGTTGTGGAGAGTCCTTCCAGTCCGGCACCTGCACTTGGTCTCAAGGCGGCCGGCAGCTCTAGGTGAATGAACGTGCGCATGAGCATTACCGGTGATCCAAACGAAAGGAAGTCTGCAGTGCAAAGTAGCTGAACCAGTGGCGTAGCCAGGATTTCGCTCAGGGGGGCGGCGCCCCGAAAAGGGCCCCTGCGACAGCGCCAAAAGGGCCCGATGGGTAAAACGGGCGCTGCTTGTTACAGAATCGTATCCTCAGGGGGCCCTCAGGGGTGGGGGCGGGGCGGCTGTCTCTGCCCCCCTTGGCTACGCCCCTGATCTGAACAAGGCCTTAGGCCAAATAACCCGCTGGCGGGCACTGAGGCCCGAGTAGCTGACAGCTGCAGTGACGATAGACCTATTTAGACGAGAGCATTGGAGTAGAGCACTTGCCTCAGCGTTCATCGATTTCGACAGCAGCAGCACTGGATCGATGGTGGCATGTCAACTCTGTGCCCGCTTTGGTCTCCTATTGCCAATTACAGTGTTGTGGTCCGTGTGTGAGGTAAAACAGCAAACTTTTACGAGAATTTTTATCCATTCCTCGGTGTACTGGATTATTTCATACGAGCTGACGTTCAATTGCATTCAAAGTGGGCTGCTGCTGAGAGTGAAGTTGTTGTAAGGCACGACAGTCACATTTTATTTATATTATTTATACACTTGACTCGGCTCTATTTTCTGAAGTCTTTGGTGTTGTTTTCTACTCTCTACCTTTGTCTAATGATTGTAATGTTGTGTTCTATAATCATGGCTTCATCTATTATTGGGGCCCGTCCCGTTACTCATGAAATTATAATAAATATGTAAGTAAGTTATCCTGGGTTTTGGCGCAGAATATAAACATGCAACTCTTCCTCGCCCGGGCGACTTACTGCGGTGCGGTGGTCTTCAACTTGGCTGGCAAAATTAGCCGAATGAAAATCTAGAAGTAACAGTGGATTATACTGAGCCCTCGCCTTTTATACTCAAGTAAAATAATGGTGATGTTCACGCAGCCTGTTAAAGTTTTGTATCCGTTAGTTAAGTAGAGGAGTTTATTCAAATTTGGAAAAAACTGGGGCGCTTTCAACCAGGTTCACTGATCTGCAACACAGTTGGCGGCATACACGCTGAGATTCTGCCTCAATGGCATTTATTTATTTATTCATTTATATGTCACTGGTGAGCAACAGGTTATCATGTACCACCCAACTATACCTCATCTCGTTTCGTTACATCGTCCAAAATCACGTACATAACACGGCATTTGCCCAACTCGTCAGCTATCTAGCATACTTTTTAACTTGAAATTTAAAAAGTACAGGAGAATCGTGAAAGATTGAGGCTAGGAGATAAAAAAATTGCGTTTGTCCCAGCTGGGAAAAACAACTCGTGATTCACAGCTTCACCCCAAGCAAATTGAAGATGAAACAAATGGTTTGCCGGTGCTCTCCTACTCCGGCCTGGGATATGTCAAGGGAGACACCCGAGTAGATAGGCGCAGTCGAAATTTTCAGTTAAAGATTTATGGACGAATAAAATATCGTATTGAACGCGTCTACTCACCAGACTCGATACGTTGAAGTGAGCAAGATTACCAGAATAGGACAGATATTCTGAAGGCCAAGAGGAGTATGCGTGTGAAGCTAGCCAGATGAGAAACTTATGCTGAATTTTTTCTAGTCTTTCTTGAGTTTTCGAGGCACCCCTCAAATGATACATCCGTATTTTAAATGGGACCGAATGTTTCCAAAATAAGCTGCAAATATTGGTTTGCATTTAAGTCAATCCGACACTCTTCTTGCCTCAAAAGATCTATTTAATATTCCTATCATTTTGTTTGGCTTTCGAATAGTGAATTTTATATGATCAACAACGGTGAATTTTGAGTCAAGCCAGACTCCAGATCATAGCCAGATCAAGCCAGATTCCTTATCGCTGTAACTTTTTCAAGTAGTATGTTTTTACTTTGTAAGCTGTCTCAATCGGGCATCGTCTTAAGGTCATGGCGAAAAGTTTGCATTTAGTAGGATTAAGTTGAAGTTTCCACCCTTCTGACCAATAACAAAGAGTGTCTTGGTCCAAAAATGCTAGATCTGACACCTAAAAATGCTTGATAAAATGGAAATTCTTGACCGGCATGACAAGCCCCAAGGCGTCAGAAAGTTAAGAACACGGCTCCGGAGCTAGAGCTGAGTTTCCCGCAGTTCCTTAATTTCCCTGGAGCCTTAACCTTCTTATAGAAAGGGGCTCCGGCTCTGGTCACATGCCCGAAATTAAGCTATAACTTTGCCTATATTCCTTGAAGACAAGACAAAAGGTCCGCAAGCTATTTCCAGTGTGAAAACATGGCGATGATGTTGAAGCCGATTATTGCGAGAGCCATGCTTACACTGTGCTTTTGTTACCATCAAGCGCTACAGTAATGGCAAGGTGACTTACTTTGCATTGGTGGCTTATGTTCAGGACCATGAATTTACTACACATAAAACAGAAACATAGGATTCACCACGGTTTTCCCGGGGCATCAGCTTTTGATGCTGCCCTCTTCTGAGGCCTGTTACGCTTGCATAATCCACCGAAGTAGCTGAGGCACGTCCCAGCCTTTAATCTGAAGCATACAGCTCCAGGGTAGAAGCAATGCCACCAGCGCTGACCAGCACCCAGACCCTGCTGCTGCTGGTGCGTGCCCGCCAGCCTGCTGGCCAGGCACTCGGCGGCCAACACAACAGCACTGACCACCGTGGCGGCCGGCATCAGCACCAGCACCGAGACCAGGTCCGACAGCGCCAGCGCCTTCACCGGAGAGCTGGCTGGGCAGCGCGACCGGTCCGTGTGGCCGCCCCACTGCCGCTGCAGCCGGGACAGCACCCCCGCCTCACTCATCCGCATCATCTGCCCGTTAATAGAGTCCCGGGTGTGGTTCAGGCCTTTGGCGATGATCATGAAGCTGTCGCGTTTGGCTGGCAGGCGCCCCAGTAGGGGAACCAACCTGCACGCGCGCACACCCTGGGTGCGGTATATACGTTTCCAGTCCATGTAGATCAGCACCTGTTTGTCAATGGCCCTACGGGTGTCGGCGTTGGACAGGTTGGTGAGCTTGATGACACGGTCGTTGGCGGAAAACCTCTCGAACAGCTCGTTCTCGTAACGATCGGAGCTCAGCTTCCAGTCGTTCAGACGGCCAATGCTAGGCTCGATTGCGAACATCCAGTCGGGACGCTCAGAGAACTGCTTCAAGGTACGTATCGGCGTCTCCACCCTGGTGATGGTCAGGTGGGAGATGAGGTTGGCCGTGTAGTTGGCATAGATCAAGATTCCCAGCACCCAGCTGGATAGGATGACGATCCTGGCTGCTGAGGAGTCCGGGAGGTCGGACCAGCCCTGGCTGACGATGGACCTATAGCTGGAGAGTAAGCACTCCCCCCAGGTCAGCCGCTCCGAGGTCTGCCGGCCGTTGATGCGGGACCAACAGCCGCTCACCGAGATCCTCAGCACCACGGTCATCACCAGAAGCGCCGCCAGCAGCATCCACCAGACGTCCGTATGAAGCGGTCGCAGTAGCCGGTCGAACACGCCCGTCTCCAGCACCACCGCCTCCCGGGCCCCCTCCCGCACGTAGAAAGTGTACTGGTTCCTCGTCACAGGCGCCCGGTCCAGGTAGTCCACCACGGAAGCGCGGTCGGAGCGCATGTTGAGCCAAGCCAGCGCCAGGTCAGCCCTGTTGTAGGCCAGCTCTCCAACCACGCCCGTCCACACCCCGTGGCTGTCCATGCTGCCGTACGGCGGGCCCGAGAAGGGCACCAGCGTGAAGGAGATGTTGAGCTGCTTGGCCACCAGCAGCCAAATGTCGAACAGCAGGCCGGAGAACAGCAGCGAGCCGTCCGGCTGCCGGGAGGCGCTGCTGTAGGGCGCGTTGGTGGTGAGCGCCAGCACGCGCAGGTGAGGATGGGACACGGCAGCCGGAGCCGTCCAGTTCCCTCCCAGAGACCGCAGGCCTGATGACATGTTGGCGCCACACTGCCAGCGGCTGCTGGAGGTGATGTCGCTGCTGGAGACTATGCTGGAGATGTCGACGCACGGGAACCAGGAAGGCAGCCAACTCTCCCGGTTAGCCTCCGTTTGTGGGTACGGCTGTCGCGGTTCTGGCAGCGGCGGTGCCGAGGCGTGACCACCCGCGGGACAGCGGGGGCGCCACTGCTGACAAAGGCGGCAGCGGCACTCGCCATCGGCCCTGCCGACCACCTGACACTTATTGGCCCAACCAGCATTTGCAGGTTTGGTGGGAGCGGCCGGCGTGGCTGCGCTAGATCAATGCATTCATTCACCTACTCAGATGTGAACAAAAGGACTGCCGACCGGTGGCTGTCCTTTTTATAATCCCTCCACGGGTATAGTTGCAGTGAATTCAAATTACAAAACACAAGTATAGGGATATGAGATCAGCTGGAGGCACAGAGAGGATCTATTAGGTATATAAAAACGTTATGTTTGGTTGACTTAAAGGGATTATTAAGTTTTTTCGAAATTCTAAGAAGCAGCCCTGGACTCGCTTCCGACTGTAGTCCAGTGTCGTGGACCTTTTTAAGTGTGGCCGGTTGGCCTAGTGGCTTCACGGTCAGTATACAGAATGGGACAGTATGGGTCCAATCCCCACGGCAGGAGACCGCCTTCCGTGTCCCATCTGGCCCGATGGAAAGGACTCTAACACACGCATTGACGGGGGTCTGAGCCACCTTCGCCTTGGCGGGGGGTATCCTAAGGATCTCGAGAACCACGATAGATAGCGAAAAGCGGTAAATGGTGTTAGATAGCCCATCTAGTTCTCTATATACTGGATCACATCAAGTTAAATCTAGGATTTCTAAATTTATATTGTATAGGGCCTAGGGTTTGACCTGATACCGCCATCCATTGCTAAGTTATTCATTCTAAACCATTTTTCCCATGTATTTCCAACTGGGAGGTCATTGCTCGTACCTGACCTTAGATCATTGATACCAAAAATATCGGAGCATATTTTATAGAACTCGGTGGGGCCATTATATGATATGAGTTTCAATCGGATAGCTCTACCCATGCTCTGACTTATGCTATCTTAAACTTTTTTAGGTGAGGTCTCTTGACCTGTACTGGTGACCTGACCTGAGGTGACCCAGCTTTAAAACTGGGACAAAAGTTGTACAAAAATCACAGGAAAAATATACCACGAACGGCGGCGTGTAGCGCCGCCGTTTTTATGCCATCATAAAAAAACCCGCCCCCTCGTCAATGCACGTGTTAAGTCACCCCACTATGTCCAATAAAGAACAGAACAAAAACCCCTGGACTCGCTTCAGTGGTACGAGCCCTGCGTGAGTAAATTCGCCTTCTGTTTGTGGTTCAGCGTAGAGGACACAGAGTCGCTACCTTTTAGTTGTTTTTTCATTAGTTTTCCTGTCATTTTTGTTATACCACAAGGACAGAAGAGACGAGGCCTTTTGCACAAATATAATTATTTGAACCAGCTCCCAGGGTGGGCCTGACAGCTTCACCTGACAGCCGTCAGTGTATACACTTTACCTATAATAGGATCATAGCTACCTAGATCATAGCGGATACTTTAAGAGTACCCAGCGGGTTAAGAAACGTTTAGTCTATTCAAAATGACCGAATTCTGAACTTAGGCTTACCTGATAATGATCTGACGGACAGCTACGAAATCAGTGTGCATTCTCTCCATAGGGGTGAGCAGAAAGCTAATTGTTTGCAGAAATTAATCTCATTTTACCGAAAATATATGCAACGGAGTGACAAAGCAGTAATATGAACTCAACATCCTCCCAAACTGGCCGAATCTTTTTAATTAATCGGCACATATATGGGGAGGCCTAGACAACTGTGAGAGTAAAATAAAAATAATACATAATAATTGTTGGGGGTATAACAACGTACCAACTGGCACGGTTATATGACGTCATCAACTTCACCCGCTGTCGGAAGGGTTCCTGGGGGCCATGTTGCACTTATTCAGAGAACCTGTCCGGCCGTAAACCCAGGATCTGTGGCTCACGAGGTAGATGCTATACTACTGCTCGCATCTTCACGGTGAGGGGGAGGGCAAAAATAATTCAGGGTCAATTTAACTATGCGGTGCTATAGGATTTATTACTAAAATTTGAAATGTTGGTGGGGTATAGATCCTGGTCTTCTGTTCCTACGCTCATGCTATAGGAAATTCATACAGTAGGTACAGCTGGTTCCACACTGATTGGCGGGTATTAGTGTCAGTTGTTTTAAGAAACATCTTTAAAACGATCACACTTCTCTGAAAGGGTTGCGTCTTTATTAATGTATTTTGGCCAGCTCTTTAAATATGGGTCCCTGCAAACTGGATGAGACGTCAAGTTGGACAATTGTGGACCAAAAAATGTTTTTGCCGACCCCGATGATTTTCTGTGTTCTCAATGACTTACCCCGATGATTTTCTATACATATATATATATATATATATATATATATATATATATATATATATATATATATATATATATATATATCAAACCTTCAAGTATTCAGCACTAAAAGGGCACTGGTTCCAAGGGGATACAAATCTGAAGGGCTTGGGACCAGTGGGAGGGGCCAGAGGCCAAAATTGTCCCCAGTTTGCGCGTCAAAACTGTTTTTGCGATGTTTTGGGAATCAAACAGTTTGTTTATGAGGTGTTCAGATCATAACTATGAGCGTTAAATTCTAGTACGAGGCACCCCCACATCTGCTAAGACCTATTTAGGACACCCGAAGTTTTTTCAAGTAACTACAGCATGTTTAGGCGTCCTGCTTTTGTTTGTGATGCGGTTTAAAGGGAGATACGAGAAAAAAAATTATTGTGGTTTCTTGCTTTTGAAAAATCCTGATAACGAAACTATCAATTATTTTTGTATTTTCGGCAAAACTTTGGGAGGCCACTCACTTATTATCGAAATAGATTATCAGTTCCGATTTATTGCTGAAACCTTCAACCATCACTTACTTTTCGAAAACTATTTAAAGTTGAAAAACAATGTTTTTTTGTAATAGAAATGTCTATTCTTCTGTATTTGTATTTGAATTAATTTTAAAAGGCTCTTAAAAACTACAAAATGAATTAGTTTGCCCTAGAAACGGAAAAAAACTTAATTACTCAAGTCTTCAGCGGTTTCGTATCTCGGGTCTTTAGTCATTTTCCGTTCAGCCCCAGGATGACAAAACTTTTGCGTCAAATAGGTCACGTGACCCTGGTTTGAGAATTCCTAGGCTTCTGATTGGTTAATTGTGATTTCTTTTAAGCACTATATTTCTGTTTCAAGAAGTTTTGGAATGCTGGTTTTCTAAAGTAATTTTTTCTGTAGTAGTCCAAAGTTTTACGTCACTGTTTAGGATAGATATGACCTTATTCTTAGAGAACTTGATAGCCTTAGCCGTGTGTACGTCATATACATCGATATAGTGTGTACCGGTAAAGTCGTCTAGAAATGTTTACTTTGAGAGCAATTTTAAGGCATTTGCAGGCCGAATTCGCAAAAATGAGAATAGGACTTCTGAAACAACTTTTTGTGACCTTTCGATCTAGTCAATAATTTTTTGCGTATCTCCCTTTAAGGCCGTTCTTAGCCTGAGCAAAAACGTCTCTTCCCGTCGACGGGAGGCGGGCTGAGACCAGAACCTGCCATCTTATGTACTTCACTGATGCTGTAGCTGTTCCTGCTTGATGTGCTTAAGAGCTCCAGTGCGACCATGGACATTGGACAATCACACGCTCACCGGTTGCAAACACAGCACCACCACTACAGCCGTAAAAAAGCCATTCACATGGCGCCAAATTGTTTTCCTCCACGTGTCTGGGCATGAAATTACCTCATCATTCACTTTTATGCACAGGAGTCAGTGAGAGAGCACGGCTGGCCGTTTGTCACAGTCTAACTGCTATGTTGGTATTGACGGAGGCTAACACTATAGGTAAGTGCCAATCGATCCCGCATATCTGATGTGCCTTCGACAAAGCCGTTTTTCTCTTCGCTTCACAAGTCACCGACATAGCCAGAGCTGTTCCACTGTTCTGGTTGTGAATAGGCGAAGGCAATAAGGCAGGGCTAAATATTCGACCCCTTGTTCGGTCGCACTGGCACTGTCTGCATTTTTCGTAATGAGCCGCGCCGGACATGGGATTTTCAGTTTTTTTTTAGTAGTAGTTTTTTTCATAAGTAGAGTAAAGATTTGAGAAAAATGAACAAATGTTCCCAGAAAATTTCAGGTGTGGTTACAATTGACTGCATCTATTACATATGTTTCTCCATGATCTGATATCAGAGTTATATCAGAGTAATTTTGTGAAGCTGTTTCAATGTTTACAAGACAATGAAAATTCATATTCTTAACAACCAAAAACTAATGGAGCAAACAGCTGGACTGCAAATTGCTGTCAGAGAAGAGCCAGAGGTGGGAAACTACCAAATTGTTGAATCTGCTATCGCTACCTCCACAACCTTGCTGGAACCGCTACTAGCGCTCCTTTCCCTCAATCGCGAAAACGCTACCTGCTACTCCGCTTCTCAGCTGTTGCTACTTTCCATTATAAAGCCCGACTGCTGTCCCATAAATAGATCATCTTTATTTCGATACATTCCAACGAATGCCATCATAAATATCCGGAGGGTGTAACCCTTCTCAACGCTGACGCCTTGAGCGTCAATACGCGAAGGCCACGCCGTGCGCGTGTAAAACGCAGATGGTAGCGAGAGGGGGTCTTACCCAGACTACTGACGCGGACTCGACACGCGCGCTGTGCAGTGTGGTGGCGCATCACGGGGTCGCCCCTGGGGCCACCTCCCTCTGTCAGGGTGACAGGTAGTGTGACCGTTGCCACGGCGGTTCCTGTTCTCCGTTGGATAGCTCTATTTTAACATTAGTTTCTTATACGGACTTGACTGTATGACGGTCTCCGTTCGCATTGTGATGCACCGGTCTCACTTTTTCTTGGTTTTGACAGTAGACTGCACACAGAGAATTTTTAGTACCCTCTGTACTACTTGAACTCTTTTTTTATAACTCAGTAGCCTGGGGCTGCTAAGCTAAGTCTTAATCCGGGAGTGAAATCGGACACACCAAATAAAGTGATTCACCAAAGTACATTTTACAGTGTCAATGTATTTGTCATGTTTTTCACTCTCCAATCGATACTGCATGGACTCCATGGCTGTATTAGATTAGAGTACTAACAACATGCAAGCAAGAGGTAAGATAACCGTTATCTTAGATCAGTACCCTGGTGGCTCTTCATCCAGTACCTAATTGGAAAAATGAGAGTTTCCTAACACCAGGTGGTACTACATCCAACATCCAAGCTGGTGTATGTAACCCCTGATCAAAATTGTGGGTACTTAATCTAGTACCTATTTTGGAAAAGGAGAGTTTTCTAACACCAGGTGGTACTGCATGGAGTATTCATTCGATATGTTCAATCCCCTTTAGAATACTTCGGTGTGAAGACAGAAAAATGACGCAAACTTTAGTGCAATAAAGGTGGTAGGTTACCCTCTATTGAGTTCTTCCTTTGAACCAAGCGACTTTTTGCATCTTCCAGCGCCATTTTCCTGCAGTGACTGGCAGACGGAAGCTCAGCCCGTGGAAAAATTGGCAAAAGGTGAGAGTTGGCATCTGTTTTGTGATTGAACAGGGTTAGGTGCATTAGGTACCAGTTATCTCTTGACATCCTTTGTGTATGGCATCTTCATCATTAGACTAGCCAAATTATAACCGGCGTAATTGTGTATACAAGCACTTCCATGAAACCTAAACTGAAAACATGGTAATGCTTCAAAGATTATGGTTAGGTAATGCATTTGACTGATTTGCCTGCTTCTGGATTGAATGCAAAATCTGAAGCCCACGTAACTTCCATTAATGAGTTTTTAAAGGTCTACATGAAACCATTTCTAGGTAGGTGCTCGGTAGCTACAAATAATGTTGAAACTCCAACAATATTTAAAACTTCCTACGGGGCAGAGATGATGATTCTATTTCTGTAGGGGCATTCTACAATCACCCAGCATTTGTTATTTTGAGTTCTATTTGGCTTCCTGATTCTAAGAAGGGCGTGTTTATTTAGAAAACAGTTAATGATACAAGAAAATTATGTTAAACTGTCAGAGTACCCTTTTTCTAAGTCAAGCACCACCAATTAAAAAAGCCACTACCCTTGCTTGTAGCTAGACTCATAAGCGTAGGTACATACGTCCAAAACATTGAGGATGAAGTCTTATCTTAGAGATATTTATTTTCAGTCAACGCTGTTTATCTAATAATTAAACATAATTAATATTGGGGACATGGCCTCTTTGGGTTTCTCTACTCTTACGACTATAGGTAAACTAGGAAATGCCGCTATGTTATCTTTGTGGCTCTTGGTATTGTTTTAAATTTGGGCACCCCCAATTATTAACCCGCGCCCCGGTGGGCCTCCGAATCACCTTCTCCCTGGTGATTATGGGGGTTTATGTTATGGGGGGGCAGAGCTGGTCTTGAATTTTTCGTAAGGCCCCAAGACTTTGTCTAAGGATGCTCTAAAAAGTTATTGGTGGCCGCCAAAACTGGTCTGGGGAGCCTTTAAGAGCTTGTCCCGGAGGGGGGCAGAGTTTATTTCGGAGGGCCAAAGGTTGTTTTGGGAGTCCCCAGATTCGGCCTCGGAATCCTCCACGAGTTGGTCTCGGAGGCCCGAAGGCTTGATCTCGGGGCCCAAAAGTTTTTCTCGGGCGTGGGGCAAGGTTTTTCCTCAATGGGCCAAACAATTTTTCTCAGGAGGCCCCCGAATTGGTTTCGAGAGGGGGGGCAAAGTGCTTATCTCGAGGGCACCCCAGAGATGGTTCCCGTGTCACAAGGAAAATAATATAGGGATAACACGTGTTATATAGCTAAATAGACCTTGAAACAAAACAAAAAATAGGTAAAAACAGCCAATATAAGTCATGTAAAGTTACGTCGTACGTTATATTTATTTGTCTTGTCTTAAACCACAAATTTTTTCTCTACATGCATGATGTTGTCAGGTCACTAATATGCCGCGGTGCTAAGTTAGTCTTATTTTGCGCCAATATAAGGAACGGTTATAGTGCCACGTGGTGACAAGTGCCGGTGCAAAGGCTAATCTCTAGCAGCAAATAGCCGACTGTTTGCCTTGCGCGCAGGGCCCAGACGTCGAATCATTTGAAGGATGCTCACACAGAATCCTGAGGAAGCGGAAAGATTTAAGGACGGCTGATTGGTTCTGGACAGAATTAACTCTCTTTTAATATCCATCGACAATATGCAAGCTGCGAGGTCAGCTCAGCTCAACTGAGGTGTCTTTTTGTAATCTGCAAGATTAAAAATGTCTAGAAAAGACCAGCACAAACAAATATGAAGCTCATAGTTTTAGAACCAGCTTAGTCTCAATTTCAGAGCCATGTATATGTTGTCCCTTGAAACGACAAAGCTGTTCCAGTGAGCCGTGGCTGCTTTTTTGTATTGTGCTCTATATGATTAAAGCTGTGCAGTGTTACCTTGATCGAATTATCGAATCACCTTAAATATACTTCTTCAAGTACCTCTTTGTTTCACGAAGGAGAGTAGGTATTGGATTGTATTGATTGAGTACATTTTAAGCACTACTTTCAGTGCCCTTCAGACACCTTCGTAGGGTACTAGCGTTAGTACCTAAAATGGAAGTACCCTAGGAGGCCTCATTTTTGGCACGGAACCAAACGGGGGTACTAATCGCAAAAAGTACCCATTTTGGTGTAACTGCAAAAGGGTACTACGGGAAGTACAACCAGCTGTAACAAAAGAGGCGTAGTAAAAGTACTCATGTTATCTGACGAGTACCAAAAATGTCCGAAAAGAGTTCATTGTATACTGAATTAAGTATCCAGAGAATACTGATTTTTGGCACGAGCAAAGTGTTCCGTGGGGTGTAAATTTTTCTCTGTGTGTGGTGCAATTTGTCGTTGATTTTGAATTGAAGATTGGGGTGGAACAGAAATTAGCAAAACTGTCGATGTAAAGATATACTAATCCACGTTCGGAAACAGAAGCAGATATTGAAAACAACATTCAGGTGCTGACTGATGTAAATTGTATCAACGTGCGAAGGCACCGAATTTCGAAGAACAGCAGCGCGTAGCGCCACCGTACTTGGTATATATTTTCTCTGATTATTTCTACAACTTTGAACCAAATTCTAGGGTTGGGTCATTTCACGTCAGGTCACCAGTGCAAGTCAAGTGACCTCCGCTAAACTAGTTTAAGATGGCATACGTCAGAGCAAGGTGAACATATCCGATTGAAACTCAGACCACATAGTGGGCCCACCAACCTCTTCTAAATATATTCTGGTATTTTTTATATCGATGACATAAGGTCAGGTACGAACCTTGACCTCTGGAAATACACGGGGAAATTGGTTAAGCTGAATAAATTAGTATTGGATGGTGATAGAGCATGTATTTTGAAGTCATCAGGTTCACCTTATCCTTGCAATTCTAATGATACGGATTGTGACCTAATTTGACCTTGACTTGACCTCAGATCCGTCAAATCCTAGATTTGACCTGGTTTGACCTAGCAAGGTCATATTATATATCATTTGATTTGGCTTGCTGCAAGGATTCCAATGGTCTAGGTTTAGTTGCTATATCTTTACTAATAAGATATACTGACTGAAGACCTTCATCTACACGTTATCCCTATGGTTGCATGGCTTGACCTAGTGACATTAATTTTACCTGACAAAAAACAATTCGAATATTTTCTGTAGAGAATTGGATGGGCTATCCAACTCCGTCTACCGTTTTTCGCTATCTAGCGTGGTTTTTGAAGTCTTAGAGGGGCGGCACCCCTCCCCGTCAAAGCGAAGATGGCTCAGACCCCCGTCAATGCGCGTACTAAAATTAAAACGTTACAAGGAACCAGTGAGTGCTACCCGTGCAGCCATTACATCGCATTCGGAACATGTTCTAACGCAGGCCACTCTGTTTCGCAGTACCCTAAACACTTCTTTGTGTCATCTTTGTTCCTCATTTATCCCTTGCAAGTTTATTCAGGCTAAATAATAAGAAGTCCCCGCGTTCATTGGTTTGATGGCAGCGGTGGCGCTTATTTCGAGTACGATATAGGTGTCGCTAGCACTATGAATGGACACTCGTGTTAGTGACTCGAGTTGAAATAAAAGTTTGTCTGGTGCATTCTGCTCTAATGAACAATATCGTTAATACACAACGACAAGCATGGACACTCAACCCTCTTCCGACTGCGGAGTGTCAACAAATTCTGTTTTTTTTCGAAGCGGTTAGAAAACGTCAGCGTTGCAGTGTTGGGCTCACCGGTCTTTTCCCTTTTCGCAACTATTAAGGGAAATTTATGCCCGCATCATGTCAGGTCAGGTCACCAGGTCAGATCAAGTGACCTCACTTCCAAAAAATGTTCGAAGTGACAGCAGTGAGAGCATGTTTCAACTATTGATTCCGGATCAAATTACGGAATAAGGTCCGCCATTATCACAATTTGTGGCAATGGTATTCTTTATATCGGCGTCCCAGGACCAGAAATGGGTCATAACCTCTCCAGCGGGAATGCAAGGGGAATGGGAAAAACTGTAAAATAGGCTCTTTCGGTACATTCTCAAAATAATGGCACCTACGAGCAACCTCCAGGTTTCACCTATGACTTCTGTAATGTCACCTGGAGCTGGTAATGTCATTAGAGCTGGCTTTCAGGCTTTGGTCAATAAATAGACTATAAATTGGGAATCGAGCCTCTATTTTGATTTAATTTGTTCACATTGTTAGTGCGAACTGAATGGCAGGCATTGAATGATACGACCTTGAACTGACATTGGGTCAGGCCGTTTTTGTATTTTGACCAGTATAATTATATTAAGAATAATTAAAAACAGCAACAAAAACATTATAAAAATACTTAAAAATTGGTTCTAATCCAGTTCACCCAGAAACTAGAAACACACAATCCTGTCGCCTTCTTTGACCTGTCCTCCTGTCAATACTTAATTCAACCCAAAACTGAGTGATATAGCTGTATCACCATTTCTTACAGGCTATCTGATACCGCTCTCGTTTCTCCAGCCATCTCCCACTGGAGCAGAGTTCAGAAGATGATGCTATATGTTCACGTAAACTGATTCCGGCAGATGCTCGCAAAATGTTTAATACTACCGAGTGTTGGCTGCTCAAATTCAGTGAGCTGCAACTGCATACCCGAGAGTGAATTGCGACAGTGACAGCGCTATTCGTACCCAAGTGAATCATATGGGCAACTGAAGCTGTCGTTGATTGTTGGTTAGCTCTCCGGACTCTGGACGGTTGGCTAGATCACGCAGTGGTCCAGTCACGCGGGTTTGGTTTACCAAGTATAAAAAACGTAATGTTAGAGCGGCGGCGTTTTTATTTTGTACGTCTTCCCGACAGATAATACATGAGCATGCGCAATGAATGCACGTGCGTGTACTTGGTGAGCGGTAATCATGGTCAATCCTACAATCAACATCATATACAGGGGCGGACCCAGGAGAGGGGGCAATCCGACCATGTTCCCAAAAACCGGAATAGTGGGCTAACCCGCTTTGCCCCCCCCTCCTCCCCAATCCCAAAGCAAACTAGGGTTTCATAATCTATCAGTTGGGCAGGACATCTCCGTCAGGATTTTTTACCGGTGTTTGCCCGTTCGCAAGGTTCCTCCTTGAAAGTGAAAAATTAATTTACTGCACCAGTTTAATCCTATCGCCTGCAGCCTCCACCACTCGCTTTTTTATTCTTTTTTTGTTCGCCGACTCGTTGACATGAATTTGCTCCTTCTATCCAACTGGTTGGACCTGCCCCTGACAACCTAGGATACACGTACAAATTAGCCAAATACATGAGACAAGCATATAGACACACATTTCAAACACTGTCGACAAAATACAACAAAAAATCTCGGATATTAGAACATCACCGCGAAAAATTAACAATCTCCATGTTTCGGGATTCACCGATCCTTGCTGGATGCACGTGGTGGATTTGGCATTCCCCAATGAAATGGTTATAAGACGCACTAAATACAACGTACGACTCAATATTGCAAGGAACAAAACCAAGCCCTAGCGTAAGATTATTTCAAGAGACGGAGCCCTGTGTGATGTCAGGCTGCCTCCGCTGGCTAATTGTAAAGCAGGCCCTGCTGGCGGTGCAGACGGCATCCGGAGCAGTGCAGAGTTATTGAGCTACGGGAGGCCCGCTACGAATTAGGTACACCAGGCTCACAATTCGGAAAAGCAAGTCACTGAAACGGCTACCACTGATAGCTGAAATGGATCCCTCTGAATTAGAGGTTCTAACTCAAAACTCCAGCCGGAGAACTACAACTGAAGGAGGTGCCGGAGGCAGGAGGTTCCCCGCGGTGCCCCCGGTCCCGTCAGACGGGTGCCGTATCAGCAGCGTCAGTGCTGACGTCAGGCCCGGTTGGTCACCTGCGCACGGTTCAGAGAGACGGCTCTGACACGGGTGCAGCTATAGCCCAGGGTCCAGCACATCTCGCACAGGTACTGCGGGTGGGGGCGCCGCGCCGCGGCCGCTGCCCCTCCGCCTGCCACACCAGACGCCGCGGGAAGACGAACACGTAGCACACGCTGCACACCTGGATCATGTGGTTCCAGCTGTTGGCCGAGGTCCACCGGTGCTGACACCGCGGGCACGTGTACTTTCCGAACCACTTGTGCAGTTCTCCGCTGCCGGCGGCGGCGGCAGCTGCCTCCGTGCTGGTGGCTGACTCAGTTCCAGCGGCCTCCACGGACGGCTCGGGGCTGTTGTACACCAATTCTCCGACGACAGGATCCTGCACCAGCAGCACATCGGCAGCTGCCGCGGGCGAGTGTGGCGCTTCAGATGCGGCGCCTTCCTCCCGTGCAGCTGCGCGGACATCGGGAGCCTCAACAGCTGATGCAGCCGCGCGGACATCGGGAGCCTCAGCAGCTGGCACAGCCGCGCGAACATCGAGAGCCTCCGCAGCTGGCGCAGCAGCTGGTGCAGTTACGCGGACAGCGGGAGACTCTGCAGCTGGTGCTGTTACGCCGACATCGGGAGCCTCAGCAGCTGGTGCAGCCACCCGGACATCGGGAGACCCAGCAGCTGGCGCAGCCGCGCGGACATGGGGAGCCTCAGCAGCTAGTGCAGCCGCGCAGACATCGAGAGACTCAGCAGCTGGCGCAGCCGCGCGGACATTGGGAGCCTCAGCAGCTGGCGCAGCCGCGCGGACATCGGGAGCCTCAGCAGCTGGCGCAGCCGCGCGGGCAGTCGATTCAGCTGACTGCGGAAGCTCAACACTGTCTGGCAGCCGCAGCTGAGAAAGCTGCCCGCTTAAACATGCATCAACAGCCTCCATCGCCACTCACGACGTCCTGAACTATTCCGCACTACCACCGCCTAGCTAGATGAAGCAGCTGATTCTGCTTCACAGCTTTGGCCCGAGGCGCTCCCAGCTACCGGCGACGCGATGAGGCTGCGCGGACTGAGGGCCGGGCGGGGGCCTGCACGTCGGCAGCGCAGCGCGCCGGGGATTTCCCGGCCCGTATCAGATCAGGACTCAACAAACATGGCTGCAGGGGCGGTCACAGCCTCTGGCTTTGAGGGGTTGGGGCAAGTTGACCTGACCTCAAGAACCTCTATAGCTACCAATGATTCGTAGAGGAAAGGGGGGTGGTGTATTGGCGTCTTCAGAACGGTCAGAATTTTCTTCAATACCATTGCTTTATTCATGGACAAAATTTTGTTCCATTGGCTTAGCCCGGGTGTGGGAATTTATATTTCTTTGGAGGTGCCCGGACACCTACAATAAAGCGTCGAAATATCGTTAAAACATCTGTAAATTTTCGTGTTTTTCGTGATGATGACTTTAAAATGCCGTGGGTTTTATGCAATTCAACAGGTCCGTGGAAGGTTTTAGAGTGCTGTCCGTGAAAAGGCTAAAACACAAGATGCATTTAACAAAAGGCAGTGGCGGATCTACCCGGTAGGTTGGGCGGGGCAAGCCAAAGTCGATAATACAACAAAAAACGTCAAGCGGTGTGAGTATCCTACAATTTAACTGGACGGTAGGTTTTGGAAGTAAGCCCAAGAGTCGAAATGCAAAAAAATCTCCGGGTCAAACGTGTGGCCACAAGACGCTTGTTTTAGGTAAGGCTATCCAAGGCCCAATTTTTACACTGAAGTTGACTGGTTCTGTTTGAAGCTGAGAGTTGAAGCAAGAAAACCTTGCTTATATACTAAAAAAGGAGTCGTGGCAAAAAGGAGGTCGACAGATTTGAGGGAGGGTGTAAAACAGTTTTGCCCCGAGCTTTTCCGTTTGGGGGAGGGTAAATGCCTTTTTTGTCCCCCTCCCATCCTGGATCCGCCACTGATACCAGGTACCAGTGGCGGATCTAGCCGGTCGGTTTGGGAGGGGCAAATCAAACTCAAAAGTCGAAAAGCAAAAAAACGTCACGCCTTCAAAGCTGCTCTACAATATCATTTGCCGGTAGAATTTTTGGTATTTGAGGCGAAAAGCAAAAAAACGTCACGGGGTGAAAAAGATGGGCTCGAGATCATTTTCCAGTCCAAGGCCTAATATTTACACTGAACTTAACTGGTTCTTTTTGGAGTTGAGAGTTGAAGCACCAAAATCTTGCTTATAAACTAAAAAGGAGTCAGGGGAAAAAAGGAGGTCGATCACTTTGGGGGGGGCAAAAACATAGTTTTGCCCCGAGCTTTTCCGTTTGGGGGAGGGTAAATGCCCTTTTTGTCCCCCCTTCCCATCCTGGATTCGCCACTGATACCAGGTACGTTTACGAGAAGCATGCGCCGAAGCTATGTATTATTGAGGTTTCAAAGATACAAAAGAACCTGTAAGCACTTGCTGCATTTCAAATAAACACTTATCATAACTTGATAAACCTGCATTTACTGGGATCTAATGCCTCTGTTACAGGGGTGTGGATTTATATCTCTTTCGAGGGTGCCCGGGCACCCCATTGAAAACTTGAGTTAGTGTTAAGAATTCCTTTCATTTTTAGGACTTTAAACTGGTTATATTTGCTTCAGCAGGCCGGTGTGAGGGCCAGAACAAAGCTAATATCACGCTATCTGTTTTTGCGTGATGGTTATTGTTATTCTTTTAAATTTGGGTACTGCCAACGATTTTCGGAAATCCACGCCCCTGCTCTTGTATCTATATTGATATAATGTTTCTTCATTAATACGCCACTTATTTACGAGAAGCGAAACGCCGCTGTAAACGCTTTTCGCAATAGTTAGATGATCTCCGCCAGTAACGGCAACATTCCTCTAGTGTGGTGCAATAGTATGAAGTGAACTGATTCCTCCTTTGAAAATACGCGAAAAAACTCTGGCTCTGTGAAGGGAACCCTCTTGTTCGTTAAAGGGTCTTTTCTAAAGTTGAGTAGAATGCTCAATTTATGCAAACTCGACAAGTTATGGGTCATTTACCAGAACAGAAATAACCAAAGCTTGCATATTAGTGCCCAAAACCAGTTTTTTTACGCTTTGGGTGCTGGAAGATTACTTCCAAACTTGGTAAAGTTTTTTATGTTGAATACAGGTTAAGGGATTTTCTGGCGCTCATATGACGTCACAACATGGCGGGTCGTTACCAGGAGCTGTCAAGAACAATATATCTCATTTACCACTTTAAGATATGTTTTCGAATTTTCTTTGCCCGCACCAACGCTTTAGAGTAAAAAACTGTTTTCGAGGCTTTAGTGCAGTCATCGGAGTTACAATAAAAATTTTCACCGGCCAGAAAGAGCAGCTTCTAAGCTAAAACCCTGTCGAAATTACAAGTTTTTAACTGTTTTTATTCTCGAGTTATCGCATTTCATAATCAGAGACTTCGAGCGCGGGGGCGACATACTGCGCCGCAAGGCTTGTCAACGCTGTCGTCCGTCTCGCTTCGCAAGTGTGCTGATTCGGTATATCTAATTATGGGGTTTAACCATTCTTGTTACGGAACATTCTGCCAGTATGCACCATTTTATCGTGATTTATAACCATTATAAATGGCAGGGGTGGATCTAAGCCAAAATTAAGGAAGAGACTAAATGAAGAATCGACTAAAATTGCGAATAAAGCCTGGTTGTTTTTTTTAAGAAAATCGGATTTATTGAGTGGCTACGGCTACTTAGGACAGTGGGAGATGCTCATAATTAAATCTGGTTTCCCTGGATCCGCTCCTGAATGAAACTAAGGTGGCAGATGTTCTCTTTAATACAGCAATATCACAACATGATATTGAGGTCGATATCCCAACATCAGACTGAAATGGTGCTATATGCTGTGGACGTCTGAGTTGATCTTACGAAACCAGCATTAAACCACCGAAAAACATCAATATAGCGTTGCCATATCATATTCGAGACTAAACAAGAGCATTTCGGGGGATCCCAAAGATAGTTGCCCCTATTTTGCCATAGGGAGAAGGGCATGCCCCCTCACCACCACCTTGGGACCGCGCCTGCATCGCTGAAGTCATGCGCCTGACACCCAGATGACGACGCCTCTGCTGCGATAGCATGCCTGTGTCTCGTTGCAATCTGCTGACGCATGGGTCTGTGTCTCCTATCATCTGTCGCTTTCAGCGATTACACGTTGGAAGGCTTAGCCGGTATTTAATAGCGCCAGTCTCACTCCTTTTCTAAACTGTTCATGAATGTCTATCTAGATAAGCCATTTCACAGCATAAAAAGCAGGAATAGCTCTGCTCTATGCCAGTAGTACCTAGATAAAGGGCAGGCACTGAAGAGACATTTTGTGACACCTTCATATAGGGATTTGAACTTTAGAGAGGGAGGAGCATTTGATAGAGCATGCCGGAAAACCAAATGTGATTGGTATTGAACCCGGAACTCATCAATTGCGGAGAAGCCGCGTGAATTTTTAGTGGGTATGAACCCCAGACTCCCCCCGCCCCCTCCTGAAGTCTACGCATCAACCGCCAGCGCTTAGGTCCGCCAGCCATAGATCAGTGGTATGAATATCAGTGCGCCCAAAAAAGTAGTACGCTCATGAAGAGCTACTCTAAGTAAAAGGGGAGTCCGGATTGAAACCAAATATGAAACCATAAATGTTTGGAGCATGCTTAACGCAACTGCTCACTCGGTCCACGTCTCAAAAAGATGTCATATTCCCTTTATACTTGATAAGCTGTCTCTGCGGCCATCTCCACAACTATCCACTGAGTTCAAGCTTGGCTTTTATCATCAGTTCGGATCAGTCTCCCCAGCAGACAAAAGACCCGTGTATTCTGCCGGAGAGGCCTCCTGTATGATCAAATAACCAGCAGACGGTGGTGGCGTTGGGCCACTGTTTGGAGGCTGGGGAGGCTATGTCGATCACATCCCGCGAGTATGCGAACTGGGAGCCGCCTGGAAGCGCTCCTGGAACGGAGGTGGGGTGGTATCCAACCAAAGGTGGGCCTCCCATGGCGAGGCGCTTCCTTCGGGCTGCGGGGGTGACTGCCGCCTCGGCTACGTCCCTGACCAAGTAATGACCCCGACGAATGTCGTGCGTCCGCCTCTGCTCCGGACGGGTCCGATTGCGAGGTTAGCAGGGCTGCAACCGGAGAGCTGGGATCGGCGTACCCTGTCTCTGCTGAACATCAGCTCTCCGGCTCTCACAGGATGGAGCAGAACACGACGCAGCTCTAACACGCATGATCACACCACGTTTTCGTCGATTTCCTGGCCTTGAGTAGCAAAAAAGGTACATTTAAGGGCCGTGCTGCCTTTCTTATGGGTTCTGAACTGATATAGCGTTCAGGTAGGTGTCGAAAAACCACTACTCGCATGTTTCATTTGTCCCTGTATCAAATTTCCGCACAGTTTATAGCTCAAAATAAAAAGCGCTGCGGCTTTAATTCACACCGTGAAATAATTGCTCTCCATTAATTTGCAACAATTTGGTTGGTCTAAATTCTAGGTCACTTTCACTCGTTGAAAATACTATGCTAGCGAGAGATCCGTCATAACTACATGCCAGCTGTACTTGTTATTCGTTAGCTTCACACATCGGTAAACTCTAAATAAATAATGGCAAAAATTACCAAAAGTGATCGACCTTAATTTTCGTACCATAATCGCCCTTGTGTTTCAATTTCGGAAGAACCTAGGATTGAATATGGACATCGGTGGTGTCCTGCATAGGCGAGGAACCTGGAGACTGGGGGAGGGAGCAGTGGCGGATTCAGCCGGTGGTTTGGAGGACGTGGGTTTGGAGGAAGGCAAACCCACGTCGGTGGGAAAAAACAGTGGAGCGGCGGGGGCAGCGGCCGGCAAGATTTCGCTGGTGTAGTGAATCAACTCATGATCTTCAAAGAGGTACCTTGCAAATGGACAAAAATGATTAAAAATGTTTTCATAGACAAATTCGCCCTCCCCAATTGATACATTATGAAGTACTAGTTCATCTTGGAGGGGTGAGAGATGGTTTGGCCCTCTATTTTTCTTTAAGAGAGGGGGACATGGCCATATTGGCCCGCCCTGCATCCCCGCTGTGCAAATGATAACTCACAAAATACTTATTCATCCATTTTTCAAGCAGGGCCCCTAGAAACTGGGAGCAGTAATATTCGGCACCTAAGACTATAACCTATTAAAAATTATCCAGCTGAGCCATGTAAGCCAAATAGCCGTTTCTTCGAACATGTCACTGTCTGTTATTTTTATGAAGCCATACATACCTTGATTAATTAGAAAAATTATTCCACTTCTACTTTTCCCGCTGCAGACTTCAGTAGGTATTAGTCCAAAGATAGCAGATACGTGTAACAGGTATTTTTACACAGAATAAAGCTGCCTTTCTAAATCTACATGGCGTCTTCATGGCGGGAAAAAGGACCCCAGTGGATCACAAATATGGAAAAATTGATGGAAAATAGATCCCAACGCTTTTCCTGCTCACGTCACAGCTCAATTTAGCTGATGGAAAGGTTATACAATGAAACTGAGGATTTTATGTGTAAAACATGCATGATATCTGAAGAAAACCAGCGGAGTGGGCCCACTGCCCAGTTCTGCGGATCTATGAACAACCATTCAAAACCGTAGCGCCTTTTCCAAAACCCGAAAGAGGCATTTGAACGGGGGGAGAACCACCTCAATGTTGGTTCCACCAGCCTCTGGCCCGACAAAGCGGGATACACGGTGCCCCCAAACTACCCCCACCCCTGCTAGGCCGCATGTGCGCAGAGGCTTCTAACAATGATGCAGGAACCCCTGAAAGCCACAATCCGGGGGCACCTAAACTACCCAGACAAATCTTTTCACTTTCCTCGAGTCCCCTTAAGGTCGATACTCCGGGCTCCCTTGATCTTGATTCGGAGCTTTTAAAGTCAAGCTGGGTGTTGAGCACCACCTAACCGATTTCTCAGATCGGTTTGTTATCAACACACCAGGGTCGGCTTGATTTATTTCGATTTGTGATTGCCTTAGACAAAGGCTCAGGACTCTTTGATCACGACCTGGGGTCCCTATAGCCATGACTCGGACCCTCTGAGACTAACATTTAGAGAGCCCCTCTTTATGTTAAAGTTTGGTCGGGGGCGGGGGGTTGAAACCTACATTCGGTTGCAATCTTGACCACCATTCGGAGGAAACCTTTCAGTGTGTCGACTGGTACGTGGTAACGTTCAGGGAGCCCCTTGGCCACAATTGAGGACCTTTTAAAACGCAGGGCTCCCAGAGCCCAGCACTAGTAGAGGGGGAGGGGGCAAATAAACATTCCGGGAGGAGGTGCCCTCGTGATATCAATCGTTGGGGGCCTGAAACCAACACGCGGGAAGAGGAAGGGGGGGGTTGACACCGACACTCGCGGGGCCCCCTCCGAGACCAGCGCTCGAGAGGCCTCGAAGACCAAAAATTGGAGGAAACCCGAGGCCAACGACTGGGGAGCCCTGAAATCAGCATTCGGGTGCCATAAAACGAGCACTCAGGGCCCCGTGAGACAACTCTCAGGGTTCTGAGATCAACACCCGGGGGACCCGAGACCAACACTCGCCTGCAGCCGCTCTGAACGGTGGGTCCTTCGCAGTGATTACGGTAGGCCTAAAAGGGACCCCGATGACCCACTTGCTACACCATTGCCCCCACGGAATGTCTGTCTGTCTAAATGTCGAAATGTCACTGTTCCCACACACTTGCTAGGCCAGGAGCGGGCGTCACCACGGTATTTTTCTCGAGGGGGGCGAACCCTGGGCTGGCGATGATCGGGGGGGGCAAATCCTACAAATTTTGGCTGTATAAGAAACAATAACGACCATGGGCGCCGAAAGCGGGGGGACGGGGGCGTCCCCCTGTTGGCCAACCAGGGGGGGACGTCCCTCCCAAATTTTGGGTCAATGGTCATTAATGCTGTCAAGTACCGAATATACTCAAAATTCGTCTCCCCCGGTCAGCACCAGCCCGGGTCCGTCCCCCTGCGAAAATTCCGTGGCGGCGCCCTGATAACGACGATGCACTTCACAAACACATTTATGTAGATTCACGCAGGTAATACGAAGAAAATCTGAAAAATTAAGTCGAGACCCATCTTTTTGCGGGGGGACGTCCCCCCGATTCGCGAATAGCGGGGGACGTGACCCCCACCCCTTGCCCCCGCTGACGACGCCCATGACTGTCCCTGGATCAGTATAGTACTCTACCAGGAGTCTTTATTTACACTGTACTGGTGTTGCCTTTATCAAAACAATTCCTGGCATATTCCTTCGTTATTTGGGCTAAAAGAGCGGAAACCCTGATTGATCACATATTGTATTGATGCCGATATCCGATATGTCCACTGCAACCGACTAACCGCAAAGCAGCAACTGAGTAAGAACGTTTGCAACATAGTTTGGCTCAGCGCTTCTGTACCATCTCTACCGGGGATTCCCAGCCATGGGCGGCTTGGCAGGCCGCTGACCAATCAGCGTTCACTGGCACTGCTCCGCTGCTGCCAGATCTGGAGGTTGAAGGTATTACCTCACAGATCCACAGCATTGAGTTTGACTGAACTCTTGCAAACTGGTGACGGACGGACGGAGAATATCCATAGTTCAGTCGTCACATCAGCACCAATCATTTTGGGAGCAAAGCGGACCGGAACCGTCTTAAGTAAAATTACCGGACCGTCACTTTTCCATGACGTACCCAATAGGGCTGGCACAAAGACTCCGCTGCATGTCTGGATATAACATGTGTTGTACCTTGTTATATACCATGTTGTTATGCCTAGTATGTTCTCGATCCAGGCGAGGGGGATCCTAAATGGGCTCGCATGGACAAAGCGATCCTAACTCTATGGGAAGCTACAAGCCCGAGGGGTTCTGACCCCCTAATATCTTATCGACGCCCCCGCCAGGGCTGGCAGGAGCGGATTCAAAGGGTGGCTCAAGTCCAACCGAACCCCTGAAAGCGCTTAAATTGCAATTTTTGGGGTTGATAGCCACTTCGGCAATGAAATACTTTCCGAACAGGCCGGATACCCTAGGCCAGTCATGGGCTGCCGTCCATCGATTTTTTAGAGGTTCCACCCCCGGCAAGATACGGGACGAGTCTGGCAGCACAGTTGACGAACGTCGCAGTCGTCGACTGTGAGTGGCGGGGTGCGGGCGTGCATCGCGTGCGGCGAGTTGTGAGGTACGACAAGTTCTGAGCAGCATCTCTAGTCGCACGGCCTGCCAGTGACACGTCCAGTTCAAGTAAAACCTGTCATCCGAGGTGACGTCGTCTGCCCAGCTGTGCCAGTCAAAGGCAGCAGGATGGCATTGGCAGCACGCGCGAAAGAGTTGGCTGGGTTGCTGGATAGCCTTACACTATCAGAAGACAAGAATCAGCTGGCCAGTGCCGTAACTACTTCCAGCACAAGTAACGGGGTGACCGCCAGTACCCCGCCGAAACCAGAGGCATTAATTCTGATAACGACATCTGAGAAGGATGATGAAGCTGTTGCAGCTCCTGAGACCGAGCCAGCTACCGAGGAAGAAGACACTGATGTGGTCGTCTACAAGAAGTACGGCAAGTTCAAGTGTCCCAAGTGTACGCACAAGTGGACGTCAGCGCACAGCTGGCGGGACAAGGGTCAGGTCTGTTTGAACTGCTCGACAGAGTACAATGATATATACGTTCTCCCTTACGATCTGATCACGAGGGCAGTGCAAACAAACAACGGTCGGAGAGGAATTCCACACCAGAAAAGCCTCTGCCAAATGTGCCAGTCGCTGAAGAAAAATTGTGCGAAGGTCAATGCCGTGAAAGTTCAGAAGAAATTCAAAGCAAAGAAAACGGGCGGCGCAGCGACGCAGTAGTCGGCGAGGCCCGATGAAAATTCGGAGCCGAGGATGTACACCTTGCGCGGTAGAGCAAACGAGCAAGAGCGGGGCGCTCAAGTCATACGAGTCCAAGTTGTAAGACCACTTGACACATGCGGAATCCATTGTACGCTAGTGAAGAACGCAAGCGGTTTTGCCATAAAATAAAATACCTGTCCGCCTGTTGCTGATTTAGTCGTGACATTGGAGCCAATCATCCGATTTCCTCCTGGAGATTTAAGCCTTTTTATTGGAAGAGCACGTAGCTTCGTGCACGTGTCCTTTTAAGGAGTTTGTTTTGTAGTACTGGGGGAGTTGAACTTTGTAGTAGAGCTTTTCAAAATAGCTGTAAGCACGCGATGTTTACATCAAATTGAGTTTTTTTTTAAGAATTAACGAAGGCACGGAATTCATCCGGAGTTTCTGTTCTTTCTTCGCCGTCTGTTTTAGGACTGGAGTTAACATATTCAGTATTGTAATGAGCTGAACTAGCGCTGGAGTGTTGGCTTTGGGCTTGTGGCTGCTGTTGTGCAATTTAAACCATCCCGGTAGTGATTGTTCCCAGATGAAAACCAGTTGTATTATCAATTAACATTTTACACCGAATTTCTTCTGGGGCTAAGCTGGTACTATTTTTGCTGACTCTTAGCTCTGATCTCAAGCGCAATATGAGGCTGAACATTTTTCATCGACTTCTGAACATATTTAATCGAATTCTGAAGTCGTCGGGTACGAAAATGCCACTGTTTATCTATTTGACCAGGGGCGTCGCCATGAGATTTTTATTGGGGGGGCGCACACCCCGGAATGGTGATGACAGGAGATACGGATATCATATCGGTTGTCTTAACAAAAAACGCGAACAACGGTGTGGTTCATCACTACACATTAACGTAGGTCCACACAAGTAGTAGGGATAAATAAAAATTAGGCTGCATCCCAACATTTTTGGGGACGTCGCCCCTGATTCACGAGCTGGGGGGACGCGTCTCCCCCTTCCTCCGCCTTCGATGCCTACGGCTTCGAGGGGGAAATCCCGTATAGGGAATCACTGCGCTGATTCCTACGACACAGGTAGTCCGAAGTATACTTTGTTGGTACTTAAAAACTTCCGGAGGCCAAAGGGGAAAACCGTTCAAAGGAAAAAACCCACGATGTTGCAGCGTGATTCGGTGCCGATGACCCCAATCTGAACATTGCCTAGGACCCGTTTTGGAGAAATTTGAGGCGTGGGGCATCCTGCAGCGTATTCGTTTGCGTCGATTTGTTTGAGATCGTCTGCCGTTGTACCGTCCCAGCGGAAATGGTGATTGGCCATGAGTACGACAGGATTGCAGTGCGCGGTTCAAGGACATCGCGCCAGCATAGACAAAGCAACAGGCGCCGCAGTGTACACATGTGACACACTGCATTTGCAACATAGGCCGGGGAGCGGCGCACTGACTCACTCTTATCGGGTCGACTCAAGCCCTGTTCCTCCCCCATACCCCGGCGGAGACCGGGGTGACAGTCGTTCACCGAAGTAACAAAACTTGGTAAATAATGCTCTCATTGGTGATTGTGGGGCACGCCAACTGAATCCACCACTCAGCGCTTAACAATTAACTGACGAAAGAGATATAAAGCAGCTGCAAATAAAGGAAATCGGAACGAGCCAGAAACGGGCAAATGTCTACACAGACAATCGGGCAGCGTCATGGGGATGGGGCGGGGGGAGGGGGGCAGTGGGCGAACCGCCTCTCTCACCTAAAATGTGAAATTTAAACACTAGCCGTATGGTATTATCGGGAAAGAGATGGGTGGATAGGTTATCCCGCCCTCAAATCCTGACCCGCCGTCAGCGCAGACAGTTTTCTTCACACAAACACGTGTATTGCGATCACCCTGACTGAGACGGACGGGGTCCGAGCGTCTCGGCTGCGCCTGAGACGCCTGGCACCACTGCGCTGATACCAGGCAAGGTATGCCGCGCACGCCTGTCAGGCTGCGTCAGGCGGAAGTTAGGAGTGGCCGGAGCTGGTGGCTCCATTACCACTCTTCAAGTCGTCATTGTCATCGCACATTTTAGCGGTATCACTTCTCAGGAGGGGACCTTGTCCGAGATTTAACAGAGGGTGAACACTTTTCTACAACAAAGAAAGGAAAGAAACCCTGAAGAACACAGACAGTGGACATTTCTCGGAGGGATCCGCTTGTTGAATAATTCGGATTTTGACTTGCTCTTGATCGCACTCAATTGGGAAGGGTCAGAAAGGGAATCAGAAGGGAAGAGGTACTTTGAAGGGTCGCACTAGTAACATTAATCAGCTTCAGCGACCTGTGCAGATTGCGTTGAATGCTACATATAACTACAGAATACGAGCATTCATCAAAACATGATCAGTCTGTTTGCATAGGTAGAAGAGAGGGCGAAAGACGCAATCCTCCTCACCCCGGATACTGCAAATGTGGCCGCGGCAGGCTGCCGTCACACTTCGGCCAGGGTCAGCCGCAGGTCGCCGTCCTCAGTGAGCTCAGCCCGGGCCTGGTCCTGCCACCGACCGGACCACATGTCCTTCAGCTGCCGACACAGATCCACGTGCTGGGCCGCCGGCAGCGACAGCTCCCGCGCCGACCGCGCCGCCGCCAGCGCGGCGTCCAGCAGCTGCTGCAGCTGCCCAGCCGCACAGCCGGCCAGCTGCAGCCGCGACAGAGGACAGCCGACGGCCAGGGCGGAGGAGAGCAGGCCGCAGCCGCTGGAGGCGCTGAGCGACGCGTTCTCGGAGAGGTCCAGCACGGCCAGGTCCGGTGTGCGTTGAAACAGACTGAAACCGGGGGACAGGGGGTGATGAGCGGCAGGGACGGCTGGCCAGTGGGCACCGGCAGTCAACACTGTCTGACTCGGAGAACCGGCATACTCAACGCCAGCCGCACAGCGTCACACTGGAGAGGGTCGGCTCAGAGTCCGAATGGGAGAGGGGTCGGCTCCGAATGAAAAGAGGGTCGGCTCAGAGTCCGAATGGGAGAGGGATTTCGGCTCAGAGCCAGAGCGGGAGAGGGGGTCGGCTGCTCACCTGCACAGTTCCGGTAGCTCGGTGTCGGTGAGGCGACAGTCGGCCAGCTCCAGGTGGCGCAGTGCGCAGCGATGGCACTGTTCCGTCAGCGATCGCAGCGCCGCCACACGGACAGATGAGCCGGACAGCACCAGCCGGCGCAGACGGTCGGCACGAGTGCAGCGCAGCAGCGCGGCCAGGGCCGGCCCCAGAGCCGGGTTATAGCCCAGCCGCAGCTCCGACAGACTGGAGTCTGCCCACACCCACCGGACGGGGAGTCAGCCGACGCCGGGGCTCGGCCGCCACATTCCAACTCACGCAGCGCCCCCAGCTGATGGCACCAATCACACGCTGAACATTCATTTCTCCAAAATAATTGTGAACAGAGCTTTCTCCGGAAATAGACGTGGGGAGTCCTTACAAATCTGAACACGCGGACAGTGCGCTAAATAAGCATACCAAACCAGGCCGCCAGAGCACCTAATCCTCAACGCCACGCTGGCGCCGGCGGGAACGCACCGCTAAGTGCCGCCGCCCAGCTGTCCCGGTGCTGAGTCACGTGCTGGGCAGTCAGCTGGCAGGCGCTGAGGTCCAGCGCAGTGAGCCGGGGCAGCGCTGACAGCAGCGAGGCCAGCAGGCCGCCCGAGCTGCTGTCCCACAGCATGTTGTAGGCCAGGGAGAGTGCGCTGCACGCCTGCCAACACGACTGACATCAGGGGTCGGCTGCAGAGGAAACACCCGACCACAGGGGATGTATGGTTCGGCACTAGATATCCGGACGTGTCGCAGCTGCGGGACGGCGGGGTCGTGGCAGCCTTGGGCCGCGGCTATCTCAGTCACCCACAGCCCTGGGTCACAGCCGGCCCCAGGGCAGAACAACAACCTCACGGGGTAGCTGTATGCCTGCAAACAGCATACCCGACCTTTAAACAGACTTTGGACCTATGACATCACTGATCAGTACCACGGTATCCGCAATGCCACTGGCCCGTACCCGCAGTGTACCTGTCCCGTACCCGCAGTGTCCTTGCCCCGTACCCGCAGTGTACCTGCCCCGTACCCGAAATGTACCTGCCCCGTACCCGCAGCGTACCTGCCCCGTATCCGCAGCGTACCCGCCCCGTACCCGCAGTGTACCTGCCCCGTACCCGCAGTGTCCTTGCCCCGTACCCGCAGTGTACCTACCCCGTACCCGCGATATACCTGCCCCGTACCCGCAGTGTACCTGCCCCGTACCCGCGATATACCTGCCCCGTACCCGCAGTGTACCTGAAGCGCGGCCCCGTCTCCGACGGCGGCAGTGAGGTGCCGCAGTCCCGCAGTCGTCATCTTCACTAACGTGAGGTCGAGCGTCTCCAGACTGAAGAGGTGCGGCAGAGCCGCCGACAGCTCCTGTCGACCATCCACCACGGCTGGTGAGCCGGCCAGACGCCGCACAAGCAACGGGTGCTGAGGTATACTACAACAGACTCAACACTGGCACACGCCCCGTTATATTAATCTAGATGCTCATGATCAGTCTTCTAGCATACAACTCCGTCCGAACTTCATGCACCAATTCTGGCATGGTTTCCATGTGGAAGCTGGCTGTCGCGGCGACGTCCCCGCGGCCAGGCAGGTGGTTCGGCTGGCCTGCGGCCGTGCACCACAGCTGGGCTGGGCTGCTGCTGACCTGCACGCCCTCGTCTCGGAGCGCGTTGCCGCGCAGGTGCAGCTGGACCACGCAGCTGTAGCGCTGGACGGCGCGCAGCAGCGGCCTCAGCCGCTCCACCGTCACACCCAGGTCACTGAGCTGCAGCCGACCCGAGCTCTGGCACGCCGACAGCTGCGACGCCACCGCCGCCACACCGCCTGTGGCAGTGGGACACAGTCACACCGCCTGTGGCAGTGGGACACAGTCACACCGCCTGTGGCAGTGGGACACAGTCACACCGCCTGTGGCAGTGGGACACAGTCACACCGCCTGTGGCAGTGGGGCACAGTCACACCGCCTGTGTCAGTGGGACACAGTCACACCGCCTGTGTCAGTGGGACACAGTCACACCGCCTGTGTCAGTGGGACACAGTCACACCGCCTGTGGCAGTGGGACACAGTCACACCGCCTGTGGCAGTGGGACACAGTCACACCGCCTGTGTCAGTGGGACACAGTCACACCGCCTGTGGCAGTGGGACACAGTCACACCGCCTGTGGCAGTGGGACACAGTCACACCGCCTGTGGCAGTGGGACACAGTCACACCGCCTGTGGCAGTGGGACACAGTCACACCGCCTGTGGCAGTGGGACACAGTCACACCGCCTGTGGCAGTGGGACACAGTCACACCGCCTGTGGCAGTGGGACACAGTCACACCGCCTGTGGCAGTAGGACACAGTCACACCGCCTGTGGCAGTGGGACACAGTCACACCGCCTGTGGCAGTGGGACACAGTCACACCGCCTGTGGCAGTGGGACACAGTCACACCGCCTGTGGCAGTGGGACACAGTCACACCGCCTGTGGCAGTGGGACACAGTCACACCGCCTGTGGCAGTAGGACACAGTCACACCGCCTGTGGCAGTGGGACACAGTCACACCGCCTGTGGCAGTGGGACACAGTCACACCGCCTGTGGCAGTGGGACACAGTCACACCGCCTGTGGCAGTGGGACACAGTCACACCGCCTGTGGCAGTGGGACACAGTCCCACCGCCTGTGGCAGTGGGACACAGTCGCGCTGCCTGGGACAGTGGGACACAGTCCGCTGCCTGGGACAGTGGGACACAGTCGCGCTGCCTGGGACAGTGGGACACAGTCGCGCTGCCTGGGACAGTGGGACACAGTCACACCGCCTGTGTGGGGTGGATGGACCGGACAGTACTGAAGTGGGTGGAGGTCCGTACTGACTCGTGTGGAAGAATGTATTGACGTGGGTGGAAGGGGAGGACTTTATTAACGTGTACAGAGGGTGCGGGGTGTACTGCCGTTCGAGCAGGGGTACACTGAGGTGTGTGGGGGGGAGGGGCGGGCAGAACTGACGTGTACGGAGGGCGGCGCAGGCGGCGGTGTAGCGCTCTGTGAGCGGAGGCCGCTCCCAGCCGGTGACGCGGCTGTCCAGCAGGTCGTCAGGTCCGGAGATAACGTCACGCACGGCGTCGTCGGGGTCCAGAGGTACCGCCGGCCGGTCGCCTGCCGCTGCCGTACACAGCTCCAGCCGAGGTCGCAGCAGGAACTGACTGCGGCACCACACACACCTACCGTCACGGCGGGCGGCGCAGACACGGCACCGCACACAGCCGTCACGGCGGGCGGCGCATACACGGCACCGCACACAGCCGTCACGGCGGGCGGTACAGACACGGCACCGCACACAGCCGTCACGACAGGCGGTACAGATACGGGGCCACACACAGCCGTCACGGCGGGCGGTACAGACACGGCACCGCACACAGCCGTCACGGCGGGCGGCGCAGACACGGCACCGCACACAGCCGTCACGGCGGGCGGCGCAGACACGGCACCACACACACCTAACAAGTAACGGTGCACCAACGCAGTCATCACGGTCACTCAATACATGGACACAACTACCTCAGTAGAGAATCAAAACAATGCATGGTTATCATCGCCGGGAGCTGACGCCGGCAGTTGTACGCACTCCCGAGTCCGACCACCCGGAGTTGCCGGGCGTGGGGAGGACTAACCGGTAGTATCTGTCGGAGGTCTGCTGGGCGAGCCAGCCGATGGTACAGCTCTGCCGCAGTCCGGCAGGCACGGGCACCACCAGCCGGTCACTTCCCACCTGGACAAACACGCGCAGCGTGGGCGAGAACCACCCGTCCTGCCGAGACACACCCAGCTGACGTCAACGCAGATCAACTGCCATGCACTGCCAACTCCGACCTACGTACCGAGACACGGCCAGCTCACGTCAAGCAGGCCAACTGTGCCGCACTGCCAACTCCGACCCACGTACCGAGACACGGCCAGCTCACGTCAAGCAGGCCAACTGTGCCGCACTGCCAACTCTGACCTACGGACCGAGACATGGCCAGCTCACGTCAAGCAGGCCAACTGTCCACCACTGCCAACTCAGACCTACGCACCGAGACACGGCCAGCTCACGTCAACGCAAATCAACTGTGCCGCACTGCCAACTCCGACCTACGGACCGAGACACGGCCAGCTCACGTCAAGCAGGCCAACTGTGCCGCACTGCCAACTCCGACCTACGTACCGAGACACGGCCAGCTCACGTCAAGCAGGCCAACTGTGCCGCACTGCCAACTCTGACCTACGCACCGAGACACGGCCAGCTCACGTCAACGCAAATCAACTGTGCCGCACTGCCAACTCAGACCTACGGACCGAGACACGGCCAGCTCACGTCAAGCAGGCCAACTGTGCCGCACTGCCAACTCCGACCTACGTACCGAGACACGGCCAGCTGACGTCAACGCAGATCAACTGCCCTGCACTGCCAACTCTGACCTACGCACCGAGACACGACCAGCTGACGTCAACGCAGATCAACTGTGCCGCACTGCCAACTCAGACCTACGCACAAAGGTCGTTCTGGCAGTGGTTACTTATGTTTGTGTGTGTAAAAACGAGCTACTAGCACAAGAGTGAAAGCCATCGTCAACAATCCGGATGAAAGGTACGAAAATCGGAACGATTTTTTATTGTCACTTCAATGAGGGCGTGGAGCATTGTTATTGATAAAGTTTCATTTCTGTTGTCTCTCGAAACCTGAACATTCCTAAAGAAGGATTTTATCATCATTTTTCTATTTTGGGAGGGGGAGGTGGACACACTTTTTCCCTGTAAAAGTTTATGGGGAAGTATTGCAATAGCTAAAAACGTATTTTTGAACTACATAACCACTGCATCTGCTTTTTGGGAGCTAATAAATAAGTCAAAGTTGTGAACGTTGTAAAAAAGAAACATCTATTCCTGGGTCAGTGAGCAGTTCTGATCTGTTTGTGGGACGGGTGTGGAGATCAACCCAAGCCACCAGGTGCTCTCCAAACTTCCCGCCTGGAGCCGTCACTCGTAGAGCTCATAGGAAATTAATTTTCTGTGGAGCAGCTCCATTGGAACATCAACTCATATCTAGGGGCTTGGCCTTCACACCCACCTAGATTATAACCTGTTCACGTCAAAAAAGCATATCCACTCCTGTGATAAGTCCGCGGATTTCTCGTTATCGGCAGTTCAGAGTACCACCTACCTTGCTGGACCGGGCCTCCGGTGGCGCCGCCTGGGCAGATCCAGTGTCCGACGGTGGCGCCACCTGAGCGGAGGCGGAACTCGCTCTGTGCATCTTGGTCGGCATGGTGGGCGACGGGCTGGGGGAGCCGGTGTGGTGACTGCGGGAGGACTCGCCCCGACGCGGCTGTCGCTGCAGCGCCACGGCGGACGCAGCGTCAAACACATGCACGCAGACACGCCAGAACAGAGGACGCACCACCACCAGGTGAGCGAGTTATCTCCAGATCACACTCCAACGTTGAAAGCATGGTATTGACTCATGCTTAGGCGCCTTTTATTATCGCAGGGTAGAAACGTACTAGCCTTAAAAACATAGATATTCCTACAACAGCATTTGCAATTGTAAAACAAGCCATTTAACCAGCCCCACCTCCCTCTACAGCTCACCATGACGAGAGGCGTAAGGCGGGTCTGTCGGGGCCGTTTCCTGGAGCGGCGCAGGCCGCAGGGCCGGGCCGGCCTATCCTCGCCGTCGCTGGACGCCATCTCTATCACCGGCTCCGGCTCTGGCTCCGGCTCCAGACCTGGCTCCGGCTCCGGGGAGGGCGAGTCCGGCTCGGAGCCGCGCCGGGTGGTGGGTGACTCCGCCCCTCTCTCCGTCCCGTTGTCGTCCCACACCTGTTCAGTTGCCGCCCTGTCGGAAGTCACCAGCAGCGGGTCCGACTCGGTCTCGCCGGCCGACATCTCTCGCTGACGCCGGGCCACCACCGGCGACTGCCATCCGCCGCCTGTCCTCGGGGACGAGCCCTCTTCCTGCGTGCCGTCATCCGTCGACGGCCGCTGAGAGCACACCGGCGGCTCCGACGCCCGCTCACAGCTAGCGGCGGCTGCCGCGGGTCTGTCCGGCCGCGCCGACGCCGCCTGGAACACCGGAGAGAGGCGGCGGCGGCGGCGGCGGGCCGCAGCCTCCGGCAGGTCCTCCTCCAGCCACTGGTACTCAGCCTCCCCCCACCAGCGCGGCCCGCCGGCCGACCGCCGGCCGCCGGGCACGCCGCGTCTGGCCAACACACCACCCTCCCGTCACTGCACGTGTGACGTCACGTGACGGCCGCACGGAGACCACCAGCGCACGCATCGGGCGCGACTGAAGTAACGAAACAGCTACGACACCTGCTAACGCCGAGCTGACCCAGGTGGTTACATTGAACATGCCTTACTGACGAGGTCAGTCCGATCAAAGCTAACGGTACACGCACAACTGACCTTGGCCGTGGGTGTGGCGCTGACGGCCGACTTTCCCACAGCTCGGATGGCGCGTCGGTAGGCGGCGCCGGCGTCGGCCTCGTCCTCCTCCTCCTCCGAGAGCACCATCGGCGGCGGCGGTCCGGCCGGACTCTCACTCTCTGCAACACCGCCAGCACCAGTGCAACATAGCCGCCCCCACACCAATGTTCCAGCACAGCAGACTCATGGAAGGAAACAGCATCCGCACTTTACACCAGTCCACACACCAATGTCCCAGTACAGCAGACTCGTGGAGACAGCACCCACACCAATGTTCCAGTACAGCAGACTCGTGGAGACAGCACCTACAACAATGTTCCAGTACAACAGACTCATAGAGACAGAACCCACACTTTACAACAGTCCACACAGCAATGTCCCAGTACAGCAGACTCGTGGAGACAGCACCCACACCAATGTTCCAGCACAGCAGACTCGTGGAGACAGCACCTAGAACAATGTTCCAGCACAGCAGACTCCTAGAGACAGCACCCACACTTTACAACAGTCCACACAGCAATGTCCCAGTACAGCAGACTCGTGGAGACAGCACCTACAACAATGTTCCAGTACAGCAGACTCATAGAGACAGCACCCACACTTTACAACAGTCCACACAGCAATGTCCCAGTACAGCAGACTCGTGGAGACAGCACCTACAACAATGTTTCAGTACAGCAGACTCATAGAGACAGCACCCACACTTTACACCTGTCCACACAGCAATGTTCCAGTACAGCAGACTCAGCGGACATACACACACAGCTTTCAGTTATGTTCTACTCCAGTCTGAAGCGACTTCCAACTTGGAACCCCACGACTGCACAATGGGCGCGAATCGGCTATGAGCAGTCGACAGTTCCAGCCGGAAACACCGCAGACAGCGCCGGCCCGAGGGCGTGGGCGTCGTACCTGGCTGGTGGTCGGTGCCGGAGCCGGCGTCGCGGACAGAGGGAGACTGCAGCAGCCGCACACTGGGGGAAGCGGGAATCGGCCGGCCCTCTGCCGAGAGTGGGACGTCACATACAACGCTGCAATACCAGAACGGCAGGGGAGACCAGTGCCAAGGGAGGTCGGGATGTACTGCGCGGGCTTTCGCGAGGACCGCCTAAACAGAAGTGAACGCAGGACATGTGATAAAGGCCAACGCCAAACACGGAACACTCACAACTGCAGTGAACAGCTCAAGTTGGACAAAATATTTCGGTGAAAAAAACGTATACAAACGCAGTCTAGTCTCGTTGAACTGACGACATGTGGGAGTCAATAACCAAATGTATATACTTTAGCAGTTCGGCAGTTAACCGCTACAGTAACGATCTTACATAAGACAACTTGAGTTGCTTACGGCCATCTAACCATTATGCGTGTCAAATTATGACCGCATCGATGGCACACTAAGTGAATTCTTTCAACGGTAGGAAACAAGAAAACTGTAAGAGCACGTTTTTCGATATGTAAGTCAAGCCCTGTTCTGTGAGTTGTCCTGAGCGGGTCGAATGCCGACCTTGCCGTAGTTTGTGCTTCATCTCATCCTCTAGAGCCCGGAGGTCGGCGGCAGCCTCCTCTGTCAGCGAGTCCCCGGACCGCGCCCGGTACACCATCAGGTACTCCAGCGGCGTCTCCCCCTGCAGACATGGCAGTCACGTACGGTACTACAGGGGCGTCTCCCGCTATGAAAGCGAAAACCATGAAAACTTACAAAGAAATGTCTGACAAAGATAATGCCTTCCGAAAATGATAGAACTTCTCAATAAATGTTCTGTGAAGATCTGCCCTGCCACCGTGGCGTGCCCATTTCTGCGGTAGACGTTGGGAGCCTGCTGCCGCACCTGTTGGTTTCTGGCGGCGGCGTCGGCGCCGGCGTCCAGCAGGGCCCGCGCCACCGCCAGGTGTCCGTTGCCGGCGGCGTCGTGCAGAGGAGTGGTGCCGCCGCAGTGGGCGCCGCCCGGGTCCGAGACCAGCGCACCCCGCTCCAGCAGCAAACGCACCACCGCCAGGTGGCCGAAGTTGGCCGCCTCGTGCAGCGGCAGCCAGCCAGAGTAGTCGCGCGGGTTCACCGGGTGGCCCTGCGCCGCGCACGGCGGTCAGCCACGCCGCACACCGGTCACAGTGTTCAGCAGCTGGTGGTCGGAGGTCAGACACGCAGCCAGGAACGGAAAGCACGCCACCATTGTAAACTGTTCTTCAATTACTGGCTGGGTCATGGTAAAATGCAGGTCGGTAAGGCTTTTCATATTTCAACAGGGCTCAACTGACACTTGGCATGGTCACACAAACACATTTCACAGTCGATCAGCTGACGGTTGGCTGATCGGCTGCTCCTGCAAGTGCTCTGCGATTCATGCTCCAGAATGTATGAATAAAGTGTCTCGCCACTCCCGTCTAACTCAGCTCAGCAGTCTCGCCAGTCCCGTCTCACCCGCTGCAGCGGCCGTCTCGCCAGTGTTATCTAACCCAGTTCAGCAGCAGTCTCGCCAGTGCCGTCCCACCTGCTACAGCAGCAGTCTCGCCAGTCCCGTCTCACCTGCTACAGCAGCAGTCTCGCCAGTGTTATCTAACCCAGTTCAGCAGCAGTCTCGCCAGTCCTATCCCACCCGCTGCAGCAGCAGTCTCGCCAGTCCCGTCCCACCTGCTACAGCAGCAGTCTCGCCAGTCCCGTCTAACCCAGTTCAGCAGCAGTCTCGCCAGTCCCGTCCCACCTGCTACAGCAGCAGTCTCGCCAGTCCCGTCCCACCCGCTGCAGCAGCAGTCTCGCCAGTGTTATCTAACCCAGTTCAGCAGCAGTCTCGCCAGTCCCGTCCCACCCGCTGCAGCAGCAGTCTCGCCAGTGTTATCTAACCCAGTTCAGCAGCAGTCTCGCCAGTGCCGTCCCACCTGCTGCAGCAGCCGGGCCACCTGTTTGTGTTTGCCCTGGATACAGGCCAGGTGCAGCGGTGTCTCTCCCTTGGTGTTCCTGTGGTTCCAGCGCTGGCGGCCAGCCTGCGCGCGCCGCCGCCGCCGGTCCGGGGGCGTCTCCTCGCCCTCCGAGCTCATGCCTGTCAGACGGGGAACAGGAGTGAGGTTCGGCTGCCCCCGTCTATCCGCTGCTACTACAGCCAAGAGTCGAGTTCAGGGCGGACCACTGATGATCTGGTAACAAATCGCGGGGGTTTCTAGAGCACTTCTAGATATTTATAACCAAATCACAAGCCTTTTACCTCAATCACAAGTGAGGTCAGTGGTGACACCGGTCCAACGAGCTACACCATCCACCCTCGTAAGTCATCGCTCAGCATCTGCGGCGGCTGGTGTACACACCCGACAGCTGGTCGATGTCGATGTCCTCGCCAGACTGGGAGTCGGAGCCGTCGGCCTGCTGCTCCGACTCCTGACTCTCCGGCTCACTCTCCCGGTCCCAGTTCTCCGGCAGCCGGTCACACTTCAGCGCCAGCTCCAGGTCTCGACGCACACGCGCTGTGGACGACAGGCGACACGGCTCACCGCCGCCTCTCCACACAGCGCCGCCAGCGGGGCCGTCCCCAGCCCCAGCACAGCTTAGTGCACTCCCGGATATATCGCGGACGGAAGACTGTTGATTGAAAGCTACGAGGCAATCAAGAAGCAGTGAAGGGAGTGTGGTACCAGTGTAATAGAATTTGATCTGAGATAGCCAAGTCATGCCGAGAAGCTACTTGGATAGATATTTCGATTGTCCCCGAACTTACCGTTCGCGAAGAAAAAGGCAAAAATCAACCCCCTATCGACCCCCTCCTACCCTGGTGGTAACATGGCGGGAGGTGAACTCAAGAACGCGACATAATGCTCAAGCCCCGAGGTGTGGACACATTTGCTTGCTTTGACCTCTTTAAAACCTACGTGCTAAGCATGCCGCTGGTACCGGCGAGTTTAGATGCGTGGAACTTTCGTCAGGGACGAGTATGAAACGTGAAATATGCTTTAAGTGTATAGATGTGGAAATAAAGCAGAAATTGATGTCATTTAGATTCCTTAATAACACCTTTTGGCTAAAGACGATTCGTTTGTATTCACGTTCACATGTGGGGCAAATAAAAGACGTTCAATAATCTGGCACAGGGCATCGTACAAAGATCGTACGTCAATTTGACGTCAACGTGATTTGGACTTCCCTACTGCTACTGCTTACTTACTGTTATCGCTCACAGAGGAAATATATTTTTACGAAGCATCAAATATTATTTCAAATAGAAATAAAAGACCATATCCATTATTTTCAAAAAAGATTGCCCCTAAAACTGCTAGTCTGGGACTGTATTCCCCTTAAGAAGTGTTTCAGACGGGTGCCATATAAAATAGTTGTGACTTTCGACCCCACTTCAAATACACAGAGGTAGTGAGAACGGGCCCATCCGGCAGCTACCACAGCCGCCGCTGTATTGACCCTCATCATCTCACCTTCATCCTCAGCCCTGCCATTCTCAGCGTAGGTCAGCGCCATGTCTCGCAGAGCGAACGCCCTCTGCTTGGCCAGGCCAGCCTCAGCCGCCACGTCCGCCGCCTGGCGGTACAGCTCGCAAATAGAGTTGACATCGCTGCCCATAGATGTCTCCAAGTCGGCCAGGTTCATCAGGGTCTCGCAAATCTGCGGGGCGAACGCGAACCATCTTTAAAAACATATCCTAGCACTTTCCGGGGTGACTGTATGCGTATTTCTAACATGATGGGGACAAACTGTGGCCGATCCTCGCCAGACTTCACCGTCCAGAGTGCGGCGGCGGTATCACGGCTGCCCAGTTAGTCAGCGATCAGCATTCGATCACCCCTGGTCACCCAAGGCTCACCACGCGAGCGTTCCGATTTTAGATTGTAATGCTACCCTCAGGAGTGAGGCTCACTGATAGGTGACAGCAGGAAGATACTACCAGTTCAAACCGGACATACGCATTTCAGTACAGTCGATACCACAGCCCTAGCGCGAACCTCTGCGGCGTTGCCGTCGCGAGCGCGCAGTTCGCGACGGTACCACTCAGCCGAGTCGCTGTACTGGCGCATATCCTTGTGCGTGGCCGCCACCGAAGCCAGCACCGGCGCCCGGGCCGTCTCCGTCCAGCCCAGTAGCTCCGTACACTGCAGGGCAGTCACAGCGGCACACACCCGTCACACGGTGGAACACACCCGTCCAACAGCGGCACACACCCGTCACACAGCGGCACACACCTGTCACACAGCGGCACACACCCGTCACACAGCGGCACACACCCGCCACACAGCGGCACACACCCGTCACACAGCAGCACATAGCGGCACACTCATCGCACAGCAGACCACACCCGTCACACAGTGGCACACACCCATAACACAGCAGCACACACCCATCCAACAGTGGCACACACCCATCAAACAGCGACAAACACCCATCAGAGACTGGTACACAGGTCACTCAGTAACTCACACCAGACACTGCATCAGTCATCTCATACAGCGACACATACGTCACACAGGTCTCAGGCCAGCACAAACGTCACACAGGGATCTTACAACGACACAAACGTCACACAGGCGGCACACCACCCACCACCATAACACTCCAAGTATGACGCTACAAAATAAGCTTTAATAATCAACCAGATTTCGAGTAGTTTTGCCCGTAAACATTGGTGTTTATGACCAGAGTCCCACGAACCTGAGTGCGAAAGCTATTGACGGACCTTCCCAGTCATGTCATCCGAGCTTAATCGACAGTCCTAGCCAAAGTGATATCGCAGAACCCTGGTCAGTACCCAACACATTTTCATGTTTATAAAGAGCATGACACGCGAGCTGACCATCGGACCCAACGCGGTTAAGAGGTTATAAGTACCCAAATGACCAAAAGTGATTGTTTAACTTCCTCTTCAGCCCACCCACCCCCTAGTAAAAGCAAAAAAATTAGGCAACTTGGGATTAAAACCAGAGCTTCTGCGCTCCCTCCCCGAACGAATTATGTACAATAGAAAGGTAGAAAGGTTAAGATAGTGATTTGATGAAGTTCGCACTCACCTCCACCGTTCATTAACATTTCAGCCTAGCTGCCCTTTCCATGAAAAACCCTGAAGTCACCGGGCTGGGCAGTCCCCACCTTGAGCTGTTGCATGTAGTGTCGCAGCGCCTGTTTGTGAGCACCCAGTCGGCAGTAACAGTCACCGAGCCGCTCGTGGCGACGACAGCGCCCCTGGTGGTCGTCAGCCGAGAGCAGCAGCAGCCGGTCCTCAGCCCGCACGATCCGCAGCGCTGCCGGACACTGCACCGTCAGCCTGCCCGCCGGGCACCCAACCGGGACTCCCACCGGCACGAACCCGCCCGTCCGGGCACCCAACCGGCACGAACCCGCCCGTCCGGGCACCCCACCGGCACGAACCCGCCCGTCCGGGCACCCAACCGGCACGAACCCGCCCGTCCGGGCACCCCACCGGCACGAACCCGCCCGTCCGGGCACCCCACCGGCACGAACCCGCCCGTCCGGGCACCCAACCGGCACGAACCCGGCCGCCCCGGACCTCGTGGCGGCCGTCGCCAACGCGAGCACATACAGCTGAATACTATTATCGCGATCATTCTATTAATTTCAACAGGCCATGAATAAAGGTTACAAGGTCAGGTATTTAAATCTGATTTTTAAATCTCATTTTTTAGTCGTGTAGTAAATAAGCCCCTCGTGGAAGTAGCGATAACTACCGAAAGACTTATTTCCAGGTGAGAATTTATACGTTCCCGTGTCTGTGCTAGCACTCCCTCCTGGATGACCCGTGAGTGTACTGTGACGCGACGGTACGGAAGCAGCCGTCATCGGCAGGCCGCCACTGACCCACATCCTGTACCGCCGTGGCCAGCGCCCCCTGGCCGCCGTCTCCGTCACCCCAGACCCAGCCGGGGTGCCGCTGCCCTACCGTATCTGAGACAGCGAGCGTGCTTGGCGTGCTCCTCGGGGTCGGGCGACTTCAGCTTGTAGGCCTTGTACCAGGCTCGGCTGGCGCCGTCGGCATCTCCCATCTGCACCAGCACCTGCCGCCAGCGCCACAGACGTCAGCGGACCGTCCCAGTCCGCACCAGCATCTGCACCAGCACCTACCACCAGCGCCACAGACGTCAGCGGACCGTCCCAGTCCGCACCAGCATCTGCACCAGCACCAGAGTGTGCAGCGAGTCACCTGAGCGCGAGTGTGCAGCGAGTCACCTGAGCGCGAGTGTGCAGCGAGTCGGTTCGAGCCGCCGTGTCCTGCAGTTTCTCGGCCAGCCGCAGCGCCGCCTGCAGATGTTGGAGGGCACCGCGGTCGTCACCAGCAGCCTGCAGGGTCAGCGCCAACAGGTCGTGGGCCCGGCGGCCGTCCTCCAGCAGCGAGAACCGCTCCGATACCGCTGTCGCCTGGGCACGGTTCAGCGGCGTCAGAGGACACGCGCCGACTCACAGCGTCAGGTATCAAACAACAAACCATGGATTCAAGTACCAGACGACGTCGGGTGTTGCAGCGCATTCTGGGAGACTTGGTGTTACCGTCACGGAATGATAGACGGAGTCGCACTTCACAACACCACGTGACGATAAACAATAGACAGCACGCAGCCAGGGGCAGCGTTAAATGCCACAATTCAACAGTTGACGTACAGAGCGGCGACATCCCAAGAAAACAGCACAAGCCCTCGAGATAAGCCAATAACATAGAAGCTTGGCATTTGCTGCGTTTCTGTTCACCAGAGGGCCGGTCAGCGCGGAGACAACGCCAGTGCCAGTACCTGTGTGTAGTGCCGCTGCGCCTGCTGGGCACGCTCGCTGGTGTCGGCCACGATGCCGAGGTTGATGTGAAGCCGGGCCGTCATCTCAGCTCGCTCCCTCTCCTGCAGGCCCGCCACACTGCCGAGCGAGGTGTCACATCAGCGGCACACTGCCGAGCGAGGTGTCACATCAGCGGCACACTGCCGAGCGAGGGGTCACACCAGCGGCACACTGCCGAGCGAGGGGTCACACCAGCGGCACACTCCGAGCGAGGGGTCACATCAGCGGCACACTGCCGAGCGAGGGGTCACATCAGCGGCACACTGCCGAGCGAGGGGTCACATCAGCGGCACACTGCCGAGCGAGGGGTCACATCAGCGGCACACTGCCGAGCGAGGGGTCACATCAGCGGCACACTGCGGAGCGAGGGGTCACATCAGCGGCACACTGCCGAGCGAGGGGTCACATCAGCAGCACACTGCCGATGGAGGGGTCACACCAGCGGCACACTGCCGATGGAGGGGTCACACCAGCGGCACACTGCCGAGCGAGGGGTCACATCAGCGGCACACCCGAGCCAGGAGTCACATCAGCGGCACACTGCGGAGCGAGGGGTCACATCAGCGGCACACTGCCGAGCGAGGGGTCACATCAGCGGCACACTGCCGAGCGAGGGGTCACATCAGCGGCACACTCCGAGCGAGGGGTCACATCACCGGCACACTGCCGAGGAAGGTGTCACATCAGCGGCACACTGCCGAGCGAGGGGTCACATCAGCGGCACACTCCGAGCGAGGGGTCACATCACCGGCACACTGCGGAGCGAGGTGTCACATCAGCGGCACACTGCCGAGCGAGGTGTCACATCAGCGGCACACTGCCGAGCGAGGTGTCACATCACCGGCACACTGCCGAGCGAGGGGTCACATCACCCGGCACACTGCCGAGCGAGGGGTCACATCACCGGCACACTGCCGAGCGAGGTGTCACATCAGCGGCACACTGCCGAGCGAGGTGTCACATCACCGGCACACTGCCGAGCGAGGTGTCACATCAGCGGCACACTGCCGATGGAGGGGTCACATCAGCGGCACACTGCCGATGGAGGGGTCACATCAGCGGCACACTGCCGAGCGAGGTGTCACATCAGCGGCACACCGCCGAGCGAGGTGTCACATCAGCGGCACACTGCCGAGCGAGGGGTCACACCAGCGGCACACTGCCGAGCGAGGGGTCACATCAGCGGCACACTGCCGATGGAGGGGTCACATCAGCGGCACACTGCCGATGGAGGGGTCACATCAGCGGCACACTGCCGAGCGAGGGGTCACACCAGCGGCACACTGCCGAGCGAGGGGTCACATCAGCGGCACACTGCCGATGGAGGGGTCACATCAGCGGCACACTGCCGAGCGAGGGGCCACATCAGCGGCACACTGCCGAGCGAGGGGTCACACCAGCGGCACACTTCCGAGCGAGGGGTCACACCAGCGGCGCACTGCCGAGCGAGGGGTCACATCAGCGGCACACTCCTAGCGAGGGGTCACATCAGCGGCACACTCCGAGCGAGGGGTCACACCAGCGGCACACTGCCGAGCGAAGGGTCACACCAGCGGCACACTGCCGAGCGAGGGGTCACGCCAGCGGCACAATCCGAGCGAGGGGTCACATCAGGGGCACACTGCCGAGCGAGGGGGTCACATCAGCGGCACACTTCCGAGCGAGGGGTCACACCAGCGGCGCACCGCCGAGCGAACATCAGTGGCACACCCGAGCGAGGGGTCACACCAGCGGCACACTGCCGAGCGAACATCAGTGGCACACTCCGAGCGAGGGGTCACACCAGCAGCACACTGCCGAGCTAAGGGTCACACCAGCGGCACACTGCCGAGCGAGGGGTCACACCAGCGGCACACTGCCGAGCGAAGGCTCACACCAGCGGCACACTGCCGAGCGAAGGGTCACATCAGCGGCACACTGCCGAGCGAGGGGTCACACCAGCGGCACACTGCCGAGCGAAGGGTCACACCAGCGGCACACTCCGAGCGAGGGGTCACATCAGGGGCACACTGCCGAGCGAGGGATCACATCAGCGCAGCGCCACACTGCCGAGGGAGGGGTCACACCAGCGGCACACTGCCGAGCGAGGGGTCACACCAGCGGCACACTGCCGAGCGAGGGGTCACACCAGCGGCACACTGCCGAGCGAGGGTGTCACACCAGCGGCACACTGCCGAGCGAGGGGTCACACCAGCGGCACACTGCCGAGCGAGGGGTCACACCAGCGGCACACTGCCGAGCGAGGGGTCACACCAGCGGCACACTGCCGAGCGAGGGGTCACACCAGCGGCACACTGCCGAGCGAAGGGTCACACCAGCGGCACACTCCGAGCGAGGGGTCACACCAGCGGCACACTGCCGAGCGAGGGGTCACACCAGCGGCACACTGCCGAGGGAGCGGTCACATCAACGGCACACTGCCGAGGGGAAGGCCATCTCAGCAGGACACTTTGTACGTGGAGGAGTGATACCTCAGCGGTACATTGGAAAGCGGGGTTCAATTCGATGAGGCAGACTGGAGGCAGGACGACTCCGGTAGGATAGCACTCGTACACCCACCGCTAAGGGCAGGGGCATTTAGACATGACGGATGCCTGGTGCGCCGAGGACTGCTGAGAGAGCGGGACCCGAGAGGCACGATCGAAGGCGCGACATAGCTAACGGAGGCAGTCATGCTGAGAGGCTGAACCTCAATCAAAGCAGGGAACGGCATCAAAGGACGGAGGCGCGGTCCACGCTGGATTTTGATGGACACAGGGATGCTATAGCAGCCTGCACAGCCTCATCTTGCTGTATGCACTTAAAGGGAATGTGGCACCTTTATAACGTAATGTCAACTGAGATAGCCAAGTTGTAAAGCATGCCGAAAAACCCGGTTCTCAACATATCATTTGTCTTGGAACTCGAAATTTCCGTTGAGAAAAGCTTAACACCTACCTGAAATGCACCCAAAATGTACCCAATGAGCCAGCCACAGTTGTCAGCTGTTGGCGTGACATCATGCTGACGTCACGGTGAGGAGTTAGCCTATTGAAGCCTATTGAATATGGTATGGTACTAGTTGCCAAATCATGACGTGATCCACAGGCAAAGGTTTATTTCTTACCATAGAGGAACATTTTAATTATCAAAATAATGAGCTTATTATACATTTTTCAGAAAAATCATGGACATTTTCATGACTGTCGGCTAAAAATACCTCTAATTGCACGAATTTCAGGGATTCGACCAATGTGCCACATTTTCTTTAAGGATGCAGGACAGTTGGAAGAAACCTCGCGAGTACTTTTCTGTACATACTGTAAGCACACACCACGATCAGCGTAGCACACTGTGTCGAAAGCTAGAGGCCAGTAGGAGCTTGTACTTACCTCGGCACGATCTTCAGACTTTTCTGGAACCACTTTTCGGCCTTCTCGAGTAGTGCCGCTTTGGACTGTCCCTGGCTCGATTCACTTTCCGCCTGAAGAGATAAAATACTGCACTAGGAAGAAGAAGTTTAGAATTTCCAAAGTATGTGTACACTTTCTCAAAAGGAAACAAAGCAGAACACGTTTGGTATTTAGAAATACAAATCAGGCTGGCAATATGAACGCTGCTTCCCTATAATCAGTTTCTGTCACATTTTTCCTACCAAGCTGTTTCGTTTAACCAAATACTTTCTTAAGTTTGCACCAAGATCCGTTTTTTCGGGTTTCGGGTCCAAACATCACCACGGCGCGAGATCGCCAGTCCAACGTAGGAACGTCCTGCAAAGTCACAAACACCGTGGCCGGTGTTCGCAGTCAGGTGCAGCGGCGGCGAACTGACCAACCGTCAGCAGGAGGTTGCCTCCCGGGTGACCCACCGTCAGCAGGCAGCTGCCTCCCAGGTGACCCACCGTCAGCAGGCGGCTGCCTCCCAGGTGACCCACCGTCAGCAGGCGGCTGCCTCCCAGAAAGGTAGATGCGTCCTCCGGTGGCTCACCATCAGCAGGTAGGTGCGTCCTCCGACGGTGACTCACCATCAGCAGGTAGGTGCGTCCTCCGACGGTGACTCACCATCAGCAGGTAGGTGCGTCCTCCGACGGTGACTCACCATCAGCAGGTAGGTGCGTCCTCCGACGGTGACTCACCATCAGCAGGTAGGTGCGTCCTCCGACGGTGACTCATCATCAGCAGGTAGGTGCGTCCTCCGACGGTGACTCACCATCAGCAGGTAGGTGCGTCCGACGGTGACTCACCATCAGCAGGTAGGTGCGTCCTCGGACGGTGACTCACCATCAGCAGGTAGGTGCGTCCGACGGTGACTCACCATCAGCAGGTAGGTGCGTCCTCCGACGGTGACTCATCATCAGCAGGTAGGTGCGTCCTCCGACGGTGACTCACCATCAGCAGGTAGGTGCGTCCTCCGACGGTGACTCACCATCAGCAGGTAGGTGCGTCCTCCGACGGTGACTCACCATCAGCAGGTAGGTGCGTCCTCGGACAGTGACTCACCATCAGCAGGTAGGTGCGTCCGACGGTGACTCACCATCAGCAGGTAGGTGCGTCCTCCGACGGTGACTCACCATCAGCAGGTAGGTGCGTCCTCCGACGGTGACTCACCATCAGCAGGTAGGTGCGTCCGACGGTGGCTCACCATCAGCAGGTAGGTGCGTCCTCCGACGGTGACTCACCATCAGCAGGTAGGTGCGTCCTCCGACGGTGACTCACCATCAGCAGGTAGGTGCGTCCTCCGACGGTGACTCACCATCAGCAGGTAGGTGCGTCCTCCGACGGTGACTCACCATCAGCAGGTAGGTGCGTCCTCGGACAGTGACTCACCATCAGCAGGTAGGTGCGTCCGACGGTGACTCACCATCAGCAGGTAGGTGCGTCCTCCGACGGTGACTCACCATCAGCAGGTAGGTGCGTCCTCCGACGGTGACTCACCATCAGCAGGTAGGTGCGTCCGACGGTGGCTCACCATCAGCAGGTAGGTGCGTCCGACGGTGACTCACCATCAGCAGGTAGGTGCGTCCTCCGACGGTGACTCACCATCAGCAGGTAGGTGCGTCCTCCGACGGTGGCTCACCATCAGCAGGTAGGTGCGTCCTCCGACGGTGACTCACCATCAGCAGGTAGGTGCGTCCGACGGTGACTCACCATCAGCAGGTAGGTGCGTCCTCCGATGGTGACTCACCATCAGCAGGTAGGTGCGTCCGACGGTGACTCACCATCAGCAGGTAGGTGCGTCCTCCGACGGTGACTCATCATCAGCAGGTAGGTGCGTCCTCCGACGGTGACTCACCATCAGCAGGTAGGTGCGTCCTCCGACGGTGACTCACCATCAGCAGGTAGGTGCGTCCTCCGACGGTGACTCACCATCAGCAGGTAGGTGCGTCCTCCGACGGTGACTCACCATCAGCAGGTAGGTGCGTCCTCCGACGGTGACTCACCATCAGCAGGTAGGTGCGTCCTCCGACGGTGACTCACCATCAGCAGGTAGGTGCGTCCTCCGACGGTGACTCACCATCAGCAGGTAGGTGCGTCCTCCGACGGTGACTCACCATCAGCAGGTAGGTGCGTCCTCCGACGGTGACTCACCATCAGCAGGTAGGTGCGTTCCGACGGTGACTCACCATCAGCAGGTAGGTGCGTCCTCCGACGGTGACTCACCATCAGCAGGTAGGTGCGTCCGACGGTGACTCACCATCAGCAGGTAGGTGCGTCCTCCGACGGTGACTCACCATCAGCAGGTAGGTGCGTCCGACGGTGGCGGTGGCACGCTGCTCCTCCAGCCGGTCGCTCTGACGCTGCGCCGCCTCCAGGAATCGGGTATGGTGAGCCAGCGCCTCACGTGCACGGCCCAGCTCACAGAGCGCCTCCCCAGCTTACGGTGCGCCACCGCCTGACCTGAGACCGGCCACAGTCAGACTGGGCTGGCGGCACCGGGCTCCCGCCACAAGCAGCAGAACCTTGGATGGCAAAACTTCCGGATCATCAAAGGAGACCAACCCAGCAACCAATTGAGAAACACCGCATTGAAGCAAACAGCTTAGTATCTACTCAAATATAAATATGTATATTGTACATAAACCTGAACAATACAGACTTCATCACGCATGTATATACCGTACGATGCGAGAACCAACAATCTCAAAACCGGAAACTGTTTTCAATCAATTAGTTTGTATACTGTGTAACGAGTAAAAATGAGATGAACATGAAGACCTCCTCACAACACATAAAAAACAGCATTAACCAAAGAAAAAACGAAAATTCATACGCTCTATAGTTATGCAGCGAGGAGCATGGTTGTAAGGTGATAAGACGTTCTCAAGCCTATCTCCTCGAATCCAGGATGTAAGATGGAGCAAATTCAAAGTGACTGTATATTTGGGCACAAACCTATATCAGAGTCCCATGTAGGTAAAAGTTCACTTGAAACTTGGATCATTTTGAATCGGCTCCATTTTCCATCCCGGACTTCATGAGACAGGGCAAAGAACATCTTATCAACTTAAATAAAAAATACTGTATACTTGCTTTCGGAGTAAGTCAAAGCAACTCATACAGAGCAATCACAATTAAACAGGGCGACAACAACAGACACATAGGGGAGAACATACCAATGCTGTCATTCTGAGCTTCGCAGAGAGCCAGCTCTTCCTGGTGTTCACTCAGAGCGCCCTCGAAGTCGCCGTGCCTTGAGAGCAGCGCACCAATGGTGTTGCAGTAGTCGGCCTGCTCCTTCGATCGGCCCCTCGATTCCGCCACTTTCTTCTCCTTTCGCAGCTCTGCAGAAAAGAAAACTTAATTAGATCAGCAGATGCACGACTGGTGAGTCCCGCCTGCACCCTGGTATGTACTCATCCGTGCGTTAACCGAGCCATTGCTTGTGTTAGCTTGCATGGATATGGATAGCATGCCTGTTGTGCTTTCAGTTGTATCATGCGTGCTAGTTTCTCTGTCGAATAAGACCTTCTTGTTTAGGGGCTTTATCTTTGGCAGCAGTTCGTGACCCCCAAAGGAACACGTTTTTTACACGGTGTTCTCATCCTAAATAGGAAATTTGTCGAGATTAGAATGGTGTGTTGAGCCAACAGCCATGCTTTTCATTGATTACCACATGTAGTGCGATATGAGCCTATAGGTGTGTTCAAACGGAAGCTCAAACATCATCTGAACAAAGTTCGTCGCGACCATGCCATGTTTGTGGAATGTATGAGGATTGAGGATGTATGATTTAGTTTTTATCCGTGTTTCTTCTTGACCTGGGCTCTATAATAGCCAACTTTTATGTTTGGAAGAGTCCGTGACGTTGAATATAATGCAATACAATACAACAGCACAACTCCTGCCCACTGGAGCCATTGTTTCTATCCATTTTTCGATTCTGCCTGCTCAAGAAGTGTACTCCCATCCGCAAAACCCTCTTCAAATCAGTTCAATCATGCGGAAAAGTTTGAGGGGCGGCGCTCCGAAGACATCTGTACAGGAAGGAGAGGGGGAGACAGTTCGCCACAGTGTACGGTGTGTGAGTACCACCGGACGCTGCGGAACCGCTCCATATGTGTGCCGGGGCCTGGATCCACGGCGTGGCGCTGCTTTGTAACATAGATTAACGAGCGTGAGTAGAAGTGAACTCGTTCTTTTTACCATGTTAAGGCCCTGAGCCGACTGAGCGCGTTCCCCAGCGGTGCTCTTTGTGAGAAACTGTGCCGCCAGGTGGCGAAGGGGTGGCCACTGTCAGACTGAGGTTGAGTAGTCCGCCAACCGTGCAGAGCCTTCTCGATTAACAACAGTATCTGTGATAATTTGTTCGTGTACCGACTTGCCTCGTTTTCGCGGCGGAGCCCACCTCGCTACTTGCAGCTTGTCATGCGGTCTGACCTGGTTCTCCAGCGGTGCCATCTATGAGCAGTAATGTGCGCCGGGTGGCGGAGGGTTGGCCGCTCCCAGTTCATAATTGAGTAGCCTACCAACCGGACTAAGCCTTCTTGAACAACTGCATTAATGAGAATTTGTTCGTGTGCTGACCCACTTTGTTCTCGGGACGGAGTCCGACTCCGCAGGTTTGGGCTTTGTCGTGCCGTCCGAACTAGTGCTACAGCAATGCCCTCTCTGAGCATATGTATCCGCCAGGTGGCAGAGGGGTGGCCCGCTCCCAGTTCATAGTTGAGTAGCCTGCCAACCGGACTGAGCCTTTATGATGCACAGCCACAGCTATGAGAGTCTGTCCATGTGCTGACCGACTTTGTTCTTGTCTGGTCGCATTTACCATGCTGTTACTGGTCTTATTGGTTGTATTTACCATTTTGTTTTATGTGCTCCTCTTACAAACGTTCCAAACTGTCTCACTGCCACCTGTCACACATTCTGCTGTCCACACGTATCGCACGGACAATAATTGAGACCCTCAAATAAACTCCCCCACCCCCTCCCCCCAGTTCCCCATCCCTCACAGCCTGCGGAAATACTGGTGGCGTAGACACGATCGAGTGTCAATGAGTCTCGAACTCAGCGCGACGAGCCGGAAATTACCAGTCTCTCGGTAGCGAAACAGGTGGACCACCTCGTTTGTGGGGGCTACAGCTGCGCCTGCGTATCTGCGTCGCGTTTACCACTCGGGAACAACCGCGAGGTCCGTTCTGAGTCACGCTCACCTCCGGATCAATCGCGAGGTGAACTATTCTACAGTGAGACTGCCACTCTGCTGCAATAAATGCAACACATCGCGCGGCGTACAGTTGCGTGGCGCGCACAAATGTTTTTGGCTCGGTGGCACCTGGGCGAGCGAACCGGTGGAACTGCGCTGGGGTTCCTGCCTGCCACCTCCCCCTCCACACCACCCTTCACATGCATCTTCCATTGCCAGGGTGGAATCCTCCATTGCTCATGTCTTTTAAAACTGCATTGTTGTGTGATAAGTATATACAGATATATATGGTTTTCATGGCAAGAAAGTCAAGCTGATCGAGCCCTGTAAGAATCCAACCCGAGCGTTGAGGTCTCAGATGCAGTTCTCTTTGGTATTATGTAAGTGTCATTTAGGTGCACAGTATAAGACTGTGAAGTCTGTACTTATTTTATGTGTCTCATCAGGTGATACATTTGAGTGTTCCATAATGCCAGATAGTTTACAGCAGTGGTTTAAACCGATTTCTGTTGGCTGCTGCCAACCCTGGTGCAAGCATCAAGGCATCCCGCCTGCCTTATACTGTTCTCATACACAATACATAGAAAAACAAAATAAACAAAGCAAAAACTTACTGATGAGCTCCTTTGTGTAGATTTCTCTCCCCATGTTGAGTTGAGCTGGTTTAATCAAAACTTCAGTGCCTACAACCTGCAGACATACAGATGTTACCTTCATGGCATCACACTGAGTGGGGGCTGTTCACATATGACAAGAGCCAATATTAACCTGCTATTGATCATCCCCATTGATTATGCTTCAGCCACGGGATTCAGGTGGGACCACAGGGCAGAGCGAGACACTAACTGGACATCGCAGGGGACGCAAACCGTGCATCACAGGGGGCACAAACCATGCATTGCAGGGGGCGCAACGAACACATCGCAGGGGGCGCAACCGACGCATCGCAAGGGGCGAGTACACGCAACACAGGGAGCGCTCTGACACATCCAGCCCTCTAAGGAGCCTGTCACCAAACACAGCAGGGGAGCGGAACAGGCTGGGGTTTAGCACCTGAGTGCCGTCAATGAGCAGCTTGCTCAAACCAGGATGCTCCTAGGTTAGTTCAGAGCATCATACATTAGGTGGGTCCAAAAATTGTCTAGTCTGGCCTTAGCCTGATAGAGTTTCTTACCTGATTTCTTACCTGATTGGTTTCCTTCTGGCACAGAGAAAGGAATGACAAAGGAGTAACAGAAGGACAAAGGAAACCACCCCTTTAGGCACGCCAGTCCAAGAGGCCATAGCAACGCATTTAGTCATATTAGAGGACTGGAAGTGTGCGCCTTCCAATAGATCAGACACAAGAGCTAGAATTGGATACAACATATTGACAAGAAGCACATATAGCCTACCTAGTGAATCAAATCAAATAAGTGAGAATACAAGACCAGTACAGATCAGGTACGACTAGTTCAGGTGAACTCATAGAGCTTATCTCCAATGGACCTGGCCAATAGGCCCTTGAAAGTATGAAGATCATGTGCAGAAACCACTTCTTCAGGCAGGGAGTTCCACATCTGTACACATCTCATGGAGAACGAACGTTTTCTAACATCAGTGTTGGGTCTCTGCACGAATATTCGATGACGGTGACCCCTGGTCCTAGAATTGACAGACAGAGGCCCGAAGATCTCATTGGGCGACAAGCAAGACTTCCCGTTAAACATTTTCCAGCACTGTATCATATCGGCACGTAGAAGTCGGCCTTGTACAGAATACAAGTCGAGGGCATGCAGGCGTTCACTATAGCTCAACAGTCCAAGTCCATCTATCTGTTTCGTCCAACGCCTCTGAATGTTTTCTAGCAAGCGCATGTCGGTGGCGTAACCTGAGTACCATACACATGAGCAATACTCAATTATGGGGCGGATATGAGAGGTCAACAGAAAAAGCATGAAATCCTTAGTACGGCAAACTGTTGACTTTAAGAAACTCTGAGCCAGGCCACCGGCCTTGTGAGTCACAGTGTGAATATGGGTGTGGAATTTGAGATCAGTGTCCACAGTGACACCAAGGTCCATGTGGGGAGGATACTGTCGGTATCGGAGACCCATTTAGGATGTATGCAGGATTAAGGAAGTCATTCCGTGGTCGAGAAAATCGCATTACTGCACATTTCTTGGAATTCATATGTAGGCCCCATGAGAGAGCAGTACGATGCAGGATGTCAATATCATTTTGAACATCCTGGGTGGAGGCAGCATGACTGTCCTGAGATCTTAGGGAATCCTCACTTACACAAGCATATATTTTCAAGTCATCTGCAAATATCTTATAGCTTGAGGTCAACTGGCATGCAATGCTATTGACGTAGATTAAAAACAGCAGGGGGCCCAGGACGGAGCCCTGGGGAACTCCGCTAAGGACATCTTTTTCAGAACTAAGGCATCCTTTTACACCTACGGTCATCTTTCTGTCAGTAAGGAATGAGGATATCCAGCGAAGTACATTTCCTTGAATTCCAAGGAGTCTAGTTTGGCAATTATCAGGCTGTGACAAACAACATCAAAAGTCACTCAGCAATTCTAGATAACATCAAAATTTCACTCACTAGCCTTGTTCGTAGTGTCTCGACAGGCTACAAGTTTTGTCACTAACTTACCTGTCTTCAGCATCTCTCTCTCTCTCTCTCTCTCTCTCTCTCTCTCTCTCTCTCTCTCTCTCTCTCTCTCTCTCTCTCTCTCTCTCTCTCTCTCTCTCTCTCTCTCTCTCTCTCTCTCTCTCTCTCTCTCTCTCTCTCTCTCTCTCTCTCTCTCTCTCTCTCTCTCTCTCTCTCTCTCTCTCTCTCTCTCTCTCTCTCTCTCTCTCTCTCTCTCTCTCTCTCTCTCTCTCTCTCTCTCTCTCTCTCTCTCTCTCTCTCTCTCTCTCTCTCTCTCTCTCTCTCTCTCTCTCTCTCTCTCTCTCTCTCTCTCTCTCTCTCTCTCTCTCTCTCTCTCTCTCTCTCTCTCTCTCTCTCTCTCTCTCTCTCTCTCTCTCTCTCTCTCTCTCTCTCTCTCTCTCTCTCTCTCTCTCTCTCTCTCTCTCTCTCTCTCTCTCTCTCTCTCTCTCTCTCTCTCTCTCTCTCTCTCTCTCTCTCTCTCTCTCTCTCTCTCTCTCTCTCTCTCTCTCTCTCTCTCCTCCTCCTCCTCCTCCCTCCTCCTCCTCCTCCTCCTCCTCCCTCCTCCTCCTCCTCCTCCTCCTCCTCCTCCTCCTCCTCCTCCTCCTCCTCCTCCTCCTCCTCCTCCTCTCCTCCTCCTCCTCCTCCTCCTCCTCCTCCTCCTCCTCCTCCTCCTCCTCCTCCTCCTCCTCCTCCTCCTCCTCCTCCTCCTCCTCCTCCTCCCTCCTCCTCCTCCTCCTCCTCCTCCTCCTCCTCCTCCCTCCTCCTCCTCCTCCTCCTCCTCCTCCTCCTCCTCCTCCTCCTCCTCCTCCTCCCTCCTCCTCCTCCTCCTCCTCCTCCTCCCTCCTCCTCCTCCTCCTCCTCCCTCCTCCTCCTCCTCCTCCTCCTCCTCCTCCTCCTCCTCCTCCTCCTCCTCCTCCTCCTCCTCCTCCTCCTCCTCCTCCTCCTCCTCCTCCTCCTCCTCCTCCTCCTCCTCCTCCTCCTCCTCCTCCTCCTCCTCCTCCTCCCTCCTCCTCCTCCTCCTCCTCCTCCTCCTCCTCCTCACTTTCCTTCCCATCTGCTTCCCACTTTCCCCGCTCTCTATCACTCTCTCCTTAACCACCTTGGATGCCACAGTCATCGTGTGGTTGTGCGTATTTTGTTTTGCTCTTTATCTTTTGTCATGCACTAGTGATCGATATGTCTATGCGTCTTGTTTTAGCACAGGTGGTCCGCATGTCGGTTTTCATCCATGTGTGCTGTGGAGAGTACCTCATGCGCCATGAACGCTTGGACTTTTGTGTGCACTCACTGGTGTTACTAGTCTTATCAGTGCACATATGTACTGGTGATCACATGAAATGACGTACTCACCATTTCGGGATAAGGGGTGGGGAGTCTGTGCACCGGTTGGAATGGCTCGCTGAGTGTCAAATCGTCTCTCACATCCATGGTTAGCACGGGGCGACGTCAGGTTTCCCCAAGCCTTCCCGTTTCATGCCGACCCTTCCAACACCATTGGTTTAAACACTGCCTGCAAAAATATGTCATCTATCTAAGCCTTCCAGCTTCCTGCGGCCTCTCGCCCCTGTCCGGGTGATTCCCGTTGCCCCTCCTTCAGCCCGCCAGATTGTCGGCGCCGGTGTGTTAGGGGGAGCGGGGGTGCGCTGGCGGGGACTCGGCCATACCCCGGGAGAGTTCCCCATGGAGCTTCGTTGCCTAACTCTTGTGCGCCGTGGCTGTCTCCCAGATCTGCGTCGGTTGAGCCGAGGGGGAACGACTTCCTGGAGCTTGGTCTCCAAGGAGCGTTGGTGGAGCGGCTGGTGCGGCGCCGGCCTCTTCATGCCGTCTTCGGGCCTTCTCTCGCTTGGACGCGCGACTGAACTGCCGGCGTCCCCTACCGGCCGCCTGACCGACAAGGCCATATGCAGCAGCACCCGCTGGTCGTACGGCCTACCTTCGAGTCGCGGGTCAAACGGCGCAGCCTCGCCGACAACCTCGGCCGGTTCCCGCGCCTACATCTACAACGGTGCTGGACGCCTCCGTCAGCGGCACCAACACTGAGGCCGGCGCGACCGGGGATATCCCCAGCATCTCTGACGTCGAGGCGGATGGCAAGGTGCCGGACTTTGCCGTGGGCCGGAGGACTGAGGACGGTGAGGGGAGGCTGGCGTCAATGGTGCCGGCGATGAGGCTGACGTCTCTGATCCGGACGGCTGTCCGTCTGCTCATGCCCGGTGAATTGGCCGAGCACGCCGTGTCTGAGGGCACCAAGGCCGTCACCAAGTACACCAGCAGCAAGTAAATCCTCATGGGTGCAGTGTTTGGTCTCGCGTTCGTCGGTGATGCTGCTTCATTTTCATCAATCATTTCTCCTCATGCTCATCGGCGCCGGCGACTGACGGGACACCCGCGTCGCAACCAAAACTGACCGAGGCGTCGCGCGTTCCGCCGGGGGCGGCGTGGTGAATAGATCGTCCGTGACTGTGTTGAGGAGGGGGCGCTGCTCCCCTGGGCGGTGTTCGCCCACTGTGAGGCCGCTTCTATGTTTATTGGTTTTGCTCCCGTTTTAACTGTGTTTAGTTTGTCCCGTTCATACGTTCATCATCATCCTGATTTATTTTCCACGCACCCGGCCGTTAGACGTCTGCCGGGCTCCGAGCCCGTGCCCGTCTGAGCGTAATTTAGAGCGCTCGCGCCGTCGGCGGTCACGGGTTCGGGGCTCGGCGCCTTCGTTTATAAATTTTATTTGTCCACCTCAGCCGGCCGGGGCGAGTTCGTAGGGTCTCTGTATGCTTCATGTAACGCCGTAGTGTCAATATACGTGTATAGTTGTAAAGCCTTGCTGAAATCAAACAAGATGACATCACATATTGCTCCTTTGTCTGTCAATCTAGATACTGTTTCATATACCAGCAGCAATTGGTCCATGGTGGAGCGGCCTGACCTAAAGCCAAATTGGTGTGTAGTGAGTATATTATTACTCTCCAGATAGTCTGTCAGGTGTGCGGCCACTAATCTCTCCAAGGTTTTGCAACAAACAGATGTTAGGCTTATGGGGCGGTAATTCAGGGGATCATACCTAGCTCCCTTCTTGAAAATTGGTAGAATAAGGGATGACTTCCAGGCAGTGGGGACTTTGCCTTCCTGTAAAGATCTACTGTATATAATGTACAATGGATAGGCAAGTTCAGGAGCACAGTTCTTTAAGAGCAGGGGATGCACACAGTCTGGACCCATTGCAGAGTTGCCATCAAGCCCATGCAACACCTTAAGCACATTATCAAGAGTAATGGATATGTCTCCAAGTATCCCATCAAATTCCTGGTGGGCGACTGGGTCTCCTGTCAAAGATCTTGTAAAGACTGACGAGAAGGAGGCTGCAAAAGCTTCTGCCATGGTTCTTGGCTCGTCACTAAGTGTACCTGGTGCGAATCTTAGAGGACCAACCGAGGGGCAACCAACTTTTTTGTTCCTCAAATATGTATGAAGAGCTTTAGGAGATTCTTTAAAGTGGGATATCAAACTGCTCTCATAGTTAGCTTGTGACTGGACTGCATGGGTTCTGTAGGCACGGTTGACCACTGAGAATGCTGCATAAGCAGATGATGCTGCGTTGGAATATCGTCCAAAATTTTGTCTGGCAGCTTTGTAATGGCACCAAGCTTGTTGGCGCCTATGGATAAGGCTGGTGGGTGGCCTTATGGACCAGGGGGGTTTTGGGTTCCCAGGGGGTTTCATGGGAACAAACTCATTCACAAGGCTGGTGACAACAGTAGTGAGGCAGTTCAGAGAATCTTCAGCATCAAGATCTGATAATTCATACTCCCAGTCAAATTCTCTCAATCTTGCCCGAATGGCAGGGTATCTTCCCCTCTGCCATGCTCTCTGTGGAAGGGCCGCATGCTTCCCAATGTCCTTATCAGAAGAAAATATGTAGTCAAATACTAGGGGGCAATGGTCACATCCAGGCATAGGTGACAAAACATCCAGGGATCCCACACGGTCTGGCTCTGTTGACAGGACAAGGTCTAGGATGTTGCCAGATCTTGGGAAGGTGGGGTCAGTGACCCACTGAGTAAGACCCAGAGTATTGAATGTTTCGAGAAAAATTGTCTCCATTGGTGAGCACTGCACACCTGGGCTGTCAGAACCCCAACTTAGATTAGGCAAGTTGAAATCTCCAACAATAATTACTTCCTTGTTTGAGCAAAAATCACTGATGAAGGTTGTCAACTGCACATTGTCAGCCGGAGTGTTTGATGGGGGCGATACGCAACAAGGACATAAACATTGTAAGATGATAAGCGAAATACTAACACATTGGGAAAAGGTTTCATAACAACATCAGTCATTATTTCCTTCCTCAAAAATGCACAAACACCATGTTTGTGAACTGAGCTATTTGTATCACTTCTTAATAGAACAAAGCCTGGTATTTGAACAAAAGAGTCCTTGAACAAAAGAGTGAGGGAGCTTCCACCACAAATTTTTTCACACTCTGCAAGTACCTGTGTCTGTTCTGATGTGATGAATGTAGTTGTTGCTGAATACATGTGTCATGGTCTCAATACATAAATTTGTGATGGCTTCAAGCCCCACCCAGCTGGTGTTGTATACTTTCTGCCTCCCTTGAATATGGGGCTCTCACTCATTTGTGTTCCAATGTGTGCTTTTGATTACAGTGTGTGTGCAATAAACAAGTATGGTACAAAATGATGTTATAGTTCCAGCTATTTACAATGCGAACTCCAAAACAAGCTCATCTAGTTCTTGTGAATGTGTTTGGCTTCAGCCACTTCCATGGATGACAGCAGGTGCGAGAGGCAAGTCCAGGCAAATAACAGGTCAGGGTCCTGATTGATGGCTCCATGAAGAAGTTGGTAAGAAGTTCCTCTGCACACAACCGTTAATGGGCCTCCACCAGATGAAAGAAGAGGACCTACTTAGTTAGTTAGTTAAGGGCTTTTTATAAGGCATTCTGTGCAAGGCACCTTTGCCTGCCTCTAAAGTAGAGGACCTACTATTGGTGGAAAGCTTTTATATTCTAGGGCCTTCTTCCAGTCTGCATAGTATGGCAGCAAGCCAGACAAGTCGCAGCAGCCACCTAAAATTCTCGCACCGCCAGCCACCAAAAATTTGCACCAATCTGCCATATCCCAGTGAGATAAACGCACCCATTTTTTCCACACGATGCAATGCTACCTCTCTTATTAGATAGTTAAGTCTTTATAACCATTCAGCCATTATATGTTTGGTTTTTAGTGTTATCTTTCTCGCACCAGTCTTGCAAATTCGCACCAGGTTAATAAAATTCCCACCACTCACTCCTGTCTCCAAGGGCACTCGCACCAACGAGATCTCGTCGAAAATGCTATACCTACTTTGCACACTGGGCCTTCTTCAAAGCAAACGGTGATGTCACTCAGCCTGAAGAATTATCATTCAAAAATGTATTCTTTAAGGCAATACAGACCAAGATATCTTTACTTAATTAGATAGATAGATAGATACCTTCTTAGTGAGAAATAGGTTGGGTTGGCCTTTTCTCGCTCCAAAATAACGAAAATTGAAACTCCCGCCAAACAAACCAAAGGGCACTGCCCACTCTCGCGGATAGTGGATAGTGATAAAGAAAGGCCAACACAGCCCATGGCTATGAGCGGCCATATTGTGACGTCATAACGGCGCAAAAGAATTCCTTCACATATCTTTAGCCCTGTTCCAGCTGTCAGCAGAGTTTTGTCAGCACCAATCAGCGGGCCGCGTTGCGCCTACGTCACAGGACCGTAGCCTCTCCCCGGGAACTAGTTCTAGAGGTTTTACGGGCTGACGGCCTGCTGTTTGTGCTGATGAAAAACCGTAAGTGCACGAAGTGTAGCCTAATATTTTTTAATGGTATAAAGGATTAAGTTCCCTTTGCTTACCACAAGCAAGAGGCGATTATGGCGCTGATGTTACTTTTCTGGAGGAGAGGTTAGAGGTCCTGCTGACAAAACTGTGCTGACAGGTGGAACAGGGCTTTTAATATTAAAAACTTTAACAAAGTCCTAAAAGTTAGGAGGTGTTTTGCTGTTTTGCTGTCCTCTGTTACCCTGGTTTTGCTGGTCCCCAAAGGATAAGAGACTCTTTAGGCCTAGATCTGCAGTCCTTTGTCGTTTCTTTCACAGAAAATGACCATAAATTTTCGTACATAGAATCATTTGACATAGGCGGATCGAGGGGGCAAGGGGCACGTGCCCCCCCGATCGACCCTCGGCGCCCCCTGAAATGGTCACGGCGCCCCCTGAAAGGTTGATAACGCCCCCTGAAATGTCGCTTCCCACCGCCCCCCAGGATGCGAAAGTCGGCGCCCACCGATAGGATTTGGCGCCCACCTGATAGGTTTTGGCGGTCAAAAGTGGCGCCCTCTGGTCCGGATGGTGCCCCCCTGGGAAGGTGCTCCCCGGTCGGCAATCCTGAATCCGCCTATGTCATTTGACATTTTATTTGCCCCAGGAAAAGGTCTTACAAAAGCCCTGTTCCACCTGTCAGCACAGTTTTGTCAGCAGCACCTCTAACCTCTCCTCCAGAAAAGTAGCATCAGCGCCATAATCGCCTCTTGTTTGTGCTAAGCAAAGGAAACTCAAACCTTTACACCATTAAAAAATATCAGACTGCCACCTCGTGCACTTACTATTTTTCATCAGCGCAAACAGCAGGCCATCAGCCCGTAAAACCTCTAGAACTAGTTCCCGGGGGAGAGGCTACAGTCCTGTGACGTAGGCGCAACGCGGCCCGCTGATTGGTGCTGACAAAACTGTGCTGACAGCTGGAACAGGGCTAAAGCTGAGTAAAGGACATCCTTCATAGACCCGAAGTTTTTCCTGGGCATTCGGAAAGGAAAAAACAGCTTACGTCATTAGGTATCTTGGTGCTGTTCTCTCTGTTGTTTATTGAGCGCCTTGGTTCTCTTCGCCCTTTGGTGGTAATGATTATTAAGTTTTATAAATTAACTATTATGCTATTATGAATAAGCAGTGCCTAGTGCAAATGATGGAGAACGAGAATTGAATTTTATCAATTTTGGAAGTGGTAAGTCATTATGACCGTCAAAGGGCCTGTCTGCACTCTGCAGAATGTGGCAGGCTTCTCGACGAGGTATAGGTATTTGACTTTTGAGGCATCATAAATTGAAATACCTATTGTTCCAATCGGGACATAAATTGGTTGCTGGGGCAGACTTTTCTTTTCACTGGGCCGTAAAATTTGCATTGTATACTTTCAGAAGGCCGCAAGAAATTATTAGAACCCAAATAAGTTTCATTGAAATTAAGGGAGAGGGGTTCATCAATAAGAATGCAAAAAACTGCGGACAGCTTTAAAACTTTGTCACTGTAATGTTTAGACCCTAATTTTCCCCTGTCAGCTGTGATAAACTTGAACAAACCTCAGTGTGGAAAAGTGGAGGGTGCATGTGGTATTTTCAACAAAAATGATTGATAATTTTTTTAAGCCAGAAGCGGTCACCAGAGCCCGATGGAACTTCTTTGGTGTTCGAGTGGCTAATCACTGGAACTTGCTACCAAGCTCAGTGTTGTCGGCTCCCACTGTCAACTTTTTCAAAGCTCGCCTCATATACCAAGTTCCTGAACTAGACTTTTCAGGAGTCCCCCCTTTCCCCCATGGCCCATAAAGTTTTCTTGTGGGCAAAACTCAGTTTCCTTTCCTTGAGTAAGACCTAGTTGAGTTACCCTTATATTTGAGCCTGTCAGAGATTCGGAACCAGCAGGCCGGAGTGGCCCTCGTTATCCGAAATTGTTAGGTTAGGTTAGGTTAGGTATAATTGAACTTTCTAGTTTAGGTCATTGCCATTTGTGTGCTGCATTGATATTTCCGAAACTCATTTGGATAGGAAATTTTTAGTGTAGTTGTTTGGGTTTTTGAAATAGCACGTGCCATATTCTGTCACTAGTGAAAAATATCAGAATGATTATTACTGCTTGATTTTTATAAACATGGTTGTTTTTGGTGCAATCAAAAAGTGTTACTATTATCATTATTTTCATTGATAATTTAACTTCAAATAGCTATAAGGGAGCAAGGTGTGCATTTATTTATGTCCTTCCTTGTACTTAAAGCTGTGCCCATAAGGATGCTGAATCATATTCATGTGAATAGGTGGTCCATACAGAAGGTGTTTATATCTTCTGTTTCCAGCATATTAGTGCTTGAAACCACACACATTTATCTTTATTGTCACACTTGCAGAGGTTGAAGAAAGCCACACATGTACCCACAGACGTCCGCAAGTCGAGGACAGACAGACTACCAGGGGTGGAGACAAAATATTCAGTACCTATCCTTTTTGGAGCAACGGCAAAAATGTACCTCAACCCAGTGCTGAACACACAAATCGGGATAAAATTGATCGATCGCCTGTCACTATTTTGCCACAAAAATATTGGTGTTGTGCGATCGCGATTTTGTGATCACGGAAAATGATTTCAAACTCAAATAAAAATTCTGTGATCGCTTATTCCGCGGTCGGCAATGACGGTACGTTTGTATTTGTGATAAAAGCATTAACCCACTATACCTCCATGAACTAATAATACACTGGGGCCCTCCTCACAGGCCGGAGCTTAATAAATATATAGGGTAAGGAGACCGGACAGAATAACTGGCGTGCTAATCCAAACCTGTGCAGAGGGAGAGAAGGTTGCTTAAGTTAGGATTTTGGATCACAGACGGAAAATCGCGGAATTGGGGGTAAAAGACACCCCGCCGTCGTGGCATAGCTTAGAATTAGATACTAATTCCGCGATCGTTTTTGGGTATTATAAAATCGTGCAATCACGGACTAAACCTACATGATGCCTACTACTGCCTAAACCAAGGTGTTGGTGTTCCGAGCAGGAATCATCGGTAAAAATAGGGTTCATTTCACGAATGCATTACTCTATCGATGGCTGCGTGGCAATGAGTGCAACACATTTTTTATTGACTTCTACTCGTGTGCTTTATCTGTAAAAAAATAATTTTATGTGCAAGGCTTTTCTGTAGAGTTCATGACCTTGACCCAGTTCGGTCATCCCCACTAACAGAGCTTTGGATGGCAGACTGAGGCGATATCTGATATCGCCTTGTGACACTTGCATAGTTGTGTTAAACCAATGGAGATGTGTGTCACTGCATAGTTGCATTGTTTGTATGGTTGTCTGACCTCTGAGTCCCGTCCAGGATTTGCCGACCCCTGGTCTGACAGAAACTCTTCTGTCTAGTAAACCCTCCACGTCCCTTCTATGTTTTCACGTGAAATCGTTGACGCACGTGTTGTGGTGGCGTGGCGCCGCTGTGTGGGGAGGCCAGATGCCTGTGACTGTCTTGTTTCTGGTCGCAGGTGTGATTGCCAGTGTCCCGGCGAGGTGCCAGTCCCGGCGTGCGGCGATGACAGAACGGGACAGTGCCGGCGGAGATGGCGGCACTGAGTCGGAGGAGTTTCAGCGCGGCTCTGTGGTGCGTCTCACCATGCACAACTTCCTCACCTACGATGATGTGACCGTGCACCCGGGACCACAGCTCAACTTGGTGATTGGCCCCAACGGGTCTGGCAAGTCGAGCCTGGTGGCCGCTCTGGTTCTGGGCCTGGGTGGTGGTCCCGAACACCTTGGGCGCGCCAAAAGGTGTCACACTTCATCAAAGCAGGTACTGATGAGGCGTGCATAGAGCTGGAATTGTTTGAAAGTGGTGGCAATCACGTCGTTAGGCGCACTATTCAGAAGAGCAACAAGTCGATATGGATGTATGGAGGAAAGGTGATACCACTGGAGAAAATCAAAGAGGTTGTAGCCAGGCTGAACGTGCAGGTGGGTAACCTGTGTCAGATCCTGCCGCAGGAGAAGGTCCAGGAGTTTGTGCGTCTGGACGCCAAAGGTCTTCTGCAGGGAACGGAGCGGGCTGTCGGCTACCCGGGTATGGCCGACGACCACCAGATGCTACAGTCAGCTGATGACGACCAGGAAAAGCTCAGCGAACAGATCGCTCAGCACACCAACGCCATGGAAAACAAGGACCACGACATCGCTACACTGCAACCAGTCGTGGACAACCAGCGGAAACGACAGAAGTACGAGACAGCTGTCCAGACATTAAAGCAACGCCGCGCTTGGATCCACGTAGACAATGAACGCGAAAAGCTAAGCCGGCTTAAAACTGCCAAGAAGGCGAGTGAACACAAGTTAAACCAGTCAGTGAAGGGCTTGGAGCCTCTAAAAAAGAAGACCGATCTGTGCAAGAAGGATGCGGCCGCGTTTAAGCTGAAGCTGGAGACTCGTTCGCGGGACTTAGGGCGTGCATCGCAGCCGCTGGAGCCGCTTCACGCCCGAGTGGAGGCGGCTGAAGAGGAAATGCAGCGGCTGCAGCGCAAGCAGCAGGAGCGCGCGCTGCGGGAGCTCGACCGTGGCAAACGTGCCGCCGCGCTCCGCCAGAAGCTCCAATATATCGAGACTGAGCTGGCCCAGCAGGAGGAGGTGGGCGAACAGCTTCTGGCTGAGATCTCTGCATGTGAAACGGCGCTGCGCCGGCTGGTGGCACGTAATGACGAGTGCCAGGCTGGGGTAGATAATTGCTTGCGCGAACAAGAACGGCTGCACGGTACGCTGAGGGGTCTGAAGGCCCAACTAGATCGTGTACAGAGTGTGGGCCACCAGAGACTGGAGCTTCTGCGGCGGCGCAGGGACGCTTACAACGCTGTCATGTGGCTGCGCCAGAACGCCGACCAGTTCCAGCACACTGTGTACGAGCCGATCGTCCTGCTGCTGGACATGCTGGACACCAAGTATGCTCGATACGTACAAGCCGTCATCCCGTTCACGGACATGTATGCCTTCACGTGCGAAAGCCGAGACGACATGAACAAGTTCCTGCGCGAAATCCGTGACAAGCAGAAACTGCGCGTTAGCTGCGTGCTCTCTGACCCGGCGCTGCCGCTGAACTCATTCCGACCCAACCTCTCCCGCGATCAGATCCGCCGTCTTGGTTTCACTCACATTGTCGGCGAACTCTTCAACGCGCCGGAGGCCATCCGCCGATACTTGTACAAAACCCACCAGCTGCACAACATCCCCGTGGCCGATGTAGATGCGAGCACAGCCAGGCGAATCGTGGACAACACGAGCGGACAGAAGGGCCTGAACAGGTTCATGGTCGCTGGAATGTCTTACAGCTCGGGCCGGTCCAAGTACAGTGGCGAGGAGTGGGTCAGCTCGTCGCCGATCGGTGAAGCCGACGAAATCCTGACGGTGACCACCGACAGGCGGCGGGAGACGCAGCTGCTGACCGAGATCGCCGAGATGGAGCAACAGTATCAGGCGATGCAGGAGCGGCTGAACTCGGCGCGTGACGTGGCGCAGGATGTGGCGCGGCAGCTGGACCAGCAGCGGACTGCCAAACAGGAGCTGACCGCGCGCCGCGACCAGCGGCGCAACCTCGAGGGCAAGCGGCGCGTGGCACAAGTCTCGCTGAGGGATTGCGAGGCGCAGGCGTGCGACGTGGAAGCGTTTGCGGCCGAAACGACGGCGCGTGTGCAGGACAAACTGGAGGATGTCCGCGAGCTGCAGGCCGAAATGCTCAAGATCTGCACTGCCTGCCAGGGCGTGGTTTTGGAGCGCGAGGCCATCCGCGTGCAGCACGACCTAGCCGCGCGGCAGGCGGCCGATGCGGCGCGAGCCTACGAGGAGGCTAACGCCGCGCTGGAAGAGGAACGAAGGGAAGTGGAGGCCGCCGCCGCCGCCTATACAGAGCAGAAGGAGGAGCTGACCCGGCAGCGGAGTTCGGCTGTGCAGCTGTGCGGCCTGCCGGACGACGAGCGGCTGCAGGCTCAGCTGGAGCGACGCTTCAGCCATGTGGCCTCTCTGACTTTGGAGGAGGTGGAGAGGGCGCTGGGCGAGAAACAGGCGCTTGCTGCCATGCTGGGCGAAGAGGATGGGGATGCGCTGCAGAGGTACGAGTTTTTAAAGGCGGACAGGGCGCGTATGAAGGCGGCACTAGACGAGCTGACGGCGCGGCTGCAGCGAAAGCGCACTGATGTCGCTGGGGTGAGACAAAAGTGGATCACCGCTCTGGAGACCATCGTAGAAAATGTAGACAAAGAGTTTAGCCGGTTCTTCAAGGAGATGGGCTGCGCCGGCGAGGTGACTCTTTCGCGTGGCAATGGTGACGGCCAGCAGGCGGGCGAGTTTGGCATCTGCGTGCGCGTCAAGTTCCGTGCCGCTGAGCCGCTGTGTGAGCTGTCCGGCACCCACCACAGCGGCGGCGAGCGCAGCGTGGCCACCATGCTCTACATCATGGCGCTGCAGCAGCTGCGCTCCACCACCGTACCCTTTCATGTGGTAGACGAGATCAACCAGGGTATGGACGCGCAGAACGAGCGGCGTGTGTTTGACCTAGTGGTGCGGGCGGCGTGCCAGCGCGATGGCGCCCAGTACTTCCTGATCACGCCCAAGCTGCTGCCCAACCTCAAGTATCCGGCGCGTGGTCTGACTGTACTCTGTGTCTTCAACAGTCCCTCCATGCTGTCGCACACAGAGTGGGATTTGGACACCTTCATTCGCCGCCGTCGCCGGCTGGGCCGCGCTGGAGCTACCCCTTAACTGCGCTGAGGGCGTGTGTTACCCACACTGCCCGCGCTGAGGGTGTGTGGTACTCGTGCTGGAGCCACATGTTACCGCGCTGCTGCTGTACTGAAGCCTTCGTTTCGTAGAACCGTGTGGAAACTCGCGAGCTAAGCGTGATGGTGTGTTAAATCACTGCCTTCTCGTGCCTTGACTGGACTCCGTGAATTTAGTGACGCGGCCAATTTGTGTGTGACTGTCCGCTGTATTTGTACACTGTGATGATGCATGACTAGGCCTATTCCGTTCAGTGGTTTGTGAGCACTTGCTGGCGTTTTCCCTGCCTTTGTTGTACCTGATGCAGCTAACCCGGGCTGCATTTCACTGTAAACTCAGACCATGATCAGTCGTTTGCATTTTGAGCTGTAGGCTCTCGGGAATTTGTTAGCGTCGAGTCTGCTAAAAGTTGTGTACTCTGGCATTGAGCTTTTGTCGTGGTTCATTGTTGATGAGTGAATTTATCTTACTTTAATGGACGTTATGAACGAGCTGATATACTTCTCTCTCTCTCTCTCTCTCTCTCTCTCTCTCTCTCTCTCTCTCTCTCTCTCTCTCTCTCTCTCTCTCTCTCTCTCTCTCTCTCTCTCTCTCTCTCTCTCTCTCTCTCTCTCTCGCCCTCGCCCTCGCCCTCGCCCTCGCCCTCGCCCTCGCCCTCGCCCTCGCCCTCGCCCTCGCCCTCGCCCTCGCCCTCGCCCTCGCCCTCGCCCTCGCCCTCGCCCTCGCCCTCGCCCTCGCCCTCGCCCTCGCCCTCGCCCTCGCCCTCGCCCTCGCCCTCGCCCTCGCCCTCGCCCTCGCCCTCGCCTCGCCCTCGCCCTCGCTCCCTCTCTCTTCTCTTTCTCTCTCTCTTCTCTCTCTCTCTCTCTCTCTCTCTCTCTCTCTCTCTCTCAGGTAGGTGTAGAATTTTCAGGCTCGATTTTGATATTCTTCCATACAGCGTCGGTATCATGTTCACTTAGGGCAGTATGAGATGAGTGCTTAGTTGGCTGATTGTTCAGGACCGAGGACGATTGAGTGTAGAGGGTCATTTTGTAATCGCTGGAGAGGTGCAGAATACATCGTTTCATATTAATGCTGAGGTCTGCTGGCTTAGCGCAGAGAATGAAGGAATGAAGTCGACTAAGGTGGTCCACTGGCCAATGACCAGAGGGCAACCGCGAAGCTGACTTGCCGCTTTTTTCGTGATGGGTAATGTAATATTTTTCAGAGATGTTATGCCAGATGGGAGGGTTTAGTTCCAACGATGACTGCTGACAGCGACCTTCAGAATCCAGGCTTCGGCTTACACGGCGTTGATTCCACAAGTCCGGGGGAGCTTGGAATGCAAACGTTTCTCACGCTCCTGTTGTCCATCTAGACTGGTCATACAAAATGTAGTTTTTCCTGCATCACCGACCTTCCGTTTCTTGCCCTACTTGTGCACGTATTACTGGAGGCTATGCCTTGAACTAGCAAATCTTCAAATTTATATTGGGCTTGAGTCCCTATATCCTCGTCCCTGGGCCCTCAAGTTTGTCCTTTTCTCAGATCCTTACATTCTTGCCCCATATCATCAAAATATTATTAGTCCCATTAGATGTCTTCGCCTCCAGGACCTCAAGTTAAATTTATCCCCGTAGTCTCAGATCCTTGCCCCGTCCTATCTTCAGATTCATCTAGTATTCGCCTACCATCGCCCCTAGGCCTTCAGGTCCCTTGTCCTTATATCCTGACCTTGCCCCATAATAGCATCTAAATCCTCTTAATGTCATGTCCGCGTATCCTAATCCCGGAGCCGTCAGTTTCCAACCATCGTGGTGTTCTTGCCTCTCGTCTTCAGTTTCCCCTAACTTCCCTATATCCTCGTTCCTCAATCATAATTTCATAGACGTAGGCATTTAGTGGCACCGGATTAGATTAGCTGGTTAACCCGGGCTGGGCTCTTCTCGTACACACCACCGCAAGGTCGAACCCCCCCCCTACTAAATAATATTCGGCATGATATTGTACGGTCCTATGATCGTGGCAAGGTCATTTGCATATCATTCGACTCCTTGAGTCTTGCTGCTAAGTAAGGTAAGTTTTACGACTGTATCTTGTTTCGTTCAAAAGATATAGGCACAAACAATTTCTAAAACAATGACCTTTGGTGACGTCTGGTGACATTGGCATTGAACTGACCTGAAAATGGATGACCGTCCGGATTTTTATTTCAAGAGCTTTCGAGGGATACTTTAACAATTGATCCAGCTGTTCTAGAAACCGGGTACACCCTGATTTTGTCAGCTTCATTTCAGAAGAACAGAAGTGCCTGACATGGGTTTAGCAGTGACGTCATATCCTGCATCAAAGATTATACTCGTCATAGCAGTGACGTTGACCTGACCTGACCTGACCTGATGTCAGTTTTTTCATAAGTTGTGAAATTGACCATACTAGAGGCTTTTAAAGCGTTGCGTGTCTCATTCGAATCGGCTCAGAATCATTCGCGAAAAAACAGAGAGGTGCGATCGGACCCCCCCCTGCTGGTTATTAAGCCTAGAATTATTTCAGCCCGGAAAATGTACGGACACCTTCCTAATTGGCTAACATTCCAATGCCCGAGCGGTGGCAGGTATCAATCATGACTTTTTAGACGTAGGTAGTTGTAGGACGTAGGTATTGAGCGGCATCAAATTCTACTAACTGGTTAAGATAAGATTTTTCAGTCGGCGAAAAGAAACCGATACCTTCCAGTAGCTGGTTAACACCCGCCCCGATGGGCTTCCGAGCCGCCTTCGCCCTGGTGGGGGTGCTCAAACAACCCCCCTCCCCCCGCCCTCCTCAAACTCGGCCCATAAAGCGCTCGGGATAGCGCGAACGCTAGTGGATAGCTCATACAATTTTTAAGAAACTACATCTGTCACTTTTTGGCTCAGGTCAATAGGGAGGTCATGATAGATCAAGGGTGACATGTTATAGAAGAGTTTCTGGACTCTAACGTCTGATAGAATTGAGTCAGAATTAATTTTTCGGCACCTTTCGCTCCCTCTCGTTACGGCAATCGAACGATGTATGATATGACTATACTAGGTCAAAACATAAAAATGACCTTACCTGAGGTCAGGTCAGGGTCACTATACGTCTGATCTATCGTAGTCAATATGCATATCAATCAACTCGCAATAACAATCGAAACGTGATGGCATGAAAATAAAAGCTTTATCGTTATTTCCTGCAAAGAAAAATCTGGAAATCCTGTTTAAGTAGCCCTAGATGACCTCTCAGAGGTCACAGGTCAAAAATGATAAGATGAACCTGGAAAGGGACCCAGGATAGTACGATTTGCAGAATATAAAGGGATTATCAGCCGTATCTACATGAATACAGCCCAATTCCTGTTTCCCCATGCATTTCCAATGGAGAGGTCATGATCCGTATCTGATCCTAGGTCATCGATATAAAAATACTGGAATGTATTTTGTAGCACTCGGTGGCCTCATTATGTGGTATAACTTTCAATCCGATAGATTCCCTCATTTTTTACTTGTGCCACCTTAAACATTTTTGGGGATGAGGTCTCTTAACTTGCACTGGTGACCTGACCTGAGATGACCTGGACTTAAATTTTTGGAACATATGCAGAATGGATCAAGGGTAAGATGCACCAAGTACGGTGGCGCTTCACGCCGCTTTTTTGCCGCCGGAAAAACCCGAGGAGGATGTTCAAATACCCCCACCGCACCGGGGCAAGGGCTAAGCTTACTTTCCGATGCCTAGACGGTAACAGGTATCAATCAATCATGAGTTTTGCTTCATTGCGAAAAACCTAGTTAATGTACGCCTTAAACCCATGCCACCGCCCAGACAGTGGCGGATCCAGGGCTTCACTTGTGGAGGGTTGAGCCTTCTCCGCCATAGCCGCGGAGCAGCCTCCGGTTTTTTATTAGGGCCACTCCCAACAGGCACACTTGCCCAATTGCAGGGAGTACCTATTGGCGTGGGTGTTTAAGGATCCTATCCACCGTGTCAGATCGGACACGGAAGGCGGTTTCCGCCGTGGGGATTGAACCCACGTTAATCCATGCTATCCGATCCGTAGACTGGCAACGAAGCCACTAGGCCACCCCCGGTTAAAGAGTTTCTATAGGCATTCTGACATTTCGGCGGGGTGGGTTGCCCCCCCCCTTGTATATGCAACTGCGCTCAATGCATGGACATCTTGCTGACCATACTTCGGTCCGCCTTTGTCAGTCTTTGAGATGGTCCGCATGTGTCCACGAGGCGAGGAGTCACTCCTCGCGTCAGGTGAGGATTCACTCCTCGCTTGACGACGGTCAAGGACCGAGGCGTTGCGTTTGTCTCATCCCACGCTCTTTACCTTTTACCGCTTACCGTGTCTTAGCCTTTTTGGCTTTTTAGGGTTTAATCGTTTTAGTTTCTGGACTTTTGGATCTTTTACCTTTTTGGTGTGTCTTCGTCTTAGATTTTAGCTCTTTGGGTTCTTTACCGACGGGTGAGTTATAAGTCTTTTAGCGCTTCTGTTCTATTATCTTTTTAGGGTACAAGGTCACACCCACAACACTCTTCGTTTCTGCGTTATTTTGGGGAAAACCAGGAGGGGAGGGGACGAATTTCTTGCTGGAGAAAACTCGAGAGAAGCAGATGGTCATCCATTCTCATATCCTGCGTTGCGTCGTGATCTCGCTTCCTTAAGTTTGCTCGTATCCGCCACTTCTGTCTTAATCGTCAGCAGGAAACTCCCAAACACTCGCTCCCCCCAGGTCAGCGAACTACTGCCCAGATTTCGGAACCAGCTATCCAACAATGTTGGTGGCAAAAGTTAGATCAAGTTGGTGGCAAAATTGTGCGCATTTGCGACACTGTGCTTGCCTCGGCAGGGGAAGCTGATGCTCTGTTTTCGAGACTAATTTTTTAGTATTCCGAAGTTTTTAAGATCTTTTTTACATATCGAGGACATAGAGCTTTCGGAAAATAATCCACTACCGTTGTCAATATCAGCATTTTTGGTGAAAAACGTAGGGGAAAGTGGGGGAATTCGGACCACTTAATTTCGAAACACTCTAAAAATGTTTTATTTTTCTTTATTTAGATACAATTAGATTATGTGTTGTCGACAGCCGGACATTTAGGTACAGCTCTGTGTAGTCAGATTTTGTGAAACTGAACTCATTTTTTATGGAAGTGACAAAAGATGAGACAATGTCAATTTTATCGTCAAAAATCACGGGGTAAATCGGACCACCCCTGGTCCAAATTACCCCACCGCTGCTTCAGGTCATCCAGCCTAACATTGTCAGCATAAGCATATAGATACGCACCTTTTTGGGGTTAAAATGAAACAAGGCTTGTTGAATCAAACACTGTGCTTGTATAAATCACTAGAAAAAATCACAGGATTTTTAGTGCAGTACGAAACTACCGTATGGTCTATCTATTTCACACAGCCCACACATCACAGGATTATTTGTACAAGAAAGTACTTCGGTAAACATGTACCTTTTCACGTTGAACAGTATATCCGTGTCCATCCGGTCTCATCGCGATTGAAAATCCTGTGCGGCGGAAATTGTTTACTGTCTAGCTCTTTCTCTAACGCGTTAAAAAACTTCCCCACCGTGACACTGTTGAACGCCCTCGCCTTAGCTGCAGATGTCGCTTCCGGTACTCTGAGTGCAATGTTTGGATTTCGCCCCCAAAATCCCTCCAGCCAGTCCTTGCCTGTGGGACCAGTTTCTCTGTTGAAGTTGTGCGTTATATAATTTCTTTTTGCCAACTGAAATGCCAAGAAGTGGAAATCCCTTTGTATCAATCTAAAGAAGCATGCTTCCATTTTAACCCTGGCCCCGGTGGGGGTGTTTGAACACCTCCTTGGGTTTTTCCGGCGGCACGAAAAACAGCGGAGCGAAGTGCCGCTGTACTTGGCATGTCTTATCCTGATCCATTCCACTGATTCATTGATCTAACTTTCCTCAAAATTTTAAGCTTGGGTCATCTCAGATCAAGGCATCAGTGCAGGTCAAGTGACCTGCCGGATATACTTTTTTCTGGATGGCGTCTGGAAATTGTAAGTTCCCTTCACATGCCTCCTGAGTGTAGACTTTGACACATTTTGTGACTGCGCTGCCTTTTGATATCCCGTTTTACCTGACTTTACCATACTTACGGCAGCTGCCATATTTTCATCGGTCCACTGCGGACCTTTCGTATTTTTTCTGTACATCCGTGGCATCGCTGAAAACCAGACAACCAATATCGCTTTCAGTTTTCTCGTCAATAAATACCAACACTTATTTCCTATTTGCCACATTTGGACATTGGGGTAACCCGGACTACCTGTGGTCCAGACTACCCCATATTGAGTTTTTGGAAACAGCTTGTCGCCGTGGGAAATAAATTCCGGTTATTACAATAAAAGCTATAAATTCCAAAAGGCTACACTAAATTGCCCCAAAAGCACCGAATGATATTTGCAAACATTGTAAAATGTCATCAAAGAGATGTCATTTCATGACCACTTATTTAAGATGAAAAATGCAAAAATCAAAATTTGTTACCTGGAGGTTTTCTCCTGCGTCGCAGTTCAACTAAGCTAAAAATGAAAGTTACCCATCCGACGACAGATGTAGATTACGTCTTTCCCACCAGGTGACAACATTAGAAAATGCGGTAACAAGCAGGGCATTTTTAAGGAAAAGTCAGTGGGGGGGGGGCATTTCTTGTGCTGGCCATTATAGTGTCTTCAGAGGAGCAAGACCCCATTTTGAGGGGGTTTAATAAAACTTAGACCGTTAGTGTTAAAAAAGCTTCTGAATTTTTTTTTATTCCATGTCTAGAGATTATAGATGCTGCCCAGGGCTGCCAGGTTTTTTCAGCGGAAAAGATCAAACCGAGTTAGAAAAAGGGCCAAAGACGGATAAAATTTTATTTCCCTTAAAATAGCCTAATAAACACCACACAAGCCAGATTTGAGGCTAAAACGACCCCTAGCGGTAGTCATAAAACCACAGAAAAAGTGACTTGTATCACTGTTTAAAACTAGTTGTTGACAGTTTGATATTGACTTGACCCAATATTTCTAGCACACTACCCATCTAATAGGAAGCCAGGGGTGCCCTTCCAACCCCGCGTGGCCATCGAATGATTTTATCCACATAACTAGAACATTTTTTGGGATCATCAATCACCCTCCCCCCACTTTTTGACCGACAATTTCTTGATCTCAGTCAAAATGGGAGTAAACCGGAAAGTTGTAAAACCAGCCGCTGCAGAAGGCAACGAGGAGCCCAAATTCGAAAAGTTTTTGGTCCTAACGTGGAAAGTTTGGTGTCAGCATCAGGTTGAAGTTTGGCTGGCCCCCTCACTTTTTGCCGGTATTTTTATAGTTTATTTAAGACGTATAGACGTATAGACGTTTATTTAAGAGCACAATAATAAATAAAAAGGCTAAGTATAAATAAATAAAAAGGCTATAAATAAAAGGCTCCCACCTCATACCGCCACACCAGCAACCAGTCTTACGCACTTTGACTACACTGTGTCCCGTTTAATCCACAAACGAGCTATTAGCGCTGACAACTGACTGCGTGTGAAATGAGAGCATCATGCAATGTCACGGTACTGGCTGGGATGTGGGGGTCCGGTCGGATAGAACAGAATGTTTGATTGGTTGTAGGCCAACGTTCATCTCCAGCGTTGTGATTAGTTGATGCTGAGGCTGCTTTGCCGGGATTTCCCGTAAGTACGCGCTTTGTTTCGCCTTCGCACGATGGAGTAGACAGCCACGGGTGGAAATTTTTAACACAAATTTTGTTGATTGGCAATTTGGGACCACAAATAGAACACAATTATACTTATCGGTTTGTGTTCTGTCTTATTTTCGTTGGGCATTTGGTCAATTTTAAGTCATCTGTCTATTTCACTGGGGGGCCAATTTCCGGGCACTGGGGGGGGCATTTCGGCCGACTGGGGGGGCAAATGGCCCCCCCGTTAATATGTTAAAAATGGCCTGGTAACAATGGTGTGTCGAATTACCCTGGTGGTCCAGATTCCCCCACTTTCACCTACTTTGAAATTTCGTTGGTGACACTCAAACACTTATTTTACCTCTGCTGCTGTCATAGCCTTCCCAGTCCCAATTTTTAGAAGCTGCTCCACTGGCACAGTAGGTTAGAGCCTAAAGCCAGAGCCGGCAATGAAACAACATTCACACACACACACACACACTCATATGCGCACTCCAGCGACTCCCATTAATAATCTTTTGTCGCCAGACAGAAGTGAATAGGCTATTACACTTCAAGAATCGTGTTCCCCTAGGCCTAATTTTGAGCATTTTCTACAAAAAATGCAGATAATGTTCACTGTAATGGATTTGTAGCTCCCCAGCCGGCTATCATCTGTGAATATGGCAGGCCGGGGTGCTGTGATCGGCGCTGCGCTGGTGATGTGGGTCAATCCAGAAGAAACAAACCGGCGCTGGGTGACGTCGGTTTGTTTCGCTGCCGGGGTGCAGTTTACTGAGGTTGTCAGGCTTGCTGGCAGCTGAGATGAACCTTTTTTTCGGGTACTAGTGCAATTTTCCGGAATCTATTCCTGAATGTCCGGTTAAAACACTTTATTTAATTTTTTATTTTTTATTATTGCCCGGCATTCTATTTTTTTCTTTTTTTCTCTTCCTGACGATACCTTATTGTCCCCAGGGAACCATGCGATTGCTCAGAAGGCACCGAATTTCTGCATCGCTCGAACTTAGCTGTCGTGTGCCTGCCACTGCCCCCTTACCGGTCGCCTCCGCGCCGGAGCGAGATCCCCTCCCCTGCGTTCGGTTGTGGGTGCCCGTTTTTTACCGCTATTTTCATCACTCGCCTGATTGTATTCCATCACCATGTTTCATCCCACTTTTATGTGTTTGGTTTTATTCCATATGTACCAGTGTACGAAATACATGTATGGATACAAAATAATAGACGGATATGTTCTGTGGATTATGTGAAAAATGACGCGGCTTCTTTTACACTTTGTGTCCATTAACTTTCTCACATTTTCACATCCAACGTTATGACAATAAATGCTCGCCTAAATAGTAGCCCTAAATCTCTCACCCCGAAAACGACATGTGGTAACACGCTTATCCCAAAACCTGCTCCTCACGTTAGCAAAGATCCGCAGATATCTCCAGGCCAGACACTGCGGCGCAGTATGGTTGTAGGCCCGACACTGCGGCACAGCTTAGCCGCAGGTCAGGGGCGGACGCAGGAGCGCCGTTTGGGGGGGCACCTCAGGGCAATTGTAAAAACAGCGTTGTTTAGGAAAATCGGCCAAAAATTCGCCGTTTTATGGGCAATGGCCCCTTGCCCCCCCCCCCTGTACGCTCGCCAGTGACTGCGGCACAGTATAGCTGCAAGTTTGACACTGCGGCACAGTATGGTCGCAGGCTCGAAACTTGGCACAGTATAGCCGCAGGCTCGACACTGCGGCACAGTATAGCTACAGGTTTGATACTGTGGCACAGTAAAGCCACACACTCAAAGGCGGACGCAGGGGTGGGGGGGGGCATTCCGCCATGGCCCTCCAAAGCGCTGGAGGGGGGCCAAGCTACCTTTTTGCCCCCAAACACCGAAGAAATTTTTGAAAAAGGTGTTTTAACTAGGCACAGTATCGCTTCAGGCCAGAGACTGCGGCACAGTGTAGCTGCAGGCCAGACACAGCGGCACAGTATAGCTGCAGATCAGACACTGCGGCACAGTACAGCCACAGGCATAAGCGTCGCCGCCGGCAAAAAAGTGGGGGGGGCAGCCAAACTTCAAACTGACGCTGACAAAAAACTTTCCATGTTTAGACCAAATACTGTTCGAATTTGGGCTCCTCGTTGCCTTCTGCAGCGGCTGGTTATAACAATGTCCGGTTTTCTCCCATTTTGACTGAGATCAGAAAATTTTTGGCCAAAAAGTGGGGGGGCCGGGCCCCCACTGCCCCCCGGTGGCGACGCCCCTGGCCACAGGCTTGATACTGTGGCACATTATAGCTGCAGGCGTGACACTGCGGCACTGTACAGCTGCAGGTTCGACACCAGGGGCGCAGCCAGAGCTTTGATATGGGGGCACACCAACTTTGAGGGGCACCCCGGGAGAAAAAGGGCACTTTTTAACGTAACCTAAAAACGCACTATATCTTTCCTTTTATCATTTTTTGACGCCTTTGGTTCCAGAAATAATGCAAATCAAGCACTGAAGTAGAAAGAAACTCGATTAAAACCGAACAAAAGTATCATAAAAATGTCATGGAAGTAGCCAAAACACGACTGTTTCGGATACATTTAAGGACAAATTAGCCAACTCATGTAGTTCTTAACATCAGAGAAATAAGCAGAGCCTGTGATATCTGTCACCATGTGCAAGCAAAGACATATTGGAGTCGAAAATTCATGTATTATGCCCAATGGTTTTGTCGGGACGAGTGAGCCCTGTTTGAACGCAGATTAAGTTGCTCGCCTCCCACAGTGGCCGTGGGAGGAGGAGTGGCATAGTGTCTTTGGAAGAATCGAATTTTAGCTGCCGGAATAATCTGGGAGATACCTTTTCAACGCGTTTATAAAGTTCCATATTTTCAAGGATTGTTCCTAGTTAAGAGTAAAAAAGGTGAACAGGCCGGTAGTTTGGATGGGGATGGTGTGACAGGGCTGAAAATTGTGAAAATTGGTTCTTCATTTAAATTGATTAGTAGAAATGCTGGTTTAGGGGACTGTGCTCTGAGTTCAGATGCACATGCCTTTTTATCATCCCTCCCCAGAATCCATTATAATAAGCAATTTATGTAACCAGGGGTGCCCAGGCATCACAAGCCGTTTTAGCGATGCTTCATTCCTCGTTACCCCCATTTTACAAGGGGAGTTTTCATTTTGTTCTTATTCCCCATCTTTTCAAGAATAGCTTTGGGCCCCCTAGTGTGGATCAGAGCCCTCTAGAGCAGCTTCCCCCATCCTCCCAGTTGTGCCTCCAGGGACTAGACTAGCTCAGTGACCCCAGAGATGGGGTCATCAGACTAGTTCAATGGGCCCCAGATAGGCTCATAGGGCCTTGAACCAGCCCAAGGAGCCCCAGAAGAGTTTAAGGTGCCTGATCACATCAAGGGGCCTCAGGCCAACTTAAGGAGCTCTCTCAAGCTCAGCGCCCAGATCAGCTCAGGGTACCCCCAGAACACAGATCCGCTCTTGGGCCCCAGATCAGCTCTTGGGGCCCCAGATCAGTTCAGGGGCCTCAAGTCAGGTCAGGGGGCAAGATCAAGTCAGGGGCACCTAATTAGCTCAGGGATCCCTCACCAGCTCGGGGCCCAATCAGTTCAGGAGCCCCAGAGCTGCTCAGGGGACACCAGATCGGCCCATAGGGCACCAGATCAGCTTCGGGGATAACCAATCAGATCAGTGGTCCCCGACCAGCTCGGGGCCCAGATCAGCTCGGGGGTACCAGATCAAGTCAGGAGGCATTTAATCAGCTCAGGAGCCCCATGCCATCTCAGAGGCCCTCATCAACCTCTGTGGGCCCAGCTCAGCTCAGGGCCTTAGACCTGCTCAGGAAATCACGTTATTAACCCAAGAGGCCCAGGTCAGCTTAAAGGGCACCATGTTAGCTCATGGGGCACCAGACTAGTTCAGAGGGAATCAGATGGGCTCAGGAGACACACTGATGACTCAGGAGGCACCAGATCGACTCAGGGGCATTATAATAATTATTGGGGCTTATCGACGCACCAACTGCCGGTCAATGGCGTCGCCAACTCTTTCCCTGTTGGAGGGTTGCTCGGGAGCCAGCTTGTCCTTGTTCGGAAGCCGCCGGGCCTTGAACCCGGGTCGGTGCGTGGGACGCGCTGCCACCACTACCGCCTTCAGGGGCATTAGTTCAGCTCAGGGGGAAATATGTCTGCTCAGGGGGCACCAGATCAATCAGCTCAATGGGCAAGATCAAGCCAGGGGCACTAAATCAGCTCAGGGATCCCTCACCAGCTCGGGACCCAATCAGTTCAGGAGCCCTAGAGCTGCTCAGGGGACACCAGATCGTCCCATAGGGCACCAGATCAGCTTTGGGGACACAAAATCAGATCAGTGGTCTCCGACCAGCTCGGAGCCCAGATCAGCTCCGGGGTACCAGATCAAGTCAGGAGGCCTTAACCTTCGCCCGGGTGGGGGTCTTTTTAGACCCCCCTCGGGTTTTTCCAAAGTGACCAAAAAACGGCGGTGCGCAGCGCCGCCAAGCTTAGTCTACCTGTTCCTTCATCATTCTTACATCTTTACTGAAAATTTTAGCTCAAGGTCATATCAGGTCAGGTCACCAGGCCAGGTGAAATGACCTCACCTCAAAAATGCTTAGGACCGCATAACTAAAAGAAGGGCTAATCAATCAAGTTGAACCTCATACCACATATTGGGCCCACCAGGAGCTACAACATTTGTTCCGGGATTTTTTATATTGGTGACCTAAGGTCATGTGCAGAGTATGACCTCCCCATTGTAAATACATGGGGAAAATCACTAAATGAGCTTTTCTCAGTAAGTATGGATGGAATCAACTTCAAACATTGGTTACGGCTTGCTCTTAGCCCATTTTCGAAGTGGATGCCAAACATTTTGACTTGTGACCTTTTAAAGGTCACCTTAGGTCAAATAAGCATTTTTTTGTGTTTTACTCTATAAATTTTGAATAAATTAAGATAGAACTTTTATTTTGTCACCAAAGTGTTTGTATAGTCACTGCAAGTCAAATGATATACATCTTGACTATACCAGGTCAAGTTGGGTCAGACCGTTGACCTGGGTCAGGTCAAATTCTTAGATTTGACCTGGCATAGCAATTTTATATATCATTCGATTTGTATTGACGAGAGGATTGCAATGGCGCATCAACTATGGCTGTATCTTGTTTGGTTTGGAAGTTATTAGCGAAAATGGAAACGCCCTTATGCATGGGTGCCAATGGACATTCCCAAGAATATGCCCAATATTCAGTGACCTGTAGCTCTCTAGGCTTTGACCTGACACGAAAATGAATGTCACTGTAATAAAAGAGCAACTCAAGAGCTTTCGAATGGTGTTAAAAATTGTTTCTAGCTATCATAGTTTCTGAGATATATGAGGTTTTCTTAGTACACCTCATATTAGCGATTTTGACCTATTTTGACCTCTGGTGACCTTGATATTCACCTGACAAGAAAAATGACCGAAGTATTTTCGATATCATTTTTGAAGAGCTTTCGATGGCCGTTTTGCGCTTTTTTCTAGCTCTCTTTGTTTTTTAGATCGTGGGGGTCTTTTCTAGCCCCCCCACCATGGCGAAGGTGGCCCGTACCCGCTACCGGGACAAGGGTTAATCAGCTCAGGAGCCCCATACCAGCCTAGGGCTCCTCATCAGCTTCTGTGGGCCCAGCTCAGCTCAGGGCTCTAGAGCTGCTCAGGAAATCACGTAATCAACCCAGGAGGCCCATGTCAGGTTAAAGGGTACCAGATTATCTCAAGGGGTACCAGACAAGGTCATAGGGCATCAGCTAGGCTCAGGAGGCACAATGATGACTCAGGAGGCACCAGATCAACTACGGGGGCATTAGTTCAGCTCAGGGAGCAATATATCTGCTCAGGGGGCACCAGATCGGTCAGCTCGGGGGGGGGTAGATAAGTTCCTAGTCTCCAGATCAGATCAGTGGTCTGGATCAGCTCAGGGAGCACCATATCGGCTCAGAGGACAGGGGATCAGCTCAGTCTTCCCCGACCAGTTCGGAGCCCAGATCAACTCGGGGGTACCAGATCAAGTTAGGAGACATTTCATCAGTCCAGGAGCCCCATACCAGCTCAGAGGCCCTCATCAGCCTCAGTGGGCCCAACTCAGCTCAGAGCCCCAGAGCTGCTAAGGAAATTGCTTAATCAGCTCAGGACGCCCAGATGAGCTTAACACGCGCATTGACGGGGGGCGGGTACCCGCCCCCCTCGGGTTTTTCGGAGATAAGAGAAAAACGGCGGCGCGTAGCGCCGCCGTACTTGGTATACCTTTTCCCTCATCATTTTACAACTTCTGTGAAAATTTTAAGGTTAGGTCATCTCAGGTCAGGTCACCAGTACAGGTCAAGTGACCCGACCTCAAAAAAAGTTTAAGATAGCATAAGTCGGAGCAGGGTAAACTTATCCGATTGAAACTCATATCACATAATGGCCCCACCGAGTTCTCTAACATATGTTCTGGTATTTTTGATATCGATGACCTAAGGTCAGGTACGAGGCATGACCTCTCCATTGGAAATACATGGGAAAAATGGTTTTTACGGAATAAATCAGTAACGGATGGTGATAGAGCATTTATTTTAGCTGCATTAGACTCGCCTGGGCTTTTCGGTTCTAATGATATGCATTTTATATAATTTGACCCTGACCTGACCTCAGGTCAGGTCAAATCCTTGATTTGACCTAGCAAGGTCAAATTATATATCATTCGATTCGGCTTGATAAGAGGATTTATATAGTTTAAGTCGTTTTGCTCTATCTTTACTTGTTCAGATGTAATGCCCGAAAAAACTGAATTTTACATGTTATCCCTACGACGGGCATATTTTGACCTCTCGTGACCTTAAATGTGACCTGACAAAAAAATGGTTCAGATGTTTTCGATGGAGAAGTGGATGGGCAGCCCAACACCGTTTACCGTTTTTCGCTACCTACCGTGGTTCTCGAGATCTTAGGGGGCGGGTACCCCCCCCCGTCAATGCGAAGGTGGCTCAGACCCCCGTCAATGCGCGTGTTAAAGGGTAACAAATAGGCTCAGGGTGCACCATACTAGCTCAGGGGTCACCAGACTAGCTCAGATGGCATGGGATGGGCTCAGGAGGCACAATGAGGGCTCAGGAGGTACAATGACGGCTCAGGAGGCACCAGATCGACTCAGGGGGCATTAGTTTAGCTCATGGGGGCACCAGACCAATCAGCCCTGGGGCCAGATCAGTTCCTAGCCCCCAGACCAGAGCAGGGGCATAGATCAGCTTAGGAAACATAATATCAGCTCAGGGTGCACCAGACCAACTCAGGGGGCACCAGATCATCTAAGGAGACATCAATAACCAGCTCAGGGGCACCTGATCAGCTCAAGAGGCACCATATTGGCTCAGGGGACAGAAGATCAACTCCGGGAGGCATGATATCAGGCCAGGGAGCCAGATCAGCTCAAGGAGCACTAAAACAGCTAATAGGGCACCAGGCGAGGTCAGAGGCATCATACTAACCCATAGAGCATTAAATAGATCCAAGAGGCACAATAATTTGCTCTGGGGCACCAGATTGACTTAGGGGGCACCAGATTAGCTTAGAGGGCAGGTGATCAGCTCAAGGGACCACGACCAGCTGAGTGGGCTCCAAATGATCTCAAGGGGCACGAGAATAGCTCCGCCCGTACGATTATTGGCGACGATGAGGCATCAGCTGGAAACGGATTACGTACCAATACCCTTACCGGGTGCTTGAAAAGGCGACAGAATGTTTTAGCTGACCAAACAGGCACTAAATTGTCAAACAATAGTTTTAATCGCTAAAGGCAGTCTAGTTGCATCTAAGCTTAACGGCGTAGGGCACTAAATTTCGAGCGGCACGGCCCAAACGGAGTACACTGCCTAGCGACCAAAGCGCACTCCGACACCAAGGGGAAGCACGTGCCCCCTGTGCCCCTCCCCCCCGGCTGCACCCCTGCTCGACACTGCGGCACAGTATAGCCCTCAGGCTCGACACTGCGGCACAGTATAGCCACAGTCTTGATACTGCGGCACAGTATAGCCGCAGGCTTGACACTGCGGCACAATACAGCTGCAGGCTCGACACTGCGGCACAGTATAGCCACAGGCTTGATACTGCGGCACAGTATGGCTTCAAACTCGACACTGCGGCACAGTATACCTGTGCAGCGGTGTGACCTGAGGTAAACAACTTCAGAGATGGTGGGAAAATGATGGGGTGAGAGGTAGACCTCTTAACCGCGGTGCTGCGCCCCGCCGTTTTTCTGCTATTCCGAAAAATGTTAACATCGGTGGGGCGAGGGTTAAAGGGGATGTGGCACCTTCAGGGGCGGACGCAGACCCGAGTTTTGGGGGCCAAACCCATGTCTGCCTCTCCTGCTGGGGGTGGGGGGGGGGTGGGAGCGAATATTTTTTTGCTCTACAGACCTAGTGTAAACACCTTTTTTCAAAAATTTCTCCGGCGTTTGGGGGCCAAAAGATAGTTTGCCCCCTCCAGCGCTTTGCGGGGGGCAATGGCCGGAATGGCCCCCTGCGTCCGCCAATGGGCACCTTTATAACTTGATTTTAATTGAGATAGCCAAGTTGCAAAGCATGCCAGAAAACCCGGCACTGAATATATCATTTGTCTTGAAACTCAAAATTTCCGTGGAGAAAAGCTAAAAACCTACCTGAAATGTACCCCCAATCTACCCCAGCCCAGCAGCCAGAGTTTTCAGCTGTTGGTGTGACGGCAGCGTTGACGTCATGGTGAGTAATCAGCCAATTGAAGCCCTTGAAGCCTATTGAATATGGTGGCAGTTGCCAGATGATGACGTCATCCACAGGCAGAGGTTTAATTTTTACCCTAGAGGAGCATTTTAAAAAATATAAATATTGAGCTCATTGTACATTTTTCAGAGAAATCATGAACGTTTGCATGATTTTCGGCTAAAAATACCCGTAATTGTACTAAACTCCTGGATTCGACCAAAGTGCCACATTCCCTTTATAAAAGGGTGGCAATTTTTTGGGCAGGTTTCGGAGTCTTAGCACAAGCTGCCGGAAAAAACCCGGGGGTGTTCAAACACCTCCCCCACCCTTCCCACCAGGGTGATGGTTAATGCATAACCAAATGCTGTTCCGGGGCAATGGCGGGGGAAGCTCTAGCCCCCTAAGCCCCCCACCCATTTTCTCTGGATCCACCATTGAGGCCCAATGGCGCCCTGGAGGGCGGCCTCGGAGGCCCCTACTTGTTTTTCCGAGGGGGCCAGAGAACTGCTCGTAGCCGAAAAAACGACACTTTGCCACAGTTAACAAAATTTAAGATACGTCCATTGGTGAAGATTTTTTGAAAATCTCTTGGCAATTTCTTGACCTACAGGCTTTCAAAGTCAGACCTGCATTTTGAGATCGCCGTAATCGTGCGGTCGGACCAGTTAGCTTGCATTGGAGACCGAGTGGTGTAGTCATAATGCCATATAACCGGGATTATATGCCAAGGTCACCTAACATGAAGGTCAAGGTCAAAGTTCACAGGTCAAGGTCAGATCTGCACTTTCAAGGTCACTGACCACAGTGCTCCCGGTCAAATGGCGTTACCCGGTCTGACGTATCTTATGATATGACGTCATCGATAAGGTACCCCAATAAAAAGGTCAAGGTCAAATTTCATTGGGAAAGGTAGATCCTCATTTCTCCCCAACAGTGGCTATAGTGTTAGTTAAAGTGTACATTGTAAGTAGTATACCTACCATATTGTGACCTTAAAGGTCAATGACCTTGAATGACCTTGAATACAAAATTGTAGGGAAGGCTCTTTGAGACCTTCTCTATATGACCCTGGTCAATCTTTAGCTTATTCCTGCCATTTTCCCCGCATAATCATGGTATTTACCAATCGGTCCCCAGCATGTCCAAGATTTTTTTATAAATTTTGTTCAAGTTGTTCCTAGTACGGCTGCCGGAGTCGGAGTCTCACTAAAGTCATCAAGGGACTTGTCACGGAGACCCCGACCCCACCACCCGAACGAGCAACTCCCTCAATGGAGGGTCAATTTAGAAGCCAAAGTTTAACGTCCCACAAAGCACAGGGACGGCCGCCCCTTTGACCTTGATGACCTCGTTCGACCTTGAAGCTATTGACCTAGGTCAATGAAACTTAGTCATGATGTATATCGCCATAGCCCCCACCCACCCTCCAAATGGCGTTTTTCTACACCTCTTAGTTTCCGAGATCTTAGGGAGGCCTACCAGGCCCCCTTTCCAGTGCGCGTTAGTGTCAGACTCCTCTCCAGTGCGGGTGTTAAAAGTGCTGGCAAGACCTTGACCTGTAATCTTCGACCATGACCTTCATGTAAGTTGACCTTGACATATCATCCTGTTTATATGACGTCATGGCATAGCATAACATGCGTCACGCTGAATAAGGTCATCTGACCGGAATAATTGGGCCAATGAACTTGACCTGTGACCTTTGACCTTGAACTTGACCTTTGTGTGGCGTGACCTTTACATAAAGTCCAATTATGTGGCGTTATTACGTCACCACTCGGTCTCCAACGTAAGGGAACCATGGTCCGATCGCACGATTGTGGCGTTTTAAAAGTTTAGGATGGCTTTGAAAGCCTGGGAGTCAAAAGTTATCGACCGGTTTTCCTTTTTTCACTAATCAACGCTCTGTTTAAATTTTCTTAAATATGACCGAGCATCGTTATTCAGCTAGGAGTGGTTCCCCTACCACTTCGGAAAAATAGGTCAGAGACTCTCCCAGCACCCCTTCCCTCTAGTGCGCGTGTTAAGCTTGCATATCCCGACTGGAGTTAGACAATGTATTGAACCATGGTGTTACAAATTTGCATGATTATTACTGGCACCGTTTCGGGATACCGACAATTTTGCTTTAGGTGCGTGTAATTAGGACACTTTCCCCGAATCACATAGTGAGAGGTTATTCCAGGTAAAGGTGGGCTATCGTTGAGCCCCCTAGCATAGGCCGATCCAGGATTTCCCACGGGGCAGGATGGATAAGAGGTGGCTAGAGGAACTTTAACCCTTGCCCCGGTGGCGGGTACGAGCCACCTTGGCCCTGGTGAGGGGGCTAAAAAGACCCCCTACGATCTCAAAAACTGAGAGAGCTAGAAAAAAGCACAAAACGGCAATCGAAAGCTCTTCAAAAATGATATCGAAAATACTTCGGTCATTTTTCTTGTCAGGTCAATATCAAGGTCACCAGAGGTCAAAATAGGTCAAAACCGCTAATATGAGGTGTACTAAGAAAACCTAATATATCTCAAAAACTATGATAGCTAGAAACATTTTTCAACACCATTCGAAAGCTCTTGAGATGCGCTTTCATTACAGTGACATTTATTTTCGTGTAAGGTCAAAGCCTAGAGAGCTACAGGTCACTAAATATCGGGCATATTCTTGGGAATGTCCATAGCCACCCATGCATAAGGGCGTTTACTTTTTAGCTAATAGCTTCCAAACCAAACAAGATACAGCCATAATTTATACACCATTGCAATCCTCTTGTCAATACAAATCGAATGATATATGATATTGCTATTCCAGGTCAAAATTAAGAATTTGACCTGACCCAGGCCAACGGTCTGACCCAACTTGACCTGGTATAGTCATGATGTACATCATTTGATTTCAAGTCACTATACAAACACTTTGGTGGCAAAATAAAAGCTCTATCTTAGTTTATTCAAAATTTATAGAGAAAAACACCAAAAAATGCTTATTTGACCTAAGGTGACCTTTTAAAGGTTACAAGTCAAAATTTTTGGCATCAGCTTCAGAAATGGGCTAAGAGCAAGTCGCAACCGATGTTTGAAGTTTATTCCATCCATACTTACTGAGAAAGCTCATTTCGTGATTTTCCCCATGTATTTACAATGGGGAGGTCATGCTCTGCACATGACCTTAGTTCACCAATATCAAAAATTCCGGAACAAATGTTGTAGCTCCTGGTGGGCCCAATATGTGGTATGAGTTTCAACTTGATCGACTAACCCTTCTTTTAGTTATGCGGTCCTAAGTATTTTTTAGGTGAGGTCACTTCACCTGGCCTGGTGACCTGACCTGATATGACCTTGAGCCAAAATCTTCAGGAAAGATGTAAAAATGATGAAGGAACAGCTAGACCAAGTTTGGCGGCGCTGCGCACCGCTGTTTTTTGGTCACTTTGGAAAAACCCGAGGGGGGTCTAAAAGACCCCCACCCGGGCGAAGGTTAACCCCCGAAATGGCAGAATTCCTGTAGCAGGGGTCGAAAAACTTACCATTTTGGCATTCTAAATGGTGACAGCCCAAGGTGGGCAAGGTGACAAAAATTAGCTGATATGTTTCCTCGAGACGAATAACGGAACAAATAGCCAAAATTTGCACATGCAATTTAAACTCCCAATGTTTTTCAACAATTAAGATGGTCCAGGAGCATCCCTTGGTATCCTACTAACTCAAATCGTGCCAAATTTTGCAGCCCGGGCTGGTGACACATTTATGGTTTGGCATTTTTAATGGTGACAACCTGAACACTTTTTGGCCCAGAGGTGCAGAAAGTATACTGGCTGTCACAAACTCAATGAGACGTATGCCTCCTCTGTCACACAAAGCTGGAAATAATAATTTTATAATTGAATACTATTTCCAATATGCTGAATGTCATCTACCTGTCTCTTACTTTTTGCAACGGACAGGGTTCAAGCACCAAGCCATTACCGCATGCAAGTAGTAAACTGTGTTTTCATTTTTAGATCATGTTTATGTTTTGGAAGGAAAATTTCCAATTATGGATCATTGTTTTCAGTATTGGGATCATAACTATTATTGGCAACTCTGACTGGAGTTTCCCAATGACATGCATTTCCCTTTTGAAGAAGTTTCCATTTTTGGAAGGAGTGTTCCCAATTATGGTATATTTCCCATGATTAAATGTGGCAATTATGAAAATTATTATTGGGAACTAATCTATAAATGGGAGCGTACACCTACACACAATTGGGAACCCTGATCACAGCTTCCCCCCACCCCCAATGAACTTCTATCTCACATATCAACAAAAGGGACAAAAATGTCAATGTCAACATAGGATTTGGATCTACCTAAAATGTGTTGGTAAAGTGGACCTTAGGTAGCATTTTTATAGCCAGATCAAATGCTTAAGATTTTACCCCAACACCTGATTATCACCTGCCTGGTCGTTCCTTCTTGCAGTAAAAACTCTGAGGCAACTACCCTGCATAGATGTAAAATTATGTCTATTGGCCTAATATGTACAGAGGTATTGGAAGTCTCATATCAAAGAAAGATCCAGTGTATAAGTCAAAATCCTGTTTTAACTCCAGGCAGTTCAGGTCCTGTGTGTTGCTTACTACCACTGGTAGTAAGCAACACACCCCCAACCAGCGTTTTTCAAAGTCTCTTTCTTTCTGAGATTTTCTGTGATTTTCTGAGATGAGAAGGGGGTCTACTAGGCCCCCTCTAGTGCATGTTAGTGCCAGGCCCCTCTCCAGTGTGTGTTTTAACACTTTGTGGAGGACTGCATTGGCACACATTTGCTATCTGTACAATATTGACATGATAATTTGATCATGAAATCTCACCTGAATTACTGTTGTTGCCAGTCTGTTGCTGGCGCCAACTCTCCCAACTTCCTCCAGCTCCAAATCTACCTAACCAATCTTGATCTAGGGCACAAATAAGGTAAGGCACAAGCAAGCTAAGGAATGAAAAACCAAGTTTGATGTGTGAAAGTGCATCAGTATCAAAGTAGCCTACATTCATCTTAGATTAGCCATGGGCAGCACTATTTATTCCAGCTAGTTTTAGCCTGCACTTATCTCAGACATACCTAATAAATATGCCCTCAACAGAAGTAGCTTCCCACTTGTTCAAATTTTTGGCAGGCTCTACATCACACAAACATTGCGAACTTGTCTTGTCGCTGTTGCGTAGTTTAGGTAGAATTGCTGCCAGCTTATGTTTATTTCTTTCACCATTTAGTACTTTTCCTAGTAGCTTTTAGGCGTACTTGATACTAAATTCAAAGAAATAGGGACCGCTAAATCGAAGATACTCAAACTTTAAATATTATTTAACCTGACAAAATCGACAGAGAAGTACTTGATAACGTATCTGCGTTATCTTTAATACCTTAAATATGCCCACAATCATGTATTTCTTGAAAAAATTGACTGTCACATTTCGGGCATCTAGGCGACAACTTTCTGGCAACTACTAACAATCAGCACCATTGGGCTGCATGTTAAAATCTGGCAACTGTGACAGCGGTTTTCGGGTTTTCTGCAGCGGGGGTCTCTCGTTTTAGTAGAAACTGAACACAGTACCAATATTGTAGCACTGATGGTACGCTGTGCAATTGAAGGACAGAGTTGCTAAATTAAAATATTCGCTACACGCTTCATTCTGTATTTCGAAAATGTGTGGTTTGATTTTGAACCATACTGTCACGATCGCTATTTTGTCACACTTATGCACCTCGACTATCATAAATGTGTCACAAACTCCAGTAGCCGAGTTGGCAAGTTTCTGCACCTCTGTTTTGGCCCCTGGCCTGTAGCAACTACGTAGCCGGAGGCTGTTCCGAGGCTATGGTTGGGAGGTTCGGGCCTCCTCCCCCTCCCCCCAGACCTCCAAGTGAGGTCCTGAAACTGGCATTGCATGAGGGTCATATGTCGGGGCATGTCACCCGGCCCAGGGGTGTCACTTTTGGCATCAAAACTTATCAGGTGGGCACAAACCCCTATTGCAGGAACGCCAATACTCGTTTTTTGGAGAAGGAGCGAGGGGCAGTGGGAAGCGACATTTTGGAGGGGCACAATCCAATTTTCCCACCCCTACCAGGGGAGTGCCGTGACCATTTTAGAGGGCACCGAGAGTCCATGTGGAGCGAGTGACCCTACTTTCCATCCTGGTTCTGCTTATGCCCATAGCATAGGCGGATCCAGGGGAGGCAAAGGGGCACGTGCCCCCCCCCCCCGATCGACCTTCGGCGCCCCCTGAAATGGTCACGGTGCCCCCCTGAAAGGTCGATGGCGCCCCCTGAAATATCGCTTCCCACCCCCCCCAGGATGCGAAAATCGGTGCCCACTGATAGGATTTGGCACCCACCGGATAGGTTTTGCCGGTCAAAAGTGGCGCCCCCTGGTCCGGCTGGCGCCCCCCGGGGAGGTGCCCCCCCCGATCGGCAATCCTGGATCTGCATATGGCCCATAGTCCTCCCGAAATTAAATTCAAGGTCCATCCTTGCTACACCACCCGCAGTGGCGGATCTTCGCATGGTCGGTTTGGGAGGGGCGAACCGAAGTCGAAAAGCAAAAAAACGTCACGCAGAAAAAAACATGCAATACAATTTTACTTGCCGGTAGAATTTTGGGGTATTTGAGGCGAAAAGGAAAAAAACGTCACAGGGTGAGTAATATGGGCTCGAAATACCTACTTTTTCCTAACCAAGGCCCAATATTTACACCGAACCGAACTGGTTCTGTTGAAAGTTGAGAGTTGAAGCACCAAAGTCTTGCTTATTAACTAAAAAGGAGTCGGGGAAAAGGAGGTCGATCGCTTGGGGAGAGGGCAAAAACATAGTTTTGCCCCGAGCTTTTCCGTTTCGGGGGGGGGCAAATGCCTTTTTGCCCCCCTGGATCTGCCACTGACCACCCACTACTTCCCTTTGCCGGGGAGTCACCGGCCGGTGGTCTTTTCTCCTGGCTACAATTTAGAAAGTAGCGCCATCTATTTCGAAGCAAGAGTAGGTGAATGCTCGCACTTGTATGTACGTGAGTAGCGCTACCAGCGCTTTTGTGAAGAAATACTGATAGACACTAATTTTTCTTTTAGTATCAACGATGTATCTTCAAGTTATCAATCAATACCTTATACTGCTTTCAAAATTATGGGACACAATCCAGAAAAGGGTCAATTTAATCTGTACGATTCATCGCATTAAGTAAGTTTCTTTTTCTGCCACAGCGAGGGTAATGCACTTAGTGATGGAAGAATACTGGATAGACTAGTACTTTCTTAGAACGTTGTTAAAAACAACGGTACAGGAAACTAATTTTGCCCATAATCAGTAATATTCAGATTAATTGTTTTCATAATTTATTTTTATTGCGTAGAAGAACATTCTATACCACAAAAATTGAATATTTTGATTGAAAATATCTTCAAGATACTTGTAAGGAGGTTTGTGGTCAGCTAATGAATTCACTGTGACGCTACTATTGGACGCCATTTTCCTGAAATTGAAGGCCGTGGAGGTGAAATAGCCGGCCATAATTATGTATTTATATGTATGGCTTATGAATAGGTACGTGGTTACTGTGGTGCACGAATGAAACAAGCGTATTTGTGTGGTGATCCACGTGAAGCAGGCGGGCCTGTCGGCTTTCAAATGAAGAATAACCTGGCAGTGACGAACTGGACGCACTGATCCGCAACTATAGCAACTGCAACCGTGTACACATAAATGGCCGGTTATCTAGAACAAGGATACTTTGGATTCTGCTGACAACCTGCTTCTGAACATTCATTTGTAAGTGATCCTGCATCAAATCTGGATGCTACTTTGTCTTCCTCTATTTGAAGTGAATGCATAAGATATGGATTATTGTTTTAGTGTTCTTGCATAAAGGTTTGCTACCTAAATGGTTTTCAGAATGTTCCTAATTCAGCCCCTAAATTTTCTGGTGAACAGCATTTTTTTGCCAATTTTATTTTAGCTTCAAATTGCATGGGATCAGAAATTTTGACATGTTCAAACTAAGATTAGGAAAATATTGTTGACATTGCAGATTTTTATATAAATGTGATTGTTATGCAATACTGGAGTTAAAAGACAAGTATGTGCTCACACATGAAGTTTATGAGATAAATAGCTTTAGTGAGCATCATCATTTTTTGTGGGTTTAAACAGTATTTCTAAGTTTGCAATGCTCAATATTTATTGCCTACATGACCATTTTGTTGGAGGCTGTGGCTAAGTTTGCTTCTCTACACAGTCACTGTGGTTTAATAACAGCATAAGAGTGCCCCAAAACTTGGTGCTGAGCAGGGCTGGAGATTCCTCAATCCAGGGGTACTGGATGTGCTGATACTGACAGTAGTACCAGTCCTATGCAAAGCCAACAGGAGATTGAAGTCTGGGGAAATTCTGCTCTTGCAACCACTCCCAGGATTTCCATGTGTTTTGCTGAGACTAGAATTAAAATTGGAAAATATTGTTGACACTTGGAAAATTTAAAAGTCATTACCTTGTGAGTCAATAAAAATTCCTGTTTAAGCCGCAATTCAAAGCTTACCAAGAACTTTGCCATTAAAGCTTCCTCACTCATAAATTTCATGAGTTCATGTGCATCAGGATTATCTGGCTGTGTTTGAAATGGTCTTCTTGGAAAATGAGTGGAAAATTGAATATTAGTAAGACAGAAGTGGGAGGAAAATTCAGCTTGCTTGAGGCCTCTCTAATTCCACCCAGCACCCTGGGATTAAGATTTGAAGTGCTGTTGAGCAATGCACAAGAATATGAAAAGTGGAAGGAATTAATTTACCTGATATGTGTTGAAGTGTTTTGTGTATTCTGTTGCACTTTATTGCTTGCCTTTCTTACACTTTCTGTTGTATCTCTTACTTTGCTTCTTGCCATCTGTCTTAATGTAAAAAATGAAAAAAATTGATGATGATGCACTCACCTGATGTGTCTCACTGTCTGCCCAGAAAGAAGAAAATAGAAGAGGAAGTAGAAAATCAAAATTGGTTTATATAGTCTAAAAATTGCCAGTATTTCTGGAGGATTATACAGTGCTTTAAATGCCATTCTGCTAGAAATGACAGGTTACTCAGCCAGGTAGTATGCTAGTTTGTCAAAGGAAGGTGGCAGATTTTGAACATATTTTCTTTGGGTAAGCTGTAGTGGACCCCTTGGTTTGGGACAGGCTGCTCATTGTTTGAGGCATGGAGAGTTGTGGGTGGACATAGCAACCTGGGGAAATAGTGTCACCTTATTCTATAAACATAAAACAGTGTCCAAATTGTATGGTTGCCACTTTTAAGCACTATTTCAACCCATAACCCACAAACCTACATGTTTTTATGCCTGAGACCTCACGGGCAACCTGTTTTGCTGCTCTTGTTTGCAAAGGTAGTAAATCAAGGCATCTGCAGCTCAAATTTTGATCTGTTATCTTTTTGTATGTATTTTCTGAACAAAATATTTCCAAAAGCCCAGTTCAGTTCCAGAAAAGTCATTATAGAACAATTTATTTTCCTACTATTTACTGCTGGAGCTAGACAGGGAGCCTAGCCACAGGGGGACCTGATCTCCCATTAAAATTAAGAAGGCCCTCACTTGACTCTGAAGGCTCCTTTTTTTGCTGGAAGTCTTTTATAACCTCAGGGACGTAACAAACTACAAATACATTAACAGCAGGCACATATGATTACCTATTTCACATTGACTTAGTTTCCATGGTTAAAATACAAGCCTTTGAATAGGTCCAGGAGGCCCCTTACATGATTGAATTGATGGGATGGGAGGCCCTGTTACTGACAGAAGAAGCATCCTAGTGTCATTGTATGTATTTTATGTATACTTACAGCCCTTGGTACAAATGAGAGGCCCTGTCTTAAAAAAGGACATGTAACAGCACATAAAGATGGGTTTCAGTGGTATATAAAACTGAATATCTGCTACAGGAAATGTAGTCAAATACATGCTCTAAAATGTTGAAACTTTAAAGCACATGTGGCCTTTGAAAAACATTGGAACCAGTTTGATCAATTTCTGACAAAAAATCCAACCCAGGCCAGCATTTCAGAACTTTTGTGCAGCTAAAGGAATAACTAAGATCCAAAGTGAAATCCAAAGTGGCTGAAGGAATAACTAAGATGCAAAGTGAAATCCAAAGTGGCTTAAGGAATAACTAAGATGCAAGTGATGCTAACAAAGATCCAATCTTATCAATTTGTAGGCACCAAAGTTATGGGTGGACAGCTGGAAAAATGGAACAAATTTGCCCTGTTTTACAGTAAAGTTCAAAGTTGACTTTCCCAATTCAAGGTAGAACTTACTTCAATATTTCTAATATATTGTAAATCAACCAGACAGAAAGTAGCCTATTCTCTTTTTTCTTTTGGTAGCATGTTGTATTTTGTGAAAAACGGCCCTGCGCTTCCATTTTGGGCAAAAGGCATTCCCATTTATGGAATGAATATTACTAAATATGTGTCATCATTCCCATTCTTTAAAAAAACTGGTCACAGCTTCCTCCTCTTTAATGGAGTCGATCCTAGGGTGAGTTTTACTGCCTAGGGCATTTAAGTAATTTGATGAAACAAAGATGGTACCAATGGGAAATTGCCCCACCCCAATCAAATAGAAATGTTGACCTATTTGAGTTAGGATTTGAGCTTATCCATTTGCAGGATAGCCAATTTGAGCCATGCTTGGGATCTTCTGTTTACCCAAACATTTTCTTTTCCCAAATTTACATCAGATGAAATGGAAAACATGCACTCCCATCCTAGGAAATAGCTCAAGTTTCAAATTTGAAAATCACATCAGATATCATGTGTGGAAATCCCTGGAAGTTGGGGGGTCAGGGTTCCCTGGATTTTGGGTCTCTCATTGGCTTTGTATAGGGCTTTTATTGCAGTGCCAGCATTAACCCACCCAGGACCCCCCTCTGGATCGAGAAGAGATGTCCAACCATGTCGGACATGAATTAGGATTGAAATGTGATTCAAGCAAAAGCAAAAGGTATGGGTGAAGCAGATGTCACAGGCATATGCCAGATCATCACCTTGGGAAATGTTCCCAAAATATCCTCAGATTCACCTTAGGAAATGTTTTCAAAATATCCCCACATTCTGTAAGAAAATCCCTAGAGGCGAAACAGACGAAAGGAGGGAGGGTTTGAGTAGTGTAAAGTGGTACCCAGAGGCGCACTCAGAGTCTAGAAAGAGGGGTGATATCCCCAAACTAGGAAATAGGGACCAAGGGCATACTCAACTGATCTGACCTGACCTGACCTAACCTAACCTAACCTAACCTAACCTAATCTAACCTAACCTAACCTAACCTAAGCTAACCTAGCCTAACCTAATCTAACCTAACCTAACCTAACCTAACCTAACCTAACCTAAACCTAACCTAACCTCTGTGCAAAAACTCCTCCTTTCTAGCTGTCTGAGCACGCCACTGATCACGTGGGCGCGTCCCGTGGTTGGGATTACACTTGATCACGTCGGGATTTTCTTCATAATATGGGGATATTTTGACAATATTTCCCAAGGTGACAATCTGGCATGTTCCTGTGACATCTGCTTCACCATTACCAGGCAAAGTGGGTATGTCACTGCGATACATGAGTACAGTAAGCTATTGCAATGCATGTTACCTGGCCCTCGCTTGTTTCTGTATAATGTTGGTGATTTTTCAAACATCGATCTGCATTTTATGGGAAAAGTACCAGGTGTTGGTGCATTTATCATGGGGAGGTAATATCTTAATGTAAAAACTTTTATTGATAATGCGAAATGGGATGTTGATCTTAAGCTGTGCTTTTTTGGTATCAAAATGTCTTCTCTCTTATGACTTTAGGCAACAAAGGCAATTGCCTACCTTGCTGTATTACCTTGCCACCTTTCATACTTTGGTGACTAGGAAAGCTAAAATTGTTTGCCAAATATGGTAGAAATATCATCGCTGATGCAGATGCCGACAATTGTGGCACAGTTACTTCAATAGTAGTTACTTATTCGACTTTTAAAAAGCCTTTCAACAGGAAAACTTCCCGTATAATTGAATTCATGTATCAAAATACCCCCACCCTCCAGGTTCTGTGTCCACCCCCAATCTCCATCCACTGCCCCAGTGATGTACATTTATATCTGGGAATGCCCGGGCACACCCATTGATGTCTTTGGCTTGAGTTAAAATGTTTTTTTTTTAGATTAAATTGCTTTTCATTTTCGGGACTTTGAATTGGGTCTATTTAGTGTGGAAGATCTCTTTGATGGATAAAAGAAAGATTATATGAGTAAATATCGTGTTTGTGGTGGTTATTGACGTTTCAAATTTGGGTACCACCAATGATTTTTGGAAATCCACTCCAATACCCTGCCCTAACTAATGAACAAGCTGATCCAAACTTGGAAATCTACCAGAGGACTGGCCCAACAAGATCTTATCAAAAGCTGTCACATTTTGCAGACTGAGTTTTTGTTATGAATAACTGGCATGATAAGAGTCTGACCAGGCGAAACCATCTGATCAAGCGAACATAATGATTGATCCTGAAAATTTCCTCTCTCAGAACTGTAATTACCAGTATGCAATGAGCATGGATGTTCGGTACACCTAAGATCACCACATTTTTGGTGGTTAGATTCGGTTTTGTTTTTTGCCTATACTGAATGCCAACGCCTGCGTTGTTCATCTAGCCCTGCGCCTAATCCTTTACGTATAAATTGGGAATATGTTCGGGAGGATACACTTTTTGCAGCAGTGAAGCATTGATTGTACCTTGTCGGGAGAGAGTACAAATTCTGCCTCCAAAAGATAGGGAAACACTCAAATGGGGATGCTGTCTTCACAATCTGTAAGAAAGGGGGGAGAACACTCTAGCCATTTTTGCAGCGCTGTTAGTTACTATCTGAAGTGAGAACACATACTATCCAGTCGCATAGGTTCATATTCAGGATGAGGATAAATTTCTGGGAAATTTCCTGTCAAGTTCAGGAAGAAGAACAAAACCAATATGGGCTTTTTGAGATGTGGCACGATTTTAGAAGAGAGATACAAATAGGGGTTTAAACAAGTTTGATCAGCTTTCATTCACATACCAATGCCACTAAGTTGCATTTCAGATTGAGTAAGGGCCTTGTACACCACTCAGGACGGTTATCCTTGGCATTCATCATCACCTAACCATACTCTAATTGCATGGACAGGGATTGTATGTTTAGGCGCAGAAAGAAGTTACGTGAAATGGGTATAGGTGTAGGTCAGGTTTAAGGAGTAGGTGATGTGGGGAAAGTTTAGATCGTGCAAGGTACCGTTTATTTTTCACTAGATCTATGTTTCTCTCATCCCGAAAGCTGGATATTTGATGAGTGTTTTGTTATTTCTTTGCTGCACCTCCAATAGGCCATCTGCCCAACCATGGAGGGTGCGGATCTGATGCTTAAGGCGTGTTTTCCAACGGCTCCGCCGACCTAGTCGGCACATGGAAACGCGCAGTGTGATCTGAGCCCACAATTCCCTGCAGTCCCGGACAGAGCTCCCGGGTGTCAAAACCACTGGGCTACCCCGGTCAAATCATAAAGACCAAGCCAGCCCAAGGACTACCACACTGGCAAATGGATGAACTGCTGAGGATGCTAGGGCATTCTATGCAATACAACTGCCCCGGTAGCTCAGTTGGTGCAGCGTTGGGCTCCGGCCCGCTGCTCAGGAGCATACAATGGTAGTGCGTGTGCAGGCTTGGGACTGATTTTCACAGACGCTTCGGCGCTCAATATTTACCGGACGTAGGTCGGTTGGCGTTCAATATTTACCGGATGTAGGTCGGTTGGCAACTGACTGGTGAGAGGGGCGACCGTCCCTGTGCTTTGTGGGACGTAAAACTTGGGCTTCCAAATTAACCCTTCATTGTGGGAGTTGCTCGTTCGGGTGTTGGGGTCCCGGCTCCGTATCAACTCACTAGAAGACTTCAGTGAGGCTCCGCCTCCAAAAACTGGACTGGGAACAACTTGAACACAGTTTATTATTTAAAAAAGATAGGACCGAACCATAACAGTTTAAGTATATATATTTATATATTTGTTCATATGGTGGCCAGGTGTATGGGAGTGTGTTCGATTGTCGTAATTTCTTAAGTTCATCCGCTATAAGCGATAGTTGTTCAGAAGAGGTGAAACTACAGAGTACTCGATTTATCGATTTGTGCGTGCTTTCAGACTTGTGAGCGATCATTATAGGAGTTGACTGCACAGGACCCAAAATAGGTTTTGCGCTAGGGTGTCGAGTGGAAAATTCAGCTCGGAATATATGGCGAGTGAGTGGAAAATTCCCCTCAAAATGTATGGTGGAGTAAAATTTTCCAGTTGTGTACTAGGTGGTAAACTCTCAGAGCCATTGTTTGAACTGAGGGATGGTATTTTGTTCAATTTTCTCAAGTAAATATTTTTAAATCGTCCCAAGCAGCATTGTTTGACCATTACCATGTGAAAATTTGAGTTAAACAGGTAAATCTTTACCAACTGAAGCCCCTGATGCAGTCTCAATTATTTTTAAGGCATTGGTGAGTTGTCTCGAAAAAATTTGGGGGCCTCTGAGACCAACCTTCGGGGGAAAGAACTCTGGGAGCCACCAAGACTAACATTTGTGGGATGAAGACCAACTCTTGGGGGCTTCCTAGACCAACTCTTGTGCCCCTCCTCTCCTCTCCCATATGACCGCTTTAAAAGCCTCTGAGACGAAATATCGGGGCCCCTAAGACCAACTCTGCAGAGGAGGCCTCGAGACCGGCAAGTTGTGAAAAATGAAGGGATTTTTCATGCAATACCTAGTGCCTAAATTTATTATCTAAGCATACACTTTAGTTTTTCTGTCCGGGACAACGCCCCTCCTATACCTATAGTTATCGGAATTTCGAGGCCACCCTGACCTCAATCACTGCACCTCGCATACACCTATGCTAGGCCCAGTAGAGCCTAGGCCTACACTTAGTAACCCAGACGAAACCACAAACTTTCTATCATGGCAATAAACTCTTCCAGACTCTTGCTAAAAGTTTCTTTTCTTTACTTGTCAATTCCCCTGCTCCTCTTCCATATATTCTCACCTTCTATGAATCTAATCGAAGCTACAGCCCTTATTTCTGTTTTGTTTTTCCTTTCGTCTACATCAGCCAGGCGCGGCGGTTGCGACCGTTGGACGCTTTAGGCGACTAATACTTTAATTTTCATAGCTTACTGCCTGCCGGTCGCCTGATCTACATAATTCACTTTTAAAAGTTTCCTAAATTAATTTTCTGAATCCTTATACGCTAGAAAATTTTACAGATAAAATCACACAAGAGGAAGACAAACAATGTTTTGTCAATAACGAAAATGCAACCTGCCTTTCAAAAGCCTAAAGATGCCGTTTATTTACTAGATGTAAGATGGCGTTTTGGTAAGTCCACGCCGTAGACCAGCCATAAAAAGTGCCGATGTTTGAAGGGTAACTGGATGCATTCTTGTTGCAGAAAATTCATTTAATGAAATGTAGAGTTTCAATATATTCAAATACCGGACACTTTCAGTTCAACTAAAATATCAGCGTTTTTATGCTGGTGTCGTGGGTGTCGTGGTGGATTTGGGTGTCACACGGCGTGGACGGCAATGAAGGGCTAATACGGATAAAAATGATTTTCTTCGCAATAAATGGTCATTTTCTACGATACAATGTCAAAAATATGCTGCTTGGCATACAAATTTTAAGATAATTGCTTTTAACAAAAATATGACCAAAATGGTTTCTCACTATTCTCGGTACCGAAATACAAAACACTTTTCAGGACGTAGCCTGAAATCATAAGCACAGATAAACTGCTTTCCGGAAATGTATCTCTCAAGCGGTCAGTTCATTTCTTTGGCAAACAACGCTAGGGTGTCTAATTTTCCACTCCGAATTTTGTGAGTGGTGGAATTTGTGGCGGTGTTCACCCTGGAACTTTCTCGGGGGGCACTGAGCGTCTTGCCTGCGCCGAATTTCGATTCTTTTGTTCCACTGAAATCGGTGGAGGTAAGGATGCCAGGTTAATTGGCCAGAAAATGAAGTCGCCGATTTTCTTGCGAAAAGCGAGAGGCGCATAAGAGCCGAGTTAATTTGGCGATCTTCTATTCGATTCTGCTGCTCTCTTTTCAGTGGACGTTAGTAGAGGGGCATTAGACTGGCCTTTGTGTAGTATTGTTGGTATTGTTAACTTTGTGAGTGAATTGTGTCGTTGGTAATTAGACCATAATTGAAAAGTGGTGGAGAATTCAGCAAAAATAAATAAGTGGTGGAAATTATGCTTGACTGTGTCGCTCCCCCGTTTTGGGCACGTGACTGCATTGTTAGACAACTTGGCGATCGTGGTTTGTAAATTTTAAATGTGATGTTGAAAATAATCGTTATGTCCTGATATTGATATTTTTGGAACTGGAAATAGCCCGTAAGAGCAGAGGTGGAATCGATAGCAGCTTTCGATAGCATAGTATCATCAGCTATGACCGCACAAATTTCTGAACGAACAACGCACTCTTAAAAAGAAAAACTGCATGCCGAAGAACAACGAATATTAAAAAGCAAGAACAATGGCAAAGACATGAAGAACAAACGTCAACTTTTCCTGTCTTTTGCCTTCTTTCTTTTCTCCCTTCATCTCTCAACAGAAGACCTAGAGTATGCATATTTACTGCAGATACATGAGCAGATTTGGTACCCAGGCCCTTGGTACGCACCACTACGTCTAGGCGAAATATGGCGCGATTCAGACGAATGTGGCGACATGGAACGCACCGTTGTGAGGAGCAATTTCATTGTAATGTAATAAAAAATTTACGTAAGCTCATAAACTCGTCCTCCGTAATTTCTAAAAAAATATGCGTGGTCAAATTACTGATATCCAATGAAAATATTGTATTTTGAATAAAGCTTCTCAAATTGTACGTGCTACCCTCATGGTCCTTCCAGAGAAGGGCCAGTGGCAGTACGGTACCAGACACCCGCATGCTTGAGTCGATTGGACCGTCCCCGCGGTCGGTACCGTACTGAGGCTGCTCATGTGTGGGGGGTAATTTTTCCAATCATGATTACCCATTGTAAGATCTCAAAGGTGTATGTGTGAAGGTCGAAAGAGTGAAGAGGAAACACGGAGCTGACGGTGGTGTGTGAGTGAAGAGCCAGAAAGTAGACGCGGTGCTGTTTTCGTGTTTAGTTCTAGATCGCGTGTACACATGTATGTGTTGATTTTTTTAGTTCTGCGTGGTCACAATTGACGGTAGGAATTGACCAGAAAGAGCTGATGGTTATGTTTAGTTGTAATATACCCATCTTTTTCATCTGCTCTTTTTGTCTATTTCCTGTTTTAAAATACAATTATTGACATATAGAAATAGACAAAACGTATATGTATGTAATATGATGCCCATATGTGATTCGTGGCGGGGAAAATCTTATGCGTTTGTGGATATCGACTCATAAGCGTATATTTTTTCCCCTGCCAAGGGTTGCACCACTTCATGAAAGGTGGCATCACAGCACACGCACGTTTAGTTTTGGAGGGGATGACGTTTTATGTGCTCAGTGAACTTAAGGGCATGTGTTGTGGCAGTTTGAAGCCATGGGCGGGTGTTTTTTTCTTTTCTCTTTTTTGCTTTAGATCCATGTAAGCCAGGGTCGGGTTCCGACAACTTCGCGCATGCCGTATTTCTGAAAAAGAGTATAAAAACTGTTCGGAAGGATCATACTTCCGAACCATTACCTCTTAGTATTTCGACAATCTTGATAAGTTTTGAAGTGCTCAGAGCATGATGATGAGTTGTTAAAGCCTTCCTCGAATCCAATGAAACACTGAAGATTATATATTCGGGCAAGCCCTTCATCGAATCGTGAGTAAATATCTCTCAGTCTGATACCACCTCGAATACAGGTCTGGCTATACTAGACTGAGAATTGATATTTACTCCATGATTCTGATAAGGCCAATATTAATCTTCGTTTTTACATTTCCGATTCGAGGAGGCATCTTATTTCGTCAATCTTGTTTGAATCGTTAAGTGCCCGGAGAGATAGTTATGGTTGGCTGTTTTTCAGCAGGCTTGGACCAGTGATAGCGGGGCATCAGAACTTGTTGGGGGGTGTCAAGATTATCTTTTCTACCCGTTTCTTTCCAGCCAACGCCACAGTGTTAGTGTTCAAAATTGTCATCTTTGGGGGAGAGTGGGACAGTGCGCCTCCCCCTCTTGGCGCCTCCCGTGGTTTGAACTTTGTTCATTGATGAGGAAACACTTCGTGTGCCTCCCTCGCATTTTGAACGTTGAGCTATCTTATTGCAGCTTCCCTCTAATAGCATGTTGAAATGGAACTTACCTGAATGATCTGGAACTCAGAATCATCAAACACTCGATGCCAACAATGTTTTTGCATGGAATCCGCCCCTGCTTACCTGAACTGCAAAGGCTGGGATTCTTGCCAGCATTGTGAAACATAGTGTGGCAAAAAGTAACGGGCTTGCCCTGTTTGATTTTGGGCATGACGGCACTTCATCCCCCTTTACCCAATTACGGTTCGCGGTTATTCGACTCCCCCAGGCCCGATGGATGTCTCCCTAGCGGTTCTGGACATCGGTGCTTGGCACGCCATGTTGGACTTCTAAAACGCAATCAGTTCCCAGTGACCTTATTTGTCCTCCACCATTTGACTTTAATAGATTTATCGTCACATTTTTACAGCCGTGTTTAAAATTGTCGTTTGTCGTGCTCACCTCATTTACCAAACGATTTTCGTTTCACGTTTGATAACTGGTCTTTCGAAATTCTGATTTAGCTCACCTCCTCTGCACTTCCGGGTCAAGGCATTTTCGGTCGTCTGCTGCTGTCGGCGTCCGGTTGGGGTAAAGCCCCCACCGTCAGCTACCGTCGAAACCACGATCGACGGAAGTGTCAGCCGCCTAAAAGGTGGCACGTAGCGAGTTGTTTCACCTGTTAGCTACGAGCCTTGGCTTAAAGTCCATTGCTTATTCGCGAGTTGGAGATTTCATCTTCTGAACTTCGAGCGATGGCGTTTCAGTCACAAGTAAGCAAACCACGGCTGTAGTGATCTTAATTTTGGGTCGTTGTATACTGCCCCAAAGAGCACATTTTTATATTTCAACATCAGCATTACAACGTTACAGGCTTGTAACGTTGCAACGTTACAAACGTTCAACGCCAAACTCGATTTACCACGTGCAATCGCGTAACATAATGATCAGCAACTTCGAATCGTTATACGTGGCCAAGAACCTAGCGTAGAAAGAGGCCAGCGCTGGATCTGGCTCGTCCAGTTCCTCTTAGCTCGCTGCCTGGCCTCGTCGGTTGAACCTCGGTGAGTGGACGGACGTGTCTCTCTGTTGTTGTAAGTGGGCGTCAGGCCTGTGCAGTTATGATGGTTGGTGCCTTGATGGCGGGTCTAGCGTCGAAGCTGGTCATTCGGCCGTGTGTGAGGGGGTGGGGGCATGGAACAGCCAGCTTTTTTAGCTCTCGCTCTCTTTTGGGCTAGTTAATTTACATTCCACATTTAGCCATGGGTACAATATCTGGGAAAGTCAGAGTTTCCATAATGCGAAAACAGTTTGTTCAGAGCAGCTGGTGGGATACTAGCACTTCACTCTCCCACCCCCCAACCCGGGACCAGATATATTCCCCAACCCAGGAGAGCGAGATCCCTCGATAGGAATGGGGCCGATCCGCAGTAGTGTCCTTTTTTGTTCGTGTAATTTTGTTTTGCATTGAATTTTTTCTCACTTTTTCCAGACCACAGAAATTGGCTGTCTCATGTTTGAGTTGCTCAAAATCGGGATTGAAGGGACCGTCTTGTCTCAGTTTTCTTTTGTAACAATGCGTTTGGTTAAGAGAATTGTCAAACTGACGGCATTAGGAGCGTTGCGTGAACCTAGTAATAGAGTTTCGTGACCAGTGAAATCGTGTGATTATATTTTCGCTGTAGAAAGGGAATCACTATCCCAGATTTGCTTCACAGTTCCGATTCATAGAAGTGTTGCATGCCATGCACTTGAAGACACTTTTCGAACAGGGGACTGCCAATGATGCCGCGGCTGGTTCAGTATTTTCCGGTTGGAATGTATCTTTGGATGATGCGGTAATGCAGAGTCTGTAGTTTTGTTGAAATTGTGCAATTAAATGACATTTTGTATATTTGTTTGCCAATTCAGTGGTATTGTGCCATAGAATCCCCACCTTTTAACAGTCGCAGTAACACGGACGCTACCTGCTTCCCGTAAAAGGGAAAATTTTTGCAAGTCTGTAGTATGGACCATCCAGCTTAGATGCGGTGGGTTCACGTATCTGCATGGGAAAAGTCGACCAAAAGGGAAGGGATGACCCAGTGGCCCTCAGCCGCGCCATTGGGCGGATATCTCACTATCGAACTGTACTCAATTAATGCGAGATAAGTTCAATATCCAGTGTGATTATGTGCTACTAACATTGATTAGTGTTTAGTGTCAGATGTTGTCCCAATTAAGATGGATGTCCGTTTATTACTTCACGCTCAATTCAGCGACGGGGACTGGCCTCACAAATGACAACATGAATGGAACGTCGGAGAACAAATGTCTATGGGTTCGGGGTTTCGCTTCATGTTCGCATCATCTTAAAACGAAAAGTATACTTTTCTAGGATCTTGTCACCGGGATAAAGTGTCACTTCACCCAATCTTGCTACTTTTGTGTCACGCCTTGACATGTATCTAAATAGCCCGAATGTTTCGATTTCACCTTGGTGTATCGTTTTCTCATCACAGCCGGCTGATATCACGTTGTTGTCACTTCGCGAACTACAGATTATAGGCTTGTCTGAACGTCTCGGCATCCGCCCCTGGCATCTGTGTAAGCCTTTCGTGCAGATTTCGGCCAGGAAAGCCCAATACCGCATATTTAAACATGCGGAGACCAGTGTGCGGGGAACGTCTCTTTCATGCCTGGCTTGATAAGAACGGCAATTCTCCTCGGTATTTTTTTCTAGAAAATATTGACCCTGAAAATGTAACTGCATTGTGCCGAAATGGGTGACGTCATGATCTGAACAGGTTCAGAAGGCCAATATCAGCAGAATGTGTCGGAAATTTTCGCTCAGTCTCAGGAAGCGTGCCTAGTGTTAAGTACTCGCAGAAGCCATGCCCAATCCCACCCAAAATGCGAAGGTATCCGTGTCTGCCCCTCCTCGAGCATAAATCACTTCTTTGGTTGGATGCGTAGGTACGGAATTTTTTGAAGTATGGGAATGCTACCGGCCATTTTTTTCCTCGATACTGGCTCAAAGATTCTCTGGATATCTGTGATAAAAATACATCCAAGAATGCAACCAATTTACCCATTTGCACCTCAGATTACTTCATAGTGAGCCTATGAGATGCACCTGATTAAGCTGGGCCCTGGAATTGCTTTTGCACAGCACAGATAGTGATTTCCAACATTCAGGTTTATTCGAATAAGATCTACTTGAGCGGGCTTTTCGTTTGTCCACGTCAAAAAGTAAAGGGGCTTCCACTTCTCCACATTAATCAGTAAAGGGTCTCCCACTTGTCCACAAGAAACAGTGAATGGGCTCCCACTTTTCCACATCAAGAGGGAAGGGATGTTGAAAAAACATTTTGAACATGTCTGAACCATGAAACATATTCTGGGAATCCCCTAGTCAAATAAATGTTAGTTTTGTCTGCCGAAAATGTATTTTGTGGGGTCGAATTACAAATAGTAAACATGTTCCTCTCAGTGCCCAAAATATTGATGATTTGTGGCAATTGTACAGAGCTTTGGAAAACTCCTCATGTGGTAGTCACTTATTTCAATCGAAAGGATGCAAGTAATCAAACAAGATGGCTCAGTAAAGCCAAACGCATTTTATCCCGTCAAATTATCATTCGAGGTGTCAAAATCAAAATCTAAGATGTTGGATTGTTATGATACAGGTTTAGAGTTCCGCGTAAAAGCATGAGCTTCAAGACGCTGACTCAGCAAACCTGGTGATGCTTGACTGGAACAAGTGACTCGATATACCTGTCGAGAGCGGTTCTAGGTGCTAGCAATCAGGTGTCAGTTTCAATTTTAGCCTGATTAAACGCGGGTCCCTAAAAACGCTAAAATATCGTACTCAGCCTTGAGATAAACTTCACATACGGACCACATATTCCCTAGCGTCCAAATCAGCGCTGCTCTGACGTTTTGGAATACGGTGCGGCGTGCCTGCGTATGGGTAACACACTCCTTGACCGTGCCCAGGCGCCACCATGGACAACTTCAGCAGCCTCTTCGGCGACGACAGCCTGGGTCTGGGCCTGGAAGGCCTGGAGACGTTCGGCAGTCAGCCGCAGGCCACCCCAGTGCCCGTGTCCGAGGAGGCTCCGTCCGCCTTCCAGCCCAGCCCCACCGTGTCTCAGGTCAGTCTTGATCCAGGGGCCCTCCACACCCAAGCATGGCGCCTTTGCCAGCTGCGCCAGGGGTGGGGGGTGACCAGATGCTGGTTGTGCTGAGAGCCATGCTAAATAGCTGAATGTTTTCGTCCCGTTCACATTGCCTTTTGACTTCACAACTGGACGGGTTTTGTAGACGTAGGGTAGGACCAAATTTCAGTCGGAAGAGCAGTTGCAAGCTCTTGCTAGAAATTGGCAGTTCAATGATCCTAAGAACAAATTTATTGGACCTAAATCGAATTGTTTGCCGAACCTTGCCTTCTTTTTTGTTGTTGCCTGGATCCACTTTTGGTCTGAATTGTGTGTAGGGCAGACATTTTTTTTTTCCGTCTGGAGTCACAAAAATAATACGGTTTTGCATAAAACCCATGACTAGCAGCATTGCACATATAATACAAATGTCAACCCCGAAAGCTGAAAATCTCACAAATAAAAGCGTCAGCATCCCCGGTGCTTTGGATCCAGCACCGTTGGCCAATGGGTTTACTCAGTAACAGCACCACACTGCCACAAACATGTGTTTGGTAACTACCTTTATTTTCAAGGATTTCCTTTTCTTAGATATCCCTCACTAAGACCCAAGCACTCCATTTTCACTTCGCAATTCACCTCGAAATTCACCTCGGTCCTGATTCATGCTTTAGGTGATGTTTGAGCTGGGAAAATAAAGCCACTAGGCAGGGTAAGAGTACATCTGGTATCTTTTTCTCTGGTTCAAGCTTGAGAAAACAAACACCTGGATATCCGGAAACCCCCAGACCTGGTCGAATTGCCTACCTGGGGCGTACGTCCGGCATTTCACCCCCAGTTGGGTATTGTTGGGCGTGTTTTTTTCTTCGAATGGTGTTGCTGCCACGAGCAAGTAACAGAATTGCTTTTTGTGTGAATACAGAACAGTAAACAGGACAGTCGCGTCACGACTCCAGTGTGACGCTTGCGGACAAGTCTTCTCGTGGCAGAGTTCCCTTATTCGGTGTGTATTGGACCGCCAAAATATGTCCCAATAATACTAATTTTGGGGCTTATCGACGCACCAACTGTCAGACTTATACGGCGTCGCGGACTCTCCCTGTTGAAATTATTTCTCGAAATGCAGATTGTTCTTTGCTCAGGTGATCCACCGGGCCTTGAACCCGGGTCGGTCGTGCGCAAAGTGGACTGGCTAACCACTACACTACCTCGCCCCCAAACCATGTCCGAACGGTGCACAGGTTGTTGTGGCATTGTAGTTGACGTGTGTTCGTGGGTGGAGGAGAGGTAGCTTGATGAAATGTGAGGATCACTGACAGAGAGACAGAGGCCTGGGTTCGTTCTTCCCACTGCTCCCTTCCTGCCAGACCCTGCGTGCCACCAGCGCCGTCTCAGTTGATTGAGCACTGGAGCCCGGCTGCCGCCTGGGCAGGCCAGTACCAGAGCAGGCAGAGCGCGCTCCCCGGCCAGGGCGTTGCCCCATATTCTCGTCGGCTTTGTCCTCCCCCTCTCCTCTGTATTGTTTTTCCAGCGTGGGGGCCGACACCTGCCTTGCCTGGATCGGGTGGTCTGCGCAGAACTCTTTTTCGGGAGTCACCCGTTAATTCAACCCGTCGTAGGTTAGTAGGACGCTGGTTACTTCTGCCTCCTTAAAGCCCTTTTCTATCTCCGAAAATATACGCCAGGATTGGTTCTAATAATAAATCTGACCGAAGGGTACACGTCTAACGTTGTCCCATTCGCTCCCCTTTTGATTTTTTTGCAGATGCCATGAAAACGGCGGCGCCGAGCGCTGCTGTAATTGGTGTCAAAATTTTGGGTCCAGATTTAGTCCCAGTTCTCTAGTGTAGGTGAAGTGACCTCACAAAAACAGATTAAGATGGCATTAGAGCAGGGTTTATCTATCGATTTGCAATTGATATCACATAATAGGCTCACCTGGTATTACAAATATCAACATGGGTAAAATGGTCTAAGCTCAACAACTTCGTCGGGAATGGAGATACAGTGTTTATTTTAACGTAATTGGGTTTGTCTTATCCCTACTGTCCTAATGATATGTGTGTTGTCCCAATTTGATATTGACCTGACCCTAGGTCAGGTCGAATATTAGTTTTGATCTAGTAAGGTCATATCATACATCATTTGACGATGCTTACTGAGAGGATTCCAAAAGTGTATAAAGTTTTGTGATAGCTCTTCTCCGTCAGATGGTATGAATGAAAAATAATAATTTTCATTACATAATACTATATTCCTATGGTTGTTTGTCCTCTGGTGACCTTGGATTTGACGTGACAAAATACGTGAAAAATTTATAGATCACTTTGTATAGCTTAGGTCAGCCTACCCATCACCGTATGCCGCTTTTCGCTAACTAGCGAGGTTTAACGAGAGAGCTGAGGGGGGAGTTAAGACGATGGTGGCCCTGACTCCCGTAAATGCGTGTCTTAAAATACCAAGTACCATCTGGAATGTTTTAACAGGGAGAGTACATACCTTCAGATTCGTCGTGAGCTGGTTCGAACAAAATGCAAGAAGCGGTGGACCACCGATTACATATATTGCAGGCGCAAACAAGTGTGAACTTAGCTTTGTCAAAGCAGCCGTCTGTGCTGTATCTGGAATAAACAGCTTTACTCTCGGAAACTACGCTAGGGGATGGGAGAGTCCGAGATGACTGTCGTACAGTCCGGTTTTACTGTAGACCCATAATACATGTAGGCAAGATATCGACAAAGTACATGGTAGTAACACCTATAAATGGCGGAAATGTTTAGTAAAAGATAATTCCTTGTAATCAGAAGGGAAGACTATTGACATCAATCAGAAAATGGGACAGAAAAATCAAATAGGGGAACAATTGACTATGTAGGAAGAAGGCAGAGTTTGTGATTGCGGAAGTGCAGCGAGCCGAAAGCAGGTGGCAGCCTGGCCTGAAAGCTACTTTTTGTGTAACGTTCCAGCAGCGTGTGTGTAACGCCGACCCCGCGCTCGACTCTGGACCTGTGGGAGGTGGGCCGAAGCCCGTCAACCCCGGCTGTTGAAGGGCCCCGCTTCAACGCCGGCCGCTGTGACGGGCGGCACCGATGCCGTCTCCACGAGCCGTGGCTCTGTCCTCAGATATCAATCAGGGGTAACGATGCTGCGGCCGCAGTCCCTCCTCGCTGTTCTTCTAAATATAATTGGACTGATTTAAATGAACCACCAATATTGATTATGTGTGAAAATCATCCAGAATGAGAAGGGAGGACTAACTGGGACAACGGAGTTGAAGTTTTTAACCTCGTCGGAAACTTTCGGGGAGGGTTTGACAATGTGCGACGTTTTTGTACGAGGTCCAGTTCCTCTCGACACGGCTCCTGATCTTTCACGAAAGTAATCGTTGACCCGGACAAGAAAGCCAACAGTTTGGAGTTCACCCCCAATAACTGTGCGGTCGAAGAAAGAGATAGATATAACTATTTTTTCTCATGGACTTAAAGTGAATGTGGCGCCTTCAGAATGGGATTTAAACTGATATAGCCATGTGATAAGCATGCCGAGAAACGACTTGATCAATTTATCATTTCTGCCAGAAGTTACCGTTCGTGGAGAAACAAATGTAAAAATTCACCCTTATCGACCCCCTTTCCCCCGGTTGCCACGTGGTATGATGTGATCTGGGAAAAGTGACGTCCGGCTCAAGCCTCGCTGCGCGGACAAATTTTTCCTGGTCGCTTCGAAACCTGCGTGCTAAGCATGCTTTTGGTACTGGCGATTTTGAATGCGTATAACCTGCGTTATTGAGTAGTTTAAAACGTGAAATATGTTTAAATATGTCGAGAAAAATAGCAAAAATTGATCAGTGTCCTATTGCATCCCAACAGCAGACATTTTTAGCTGAAGGCATTAACGTTTGTACTCATGTTCATCAACTGCCTAAATGAAGAAGGCTTCTTGCGGCACGAATCATTACCAGATCGCAAAGCTGATTTTACGTCACGCCGATTTGGAGATTTGTTCCCCTAACTGACGAGAATTAGATAGTAAGGAATATTAGACTTATTTGCTATTTTTCAGCAGAATCGAGCCAAATCCATGATTTTCCATTCATATTGCTCCTAAAACTGCTCTAGCGTGGAATTGCACCAAGGTGACAGTTCCTATAATCGTCTCCATTTCTACCGATGCGTGTGAAAGCTATGGACTGCACCGTGCTCAGTAGCTGTATACTATCACCTCATGAGTGCGACACTGGTGGGTGCCACGATGCCAAGTTAAAGAAATGAAATGAATTTTAAGTGTGTTGAAATTTTGGGAAATACTCTGCACATCGTCATATTTTCCCTTGGCTTTGGGTCAGACAATCAACTTGTGGAATTGGAAATTCCTTTTAATAGTTCGTTGGGTATTAGCCGCGTAGGCCCTCCTGCTGCTATTGATTTTAGTGTGGCCGACTGTGCAATGTGCAGTTCCACAGTCGTCCTGTCGGTAATTCACCTGCAGCCAAGTTCCGGTTTGCACTTGTATTCTGTTTGAGACCGGTCTGCTGGCCGCGGGCCGTCGCCGTGTGAGCTGGAGTGAACGGCGGGGGAGGGAGGGGGCCGCTATATCGGTGGCCGTGTGACACCGGGGGCGGCCGCACACGCCGGAGGCTGCAATGGGATGGCAGGCGGCGACGTCGGCGACGCCGGGCCGGCGATCGATGCCCGATGGCCGGCCCGCCCCGTCGCCGCCGGTGCGAGACGGCGACGCAACCAAGTCGGCGGGCCCGCTGCGATCGGTCCTACGGCCCCGCCGCTCGCTGAAGCCGGGATGTGCCCACCCGGCGCCGCGCCGGCCGCCCCCGCTGCCGCACGCTGCAGCTGAATGAACGGTCTGCAAAGTTGGTAGCGACCGCTATGGGACGGCGGACCAGCGTGTGTGTTGTGACTGTACCGGCGGTGACCGGCCGCGGCCGCGGCGCCGCCGCCATGGCTGCCGGCGTCTCCAGTGTACTGGTTTGAGCGGCGGCGGGGCGGCCGCATCTGATTGTTCACACAAAGTCAGAGTGGTGGTATTGATCTGCGGCGGCGGCCGGTCGGCTGGCGGCGGCGCCGCCGGATTACGTCACATCTGGCCGTCGCCGGCGGCGCGCCGCAGGCCATCTGGCGGCGGACGTCGTGAGGCGACAGGTGCGCTGGCCGCACCTGGGCCGCGACACCCACCGGACACGCGCCGCCGCCGGCCGGCACAATGGCGCTGCTCCGCACCTACCAGGCCATCTCGGCACGCCGCCCGCCGCCCTTACACTCGGCCGCCATCGGCCATCTGCTCACGCCTATGCTCTAACTTATCTTTCTGAGGGTTTGTCCATAGAGTATGTGTATTACGCATTTACCCGGAATGCCTGACGCACACCCCAGCTGCACGCGCGTACACTCAATAAGGCCGAGTTTTGAGTTGACGAGTTTGACACCAGCTGAAAGTTTTCATCGCGGGCTTTAGGTAATGACTGGATAGTCTACCGGTTAAGCTCGCGCCTAAATATACCTGCCTCGGTCCCGTTCGCCGTGATGCCAACTTTGTGGCTAAGCGTGGCTGGGGACCGGTTAGTTTGAGGACTGTGGCGTTGGGTTTGGAATTGCGATACCGTGCGCAGCTCGGCGGGCCGGATCGTCACCGGCGGCCGGGCCGGACGGACAGTGCGGCGGCGCGGGGCCGAGCGTCGCAAAAACAGCCCGGGCTGCGCTCTCGGCGGCGCCGCGCCGGCCCGCAACGGCTTCATGGCCACTCTCTCTCTCTCTCTCTCTCTCTCTCTCTCTCTCTCTCTCTCTCTCTCTCTCTCTCTCTCTCTCTCTCTCTCTCTCTCTCTCTCTCTCTCTCTCTCTCTCTCTCTCTCTCTCTCTCTCTCTCTCTCTCTCTCTCTCTCTCTCTCTCTCTCTCTCTCTCTCTCTCTCTCTCTCTCTCTCTCTCTCGCTCTGCTCTTTCGCTCTGCTCTCGCTCTGCTCCTCTCTCTCTCTCTCTCTCTCTCTCTCTCTCTCTCTCTCTCTCTCTCTCTCTCTCTCTCTCTCTCTCTCCGAGCCTAGATGATTAAATCATTGTTCCGGGGCGGCATTAGATGCTTCGTGGTATCCCAGATAATCGTAAAGGGGGCTTTCCCTCTAGTCCGAGTCAGTCCAGCGGATTATTTTTCCCTGCCCTGGTCAGCTAACTTTTCAGCTTTTCCTACCTCGACCTAGCAGTTTTTCACGTTCTTTTCTCACTGCTCTCCTAATTGGCAGTTTTCACGCGAAAATTAGGCAAATGACACCAATCCAGTTGACGGCACATGCTAGTGGAAACCGGCGGCATCGGCTGGTTGTGACCGCATGACGAGTTGGGCAAACGGCCCGGCGTCAGTGGGAATGGACGCAGCATGGTGTACGATCAGGTTAATCTCGGCCGAGCTCAGCTCGCCGTCCAGCGGCAGCTTATTGGCGATGTAGGCCGTGTCGCGCCGGTCGCCAGCCTTCCCAGTAGCTGGCAGGTCACGGACAACGGACGGGGGGTGGTGGGGATCATCTGCAGCGCTTGTGACAGGGAGCCGAGTGATGCATGTGATCACGTGTCAGGCGCTGCCGTCCAAAAAGGCTGAGTCTGAATTCGTCCTTCTTGTCTGTCAACGCTTCATGTGCAGCATAATTTCGATCCGTTTTTTTCTTGCCTTGAAACAGCGGTTTTGCCGTAAACTGCTTGGTCGATTTTTGTCTGGTGGGCCAGTCGAAAAATCGCTGCATCGGCTGAATATTGCCAGCGGTGCATAGTATATTCAGAAGGCCAGTTTGTAGACGCTGAAAACGTGGAGGCATCGGACGTATTGTACTGCGGATAGAAAAGCGACCGCCTTCATAGGTGATTCGACGCGCTGGTGCCGTCTTCTTCATCATTTCTGTACACATGTCGCAGTACACACGCGACTCTGGGGCGCAATAAAATCACAACTTCACAGCATCACTTGAAGCCCACAGGTGATTCTATATGAGTGTGCTCGAGATGAAAAATACCAACCATTTAGTCTTTTTGGGTCTATTGTGTTTCTATAGTTTGGTCACCAGGTCCTGGCTGAAACCAGTCAAAAACACTTTCCTGTTCGAACGGTTACTTATCTGTTGAGAACATTCCGTTCACTATTTCGCCATTTTCATGTAGATCATACGTCAGTTCTGCGTGATGGAAGGCGACTGAGGAACAAGATTGCCAATAAGGGCGACGGCGAGGTAGGTAGCAGTCGTGATATTATTTTTTTACTTCAGGGTCAGTTTCCGTGTCATGACAATTATAGCCTGAAATAGCACCTGGGATCCATAGGTGGGGTAATCCAGCCCCCCTCCAACAGCAAGCGCAGATCACCGGATGTGACGTCACACCTCGTAGCATATAACATGGGAAAATTTAATGATTATATATCCAACTTTTTGCAGAAACAGGCCCAGAATCGAAGGTGAAATGCTCATTTATTGCATTTGGGATAAACTTAATTGCCGTGTATTCTCACAAATTCGTAAGCGGGCAGTGCCATTAGTAGCAGTTTGACACACGGCTCAACGGTGAAGGAATTCCTCCACGCCCACGTGACGTCACTCGGGCGTGAAAGAATCCCTCTTGAACGTACCTTTAAGTAAAGGTATCTTGGGGTAATCTGCTTCCGGCACTGAGAAATAGGATGGTGTACGGTGTTGTGCGAGGGCGAGCGTTGCCCTGGGCTACTGAGCCACGATGTGTGCGGATTTTAATACGGCCACAGAAAGTTTGCTCGTTGGTTGGGAAAAACTCGTCATGAAATGACTTATGTTCTATTCACCGGTTCTACATTGGATCCTTTTATTCGTACATCTATGCAAATAGGTGGTTTATAGAATTAATGGTGAGCGTTGGATCTCCAACGAATCGTCTGTTAGCTGTGACTAAATGTCTGTTAGCTATGACTAACACTAAACGATCCAATAGTGCTGCTGCACCAGCATACTGAGCCGATTTAGTTGTCTAAGTTTATTTCAGAAACTTGGTGGAGACTGGGATGGAGCTAGAAAAGGCTCAAGCCAATAGAATTATGCGATGTCCTTGTTTATTGCTGGTTCCTAGAATATATATACACCCAGCAATTTCTTTGATTTCATTAAAATTGCTGGAATTGTTCATTTTTTCCATCGAACCCTGCTTCTGCGGGTTCATCCGGTCTAGGGCATGATAATAAGGGCGACTCTAAAAATTAGGTTCAAGTCGGGAATATAGATTCCATTCCAGAGTTCGAAAACGATTGGATCAGAATCCGTTTCCTTCGTCAGCGGCTTCTCATACATCGATGTTTATCCCCATCAAATTTACGATGCTTCGGCCTGGCTCTGTTTCATGAGCTTCGTGCCGTAATATAACGTCAGCCATAAGTGCTGCCAGTTAGAGGGACCAGGGGCCTTCCCCCTCCCATCACTTCATAAATAAATCCTGAATTCAGCCAAACCGGGTAGAATTCGGTAAATTTTGTAACCGCCTGAGCAGAATGGCAACGATGAGCCCAAATCCGATGAGTTTTGGTTCAAGAGGGGAACGTTTGTTGCTAGCGTCAAGTTGAAGATTGTTTGGCCCCCTCACCTTTTTTGCTGGTGAGGACGCTGATGCGTGTCACCGAGGGAAATTCCAGAAGAAGAGTTCGACGAATTAATTCAATGCATGGGACGAGGGCTTGTGTCTCAGCCTGGAATATCTTCGGTGGATCCGAATATTGGTCATATTGCCAGTCCCCTAAATGAAGTATATTGTGGTGCATACCGGTTGATGAAACGATTCGCTCGATGAGGATGAAACGGCTCTATCATATATTAATGATAGATATGTAGGAATACTTGTGAGTGGAATGGAGACTGCGTAGCCAGAATTCCGACGCGGTGGTTCAGTGTACCTTTGCGGGGCAGCTCGCCCTCTGTGTGGCTCCCCTGGGCTTGCGATAGTCTTTAACGAGCCTGATGGCTGGCGGTGAAGGGGCGTTGTGTCGCGGCAGCTAATCTGCGCCTCGGGGAGGGAGCCGGCGCCGCCGCGGCCGACAGGGAGACCGACTGGAACGCGCCGCTGCGCCGCGCCGCCGCGTGTAGCGGTTCGGCGGCGTGTGGCGGTGTCAAACGCCGCCGGTCGCGGCACGGCCTGCTGCTGACCATCGACCGCGCTGCTCGGCCTGGTCTGACACAGCGCCGCTGTGCAGTAGATGCGGTCGGGTGCTGCCCGTCCGAGTCCCTGTCAGCCGACTCGGCACGGAGACGGCATCGGGCACTGCCGGCTGTCGTTTTGGCACCACCAGCAGTACCGGGCTTGTGTTGTGAGTGTCAGCTGGCGGCTCCAGTGGTGAGATGCACTGTTTGGGGGGCCCGGCCCGGCGCGGCGCTAGCAGCCGGTGGCGGAGTCGCACTGTGCCACCGTGCTACCATCGACCTCTGATATCTGCGGCGCGCCGGTGTCCGTATCGGAGAGAGCGGGGCCCGGCTGAGCCGGACAGAGCGGCCGCCCACACTGCTGTTGTTGACGCCGCCGATTGGCGATCGTTACTGGCGTCCGCGCGATCGCGGGCGGCCGCGTCCCGCGCGCCTCGCTCACCTGCCCCTGCCCCTCCCCCTGCACCCGACCTCTTGGTCTCGCGCGGCCTCATACTCTGGGCTGTGGGCACTGATAGCAAACTACGCAAACATTCTTCAGAGATATTCTCCCCCGGACATGTGCATACCGAGAATCATACAACTGGGTGAGGCCAAATGCGTCCACGCTTCAAACTGCTTTAACTTCTCCCCCCTCCCGAGTATACGAAGGTGTTCTTTTGCAAAACTTGCGTCTGGCCTGTACTTACGGCCTTGAACCTTTGGAACGTCCACGAGGATGTATGCAGTTTCGAGGTTCTGTTTTTGGTCTCTGTCCCGGCGGTATTGGTCCCTGCCAGGATCAGCTGAGCCGTGCTGTTACTTGGTCGTGACTGCAAGAGATCGGATGACGCTAGTTGATGGCATTCATCGCAGACGTATTATCTATCAATTAATGTTTATTTTGATGTCAGCTAGTATTTTGTGCCAACTGGCTAGTACGTTTAAATGGGCTCAAAAGCTTTGATACACTGGTGCATAGGCGGATCCAGGGGGGCAAGGAGGGCACGTGCCCCCCCCCGATCGACCCTCGGCGCCCCCTGAAAGGTCGATGGCGCCCCCTGAAATGTCGCTTCCCACCCCCTCCAGGATACGAAAGTCGGCGCCCACTGATAGGATTTGGCGCCCACCTGATAGGTTTTGCCGGTCATAAGTGGCGCCCCCTGGTCCGGATGGCGCCCCCCCCGGGAAGGTGCCCTCTCCGATCGGCAATCCTGGATCCGCCTATGCACTGGTGTGCAAACTTATTAATTTTCTTGAAATAAACAGACCTTACCGGCTAATGCAGTCAATAATTCTCTCATCACTGACATGGGCAATATCTTCAGTCCCCCAAACTCGAAGACCTATCATTGGTCGCTTTCACGCCTTTGGAATAGCTGTTTTTGCCGGGACCAGCCTTAGCTTGATTGAGTCTTTGCCGGGGCCGCTTCAAGTTTACCGCTGCCAGGACTCTAGCTCTGCAACCAGATATTCAAAAGAAGTTCTAACTATCAAAATAAAATAATCCAGAGCTTATTGTTTGAAATTTTTCCCGAAGCACATCTGTTTGTCTTTTGGTATGGGTTTGTGAAGCGTGCACTCATATAGTTTCCTGCGTATAGAGTCGGCGGCTGTGCGCGTCTCACGCGATGACGCCACGCGACGTTGCATCGATGAATAACGGAGAATAGTAGGGAATCGGGCAATGAATATCAGCGGAGCAGTGGAGCATACTGTTCGGACGTTCATTGACCCAGTTTCATCGCACAGCGGGGCGGAAATCTATTTTGTAATTTATCGTGCTTGAATATACTTCCCGCTTGTAATATTAAGTTGTGGAGGTAGTCTCCAGGCACAAAAGAAAACACGCCGAATGACGCCTAAACGCCACTAACTGGCTCGCAACTCAGTGAAGCCAAGGTGCAGGAGGGTCCTAGAAGCATTGTATACAACAACTCACGAATAATTGCAACCTGCTTTTGCATACAGTTATATCGTTACCGCACAAAAAGCGGAAGAAGTGTAGAAACCGCAAAATCAGCAAAGCCAAGTTGTAGCCACTGTTGAGGGTTGGCGGGTGGGGTTAGTGCACACTGGATGAGCGCTGTCCCGGCAGCGGCGGGCTGCGGCGGTTCTGAGGCGCGCCGACCGGACCTCGTTAGCGACCGCCGTCACCGGTGCACCGCCGTGGCGCGGTCCGGTGGCCAGACTCGGCTGGAGGCTGTAGCATAGGCGGATCCAGCGGGGGCATTAGTGAGGCCACTCTCCCCCCCGTAGACCCTCGATGCGCAATGAAATGGCCCGCTTTCCACCACCTGCTGCCAGGTTGCGAGTATCGGCGCCTCATCTATGATTTGGCGCTCACCTGATAAGTTGACGCTCTGAAGTGTGCTCCCTCTGATCGGAGATTCTGGATCCGCTTATGGATGTTAGTGCGTCACTGCTGGTTTCCGAAACGGCAGCGGCGCAGATATGTGGTGCTTATTGATTTTTGCGGTTGAAGAAAATAAGAACGGTGTCCAAAAATTAGAAATTATTGAAGCTGCTTTTAGCTCACTTACAATTAGGAGTGTCGGGTGGAGGCGCTTTGTGAACGGCATTGGCGGAAAGTTGCGCACTTGGAATAACATGCCTCATTGGTTTCTGCTCGGTACAAATAATATTAAGCAATACAATTAGACTCGTTTGTTTACGTGGGACGAACCTACGCTGAGTTATGTGGGGCTCGGAAAGCTCGCCATAATAAGACTGGTGGCGCAGCCGGGGGGGGGTGACGAGGTCATGGCTCCCCGGTGGAGTCGGGTTACTGGCCCAGAAAGGCCCTAACGCACGCTCCGGCCGGATTTATAGAGGGTACCCCTTCACTCAGGGCACTGCCTCAGCACAGATGGCTCAAGCCCGCTCCCCTTCAAAGACATCTCGTCTCAGCCCAGAAATCCGTATAGAATTGGGCGTCCCTTCGTCCCCTAGAGGTCGGTTATCACGAGAGCGTCACAGTTTAAGGGCGTAACTGTGACGCACGAAGGTCGAGTTGGTCCGAAAGTCAGTTGTGGGGAATATCACCAGTTTTTCTTAGGTCATGGCGGGGAAGGGTCGGAGATGGCTCGGGATGTCACGAAAAACACGGGCAAGCTTGTTTTATAGCAATATCCGTCCCGAGCGCCACGTGCTCAGTCTTAACCTATTTCCGTCAGGTCCCGGCTACCCCTATTTCCGGCAGGGGGGCAATATCGGCCCCCCTAAGATCTCGTATCTACCGGCCGATTTTGAAAATTAAGTGCTATAGATTCCTGACGCTGAACTTTATTTTGAAAAAGAAAGGTCAAATTTTGTTTTTAAGGAGAAAGTCGTGCAAAATATACATTTTTGTGTATTTTTAGATTTTCCATAATCCTTGTCTCTGTTGTACGATTTTACAAAACTAGTTCAGATTTACAAATAATTGACCCAAATTGTCATATACTGAGTTACGCAAAATTGAAATTCAATGGCAGTTCCAGGACCAGGACTATGAGGGGAAATATATACAACCTAAAAGTTTTTGTTACGCGGATTAGAAGCCGTGATATACTGCTTGGCATCTTTGACATAAATAAATGAAAAAGTGAAAACTCATCGGGGCGGATGCAGTAAGGTAAAACAGTGGGGTAAAATACATCCCAACAATATGGAGTGGTATGCTGGTTGTTGGTCCCTCGACTAGTTGAAATTTATTTCTGATAATTTTCCTCCATGGGCTCTGGGAAAGGGGGTGACATGGGCGGATCAGGACTCTCGTCGTGGGGGGGCGGGTGGGGGTGATTGGAAACACATTTTTAATATACAACGATATTGAGTCGCGGCGGTGATACTGGCTGGGAATATGCATTTTGAAATGTGTGTGACTGGACACGCCTCTGGTATTCTGAATTTGGTTATAATTTTTGAATTTTATATACCCAATTGTTTCGCCTGGACGGCTGTGCGTCTTTCCTTACTAACGTTTAGTCCTTCTTGATAACATTCCCCATTTTGAACTGCTGTAACCGCCCCTGATGAATACAAATAGTGACATTGTGATGCACTATCATCTCACATAAAAATGATATAATAAAACCATATAACTGGTATCAGGATGCAGAGCGGCTTCTTTTACAAAGAACCCATGCTCGATAATACTTGGTTTGTGGATAGACCTCCCAAACCCAGCCTAGCTCCGCCCTGGTAAATATATAATATTGCATTTGAAACCTGCCTGTCTGTTTTAGGAAAGTGGAGTTTAGTTCTTGGCCGTTTGGGTATTTTGAAACCCTGGGGGTGCTGGGGATGGTTAAACCAATGGAAACTGTATCAGATATGTCGGAGCTTCTTTGGCTGGAATTCACAAACCGTCGTGGCCCCCCACAGAATGGCTCTGTAACCCCAAATGAGCTCAAAACCTACCGTTTGGAACCACTGCCCTAGGCTATCGATATAAAGTCGCGTTGCCACAACTTGTGGTACTTGGTGGACTTAACACGCGTACTGAAGCGGGGCCTCGGAGGCCCCTCTCCACCTATTTTCCAAAATGGCCGGAGAACTTTGTTTTATTGTTGACTTGTTGAATTGTTTTATCCATTGACTTGAGCTGTAAGTGGGATAATCCTGTTGCTCATATATACTGAATAAATACAAATACAAATACAAAACTGCTCGTGGATGAAGAACGGTACTCGGCCATATTTAACAGAATTTAATGGTGGGTCGATAGGCGAAAGAATTTGGTAAATCGTTAATTTTTTTACTTAAAAGCTTTCAAAGCTAGACTTACATTTTGAGATCGCCACAGTCGCGCGGTCCGAGCTGTGACCGAGCTGTGACGTCATAATGTCATATAAGCGGGAGGATATGTTAGCGTAGCCTCACATGAAGGATAACGTCAAATCAGTACTTTCAAGGTCATGGGCCCCATTGCTTCCGGTCAATTGGCGTTATCCAGTCCGACGTATATTATGCTATGACGTCATAGTTAAAGTAGCTTAATGTCAAGTTCAAGGTCAAAGGTCCATGGGTTAAGATCAATCCTCATTTCCCGCCCAACGGTTGCTATAGTGCTAATCATAGTATACATCATAGGGTTTATGCCATATTGTGACGTTGTGGGTCAATGACCTTAAACCCCAAATTTTTGGGAAGATTGTTTGTGACGTTGTCTTGTATAATTACGGCATTTCCCAATAGGGCCAAGATTTGAGCTTCTGGACCTCGTTTGACCTTGACAATATTGACCTAGGTAAATGAAAATAGACTATGATGTAGATCACCCCACCCCACCCACCCCCAACCGGCGTTTTACTACGCCTTTTGGTTTGTGAAATCTCAGGGGGTCTACCAGCCCCCCCTCCAGTGCGTGTAAGTGCCAGACCCCTCCACATGTAAGAATAGAAATATTGAAACCTACTGTCACTGTTGTTGCTTGCAATGCTGTTGGAGGTGAGGTCACATTTGACTTTGCCTGATCAGTTCCCGGAGACGACCCAGACTTTTAATTTTGGGAAAACTAGTACAATGATCAAGAAAAAGGCTTCCTCAGCTCGGCGGAGCTCCGCGCGCCGTTTTCTAGCTGGCTCCGAAATAACCGAGAAGTGTGTTCAAACCGGGCTACTTTCAATCGCTCCCATCTGGGGTGAGGTTTCAGGCTTGATGCTTAGTATTTTCAACGTATTGTAAGGATTGTTTCAATTGACTCAGCAATGAATTGACCCATTGACGCAGGTCTCAGCTTGACCGAAAATCACACATTATGTTTAGATAGTTTTATTTGTTTTCCGGTTATTTTTTTCCGGTTATATTCATTTCTTGCTATTTTTACCAACTGTAGCATCGAAATCAAATTCTGCTTAAACATTGCCACGGGCCCTGGTGCTTTGATGTCTAACCAGGGTGTTGCATTCCGCTCCCGGCGTGGGTCTGTGGTGACCGAACCGGACGCCGGCGGACAGGAACCAGTGCTGGGCTTATCCCCACACCCAGCGCCACTGCGCCAGTGATCTCAGCCCCGCGCTTCAAATGGACACCTCTCCTCAACTCCGCAAACCAACGCTTCACACTTGTGTCTCGGAATATATGAGGAAGTGGAGTTGCAACATTGTGGCCAAACGTCATCCTGCGCGTCACTGGTTTGCGTGTTTTTTTTTTGGAAGATGTGAGCTCTGGTTATGGATGGGGAGGGGGGCATGGGGCCCTTCCGTATTGTAACAGTGGCGCACCATGTTGCTGGTGGTTTTGCAGTAAACACAGGAGAAATTTTCATACATGAATTGTGACCACCTTGTGTTTTCTGTCATACGATCTTGGAAAAAAAGAGTCGGTTTGTTTCGGGCCCTGAATCATACAAAGCAGGCTTGAAAGCCCTGGTGCTCTTGAAATTGTAAGGGCGTGATTTTTGTAGAGAGGTGAACACGGAGCCGTGGATTCGCTTGCCATCACCAGAGCAGACGGTCGGTGCCGCAGCTCCCAGTCAGCTGAGCTGCGCCGGCTTTCCAGACCTTGCAGCCGGATTGGAATGGGGAGCCGGGTGGCGGGCTTCCGAGAGCGCGGCGGCGGGTCAGCGCGACAAAATGGCTGTTGTTGGAGGGATTAGCGCGGCGCCGACGACCGCCTCCGTGACGGCGGCGATCGACACAGCCGAGCGCCGGGAGAGAGCGGGAGAGCACCAGCCGGCCGGCCGCAGCTGGCGGTGTCAAACGCCGCCCACCCACCCCGCACCGCCCGGCCACCTCTTCAACACGGCGCTGGCCACTGCTGCCGCCACCAGCCCTGCATACTGGCCTTTGTGAAGGCGCATGAGGGCGTGTCAGGCTCACCAGGCCGGTGGCTGGTAGTCTCCACGGTGGGTTTCCGGGTGATTTTGTGCCGGCGGCGCGGCGGCGGCGGCTGCTGCGTGGACAGGGCGGCGTCCAATCGGGTCCGATCTGTCGGCGGCGGTGGCGGCGGTAATGGCGGCGTCGGCCGGCTGCGCGCCCGGCCCGTCACCGCCAACTCGCTGCTGGGAATGTGCGGCCATCACACTGACTGCTGACTTCTGGCAAATGTCCATCCATGCCGCAACCGCTTCTTTTTTGCCTGGGCTCTCGTCTTTTTCCGTTTTGTTAGGTCCGCTCCTTATTCACTGGGGGAGGAATGAAGGTCGCACGCTTTTGACAGGCCAAAAACGGAGCGGAGGCAGTGGTCAGTCGATTTATCAGTCTCCCGTACTAGACTGCGGTACATATGGAACGCTGCCTGTCTCGCATTCAGATGGGGTCGACTGAAAATCACAATTTCACCCAGAACCAAATTCAGGCGACTTCTTCAGGAATAAAACATGTGAGCACTGCATTCTATTACACCTCATGTCAAATTGTGTGAAAGGTCTCATTGACATTAAGTATTGTACGGTGCTAGAATGTAAATATTATTGATCTACAAGTATGATAGGAATAAGAAACCTGAATTTTAATTATTTATATTTTTATACATGAATACATATATACACACATACATGCATACATACACGCATACCAAATATGAGACGGATAAAGAATGTGAAGTTGACTTCACTGCGAAATGCATGTGTAACTTATATGGTACCCTATTTTGAGAATGTTATTTTGGGCATTTCAGTTTTGTCTAAATAACCCATTAACACCCTCGTACCTCCCGCACTGGTCAGAAGTTGTGCTGAACATGTTGAGCGTATATGGCTGCAATGTATTTCTTCATACTTCGCCGCATCAGCTGGCTGGGCGAAACTTTTAATTTTTACAGTGAATTTTTATGTTTTGTGACTACACAAAACTGTTGACAACATGTGTCTCGAGTGAGGCTGTCTGCTCCCCAAATATAATTTAATCTGAAATTGAAGGTCATGCTCATATCCTTAGTCCTCGAGTCGGTTCGCACGATCTGGCGTCGGTCTTCACTGAAAGAAAGCTGGGGCAACCTATATCTAGGGTCTGAGTCTAAATTATGTTGATGAGTGGGATAGAGTCAGATGCTGGTCTCTCCCTTCCAGTGTAACTGGGTAATGCTAGCGGGTAATTGACGGGGTCCAGCCAACAGTACATCGACTAATTTCATTGCATTTTCTTGTGCTAGAGAGCTCAAAGGTGATGGGGGCGCGGCACTGACTGTTGTGTCTCGTTTCAGAGTAACTACACGTCGCTGGGGCCGCCGATGCAGCAGCAGCAGCAGCCGAAGCCGGGCAGCTACGGCGGCCAGCCGCCCGGCTTCCCCGGCTACGGCCAGCCACAGCCGCCGTACCAGCCGTACCCGGGGGCGGCCGGGGCGGGGGCGCCACAGACCAGCATGCCGGCCTCCCTGGGGCAGCCGCAGGCACCCGGCTATGGCCGCCAGCAGCCGCCCGGCGCTGCCTACGGCGCCTTCCCGCAGCAGTACGGCGCGCCGCAGCCGCAGCGCATGTCGGCGCCGGCCGGCTGGCCCAGTCAGCACCCTCACTACGCCGGCCTACCGGCCAGCTCTGCCTACGGCCACCCGGGACCGCCGCAGGGCTACGGTCACCACCCGGGCCTGGCGGCGCCCGGCGGTTTCCCGCAGCACCTGCCGCGGCAGCCGCAGCAGGCCAGCCTGGCGCGCGGCGCGGCGCCCGGCCCTCCCACCCAGCAGCAGCAGCCGCAGCAGGCGCCGCCTCCGCAGCAGCAGCCGTTCCCCGGCGGCGGCGGGTTCCAGCCGCGGCCGCCGCAGCCCGACCAGTACGCGGCCATGGCGGCGGCGGCAGCGGCGCGCCAGCAGCCCAACCCGGCCCTGTACGGCCAGCAGCCGGGCGGACTGCCGCCGCCGCACCACAGCTACCGCTACCCGCAGCAGATGCTGGCCCGCGCCGCCGAGCCGCAGCCGCAGCAGTACGGCCCCTACAGCACGGCCGGGCCGCCGCAGCAGGCTGGCCTGCCCGCCCAGTACGGCGGCTACATGCCCGGTCAGAGGATGCCCCGGCCCGGACAGATGTCGCCGCAGCAACACCCGCAGGTGCGGATGGCGGGCCAGCAGATGGCGGGCCAGATGTCGCCTCAGCACCCGGCGCGCATCCCAGGTCACCTGCAGGCCATGGCCGGGTCGACAGCACTCTCACCGCGACCGCCGTCCGCCGGACCCACGCCTCCGCCCTCACAGCAGCAACAGACGCAGCAACAGGTCCAGCAGCAGCAGGTCCAACAGCAGCAACAAGCCCAACAGCAACAACAAGCCCAACAGCAACAAGCACAACAAGTTCAACAGCAGCAGGCTCAACAACAGCAGCAGTTTACCAGCGGTCAGCCAACTAGTCTGCAGCACCTGGAGAAGATGGTGGTACCTGGTGTCCAGATGATGGATCTGCCGAGCGGCGCCCAGTCGGCCCCGGGGGCGGCGCCGCAGCCCCGGGCCATGTCGCCGCTGGCAGCCGGCCCCCGCACACCCATGTCTCCGGGCCGGGTCAGCAGATCGACTCCGCACAGTCCAAGTCTGGGTCCGCGAACGCCCACCTCACCGGCGCAGTGGTCACAGCTGCAGCGCGTGCCGTCGCCGGCGCCGGCCAGCCAGATCGCGGCGCAGCAGCACCAGCAGCACGCCGTGCGCATGACCAGCATCGACAGCATGCTGCACAGCATGCCCGGCTCCGGGGAGACGGCAAGAGTCCGCGCCAGCAGGAGGAGGACCAGCTGCTGGGCGGGCTGTCGGGCGCGCCGGCGGCCAGCGTGGCCGAGCCGGCCGCCTCCTCCGGCCCGCTGCCCGGCTTCATGAGTGTGAAGGACGTGGCTTCGGCGCCGGTCAGCAGCGGCGGCCCGGTGGGCGGCAGCCTCACGGACGCCACGCCCCCGCAGCCTGACTCCCTGCTCAGCGGCGCAAAACCGAGTGGGGCCGCCGCCGCCCAGCAGCAGCAGTTCCCTCGCTTCCAGCAGGCGCAGCAGATGTACCAGCAGCAACAGCAACAGCAGGCTTACCAGCTGCAGCAGCAGCAGCAGCAACAGCAGATGCACATGCAGCAGATGCAGCGGCCGCCGGGTATGCCGGCTGGGTACCCGGGACCGCGTGGAATGTATGATCCCAGTCAATACAGACCTGGTATGCACCCGGGGATGCAGCAGCACCAGCAGATGCAGATGCAACAGCAGCAGCAGATGCAGCCCCGGACCCGTACTTGGACGCCAGAGGCGGCGGCACCGAGGATGTCGCAGGCGGGGCCGCAGCCAACGGTGGGCGGCCCGCTGCGGTCTCAGTCGCCGCTGCAGGCTTTCCCCCGGCCACAGTTCCCAGGGCCGTCGCCTGCGCCAGCCTCGCCGGCCAGTCAGCAGCCCACCACTCCCACTGCCACCTCCCAGCCGCTCTCGGTGGGCCCGTCTCCTCAGCCGCCGCGCTCCGTGGAGCCGCCCTCGCCTCAGTCGCAACAGCCAACGCCGCAGCAGCAGCAGCAGCAACAGCAGCCTCCGCAGCAGCCGCCGCAGCCGCCGCAGCCGCCGCAGCCGCCGCAGCCGCCGCCGCAGCAGCAGCAGCAGCTTCCCCTCCTGCCGTGCCGCCAGTGGCATCAGTGGTGGAGACGCAGCCTCCGGAGTCGTCCGGCGCTTCAGACCAGGCGCTGCCGCCGCCCGACAGTGTGCCCTCGGAGCCGACACCGCAGCTGGGCTCGGTAGAGGTGGGCGAGACGGGCACACAGTCTCCGCCGCCGCCGCCGCCGCCACCGCCGCCACTGCCGACGCCGGTCAGCGCTGAGGCGCCGCAGGAGCAGCCGGTGCCGCCCTCGCTGGCGGCGCCGGCACCGTCGGAGCCCGCCACCTCGCCGACGCCGGTCCGCTCGGCCGGTGCGCCGCCGCCGCCACCACCGCCGCCGCACTCAGTGGCAGGGTTGCTGCAGTCCCAGCCGCCGCAGTCGGCAGCCACTCCAAGCCAGACGCAGCAGCAGGCCAGTCTGCAGGCGTCGCCCCAGCCTGTCTGCAGCAGCGGCGCCGGCGTACGCGGGCCGCACCTCAGTGGCGGCGGCGTCAGCCTGGCGCAGCCGTTCGGCGGCCCGGCGCCACTGCCGCCCTTCTCGGTGGCGGCCCTGGCAGCGCCGGCGCCGCCGTCGGCCAGCGAGCTGCCTCAGGTGTCGGCTGCTGGCGTCGAGCCGTCTGCCGTCACGTCAGCAGCAGGGCCCGCCCCACCACAGCCGCCGCCGCAGCAGCAGCACGCAGGTCCCGGCGCCGCTCAGCCCGGCCTGACACCCAGAATGCCTGGCCAGATGGCACCCATGCCGGCGGGCATGCATCCGGGCCAGATGGGCATGGGCGGGTTTGCGCCGCAGGGCTACCCGGGACAGCCGCGTGGGATGGGGCCGCAGTTCGGAGCCCGCGGGCCGGGCATGTACGGCCAGCGTGGACCTGGCGCCACCATGGCCGGTCCCGTCGGAACAATGGCAGGCCCGGTCGGTCCCATTCCTGGGCCCGGAGGCCCTATGCCCGGTCCTGGGGGCCCAATGTCGGGCCCTGTTGTCCCAATGCCTGGTCCAGGAGGTCCTATGGCCGGTCCAGGGGGTCCAATGACAGGTCCAGGAGGCCCGATGCCCGGCCCAGGAGGTCCTATGCCCGGTCCAGGAGGTCCGATGCCGGGTGCTCGGCCACCCCTGAGTCTGGAGCAGCGGCATGCGATGCAGTTTGAGCTGCAGCAGGTGCAGCAGCGGCTACAGCACCTGTACAGCATGCCGCCGGCGCCGCAGAACCAGCAACCGGTGAGTAGGACTGCCTCCAGCCGGGGCTGTACGTATCCTGCCACCGCCCTTCCTGACTGGGTTGACTGCTGTTGACCTGTTTCCACCTCCGGCTTGTCGAAAGCTGCGCACACTAACTCCTACTGTGAGAAACGATGCGTCTGTTTTTTCCTGTTGTTTGTTTTTGTTTGTTTTTTACCAGCCAATAATGCCTCCGAATAACTTCCCTCGCCTGTTTGCTGTGTGGTTGTCTCCGATGTCGCCCCGTGCCAGCGTCAGCTGACCCAGCGGCGCCGTCGGCAGATGGCCGAGCTGCAGCAGCGGGCTCAGTTCCTGCAGCTGCAGCTGGGACCGCCGCCGGGCGTGCCGTCGTTCCAGGGAGCGCCACCGCCCGGCTACCCTGCGCCGGGAGCGCCGCCGGAGCCGCTGCCGCCGGGACAGGCGCCCCAGGTCAGTCGCCGGTTCACTGCCGTGCAGCTGTCGGCCCGCGGATCTGCCAGGATGGCAGCCTCGCTCGTTACACACACCGCGCAATTACACACATGCATGTGCCTAGGTGCAGGTCATGAACAGATCTCAGATCTCGTCAGATACTTGAGGTGAATATCCCATGAATCTGGGAGCCCAAATGAGCCAAGCTTAAGTGCGAAAGAGATCTTATTTATCAAAAGTGTCCAACGACGAGGTGGCGCAAACGCTAAAGTGGTATGGGAACCCACGAAACAGAAAGCTTGCTAGGTTAATAAATATTGGATGCTATGCTCTTTTGACTGATTTCAGGCCGGAAGAGCGCAATCAATGAAACGATGGAGAAGTTCCTTTTAGAGTGGGAAAATGGTCCTCCAGACACTCTCTTTCATCAAATACTAGGAATGCTCTGGCCATACAACAACAGAGGTCTTTTTTGTTAAGAGGTCATGTCAGCGGCAATCTTTTGGAATATCAGCTGTTGTTTTCTGCTGTTTGACTGGATACGGCAAATGCACACACCTGATTTTGCCTTGCCTTGCTCTCACATCCATGAGTTTTGTCAGGCAGTCATGATTTTGCCTTTTAAAGTAACTTGTTTGGAACATTTCAGTCAGTGTCTCGGGCCCTTGTGCTGTAGTGTATAAAAACGCAGAGCAGGAAAATATGCCGGATAGACAGTGTCATTTCTTTGGTACAAACATGTATGCGGGTACTCCTGAGAAGTGAAAGATTTGCCACAATGTGTCATCTCGGATTAGAAGAATTGGCCAAATAACCGCTTGGGTCCGATCCTAAAACAGACTTTTTCATTTGCGTGGTGTGCCCCCGGTCGCTGTGTTATGCTAATTGGAATGGGCCCTGGTTACCACTTGCCTTTCCTGTGGTGAACTAGTGTGAAGCAGTTGACCTGTCCTCGCTGGGTGAGTGAGCTGTGTTGAGGCTAGTGCCTGGTCGTGGCGCGCGTCAGCCGGAGCTGCGGCGCTGTGTGTGAGTGTGGGAGTCTGTGAGGCTGAGCCGTGCCCTGAACCGTGCGCCGCGCCCGCGCTAGGAGCCGGAGCTGACCGTGCTGACGCCGCTGACACGTGCTGAGCCGCGGTCGGAGCCCCCGCCTCCCACCGCCTCCCCGCCACCGCTCCCCGCCACCGCCACCGCCACTGCACCCACGCACTGCTACCCGCCGCTGCCGCCGCCGCCGCCGACGGGCGGCGAGGCCGCCAGCTCCGAGGAGGTACCGGCCCGCCTGCCTCCGCCGCTGAGCCGGCCTCGGTCCTGACCCGGCGCCTGACTCTCTGGTCGTAGAGGCTTCCATTCACCACTCTTCGCACGGACGATCTGTTGGCGTCGGATCTATTTTCGGTTGTAGACGCGAGCAGCATGTTTCTTGATTCTGAATCGGAGTTTTCACTCCTGCTTTGAGATGAAATGGCTGTCACAATCGGTTTTGAGCATAAATTGTTGATACGTGGCGAGTCCCGTCGAATTTTGGCTTTCTATCCTCCGAGGCTGGTAGTATGTGTAGTTATGCACGTGCACGTCTCTATTCATTCATTCTGATATGCTTTGGCTGGTTTTCAAACCGCGCTCGGTGGTCCCTAAATGACTGAGCTTCAAAGGGTCTGAAATTATCTGCTTGGCTTGTTGGCAGCCTTTGTCAGCAGAAATCCTCCATTTTGAATGAGTTCTGGTGATGTTATGAATGTATTCTAAACCGGAGCTGGACCGCCGCTTGCTTTCCGGCTCCAAGGAGACAAAGTTCAGAGAATGTAGCACTTGCCGTGTTTCTTGACCTGCATACGTGTGCTGTTATTGTTTGTCGTGTGTGCATGTCAATTAAACGATGACCGAGTAATGTTCAATTATTGGGTTGAGCTTAATGTAGCCTGTAGTTATGTTTTGGGGGGGGTAATTCTCATTCATTGTGTCATGTCCGAGATGTATGGTCAGTTGCAAAAACTTTTCAATGAAAAGTATTCGGAAAGAACTGCAGTATGCAGACAAGCTGTCTGCTCTAGCTGGGAATGGCGCGTGGTAGAGGGATAATTCTGAAAAGATCACGCCATAGGGTGGTACTAGCAGATTTGTGATACATAAATTCACCATTAAACTGTTGTCTAACGTTGGAAGATCCATCTGGCGCTAGAGGAAGCGCTAACTCCTTTCAAACTAGACATAACTGTTGTCGTTGTCGTCCTTGAATCCACTTCCAGCTCGTTGGATCGCACACACTGCCGAAATGAAGCGGCTGGTATTTCTGTTCGGGATCCATCAGATGGGTGCGATTGGCTTGATCCGTCATGCGACATGGTGGTGCGCCCGTTGTGGGTATTTACGGCGACTGGCGACCGGTTTGCACGTGTGCTGTGAACGGCTGTACCGGGCCCGACCGGTTCCCAACTGGTTGCCCGCCTGATCGGTCACTTGGCCTCCCCTTGTCTCACCGCTGGGACGTCCGCCACGTAACAAACCCGCGGCCAGCCGCCCGCTTGGTTTTCACTGCCGCCGGCATCACTGCCCGCCCGTGTTTTTTTCCGGTTGTTTACGTATCTGATGTAGAGTGTTCAACGCTATAAAACTGATTTTCTGTGATAGTTTTGTCTTTGATTTGAGACGCGATGTGTTGCAGGTTTTCCTGCGTGATTGTCGGTTTGTTCCACTGTCGGAAGTACGCTAGCTGCGGACTGGCTGCTGAAGGAAAGCGCGGTGCTTCATCAGTCCCATCTCGCCGTCTCAGGTGTGAGCCAGGTGACGATGTAGCTGTACGTTCTCACCACTTGCCTGTTGGTGTGTTCCAGGGTCCTCTCAGCGAGCCTGGCGACGGCGCCGCAGCCGACGGAGAGGATCAGACACCCACCAAAAAGGGACGCAAACGACCGCCCGCCAAGCCACGCGAGCGCAAGAAGAAGGACGGCCCTGCCAAGCCGCGGGTCCGCAACCGGAAGAAGGCGGCCAAGGAGGCTCCGGAGGCGGGCGACGCGGCGGCTGCGGCGGCGGAGGGCGCTGCCGGCGGAGGGGAGGAGGCCGCTACCGCCGGGTCAGAGGATAAACCGGAGAGCGTGGCCGGCGACAACGCCGAGAAAGCCGACGCCGCCAGTCCTGCCAAAAGCACACCCAAGCGCAAGTACGCAGCGTTCACTCACGTAATGTTCCGTGTCTGTGCCCAGTTACTGAGGGAATGGATGAATCAGCTTTGGGATATTATATTGTTGTATTATGCACCATTGCATTTGGTTTGGCTGCTAGAGGTGGTTCCAGAATCGTATTTTTTGTTAATGATAAAGAAGTATTATGTTGTCGGGCCCATGTTACTTTTTCGTTCAAAATGTGATCAAGCGAAGATCTCTGGACCGTACGACCCTGCCCGGTCAGCACCGTACCCGCCGCTTTGGAGAGATCTCGCCGTGTGTGACTGATGATGACCAGTTTTGCGGCGGGCTTGACGGCTGGTGCTGGCACGCAGGCGTCCGTCGCGGAGTCGTAAGAAGCCGCCGAAGCCTGAAGAGGTGGTTGCTGCGGAGGTCGGCGACGGCGAGCCGGCCGCCCCCGCCGAGGTCAAGACCGAGGACAGTGCCAACGGGGCTGAGGCGGCCGCCGACGGCGCCTCCAAGCCGGCCCGGCCGCGCGTGAAGTCGGCCGCCCGCTCCCGCAAGAAGCCGATGGCCAAGTCAGTGGTCTCGGGACTCCGTCTCTGCCAATGCAGCTCATGAAAAATTGGGGTTGAGGGTAGTAGTGTGGAGCACTGGCCGCTGCAAAATATACAAATTTTTATGTTTTGCAGAAAATATTTTTGTAATTTGGTAGTATCTGTTGGTGATTAGCTGATTTGGTGTAGCGTTGAAAAAAGCACCGCAAGTCAGAAAGAATGTGGGATCGAACAATATTTGCTTCGCATCTTTTGTTGGTCCTCTGAATATTGTGACGGAATTAGTTTGGTGGTTCTAGTCATATTTCCTGCCGACCATTGAGTCTTGATATGTGATTAAGAAAGCCCTCTGTAAAGGACACGTGATTGTCATGGCGAGGCGCCTTATCTACGGCCATATTTCTGCCGTCCGCACGTGCAGCAGTCAACTTCCCACCTCTGATTTAAGCGGCGGCCATGTGACGTAGAACTAGTAGCGACCGTTTGCGATGTGCGGCAGGCTGGCGCTGAACTTCAAGAAGAAGAAGCGGCGGCGTGGCAGCGACAGTGACGAGGACGTGGACCTGGAGAAGACGCCGCCGCCCTCGCCGCCTCCCGACGACTCCAGCTCTAACGTACGTCAGGGCTGATGCCACGTCTGCCGGCGCACATAGGCCCTAAATGCCTCCGTCCGTGGCCAATATTACTTTTCGTGGAAAACTCCTTCGCAATACCGCAAATTCCCCCGATTTTTGGACAAAGGAGCTCATTTGACAGATAATTCAACAGCGCATAAAACTTGCATTCGACATTTAGGTTTTATTTTACATGGGCGTAATCAGGACAGTGAAAAGAGGGGCATTTGGAGCAACTTAATCCAGCCCAAGGTGTCCGTAAAATATTTTGCAGATGTTGTCGTGGCGCCATGAATTGTGACCGAATTGTAGTTTGAAACACTGCAAACAATAAACTTGTAATCCATGAACAACGATACAGCAATCTTGGTCTGCCAGAAATTCATAAGTGTCACCACGAACAACAAAACAGGAGGCATCATAAATGTGTATTTGAGCTTGGTTTTTCTTTCTAAGCCAGCTTTTTGGTATAATTGTAACACCTTTTCTGCATGGGAATGTTCTATTATAACCGGTATTCGAGTGATTATTAACAACCACACTGGAGAGGGGTCGGACATTAGCGCGCACAGGATGGGGGGCTGGTAAGCCCCCTGAGATATCGGAAACTTAGAGGTTTAAGAAATGCCGATTGGGGGGTTGGTGTGGGCTATGGTGATCTACATCATAAATAATTTTCATTGACCTAAGTCTATATTGTCAAGGTCAAACGAGGTCATAAAGGTCAAATTTTGGCCATGCTTGGGACCTGTTGGGAAATGCCCTGATAATGCGTGGAAAAAGCCGGGAGTAAGCTAAAGCCGGACCACGGTCATAGAGGTTGTGTCGCAAAGAATCTTTCCTTCATTTTTGAGGTCTAGGCCATTCGAGGTCATCGACCTATGACGTCACAATATGGTATATCCCTATTATGCACACTTAAAGTAGCACTATAGCAAACCTTGTGCTGGAAAGGAGGATTGACCTTTACCCATGATCTTTAACCTTGACCTTTGACCTTGAACTTGCAACTGGGTTACCTTTAGTATGACGTCATAGCATAATATACGTCAGACTGGGACACGTAAAGCACCGGGGTCAATGACCTTGAAATTTATGGTATTACTTTGAACTTTGACCTCGACCTTCACGTGAGGTGACCTTGACATATCATCCCGTCTATATGACACTGTGGCGTCACCACTAGGTCTCCAATGCAAGCAAACCGGTTCTACTGCGCGGTCGCGGTGATTTCAAAATGTAGGTCTGACTTTAGAAGCCTATAAATCAAACAATTTTCGACAAATTTTCAGAATTATTTCACTATTCGACGCCCTTTTAAATGTTCTCAAATGCGACCGATTCCCGTGTTTTGGCTACGAGCGGTTCTCCGGTCATCCTGGAAAAAATAGTTGGGAGAGTATCCGAGGCTCCTCCAGTGCGCGTGTTAAACGCAGAGTAGAAGAAAGGGGTAGAATATATACCAAACTTGTGTTTCCTTAACAAGGCATATCAAAATATCAGTCCGTGAAGGTCAGTACGTTTCTCCCCCCCGCCCACCCTCCGCTACATATGATATCGCGGTATCGCTAACTATGGGACGTAGGTCACCTGAGCAGCCCGGGCGTCATCTTGCCTCGGCTCGTGACAGTGGGAACGGCGAGGAAATTCGATTCCCGATTGGATCCCTAGGACACCTCGGAACTCCGATGGTTACGGCGACCGTTCATTTGGATGACAAGGTATGACTGGTATTCACCATATGTGGTTTAACGTGTGATATGCTGCAAAACAGGATTCTTAGGTATCGTTTTTTGCTGTCCCGGCATTGCTTGAAGATGTTATAATAAATGTCTGAATCCCGGGATCACGAGAGGCTTAATCCCGTGACTGGGGCTTTTTGAAAATAGCGGGATCCTAATCCCGGAGATTGACATACCTAGCAGGAACATTTCTCATGCAATAAATGGTTCGTTGTCGGCAGTCGCTCCGGGTATTTGGATAACAGTCAACACAGCAATCAATACACAAATTTAGACGGTTACAGTGCTTTGAAATTGTATAAACTAATTTCAGCACTTCTCAGCATTTCTTATAGCGTCGTTCTCTGATAGTTCACTCATATTGCTCATTCTTGGCCGGTCCATGTCTCTATTCGGTAACCCACGGTGTTGCGTTAGCACGGCAGCGGCCTGGTTGGAGCCACAACCTGAGTTATTATATGTCATCTGGAGCACGGGGCTGCAAGTGGACGCAAGATATTTTGACTTGCCCTTGTAGAGCACATCCTGGGGAATCGTTTGATGGTAGTCTTATGCTGGGCCGATGCTGGCCAAGTTTTAAATCCCTCTCTTTGTATTTGTAAATCGAACAGTTTTTGAGATATGCCGTATACTGAGAGAATGGTCTATAAAATAGTTGTCAAAACTATTTTTGCATTATTTTATACCAAAACCCATTGCAAAGGGCTCACACAATAGTGGTATTGCCATACTTTGACCTGTTCTTGCTTTCATGGTCGGTTTTAAGCATAATGAAATGTACGTAGTTTTCGCTGCAGATCTCTGGTCCGCGGGTGGCGCACCCGAGTGCTTACTTCAAGCAACTCTACAAAGATTTCCAGAGCATGGTTTGTGTTTTCCATGCCTGTTTCAAGTGCAGTGAAGAATTCTCTATCAGTATATGTGCTCAGGAAATGATTTAGAAAAAGTTGCATTTTCGTAATATTGGCCACGGACGGAGGCATTTAGGGCCTATGTGCGGCGCCACGGACTCACTACTGGGGTGTAGAGGGAGACAGAGATAAAAGCCATGTTCACTCCCCCGCGTGTTGAGTCGGCTTGAGAGGACAGCGCAGAATTGGTGTTACGCTTCTACAACTGCGCAATGCGCACTGATATCCCAAGATTTTGTCCTATTGTGTAAATTATTGTTTGATATCGATCGGGAAAAAATCAGTATCTCGCGGAGGTGGTTCATCACTTCCAGGCCCCAAATTTTTGAGCGATAAGGCCCCTGGCGGGTAGGTATTGCCTGATGTAATGTGGCCTGGAGTGAATAGTCCTGTGATGTGTGCCGATGTGGTGGCAACCTTGTGACGGGAGGTGGGACATGCTGTGGTGGGATGTATAACACGCTCCCCGCTGGTGGGCGAAATTCGCCCCCCTCCTGATTTTCCCCAGATAGCTCAAAAACGAAGAAACGGAGAACAACGAAACTTACCCTGTGCCTTATTACCTTATCCCTGATCAATTTTACACATCTGACCAAATTATTGACTTAAGATCATGTCAGGTCAAGGAGCTATTCAAGGTCAAGTGACCCGACCTCAAAACCTAAAATCACGAGTTTGAAGCGACGCCCAGGAAACATCAGCAAACCGATCAGTTTGAAACTTCCACAATACGATAAGGTCATTAGGGTCTGCAAATCTACTATCGGAATTTTGATAATATTGACCTAAGGTGGGGTCAATTTTTGGTCATCCCGTTATGTCTATGGTGAGAACAGAATGGGCTCGTTTTCAGTAAATATTGGATAGATAAAGCTGAAAATCCTCAAACTGTCTATTCTTATCACGATCTTGACCATTAAGTTGATTTTTTGAGCATCTGACCTCTCAAAGGTCATGTCAGGTCACAGGAGCATAGAGTAATTTTTTGTCAACAACTTCTCACTGGATTGAGATAAAGCTTCCATTTTGCTTGCATTGTGCTTATATTGTCACGGGGAGTCGATTGATATGCAACATGACCATACCAGGTCACTCTGTGACCCTGACCTAGCTCGAGGTCAGGTCATTTTCACTACTTGACCTAGCGAGGTTATATTATACATCATTCGATTCGCCACGATGAGAGGAATCCAAAGATGCATAAATATTTGCTCTAGCTCCCCTGAGAGCAGATCTAGAGAGAGAAACGTACACTGCTCTGTTGTAAGCCTATGGAGTCTTCTTTGACCTATGCTGACCTCAATATTGACCTGACATATAAATTATTCGTATAAAATATATTCGTGTTGTCAAGAGCTTTCGAACGCCGCCCTTAATTTTCCTTTAGCTTTAGTGGGGGATGAGATACGGAGGGGGCGAAACCCCCCCAGCGGGGCGCGTCATGCCAGGGACCCCAGCGGGGCGTGTGTTAACACACTGTCACGTACCGTGACGAAATGTGTGCCGCTCTGTGACGGGAGGTATGCCGCCCTGTGACGGGATGTGTGCCGCCCTGTGACGGGGAGGTGTGCCGCCTTGTGAAGGGAGGTGTGCGTCACTGTGACGGAATATGTGCTGCTCTGTGAAGGGAGGTGTGCTGCCTTGTGAAGGAAGGTGTGAAGGGAGGTGTGCGTCACTGTGACGGGAGGTGTGCCCCACTGTGACGGGATATGTGCCGCTCTGTGACGGGAGGTGTGCCTCACTGTGACGGGATGTGTGCCGCCCTGTGACGGGAGGTGTGCCACACTGTGACGGGATGTGTGCCGCTCTGTGACGGGAGGTGTGCCTCACTGTGACGGGATATGTGCTGTTCTGTGACGGGAGGTGTGACGTGCCGTACCTGCAGAAGCGGCGCTCAGGGCGTAACGCCGGCGGACGTAAGAAGTACGTGGACGACCTGGACCTGCGCGAGCTGGCGCAGATTTCTGACGACGACGCCAAGAAGGAGGCGGCGGCGCAGGCTGCAGGCGGACAGATCGCGCCCAACTGCGCCTTCATCGTGAGTGCCCAGAGTGTGGCTCCTGTTGTGAGAGCGTCCGGGACTGGTGAGCGTACCTTCCCACTGCTAGGTTTGTACAAGAGTGTTATTCCGTCGCCTGTTATCTCTTTAGGTGAAGGTTTTATTGTCAGAACGAAGCGAGTTTAGTCGGTGGTCGTCTTGGGTGGTTTGTTTAGCCTACCGTTTTGCGCGAGTTGATAATTCTCTGAACAGTGCTGCTTACGTTGTGACGCTTTTGTCTGGTCCGCAGAACACGAACGAGGAAGACTCGATGATCGTGCAGTACATCCTGGGCGAGCGGAAGGGAAAACGGGAGATCATTCCAGACGACGTGCCAGAGGCGGCGCCAGCAGCTGCGACCGCGGAGGGGGGCGCCACCGCAGAGCAGAAGCACGCGGCCGACGCTAACGCTGACGCTGCTGTAGCCGGCCACTCAGCAGCGGGCGGCGCGGAGCCGGCTGCTGACGAGACAGGCGAGGAGGCCCAGGCCGACAGAGAGACAGACCCGGCTGCCACCGAGAGCAAGCCTGACCCAGAGACGGAGAGCCAGCCTGCTGCTGCTGCTGCTGCAGCTGCCGCTGACGCCAAACCGGAGGCGGCTGACCCAGCCACCGTCAAACCCAGCACCGCCGCCAACGCGGCCGTCAAGTCGGACAGACCGCCCGAGTTTATCGAGGTGGACGAGTTCTACGTCAAGTACAAGAACTTCTCGTACCTGCACTGCGAGTGGCGCACTGAAGAGGAACTGCTGAGGGGAGACAAACGTATCACGTCCAAGATCAAACGCTACCAGCAGAAAAAGCAGCAGTCGCAAAACGTGCTCGACTTCGTAAGTGGTTGAACATGTAATCGCAGGGGCGTCAGTTGCATTGGCTGCCGTGGATTTAGACCTTTCTGCGGAGCCCGTACTGTCATGACTTTGACGTATACATTATCTCCAAAATCATTGGATCTCCCATACCGTGATACATGTTGAGCCTTTTCACGCGTGCTTGTTTGTGTGCGTGTGTAGGTGTCCAGTATTTGTATGCCGTCCCGCTGCCGACAGTTGGACGAGGAGCTGTACAACCCGGACTTTGTGGAGGTGGACCGGGTACTGGACGTGTCCGAGTACACGGACCCCAAGTCGGGCGACAAGAGCCGCCACTTCCTCGTCAAGTGGCGCTCCCTCTCCTACGAAGACTGCACCTGGGAACTGGAGGAGGATGTGGACAAACCCAAAATCGAGAGCTTCTTCAAGTTCAAGGAGCCGCCGGCGAAGGAACAGCGGGCGGTGAGCGCTGGGAGGCGAAGTTTCTTCAAGTCCGGAGGATCTATGCCAATAATAGTCACCTGGCTTGTTTAGTCAGGGGGTGTTTAGTAGAGATGTTTAGTCGGGGGTTTGATATGGGGATATCTAGTATGTTGTGAAGGATGAAACGATTCTTACTCCGGATACATGAGTAGTCCATTCAGGGAACTGACTTCATCAGCACGCACTATCCACCGTCGTTGACGAGCAAAATGAAATATGGAGCGGCCCAGACGAAATGTGGCGAAGCAGGACGGACCTGTGTGAAAAGCAAATGATCTTTTCTCCAAATGCTTCTATTTGATTCTATTTTTGCTAGGAAACCTTATGTAAACTCATCGAATCATTTTTCTGAAGTTTTATTTTTTCTTATCAAACGTTTGACATTGAATGTTTGAAAATGTATACTTTATACCAAAGATTTGTGGACGAATGCTATTGTACGATTCCTTTGCTAACTGCACATACGGACTAACCACAAGGTCGTTCTAGGAAGGGACTGAGACCGAGTGACAAAACGTACCAGACACCCGGATACATCAGCTGATTAGTCCGTTCCCCTGGTCCGTACGTAGATAATGCGCACTGAGGCCGCTGATATATCCGTGGTAAATATTTTGGTGTTAGCAGTATGTTCCCGATCTTCTTTTTTATGTTCCCTATCTTCTTTCCATCTTTCTGTTTTATGTTATGGTTCCGAACTTGCATTGTGGCGTTTGTTCTCAAAGTAGAGTATAAACCCTATGTACAAAATTGGGGCAGATCGATTTGAATTACTAGATCGAAGGCTTGTGCTAAGTTGCGAATTTGGTATGTTTTTATTGTCCAATTGATGGTACGATGAATTGTCATTATATACTTTATTCCCATTGCGTGAGCTGTTGCATACTAATGCGTTTACAATTTTCGAGAGGGACTGACTGGGTCTGGAGCTATTTCTGACGTTTGGGTACCTTTGAGTATGCCAGCTTCCGTATAACGGCCTCCGCCCCTGTGTGCCCAACTGGGTGTGGGTATATCAAATAAGCATCGTTGCACCTGGGGCCGTCGCCACGGAGAGGGGAAGGGGCCGAGGGACCCGCTCTGTGAATTGTTCCCTCCCCCCGCCACTTTTGAGCGAGTATATGTCTCCTGAATATTTCATGCACTAAAATCGTTGGAGGTGCTGGATTTGTGGCCAGAAATGCTTCCTTATTTGTTCAAGCTGCAGCGCTGTTTGATGCCAAGCTTTGCACTAGCCTATCTGGCAGGCTGAACATAAGGGAAATTGGACATACGTTTCCATCCTAGATCTGCCTCCCCGCTCCAAAATGTGTGGCGAGACGCCTAGCCCGACGCCTTTGGCTGTGCCTCACACGTTTTGTGTAGGATTTGACTGAAGCTGGCGCCCCCGGCAGCGCAAGCGACGCCCCAAGCAGGTGGAGTGGACCAAGCTGGACAGGTCGCCCATCTACAAGAACGCCAACCGACTGCGTGACTATCAGCTGGAGGGTCTCAACTGGCTCACCTTCTCCTACTACAACGGGTGAGTCAGCCGCTCCGGCGCCGGGACGTCCCGCGCACTGGGCACTCGCCGACGTTCTTTGCCGTGTGGTTGTTTCCTAATTTCGCTTTCGTTCCCAGGATTTGTGTTTGGACATTACTGATGATGTGTTTGGTGACAATCATGGTTCAGAAGTTTTGCAGGGCTCGCTGTTGTAGAACATTTGTATGGGTGTTTAACCTGGTAGCTGTGGTAGGTTTGCTTTTGTACCGGCCTCTCTGCGTCACCGTCTGACGGCGGAGGAGCGTTGTCGCGTGACCCGGGCTCGGTGCTGTCCCGCAGACACAACTGTATCCTGGCCGATGAGATGGGGCTCGGGAAGACGATCCAGGCGCTGACCTTCGTACACGCCGTGCACGCCTACGGCATCCGCGGCCCGTTCCTGGTGATCGCGCCGCTCTCCACCATTCCTAACTGGCAGCGCGAGTTCGAGGCCTGGACCGACCTCAACGTCATCGTCTACCACGGAACGTACGTCATAGCCAACTGGCCTCCTGCGAGAGGCCTCATGCTTCTGAGCGAGTAGTGTGATGTGGTGAAAGATGTGATTATCTCTGAAAGCTCTTAATTCTTCCCTGGGACTGTTTGTGGAATTGAAAAATTGTTGTGTAGCGTTAGGACAAAGGCGTTAGCTTCCCGAGTGCCCGGTTTCCTCGCTTCTACTGTCCCCTACCTGCGCCGCAGGTCCGCAAGTCGAAACATGATCAGCGAGTACGAGATGTACTACAAGGATGCCGAGGGCGGCCGCATCCCCGACATCTACAAGTTCAACGTGTGCATCACCACGTACGAGGTGGTGATCCAGGACTGTCTGGAGCTGGGCGAGATCCCCTGGCGGGTGTGCGTCATCGACGAGGCGCATCGGCTCAAGAACGCCAACTGCAAGCTGCTGGAGGGGCTGCGGCTGCTGCAGATCGAGCACAGGGTGCTGCTGTCAGGTAGGTGGGAGGGCGGCGGCACGGGTGGCGGGACTGACCAGATCTGGGACCTCGCACCGAGGTAGAGGGGCTGCGGGACTGACCAGAAGCACCCCGCACCGAGGTAGAGGGACTGCGGGACTGACCAGATCCGGGACCTCGCACCGAGGTAGAGGGACTGCAGGACTAACCAGATCTTGGACCTCGCACCGAGGTAGAGGGACTGCAGGACTGACCAGATCTGGGACATCACACCGAGGTAGAGGGGCTGCAGGACTGACCAGATCTGGGACCTCGCACCGAGGTAGAGGGACTGCGGGACTGACCAGAATGACCCCGCACCGAGGTAGAGAGACTGCGGGACTGACCAGATGTGGGACATCACACCGAGGTAGAGGGGCTGCAGGACTGACCAGATCTGGGACCTCGCACCGAGGTAGAGGGACTGCGGGACTGACCAGAATGACCCGCACCGAGGTAGAGAGACTGCGAGACTGACCAGATCTGGGACCTCACACCGAGGTAGAGGGGCTGACCAGATCTGGGACCTCGCACCGAGGTAGAGGGACTGCAGGACTGACCAGAATGACCCCGCACCGAGGTACAGAGACTGCGGGACTGACCAGATCTGGGACCTCACACCGAGGTAGAGGGACTGCGAGACTGACCAGATCTGGTACCTCGCACAGAGGTAGAGGGACTGCGGGACTGACCAGAATGACCCCGCACCGAGGTAGAGAGACTGCGGGACTGACCAGATCTGGGACCTCTTACCGAGGTAGAGGGGCTGCAGGACTGACCAGAATGACCCCGCACCGAGGTAGAGGGACTGCAGGACTGACCAGAATGACCCCGCACCGAGGTAGCGGGACTGCAGGACTGAACTGAATGACCCCGCACCGAGGTAGAGGGACTGTGGGACTGACCAGAATGACCCCGCACCGAGGTAGAGGGGCTGCAGGACTGACCAGAATGACCCCGCACCGAGGTAGAGGGGTTGCAGGACTGACCAGAAAGACCCCGCACCGAGGTAGAGGGGCTGCGGGACTGACCAGATCTCGGACCTCGCACCGAGGTAGAGGGGCTGCAGGACTGACAAGAATGACCCCGCACCGAGGTAGAGGGACTGTGAGACTGACCAGATCTGAAACCTCACACCGAGGTACATGGACTGTGGGACTGACCAAACCTGGAACCTCGTAGCGAGGTGGAGAGTCGGACGACTCGTGTTCAGTTTTGAAGAGGTTGGTTCGCTAGCGTGTACTCTGTGTGCTGACCAAAATGGATGAGCCATGTAAAGATCAGCGGGTTTTCAAGGAGCTAGGTCAGAACTGCCGCAATTCGGGATTTTTGTAGGTCGTCTATATTTGCTCTGATTCTGAAACGTTACGCAATGCATAAATGGCCTCTGGACGTGAAAAGTCGGACCGTTACTTAAAGGGAAGGTGGCACCTTCATAACGTGATTTCAACTGAGATAGCCAAGTTGTAACACAAGTCGGAAAACCCGGTACTCAATATATCATTTGTCTTGGAACTCGAGATTTCCGTAGAAAAAAGCTAAAACCTACCTGCAATGTACCCCTCATGTACCCCTAGCAGCAGGCCACAGTTGTCATGGCTGTTGGTGTGACGACATATTATGCTGACGTCACGATGATCATCAGCCAGTCGAAGCCCTTGAAGCTTTTCGAGTATGGTAGTGGTTGCCGGATCATGACATCATCCACAGGCAGATATTTATTTCTTTTTCCAGAGGAGTATTTTAAAAGTCAAAATTTTGAGCTTCTTGTACATTTTTTCAGAGAAATCATGAGTGGTTTCATTATTTTGGGCTAAAAGTACGCCTAATTACACTAAATTCCAGGATTCGACCAAGGTGCCACATTCCCTTTAAGTTAAATAGTCGTGTAAGGATAGCAAATTGAGTAGAATAACTTACCCAACATCAATATTTTGGACGAGGTGTTCCCGCATGAGTAGTACAGGATCAGTGCTGGGGTATTTGAGTCAGTCGGGCCCGGAGACGCAAGGCAGGGGCGACCTGGTATTGTATTGGTATCGCCTAAATTATGTCTGCTGTAGCGGGATTTCACGAAGCTGGAAGACAAACAGTCGCGTTTGTTCATGGATAATCTGACGCAGAGTAGAACGCGACGCACGCGTACAGCACTTGGCTAATTATGGGTGATGAGTGAATCACCAGTTCCACTCAAACTAGAAATATCAGCATACAGACCTCGCTTTGTCTCCGGTCAAGCTCAAGTCAGTCAAATTACAGGATTCTGGTCACATCTGTGATGTTGGATTGTCGGCATGGCTGTGTGCGTCCCCAGGCACGCCCCTGCAGAACAACACGCGCGAGCTGTTCTCGCTGCTGAACTTCCTGGAACCGCAGCAGTTCGCCTCGGAGGAGCAGTTCAACAGCGAGTTCGGCGAACTGCGCACTGACGAGCAGGTCAAGAAGCTGCAGGTCAGTGCCCCGGCTGCTCTCCGTAATCGCCAGCGCCACGCCCAGCTGCCAGAGACGGGCTTATAGTGGCGGTGTATCGGACATGAACTTGCTGTAGTAGTGGTGGTGGGATGGATGTTTATGTCGATGGATTTCTTCCTCACTCAAGAGCCTGGCTCGTCTGAATAGCCGGCGTGTTGACCAGTTGATTTCCTGTGGCGTCGCTGATGTATGCTGGTGGTGCGGCAGGTGTTGCTTAAGCCGATGATGCTCCGCCGTCTGAAGGAGGACGTGGAGAAGAGTCTCGCGCCCAAGGAGGAGACCATCATCGAAGTGGAACTGACTAACATCCAGAAGAAGTACTACCGCGGCATTCTGGAGAAGAACTTTTCTTTCCTGGCCAAGGGCTCGTCCTGGTCGAACCTCCCGAACCTCATGAACACGATGATGGAGCTGCGAAAGTGCTGCATCCACCCCTACCTCATGAACGGTCAGTAGCTGGCAGCGGAGCGCCAAGCTAACGGGAGAGGAGGCAACTTCTGAATTGTTCGGTCACATGCTTAACTATATAGGATGGGGGTCATATGATCGTTGGATTCGGTGCTTCATGACTTTAGGGTTGTTGGAATGCACTTATTAATACGGTTGACCGTTACTACGTTAAACCATTTTGGAATAGTATATTTTTGTCCTTGAGGAAGTCTTGCTTTATTTGTGACGTGCTGGGACTATCAGCTGTCCTGGAAATGATAGCGTGGTGGCCATGAGCCTGGGCTCTACATCCTGTGTTGGAATCCACCATGTTCCTTCTCACATCAATACTGACTGATATTACCAGTAAGGCCATATCTAAGCGCACCCATTTGCTTCTCACCAGGGAGTCGAAACGCTCTGGAGGAAATAGCTCCGACAAATTCAAACGTCACATTGTTTTCGGAATGTACATTAGCAATCAGAAGGCTTTGTTTTTGGGTATGCAGCTCAGAGGAAGAGTGTCTGCTGAGCCGCAGCTCCCGGATTCAAAGCCCGGTGTGTTCTCCAAAGAGGTACAACCTGATCGTAGAAAACATCCTAACATGTTCGTGAAGGTGACGCCAGGGGAGTTGAGCAGTAGGTGCGTCGTTAAAGCCCGAAGGTTATTATTACCGCTGTTGAAACCCAGTCACCGCGACCTCCTAGGTACCCTGGTGCCCATCCTGCCCTTCCTGTCACTGGAACCCAACCACGGATGTCGCAACACGATGGCGAGGGACTGAAGGAAAGGTGAGTTACGTCTCAACAACGCAGTGCCGATTTAACTACTAGCCGGACAGCTAAGTGTGACCGGGCTACCCTAGCACCGAAAGTCAGTATTATAATCGACCGTCTGTGCTAGATTTTCTCCCTTGTCGTTCCTTAAGTATTGTTCCTTTCGGCGTCAGCTGGTTTGAAACCAGCTGACTGGCAGCGGCAGTGTCTGAGGAGCGGTGCGAGTCTGCAGCTGTGTGTCGGCCGGCTGACCCGCCTGTGCCCCGCAGGCGCCGAGGAGCAGATACAGCACGAGCAGCGCCAGGAGCTGATCAACCAGGGCGCCGATGGACCCGACAACGCTCACTTCCTGGTACGTGCTAGCTGTATCCCCCTCCCCCCCCAGGACTCAGTGGGCTGGGTGCATTGGCAGAGCCCTCCGGCAGCTGCTTTAATGTTGTTTGTGTCAGGCACTGGATGCTGTATGGGGCGGAGTTTTGATGTGGTGTAATATCAAAATGTGAACTGGGTGGTCACGCGACTGAGAGGAGTGGTACAGTTCAGTGAAGGTTGTCGATTGAGCGGCTCCCGCTCCGCGCGAAAACAGGAGGTATAAAGGCCAGCTGACGTGAGGAGCAAGTGGCTGTCATATCCTCAGCTTTGGAAACGGCGAAGAATTGGAGTGCACATGCATACATACATGTTTCACATGGCATCTGATGAGGAAGGTGAACTGAGAATAGCGTGGCAAAATATTATATTGTAGTGGTGTGACTGTGCGCCGTCCGCTGTCGGCAGGCGATGGTTCAGAGCGCAGGAAAGCTGGTGCTGGTGGACAAGCTGCTGCCCAAGCTGAAGGCGCAGGGCCACCGCGTGCTCATCTTCTCCCAGATGGTGCGCATGCTGGACATACTGGAGGACTACCTCATCTACAAGAAGTGAGTTGCCTGCTCTGCCAGAGAACGTGCTCTGCTGCTGAGATGCGTGCAGAATGGATCACGTCCGTCTGAGTGAATCATTGACAGCTCGGTTATCACGCGTATTGATGGGGGCGGGTACCCGCCCCCCTCGGGTTTTTCGGAGATAACAGAAAAACGGTGGTGCGCAGCGCCGCCGTACCTGGCATACCTTTTCTCTCATCATTTTTGCAACTTCTGTAAAAATTTTAAAGTTAGGTCATCTCAGGTCAGGTCACCAGTACAGGTCAATTGACCTGACCTAAAAATAAGATAGCATAAGTCGGAGCCGGGTGAAATTATCCGATTGAAACTCATTTCACATAATGGGCCCACTGAGTTCTCTAAAATATGCTCCGGTATTTTTTATATCGATGACCTAAGGTCAGGTACGAGGCATGACCTCTCCATTGGAAATACATGGGAAAAATGTTTTTTACTGAATAACTCAGTAACGGATGGTGATAGAGCGTTTGTTTTAGCTGCATTAGACTGGCCTTGACTTTGTGGTTCTAATGTTATGCATTTTATATTTTGACCCTGACCTGACCTCAGGTCAGGTCAAATCCTTTATTTGACCTAGCAAGGTCAAATTATATATCATTCGATTCGACTTGCTGCGAGGATTCATATAGTTCAAGTCGTTTTGATCTATCTTTAGTTGTCCAGATGTAATGGCCGAAAAACTTAATTCACATGTTATGCCTATGACGGCATGTTTTGACCTCTCGTGACCTTAAATGTGACCTGACAAAAAATAGTTCGAATATTCTCGATGGAGAAGTGGATGGGTTACCCAACACCGTTTACCGTTTTTCGTTACCTACCGTGGTTCTTGATATCTGTAGGGGGGGCGGGTACCCCCCTCCCCGTCAAAGCGAAGGTGGCTCAGACCCCCGTCAATTCGCGTGTTATGAGCAACTACATGGAAAATGATTAGCAGGCTTTGGGAGATTTGTCTCCGCTATGGCCTGGGACTTTGGTTGGGCTCTTTTTGTTGTTGTTTTCAGCCTGACAGGGACTGCTGTAAATATGTTATGCGCTCCGGCTAATCGGGGCTTTAAAAAAAAACACAAATGATCAATGGTTCAACAATGAGCTGTGCCTTACATTCCCGATCTGACCCCGTGGAGAGGATCTTTAAACACCCACGCCAATGCTCCCTGTAATTGGGCAAGTGTGCCTGTCGGGAGTGGCCCTAATCAAATGAAATAAAAGATTAACGAAACGAATGGGACAGAATGTGGTTCAAGACATTGAGTTTAAATAATGTATTTTATGTATTTTGTTTGTCCATTTTAAGCGTGATGGCTCATTTTAAGCGCTTACTTTTAACAGCGCATTCACGGGGTCTGAGCCACTTGCTTTGACGAGGGAGGGCGGTACCCGCCCCTAAGATCTCGAGAACCACGGTAGGTGAAAACGGTAAAGGTGTTAGGTAGCCCATCTACTTCTCCATCGAAAATATTTGTACAATTTTTTGTCAGGTCACATTAGAGGTCACGAGAGGTCAAAATATGCCGTCATAGGGATAATATGTAAATTAAGTTTTTCGGCCATTACATCTGAACAAGTAAATATAGAGCAAAACGACTTGAACTGTATGAATCCTCGCAGCAAGCCGAATCGAATGATATATAATTTGACCTTGCTAGGCCAAATCAAGGATTTGACCTGACCTGAGGTCAGGTCAGGGTCAAATTATATAAAATGCATATTATTAGAACCGCAAAGCCAAGGCGAGTCTAATGCAGCTAAAATAAACGCTCTATCACCATCCGTTACTGATTTATTCCGTAAAACCATTTTTCCCATGTATTTCCAATGGAGAGGTCATGCCACGTACCTTACCTTAGGTCATCGATATAAAAATACCGGAACATATTTTAGAGAACTCGGTGGGCCCATTATGTGATATGGGTTTCAACCGGATCTGCTCCGACTTATGCTATCTTAAACTTTTTTAGGTCAGGTCATGACCTGTACTGGTGACCTGACCTGAGATGACCTAACCTTAAAATGTTCACAGAAGTTGTAAAAATGATGAGGGGAAAGGTATGCCAAGTACGGCGGCGCCTAGTGCCGCCGTTTTTCTGCTGTCTCCGAAAAACCCGCCCCTCCGTCAATGCGCGTGTTAATATATGTGTTGTTGTATCCTGCTGAACATTTATTTGTAAAGTTTTTAACAGGGTGACTTAGCATGGGAGTGGAGAATGATCCCTGCTGGCGATTGACTCAGATAAGAGAATATATTCGTCCGTGGCGCAATATTTTTTCCGAGAATAGCAAAAGTGGGCGTTAGCAATTGTATTAGTCCTCGCTATGTTTCCCTCAGCCGTCTGTGCTTGTTACCGCTCGTGAGTCGGCGGCTATCGCCTCGGACCTCAGTTTGACCTCTGACCTCGCCGGTCTGTATGTGTTACTGTTAGCGCCGTGAGTCGGCTGCTGTCGCCTCTGACCTTAGCCTCTGACCTCGCCGTTTTGGATGTGTCGGCGTTAGTTTCGTGAGTCGACTGCTCTCGCCTCTGTTCTCTGACCTCGCCGTTTTGGGTGTGTCGGTGTTAGTTTCGTGAGTCGACTGCTCTCGCCTCTGACCTCAGTTTGACCTCTGACCTCGCCGTTTTGGGTGTGTCGGTGTTAGTTTCGTGAGTCGACTGCTCTCGCCTCTGACCTATTCTCTGACCTCGCCGTTTTGGGTGTGTCGGCGTTAGTTTCGTGAGTCGACTGCTCTCCCTCTTCTCTGACCTCGCCGTTTTGGGTGTGTCGGAGTTAGTTTCGTGAGTCGACTGCTCTTCTTCTCTGACCTCGCCGTTTTGGGTATGTCGGCGTTAGTTTCGTGGGTCGACTGCTCTCGCCTCTGTCTCTGACCTCGCCGTTTTGGGTGTGTCGGAGTTAGTTTCGTGAGTCGACTGCTTCTCTGACCTCGCCGTTTTGGGTGTGTCGGCGTTAGTTTCGTGAGTCGACTGCTCTCGCCTCTGTCTCTGACCGCGCCCTTCTGCAGGTACCCGTTCGAGCGGATCGACGGCAGGATCCGCGGCGACCTGCGGCAGGCAGCCATCGACCGCTACAGCAGGCCCGACTCGGACCGCTTCGTCTTCCTGCTGTGCACCAAGGCCGGAGGACTGGGCATCAACCTCACCGCCGCCGACACCGTCATCATCTACGACAGGTACGGCGGTGCCGGAATCGGTCGCAGTCGCACTGTTCCCGCCCTGGTGCTGGGACTGTGTTTGTGCTCTCCCAAGCAGGATGTCAAGGGACGGGAGCGAAGTCACGTGCCTCAAAACGAGGTTTTGAGATATATCTGTAGGTGACGCCGTATGACCTGGGCAGTTGGTGCGTCGTCAAACCGCAATAATTGCTATGATTATTCTCGAGGTATCTGTAAGAAAGAACGGGACATCGGGTGGTTCCTGTTGATATGATATGCAACATTATTTTGTCCGATAGTTCGTAGCTTCAAAGCTTAGCCGCAGGCGCTCTTTTCCAACTCAGTGAGAGCCTTTAACGTCAGCCAGCTCACGCATTTCAGTGCATAACGGCGCTACACTTAAAGGTATCCATTGGAACAGCTGGGTGCAGAACGGCCTCACGTTGGACATGCTGCGAATGAATACATGAATTAAAGGTTATTCAGTACTTTTGCGAGATGGTCAACAAAAAAGAGCTGCGTCGTGGTATTACGGTTGTAGTGCAACTATTCCTCAGATAGCTCGGATGTTAAGTTTTCTCTACTTAACGGCCCAGTCACCCGTATTGTGCAACACAAATAATTTTACTGTAACGTCAAACCTACACCGTAGCCGTTTCTGCGGAGTGAATCCGTGTTGTGTATGGAATGTCGCCGGTACTTCCACCATATTTGGTGATGGAAAGTTGTAGCTAACGCTGGTGGCGTTCGTCGGCAGCGACTGGAACCCGCAGAACGACCTGCAGGCGCAGGCGCGCTGTCACAGGATCGGCCAGCAGAAGATGGTGAAGGTCTACCGGCTCATCACCCGCAACACCTACGAACGCGAGATGTTCGACCGCGCGTCGCTGAAGCTGGGCCTGGACAAGGCCGTGCTGCAGAGCATGAACACGGGCCAGCAGAGCGGCGGCAAGCCCGGCATGGAGCCGCAGAAGCAGCTCAGCAAAAAGGAGGTCGAGATACTGCTCAAAAAGGGTGAGCTCTGTGGCCAGGTGGCAGGTTTGTGCGCTGTCGGTACAGTGCTGGTGCGCTGTACCGACACGGTGGACGGTCGTCCCAGAGCGTTGTGTACCAGCAGCTTGCTGTTGTCCACTTCCAGAGTTCGATCTGAAACGAACTGAATGGCAAATATCTGTTGATGATGATATGATGTGTGTGTAGGCATTGGATTGAGGGTCGCCACGCTGTGACTGTGGGCGTGACCTGTCGGCGATGCGTGCTGTAAGCTGGAGCTGACCGCACGTCCGGCGTCGGCAGGTGCCTACGGTGCGCTCATGGACGACGACACTGCCGGCGCCCAGTTCTGCGAGGAGGACATCGACCAGATCCTGGAGAAGCGCACCCAGGTCATCACCTTCGAGGAGGAGAAGGGCTCCTCCTTCAGCAAGGCCAGCTTCAGCACGGCCGGTAACCGCTCTGACATTGACATCGACGACCCCGACTTCTGGAACAAATGGGCCAAGCGCGCAGAGGTCCAGGAAGAAGAGCCCGGCAAGGTGAGGGGCCGGGGAGGTCTGGACCTGGCTGTCATTGCTCCCTTTGGATCTTGTACGATTATCTTTATGGAATAATTTCACTGTCTCTGTCTTCTGAGGGCGTTTATTTGTATGGAATGACGCCCGGTCGTCCCCAAATGGGCTCCGTGGCAGTAATCTAGTGTGCCCAGCCAGTTGAACCCCTCCTTTGTTGTCATTTTGCCGTGCCGTGAATTTGGTCCTGGTATAGCCGCTGTCGCGGCTGACTGTTGGCGCTGCATCGCCCAGAATGAGCTGATCGTGGCGGAGCCGCGCCGGAGGTCGCGTATCAAGCGGTACGGCCAGGAGGAGACGATGCTGCGCGTCTCGGACATCGGCAGCAGCTCCGACTCAGACGCCGACGGAGAGAAGGAAGGCGACGGACGTGAGTGACCGCTCCGCCCCGATGGAGACAGGAAGCACCCCTCGTCACTGGCTCCCGTGCTTTTCCAGGCGTTTTTTGGATACGTGTTAAGGGGGTTTTGTTTGTTCTTTTGCCATGCTTCTGGGTTTGACCTTAGGTGGAGACTTTTAAGGAGCGAATCGAGTGGAAGTCTGCGTGATAATAAATACGCAATAGTATGCGTCATTCATGATGTAATCTCGGACAGTCACGCTCTCGTTCAGAACATGTACGTAACTTTGTTTCCTTTTCTGCTCAGAGATTACGTGTGAATGGCCTTTGAAGGGAGGTATATTGTTGGCCTAAATGGCGCCGGGTTAGAGGCTTCTCCCACAATTGATATTGGATTCTCCATTGCATTTGTAGGCATGGAAATAGATCTTCACGTAATTTGCAGCGGCCTCGTATTTCGTGACAAACCGGGGTGTACAGCAGCGCCCTGCTTTCCTCCGCCGCCCGGGTTCGCTATGTGACTGCTGCTGGTGATGCCGGCAGCGCCCACGCGGTCCCGGAGGTCCCGGATCCCACGGCTGGGCCGGCCAGAGGAGGACGTCGACTTCGCCACCGGGGAGGGCGCTGTCGTCTACGGCGGCTGGTCGCGCTCCGAGTGCTTCAAGGTGGGTGATAGAGGTGATGTAGCGACTTTGAGGGTGGAGAAGGTTTGACGCCATCGTTTGCGACGGCGTATGCTGTCCCTGTACTCTTTGTTTGGTGCCATAACTCACATTGGCGCTTCACTGTGGCCGCTCTCCGGTGCCATTATAAGTGACCACTTGGCGAACACACGTGGAGTGCTCCCTGTTGGCGCCAGTGTTTGTGACTTTGCATGGTTCCGCTGTGCTCGTTGTTTGGCGCCATAATCAGCGTTGGCGCGCTGTCTCAGGTGGAGAAGCAGCTGCTGGTGTTCGGCTGGGGCCGCTGGTCGGAGATTCTGCGCCACGGCGGCTTCCGCGAGGGCTGGACCGAAACGCACGTGGAGGACCTCGCCCGACTGGTGGTCAGTAGTTGTCGGCCCCGCTCAGGCGGCAGCTGTTGCCGAGAACGCTGTCATCAGTGCTCAACCAGTTGATGGAGTAGTCTTGTTGTTGCGGACGGAGCTGTTGCCTGTGAGCTGAGCTGAGGTCTGCCAGTGCCATGCTGACGGCCGGTGTTGTTTTCAGCTGCTGCAGTGTGTGAAGGTCTACAAGGGCGACGATAAGATTCGCGGCTTTGTGTTCGACCTGATCGCGCCCTCCAACAAGGGCAGCACGTCCAAACTGGGGCGAAACCACATCGGTAAGTGTCGGAGCCCTGCAGACTGGCGTGTGCACAAATGTGCCTGCTTTCGATGAAGGCCGAGGTCTGGCGTTTTGCTATATGACACTGTTTAAAGGGAATGTAGCACATTAGTTTTATTTGAAGGGAGCATCGGTCACGCACGGAGTGCCCATAAACCTCTGGTTTTCATATTTCGTCTCTCGCAGAAGCTCAGAGTTACACTCTGGAAAAAGAGCCCTTCGTAAGATGTTCCACTGTCTGAGCGGACAGATGTCCATATTACTAAAAAAATCCTCCCCCTCCCCCCATAGGCTTAAAAGCTGGCGGTGGAGATGTAGACTTCAGAGTGATACTGCGCCGTGGAGTGTGGGTTTGATGTCCGCCCCAAATACACTGTCACAGTGGGCTCTGGAAGATATATAATACCTTGGGTGTCGCGAAATGCTTCATCATTGCAATCCCAGTTGAAATTCCATCATAAAGGTACCGCATTCCCTGTGAGAGAAACGTGATTCAAAGTGATGTCTGCGTGACCACCGCTGACTTTGATAATCAGGGAGAGTGAGGCTTCTTCAGCTGTGGATTGTTCCGGCGTAGAAATTTTATTTAAAACTGAAAGTGACTTTCAGATGTTCGCCAAATGTCCCGCCTCGTAATTGGGGGTTCAAACCCGATAACAAAGCACAGCAGATAGTTCCGGGAACGTTTTAATATCAGATGGGCTTAAACACGGAGGGGGCGTTGTGAGACTTGTATTGGATTTGGTTCGGTAGCCGGAGGTGTGTGCTTATCGGCCAGAATGCTCTGTTGCTGACGTATTCACTTCATTTTGTATTCGACTTGCCCGGACCGGTGCAGGCTATTTTTAGATATCGAAGTTAGGAATTCCGATAGCGGAGTCAGTCGTTATCCTTTCTGGAGCCGTCCACCGTCGTGATGTGAGAGCAAGTTTCCAACAGCATCGCTTTGAATTCCCGCTGAACTCTCGGGCTGAACATTCTGGCGCGCTTTTGCGTGCTGGCGAGAGCTAGATCAGGCTATTATAGATATTTCGAAGCATAAGTATTACTCGGGGTTGGAGTGTGCATGGGGGTCTGCCACATGGCTCTGACCTCGCCTTGCCGCCGGATACATTACCCCCTCCACAGAGTGTCAATCAACGTCGTCTGCGTGTTTTAAGTCAACTGTTTCAGTATTACATAGTAGGGTGTAAGCGAACAGCCATGGTATGTAAGTGTGAATTTCCGGAAAGGCGATGTGTGAGCTGCTGTGGGAAGTGAGTGGAGTTGGTGGTCAGCCAGCTCCGCTGACGCCCGCCCCTGTCTGCTCCCAAGAAGGTCTCTCCGCTCCCGTACCGCGCGGCCGCAAGGGCAAGAAGAAACAGCGCGAGGCCAAACTGGTGGCCCAGTACATGGAGGAATCCGACTGGAGCAAAGATAAACGCTACAACTCGGAGGTGAGGCCCACGCTTGCGGCAGGGTGTGAGAGCCTCGGCGATTTTCATTCAAACTTTTCTTTCAGGCTCTGAGAAATGGGATTACCCTAGTTAACGGTATGGAAGATATTTTCATTGTTGAAAAAATACACGATGACAACTTGTTCGACGGACATCTTTTTTTGGAGGGCGGGATTTGGGCTGTTCTCCGATTTGGCACTAGTACTGTCGTGTCCGGTATAGATGGGTGTCCGTCTGACGTTGGGTGATATGCTCTCGTCAGCTGCTGTTGGACCGGAGCTACCATCGCCACCTGAACCGGCACAGCAACAAAGTGCTTCTGCGAGTCCGCATGCTTTTCTACGTGGAGACCGAGATCATCGGCGACCTGGCGCCCAAAATCATGGACGGCTCGCATATCGGGTGGGTACGCCGAGCCGGTCTGTCCTCCCAGTTGACCTGGAGTGTTCGGTAGGAAGCGGCGAGGATATTCGGGAGTGTATGGCTGGAAACCGAGGCGTGCGCCCTGTGACGAACGTAACGTCGATAGAAATACATATTTTGGTTTAAAGAAAATTATGCACTGGTTCGCTGCACCATGAGTTGATCATGCTGCGATTTCGATACGCATTTCTCGAGATTGAAGGAAGTGGGAGGCGGCGGTCCGTTTGCCGTGGATCATATCCTGAAGACCAGTTGTCGCCACTGTATTTTACCGCCTGACTGCGGGCTGCTTCACCACTGGCTGCCGGCGCTGTGTCGGCAGTGACCTGAACATGTCGACGCCGTGGCTGGACCAGCCGCCGCAGTCGTGGTGGGACGCGGACGCCGACCGCTCGCTCTTGGTGGGCACCTACAAGCACGGCTACGAGCGCTACTTCCAGATGCGCCAGGACCCGGCGCTCATCTTCTTCTCCCGCTGCGGCCCGCCCGACGGCGTGGCGCCCAGCATCGACAACGAGACCGACACCGACCCGTGAGTCACCTCACCGTCCACTCGGCTTCTCTGTGGGCGATCTCTTCGCGTAGTTTTGCACTGGTACCAAGGAGAATGAACTCACAATATTAGGGATTTCTTGGGACTTGTTTCCTCGCCTGATGCTGCTCCATTGTGTCGCTGCAATGGTGTAAGTCCACTTCGGCAGTATGCGGTTGTGTTGAATTGTGGCCTGTGTGCTACCGGACGTTCTGATTCCTGAGCAGCTGCTGTGACTGGCTCCCCCTGACGCTCCTCCGACTCCCTCAGCATCGACGACGACCTGGACAAAGAGGACACGGAGTCCTCGGCGCTGGGCTCGCCGGCGCCCAGCTCGGACACCACGCGCGCCTCCACTCCGGCGCCCTCCACCGCCTCCGAGCAGTCGGCCGCGCCGGCGCCCACCCCGGCCTCCGCTGCGGCTGCCTCCGGCGGAGGAGGCGACCGGCTGCCCTTCCCTAGCAACGCCGACCTCAACACCAGGCTCCGGCGCATGGTGACGGCCTACCAGCGCAACTATAAGAAGGAGGAGCTCAAGATGCAGGCTCAGGCCAGGGTGAGTACGAGAGGTCGGGGTGGTTATTGTAATGAGAGGTAGGAGAGGTTCCGCCACAGAGTGGCCGGCGTGGTTCCAGCGATGGTAGGTAGGAGAGGTTCCAGTTATGAAAGGTAGGAGAGACTTCAGTACTGAGAGGTAGGAGTGGGTGCAGTGATAACAGGTAGGCACTTCTGAGGGTTAGGAGGGGTTTCACTACTGAAGGGTCAGAGAGGTTCCAGTGATGAGGACTAAAAGGGTTTCTAGTACTGAGGAAGGAACACTGCCAGCACTGAGGGTTCGGAGTAGTTCCAGTTTTTAGAGGGTTACAATAATTTCAGTTTTGAGGGATTGGAGCGATTCATTCGTGCTGACTAGCCCTCTGTTGTAAAAATACATGATATTGTATTGCTGATGAAGGGTCATGCCCTCTCTCGATGTATTGATACCCGTGCGTGTACTGGGCTGGGGTCAGGGTGTATTACTGGGCAGAGGTGTTACTTTGCCCCGCGCGTTTGAGAGGGTCGCTGCAGTGAACAGTATCGTTAGTATGGTACATAGTTACTCGCTATCGATATTTGTGCTTGTTCTGTTAGAAGGGCGCATAATCGTTGCCTGAAACTCGCCGAGGCATGTCCAATGGCAACCAAAGTTGGCGGACAAAAGCACGCATGGTTATGAATAGGCCGAAGGAGGGGGTGGGGCTCTATGATTGCCCCTCCTGGCTGTGTCGCTGGTCAGGGGCTTTGAGCGAGTGTGGAACGTGTTGTGTGTCGTGGCCTGGATTTGTGTGATTTGTCCCGGAGTGTACACGGCTCTGGGGGAGCTGGACGGCGACGTGCCGTGATGCGGTGCGGCCGGCCTGGGCTCGCCTGGAATGCGTAGCCGCCGTCGGACCAGACTCGCCGGTCGTGCACGGGCCGTGACTGGAACCGATGTCGCCCGGTCAGCGCTCCCCGCACGACAAAGCGGCACAGCTGCAGACGATGCGCGTGGCAGATGCGGTTATGGAGAGACAGCGCCTCTGTCGTGCAGTCCGCTCTGTCCTCTCGCCCGGCTCGCGACATCTCACGGAGCGGGCGAGGTTGGTTGACATGACGGTTCAGCTGCCGGCGTCCTGTGTGCTATCGGAACATCCCGATCGGATCCCCTGCAATGGCTGCTGTCTTGGGTTTGGCCACTTTTTCTGAGCCTGAGCTTCTGAACAGAAATCGCCGAAACGTGTGGTTCCTGCCAAGAACGTTGGCGCGGGCAAAAAGTGAGTGGGGGAGGTGCTCTAGCAATATATAAACCTTTCGGATTAATTGCGCTCCACGCTCCCCTCCGCTTATGCTCCCTATAAGATTGTTAAGCTCTGTCAGAAATTGCATGTGATGCGAAGACTGTCAGACGATTAGTGACCCCTCTCCCACCGTGGCGACGCTCATCGTTCCTACACGTTGCCCCTGGCCGGTCCGTCCCATCGTGTAACCGCCGTTTGGGACCATAAACACGCACACGTGTTGATCGGATGTTGACAGCATTTCTCTTGTGATCAACTTACGTAACCCTCGAATGCTGCGTGATCATCACGACTACTCTGGGGCGAAACCCCCGGATCTGGGCGCGCTAATTTTTCGTCGGCCTGTGTCGTGTTTGAAAGCCTGCAGCTGAGAGCCATTTTGTGCGGTGTGGCGGTTCACAACTATCAGCCACGACCAACTAGCCGAACTTTACCGGGTAATCAATAGAGGTAGGGCTGCTGCGGCCGGGCGGCGGCCGCGTGCCGGGCCTCAATAACTAGTATCGGTCCATGTCAACGTGTTTGACAAGCGCTGCATATCGGCAGCGTCTGCAGCGGCTGACGTCACTGGCTCGGCCGATCTGGCTGCCGTGACGTCAATCAGCGCACGGTATTTAAGGCGCTCGATCTGTCGAGGTCAGCGCCGCTGCTCTCTCCATTATCGCGCCGTCCATGTCGGCTGTTTGTCTAGTCAAATCAGAGCCGACTTACTTGTTTGCTCTAGGTTTGTGTGTGTGACACGGGGTGCTGTTTCTGCTGACGTGACGCAGTCATCCTGTTGCATTGACGCTGGCCAGTTGACGGGGAGACTGCTGCTGACGCATGGGGCTCAATCCGTGCACCCCTCTGAGAGAGGCGGAGCGCGTGAGTGGGCCAGTGGCTGGAATTAGAGCTGCCGGCCGCCAGAGAGGCTCGGCGGCCTGCGCCGCCCAACAGGCCACCGGCTCGGAAATGCCGGCGTTTTTCAGAGGCGCGTGCAACCCACGCGATGACTGCAGGCCCGATGAAGAGAGTCAACTGTATAGCCGTTGATAAAAATTGATATCAACAAACTCCGCCACAGAAGCCCGTATTGAGTCAGGTGATTTGTCTTTGACCGTAATAAGATTGGTTTATTTCGGAGAATACATTTCTTTTCAGGGCTTTTTCAGAGACCGGATCCCTCAGTACCGTTGTTCTTACTTCAATGATTCTTACTTGTTTAATGACTTCAATAGCCTTCTTTTTGTCGTCACTTATGCTGAAGCAAAAATAAATGGCACCTATCGTAGGTATGGGCTCTCACGATCGGGGGTGCGGTGATCACCCGCTAATCAACCTCCATTGGTGCGGGGCGGCGTACTAATAAGCCTCCATTTGTCCGGGGCGGCGTACTTACTTGCGCTGACTGCGCTGAGATCCGCACATCTCCGAGAGTTAGATTACGTTGAGCTGCCTGTGACTGGCAAGTCCAGTCGACGAAAACCTGCGCCAACCCAGATTATTACATCCGCTTGTATGCTGCAGTTACTTCAACCAATGACTCATTGTAAATATTCTTCTTGTTATGAATACTCTTACGTTAGTGTGCGTCACGTTGCATCAGTATATTATTTGTACCATATCACGGTGGTGGAACATCAGTATATTACTTGTACCATATCACTGTGGTGGAAGTGGTGGAAGTGATGGGAGTCAATATCAGTGTAAATGCTTATGTTAGTGCGCGTCGCGTTGCATCAGTATACTATTTGTAACATATCATAGTGGTGGAAGCGCAAATACTTTATAACAGTGTAAACGCTATCTTAAGCCACTACGTTCGACTAAATGGATCAAGCGGTGATCGAACCAATGGTGCAGAAAATTTTTGAGGGCTTGTCACTGGTTAGCCACCAGCCCCGCCCGTAGATAGCGAGAACTAGGCACGTGGTAAATACTTGTGTCCTGTACAATCGATTTGGAGGACATATTTTACAATCGATTTCCCGCATTAGCAAGTATGAAACGACTGGAGCGTTTGACAGGCAGCACTGGTCCGCCTGCAGTGGTACCGTGCGGAGGCACTGGTCCACCTGCAGTGGCACCATGGGAGCACTGGTCTACCAGCAGTGCCCCTGGGACCACCTCCAGTCACAATGTAAGTACTTGTTCTCTTGCGCTCTTTTCTTTAGGTTTAGGCTCTGGTTAGGCTCTGGTGTATGGATGACTTCTGACTGATTGACTGACTGATCATTTCCTGACCATGTTTTACGGCGACATAAATGCACGCAATATTACCTATGCTCTTTGCCTTCTCTATTGAGACCGAGGTATCAGATCCAGGCGTAAAAGTAAATGAAATACTGACCTCCAGATTGAGACTGATGAATCTTGCATTTCGCTCCTCTGTTCACCCATACCGTAATCTTACATTACGCCATAACAAACTCAAAATATCTTTCACATCATATAGGGCTAGAGAAGCGCCCATTTCGTCGGTTGGTAATACTGCCGGGCGAGGAATTCGACTTCCTGGTGTGTATGAATCGGCCCTCCTCGGCTGCATCCGTGCTGTGTCTGTTCCGCCGGCGCCTGGTCGGCCGGCGTGTTGTCTCCCAGAGCGGTAGCCGGCGCAACAGCTGTGTGCGCTTGCAGCGGACGCCCTCAGAGCAGTAGGCTGACCTTCAGCGGTGGTCTGCCGGCCGCTGTCCGGACCCAGCGCCGCCGCTCGTCGCCTGACGTACCGTCCTTTAATATATGGACCAGACAGCGTATAAGGCCGCGCATATGGAGAGGGCACCTGCTGTTTGTCGTGCCGATGCTGCTGCTCCAACTCGCTGCTCTGAATCCTAGCCTTTCACTCAGTTAATGTTGGCATAGTTCATGATTTGAACACTGCTGCTGGCCTCATCAGAAGGGCGATGAGTTTTTGCCATAGAGCGAAGTAATGTGTTACTCAGATAAATGGCAAGCATCACAGAACAAATGCGAGTTGGCACAGTGAATGGTGCGGTTGCCGTGGCGAATTGGTCTTGCACGTCGGCGGAGACGAGAAGACGCGGTAACCACGTGGCTTGGCCTGGATTCGCGGGAGCGGGATGAAGTGTCGCCAGCGTGCTCGCACCAGAATCCGGGCGACTGGACTGGCTGGGGGACTTAAATCCGTCGGCTTGGAGCATAATCCACAGCACAACTATTTGCACTTCGGCGCGCCGTTGGATCACGACTTGAAAGAACGGGGAACTATTTGTTCTTAGAGCTGTGAAGTACAATTTTCAAAGGGGCGTGATCTTCACATGTGCCCTGCAGCGGAGTGAGTAGTGTTGCCATAGTTGCAGCCCCGGGCCATGCCACCGCCCTGTTTGCGCTCTCCCTCGCAAGAGGCCTGGCGACGCCTCGGATTCACGACGTGCAGGCCGGAGACACTTGATCCCCTGATAGCCTGATGAGTCAGTGGCTGATGACGTCCAACCACAGTACTTGGAATGTTGCCTATGCCAGGGGCGGCTGGTGGACAGAGACTGCACAGCTATAAGGTAGGTGACAAAAAACCTGTTCGCGGCACCTGTGTACAGTGTAGACGCAAACATGCCGCAGGCTACCTCGGCTCCACCCATCTGCGCCGTGACGTCGGGTCCCTTTGTACACTCCGTGAACACAACTTGCGCAAAATGTGTGCTTCAAGTTCGACGCAGTCCCTACGCTATGCCTTTGGCAGGGGAGTGATTATCGCAGGTGCGCCATTGGTGTAAAATAGTTACATACGCACGGTGTGCATACTCTTGAACCGTGCACCCTGTACACAGGAGCGTGACTTCATACCCAGATTTCCGCCAAGCTTGGCTCCGCCCCCATCTTCATATCCTGTTTGACGGTGATTGGCTGTACACATCAGGGCCGGATCCAGGATTTCCTCAAGGAGGGGGCGAATTTGATATTTGGAGGCTCGTCGTTTGGAGAGGGGGCCGGTGACCCCGGGGCCCGAGGAAAAACCGTTAAATGTGATGGAAATCAGCTTTAAGAAATGGTGCCCCAGCCCAACCCGGGTTTTTCACTCAAATCACTCTTGCGGGGGCCCGACAGTTGCGCCGGGAGACGTTGCTTTCCAGTGCCTAATGTCGTCCCAAGGTGGGGGCGATCGCCCCATTGCCCCCACCTTGGATCCGCCCCTGCACAATATCCACACTGTACGGCCGGTTCCATACTGATTGGTAGGTATTAGGCCGCGGTCGTTTTTGCGAAATATCTCTCAAGTGATGTTTCCTGCCGACACCATTGTTGGTCCAAATGCTGCGTTTTAGCTGGATACATGAACTGTCGTGCAGAAATAATTCATCGGGTCCAAAATTCGGAAGTTATTGCGAAAAGACGCTGAAAACCATTGGGATTGGCGAAAATAGTTTTTTGTCCATAATTTTCCCACTTGACGTCTCATGCAGTTCCCAGGGACCCACATTTAAAGAGCTCGTCAAAATACATAACTAGAGACACAACCTTTTGTGAGAAGTGTGATCGTTTTAAAGATATTTCTTAAAACAACTGACACTTATACCTACCAAGCAGTGTGGAACCGGCTGTACACATGTGCCGCGAACACGGCCAAGGCCCAGATGAGGACCCGAGGTAAAACAGCCGACGATGGGCGACAAATGATCTGACGAGTCGGCATCCGTTTAACCCCCTACTGTGATGAAAACGGTCGAGAAGTGCCACAAGCTGCCTCTGGATGTGCCACTGTTCGTGGGTTCAGGAGGTAGCTGTGCTTCCGCTCGAACAGCTCAAGAGCTGAGTCACCGTCCTGTTTTCTTGACGCCTGCCGTGCCACGTGTCCCAGACGTGCTTGCGTCCATTGGCTCCCAAATATGGAGCTGAACAACGGCAAAGCTTCTTGTTTCGGATAAAAGTTTTGATTTATTGCGCTGAATTTGTGTGTGGGTAAATGCTTCAAAGGATTGGGTTGTCAGGGAAAACGTACCAGGAATGTCGGGAAGTTGTACTTTAGTAGCTGCCCTTCGTACCTGGCAGGCGTGATTTTTTTAGGCCGATGATAGGATATTGGCGCTAAAATCTAATCTTTCCTTGTATTATTGGACGATTGAAACCATAGGTAAATTGAAACCATAGTCTGCCGCCCCGGTAGCTCAGTTGGTAGAGCGTTGGGCTCCGGCCCGCTGCTCAGAAACATGCGGTGGCAGTGCATGACCAGGCTTGGGATCGGTTCCCCTGAGACGCTCCGGCGCTCAATAGTTTACCCGACGTAGGTCGGCTGGCAATTGACTTGTGAGAGGGTGACCTGAGCGGGGCGGCCGTCCCTGTGCTTTGTGGGCCGTTAAACTTTGGCGTCTAAATTAACCCTTCATTGTGGGAGTTGCTCGTTCGGTTGGTGGGGTCGGGGTCTCCGTGACAAGTCCCTTCGAGGACTTTAGTGAGACTCCGACTCCAACAGCCAAACGAGGAACAACTTGGACAAAGTTTATATAAAAAACGTAAAGTGACAAACACGCAGCTTCGTTTGTTGAATAGTTCGCGGAGAATCTCCTCAGGCCTGGAAATGCCAGATGCCTGCAGATTATTTGCACTGTGGCTGAGGCTTAGTTGAGGCTAGTGGCGTTAAGTTTCACTTTTTCAAACTGATTATCGAACAGATGCTGGTTTGCGTCGTGCTTAGGATTCCGGAAAGCTGCCCCGTGGATTAACGGTCCGAAAAATAACAGATTGGAGAATACTAACATTGTATACCAGTATTGAATTACGAATACCTCGCTCCATATCGGAAAAAATAACATTTTAATCCGTGGAATGAAATGTCTATACGACAAATATCTTGCTTGTCAGGACTCATCAAGAGCATACGCTAGGTGCAAGCCTATGCCTGTGGTGCAAAGCTATAGGCAGGCACTAAGTGTTCATTAAACACCTTTGTAAGAAATTCCGCGCTTGTCATCCGGTGAAGAATGCCCAGTAATGGTGAATTCTTCCTCCCGACCATGCCACTGACTACATGACCACTCCAAGCCCAGCCAACCAACGATGATATCATCGCTACTTAACGAGTTAAAACGCTACCTAGCATAAGAGCTGTAAATGTTGGCGATTAGTCCGGGCCGATTACGGAGCCGGTATCTGTCAGGTCTCTGTACCGGCAGTACTGGTCTCCGGTAGGCTGCTCCAGTCGCGCTGGTCGCATCTCCGGTCTCTGTACCGGCAGTACTGGTCTCCGGTAGGCTGCTCCAGTCGCGCTGGTCGCATCTCCGGTCTCTGTACCGGCAGTACTGGTCTCCGGTAGGCTGCTCCAGTCGCGCTGGTCGCATCTCCGGTCTCTGTACCGGCAGTACTGGTCTCCGGTAGGCTGCTCCAGTCGCGCTGGTCGCATCTCCGGTCTCTGTACCGGCAGTACTGGTCTCCGGTAGGCTGCTCCAGTCGCGCTGGTCGCATCTCCGGTCTCTGTACCGGCAGTACTGGTCTCCGGTAGGCTGCTCCAGTCGCGCTGGTCGCATCTCCGGTCTCTGTACCGGCAGTACTGGTCTCCGGTAGGCTGCTCCAGTCGCGCTGGTCGCATCTCCGGTCTCTGTACCGGCAGTACTGGTCTCCGGTAGGCTGCTCCAGTCGCGCTGGTCGCATCTCCGGTCTCTGTACCGGCAGTACTGGTCTCCGGTAGGCTGCTCCAGTCGCGCTGGTCGCATCTCCGGTCTCTGTACCGGCAGTACTGGTCTCCGGTAGGCTGCTCCAGTCGCGCTGGTCGCATCTCCGGTCTCTGTACCGGCAGTACTGGTCTCCGGTAGGCTGCTCCAGTCGCGCTGGTCGCATCTCCGGTCTCTGTACCGGCAGTACTGGTCTCCGGTAGGCTGCTCCAGTCGCGCTGGTCGCATCTCCGGTCTCTGTACCGGCAGTACTGGTCTCCGGTAGGCTGCTCCAGTCGCGCTGGTCGCATCTCCGGTCTCTGTACCGGCAGTACTGGTCTCCGGTAGGCTGCTCCAGTCGCGCTGGTCGCATCTCCGGTCTCTGTACCGGCAGTACTGGTCTCCGGTAGGCTGCTCCAGTCGCGCTGGTCGCATCTCCGGTCTCTGTACCGGCAGTACTGGTCTCCGGTAGGCTGCTCCAGTCGCGCTGGTCGCATCTCCGGTCTCTGTACCGGCAGTACTGGTCTCCGGTAGGCTGCTCCAGTCGCGCTGGTCGCATCTCCGGTCTCTGTACCGGCAGTACTGGTCTCCGGTAGGCTGCTCCAGTCGCGCTGGTCGCATCTCCGGTCTCTGTACCGGCAGTACTGGTCTCCGGTAGGCTGCTCCAGTCGCGCTGGTCGCATCTCCGGTCTCTGTACCGGCAGTACTGGTCTCCGGTAGGCTGCTCCAGTCGCGCTGGTCGCATCTCCGGTCTCTGTACCGGCAGTACTGGTCTCCGGTAGGCTGCTCCAGTCGCGCTGGTCGCATCTCCGGTCTCTGTACCGGCAGTACTGGTCTCCGGTAGGCTGCTCCAGTCGCGCTGGTCGCATCTCCGGTCTCTGTACCGGCAGTACTGGTCTCCGGTAGGCTGCTCCAGTCGCGCTGGTCGCATCTCCGGTCTCTGTACCGGCAGTACTGGTCTCCGGTAGGCTGCTCCAGTCGCGCTGGTCGCATCTCCGGTCTCTGTACCGGCAGTACTGGTCTCCGGTAGGCTGCTCCAGTCGCGCTGGTCGCATCTCCGGTCTCTGTACCGGCAGTACTGGTCTCCGGTAGGCTGCTCCAGTCGCGCTGGTCGCATCTCCGGTCTCTGTACCGGCAGTACTGGTCTCCGGTAGGCTGCTCCAGTCGCGCTGGTCGCATCTCCGGTCTCTGTACCGGCAGTACTGGTCTCCGGTAGGCTGCTCCAGTCGCGCTGGTCGCATCTCCGGTCTCTGTACCGGCAGGACTGGTCTCCGGTAGGCTGCTCCAGTCGCGCTGGTCGCATCTCCGGTCTCTGTACCGGCAGTACTGGTCTCCGGTAGGCTGCTCCAGTCGCGCTGGTCGCATCTCCGGTCTCTGTACCGGCAGTACTGGTCTCCGGTAGGCTGCTCCAGTCGCGCTGGTCGCATCTCCGGTCTCTGTACCGGCAGTACTGGTCTCCGGTAGGCTGCTCCAGTCGCGCTGGTCGCATCTCCGGTCTCTGTACCGGCAGTACTGGTCTCCGGTAGGCTGCTCCAGTCGCGCTGGTCGCATCTCCGGTCTCTGTACCGGCAGTACTGGTCTCCGGTAGGCTGCTCCAGTCGCGCTGGTCGCATCTCCGGTCTCTGTACCGGCAGTACTGGTCTCCGGTAGGCTGCTCCAGTCGCGCTGGTCGCATCTCCGGTCTCTGTACCGGCAGTACTGGTCTCCGGTAGGCTGCTCCAGTCGCGCTGGTCGCATCTCCGGTCTCTGTACCGGCAGGACTGGTCTCCGGTAGGCTGCTCCAGTCGCGCTGGTCGCATCTCCGGTCTCTGTACCGGCAGGACTGGTCTCCGGTAGGCTGCTCCAGTCGCACTGGTCGCATCTCCGGTCTCTGTACCGGCAGGACTGGTTTCCGGTAGGCTGCTCCAGTCGCGCTGGTCGCATCTCCGGTCTCTGTACCGGCAGGACTGGTCTCCGGTAGGCTGCTCCAGTCGCGCTGGTCGCATCTCCGGTCTCTGTACCGGCAGGACTGGTCTCCGGTAGGCTGCTCCAGTCGCGCTGGTCGCATCTCAGGTCTCTGTACCGGCAGGACTGGTCTCCGGTAGGCTGCTCCAGTCGCGCTGGTCGCATCTCAGGTCTCTGTACCGGCAGGACTGGTCTCCGGTAGGCTGCTCCAGTCGCGCTGGTCGCATCTCCCCGGTCTCTGGTACCGGCAGGACTGGTCTCCGGTAGGCTGCTCCAGTCGCGCTGGTCGCATCTCCGGTCTCTGTACCGGCAGGACTGGTCTCCGGTAGGCTGCTCCAGTCGCGCTGGTCGCATCTCCGGTGCAGGCTGACTGTTGTCTGCTCTCCCTCCAATGACTTAGATTTATTTTCTTCCGGGGGGTGTCAACAGGGGGCGTAGTAACTGTCGCCTCAACCTGTGAGCGTTCTGTCATTTGCATAAATTGAACAATGCTTATGTGAAGGCCAAATTACTTTGACGGTATTCTAATATTTTAACTATTTCTCATTAAATAACCCTACGTTTCGCTGATGCACAAGCCTCCTCGCTGCTTAGATATGTAAGTTCAATTCAAAAACACACGCGACACAGGTAAATGTCATATCACATTTTGGTCACCTCCGCTGATTTTAAACCGGTGGGCAGATTGAATGTATTGGCTGATAGACTAACCTCCAATAGTTTTAAAGTAGTTCGCCCTTCACTTACGCACTGCTGAATCCACTCTAACCTAAAATCATTATTTGGGAAAAGGTGGTTACACTCCTGTGCTGGGGAGTCTCTGCAACAACTCCACCTATTGGTTGATAATGCTATTATGATCCAATCCCAGCTCGCATCGACCTCCGTCCCAGAGAGTGTCCGTCGACGGCCAACAGCCGCCTCGCCCCGGGCCGCCGTCTCCGCCCTGTCGCCGCGCGGCCCGCGGGTGGGGTGGGCGGCTGTTGACACCTCGCTCACACGGGCGCGGTATTCGGCAGCTAATTATAACCACCGACAGCGTGTCACCGACACGGCGTCTGTATCGACCGTCGGAGGCGACGACTGACATCTCGGCGGCCGGCCGGCTGCCCTGCTCGATCGCACCGCCGTTACTGGACATTGATCTCAACTGGGCGCGCGGCGAGCCGATGCCGCCCCGCGGCCGCTGCTGATGACGCTGTCAGTCGCCGCCAGCCGGCGCTGGGGTGCGTATAGCCCGGAAGTGACGTCACGGTCGCCGCCCGCCGCCATGTCGCCGCCGAAAAAGCGGCGATGGTGGCAGATGCGACGCATGTCCAGATCAGGGGCGGAGTCAGAGCACAGCCGGCGGGTTATCTCCGCGGCCAGTGTCGTCAGCGGCCGCCGTGGAGCGTGCTCCTTATGCCTGTTCGGCTCGCGCGGTCCGCCGCTGTTCACGAGCGGGTAGATCTGGCTGCCTGTCTGACGGCCGCAGTGGCGGTAGATGCGGGCGCGGGTGCCGGAGAAAGCGGTGCGTGTCGGCGTCGGTGTCGTGTTGGCGCTGCGCCCTGCGTCTCACGCGCTGTCGGCTGCCGCATACCGCACCGTCCAGGCGAAAGCCGGCCGCCCCCGCCACGGCAACGCGCCGCCGCTACATGGAGCGGTTTTTTGCGGGGATGATTGCCTTCCAGCGGTTAGGAGGGAGTTAAATTGTGCTCATGTCCTCCGCCCAGGTCGCAGCGCTCCCTTGCGGATTCGGAGGCTGTTAGATCACCTGAGGAAGGATATGCTACATTCGGTGGGAGGAAAGTCAGAATTGCGTGGATCGCCTCGGCAGCATGGACCTTCGCTCTCGAAACGGCCCAGTGCTCGGACTAGTAACATTACCACAATGTCCGAAAGTGGAAGCAACTCGCCGCGGCCTCCATTGGTTTGTGTGGTGGACATTAGCATTAAAATGCACTGTTGGTCCCAGGCTGATTGCCAGGGACTAAGCTCAGTCGTTTTAACAAATATATTCCAAATGATAACACGTATCACACAGGTAATGTGATCCTTAAGTAGTGTATTTTGAAGAAATTTTCAAACGCATGCTCCTGACTGCTGGATGAGATAATGTCAATTCACTAATTATAGATAAAAACCACTTCGCTCATTCTGGGCCATTTGACGTATTTGCCTATCATTCTCCATTCTAGGACCTTTTATTTTCTGAAATTCGTATTGTCATCTTTTGTAGCAGTAAATTTTCTCGCGCTCGATCAGTGCATGTCGTTCGCGAATGATTTAATTTCAAAATGGTACACTTACGGGCCATTGCGCCAAACATATTCCCCTAAAACAGCCGAGTCCTATCTACCAATCACTGGGGAACTGAGTGTATGTGGGCCGAGGTCGTGGAGAGAGGGGGGAGGGGGCTGTGGCCAGCGTTTTTCCTATGCCACCGCTCGGAAAGCCTGGTGTCAAACCTGTGTGGACGAGTTCTCTTATATCCAACAAACATTTGAAATAAAAAAAGGCCCAGTTGATCGTCAGACTGTGCAAAAGGTGCGAATCAGATGTACCCTATCCACCCCGGAATCTGGCGGTGAGAAAGGTGGCGGAATAAGGCTAGCTGTACTTTTGCGGGCCTTGCCCCGGGTCAGCTACAGTGCCGTTTCTCTGAAGAGACAGTACTGATCTCGACCGTCAGACGGAGGCCTGCAGTGTGGCGGCGGTCGCCGGTGGAGCCGGATTGGCGTTGGCCTGGGACTCGGCACCCTTTCACCTGGATAAACAGTGCCAGTGCGTGTACGTGCTGATTCTGCGTGTGAACGGTGGGGCCTGACGCAACCACCGGCCATCCCTCGCCCCTTCCCGTGCGGGCAGTGGCTCACGCTGCTGTATCGGCCGGTTAGCAGCGGCGGCTGGGTAGGAAATTCGCGCTCCGGTCTTGTCACCTTTGTGGGGGTTCTGAAATTCACCCACCCTCCTCTCTCCAATCGCTCGATTGACTAACCAGGCAGCCTGGGAACAGCGGCTCACAGGTTCTGGAGGGCACGGTTATACAAGTTTTTTTACCACCTCCTTAGCGTGAAATATCTCCCCGGTGTATGCGTCATACACCCACCCCCGTTGCCGGCCGGGCCACCTGCGTCATTGCACTAACACGGCGTTAATCACGCGGGCCGAGGCTGGCGGCCGCGGTGCCGCTGCGCCAGGGATCGACGGTGTCATCAGGGCGGATGGACCACCGACGAGCGACGATGAGCCGTCGCAATGGCCTCAGGCCCAGTATGTGTGTCTGTGTGAGCCGACGCCGGTGGTCAGCAGTGATCAATACTGCCGGATGCTCTGCCGGCCGCGGCGCCACAATCGTCTCAATCCCGCCTCCGCTCGGCGTGTCGCACCGACCTGCTCTCACGCGCCGCCGCGCCGGCTGAATCAGAGCCGCCACATTTGCCACACCGGCCACTCCGACTGCCTGAGCGGCGCCCGGTTGTGACGGCCGACGCCGGTATGTAAACGAGCCTCTCCCGGCCGGCAGCCGACCGCTGTTGATCCGCCAAACACAAATAGTACGGCCGGCACCGGACAACGGCGGCGCGCCGCCGCTCTCTCCGCTCCGCCGCTCTGCCGCTCTGCCCAGCTCGCGCGTGAGTGAGGCGGCGGCGGCGCGGCGTGGCGTGCCGCATGGAACAGTAGCGGTGAGGAGGGCCGGCCGGCCAGAGGTTGTGACGGGGCGCGCGGGGGGCCGGATGCCGCCGCAGTGACGCGCCGCCATGCGGAAGTGAAGCGCTGACGCTGGCAGCAGCCGCACGCGAGACGCCGGTGAACGGTGCACTGCGGTTTTATTGCGGGTGCAAAGCGGCCGTGACGAGGAGGCCATCGCACGGGGTTAGGACGAGAGGCAGCCAGTCTGAACACCGGATCAGACGCCGAAATGTGGTGATTTCAGTGCGAGTGTAACTTGTGATTGCGTAACGTGTGTGGTCCCTCCACTTGACAACACCCCCTGTGCTGCATTATTTGTAGCCATCCAAACACTGGGGTGTAGCTTGTTTGTTAACGTGTTCGGAGGCGCGGTGCCGGTGCCGGAGAGTTGGCGCCCGCCCCGCTGGGATGCCGGCACGGCCGCCGGCTGTGTGCGGGTGACAGCGTGTGACGTGACGGCCGCGCCGGCAGCGTAACGAGCGGCGCGAGAAGATCGAGCAGATTGTGCGGGAGCGCGAGATGCGGAAGCTGGAGCTGACGCAGAAGCGCTGGACCCGGCAGGAGGAGGCCAGCTTTCTGCGTGTCATCGCTGCCTTCGGCGTGGAATTCCACAGGTGAGTTTGGCGGGCTGACGCTGGGTTAGTGGTAGGGGCTCTGTGGTATTTTTCTATTCAATTTTAATTCAAATCACGTCACTTACCTACAATTTATGGGTTCTCTGTTTAAGGCAGGTATTGACGTCCATACCATGCTTCTGTGGGCTATAAAACCAGCACCGAGGTGATAGTTCTGCTGTTGGTGGATGTGTCGGGTTTGCATGCGCATACCTCGTGATTTCGGCGAGCGCTGTTTTCGCTGACGATTGTGATTGATTTGTTGGCCTGGTGGCCGTGTGCTGCCCGCCCGCTTTGGGGGCCGGCGCGGCGATGTGTCATTAGCCCGGTGGCCGGTGGCGGACCTGGGCGCTCCTTTGTTGCACGGCGCCGCATTGTTGCTGGGCTGGGCCGGCACTCACGCGTGCCGCGCGGCCGCCGCCGCCGGGCAGACGGCCAGGGGCCCGATCGGAGATGTCAAACAACGCCTCTCGTCTCTGGTGACGTGTCGATACCGTCGTCGGCGGTTTCGCCGCTGAGCTGGTCTCCCACGTTGGCCGGAGACTGACTCGGCCGGCTGCTGTGCGCCGCCGGTCTGGCCGCGGCGTCAGCGATGACGGACCAGTGCCGGGCCGGACAGCCGGCAGCGGCGGCGGCGGCGGCCAAGGCTGCCGTGATGGCGCGCCCGGCCGTCAGGCACCACTAATCCTGCCGTCCCAACAGGAGGCGGCCGCCGCGTGTGTCGCACCGCCCGCCCCACACCCTTTGTCTGCGCCGACGCCGCGCCGCCGCTCATTGAAAAAACGCCGGCCCCCGCCGCTCATGCCTGCTGTTTGTTTTGGCGGTGGGGGCCGCCATGTGTACCCGTTCAAATATGCCTTTATTATCTCGGATTTTTTACCTCTTGGTGTGCGGCGCTACATGGCGTCTGTACCTGGCCTCTCATTAACCCCGAGTTATCTTGCGTTGTACTTCATTGGGTGGTCAGACAATGCTTAGAGCCGGCAGTGACTTGCGTGGTGCTGCGATGAACGGGCGACACTGGGTGTCGAAATGGTCTGGGCAGTGTCCCGGGCGCCTTGTGTTTTCACGGGTCTGTGCAAACTGCCGTTGATTGGTGTCCGGGGAGGCGGGCGTTGACGGACACCGGCGCGCCGAACCGGTTTTGGCGCGCCGGCCGCCGCTGAAACGATCGTCTCCGTCTTGGCTCGGGGTGTCAAACGCTCCCCCTACAACTGAGCTTCAAGTGACCTTCCCCCAGTTCCCAGTCTTGTGTGAGAAGGTAGTCAATATTTGCAGTTTTATTGGTTGAGTTCTCTAAGGAGGTGTCTGTTCTTGGAGTGGTACTAGTGGCGTTTCACTTCATGTTGGGGCTTCTCACAATCGTGCTGTCATTCTTTTGCTTCTCAGAAAAGCAGATCAGCAACAAAGGATCATGTCAGTTCGTAGTTCTGATGGGATAATCGCTTTGCCAAGGGTCAGTTCAGTGTCAGATCGGCCGGTTACAAATAAGAACTTGTGTAAAAAAGATCCACTGTTCTTTTGACCATACCGTGTGATTACCATATTATTATTTAAGAAAGTATAGACAAAAGCTCAGAGTGGAGCATTTGAAAACACAATCACCAGGCATGTGCTGAGGCGACGCTCTCTAATCCGGGCAGTGTTGTGTGGGTGAGGTATGGCCGTGGCCGGCCGGGCGGCGGCTGCGGCGCTGGCGGTGCACCGGCACTGTCACCAGTGGACCCGCCGATAATGGTGGCCCGCTGCCTCCGCCGCGCCGAGAGCCGGCGCTGATTGATCGCGCCTCTTGGCAGCCGCCTCACCGCCGCCATTGAGCGGCCTCTCCCGCCATTTGTATTTGCCACAAACACGGACGCCGCCCCGCGTCCTGCCCCGGACGCCGCACTCTGTGGCAAACTGACACCGCGGCGGCCAGCTGCGTAATGGTGTGGTGTTGAAATATTGCCGAGTTTGACAAGCCTTTAAGAAGCCTCTCTAGGTGCCGTGGCTGAAAGTGAATGTTTCTATAATACTATAGCGGTGCTTGCGTGGACTGTGGCCCTTCGTTGGTAAACTGTGCTAATCCCCTATGTCCGCCCAGCTTTGCCCCTTTTAGATACGTTTCAGTGCAAAAGTCATACAGTATATCCCTGTACTTTATTTTCATACTATATTTTCTGAGCAAAAACAGAACGTGTTTGTGATGCTCATCCCTATCCCAGAGAAAAGTTAAATTTATGGTTTAGTAGCCTATCTCCTTGGGCGTGAAACATTCACTCGAATGAGAAAGCAAGCCCAGCTGTTTTGGTCCCACTTTGTTGGATAAACCGTGCAAAACAGCTACGTCGAACATTGCTCTCATTTTCAATTCCCAGGCATCATGAAATCCTCAGGCTCAGAAATCGTCACAAGCTTATGTGCAATGATTTGCAATTATTTGGAAGTTTTTTTCATGCGCCTCTTCGGCTAACTCAAGAGATTTTCAAACTTTGAATTGAGTAGCAAGTAGCACTTGCAGTTTCCATTTTCAACACAGCGACTAGTTTAAACACAGCTTTCATATTATGAACGCCTGGTTTCGGGGTTACTTTTGCTTCTCAGGTTTATTGAAAGCACGCGGTGAGAGTTCACCGTTTTGAAGAAAAAATGTATGTCAGCAATATCTTGCTAACAAGAACAAGTCAGTTGTCTCCCGGCCCGTATGCCCTGAGCTGAGCTGGACTGTGTGCCGTCATTGAGCTGCGGGTTCTCTGGAGCGGTTCAGCCTGGCCAGGCCTGGTGGACGGTCCGGACCAGCGGTTGGCCGCCGCCGACGGCCGAGTTCACCGGGTGCTCGGGAGCCGGGTGATCTCTCGCCGTTCATACGCGGCGGCCGAGCAGGGAGGTATGACGTGCGGGCCGGCAGGCGCGGTTTGGGGCCGCCACCGTCAGGTGGCCGGCAGGGTGACACCTCCGGGATGGCCGGCCCGTCCACTGTCCATTCAAGGCCGCGCTAAACGCCGCCGCCGGCTGCCGCTGAGAGAGGGCGCGGCCTGGCAGGGAAGGGCGCGCCGCCCGGGGCAGCGCGTCGTCAACACTTCACATGGCCGGTCACAGACCGTAAATCAGCCGGGCAATGAATCGGGGACCGGTGACTGGGTTCCGGCCGGTTAGCCTGGATGGTTTGTGCTATCGCACGCCACCATAAATACCGCCTCTTGATTGCTGGTGTTAAAACGGCTGCTTTTGTTCGCGAATGGAGAGAGAAGCCTTGGGTTCATAGAAGATCAGTCGTGTTTGTAGTTGTTCTAAACGGAAAGAGTTTTACCGGGATAATTATATCTGACTTGTTTCTTTACACATTTTTCGGTATTTTGCCCCCTACGTAACCGGTCATGTATTTATTGGTGAATTTTTCTATAGCAATACTGGTTCACAGATCCTTGGTCAAGTTTTTTTAGAACGGATGTTTGTAGCGTTAAAGTTCTTACGAACCATTTATCGCATCAGTTTGTCTACATTGGCAGCCACACTAGCCTGTGTGTGTACAGATAAAGTACGGGGTCATTATTTTGGTATATTGAGCTACGCAGGCACAGATGCCAAAAATGATTAGCTGGAAAATATTCAGAAATATGAAATTTAGGCATCTGGAAATTTCCACTGTAAGAAAGGCTATATCAAATTTGCTTGTAACGTGCATGAATGCCAATAATTAAGTAGGTAGATATGCTTTAAAAATGAATACGTCCCTAAAACTTACAAACGACGATACACAATGAGAAGTAAATATTTGTTTTAACAATGGGGAAAATGCAGTCTTTGAGAAGCACCTAACGAAGTAATTAAATTTATCAGCAGGTTTTCTATCCTGACAGCATTTCCGTCCCGTAAGTCACAAGTAATAAACGGTGCACGTTCTTTCGGACTAAGATGCGCTCCGTCAGCGTGTGCAGTTCGGCCGGACGTGTTGGTTGAGTGACTGGTGTGTTATCTTTGCGTCGCTCCAGTTTCGCCCCGGCCGCGTTGGAAGCGTGCGCGGTCGGGCTGCGCAGGGAGCCAGAGTACACGCCCGCGGGCAGACCGGGCACGGGGAGGTGGACCCTACAGCTCTCGGTCACACCCTTGGGTCCTGGCCTTACAATGCCAAATGCGGCTGGTAAACAGCGCCCGCGAACTGTGTGACTGGTCATAGCTGTAGAAGAAAGCGGCTTTGGAAAAGAGTAATCGTGTTTATTTTCTTGTGTCGAAAACGCTCACCGTTACGGCCGCCTACCAGTGCTACAACAGCACGAGTCCTCGTGGCCGTGCTCAGCTTCTGTTAGCTTTCGTCGCCGAGGGAAGGGTGGTCCGGTGCCTTGGTCAGGTCATGCGTGTTAAACACGTGTGTCTGCGCTATTAAGTTGCCCCAGTGTTATGAAGGGCCACTGAGGAAGGTCTGCTGGCGTCTGCTTTAGAGCATAATTGACGTGGTCTGACCCGTTGTGCGCTGTGGCCTGTTCTCATCCCCTGTGTGCTGATCGTGATCTGAGGGCTTGCGCGCTGGGAGGCGGTGTGAGCCTGGTCAGGTGTGCACGGTAAACTTTTGTGTGTTGTGCACCGCTCTAACTATTCATCATATTTTGGGGTTTAGGGCGTACAGATAGGTCAGGTTCTACGGCCGCCACCCTTCCAACTAGTGTACCATAGTCAATGAGATGTCAATGTCAATGGATTTAATCCAGTACATGTCTGAAATCTTCCTAACAGATCCAGCCCATCAGTATGTGATACACGCCGTGATGATAAATTAAAATGCAGTATGTACCCCAAAAATAAAACTAAATAGCTAAATTAGGAATTGATCCATATCCAGCTGCGGACAATCCAAAATATATTGCATGTCAAATCCAATCTGCCAGCGTGTGGAGGTCCGTGTGAATATGCAGTCTGTGGAACGCTCTGGTTCTAGCCGTGAGTGCGCCCGGTCTGTCCGGTTCGCCCTCTGACCCGCTGTACACCGCGGCCCGGCAGGAAGGAGGGCCGGTACGACTGGTCCCGCTTCCGTGTCACCGCCCGGCTGGACAAGAAGCTGGACGACACTCTGACCGAGTACTACCACGAGTTCCGCGCCATGTGCCAGCGGGTGGCGGCCGGCGAGCCGCCGCCGCCCCCGCCCGCCGGCCAGCCGCCGCCGGCCGCCGCCGAGATGCCGCGCGCCCAGGCCATCTACCTGCTGGTGAGTACCGCCGCCGACCCTGGTCCGCCAAACTGGCTATCGATCAGTGCAGCAGTTCAGCGGCACTGCCCATTAATTCAGCAGTTTTTCACACTTGCAGCGCCGGCGCCCAGTTCTGCAGAGCCTGCGGCCGTGCTTGTCAACGATTTGCACTGCCGATTGTTTCTGCTACCGTGGGACCGAATTCAATAACCCCGTGAAGGGTGCAGAATAATGACAATCCATGTCCTGTTTTAGTAGGTATGATTTTTCGTGTTACGTGCTTTCTGTGCTTTCGGCCAATCGGGATGTGGTTCGGTAAGCGAGAATATGAACTTACTGTTCTGTCTGAGGGGAATCACCAACTGACATCACTTCTGGGCCTGCTTCCGACGCTGCACTCTGCGATCTTTAGCTGTGCAGTGGTAGTGAAGAGGCTCCGGAACGGAAACTCTACCAGCGGCGACTACAGCGGGGGGGATAACCCAGCAGAAGAGGTGCATTTGCAGAGGTATTTGAAGCGGTTGCTGTGACCGAAGGAGCCGTGGATGGGACTGCGCGACCCGAGCCGGCCAGCAAATGTATCCCTGGACATGATTTGTAGCGAGATGGCATCTGCTGGAACTGCAGTGAACCAAGGAGAAGGGAAACACTGATCACCAGCTGGCTAGTTCAACGGTGTGTTTTCTCCGTAGATTGATGTATAGAGTGGACCTCTTACAATGCCTGTGTCTGATCTTGAGTTACTGCTGCTGTGGGTTTAGTGGCGTGGAGTTGGCTGGGCTGGGTTACACCTGTGAAACTACCCAGCCTTTTACTGAAGGGGTGATCCGTGCTGTTGGCGGATGTCCGTGCGTGTCTGTCCGGTCGTCGTTGGCTAATGTCCGACACCCGGTGTACCAGGAAAACCCGCCGCCGCCTGACCGGAACGCTTTGTGTGCGGCTACAACGGCAGATGAAACCGGATCAAATGAGACCACATGTCGTGTTATTGCGAGTTGTTCGTCCCCGGGGTCCGCGTTTTGTTGACGAGGTAGCGACCTGTGCGAAGTGGCGTGTCTCGGTATCTGGAGACCGAAGCGTGTACAACTCGCAAAGCCTTACATTTGCAGGCAGATGGATGGTGCAACAGTGTGTTGCATGCTGCGATCTCTGTAAGCTGCAGGGCTGCTTCGTGGGCGGTAACAGCTCACTGCGCAGCGGTCGAAGCACCTCGATCCAGGTGCCGTGGCCACGGACGTCCGCACCGAACCCTGCAGGGGGGGCTGTGGAAGTTTGCGAACACGGTGCAGTGACCGGAGACAGTGCCGAAACTGGCAAGGGCTCAGACGTAATTACCGCCGTGCAGCGAATCACGAAATGAGGTTAGGGTATTGCGAGCGTTCCTGCTGCGTCGATGGTCTGAACATGTGGCTGTCATATTCAGTTACGGTCTCGAAATTCGTTCCGCGATGACGTTAGTGTGTGCTGCAGGGGTGAACCAACGCCCCATTTCTTCTCTGGATATCCCCTGACTGAATTGGTCTCGGGGTGGGCGTCGGAGCAAGGATCTGCGCCTGACCTCTGGGTGCCGCTTTGTTTTCCTCCTCGCTGTTGCGTGATCAGTCAAGTTTCTTTGTTCGTTGCCCATCATTGCTCCAGGATTGGTTAGGTTTTATTCATATGCATACGTCGTTAATGTTAGAAACTGTAGGGTAGTCGCCTGAGCAAGGCCGCTCAGTGTCCTTCGGTGCCCGAAAGTGCCGTTACTAAGCCTGTTTTAGGGGCCCTTGCAAACAATTTGTAGCCCAATGTCAGGTGAAGGCCGCCAAAAAAATATCACAACGTGTCATTGATTAGTTCCAATAATAGATGTAGAGGTTTAACGACGCAACCACTACAAAGCAGCTCATTCGGTGTTGCAAACTCTCAGCCTGTTGGAAGTAATTGCGGGGATTTGAGTTCACTGGTTCCGACAGCCGTTCAGGATTTGAGCCCGATTCCTGCAGCTCGACGCCCGGTACACTGAACCAGCAGTACATTCCGTTCAGCTGTCTGCACTGTGAAGTTGTGCTTTAAATGAAGGCTCTGCAAAACAAAAGCTGCGATGAACGGTCCTCGGCCTGTGTTCGCTTCTTTTTGGTAACAACTAGGTTTTGGTAGCTAACTGCGGGATTCTGCGCGAGAAATGGAGCCGGAAAACCAGCTTCAGGGTGGAGTTGGAGTTGGACGGAGACTCGATCGACTTCGCTGTCTGGACCAAACTCGTAGAGCAGCGGCTGCCGCGCGGCGTGGTGTTAGCGCCCTGAGCGCCGCAGCTAAACTTAGTTGGAGTGCCGCTCCGGCGCTGGGAAGCCCCTCTGAACTGCAATCATTCCTATTCGATATGATATTGATTACTTCTACTATCCAAGTAGCTTATCTTCAGGAGCGTATCAAGTTGTGAATGCGTTTGTACGGCAGTAGCGTATCGAAGTGTGTGTGTATTTTTGTACGGCAGTAGTGTATCGAGCTGTGTGTATTGTACGGCAGTAGCGTAGCAAGTAGTGAGTGCGTTTGTACGGCAGTAGCGTATCGAACTGTGTGTATGTACGGCTGTAGCGTATGGAACTGTGTGTATGTACGGCAGTAGCGTATCGAACTGTGTTTATGTTTGTACGGCTGTAGCGTATGGAACTGTGTGCATGTACGGCAGTAGCGTATCGAGCTGTGTGTACATTTGTACATTGTACAATAGGAGTGTTATGAGCTGTGTGTTTGTCTGTATGGCAGTAGCGTATCGAGCTGTGTTTGTACGTCAGTAGCATATCGAGCTGTGTATTTGTACGGCAGAAGTGTATCGAGCTGTGTGTTTGTGCGGCAGTGGCGTATCGAGCTGTGTGTTTGTACGGCAGTAGCATATCGAGCTGTGTGTTTGTACGGCAGAAGTGTATCGAGCTGTGTGTTTGTGCGGCAGTGGCGTGTCGAGCTGTGTGTTTGTACGGCAGTAGCATATCGAGCTGTGTGTTTGTACGGCAGAAGTGTATCGAGCTGTGCGTATGCAGAGGAGGTCGACACTCTACTTTGATTGCTGGGCAACATTTAGGCCCAGCCGCCATCGGGGAACGGTGGCGTGGTGGTGGCCTTGCCCGCTGACTTCCTTCACCACAAGGAGTTCCTCGGGGGCTAACGCTTGACCTCGTCCAAGCTCTAGAAGAACAACAACGACAGCAGCTGTGTGTATGTACGATATGAGCGTATCGAGTGTTGTTGTGTATGTACGACAGGAACGTATCGATTTGTGCGTTTGTACGACAAGAGCGTATCGAGCTGTTTGCATTTGTATGACAGGGAGCGTATCGAGCTGTTTGCACTTTTACGACAGGAGCGTATTGAGCTGTGTGTTTGTATAACAAGAGCATATTGAGCTGAGTCTTTGTACGAAAGGAACGGATCTAGCTGTTTGCATGTGTACAACAGGAGCGTATCGAGCTGTGTTTGTATGAGAAGAGGATATCGAGCTGTGAGTTTGTGCGGCAGGAACATATCGAGCTGTCTTTTTTTAACCCACTACCCATTTAAAATGTAGGCAGGAGTGCCCTTCCGTACCCATGCGACCAAACTATAAATTTTCCAATTGTAAATTTGGGACAGATATGTTAATATCTTATTTGAAGGTCGCACCATTCCCCGCTCCATTTATTCTTTGCTTTACAAATGAAAACAAAAGTTCTTTACTGAGTATTTCCCCAAGTCTCTCTCGAAAAGAATAGAAGAACTAGTAACATTCGAGAGAAACCTGGGTACTCTAAAGTTGGTATTAGAGGATTAAAGTTTTTCAGGGTTAAATAAGAAACTCATAAAATGAAGAAAAAAACTGGTCAGTTAATGGCTATGAGAAAACTAGGCAGCGAGATAAAAAAGAGTCACAAAAAAGAAAGTACTTGATAGCTTGATTTTTTACCTGAATCAATTTACTATTGATTCCCCTCCTGGGATCGATACTGGTTCCTAAAATGTTCTCTGATAATTTTCTTTAATGTATATTTCTGTAATGGAACATCATCAAGACTTGAAAAATCGGACATATTATCTGATTCCACGCTTTTGGAGCTGAACATGATATTGAAAATGATCTGTGGTTCGTTGTTGCTAAAGGAACATGAAAATCTGTACTAGTCGAGTGTTTGCAGGACAATGATATTGAAAGAGTGATGAGATGGCAAATGGTAGCGATTGGCTTAAAAATTTTGATAGAATGATAATTTTCTGTTCAGTAATAATATCATCGAGTTTTAACAAGTTAAGTTCAACAAAAAGTCCATTTGTTGGATGGTAAAAAGGTTTCTTCATAATTATTCGAACTGCCCTTTTTGAAGTTTCATTAACTTATCCAAATGCGTTCGATAATTGCTTCCCCATACAACTGCGCAGTAATTGAAGTATGGTAGCACAAGAGTGTTATATAGACAGATAAGTTCTCGTGATTCTAAATAATATTTTGCTCTACTCATTATTCCCAGATTTCTACTAATCAGAGCTGCCATGTTGGCCACATGAGCATCCCATTTCAAATTATCATCTACCAGGACACCTAAGTACTTAACCACTTTTTCTTTTCCTATTTCGACTCCATTCAGTTTTGTTTTTATGTCAGTAAAGTCGCTTTTAGAATAAATTTGGTAGTGTGATTTCTCGGCGTACGACAAGAGCGTATCGAACTGTGTCTTTGTACGACAAGAGCATATTGAGCTGGGTGTTTGTACGACAGGAGCGTATTGAGCTGTTTGCATGTGTACGACAGGAGCGTATCGAGCTGCTGAACACGCTGCGGAATGAGGTGGTGGCGCACGCGCAGCTGGAGGAGCGGCTGAAGCTGTGCGAGGAGGCGCCGAACCTGCCCGCCTGGTGGACGCCCGGCAAACACGACCGCGACCTCATCATCGGCGCTGTCAGGTGAGGGACCAGGCGGCTGCGGCAGGCACAGTGTCCACTACATGGCTAGGAGCCTGCTGGGATACGGGAATGTGCTGGGATGTGGTTGCTGAAAGGATAGGTGCGGTTTGCGTTTTGGGCTTGTTTTCAGAACACAGGCATTTGCAACATCGACACTTTTTAATTTGGAGGCATCAGTAAACTGTACTTGAACCTGAATGTATTTTGTGTTCTTAGGTGTGGAGCAACATCAGGAAACTGCTCGGATGGTCTGGGCTCAGCGTGTTATCAATAGTATGGCCCTAAATTGGTCGCCAGTTTCCACCTGTTCAATGTTACTTTGTCCATGCTCCTAGCGCCGAGTATTTGTACCGGCGGCTGTGTTGGGGCGCGCGGCTGACCTGCTGGTCTCTGTATGTCAGGCACGGCATCGGTAACAGCGGCTTCTACATCCTGCACGACCCGGACCTCTCGTTCCGGGACGTCATCACACGCCACATGAAGGGACTGAAGCTAGTCGACAAGAAGGACAAACAAAAGTATGCCGACTGGCGCGCCACCGCCAAAAGTAAACCCGCCACCGACGGCAACGGCACCGAGGCGTCGGCGACGAAGCCGGCAGAGAAGGAGGTCGAGGCTATGGACACCACAGAGAAACCGGAGACCAATGAGACGGACAAGTCCGAGAAAGACAATGATGGTGTGTTGGTGAAGGAAGAGGCGGTGTCGGCAGCTGCTGATGGCGCGGAGCCAGTACCGGCCGACGAGGGCAGCGTTCAGAACGGCGAGCAGAAGCCGGCCGTCTCCCTGCCCAACGGCCAGGTGGAGGAGGAGCATGAGGAGGAGGTGAAGCCGCCCTCAGAGGAGGGGCGGCCCTCAGAGGAGGAGGAGGCAGCGCCGGCGGAGAAGGCAGGCTCGCCAGCGCCTCCGCCTAGCTGCAACGGCGACGACACCGCCGGAGACCACGCCCAGAACGGCGCCGCCAAGCCCAGCAGCGCCGAGGCGCCGGCGCCCGCCGACGACGAGCCCGCCGCCAAGGCCGAGTCCTCGCCAAAGAAGGAAGCTGCCGACACGGAGGGCAGCGCATCGCAGCCGAGTGGCAGCGACACGTCTGCTAGGGCTGCTGGTGCCGAGAAAAAGTCTGAGGCGGTACTGCCGCGACTGCCCAACCCGGCCTCCCAGCCGCTGATGGGTCTCTACCAGATGGAGGAGTCCATCAGCAAGTACGGTCACTTGTACGACCCGGAGGTGCTGCAGGAGGCGGCCATGATCCAGATGCTGCACCAGAACTACGCGGCGCCGATCCAGTGGCCGGCCGACCATGTGCTCCACCTGAGGCTGCAGCACATCGTTCACGCCGTACAGAAGGGCGGCTGGCCCAAGGTCAACTACGAGGACCTGCCGCCCGACCCGCTGGACCCGGGCTTGATCGGAGTTGGCCAGCCGCGCGACGAGTCGCGACCCTCCACCAGCCGGCGCAGCGGCAGTGACCCTGCGGCCGCCGCATCCTCACCGGCGCCCGGCACCTCGGCGTCGGCCGAGGCCGCCGCTCAGCCCGAGACGTCGGTGTCGCCGCTGCCGACGGTGGCGTCGCAGCCGCCGGCCGTGCCGCTGCCTGTACAGTCTCCGGGCGAGTCCGGCGAGCGGCGCGGACGCAAGCGGCGCCACCAGGGCGGCGTGCCTGACGCCGACGTGGAGAGAGCCAAGCTGCGCGCGCTGCTCAACCACAACCTGCAGAGCATCACACGGCTGGGCGGCGGCAAGGCGGTGGAGAGCGGCGCCGGTGAGGAGGGCGGCTGTGGTGGCGGGGCGCCGGAGGAGGCGCGGCCGCCGCCGGCACACCAGCACGGACCGCGCGGAGCACCGCCGCCCGGCGGCATGGACCTCAGCTTCAAGGCGCCGGCGCAGCAGCCGGTGCGGGCCGCCACGCCCAGCCCGCAGTCGGCGCACGCCGCCCCGCTGCGGGCGCAGACGCCCAAGGGAGACGACGTGCTCGACCTCTCCAGGTTAGTGTAGCCGGCCGGCTGAACGCCATACTTGCGGGTTGTAAAGGGGTTGTAAAGGGATTTGTGGAGCGGAACAGTGGAAGAGTGACCATCGTTAATTTCTGGTCATCTGCGGCGACGATGTCTTCTCAAAACGACACGAGGATTTCTTTTCATTGTCGTTTTTGCACCCACGAACTGCATTGGGAAATTATTTTTGAAGCCTTGATGTGTTCATCCCAGCAGATATTGCTGTGGAATGTTATGTAAAGATGCATGTTCCATTCATTGCACTTTGTGTGCTAAAATATGTCTGCACTTGCGTAACCCCCCCAAGTTAAGTACCTGAGTACGCCAGGGGTATGTGAATAGTAACGCCTTTATCGGCGGAAACGAGCGGACGTTTGTTCAAAATGGAAGATTAATGTTGGATAAGTGCTGGCTGTTTTCTATCACAAACGCGACGAAATCATACAGTAAGTCCAGCCGCGACAAATGAATTTCTGACAACGATCAGTTAATATGGGATGGGATAGGAAATTACAGGAAAGTTACTCGAAGAACATTTGTTCAATGTTTACTGAAAAAAATCTCAAGAAAATAGTTATAAGGGAAATAATTTTATTGTTCCTTTTGGACTTTCTGCATGAACTAATTGCTCGGTTTAATCACCGTCAACTACAGCATTGTTATGAAAAAATGTGCTGTAGTAGATAATTATTTTTTTAGTTTGGACTTTCTGAATGAAATAATTATTCGGATTAATCATCCCCCTCTACATTCAAAGGACTTAACAGAAAGATGGTCCTTTATACCAAAGCTCACGCGTATTCCGGCTGTATTTATTACTTTAAGCACCTGAGCTCCACAATATTTGCACCCAGGTTGTTGCAAGGTGTGAAACACACACCCCTGGTATGAATGGTAACGGTATTGCTCGAAAGCTGAATACTTTGAATAGAAATGATGTTTGATACCGAGTTCATTTCGTCACGAAAGTTACGTGCAGAATTATCAGCTCGCCAAAAGCGTTAGTACGGCCTGGCCCCGGGCCGGGTCTTGTATAAACTGTTCGGCAAAGATAGAGGTAGAACTCGTGGATGCTTTGCGTCCGCTCGGTAATTACAGAATCTATGTTTTGGAAGCATGATATGGTTTCTTGTATTCCGCCCGGCTGTCCTGGAGGTAGCACTTGCACCCCGCAGGAGTGCAATCCAATTACATAGAACCCCCCCCATTTTGAGCTAGTGTTACCACCGCTGACAAAAGCATATGAAAATGTAAATGCACTATCACCTGATATCTCATTCAAAATATAGAAACATTTTAATTGCTCGCGATATTTTAACTCTTTGTTAAAACGTACCGCACTGCCGTCGGAAGGAAGAAGGCCGTATGTCCAAATTTGGTCATTTTTCGTTTTTTATATCATTCGAAAGCGCTTGAAAAGGTGCATCTGATGGTGCAAAAATTTTGCCTGGGGCAAAAACAAAATTTGAATTTTTTGCAAAAGTTTGAAATGAGAAAGGCCGTAAGGCAAATTTTGTGCATTTAGCCTGAACGTACTTTCTGGTAAAAGGCCGTAGCACCCATGAAACCATACATTGCCGCTATTTTGGAAAATATGCTTATCTTGATATTAAATTTTCATCTGGAAGAAAGCCGTAGCATCCAAAGCCTGAGGCTACGCCATTCTGTGCACCAAATTATGTTCGCCACTGCAAATTTGTTTCGGGAAGAAAGCCGTACCGAACATATTGCTGGCTTACGGCTTTCTTCCCGACAGAATATTCAGCTCTCTCCGCGTATTACTTGCGATATGTGAGTTACGCCTTTTTTCCAGCCAACTAAATTCCTTTTCGATTCATGTATTCTCCTGGAAGAAAGCCGTAGCGAGTAGAATTTATGATTTACGGCTTTTTGACAGACAGAAAATAGATACATCTGAACCAATTTCTCTTTTTTTCCTTTGTGAGAGGTAGTGCGTATGCTCCTTAATTGTGAATGTTGATATCTATTCTATTTTTATGTTAAGTATACTACTTAAGGTAGAGCTTGCCGGGACATACGGCTTACTGAGTTGCTTAGGATGAAGATCTCCGCAACTGGAGGTGCAGGAGCGTACATGATACGTGGTTAGGCAAAAAAATCCATCACTATTTTAGTGTTTTAAGTGGCATAGAGCAGCAGGCAGTGATTAAGAAAGTCCCTCCCGAGTAGAGGTGTACAGGACCAGCACCATGGACATCATCAAGAGAAAGCGAAAAAAGTGTGTGCGAATAGACTGGGACGATGCCAGTGAGGGGGCTTGGCATTACGTCCCACTGGCAAATGTCAAAGTACTTTCGAAGTCCCGGTTGGAAGCAGGTGGAAAAGTGAGCGTAAAATACGGAGCAAGAACTTGGACAGGAAGATTGGCCGCGAAGAAGAAAAACCAGCTCGTGTTTGGTAAGTAAATGATTCCTTAATAATAAGCTTATAGCAAACAAAGGATCCAATCACAGTGATAAGGGGTTTTAGAAGATCCCAACACGTTTTGTTCCTAAGATGCAGCGCATAGCGCCGTCGTGCTTTCGAAAATCGCTGGTGCACAGCACTTTCCAGCTTTTCTTTAAGCTTTGGGTCATGTCATATAAGGTCAGGTCAACCAACAAATCTAAGTGACACCACCCTTAAAATTAAAGTCCTTACGACTGATAAAACTCTCAATGATCGGTCCTATTAAAACGGTCCTCTAACGGTCCTATTTATAATACCTATCATACAGCATGTTCCCTCAGTTGCACCAGCTACATATGAAACACATTATGTTTATAAGATTGCAAAACCATCAATAAATAACCATCCCTTCAACTGACAATTCGATAAATGAATTCTGACACCTCTCTTTATTCCTTTCAGATTTTCCAGACACCAGTTTTCTACATCATCCTGCACCCATCATGTCCTGCACCCCTGCCGGAGATACTGCCGTAGCGTCCTACGCCCCTGCCGGAGATACTGCCTTGGCGTCCTGCACCCCTGCCGGAGATACTGCCGTAGCGTCCTACGCCCCTGCCGGAGATACTGCCGTAGCGTCCTACGCCCCTGCCGGAGATACTGCCGTAGCGTCCTACGCCCCTGCCGGAGATACTGCCTTAGCGTCCAGCACCCCTGCCAGAGATACTGCCGTAGCGTCCTACGCCCCTGCTGGAGATACTGCCTTGGCGTCCTGCACCCCTGCCGGAGATACTGCCGTAGCGTCCTACGCCCCTGCCGGAGATACTGCCTTGGCGTCCTGCACCCCTGCCGGAGATACTGCCTTGGCGTCCTGCACCCCTGCCGGAGATACTGCCGTAGCGTCCTACGCCCCTGCCGGAGATACTGCCTTGGCGTCCTGCACCCCTGCCGGAGATACTGCCGTAGCGTCCTACGCCCCTGCCGGAGATACTGCCTTGGCGTCCTGCACCCCTGCCGGAGATACTGCCGTAGCGTCCTACGCCCCTGCCGGAGATACTGCCTTGGCGTCCTGCACCCCTGCCGGAGATACTGCCGTAGCGTCCTACGCCCCTGCCGGAGATACTGCCTTGGCGTCCTGCACCCCTGCCGGAGATATTGCCTTAGCGTCCAGCACCCCTGCCGGAGATACTGCCGTAGCGTCCTACGCCCCTGCCGGAGATACTGCCTTGGCGTCCTGCACCCCTGCCGGAGATACTGCCGTAGCGTCCTACGCCCCTGCCGGAGATACTGCCTTGGCGTCCTGCACCCCTGCCGGAGATACTGCCTTAGCGTCCAGCACCCCTGCCGGAGATACTGCCGTAGCGTCCTACGCCCCTGCCGGAGATACTGCCTTGGCGTCCTGCACCCCCTGCCGGAGATACTGCCGTAGCGTCCTACGCCCCTGCCGGAGATACTGCCTTGGCGTCCTGCACCCCTGACGGAGATACTGCCGTAGCGTCCTACGCCCCTGCCGGAGATACTGCCTTGGCGTCCTGCACCCCTGCCGGAGATACTGCCGTAGCGTCCTACGCCCCTGCCGGAGATACTGCCTTGGCGTCCTGCACCCCTGCCGGAGATACTGCGTTAACGTCCTACGCCCCTGCTGGAGATACTGCCTTGGCGTCCTGCACCCCTGCCGGAGATACTGCCTTAGCGTCCAGCACCCCTGCCGGAGATACTGCCGTAGCGTCCTACGCCCCTGCCGGAGATACTGCCGTAGCGTCCTACGCCCCTGCCGGAGATACTGCCGTAGCGTCCTACGCCCCTGCGGGAGATACTGCCGTAGCGTCCTACGCCCCTGCCGGAGATACTGCCTTAGCGTCCAGCACCCCTGCCGGAGATACTGCCTTGGCGTCCTGCACCCCTGCCGGAGATACTGCCGTAGCGTCCTACGCCCCTGCCGGAGATACTGCCTTGGCGTCCTGCACCCCTGCCGGATATACTGCGTTAACGTCCTACGCCCCTGCCGGAGATACTGCCTTAGCGTCCAGCACCCCTGCCGGAGATACTGCGTTAACGTCCTACGCCCCTGCCGGAGATACTGCCTTGGCGTCCAGCACCCCTGCCGGATATACTGCCGTAGCGTCCTACGCCCCTGCCGGAGATACTGCCTTGGCGTCCAGCACCCCTGCCGGAGATACTGCTGGGTCGTCCAGCAACCCTCTCGGAAATGCTTCTGGCGCTTTGTCGGAGAGCACACCAGGACACCGCGCTCCCCTACTAATGCCTGGACCGGTGACGCCAAGACCTGCGGTAACTCAGTCTATGATGACGTCATGACACCCTGCATCTCGACCAGAAGCAGACCACAGATGTCCTCCACGCCTACCAGGAGCAATTTCGAGGCGCCCCGCACCCTCACCAGTGTAATATCAAACCTCCTCCCTGCTGGTGATGTTGACTGCTCAAGCTGTATCCCTTCCATACCAGAAGCCGGCGTAGAACTCACCCATACTGCCATCTCAACGCAGGAACCCGCTGAAACATCATCCTTCACAGATATGTCCTGGCTGTCTAGCTCTGTTTCGGTCTTATTTGACAGCAATAACTCGATCAAGTTTTTTGGAGGAGGTGAGGGCTTCGTTGATGCACCGTGCACGCCTACGCATGAAGTCTTCACTGAAGTGGCGTGCGCAACGAAAGATTCTACAGTGCCTGCCGACAACCTCACAGAGGTGACCTCGTTAACAGCCTTAGACGCTTCATCAGGAGCTAAAGACAAGGAACCTACTCAACCTCTCCAGAAAAGAGCACGCACGTCAAAGGAACAATCTCAACGGCTCACTGAAAAGCACAGGGTGGTACCTGCTCCAAAGGCTTGCTTGGAAGGTTCCTGTCAACACAGCTGCCATACCTTTGAGGAATCTCACCGCGAAGCAATAAATTCCTCTGTCAACCGGCTGGCTCTCCCAGCACGGCGGGAGTGGTACCGGAGATTCGTTGTGGAGGCCAGCGAACAAACAAACCAAAACCTCCGAAAACGAAAAAAACATCTTCACTGGACCCTGCCATTCGAAGGCAAAGCGACTAGAGTTTGCAAGGGATTTTTTCTCACCACCCTTGGCTTTTCAGCGACGAATGACAGCGCACTGCTGAACGCAGTCCAAAACGGCAGAGATGCGACAGCTCCAGAAGACCAGCGGGGCAAGAGCGTGCCCGCGAATAAGCTGGACCATGAAGCAATCAAAGCGCACATACTATCGTACAAGCCAGTGGCACCTCACTACAGGTATATTCATTCCCCGCACAGGAGGTACCTACCCCCGGACTTGAACGTCACGCAAATGTACAGAAACTTTGTTGAACATCACGATGGAAAATGCTCAGAAAGCGTATATCGGAGGGTGCTAGCGGCTCAAAATATCAGCTTTACAAAGCTAGGATCTGAAGAGTGTGCAGAATGCGCTGAGCACCAGAACCACCAGTGTTCTGGTGACGTATGTGAAGCGTGTGGCATCTACGCAAATCACATCAGAATGAAGGACGAGGCACGAAAAGCATACCAGAGTGATGGCGAAAGGAAGTGGCGGAGCGGAGAAGAGGTCTACTCGGCGGACATGATGCGGGTGTACTACCTGCCGTCGCTGCCCCACAAGGCGTGCTTTTTTACATCGCGTCTTGTCACGTACAACGAGACCTTCTCACCGGTCGGAACTCTGAATCGCCCGGGACGGAAGTCGTACGCGATGGTCTGGCATGAAGGTACTGCTGGACGGGATGCGAGCGATGTGCTCTCAGCTTTCATGAGGTTCTTGGAAGAAAAGCGTGACGCCGATTCCATCATTATCTGGATGGACAACTGTTCAAGCCAGAACAAGAACTGGACCCTGTTCTTCGGATGTATGACAGCCGTTCATAGACCAGACCTGGGCCTCCAGACAGTGACCCTTAAATACTTGGTGAAGGGTCACACGTCCATGTCTGCGGACACTGTTCACCAAGTATGCAACAAGCGGCTAAAAACACGAAAAGGAGTGGTCGACATGGCAGACTTCAAGAACGTGATATCGCCTTCGTCAAAGGTCATTGAGCTCGAAGCGAGCAACTTTGTCGAGAACCAGAGACCCGTCAGCGCACAAAAACTGAAGCAGCTGGGAGAAAGCAAGGAGAGACCATATCTGGCTCGCTTTGCAGTGGTAGAGGTGCGACGGGGAAGCTCCCTGTTTTGGACAAAGGAGAGCCATACCGACTCATCGTGGCGTGCCTACGACGTACGGAAGAGCACGTGGTCGCCGCTCGACCCTCTCACTGTCAAGAAAGACCCGCGCGGGGTTAACAAGGACAAGTTGGCAACAATAAAGAAAGTACTGCTGCCGCTCATCCCAACGCACAGACACGCGTTCTGGGAAGGTCTACGTCCATCGTCGGCGAGGGAGCTGAACGGCTAGCACTCTCGCCGTGCCGCACGCCTGTTCGACGGCAGCGGTGGTTGGTTGTGCTAGAGGGACCTGGCTCTCGACAGGCCTCGCAGTGGAGCGGCTTGTCGATCGAAGTGCACGCCTTAGGGTTGGGCGGTGTTGAACTCGTCTGTTTGTTGTCGTCTGAAGTGATTCCAGCAATTAAGCCGCTACATTGACAATTTCAGTACACTGTTTTTACGTACCGATCGCGGAAATGAACTTATCGACTTATGTTACCAAGAGTTCCGAAGGCAGACGCCAGGTTACATGAGTCGATACGTCCGCTCCCGTGGTAGGCAAGTAAATAGAGCGTACTGGCACAGCTCATGCACCCAGACTAATGTATTTGTACCAAGACCCTCGAATCGACAGGATAATAGAAAGCGTGTTGATGTCGGCGATTGTGTGAGTTCTTGTCAACCTAGTATCCCAATGAACTAGATGATAAATTTGATGAAGATTTTAATCAATTTATTCCAGTATTTGAACTGTTGCGTCGAAAATTGTCACAAATAAACAGAACATGTCCCTAAAAATGTTTCTTAAGAACAGTTTGGAAGCAGAATGAATGGATGTGGGAGTTACGACTTTTTTCCCGACGGGAGAATGAATGGAAACCCGGACATACGGCTTTCTTCCTGACTAACGGTTTTCTTCCAGATAGTTATAGCCAACGAAACAGGATTTTTGCTGAAGGTAAAACTATTTTTGCCTATATTTTTACAATATCAAAATATAAATCCCCCAAAAATATATCACTCTCATCGCCTTTCAATTCTGAACATTTTGATACCCATTTTATCTCCTGCATTGTTACCGGCACACGTGTACGATCAAAAAGGAGATTTTTGCTTCTCCTGAACAATTTGGTAATCTTGAGAGTCGAGAGATACGGCTTTCTTCCTTCCGACGGCAGCGCATACGATAGAATACTGTTTGCAGATAGATCCTCTTTAAATACCAAGCTAAAGATCAGTCCGGAAAAGAGATATGATCTTGAATTTTTCAGAGGATATCCCCAGTTTAGTTCTAAAAAGAAATAGAGAATTTAGAAATGTTTCGAAAATGTAAAGTTCAGGAGCCTATTGGAACTGCGAACTGTGTCAGAGATATGCTGGAAAACTTAAGGCGTGGGCGGAATCCGCCCCCCTCCCGACGGAAACAGAGTTAACCTTCGCCCGGGTGGGGTCTTTTAGACCCCCTCGGGTTTTCCAAAGTGACCAAAAAATTGCGGCGCGCAGCGCCGCCAAACTTGGTCTAGCTGTTCCTTCATCATTTTTACATCTTTCCTGAAAATTTTGGCTCAATGTCATATCACGTCAGGTCACCAGGCCAGGTGAAGTGACCTCACCTCAAAAAAATACTTAGGACCGCATAACTAAAAGAAGGGTTAATCGATCAAGTTGAAACTTATACCACATATTGGGCCCACCAGGAGCTACAACATTTGTTCCGGGATTTTTTATATTGGTGACCTAAGGTCATGTGCAGAGCATGACCTCCCCATTGTCAATACATGGGGAAAATCACGAAATGAGCTTTTCTCAGTAAGTATGGATGGAATCAACTTCAAACATCGGTTGCGACTTGCTCTTAGCCCATTTCTGAAGCTGATGCCAAAAATTTTGACTTGTGACCTTTAAAAGGTCACGTTAGGTCAAATAAGCATTTTTTGGTGTTTTTCTCTATAAATTTTGAATAAACTAAGCTAGAGCTTTTATTTTGTCACCAAAGTGTTTGTATAGTCACTGAAAGTCAAATGATATACATCATGACTATACCAGGTCAAGTTGGGTCAGACCGTTGACCTGGGTCAGGTCAAATTCTTAAATTTTACCTGGCATGGCAATATCATATATCATTCGATTCGTATTGACGAGAGGATTGCAATGGTGCGTAAAATATGGCTATATCTTGTTTTGTTTGGAAGCTATTAGCGAAAAAGTAAACGCCCTTATGTATGGGTCTATGGATATTCCCAAGAATATGCCAAATATTTAGTGACCTGCAGCTCCCTAGGCTTTGACCTGACACGAAAATGAATGCCACTGTAATGAAAGAGCAGCTCAAGAGCTTTCGAATGGTGTTGGAAAAATGTTTCTAGCTATCATAGTTTCTGAGATATATGAGGTTTTCTTAGTACACCTCATATTACCGATTTTGACCTATTTTGACCTCTGGTGACCTTGATATTGACCTGACAAGAAAAATGACCGAAGTATTTTCGATATCATTTTCGAAGAGCTTTCGATTGCCGTTTTGCGCTTTTTTTCTAGCTCTCTTAGTTTTTGAGATCGTGGGGGCCTTTTTTAGCCCCCCTCCACCAGGGCGAAGGTGGCTCGTACCCACCACCGGGGCAAGGGTTAAAGGGAGTGTCCCACTTTTATAATGGGTTTTGAACGGAGATAGCAGTTTCGTAGAGCGTGTTGAGAAACCACTATCGGCATATTTAATTTCACCCAAAGCTCTCGGTATAAAATTTCTGCCGGCTTTAAAGTTCAAGGTAAAGGGGCCAATGGGCTTATTTCAAACCCTGAAGGAATACCTTCAATATGGTTGCAGTAATCTGATTGGTCATAAGCCCTACGTCTCGCCCACATGCTGAAAATATAATGCTAGCGAGTGAACCAGCATGCAACTGCTTGTCCTCCGGCATGTTAGGCAATAAGTTGTCCGGTTCAGGGCGTTATTGGGCCGAAATTGGCCAATAACTGCAATACACATCATATCTTCCCTCCCCGTACTTGTTCAAACAAGAATCAAATGTTTTTGTCAAAATCCAACTCCGATATTGTTTCCTTACATCAGACATATGCATAATCTTTCTACCACTGAATAAACTCGGCTACCGTAGTGACACCTGACGTGCAGTTCTTGCATCAGTGCTTCTTCTTGTGCTGCATTCTATTTTCGCCATGCGGAAATGTCCTGAATGGAGCTTATAGCGAGTCTATGATCAACGTTTGGGATTTCACTGATTATCAACAGTGTTATTTTGATGACGTCACATATTGTTAGAAAAGAGGATATATTTCTGTTTTTAGTGCATGGAAGTGGGGAAAAATTTTGTATCCTGGTTTTCAGACCTCTCTTATTCTTTAAATGTTCTTTTTAGGATTTTCACAAGGTGGTCCACTCCCTTTAAGGCAAAGTGTCTCGTTTAGAGACGTTTGGGGAGCGAACTACATGTCTTTAATAAAGCCTGGTGAATGTGAGCGGGGATGCATCCCTTCCCTCTCATTCCCGACACTGTAGTCGCCGGTCGGTGACCGTCCTGTGTGTGACGTCCGACAGTCTCAACAAGAGTCGATCATCAACACCGCACAGTGAGAAGACGGACGACGGGGCGCTGGACCTGCACGTGCGGCCGGCGGCCCGGCCAGGTGGCAGCACCGGCGCGCCGCCGCCCGCGGCCGGTGCTGGTGGCAGGCTCGACTCCACGCTCGACAGACTTCGCAAACGCACGGTAAGGTGGCGCAGATGAGTTTTCGGCCAACCTTGCCCATTGTTGAATTCTTGTTTTGTTGCGGATGTCGTCACATTACAGCATTGGTTGGTCGTACCAGATTTCACGCGTCGAGTGTTCAGGTAATTTTAAACATTATTTTCAGGTGTGCCGTAAGACAGCAAAATAATTGATGATCCCATGACCAGACCAGTATTTAATCTGGTCGTTTTTGCACTGTGGGATAGCTGAATTCGTTCGTATTTCACTAACCGCACGTCTCCGCGTCCCACCAGACGGAGGAGAGCGCCGGCAAGGAGAAGAAGCGGCGCAAGCTGGACTCGATCATCTCGGGTCTGTCGGCGGGTAAGGGCCCGGGTCTGGGTGGCGGTCCGACGCCGACGCCGACCTCCAGCGCCGCCCTCTCGCCTCGCGACATGACGCCCTCGGTCAGCATCACGCCGGTGCCGCGCAGCCAGGCGGCGCTGCCTCCGCCGGCGCACGCGCCGCGTGACGACCTCTTCCCGGACATCACGCTGAGCCGCAGCAGCCGCGGCCGGCCGGCCGCCGAGCCGGCCACCTCCGGCGCCGCCGCTCCCGTCTCCCTGCCTCACGACATGCACAAACCGGACTCCAAGGTCGGTGCCGTGCTCCGCACTGGGGCCTGCCCTGGGGCGTCTTTTTTAATGATCTTTCTTACCTATTGATACGCGCCCATTCTCATTGAATATGGGAATTCTTGTTTTTATCGAAATTATTAATTTGATATTGTAGAGCGAGGTCATCTGCTTTGCGTATAATATTTGATATTGTAAAGCACGGTCATCTGCCTTGCGTATAACATGTTTGATTGTGTTAGCTTCCCTGCAGACGGCGTGCCGGGGCCTGCTCTATGACCGGGTGTTCGTTTCGGTACGCCGCAGCTGACGCAGGCTGACCGGCAGGTGTACAACTGGCTGGAGTCGCAGCAGAAGTCGGCGCCGGGCGGCGCGCGCGAGCGTCCGCCCTCGGCGCAGTCGCACCACAGCAAGTCGGCCAGCCTGACGTCGCCGCCTGCCGTCGACTGGTCCCGCCTCAGCGGCGACACGCCCGTGCCCGTGGTGCACCGCTTCACCGGCAAAAGGTGGCGGTGACACTCCGCTCCGGGGCCGAGCGGCGGCCACTGTGTCGTGCGCTGCAATACCGACCGAACAGATTTTGTGGTGGACGAGTTGGACCATTTTGGGCGAGCGTGTAGTATGAGTACTTACTTTGCTCTGTAATTGTTGCGAGACCTGGGTTAACTCGGCCTTCTAGTGCTAGCTGTTTAGCCCTGCCTGACCGGCCCGTATTTGAACGGCCGGGCTGCGTCCGTGCTGTTTGTCTGACGCTCCACTCCCCGGCAGCTGACGGGCTCGGCGGCGCCGCAGCTGAAGAACCTGGCGCAGTGGCTGCTGGAGAACTCGATGTACGACGTGGACCCGCACTGGGCGGCGCCCTCGCCCAAGTCGTCGGGCGGGCGACCCAAGCAGGAGCGGCGCAAAGGTCCGGGCCGGCCGCCGATGAGTCCTCCCGCCTCCTCCGGCTCCCGGTCCAGCGGCGCCGCCACCAGCAGCTCGCTCTTCGGCGGACTCGGCGGCAAACTCGACCCCAAGAACCCCCTTGTTCGGAATGGACCCCAAGAATCTACTGTACGGCATGGACCCGAAGATGATGGCCGCGTATGGCATAGACCCGCGCATGATGTACATGGATCCGAAGGTGCTGGCCTCCATGGGGCTCGACGCCAAGGCCATGGCGTCGATGGGCATGGACCCGAAGATGTTGGCAGCCATGAACGATCCGAAGACACTAGCTGCGATGACCGACCCCAAAATGCTGGCAGCAATGGGGCTCGACCCGAAGGTGATGCAACAACTTGGTCTGGACCCAAAGACTCTGGCTTCAATGGGGATAGACCCCAAGACAATGGCGTCCATGGGACTAGACCCCAAGTCACTGGCCGCCATGGGACTGGACCCGAAAGTCTTGGCTTCGTTGAATATGGACCCCAAAGCTCTGGCATCCATGGGCTTGGATCCTAAGATGATGGCCTCGATGGGGATGGATCCGAAGGCCATGGCGGCCATGGGACTCGATCCGAAGTTGATGGCCTCAATGGGTCTGGATCCGAAGGCCATGGCCTCCATGGGACTTGATCCCAAAGCACTAGCATCAATGGGTTTGGACCCTAAGCTGTTGGCGTCGATGGGAATAGACCCCAAGGCCCTATCGTCCATGGGTTTAGACCCTAAGGCTCTAGCATCAATGGGAATGGATCCCAAATCGCTTGCCGCGATGGGCTTGGACGCTAAGGCCATGTCGTCGATGGGCCTGGACCCGAAGGTGTTATCTAGCATGGGCTTGGACAGCAAAACACTGCAATCAATGGGCATCGACCCTAAGTCAATGGCGTCTGCAGGTCTTGATCCGAAGGTTGCCACTTCAATGGGTCTTGACCCTAAAGCAATGGCTTCTCTTGGATTGGATCCGAAAGGTATGTCTTCGATGGGGCTGGACCCCAAGACTGTTGCCGCAATGGGACTGGATCCGAAGGCACTGGCTGCGATGGGGCTGGATCCTAAAGCTATGCCGTCATTGGCGGGACTTGACCCCAAAACCCTGTCATCGATGGGACTGGATCCGAAGGCCTTGTCGTCAATGGGGCTAGATCCGAAAGCATTGACTTCGATGGGACTGGACCCAAAGGCCATGGCTGCGATGGGGCTGGATCCTAAAGCAATGGCCGCGATGGGACTTGACCCTAAGGCAATGGCTGCAATGGGCTTAGATCCGAAGGCAATGGCTGCAATGGGACTGGACCCAAAGGCTATGGCCTCGATGGGTCTAGATCCGAAGATGTTGGCAATGATGGCCGGAATGGACCCGAAACTGAATCCTTACGCTGCGGCGGGAATTGACCCGCGCGTGCTCAGCCAACTCGATCCGAAGACTCTGGCCAGCCTGGCCATGGACCCCAAAATGTACTCAATGCTAGGAATGGACCCCAAAATGTTAGGTGTGGACCCTAAACTCATGCAGAGTCTGGATCCTAAGATGTTGATGGACCCGAAGATGTTGGGCAGTATGGACCCGAGGATGCTGAGCATGCTGGCGAGCATGGATCCGCGGACATCGGCGGCGCTGGCGGGGCTGGACCCCAAGACGCTGGCCCAGATGGATCCCAACGTGCTGGCCAGCCTGGGCATCGACCCCAAGCTGCTGCAGATGTTGGGCTCTGAGCCCAAGACCTCCGGCTCTTCCTCGTCCAAATCGGCGACGGCAGTGACGCCGAGCTGTGGGGCAGGCGGCAGTGGCGCCAGCAGCAGCGGCAACACCTTCACCACCTCGGCCGGCAGCAGCTCCTCAGCCGGCAGTTCGGCCTCCCACCCGCGCTCCACGCCCAACAAGTCGTCAGGCGCGGGTCGCTCCACGCCGCGGGGGTCGGCCACCACCTCGGCGGGCATCACCACAGCGCCAGCGCAGACCTCCACCATCACCACGCCCTCCTCGGCCGCGCTGGCCGCCGCCAGCATGTACGGTCTGGATCCCAGCCTGCTGCAGGGGCTCGACTACAAACAACTGGGACAGCTGGGACTGGACCCCAAGGCGCTGGCAGGACTTGGCACCGGCAGGAACAACCCCTTCCTGATGGGCATGGACCCCAAGCTGCTGGCCGGGTTCGATCCGAAAATGATGCAAAGTCTCGACCCCAAAAACAACCCGTTGCTGGCGGGGCTAGACCCAAAGCTGCTGCAAGGACTTGACTCTAAAGCATTAGCTGCTCTCGATCCGAAGAACAACCCCTACTTGGCCGGCATGCTTGACCCGAAGAGCGCCCAGATGATGGCTAGCTTTGGCATGGACCCAAAGACTAACCCGTTCCTGGCTGGTCTGGACCCGAAGGCCCTCGGTCTGGATCCGAAGGCGCTGGGACTCGACCCGAAGCACCCGCTGTACGGCATCGACCCGAAGATGCTCGGCATCGACATGAGCAACCCGATGATGTTCGGCATGGGCCTGCCGGGCATGTTCCCCGGTATGCCGGGTGTGCCTGGCATGAGTGGCGCGGGCGAACACTCCAGCAGTCGCGCCAGTCCCAAGGGCGACAGCAAGGCTGAGAAGCGGGCGGCAGCAGCAGCAGCATCGGCGGCGGCCTCGTCAGGGGCAGCCAGCATGTCGTCATTCGCCTCGCTGTTCCCGCCTCAGAGCATGGCCGGCATGATGTACCCACCGATGGCTCCCCCCGGCTGGCCGGGCGCTGGTTCCTTCGCCAACCCTCTGCTCACTCAGTCTTCGCTCTTCAACGGGCTGGGCGGCGCGGCGCCCAGCACTGCCACCGTCTCCTCCACCCGCACCAAGCCCACGCCCTCCTCGACTGTCACCTCAGAGGAGGCGGGCAGTGGAGAGCGGCGCGCGGAGCGTGAAAAGATTCGCTCCCTCCTCAAGGACAAGGTGGACATCAAGGGCGGTCTAACCAAGGAGCAGAGGAACCTTCTGAAGGAGAGGAAGCGGGAACGGCTGATGAAGGAGGGTGGCACCGACGGCAGCAGTGTTAGTGGTGTTGTGTCGCTAGAGGCGCGCGCGCGTGAGCAGCTGGAGGCGGCCGAGCGGCTGGCGCGCGAGATGGAGCGTGACCGGCGCGCCAAGGACAAGGACCTGGACGCCAAGGAGCGGCGGTTAGCGGAGGCGCAGGCGGCGCTGTTGGCCGGACGGCCTGCGTCAGCCGCCAGCTCGGTGGGCTCGCTGCCAGCGCCGGCCGCCGCTGCTGAGGAGGAGGCCGCCGTCTCCGCCGCCGCCGCGAGTGTTACCGAGGAGCCTCCGCCGCCGCCGCCGCCGGCCGCGTCTGAGCCGGTGCCGGTGTCCGAGCCCGCCGAGACGTACAAACCGGACACGAGCGCGGAGCCGGCGGCAGCGACGGCCGAAACTGATGCCGACGCGCCGGCCGACAGTGACAAAACTGAGGCGGAGGCGGCGCCGGACTCATAGAGCCGCCGCCCCGCCCTGTGAACTAGTACGGGAGCCGCCGCGGCGCGCGTGAGAGCTCGTCGGCCCAGTGACACCGTTCTGTTTCCTATCCTTTAGCTCAGCGGCGGAGTGAGGCGTTATTATCGGCATGGTTTTCGTCCGTTCTCTTATTCTACACCGTGTGTTATTATGTCGGTCGATGATGAATCGATTTATAGTTTTCCATTTATGGACGCAGTGATTTTCTATTTGTCTTTTTACAATCATTGCAATACTGAATCTTCGAATGTCATAATGTTTTACTCATCGGCGTCCGGCACCGGCTGATAGCGGTTGCGATGTTTGTTTTTTAAACGGTCACGTGCGATGGGGCCGCTAAACAACATCTTGTCTCTCCGCCGCGGGGCGCGCCGCCCTGGGCTCCCCTTTTTCACGTGTATAAGACATTTGTCTCAATAGTGTACGTTTTTGTAAAATATTCAACCTGTAGAGATGCCTATTAAATGGGATCTTGGTACAAATGCGGCTGTTTTATTTTGGAATCGGACCTGGCGGGTATGCTGGTGTAACAGACCCGCCGCCGCGGAAATGACGTCACCACACACAGACACACATTCCGACTCACTCGACACACAGCGGGCGCCCCAGCTACACAGCAGTCGTCCGCGCCGCCCATTTGCACGGGCCGGCCGCCGGTGATACGCCGCAGGGGCGTGAGCACGCCGGCCGGCTCCAGCGGCGGGCAGAGCGCCGGGCGATATGGATTTCCACGCCAGGCGCGCGTGTAGTCGTCGGCGGCCGCCGTCCGCTGCCCGTGCCATGTTTTACCGGCAGTGGACAGGGCGGTGGCCGTGGGCGGCGTCCAGCGCTGCCGGGGGTCAGCGGCCTCTGTCCGGCGGCGCTGCGGCTGTCCCACTGCGCCGCCGCCGCGCTGCGGCGTACCCGCGCCGCCCGCCGCCGGGCGCGCGTGGCGTGGCCTTGCGCGGCGGCCGCAGCGCAGTGGCTGATTAGATAGCGGGCGGCGGCGACCAGCGCGGGTTGAGGGTGGTGAGTGCGACACTGGCGTGCGGCCGGCCAGTGCAGACGAGACGGTGGTGGGTGCACAGACGACCAGCCATGGAGCAGCAGGAAGGAGGCGGGCCGGTGCTGACGCTGCTGCTCATCCGACAGTGAGTACCAGCCGGCCCGCCGCCGGCGCTGCTGTTGTTATTGAGCTTGGCCAAGGTCACGCGGCCGTCTGGTCGGTGCAGCCACGGACGCGCTTGCCGCTAATGGGGAAACGGCCGGAGCTGAGCAGTGCTACAATGGGGTCGATTGGTCGGAATGGGGGTGTCTGCTCATGGCTGGCTGAGACGGAGCTGTTGCGTCAGAAGTCCGTGGGTTGGGGCCCACTGGATTGTGTGTGGGAGTGTGCAGATAGAACGCCAACCACCGTCGCTAGTAGGTCCTGTGGAGAGTCAACCAGGAATGTGGTTCTGTGCATGCTTACCTATGGTGGCATCTGAATTATTTCTGCTGCAAGATAGTTTTCAGGGAACTTGATCACTTTTGTATCGTGTGTGATAACCACGAAAACAGGTCACCAGGGATTTCCCTTTCTGTAGGCGCTTAGTTTCCATGGCAAAAGTGCGATCAGGATCGGATTTATCATCGAGTCCATGGAGCGCCGTTTCCCCAGTACTAGAGCACGGATCAGGCATAGTGCTGGAAAAAAGCATTCGGTGCAATGGACTGGATAATTCCACGGTGTATCCTGACTCACAGTTCGATCCCGATCGGGTTTTTCTATGGAAGCTAAGCCAACGTGAGAGTTGGGGAGGTAGAATTTTAGGGCACATCGGCTACAAAGGCGATGTAGAAGAGTAATAGCAATCCTTCGGGAATGCTGCTCTTAGCAATCGCTCCGCCATAATTCTAAAACCACCTGTTACTATCAACAGGTTTCCTGGAACGGTCTCTTGGATTTTACTGCGTTCCAGAAAAGTCCTAATCGTGTCCACAGCTAGCTCATTGCGAGGGTATCGCTTCCAGTTTTTAACTTGGGCATAGACCTCAATATGCGATGATGTGGGGGAGGGGGAGGCACTCGTTAATGCGATTGATAACACGGTCGGAGCAGTTCACAATCACTGGAATTAGGAACATTCACGTGGGTCCGCCGGATGATGGGAGGGACGGGGCAAAATATCTTGGAAAGAGCTCCACAATTATGGGACGTCCCTGCAGTCCTGCAGGGGGACACTTGTCTCACCCCCCCCGTTTTCAACACCCAGGGCCGTTACCCAACAGGTAGGGTCAAAGGGAACGGGTGCCCTCGCAGGGGGATTTGAAGCAAGTGAGAGATACTGAATCCTTGAACCGGATCTGAAAGGATTAACATCAATCTCAAAAGTATGAAGTCTTACAGAAGCCATGAGATTCATGGGGGTATTGTAGATTGGCACTGTGACTCGCCTGGAGGTTCCTCAGGATGGAAAATGTTTGCGATCTCCGTCTTACATCCCCGAGTTGACATATTACTGTCTACAGGGGCGTAGCCAGGATTTCTCTCAAGGGGGAGCGCGGCGCCCCGAAAAGGGCCCCTCGATACCGCCAAAAGGGCCCTAATAGGTAAAAGGGCCCTGCTTGTTACAGAATAGAGTGCTCAAGAGGGCCCTGTCTGGTATTAAATTTCAAATTTGGCCACAGAGCATAGTGCAGGTGAGCTGCGCTTCGCGCAGCCCGTGTCATCAGGGGGCCCTTTGGGCCCTCAGGGGAGGGGCGGCTGTCCCTACCGCCCCCCCTTGGCTACGCCCTGACCTCCAACAAAGATAAACCTGTAACGGATGACGGAACCTGCTCCAAGGTGACCCAACTGACCGATATTGTTTTTTTTTCATTTTTTTTGCAGCGGCGCCGGCAAGGTCCACCTACATGTAATCCTAGAGGTTTTGGGGGAGGCGCGAGTAGATCCTGGCATAAAAGGGCTACATCTCAAGGCATGCAGACCACGTTAGGCGTTGATTATTAGATGTGGATGGTTGCCGATGTTCACAGCGGACCTTGGAAGTAAATTCTGGGCTTTGTGGCCATGTCATAAGGGAAGCAAAGGAGAAACCTACTCGCACATGTTAGCAAATATGTTTTAATTCGATTCATGAATTGTGGAATTTTTGTGAACTGATTGTGGACATGCCATACGGACCTCATAACGTTATAGACAATTGCAAGTTGGTATAGTTAATACGGACTTGCGTGGTTAATTTGCGAACATTATGCAAAATTCCCGGCACATGCCCAGTTTGTTTCAGTAAAGTCCCAGCGGGGATCGGCGTCTGGTCCCGGTTCTGGGACGCTGGAACCAAAACTGGAACTCGTATTTATGCCAGCGTCGCCTGGAATATTTTGTATCGCTTCCGTTGAATTTAGCGAGACAAGGCTCGATTTTTCTGGACTGCCTGAATTCGGTACTTGATCTTGAGAGAAAAGTGTTGTTTTGCATGTGCAGCTCAATGACTAAGTAACTTGTTCCATCGTAGCTAGTTCATTCCATGGCTGGAAATCTCTTCTCGATCCAGGGGGGGTCCTGGGTGGGTTAACGCTGGTACAGCCATACAAACCCTACAGAAAGCCTATGGGAGACCCAAAAGTCAGGGGGTCCTGACCCCCCAACCCCCCGGGATTTCCACCCATGGTCCATTCGTTTGGATGGTACGAATTCTGGCAGAAGGTGCTACAATCCCCCACAATTGAATCTGCACACACTAGACCCGGCAGTTTTTTGTTCTCTTGTTATCGAAATATTGCTCACAGAGTCGTGATTCAATGTGCAGCGTGTGTGTTTTGCTCCCACCTATCCATGGCGTTCCCACCAGCACTCAGCAGCTTTATATTTTATCAAGCTGAGCAAAAAAAGCAGTTGCCACGAGACAGCCATAGAAAAGAACACCCTGCAAATAATTTCCAAAATACGAGGTCGACAGCGAGTTTTGAATCAGCATCCTAAAACTAACGGCAAAATAGGCATGTTGTGCTTCTAATAATGACCGATGGAGCCATAGTTGGCCAGAAATTAGCCGAGAACTTCCGAGCCTGGTGCGTACGGATTCAATTGCAGGGCGCTGTGCTTACCTGGTCGGCCCGCAGCCTACTCACCAGTCGCGACCAGGGAAGTCCCCAGGAGGAGCCAGCGCAGTCTAACAGACGCCCGGGTGGCATGGACGCGAGTGGAGGATTCCCCGTGGTTATTTTCAACCCTCAGGTGCCCTCATAAGGGAAATCCCCATTGTGAAGGAAGGGCTTTGATCATCGACTCATTGCCTGTTGTCTAGGATGGGACAACGTGCGTGGAGGACATGAGACTCTGGTGCTAAAATTGTCGGCCGTTGACTCAATATCGTCGGATTGCAATCAAGGACTTGAAAATTCCCCCTGCCGCCTGATATGTTAGCTGTTTCTACACCTATGACACCGACCGGAGGAATGGGAAGGTACTTGGTTTTAAGAGAGGTTGCAGGTCAGGGAGAAGCGGGGGGTGGAGGAGTTGGAACAAGCTCGGTGGGTGGGACCCAGTGCACCTGGCGGCTCCAAAGGGCTGTGGTCCGGGAGGCCTCTCCCGGACCACAGCCGGTGGTGCAACGTCGCAGGCTGGCAACCTTGGGAGCGGAGGGTGTGTTCGAAACTGAAAAAAACGCGGGCCTTCCATGCGACCAAGGAAGCCTTCCTGATCCTCGCCCCAATGGATTTCCGACCCACATTCAGTGGGGAGAGGGGGCGGGGTGGTGGTTTTCGAAAGCTCCCCTCGATATAGTGAAAAAAACGCGAACGGTGGCGGATACCCCATAATAATTTATTGCAAAACTATATTGAATTGTTTTGGCTCTGGTCAATATTTTAGTCATGACAGGTCAAAGAAAGTGACAGGTCTGACGGTCCTTTTGGGCAGTAGCGGCTGGCTGAATTGTTTTAATCAAGTATCATGCATCATCAGTGTATTTATTATCATGGTGAAAATCATATCACCATTTTCTACGTAGTCATTGACCGAAGTTCGAAAGCGTGCTTCATGGTAGTCCTAGATGACCTCTCAGATGTCACAGTTTAAAACCTACAACATTACCGTGGGGAGTGGTCTAAGATAGCACGATCAGAAACAGAGCATTTTCGGCACATTCCCGTTCTTCCATGCACTTCCAATGAAAATTTTCCCCAAGCATTTCGACCCGTTCGTGGCCCTAGGTCATCGATATAAAAATTTCATTGTCACAGCTTCTGGTACTTGGTAGGCTCATTATGTGATAACAAATTAAAGGAATATATTAAACCGTAGTTAAAGTACCCTGATTAAACCTGCTTTTACTGGTGCCACTTGAAACACTTGGAGTGTGGGGTCACTTGACCTAACATAGTGACCTGATCTAAGACGACCATATTTTTGGAGAAGTTATGCGATTGTTCAAGTATAAGGTGTGTCACGTACGGTGTCACTGGACGCTGCCGTTCCTTACTGTCGTACATCCCCCACTAGGGCGAGGTTAATGCTCCAGGGCGGGGACCAGCTGTCCCCTCCGCTGCTCCATGACTACACTCTTGGCGAAGAGTGAAATATTCATCCGTCAGCACTGCAACCATTAAAAGTATCAGTGCGAGTGAGAGTGAAGTTGTGGACGAGTCATTTTAAGCTCCAATAGCTCAGCGTACAAACTTGTGAGTTTGTGGCGGAGTCGAGTGGGGATTCATACGTGCGGACAATTCTTGGGACGTGTGTGGACTCTAGAGACAAGCCCTGCTAAGTTTTGCAGAACAGAAATGGCTACAGAGGTGGCATGTGGCAACAGAGGAATGGCTACAGAGGTAGCAGCTGGTGATTTAGTCGTCTGGTTGGTTCTGGGCTGTTCTGTTCATGTTCTGGACTGGACTTTTCTGCTTATAAACACTGCGGCAGGCTTTTCCATATGTGCAGCGGGCATTGGGATCCAGGAAAAGTTTTAGGGGCCAAACATCGTTTTGGGGCAAATCGAAAATCAAAGATGATTTAAAAACGGCCAAAGTGGTCGTTTTGGGCAAAAGATACTATTTGGCTTTGGGGCCCCCCCCATTGGCAGCGGGCGGGCACGTTATCAGTGTCCAGTCCTGGGGGGGGGGAGTAACTCAGCCGAAGGGTGGGGACCGCATCGAGCCGAGGCGAAAGCGAATTTCCGGGGGTGGCTCTACCAGTGCATGAATGCGGACCAAGGCCTTGCCAAACTGTTGAGGAAGGACTGGGTTTTAAAGCAAGGTCATAACCGGAACCTTGAGGTGCGATAGGAGAAGTCATATGATATCTGGCCGATAAATGTGGCTGATAAATATTCACCCTCCAATTAACGTATTACAAATCACGGCGCTGCCTAAAACGAAACAAAAGTGTTTGTATCTGTTACCCTCCGCATGCGAGGAGCGACGCATGCGCAGACTTGAACCGTTCGCGTGAACCGAAGCCTCTCGCTGCCACGCCGAGTGATACCCTCGCTCTAGTCTTGTTCCTATGGCCCCCTCCTCCTGGCCCTTGTGCCCCCATTTCGTACAGAGTGCAGTGAACCCTTCTTATCTGCGAAGGCCATTCACCCGACCAGTATCCCCGCCTGTACGGCGTGTGTAGGTACCCGCCGACCAAAGTCGTGAGGCCGGCTCGCCTTCGCCGCAATCAGCATGCTTTCAAACTTTGCCTGTGATGATAATCATAAGCGTCGCCGCCAGCAAAAAAGTTGCGGCCTGTCAATAGTGCCATTAATAAAAAATCAGCAGATTTAAGCTCATTGTTGGCGACTGCACTGGCTAGATACACAATTTTCCGATTTCTTCTCAACTTTGCTGAATAGGGGAATTTTTTAGAAGTGGGCCGCAGGGCCGTCTCACTGACGTCCTTTCCCAATGCGAATGTCCAATGTTGACCTAACGTTTTCGATGTCGGCGTGCTATCTGAGATCGACGTGCCCTTTGAACTGACCGCTGAGGTGAATTGTTTCTATCAGACTCGATATATCCTTTTTCGGTTGGTCCTTGTACCTAAGCTAGTGCGGGGCTGCTCCTCCTCAGATGAGATTAAAGACTTGGGGAAGGATGTTATGCTCGCTCTTTTGTATGCCTGCGCACCAGATCTCAACAGATGAGATCATTAAGAATTTCTTGTTGGATAGTTTTTAGGCTTCCAAAGCTTCCACGAGCTTCGTGTCTCATGAACCAGCCGTGTGCTGGCTAGCTCTCTCCGTATTGTCATGGCTGGGCATCCTAACTTATATTTAACGCAGTCGTTAATATTCATTTTGTGTGACCAGGGAGTAGGGAGCACTATTCAGGTGGTTGGCGGCGGAGGTCATGTCTGTACTATTGGGCGCACTAATGCCGAGTCGCCGAAGCATCCAAAAACCCGCAGAACACACACCAGCATCCGGTGTATGGCTCAAGGCGGTGAGAGCCCAACAAAAGTTACCCCATTAAATCTGAACACATCGGTGGGATAGCGTGCGCGATACGGCCCAGAGCATCTGAGGCGCCAGAGAAAACTGTGCATTTGGTCATACTGGCCCAGAGCATCTGAGGCGCCAGAAAAACTGTGCATTTGGTCATACTGGCCCAGAGCATCTGAGGCGCCAGAAAAACTGTGCATTTGGTCATACTAGCCCAGAGCATCTGAGACGCCAGAAAAACTGTATTCAGTCAAACCGGCCCAGAGCATCTAAGGCGCCAGAAAAAACTGCATTCAGTCAAACTTATAATGAGAAATGCAAAACAGAGCTGCAGGTTATATCAATCTTCCCTCTAAAAGATTTTATTGTTCATACTCTTCGGAACAGGGGTAGGGCTTGCCCCTTCCCTCACCCCTCCCCGTCGCTTTTCATACATTAGGATGTTTTTCACTTTTCATTATTAGGAACAGGCAGGGGTGTAGCCAGGATTTCGCTCAGGGGGGGGTGGCGCCCCGAAAGGGGCCCCTGCAACAGCGCCAAAAGGGCCCTGATGGGTAAAAAGGCCCTGCTTGTTACAGAATAGAGTGCTGAAGAGGACTTCAGAGGGCCCTGTCTGGTATGAAAGTTCAAATTTGGCCACAGAGCTTAGTCCGGGTGAGCCGCGCTTCGTGCGGCCCGTGTCCTCAAGGGGCCTTCAGGGGGCTCTCCCTGCCGCCCCCCTTGGCTACGCCCCTGGGAACCGGTCGGGAAAACTGTGTACCCTGGTGCGGAAGGGAACAATGAGCCCAAGTCCGATGAGTTTTTGGTTTTAGAGTCAGTCAGTTTGTTAGAGTTGATGTTGCTTGTCAGCAGTAAGATGCAAATTGACTGGCCCCTCACTTTTTACCGATGTCGACGCTTATATTATAGCTCTCTTCTTATAAATGATACCTTTCATGGGCGCTTTCAACTTTCTGAAAGTACCCATATTGATCTGAGAAATGCGCCCAGAAATGCTGTTCACGTGGCCAGGGTGATTGGGAACTGCTGAGGCGATGGTGTTGTTTTCTAGTACTGCTTCTTAGTCATACTCTTGTGACAAGGTTGGTCTCGAATCATCGTCCGAAGTACACGCCCATGGTCAAAGTTCGCGCTCCAGTTCCGTGTAAGACAAAACACGATCGCCGAAGTTCGTGAGGTAAAAGTTATTGTTAAATAGGTATATCGAGATCTTCTCCTGAATTTCTGTGCAAAAGAAATAGGTGTGATCTCAAAAGTGAAAGTACGATGTAATGAAGCCTTGACCCATGAAACCTGCTGAAGCATAGTGACAGTGGACGGTTGGGCGGATGGATCGTCTCCGACTTAATTAGCAACGAGCACCAATTAAAAAAGTTATCTTGTTGATCGGACTCAAGAGTGCTATAGAATAAAGAAAAATGTATTCATTTTGCGGAAAAAAATCAGTTCGCGTTGTATATTTAAGATCAATGACAATGAGACCGATTACTGCTCTCCGTGCGTTATTCAAACATGCCTAAGGCTATGGAGGGCTCGTTGCTGAAACTAGCCCGCGAGCCTTCCCCGCACCCGATCACCTGACATGATAGGCGCTTCGTCTGACAATTTCGGTATAATCTGGGCCATAGGTCGCCCGTTGCCAGGTGTAATCTTTCTCCATCGTTATCGCAGCAGTCAAGTGTTTTTCATTGCATAATTGTCGGGCTCTTCTGTCGGCTATCTGTTACCATCGGCTATCTGTTTGAGTGCTCGCTGCCGTGAATGCCCTCCGCTGTAGAATGGGCGGCAGCGCTGCAAGGGCCTACGATTGCGTCGCAGATTACGGGTGACTCAGCTCAAGGAGTTGCACCGAGTGCCGATCAGAGAAAAGGGCGTCAAAAATAGAACTGATGCCAATGAATAGCAAAGCGAATGGAAAGTAGCTTTTCTCCGGAAAAGGGTCTGTGAAGCATATGAGTCTCACATGATCTTGACAAATTGTATAGCAACGTGGTCGGCGAACACTATGAGCCTCGAATGCCACATCTCAGGAGATCGTTTTCCTATTTTATTAGAATGTCCCGGGGTCATTCCTCCTCTCATTTATGCCCTCAAAACGCCTTGGTAAAACGGCATTGGTGATAAAGCATACCGGCGTAGCCGACTTCTCTGGTTTGCCCCACCTCATTGATCAACAGTGAATCCCGCTCACCTAACCTGATATCGTGCTCCGCCCGTCCGACTCCCCTCACTCCCCGAAATTCCGCTCCGTTTTCCTTGGGCCTCGTCCCGGTTGGGGGTGTTTGAACACCCCCCGGGTTTTTCCGGTGGCACAAACAAGATGCGGCGCTTCGCGCCGCCGTACTTAGCACACCTTATCCTTAATCAATTCCGCAACTTTTCCCAACATTTTTAGGTTGGGTCATCTCAGGTCAGGTCACCAGTGCAGGTCAAGTGGCCTCACCTCCAGAAATGTTTAAGGTAGTATAAGTAAGAAAAGGGTGAATCTAACGAATTCATCCTATATCACATAATGGGCCCACCCAGTATTACACAACTTTTTCCGGGACTTTTCATATCGATGACCTAGGGTCAGGTACGGATCATAGCCGCTCCATTGGAGATGCACGGGGAAAATGGAAATTGACAGAAAATTGTTCTTTTTATTTAGATACCGCTTGGAATAGCTTTGTATTTTCCAAACATTTTATCGTAGGCCCCTTTATAGGTTCATGTTGCAAGTTTGGAGCTGTGACCTCTGAGAGGTCATCTGGGGCTACTTAGCAGGTTTTTAAACTTGGGTCAATAACTTTGTAGCAATTGATGATAAAGGTTTTATTTTGATACCATTACGATTGGGTTGCTATTGCGAATTGATTAATATGCATTTTGACTAAGCTAGCTTAGATGGTGACCTTGACCTGACCTGAGGTCAGGTTGTTTTTATGTTTATGTTTTGACCTTGTATAGTCATATGGTACATAATCCGATTTCCCGTAACGAGAGGAAGCCAATGATGTCTAAAAATTGTTTCTAACTCAACTCTGTCAGACACTATAGCCCCGAAGCTCTTCTCTAACATGCCACCTTCTTTGACCTGACATGACCTCAATATTGACCTGAGCCAGGAAGTGACTGATGTAGTTTCTTCATGAATTTTTATGGGCTATCCACCAGCGGTTGCGTCTTTTCACTATCCCGCATAGGAACCAAGTTTGAGGGGGTGTTCGAACCCCCTACCAGGGCGAAAGGTGACTCGTAGGCCCACCGGGGTGGGTGTTAAAGGGAATTGGCACCTTCATACGTGAATTTAACTGAGATAGCCAGTTTAAGCAGTCGAAACCCGTACTCCATATATCATTTGTCTTGGAACTCGATATCTCCGTAGAAAAGCTAAAACCTATCTGACACCAACCCTCATCACCCGCCGGGCGGCCATTGTTTGCTGCTGGCGTGACGACATATGTGACGTACGATGCATCAGCAATCGAAGCCCTTGAGCATTTCAGTATGGTGTGTTCATCATGATATCATCCACAGGCAGATATTTATTTATTTTCCAAGAGGAGATTGATAAAAACAAAATATTGGCTTATTGAACATTTTTCAGAGAAATCATGATATTTCATTATTTTTGCTAAATTACTTTAATTTCACTAAATTAGATTTGACCAATGTTTTTAAACCTGTGGCCTTGAATTTGCCACTGCGCCAGAACACCCTCTGGTTACCTCGATAGGGCTATCCAGGGCACATACACCAGCTCTGTTGAACGGGGTGATGACTGGTCTGCCGCCGTTTCGGACTACCTGACGCAGTGAAAGGCTGGTGAACGCTGCAGGTTCACACACACTCATGCTCGGTAATTGAGGTCGCTGTTTTTCGTGAAACCAGCGACTTCAGTCGGTGGATGCGATGCTCTGACAGTTCAGGTTGAGACCTGGCAGCCTTATTTATCCTCAACCTTTCCACATCCGTACCTTCTCCTTCCATAGTTTTAATCACTTCATACTCAAGTCACCACAACACTTTGAAAGCCACCTCGATGGTGTGGAAGTGTGTGTAATATATAATTGAACATGAATGAGAAAATGCAGCGCCGTCGCCGGTTCAGTTGCTCAAGGAAAACTGAGAAAGTGATAGTTTTGACGTTGTACATGCACGAGTCAGGCTCTGCGCTCACCCCAGAGCTACCGCCAATACCAAAAACATGACTTCCAAGTTGCCGAATATGTTCAATGCGCTGGATTGAGAAGTTTTTTATATACATTGTTAAAATTATAACCACCGTATAATTTTGACGGATGCAACTCTCCCGGGACCCAGCCCCAGCACGGCGCACGTGTCCCCGGGCAGCTTGGCGACATCCTTGAAGTGTTCTTTTGTCTTCAGCCCCACGCTCTATAATTGGGTTTACCGCTTGTTGCGGCTGAAGCAAAAAAACAATCTTTAAAATCACATTTACGAGATTACTGGGTTCGATCATGGGCAGGCTTAATCATACTTCAGAGAGATATGGTTTGGCATAGTTTGCAGTGCCGTCAGAATTTTTTTAGACGTTACACCTCAGATATAGGATTCGTAACTAACCAGGACGGTTATGGACTGATCTAACCGATACTGACGTGCACATACAGCCTTGGTAGCTGACGTGCCCTAAAACTCCAATCATCACCATCAAATACCTGAAGGATTCGCCCATTTTCCGCTAATTTTGCTCCTTCTTATGAGAAAAACACGTTACGGTTGGTAGGTATGTCACCATCGTTGCAGTAATGAAGGAGTTTTATCAATTGCAGACCTAATGACAGTGCATTTTTCTTACGTCACTGGGGACCAGAAAAGAAAAAGGGAACACCCTCAGGGCTCGGGGAGTACATTTCAAAAGTCCAAATGACACTCTTGTTTCCTTCATCGGGTGCTTTTCTTTCTTGCCTTGCAAAATGTACTTAGTTAGGCGTCCATAACGGCTTTCATCAAGGGGAACAGTATCCATTGTAACCGGGAAACAGGCTGTCGGGTATTCATTTCTGGAGTTTTAGGACATGTCAGCGGCCAAGGCTATATGTGTGTCGGGTATTGAGAACTAAAAGAACGCTGGTCCACAGTGGAGGAAATTCAGAAATGGCTGAGCGCCCTTGCGGCGAGCTGAGAACTGAAAATAGTCCCAGATTTCATGCATGAAATGCCCTGCTAAAAGGCCGGGTGATCTATAAACAATAGTGCATCAGTTCATTGGCGCACGCAGGGGGGGCATCCCGGCCATGGGCCCCCTAAAGCGCTGGAGGGGGGAAACTATCGTTTGCCCCCAAACGCCGGATAAATTTTTGAAAAAGGTGTTTACACTAGGTCTGTAGGGCAAAAAATATTCGCTCCCACCCCCCCCCAGGAGAAGAGGCAGAAGACATGGGTTTCCCCCAAACTCGGGTCTGCGTCCGCCCCTGCCTCAGTTGTATATAACCGATGGAATACTAGCCAATCGACACGCCTGTAACCGCGTTCAGGTGAAATTTCCGTGCAAGCACATATCATGGTAAGAACTCCGTATGCCTGTAGATCGTTATAATGGCGAAACTATGCCATTATCAACTCTCCCATGAAGTTATCACAAGTACGAAAAGGGCGACAGAGCCCAGCGCTGAGAGCCATGAATGCCGCGGCAGATAAACACGCCTGTGCACCCAACGATCTCGCTTTTGCAGAGCCGCAGCTCTCATCGTGGACTCCGCAGTGACTAAGCTTCTGGTCAGGTTTGGTGCAGTCAGCAGCTCAGCTCACTGGATCGGGCCCAGCCCAGAGCTACATCGGTTTGAAACACTCAGCGAGACCGCGCCTGGGTGGGAATGCGCATGTTCACTGATGAATCCCCAGCAGAATTAGGCGGACTGTCTCAGAACATTTGTTAAACGTATTTAGTACTGCAGATGTTTTCTTTGCCTACCTACCTAATTCCGCGAAAACATCACGGAGTTCCTAAATAATCTTCGAAAAAGCCTTCTGGCTTCGTAAAAGCCAGAAGATAAAGTCACTGCTGCTCCTTGAGGTCGGACTCCCCATGCGGCAAAGCGGCATATTTTTAGTATCAATCGCTATTTACCAGCTTTGCATGCAGGCGAGCCTGATTCACCCCTGTCGAGCATTTATGTTTTTTTGCCTGAATTAGACATAGAAAAATTGTATTGTTGCACAGCGTGTCCTGGAATTTCATACTGAATGTCCCAAGCGTCACCACCGTTAAAAAGATGAGAGGGCAAATCAATTTTCAACCTGCTGCGGGCAGGAAAATGTTTGCTCTAGAAACAAAAGCTCATCGGATCGGGGCTTATTATTGCCTCCCGCTCTGGGAGGTTACACATTTTTCCTACTCCTTTTTAATTCGACTGAAATATGTTTTTTTAATTGGAAGGGTCTAGGCCCCATATTCCGACGCGTGTGTTGAATATGCGTTATGCAGGTATTCTCAGTATTATAAAGATGTACAATGCAATATTGTTTTTTTTAAGCTAAGATGGCAAGCTTCCTGTCTGCACACCTTTCCCATACTGGTCGCTTTCAGGCGTCTAGCGAAGCGGAGGCTTGGTTTAGACCGAATCTGAGACTGAATCACCATAATCACTGTCTGTGGTTCAAGGACGAGCCGGCTTCCCCGAATACGAGCTGCATCGGCTTACACTGCCACTTATTTTTCCTCCAACACGTTATCTCCTGTGGACTCCCGAAAACTGGTTCAATGTGAACTGTCCTCCAACCGTCATTGGCCTAGGTTCAATGGCAAAAGTCCGATTAGGATCTGACTGTCCATCGGGTTCATCAAATACTATTTCCAGAAGCACGGATCAGGGTATAGTGCTGGGGAAATCGTGCTGGATGGGCTCGATGATTCCACGGTGCATCCTGATCGACGCGTCCGATCCGGATCGCTTTTTGGCTATGTTAACTACGCCAGTGTGAATTGAGGGGCGGATAGTAATGATTGATTATTGGGGCTTAAGGGCGCACCAACCTTAGTGGTTATATAGCGCTCGGGGCGGATAGTAAATAGTCTCGGTTCCAGACACTTTTTGCTCGGGGTTTTGCGACACTCCAGACACAAGGTCATATGTGGATGGTAGAGGGGTGATCCAGGCAAAGGCAGAGCTTCAAAGCCTGCCTCCGGGTCGGCTGGAAGCCGCAGGTCTTTACATCGTTCGAATGGGTCGTGTTCGCGCCAAACGCGAGGGATAACCGTCTACCCCAGCCTGATCCCCTGGAATCGTATCCGTGGAAAGAGAGCAGGTCACGACTCCAGAGCTCCGGAGCATGCAGAAGCCCCACTCAAGCTCTCGGCAAAGGTTACACAGCCTCTCGACTGCTGGTATAGGGAGCTCAGCTCCCGAGCTCGGTAGATCGGACAGAGCCCCCCCAATCCCGGCTCCGGCTCCGACAAGAGTAGCACAGAGCTTTGGCTCCGAGCTCCGATCATAGGTGCATCCCATAGCGTGTGTGTCCGGGCCCGGATACAGTTAGCACGGGGCGTGCCCTGACCGCCGGCGTCGAGCTTCCCCGCCCGTGACCAGCTTTGTCCCGCACACAATAGGGTCGCTCGATACGATTGATGGGCGCCATCGGCACGGGCGGTGCCAGGCGGAAGGACAGAGGGGGAACGGCTATTTTCCCAATATAATGGTACCGAGTACTGTTAAACTGGTGAACCGGTGGTGCCTCCAGAGACATCAAGCTGGATCCGCCCCTGGTAGATATACCGTGCCGAAAGACGGTGAAATGGCTGGTAGTGCGCCCTCTTGGCGGCCCATTCAGGCCCAGCAAAGGAATGCGGTGTGAGGTAACCTTGTGGCTCCCATGGGTGGAGATCCCAGGGGGTTGAGGGGAGGGGCTAGGACCTCCTGGATTTTGGGTCTCCCATAGGCTTTGTATAGGGTTTCTAGTGCCGTGCCAGCGTTCACGCACCTAGAGGCGAGTTTTTGTTAACCCATCCAGCCCCCTGGATCGAGAAGAGATATCCAGCCTTGGTGGCTCCAATCTCACGGCAACCTGCAATTTTAGATCTGAACTGCTACAAAACTGGCTAAATACACCCCATATAGCAATGTATTTCCTCACCCCAATATACATATCCTTACCCCTAGTGACGGAACAAGCCTCCCAATTGTCGCATAATCCGATGCCACTCTGAAATGACGAATGCCGCGAAACGCCGGTTCCACTTTTTAATCAAGCCTACCTGCCTTGGTGCTTACTACAAATCCTACGAAGCAAGGCAGAGGCCGAATGCATGTACATACGTAAGAACCTGGGGGAGCTGGGTGGACCAGGGAGGACGTCTCCCACTCCCCCCGAAATTTCGAAACTGGACCTTGGATTTTATCATTTCTTCCTGTTGCCTGTGAAGACCGATGTTTGTAAAGACCTTCCCAATTCCTGTGCAAATGAAACGTCTCGCAAGGATTTTGTTTAACAGGCAATCGAGCTTTGCTTCTCACCCCGCCACCCTGCTCCCCGACCATCGTCAGTTTAACACCCGCACTGGAGGGGGTCTGGCACTAACGCACTGGGGGCCTGGTAGGCCCCCTAGATCTCGGAAACTAGAGGGTTGAAAACGCCACTTAGTAGGTGGGTGGGGCTATGGTGATCTACATGATGACCAATTTTCATTGACCTAGGTCAATATCTTCAAGGTCAAACGAGGTCGTAAAGGTCAATATTGGCCATGCTGGTATCGTTAGATAAATGCTGTGATTATGCAGGAAAATGGCAGGAATAAGCTAAAGGCAGACAAGGTTCATGAAGAGGTCTAAAAGAGGCTTCCCCACAACTTTTGGTTCAAGGTATTCAGGTCATTGACCTTTAAGGTCACCATATGGTATACTACTTATTATTTACACTTTGACTAACACTGTAGCCACTGTTTGGCGGGAAATGAGGATTGACCTTTCCCAATGACCTTTGACCTTGACCTTTGACATTGACCTTGTATGGGGGTCTTATCGATGACGTCATAACATAATATATGTCGACGGGGTAACGTATTTGGCCGGACGCACGTGGTAGTGACCTTGAAGTGCAGATATGACCTTGACCTGTGACCTTTGACCTTGACGTTGACTTTGTGAAGTGACCTTGACATATAGTCCCGTTATATGACGTCACCACTGGTCTTCAATGAAGCTAACTGGTCCGACGCGCGTTTACGGCGATCTCAAATGCGGTCTGACTTTGAAAGCCTATAAGTCAAAAATTTTCGACCGATTTTAAAAGTCTTCACCAATCGAGCGCTATTAAATTCTGTTAAATGTGGCGTTTTTTTCGTAAGCGTTCTCCGGCCACCTCGAAAACGTGGGGCCTCGGCCCCTTGTGTTAAGGTCCGTCGCCGCAATGATAAATTCGTGCAGGTGCTCCCGGCTTTAAGCAAATCTCGAACGCCTTGGAAGAATGCTGAACAAATTGGCAATTTCTTAGAAAGATTGTGGTCAGACCTGTGACATTTATATGTTGGCTATCAAAGACAGAGACTCTAGGATTGTAGCAAACCATTGTTTGTGTGTTCCATTTCAGGAAGAATGGCTTAGCGCTTTAAAGGGAGATACGCGAAAAGAATTATTGGCTAGATCAATAGGTCACAAAAAGTTGTTTCAGAAGTCCTTTTCTCATTTTTGCGAATTCGGCCTGCAAATGCCTTAAAATTGTTCCCAAAGTCAACATTTCTAGACGACTTTACCGGTGCACCTCTTATCGATGTAAATGACGTACCCCCGGCTAAGGCTGTCAAATTCTCTAAAAATCCGGTCCCATTTTCCTAAGCAGGGACTTGAAAGTTTAAAACTATTAAATAAAAAGTCATTTTAAAAAAAGCTACAGCCAAAAATAATATTAAAACAAAAATATAGGACTTTTAAGAAATCACAATTGACATATCATAACGTACAGCCACCTCATAGGGGGGCCACGTGACCTTTCTGACGCAAAAGTTTTGTCATCCTGGGGCTGAAGCAGAAAACTACTCAAGGCCCGAGGTACGAAACGGCTGAAGACTTTAGTAATTAATTGTTTTCCGTTTCTAGGGCAAACTAATTAATGTTGTATTTTTAAAGGCTTTGTAAAATTAATTCAAATACAAATACAGGGGAACAGACATTTTTATTACAAAAAAACAATACTTTTCAACTTTAAATAGTTTTTGAAAAGTAAGTGATGGGTGAAGGTTTCAGCATTTTATCGGAACTGTTAACTTATTTCGATAATAGGTGAGGGGCCTCCCAAAATTTTGCCGAAGATACAAAAATAATTAACAGTTTCGTAATCAGGATTTTTCAAATAGCAAGAAACCACAATAATAGTTTTTCGCGTATCTCCCTTTAAACACGCATGCCTACCTATCTACATGCCATCCACTGTATTTTTATAAATGTTATGAACTCTTGTGAAGGCCTCTTAACGCACAAATCACCGATGCAATAATGTGAACATGCTCACCATTCTCTTTAAATGAAGCTCAACTAACCTTATATTTTTGCCCCGAATCAATTTAATGGGTTTGATAGAGTGAAGTGTTCCAGAGTTACTGCTCCATTTATCAACGTTGAATTCTAAAGCACGGATTTGCTTTCAGGCACGCCAGGGGAGGCCATAACATAATGCAGTGGGCGCCTGGTCAGTACAGTGGCTTCGAATCCTTCCACAAGGGTCGATAGACCTGCAATTTACTGATTAAGCGTGTCTCTTCCGTTTAATTAATTCACGCTGGTCGGTGTACATCCCGATGAAGTGAAAGCATTAGGGACATCATTTGCACTCTGCAGGCAATATGGTAGAAGTGCGTTATCAGTTAACTGGTCAAGTCAAAAAGACGACGCTTCAGCCGCCCCTCTACACCATAAACGTCGCCGGCGGCAAAGAGGTGAGGGTCAGTCTTTGATCTCATGATGACAATGAATTTATCCCTTACGAACCATAAACTCATCCGATTTGGGCTCTATCGCCTTCCACACTGGCTGGTAACTCAATGTTCCGATTTCTTCACAATTTTGCTGAATGAGATATTTGTTGATGAATAGTAGGGGACCAGACCCCCTGTCCCCCCCCCATTCCAAAGATAAACGATTATTTCTTGGCAAGCGATGAGTTGTACGGCCGAACAAAATATAAGAAATATTCTAACTTTATCATCCAACAATCGTTTTTCATATGGCCTACGAGGCACATGTCTTAGAGGTCAAAAGTCATAAATATACCAAAACTCATTTAAGATCTAATGGACTACCGACGTCCCATGATGCATTTTCATCGAGATTATTATGACGGAAGGCAAAGGATCATTCTCTTCCACTTGCCAAAGACAGAATCACAACTTGCCTCACCAGTATTCGCTTAATGCTTATACGCTGAAACCCATTTGAAAGAGCAGATTAATCATGAAGCATGAAGGTAGAAGGCACCTACGTATATTGCTTGAAAATTTTCCTTTTCTTTTGTTTCTGCACAATCGGTTCAACCAGTCTCCTCTCTGGGGCTCCTCAGGCCAATGATCAGGCGCATGTGATAACATTCTTTCAGCTCCTAATGTCATGATGTTTTTGCTGATGCCATGACGAGATTTGGCTTTAGGCTGACATATGGCTCTGAATTCAAGTCTCTGTGTTTTCTCGGAATGAGGAGCTGTAAAAAACATACGTTTTTAACAGACATGGTTATTCTATTTTAACCAAAAACTAAATCAGCTTGGTTTGGTATATAAGAATAAGGATGTCTACCTGGTGTTGGCCAATGATCTGACTTCTGACCAGGCCGTTTGACGCAATGATCAAAATGGCTTCCAGCTAAAAACTATCGTGATGAGAAGTCGTCGGTTTTTGTTTGATGGCTCTAACTAAAGAAGAAACACACCATCCGAACGAGCAGCTCCCGCAATGAAAGGTTGATTTAGAAGCCGAAGTTTAACGTCCCACAAAGCACAGGGACGCTCAACCCGCTCAGGCCATCCTCTCATCAGTTAGTTGCCAGTGGACCTACGTCGGGTAAATACTGAACACCGGAGCGTCTCAGGGGAATCGATTCAAGCCTGGACACGGACTGCCACTGCATGTTCCTGAGCAGCGGACCGGAGTCCAACGCTCTACCAGCTGAGCTACCGGGGTGACCAAGAAACTGCAAAGAAACCCTGAATTGGCCATTAAAAATATTAAGAATTGAGACTTATACAAAGTTCTTGGATTTCACTACTTCTGGTCTTTTGTATCTACTCATCAGCTTCAAACGCACGGGACTAGATATGGCCTCTTTAATTTTCCGGCGGTCGATGCAAAATGAGGCTCCGCACCTTTTCCAGCTGTGCTAGATTCGGCCTTCAGGAGAGTGTTGAACTTTGAATTGTATATGGATGTCTCGCTGGTAGTGGAGCACATCGTGGCCTGAAGATAATCTTTGAGATCAGTCGAATCTGGTACCGAGCTCACGTCACTCAGCAATGATACCCGGAAACCTTTAAAAGGAATGTGGCACCTTGGTCGAATCCTAGAGTTTAGTGTAATTAGGCGTTATTTTAGCCGAAAATAATGAAACCACTCATGATTTCTCTGAAAATGCACAATAAGCTCAATATTTTGATTTTTAGAATAATCCTCCAGGAAAAGAAATAAATTGCTGCCTGTGGATGATGTCATTATCTGGCAACCACTACCATACCCGAAACGCTTCAAGGGCTTCGATTGGCTGATGCTCATCGTGACGTCAGCATATGTCGTCACACCAACAGCCATGACATCTGTAGCCTGCTGCTAAGGGACCTACATGAGGGGTACGTCGCAGGTAGGCTTTAGTTTTTTCTACGGAAATATCGAGTTCCAAGGCAAATGATATATTGAGTACCGGATTGATATATGATATGATATATTATTGAGCACCAGCTAAAATCACGTTATGAAGGTGTCACATTCTCTTTAAAGGGAGGCACGCGAAAACATTTTATTGGCCAGATCAAAAGGTCATTAAAAGTTGTTTCAGAAGTCCTATTCTCATTTTTGCGAATTCGACCTGCAAATGCCTTAAAATCACTCTCAAAGTCAACATTTCTAGGCGACTTTACCGGTACACCTCTTATCGGTTTCAATTAAGTAACCCCGGCTAAGGCTATCAATTTCTCTAAAAAAAACCGGTCCTATTTTTCCTAACAGTGACTTGAAAGTTTTGAACTGTTAAAGAAAAATTATTTTTAAAAAGCTACAGCCCAAAATAATATTAAAAAAAGAAATATAGGACTTTTAAGAAATCACAATTGCCCAATCAGAAGGTACAGACACTTCATATGGGGGTCACGTGACCTTTCTGACCCAAAAGTTTCATCATCCTGGGGCTGAAGCAGAAAACGACTCAAGACTAGAGGTGGGACTTTTTAGAAAAAGTTGGTCCCGGTCCCGGTCCCGGTCCCGACCAACATTTCTTGGTCCCGGCCTAGTCCCGGCGAGAAAGACGTGGTCCCGGCCTGGTCCCGGCAGCCTTTTTCCCACTTATTGGCTTTTAAACATACTAATTTCTTGTGGATTTAGAGCCCAACATATTAAGCAGCTTCATATCATCATTACACGAACAAATCAGCATAAAGTATGAACTATAGCTTCAGGAAATCCTTACCTACTATCATGAAAAATGGGCCACAATTATGACATGAATGCTCTCTGAGGAAACATTTGCATGTCAAACCCTTAAAAGGTAAGAAACTATACTTCTATCCAAATTTAAGCTGTATCACACCTCCCTTCTGTCCATCCATAAATAATAAATAAGCATACCTAAGTTTTATCGGGGAAGGTCAGGACACAAATACCTTCAAGAGCCTTAAAGGGACATTGTCGCAAAAATTTTTATTGTGGTTTCTCAATATTTGAAAAATCCTGATTCTGCAACTATCAATCATTTCTTTATCTTCAGCTAAATTTTTGGAGGCCACTCAACAATTATTCAAATTTGCTAACAATACCAATAATAGGCTGTAACCTGCTCTTCACCTCTATTCTATCAATCGAAGTTTTAAATTCTATAAATGATTTTTTGAGGATAGGAAATGTTTTTATGCTGTATTCGTATTCAATTTATTTTTATTAACCCTTAAAAATACAAATATTAGATTAGTTTGTACAAAACATTCGGCTTGAGAAAACTAATCAGGAAAGTTTTAAAATCGGGCAGGTATCGTACAGCGGGGATGGTATAGTGGCCTCCATTCCCGACTCTCACATGGGTAATACGGGTTCGAATCTAGGTCGTGGAAGTTTTTACTGTAAAAACAATTTTTCTGATTTTCTTCTTGTTTGTTCATGCGTACTAATGGATGAAGCATAGTCGGATCCATGATTGCCGATCGGGGAGGGGGGTAACTTCCGGGGAGGGCACCATCCGGACCAGGGGGGGCGCCACCTTTGACCGGCAAAACCTATCAGATGGACGCTAAATCCTATCCGTGTGCGCCGATTTTCGTATCCTGGGGGAGGGGATGGGACGTGACATTTTAGGGTTCACCGAGAGTTGATCAGAGAGAGGAGGGGGGCACGTGCCCCCTTTGCCCTCCTGGATCCTCCTATGGGATGAAGTAAATATTCTAAGGACAATTTCTTCTGGTTATCCCTCCGTCCGGGTAGTTGAGGGAAAGGGAATATTAGCCCCAAATATTTTTCTAATCTGACTGGCGTACCAAACTGGAACCGGCTTGTCTCCAGCTCCCTGCAATGGTTCTCAATCCGTCGGATTTCCCTCTATTGGAGACCAGTTCCCCTGTTTTCTGACCAGCGGGACACGCTGTTCGCCGTTCGAAAATGTCTTTTGTGTCCTTTGCTGAAGACCATTATTGAAGGCTGACCGGTTTTCGTGCAAACCAAGAACCAGAAACCGGCCCAATAAAAAGCAGGGGTGGCTCTTCGAGATTATATGTGTTAATCTCGAGATTAATGTGTCTCGAGATTAATTAATCGTTTAACCCTCGCCCCACCGGGGGGCCATCGATGGCCCCCCTAAGGTTTTTCCGGGATAGCAGAGACGATGAGGCGCAGCACCGTGGTTGAGGGCTCTACCTCTCACTGCATCATTTTCCCACCATCCCTGAAATTTTTTACCCCGGGTCACCCAAGGTCAGGTCACCAGACGAGTTCAACCAAGGTCACCTCACTTCAGCTTTAGAGCTCTGTAAGAGCTACATTTCGGAGTCGATCGATTTGAAACTTCCTACACTTTATGACCCCTCCAGGGTCTACAAGGTGTATATCCGGGATTTTTCGATTTCGTGCCCTGAGGTCAGGTCACGAGGTGACCTCTCCCATTGAAAAAGCATGGGAAAAGCTGTCTTATGATCTTAAAGTCACAAAAACGATTGAAAATGCTCAGCTTGATCAGAAAAGCGTTTTTGGACACCCTTTCACGGATTCCAGGGGCCATATTTGCCCTTTGACATCCCCAAGGTCATCCAAGGTCACCAAGGGTCAAAAACAGTATTTTGACAATAACTTTGACCTGTATAAGCTAGAGCGCTGAAACAAACACCATCGTGTTTGTCTCGTCATTGGCTTTCATTTGATATACGGCAAGGTCAATTTCTGACCTTTCGTGACCTCAGGTCATACTAGGTCACAAGGTGACCTCTGGAGGTCAAACTACTGGCGGGAGGTCTTTACGTTTCCAAAGCAGAAAAAGTACTGGCAATTTCCTATCAAATGTACTTTCCCACACCTCAATAGCTCTAAGGGCATAAGAGTTATGCCCAGTTTGCTTAAGCATTGCATATTTGAGTGAAAATAGCCGATCTTGACCTAATTTGACCTCTGGAGGTCAAACCATTGACCTGAAAACTAAAACATGTGAAGTAATTTCTTACTGAATTCACGCGACCTTTCTAGTGCACTTTGCAGATTTGCGCTAACGCCCATATTTTCGGAGTTAGAGGGGGCCATCGATGGCCCCCGGTGGGGCAAAGGTGGCGCCGGACCCCCGGTGGGGCGCGGGTTAACACGCGCATTGACGGGAGGCGGGTACCCGCCCCCCGTCTGGTTTTTCGGATAGAACATAAAAACGGCGGCGCGTAGCGCCGCCGCACTTGTATCCATACGCGTATATTAACAGTAAAAACGCAGTACATGGTAAAACATACACTCCTAACACTAGGCAAAGAAAACTAGGCAGGGGCGCCGCCACGGAATTTAAGCCACCACACATTTATTAGGTAGGTACATAACACACTCGGGTTAAAAATAAACTCAGGTTAAAAAACTTGACATACCTTCTCTCATCATTTTTACAACTGTTGTCAAAATTTTAAGGTTAGGTCATCTCAGGTCAGGTCACCAGTACAGGTCAAGTGACCTGACCTCAAAGTTTAAGACAACATAAGTCGGAACAAAGTGAACTCATCCGATTGAAGTGACCTGACAAAATGGTTAAAATATTTCGATGGAGAAGCGTATGGGCTACCCAAAGCCGTTTACCATTTTTCACTACCTACCGTGGTTCTGGAGATTTTAGGGGGTACCCGCGCCCCCTGTCAAAGCGAAGGTGGCTCAGAGCCCCGTCATTGCGCGTGTTAATCTGGTAAAACAACGAGATAAAACGTTAATCCGTACGAGATAAAACGTGTTCGAGATTAAATGTGGAGGTCTCCCAGGGCGGACCACCCTGAAAGACCGCCTGGGCCTTTCACGGCAGAAGAGTGTGGAGGTGGAGCGCCTGCGCATTGGCCACTCCCTTCTCCTGTGCAGCTACCGAAAGAGGATCGGCCTGAACCCGGAGGCCACGTTACAGGAATGCGACGATGGAGAGGACGAGATCCTCCACCACCTTCTGACCCGGTGCCCTGCGCGCGCTGACCTGCGCTGGGACATATTTGGACGGGACGACCCGCCCATCCGGGAAGCGCTGGCGGACCCACGACGGCTGACATGTTCCTGCGGCGGTTGGGGCGCCTGCAGGGGCACCCCCTCCCATATGGCCGGAACACTCAATCAATCAATCAGATTAAATGTGTCCGTCGACATCTAAATCTTTGATATAATTGTAATTCTTTGGTCTCCGGAGAATATAAAAACACGTAGTCTAGAGAACCGGAGAATAGCTGAATGTGATACGGAAGAATAACTCTTGATATGCGTCAGAACTGGGGAACCAGAGAGCAGCCACCACGATCCTTGGATGAACTAACAAAAGTGTGGAACGCACCACGAACCCAAACCTGATCACTTTTTGTTTCAGGGGGAACGTTTGTTGTGTGTTGCAGGTTGGAGATGGACTGGCCACCTCACTCCTCTGTCCGTGGTGGTAGCTCTTTCTAATTTTTTCGTATATAGATATATAAGATTTAAGAATACATTGTTTTTTACTTCAAGTTGAGTTAGTTTCTGATCAGGGCACATCAAGAAAATATACCTCAAAATTATAGCCTGGAACAGTTCGTATTAAATAAAAAGGATTCTACAATTAATCTTAACATTGGTAGTCACAGAGTCTAAACCTAAGATGACGCATCGCAGCTTTAAGACAAGCAAGCTGCTAGCCTCATGAGTGACATTTGTTTATGAAAATGATAAGCGTTTATTTTTAATACTTCGGAGTTCGGAAACGGTCCTTTCTCATAATAGAACAAACAATTCCAGAAGCACTTCATATAACATCATATCATTATATAAAATAGTATATTAACCGTTATTTTTATTAGATTGTTTATTAGATTATCTACGTTGATAAGATATTTCATGACCAGCCTCCTCGAATCATAGTTCCAAAATGGGGCTAATACACTGATAAATATTCAGGTACATCCCTTCACCAAAATTCTCATAATATAATAGGTGAACACATACATTTTTAGTCAGAGTGCTAGGATAACCTCGAATCGAGTTCCAATATTTGAATATTCCAGTACTAAACTGCATTATTCCAGCATTCGATTTCCAAATCAGATCTAAATTTCAAGCCTTGGTCACACTATGACCAAAAGTTTTCGCTTATTGTATTATGAGGATTCTGACGAGGGGCTGTGCCTGAATATGTGATCACAGTGTGATCACAGGCTCCATTTTGCGTCAAGAATTCGAGAGGCAAAGCCATGAAACATCTTACCAATTTATAATCATGCTCCTCGGCTACGCAATGCAAAATTCATCTACTTTTAAAAACCAACAGATATCAGTTGATCAATGAGGCTTATATTCAATCTCACAAAAACATGAGAAAATATAACCTACCAGGAAATTACAAGCGAGTGATAGCCCTCGGCAGGTGAGAAACGCGTGCAACAATCAGGTCTGCGAGTCCCCAACGAGCAGTCTTCCGAGTGCAACGTGGACTAGAGGATATAACTCAGTACGTCAGTGACGGATCCAGGCCAATGTTTTTTGTGGGGGGGAGGGGAGGACAGGGTCCAAAATCGTGAATACACATTTTTTAAAGGTCGGTGAAAATCGCAGAGTTTGGGAGGAAAGTAAATTTTCCCTGAATCCACCAGTGGGTATCCAGCTCCTAGCTTCCAGTCCTTGAAGTGCACTCTAAGAAGGCTGGGAGCGAACCAAATACTGAGTGTACATCAAAAGCATAACAGATTTTGCATCTGTCCACAATAAGTGCTACACGGTTTGATAAAATGTTCACCGCAATAGTCTGAGCACAGAGGTGTCACTTATTATTTTCGCCGACTTTCGCACGTACGACCACCAACAAAATCTGACCACTTGATTTTTTCTATAAAGACCCTATGCATTACTAGTTTTCTTACCTTTAGGCTAAAAATACTTTTAATGGCATGTTTTACTGAGGTCCTCAGAGGATTTGCCTTAATATACCGCGATAAACACCACTTACGCACATACATGAACGTATACTGCGGGCACACAGGCAGACGACCGAGGTGCACTCAGGCAGGTTCGTGTTCAATGCAAAAAACTGCTGGCTGTGGTACTCTGCCAACTCTGGGATTCCATTGCTCGTCCTCTGACGCTTGTCTTCCAGCAGCAGGCGTAATTTGCGATAGTCACTGTCGAGGGGCAGCACCTGATTATTTCTGTTTTGCGTTCAGCTTGCTGGGGTAGGCTCTTCTTAAATTAGAAGATATTTTCACAGCAGGAACAAATGGGACCAAATAAAGGGTACAAATAAAATATCACAAGCCCACAATGAAAGCAAACAAGATATCACTGAATCTTGTTTTAAACATATGCAATATATATATATATATATATATATATATATATATATATATATATATATATATATATATATATATATATATATATATATATATTCAAGAACAAAGACATCCCCAAAGATGATCTATAGTCTAGATCATGGGTTTGTGGAGGGGTCAGGTGGAACCATGCAAATTCATGTTTTTTATAAATTACAATACATTATTTCAACACTGGCCCACAATAGGAAACAAATATTCCAAATTTCAGGTCTATGGGAGAATCGGTCTGATTGGGTTCATCCCATTCAAACTAACAAACAAAATGATCATACACAAGCTGGTCCATTGGGACGATAGCTTGATGATACACAGCAGCTACAAAAGACAGGTTTTCTAGTAAACAAATTTTCTCTTTGAAGCGACCCGCCTAATCTTTCATATATTCTTCCAGGAAAACACAAAAAATTGCATCACCCAAGACTGCCCCCCTGTCATTCCTACATGACTATCCATACTCTTTGTTCACAATTACATTGTTGTATTGGGTACACTCCTAGTGTTTCAAATCATAATACATCTTATCCTAGTTTTCCTTCAGTTCATTTTTAATATCAATTATAAAAAGCATGCAGATGGGCATTTTCAGAGGGCAGATGGATGAATTCATCTGCAGATGGGCATGAATGCAGATGGGCATTTTCCGAGGGCAGATGGATGAATTCATGCTACAGTCACTTTCATGTCTGGAAACAAACAGTAACACTTGAAATATGAGTAAATGGATCTGATAAGTAGATAGGAGTACACTGACTACTATGTACTGTATGGTACCAAAATAAATGGAAAATCTGTTTCAATCTGTAAAATTAATCAAAAACATTTTCATACTTAAAAGGTAAGCTAAGCAGCAAATGCACTAGCATGCACACATTGTGCAGAGCCAGTATTTGTAACAGGTAGAAATTTGTAATTCAAATTACAAGCTTGATATAGACTTTTACTAGAGTGCACAAATATTGTAAATATAAAGTTAGACCAAAAGAGAGAGGGAATATGGGCAATTCAAAAATAATATGCTTAAATAATGGGAGAATTACCATCACCAAATAATTTTCACCTATTTTGGTACACAAGTTCACCTGTGCAACAATAAAATGAGGACTTTTTGGCATTGACACTGCTCATAAGCCTTGTTCCGTCTGCCAGCACAGCCTTGTCCGCAAGCCCTTGAGCCTCTCCTCTAGAAAAGAAATACCACAACTGTCTCTAGTATGTGCTATGGCTAATCAGACAAAAATGAACCAGAATACTTATCTACCAATCACAAAAAGTATGCTACCACTGTTGTGCTGTTACTGTTTTTCCAGCAGCACCACAGCAGGTAGCCAGCCTGTAAATCTAAGATTGGTTCTAAGATTGGTTCTCAGGGAGAGGCTATAGCCATGTGACATAGACTCTATCCAGTGTGCAAAGTATGGCATTTTCAACGAGATCTCGTCAGGGTGAGTGCCCTGGGAGACAAGAGTGAGTGGTGTGAAGTTCATCAACTTGGTGTGAATTTCCCAGACTGGTGCAGGGAAGGTGACACTGAAAACCAAAAAAATAATGGCTGAATGGTTATAAAGACACAGGAGGGGACCTTATAACAAGTATTTAACTAACTAATACAAGAGGTAGCATTGCATTGTGTGGGTAGGAAAGGGTGCATTTTTCTCTATGGTATATAGCAGTTTGGTGTGAATTTTTGGTGTCTGGCAGTGCAATGATTTTAGGTGGCTGGTGTGACTCGTCTAGCCTGCTGCCATACTTTGCAGACTGGGACTCAATGCTGCTCGCTGATTGGTGTTGACAGACGAAACGAGACCACAGCTATAACAGTGGGCCAAAATGAATAGTTATCAATTAAGCATACAATTTGCTTTTTGGCAACTTCATGAACCTAATTAATGCAGAACAGAAACATTAAATGCATTGCCCATACTTGATAGGATTAGTGTTTGACTAACTCACTACACTCACTACACAAAACCTCAATAAGCATTGGTGGCCAGCAAAGATGGATGGCAAAAATTCAAGTTGTTTCATTAACTTTTCACGCATAGATTTTTTACCTCTAAGAAAATCTCAATTGACGACATCAAAGGCTCAAAATATTCTACGTGCAGATTACCGACGATATGTTGATCCACGAGACCGGAGAGGCGACAATCTCCTCGTCCGAAAAACCACCCAAAGCTTTCTTCATGCCTCAAAGGAGGCTCTTCTGGATCGCGCTACCCGTATCTTTTTATTGTATCATTTTAGCTGCAATGCAATCATGCAATAACGAATAATTATTAATTATAATCTTTAGGGTATTCGGGCCTGACCGCAGCGCTAATTAGTGTTATAGAATTTGTATTCATATCTTCGTGTTTGCCGCGGTTTTTGAAATGGTGAATATCGATAGTTCATGGGTAGCCATGATGACATCACATTGATGTAAGATAAGCCCACGTGACCAGATCCTATAAGGACTGGGCTTCTGATTGGTTGATGGTATTTCTTTAAAGTCCTATATTTCTCTTTCAAAAGCGTTTTGGAAATATATTTTTATAGAATAATTTTTGATGTTATAGGTTTTAGCTACTGAACTGCTTTAAAAGAAATGTTTGACATTTTTTATATATGAATTGATAGCTATAGCCGGATTAACGTCACTTTATCGTTACCGTAAGGACTCGGTAAAGTCGTCTATAAATGTTGACTTTGAGGCCGATTTTCAGGCATTTTGAGCCTGAATTTGCAAAAATGAGAATATGACTTCTGAAACAACTTTTTGTAACCTTTTGATCTAGCCAATAAAAATTTTTGCGACAATGTCCCTTTAAGATCAAATCACCAAAGCACAGGAGCAATTTGACATATCACTTTTGCAGTTGCCATGTGGCTTACGGATTGTTTTTGGCTGTTTATGAACAATTATGCGAGTTGATACACTGGATGAAGGAACGGACAATTAATGTTTTACATACCTAGGTAGTTCTCTAAAAACAATAATTAGGTAAACTACCACCTTCCATAGGCGGATCCAGGATTGCCGATCGGGGGGGCACCTTCCGGGGGGCGCCATTCGTACCGGGGGCGCCATCCGGACCAGGGGGGCGCCACTTATGACCGGCAAAAGATATCAGGTGGGCGCCAAAGCCTATCGGTGGGCGCCGACTTTCGCATCCTGGGGGGGGTGGGAAGCGACATTTCAGAGGGGCGCCATCGACCTTTCAGGGGGGCGCCGAGGGTCGATGGGGGGCACGTGCCCCCCTTGCCCCTCCCCTGGATCCGCCTATGCCACCTTCCTTCCTTCTTCCCAAGGCCCTAAACTTCTTCCCAACCCAACACACACAAACAATATGGCTAATGTCCCTGCCTGGATTTCCAAATATGGAGGCCAAGCATAGGTCTGTGAGAAAGCAAAGCTAGTAGCAATAACTGTCTTCTTTGATTCGTGTCAAAACGGCTTTCTATTATTTTAGGCAAATCAGAGTTGAAAATTATCACTGCCAATAACTATATTTGCTTTTGATAGGCAAAAATATTACAGCAGCCGCAGACGGTGCACTAAAGACAAATAGTACATTATCACGTTTAGTAAGAGAATAAACATATCATTTAATGAATTATCACGTAGTGTTAAATACTTCTTTGCCTTGAGGCTACTAAAGCTTGAGCTTCTACTTGGTTGAATTTTTCTTCAAAGACAGCAATGGCGCACACTTCTTTTTATCTTTATTATTCTCCTTTTCTTGTTGTTGTTAGCTACGACAACCAAGCGTGGTGCGGTAGTTGAATGTGTGGTTGAAGAAATTGAAGCCATTCACGTTTTATTCACGACATAACGCACAGACGTAATTTAAAATACTGTAGAGTATTTTTGAGAGAGAGAGAGAGAGAGAGAGAAGGCAATTGAAACAGTGGGGTTGGTTGGGGACGGCCAGGTTTTTAAAGAACGGGACGGCCATTTTTAATCACCAATTCCAGAATTTTCTTTTCAATCAAGCTTTTGTTTCAATGCCTTCGAGTACCTATATGCAAAAAACGTTTCTTCTTCAATTCAAAGTGATTTTGATCTCAGTACCAACCATTTTTGGGTTGTATTTTGGTTGTGTCACTCAGTTGCCTTATGGTCAAGTGAAGGAATAAGAATTCCATCTGAAAATGTGGTTTCCAAAGAATGAAAGTTTGCGAGAACTGTGCTGTGTGTGCAACATTTTTTTTTGCTTTCATCTAGTTGAATTGATACTTCTCTCATCTAATAAGGTTGGAAAATTGCATAAAGGTGGCAATGAAGTGCTGGAAAGTCACAGTTATATTTTGTCTCATATCTTAGTTTTAGATGAAATGTGGAAACCATTATCATGAATTTTGTTTGAACCAGACTGGCTCTGGTCCCGGCACAGTCCCGGCGCCTAGCCTTTGGTCCCGGCTTTAGTCCCGCCGGGACCAAACCTGGTCCCGGCGCCGGGACCGCGGGACGAAAAAGTCCCACCTCTACTCAAGACCCGAGGTACGAAACGGCTAAAGACTTCAGTAATTGTTTTTTTTTCCGTTTCTAGGGCAAAGTAATTCAGTTTGTAGTTTTTAAAGGCTTTGTAAAATTAATTCAAATATAAATACAGGAGAACAGACATTTTTATTAAAAAAACATTACTTTTCAACTTTAAATAGTTTTCGAAAAGTAAGTGATGGGTGAAGGATTCAACATTTTATCGGAACTGTCAACCTATTTCGATAATAAGTGAGTGGCCTCCCAAAATTTTGCCGAAGATACAAAAATAATTGACAGTTTCGTATCAGGATTTTTCAAAAAGCAAGAAACCACAATAATAATTGTTCGCGTATCTCCTTTTAAGATTCCTTGTCTCGCCGGCAGAGGGCAGGGGTAGCAGCAGGGCGCCTGCTTTCAACGATACCGAATTAAGTTGACGTGTAACGTCTGCTTTCTAGGATCAGCTATGGCTGGATATTTCTTCTCAAACCAGGGGGTCCTGGGTGGGTTAACGCTGGCACGGCAATACAAGCCTTATACAAAGCCTATGGGAGATCCAAAATCCAGGGGGTCCTGGCCTCCAACCCCAGGGGATTTCCACCCATGGTATCAGCTGTTACGTTTCACCACACAAGAACCGCTCAGAAATCAACTCTGTTTCCTTGCTGGACCGGAAGATTCCCGAATATCTCGAAGGTTATCACAGGGAAGTGTGAGATAGTTTTGAGTTGTGACAGCTGGCTAGCTTACGCTGAAATGTTGACAGAGAAGTAGTAGAATAGAACGTTAGAAAGTTTTGCGTATCTTCGTCATGATTTATTTTGCTTTTATGGTATATTTTAATGCCATGTTTTGCAGCAACATTCCTTTTTTACTTATTTCGCCACATCATTTTTTGGAATACAAGCTGGGCACCATTTTTGGTTCCCAGCCCTCCGAAGGTTCACCAGCTCTTTTGATTTTCCACTACTGGGAACCAGTGTCCTTCTAGTCCTGAATAAATGAATACCTGTTCACCAGTCGACAAGGGGTATTATGATCTTTGCTGAAGACCGTTGCATCCCCTGTCTGGGTTCGTTGTGAAAAGCGGGAAATAAAAGTGCCCAATGAAAAAAAACAAGGATAGTGCGTCCGGCCATTGCGATGAGCCGTCACACCACCCTTTTGTTTCTTTGGAACCCAGTTTAAATTTGAGAAAAATGAACTGCAATTTGTTCGTTCTTATAAGTTTCTTCGTGCTTTTAAGACCAAATCTGATGAGATCTTGATCCTATTCTAGAAGATCAAGTTACTTACCTGTGGGAGCTTACTAGAAGATTGCCTGATTTCTCACCGTGTTGTCGGTGGCGAAGCTTATGCCTTCGTGCATCCAAAGATGGGCATTTCTGAGTTGCAAGTCACGCCTGTCAACTGACTGAGTCATTGTGTACCATCTGATCCTGCATAGCAGGAGAGCAGTGAGACGCTGATGCGATATTCTGCGACTATTCTTCAGCTGGCCGTTGGGTACAATCCGGGTGCACAAGTGGATGAATGTACTTAACTCATACCAACAGGTCCGGCGGTGACCTAGTTGCACTCAATTCAGAACCACAAAGAAAGTTGGCCCCTGTGGAAAGTTCGACTTGCCCCCCCTAACTGAGTCCCACCTCCGAGATTACTGGCACGGATCGGCCGGCGAAACTTTCCAAATGGAGCCGGCCTCTGGCTGGTTTTAAAATGCTAAATTAACAAACTACTGCTGCCAGAATGAGGTTCATGACGTCAAATTTTCTTGTTCAGTCGTGAGCAGAAAGCTTCAATCATGCCGGGGAAAGCATAACTGCGGGGTAAATATCCGGCACAGAATCAGTGGTAACGGAGTGGGAACTTCCCGGGGGCCCCGGCTCAGATTCACCGCTGCACGTGACGGATGAAGCACGGTACGGAGGTAACCTGAACTCGCGTGCCCCGAGGCGTGCTGTCTGCTGATCACGTGTCGGCGGCTCTGGGGAGGGGCGGGGGCTCGACCCTGATCTGGTGCAGAGAGCGATAGGGTGGCCCGACCCACCCGGTGATGGTAAGAAGGCACCGGAGATGGGCGGATCCAGGGGCAGGGAACAAGCAGGGACGATTCCAGGATTTCGCTAAGGGGGCATTCCAGGACAAATCGACAAATCGATGGGTCGAAATAACACCCTCATATCTCAGATTTTTATGAAAATTTGGGACTAGGGTTCTCAGTGGCGCTGAAAACGACTGTGGTATTTTTTAGTCTCGTCCGGATAATGGTTTCGAAGTTATAGCCTCGGGCAATCCAGCATCGGACGCTTGCATCGTACTTTTCGCTTGAGTTTTTGGCCATTTAAATCAAAGGTATTCCTTCAAGAGGTTACATGAAAATAATTACAACAGACTGAACAATACAAATATGTAAGTTTAATTAGATTAATTGGCACGAATATGTATAAAATATAACTCCAAACTTTTGCAAAGATAAGCATACATATTTCCTATGTTTTTATTGACTTTAAAACTACTTCATGTGAAAGAGCATTGCTTAAACTACATATATCGCCAATAAAAAAGAATGGAGACTACAGAGAAAAATCAGTAACGAGCGCCGCAGACCAACCCCAACACCGTCGCCGGCCACTCAGCCTGCAGTCGGCACGCCGCGGCGGCGCGCCGCCTAGACGCGTCCGGTTGGAAGTGGGGTAACGGGGAGGGGGAACTGAGCAAGGCTGCGCTTCGGTGACATTGCGAATGAACTAGATGTGGTGTGGAGGCTACTATTGCTAACAGAACAATTTGAGCCGTTCCGAAAAAAATTGAACGTATTACCGGAACATTTGGAACAATTCCGACACTATGGTGCATTAATTGCTGGAAAATGTAGTGGGAGGATAATGCGTCAGAAGCCGATTACTACTGTTGTCTTATGTTTGTTTTAGATAGTTTTCTTTTTCTACCCAAACCCTAAAAAGTTTCATGTATCTCAGTTCAATTTATATTAGAAAGCACACATCATAAACACAAAGCCACATAGCGCCCTCGCCGACAACTGCTTTTCGAACATATAAGATAAAGACATGCTGCTTTATTTAAGATCTGACCCACGGATCGGAAGAAGGACTCGATCACATGGTGCCATTGAACTTCACATATTCAATTTGAAACTCGAACCTTCTGTACCTCAGCATTCGAGAGCTCATGGACAATTAAGGTCTTTGAATTAACTGGTACGAACTTGTAAATATTCAATGTTCCTTTTCTCGCGACTGCTTTATCGAAGCGTTTTCTGAGCTCAGTAGCTAATTCGAGTAATTTTTGGTGAAAAATATTCGGTAGAGATCAAGGCAAGCAATGGAACACTGCTCTCCGTGTTCCCTTCCAAGCATGGCTGCTGAGATCGTAAGGGGATGGGTACCCCCTGCCGGTAAAGGTGGCCCGGGGCCTCATACCAGCACGTGTTAAAAAGCACACTGGAGGGGAGCCTCGGAGGACCCACCTACTTTTTCTAGGTGGCCGGAGAACCCTTCGTGGCCAAAAAAACGTTATTTCGCAACTCTTCAAAATATTTAATGGCACGTCGATTGGTCAAATAACCTTGAAAATCGGGCCTAATTGTGTAATTATAGGCTTTCAAAGTTAAACCATTTATTTTGAGATCGCTGCAATCGCGCGGTTGCACCAGTTTGCGTGCAACAAAGACCAACTGGCAATGTTATAGCGCCATATAAAACGAGATTGTATGTCAATTTCACCCGTCATGAAGGTCAAGGTCACATTTCAAGGCCATACCAGCATTCTCAAAGTCATTGGTCGGGTGCTTCCGGTCGCATGGCGTTACCCAGTATGACCTATATTATGCTACGACGTCATAGTTAAGATAAATCAATGTAAAGGTCAAGGTCACAGGTCAAATTAAAATGTCATGGGGAAAGGTCAATGCTCATTTCCCGTCTAACGGTTGCTATGGTGCTAGTCATGATGTAAATAAGGGGAATATGCCACATTGTGACGTCTTAGGTCAATGACCTTGAATGACCTTAACCCCAAAAATTAGGTTTACAATTCTTGGGACGTTCTCACTATGGCCTTGCTCTGTTTTTAGTGCATTCTGGACTTCTTTGAGCTTAATCACGGCATTCCCGGATGAATAGCCAGCACGGCTAATACTTGACCTTCATGACCTTGTTTGAACTTGACGATACTGACCTAGGTCAATTAAGATCTCATAATATAGATTTCAATAGTTCCCACCCTGTCCCCAACTGGAGTTTTTCTAAGCCTCCTAGTTTCCGAGAGATCAGAGGGCCTATCAGTCCACCCCCTCCAGTGCCCGTAAGTGTCGGATGCCTATCCAGTGTGCGTGTTAAGGAATGTGACAGTGATTACAATTTATTGTTTAAATACATCCTTACCCTCATTGCCGACCAATTCCACCATTGATACCTTTTTCGTGACCAGAAACGTTTGATAGGTGCAGCGACGCCGGGCCGCGCTGGCGCACGAATCTCACAAAAGTGGGGTTTTGAGACGTTTGGGAGCTCAGATCTCGCTTTCTGTTAAAGTCTCCATTCTTTTTTATTATTGAATCTTATAGACAAAAGTATAAAGAGTAATGTGAGCCTCAAAAATTTAAAAATAATTCATAGGAAAGTAGTTTTTAAAGATTTTGAAAAATTGAAGAATGTATAATATATTTAAAATTTAATTTTTTGAATTATATTTTCAATGAGCTAGAATCATTAATTCGTCCTTAAGATACATAGATCAAGTTTTTATGACATTTGTAGAAGCATACAGGAAAAATTTCTGTCTTTAAAAAGACATGCAAGTGGTTATGGTCAAAATGCCTGAGGCTATAATTTTCACACCGTAAGTCAGGGAGGAAAATAAATACGAAAATCGTAATCAGCTCTATCAATAGCCCCCTGACAAAAAATACACCGAAATCTGCGACATGAGGGTGTTATCGACTTGTCGATTTGTCGTGGAATGCCCCTAAGGGGGAGAGGGAATGGGGCGAAACCTCGGGGGCGGCCCCTGATATCATAAAGGGCGCTTTTGTGACACTGATTTTGCCTGTTTTCGATGCCGTTTGAATCAGCACTGACAAAAAGAAAAAAGACAAGGAAAGGGCAAAATTTCTTACTGTCTCTGTTCAAACAAATACTATGGAAACCGGTGATCTCTATCGGGACCTATTTCGGAAGTCGAATTCACGCACGGACGGCCTTTTGGAGATTTTAAGGACCAGTTTCTGTCCCGAATTCGCCCCACCTGCCCTAAGCGGAGGGTGATAAATTCACAATATTCTACACCAGGGCGATTTTTTATACTTTATGCTTTTTAATGGGTAAGGTCCCCCCTCCCGATCGGTGATCCTGGATCCGCCGGTGCAGAGCTATTGGTAGAATCGGAATATTCTCTAAAAATTATCAAGGATATTTGTCATCGTGCTCAGTTTCATATGAAACGTGATTTTACCAGCCCGGTCTATTGTATCGCAGCATGTTCTCGTTGCAATAGACACCACAACCCCTTATCCAACGGGCCCGTAACCATATATCGGGCGGGCTTGAGTGCGCTCTGGGGGATCCTGAGTGACAACTGAGCAAAATATGGCACCAATTGGTATCCAAAGCATACACTAAACTAAATGAACGCGAGACAACTTTTATCACTGAAAGCTGCGGGCGGTCCATGCTGCAGTGCAACAATCTAGGGCTAAAATGGAGGTCAGTCGTGAAATAGGGGCACCCAGTCACAAAGAAGACACTCGGAGGTGAATGAGGGTGGTACACGTAAAAGTGAGGTGCGCCAAGGCTGCTGCAAGAGCAGACAGTGGTGGAATAATAACTATTCGGCTTTAACGACGCAGTCACTACCAGGGCTGGCAGCGTCGCCAACTCTTACCCTGTTGCGAGGTATTTTGGAACCCGTGGCTCAGTGTACAAGTCACGTATCCAGTGGCGGATCTAGCCGGTCGGTTTGGAGGGGCAAACCAAAGTCAAAAGTCGAAAAAAACGTTGCGCCGTGAAAGCTGCGCTACAATATCACTTGCCGGTAGAATTTTGGGTATTTGAGGCGAAAAGCAAAAAAAACGTCACAGGATGAAAATATGGGCTCGAGATACTTTTTCCGGTCCAAGGCCCAATATTTACACTGAACTTAACTGGTTCTGTTTGAAGTTGAGAGTTGAAGCACCAAAATCTTGCTTATAAACTAAAAAGCAGACGGGAAAAAGGAGGTCGATCACTTGGGGGGGGCAAAAGCATAGTTTTGCCCCGAGCTTTTCCGTTTGGGGAGGGTAAATGCCTTTTTGCCCCCCTGGATCCGCCACTGCACGTATCCTCTGACAAAGGTGGAAAAGGGGCGCGCAATCAACACTGCAGGGCGGTCCAAAGTGGTTGAGAGCGATGCATCTTGCAGTGGGCCGCTCTAGGGCTGAAGACGTGCGATTAATCATGAAATAGGGGCGGCCAACCACAAAGCAGAAGGAGATGAATCAGCGGTCCACGTTGAATTGGGGTGCCCTAGGGCTGCGCAAGAGGGGCCAATGGTGCAGAAGTGGCAAACAATCATGCCGAATGATTGTGAGCGTTTTTGGAGACAGCCAAAATGCTCTAACTTGCCCCCCGTCGTCACCCATTCGGGGACCACCCGCTTAAAAATTTTGTGGCGACGCCCCTGCGTTCTATCATTACCCAGTATGAGGTAATGGAGTAACTCATCCACTGTTGCCTACTGTCCACTGGCAACGAACCAATGATAGCGGCCCCCTGAGCTCCGTTGGCTTGGGTGCGCTTGTGAACTATTACCAGGAGAACTACTGAGCGTTCACAAGATCTCACAAGGCTGTGGTGTGTTCGGCAGTGGCCAGTGCTCCAGCAACCTCAACCACATGGTGTCAGGACGAACCGACAGCCTCCTCACCGACCAGGGCAAGCAGGAGGCGCAGCTCCTCGCCAGCTACTTCCAGGTGCGCCTACTGATCTGTACAGATATGCATAGGCGAATCCAGGGTTTCTGATGGAAGGGGGTACTGCGGTCATGAGGAACGCCATTTGGGCGTGGAATAGGCATCTATACTTAAAGAGTGTCATCAATACTAATACAGTGTCATCAATACTAAAAGAGTGTCATCAATACTAATACAGTGTCATCAATACTAAAAAGAGTGTCATCAATACTAATACAGTGTCATCAATCTGATCGAGTGCAGCATAAGTTCCTTCTATGGCTAAATCATCACACAATCAGACCATGCTTATCATTGTCCTATGACGCTCTCATGCATCATTTTGGCGTAACATCTCTTGAATCTCGAAGAATTCAACACGATCTGCTTTTTCTAAAAAGTATTTATTGTGGAAAAAATAGATTCTGAAATTCTGTTAAGTAAATTTCCTTTACACGTGCCATCTCGATCAACTCGCACGCGTCATCTTTTCGCGGAGCGGCGCGGGCGTGTGAACACTGTGGGCCAGGGGCTTTTGTGTCGGATCCCGCGGGCAATGAATGCCTTCTTATCATGTTCCGGTTCCGACCTATTTTTAGAATCTTTTAGCAGTTTTAAAGTCAATGTTTTAAAATACATACGTTCACCCCGTGTACTTGCTGCGAGCTAACGCTCTCACCGCAGCAGGTAATTTTTAGACCATGTATTTTCTCTAAGCTTTCAATTCATGTTTTACCAGTATCATTTATCCTCGGGGAGGAACATCCTAGCCTGGGGTGATTCATTGTAGTGTTCTCATGTGTGATGCGTGTCTTTTACTTGTAGCATATTGTTTATTTTTAGGCTCTGACTTCGCCTGTAAATGGATATACATCTGTTGGCGATATAAATAAATAAATAAATAAATACTACTAGAGTGTCTCTCTAAGAGGGGCGCCAGATTGGGTCGTGGGGCTCCAATGCTTACACCCTGGGACTGAGGGGGAAGCTGGAGCTGATGGAGACACGTGCGCCCTTGCTGCTGGATCCACCTATGCTCTATGGGAGCTACAATCGTTAAAAAAGTCATTGGGTCCTCAACACTGATTATGAGTTACCATCAACTCTTGAGGATATGGGAAGCACTGTGGGCCGATCCAGACAAGAGCACGTGCCCCCGACCAAACCTCGGCGCCCTTGAGATAGTCACGACACTCTCCTGAGATGCCAGTTTTGCGAATGTTTCAACATTGTTTATCGAAGTCTCAGAAATGCCCGCTGACTCCTGCCACATGTGTTGGGTCTGGTCTGCTTAACCCACACATCGGTGGCGCCACCTGCAGAAGATGAAGACGCCGGTGGACCGTATCTACTCGTCGCCGCTGTTGCGGGCGTACCACACGGCGCTGGCGCTGGCGGCGGACCGGCAACAGGTGGTCGTCGACCCGCGGCTCATCGAGAAGGTCAGCTCCGCCGCCCCGCTGCCGCTCATTCACGTCGTGCTGGGAACTCGAGGCCGTATCCCAAGGATGCTCAGAGGAGACCATTCCATCTCCGACATGCGTTACAGCGGTTGATATATTTGGAAAAAAGCTTAAGTCGGGGATAATTGAAACTGGGCCATAAGTGAAGCTATGGTCCTTATTGGGGGCTTCGTATTTGACCAGTAACAGCTTTTACGTATTAAAATTTCATAACATCTACATAAGCATCACCGTGGGTCACGACACTGAGTTTCTGACAGCAAATGCTGTGATTGCCTCAGTTCTACGGCGTGTGCGAGGGTATTCCGGAGGCGGAGTGGTTCCAGATGATGAAGGCCTCTGGGTCGGACGTGTGGAACTACACGCCTGAGGGCGCCGAGACCGCCGACAGCGTCCATCACCGCCTCACAGAGTTCTTCTGGGTAAGGTGCTCCGGTAGTTGCCAGATCATAACGTCATCCATATGCAGAGGCTTATTTCTTGCCATAGAGAAGCATTTCAAATATCAAAGTATTAAGTTAATTGTACATTTTTTCGGACAAATCACGGGCTTTTTCTTGATTTTAGGCAAAAACATCCCTAATTACACTAAATTCCGGGATTCGACCAAGGTGCCACATTCCCTTTAAATCTGGCCAAAGTTTCGACCGGACCAAATCACATATATGTGTGAATCAGTGCAGGCCGTGTTTTGTGCAATATCGAACAGTTCCAGTCATTTAAACTGTGACGATGCCTACCCCAGTTTGTTTTCTCGTTACGAATAACATCAGAATATCATCCTCGTTTGCCGTGCTAAATATATATACGTCACCTCCAGTGGTTACGCCCTAGCCAGCTGGATCTGTCATTGCATATTAATCTAGCACCGATCTTCTTTGGGCAAGATATGCCTTTATGAAGTAAACACACGTCTACGCGTTGTTATAGCGTTATCTTTACGTTTTGCCCGCAGTCGGTGGTGAACGAAATGCTGCCAGTCGACCCGAGAGCGGCGCCGTCTACGGCAGAAGACGACAGCTCTAGTTCCGCGGACGGTCAGCAGGCGGCGCCTCGGAAGACGGTCGCCGTGGTAACGCACGGAGCGGTTCTATTCGGATTTGCTCTCTTCTTCATGATGGAGCTGGGGGCGCTGAAGCTGGAAGATCCCGCTTCAACACCGATCTGCAACACAGGTGTGAACCGGCTCGACTTTTGGCGTGACGCCGAGGGGAAAATTCGGGGTCGGACGTTGTACCTCAACAAACTCGACCACATCAACGGCGCCAGTCTCAACGTAAAGCGAGTCGCCGCTGGCAAAATGTATACCGAGGACTGATAGCTACGGCTGGAGTTGGGTTGGTCGAGGGGACGATGGTCGGCTGGTTGGAAGGCGGATACCTTTACCTTCGCAAGAACGCCGGTTCGGTAGGGTTGGTAACCATGCTGCCACTACAAGCAAAGTTTGAACAACGGGCGTCACAACACTACCACGGTCACGGGCACGAGATGTGCCTTTTTATACTGACGCTATAAACGTGTTGTGCGAGCGTTGAAGGCGAGGCTGCTCCGTCGGATTTTCGCCTCAGCTATTATTGTGCACGGTTCTTGAGCGTCGGATCCATGTGTAAATTGTAGAAACGGAGGTTTGCTGCTGCTTAGGTCATATATCAAGAAAAATGTTTGCGGAATTATAGAAATTTCTCCATCTCTCCTGATCGGGCAACTAGATCGTCCAGCACCAGCTATTATCTCTAGTCAGCTATCAGGTGCTTTATTGGGCCGAATCGCTCTGTTGCGCCACCCCTCCCAAGACTTCAGCTCTGCCCCAACATTAAAATTAGCCCTGAGTAGGTACCACAAGATGCCATACTGTAATGTAGCCCGAAATGTTGTCGGGTACAGCGTATCCGTAGTTTTGGCCAGTTTTTGCGCATGAATTTCGTCTGCCGTTAGTGAATAGTGACATGCAACATTTCATCACCCGTATCGTGCTTGTTGCCACGTCTTAGCACTGCAGCCAATGTGCCATAGCATTACAGCGGCGACCACGCTTTGTGGTGACTGGGTTGTGTAGATTTAAAGGCTTCTGCTGTGGCATTGAGCCATGCCGATGGAAAAGTATCTGGCCAGCGCGGATTAGATGCCATTCATGGGGTACACGCAGGAGCGCCCCGTGTTGGCGGACGTGTCCCAGCAGGGCCCGTCTCATAATCTACTACCGCTCTAACACAAGCGTGGTTCTTGAGAGACAGCTATACTGGCAGGCGTTTATTTTTGTCAAATGCTCGTATTTTCGTACCGAAGCAAGCAGTGTGGTGAAAACACGGCCGGCTGCGCGGCGACGTGAACAGGACATGAAGAGACGTGCAGTGGATATAATCGAGCACATTCACTGTAATACAAACCCGACGCACCCTGGCTATTGCTCTTCGTGGAATGGAGTCGCGGGACGTGGCGTTTACGGCCTCAGCCCGTTTCTGACCTCAGGCGGCATTCTCCGCGCAAGACGAGCGTATGTGTGGGTGTGTGTAGCGCGCTTTGCCCCCTGCTGCATAAGTGTCGCCACCGGAAAAAGTGAGGGGGCCAGTCAATTTTTAAATAGGTATTTCCCTTTTGTTACCCCTGAATATTTACAAGAAACTTCACCTGTACCACAAAAATTGCCAGATTTAGGTTTATGTTACCTCCCTGGCTGGCTGGATATCTTTTTAACATTTACCGATTTCGCTGAAACATGAAAATAATTTGGACAAGTGTGTGCGGGAGGCAGGAGGAAGGCCCCGCTTAGCCCGATTCCTCCCCCAGGATCCGCCACTGTGGGGGACTGACTTTTTTGCTGGCATTGGACCCAAGCTCTTTTCATACCACATTTTTGGACCTCCCTACGCTTCCCTTTGGGGATTGAGCTTGATTGCGTGCGAGTTGGCAAGGCTAAAGCAGTTAGAAAACGTCAGTTGTTATGCTACCGTAGATCGATTGTTTTGAGGCGGTATATGCGCATACACTCGACATTTATTCATTCATAGAACTTATTATCGTGTATCATTCATCACTTACTCTCCTCAGTTTACAGAATGTGTTTTGCGAACTGCACATCGGTTCTGGCTAGTTTGATTAGAAATCATCCTGTCCCGAGACAAGTCCGCTCAGCGTGCGGCGTCTCGACATTTCGCTATGGAACCCTTACAACAGTCCCCCGGTTCCCTCCCTGAACAGATGTATTCTCCCACGATTCCCTAGTTTCTTATTCTTGTATTTTCGATGTCGCCGTACCACATTCACGCTTAAAGAACGGCGTTCATGAACTGGTCTCGCTTTATTCTCACAAGCATACCGTATACGACGGGAGAAATTTCAACAGGCCCAGCTAGGGTAGCGTCAACTCGATAATCACAGTAGTTCCCACAGGGGAACGGCTCGACCGGCAGGTTCAGTCACGGTCGCTCCGAGACAAATGATTAAAACTGGCAGACTCAGGCAGGGAGGGTTTGACATTGCTCAAAGGTAGGTGACCCAAATCAAACACTAGCAAAAGCAGCTGACGTGCAGAGGTCTGAAATCGCACAACGTGGCGTACAACTCAGAAAATTCAACGTCCCGCAGGTCAGCGAAATACATAAAAACAGCTAGTATAAAATACAAACTACGAACAGATCACCACGACTGACAGTAACTGATATTCTCCGCCGTCAAAAACATATTGCACAAATCAACGAACGACCGACCGTATTACAAAAGGCAACGCTGCCTGCAAGCTCTTAGCACAAAGCCTCGTACATAGAAAAAGGCATTTGTGAACTTTGGACGCTAGAACAATTTGATCATTTCTCTCTCTTCGTGACGCTTCCGAATGCCACCGAAACAACCATCCTGGCACGTCACACCCTAACCCGAACCACCCGGCGCTCCCAGCTCCCATCAGTCGCTACCGCTTCCTACGCGCCTCTACAAAGCTCTGCCTCTCTGGGGCCGTCAGCTCGAGCCGCTTGAACACGGAACTGTCATATCACACGTCTAGTGCTCCCGCTTTGGCTACCAAATCACTGTTCGTTGCTACCGCGACACCGGCGGTGGCGTTCATCAGGAGAAGCCCCCCTTGCGGCCGGCGCTGTGTACGCCGAGTGTGCCGACGGCGCCGGAGGAGCGGCGGCCGCGGCCCGTCGGCCGGCGCGGCACCGTCCCCAGCATGGCCAGCCGGCCCTGGAGCGCTCCCGAGCCGGGCGTGGCCGGCACGCCCAGCTGGCCGCGGCTGATGGAGCCGGCGCGGCGGGCCGCCGACAGCGCCGGCACCGGCGCCCCGTCGGCCGCCAGGATACCCTGCAGCCCCAGCCGCTGCAGCCGCTCCAGCACCGACATCTGCTGGCGCAGCCGACGGCCCAGCTGCCGCCGGCCGGCCCCGCCGCCGGCCGCCTCCGAGTCGGAGGTGTCCGCCTCCGACTCCGACTCCGGCGCCGGCTGCGGCTCCTGGTTCCGGCTGTAGCTGGGGGCGCGGGGGCGTCCTCTGCCGAGATGAATGTCCGCCGCAGCAGCCGAGCACCCAGCTTACCCACGTCCATCAAACCTGCCGCACATCAGCTGGTTCGACATTTCGATATCGGAGCGCGCCATCCGGCGTGGTCCCATGGTGCCCACAGCAGTATTGGAAGCACAGTCACGTGGGATAATAGCGGCGGGGAGTGAATACTAATACACAACCTTCAAGGAGAGTGGCAAACCTGCTCACTTGTGGGAACAGTATATAGCGGCTTCGTCCATCAACTTCCTTCCAACTCGAGCCGGTGTTGTACCCCATATATTTATTTATTTGTGTCTTATCATATCATATAATCATACAAGGAACAAGATAGATCCCAACGACAGCTGAATTCCATTGATGAAACATGCGTCGGGTACCCGGAAATTAGAGTGCTACAAAAATAGCGGCTGTTCTCTACAAACAGTGATTTTCGGCTCCAAATATTGTTTGCCAAAAGAAACTAGAAAAACGGAGAAATATGAAAAAAGGGACCATATACACAAAAAACTGAATAATTACATACTCATAAATTCCTCCAGAAAAAAATGCCGAAATGTATAATCCTACAGCTGTCTAATCGGATAATTTACTATTTACAATTACACACTGTTTTCGATTCAGCAGACAAAAAGAGAGCCAAAGGAAGGCCCAACCGACAATTTAGCACGAGTGCTTGAGCTTGTGGACAAGCAGTTTATAATAGTATAATAATGATTCTTAGCTGTATCAAATACTAACCGTAATGGGTAAGAGAATCGCACCCATTCTCGCGTCACTGTAACTCCTGTGCTCACCCTCTGTGAGGAAGAAGTGCACCCACCCTGTGAGGGGGTGAACTGCACTCACCCTGTGTGGGAGTGAAATGCACCCACCCTGTGGGGGGAGGGGGTGAACTGCACCCACCCTGTATGGGGGTGAACTGCACTCACTCTGTGGGGGGGGTGAACTGCACTCACCCTATGTGGGGGTGAACTGCACTCACCCTGTGTGGGGGTGAACCGCACTCACCCTGTGTGGGGGTGAACCGCACTCACCCTGTGTGGGGGTGAACTGCACCCACCCTGTGTGGGGGTGAACTGCTCCCACCCTGTGTGGGGGTGAACTGCACTCACCCTGTGTGGGGTGAACTGCACTCACCCTGTGTGGGGGTGAACTGCACCCACCCTGTGTGGGGGTGAACTGCACTCACCCTGTGTGGGTGAACTGCGCCCACCCTGTGTGGGGGTGAACTGCACTCACCCTGTGTGGGGGTGAACTGCGCCCACCCTGTGTGGGGGGTGAACTGCACTCACCCTGTGTGGGGGTGAACTGCACTCACCCTGTGTGGGGGTGAACTGCGCCCACCCTGTGTGGGGGTGAACTGCACTCACCCTGTGTGGGGGTGAACTGCACCCACCCTGTGTGGGGGTGAACCGCACTCACCCTGTGTGGGGGTGAACTACGCCCACCCTGTGTGGGGGTGAACTGCACTCACCCTGTGTGGGGGTGAACTGCACTCACCCTGTGTGGGGGTGAACCGCACTCACCCTGTGTGGGGGTGTGCTGCGCCCACCCTGTGTGGGGGTGAACTGCACTCACCCTGTGTGGGGGTAAACTGCACTCACCCTGTGTGGGGGTGAACTGCGCCCACCCTGTGTGGGGGTGAACTGCGCCCACCCTGTGTGGGGGTGAACCGCACTCACCCTGTGTGGGGGTGAACTGCGCCCACCCTGTGTGGGGGTGAACTGCACTCACCCTGTGTGGGGGTGAACCGCACTCACCCTGTGTGGGGGTGAGCTGCGCCCACCCTGTGTGGGGGTGAACTGCACTCACCCTGTGTGGGGGTGAACTGCACTCACCCTGTGTGGGGGTGAACTGCACCCACCCTGTGTGGGGGTGAACTGCACTCACCCTGTGTGGGGGTGAACTGCACTCACCCTGTGTGGGGGTGAACTGCGCCCACCCTGTGTGGGGGTGAACTGCACTCACCCTGTGTGGGGGTGAACTGCACCCACCCTGTGTGGGGGTGAACTGCACCCACCCTGTGTGGGGGTGAACTGCTCCCACCCTGTGTGGGGGTGAACTGCACCCACCCTGTGTGGGGGTGAACCGCACTCACCCTGTATGAGCGCCGGCTGCTGGGCCTCGGGCGCCGGGCTGCCGGCGCGGCTGTCCGCCGGGCTGTTGGCAGGGGTGGATGTGGGACTGACGGCCGGAGAGCCGCACAGCGACGGCGTCACGCCCCGCTCGTGCAGCGCGCGCGCCAGACCCAGGTGTGTGCTGAAGGTGTAGGTGGAGGTGCTGGCCCGCCGCGGTGCCGACACCGGCGTGGAGGTGGCGCCACCGCCGCTGGACACGCTCAGCGGCAGGGTCGACATCTGACCGCCTTGTAAACTGCACCGACACAGAGGGAGCAAGTGAGGCACACGGCTGAGCTACCGGACTACCAACTGTTATCGATCCGACTGGGCAAGCAAAACAGGCCCACACAGACGAGGCAAACTTCACACTCAGATAAATTCGCCACTAAGCGGAGCCGGCCTTACTAAGCCACCAGCACACAATCTGATCTCGATCGAGCATTAACGAGCCGACAGTATTTCACCGCCCTACGAGCTATAACAGATGGATGAAGTCTCGGACGTGAGGCTGCCACCCCCGCGGCCCTCCTACCTGCTGGTCGGCATGGCGGCGTCGTCCGGGTGCAGGACCGTGCTGTTGGTGAGTGTGAACACGCTGCCGGAGCCGTGCAGCGGTTTGTAGGACATGGCCGGCAGCTGCGGCGGTGGCGGAGGCGGCTCCTCGGCTCCGCTCCAGTCGGAGGTGTCCGAGTCCGGCTGCAGAGGCCGCTCGCCCCGGCTGCTGACGCCCGGCCGCGGGTCCAGCAGGCCGCCCAGGTGCGGCGTGGCCAGCCGCGACCAGTGGTGCAGCGTCAGCGAGCCCTCCAGCGGCTTCACGATCTGTGCACAGACGCGGAGGTACTGGAGGTGGCACTGGCGCGGACACTGCTGATGGCTACCAACTTCTAGTTGACTCGGGTCTGTCTACACAGATGATACAGCGTAACTAACCTTCTTAGTGGAGCTGCAGGCCAAAACAGTCATTTCTTGTTGGACTATATATATTTTACTTTCCTAGTTTCTTCAATTAAGGACTACACTAAAAATTTAAGATTAATCTGAGCACATATTGCGCAGTAGCAGATGAACTTAAGAGGCCTGCTTTGGCCAATTTTGAAACAAGAAGGAACAGAAAAACCCTTCACGGAAAAGCCACGCGTTTCCCCAATCTCTCTCCGCCGTCTGAAAATGCCGCAACTAAACCCATCACAACGGCCCGGCCCGTACCTGTAGTTTCTCCGGCAGCCGCCAGCCGGCGCCACCGCTGCTGTTGAGGGAGCCCCGGCTGGAGCCCAGCGACATGATGCTCTCAGGGGTGCGCATGCCGTCACTGCCCAGCTTGCTGAGGTCGCTCGGCGCCAGCCTCTGCAGCGCGGCGCGCAGGTCCGGCGATCCGGGAACACCGGGGATGCCGCGCGGCAGGCCCCTGCATACAGCAGAGGGGGTTCATGTCAAGCGTGAGGTCGGCACAATGAAAGAGACAGAAGGGGACACGCCATGTCTGAGGTTAGGATCCGGCAGAGAACAGAGGGGTATGTGTCACACCTCAAGACAAAGCCCTGTAAAGAGAAGATAAGATAAGCATGTCATCCCAGGTGCTATGAGCTGGTAGACCGGGTGACCCTGCCACACACCCCGCCACACAAAAGTCGGAGTGAGGACCCCGGCGGAGAACAAAGTGCGTTACGGTAGCAGTACTAGTAGTCTGTCCTGTGAGGGACATTACAAAACACCTAGATACCAGCCACCATCCCAGAGAACTTCGACACTTTGTGGAGCGCCGGCCGACTGTGGTCATCAAATTGATCCTCTCACATATCGGTGTCGACACCACCCAACGCCAGCCCTAAACTCCGAGCATTAGGCATAAGACGAATTGTTCTATCCAGAGGATGGGAGGCGGGGAGGGGAGCAAAAGGTACTTGTCTTCACGCTCCAGTTAAAAATATGACCTTTCAGAATTTAGGGTGTTCACCCTCCTGTCTGCCCTCTTTAAGTCCCTCTTCTAGATACGCCCCCGACTTGAGTCTGCTGGCCATCTCCTCACTCACGGGTACTCCATATCGCTGGTGTCGTCCATCTCTATGGAGCACTCGGAGTCGCTGATCTGGCTGGCGTTGTCCTGCATCCAGGCGCCCGAGTCGCCGCCGCCGCCGGCGGGGGCGTCAGTGCTGCCGCCTGGCCACGGACGACTGCTCATCCGCACACCGCCTGCCGACCATCAGCCAGCTCTTGTGTCAAACACACCCCTCAGTCGGTAAAGGTCGCGTTACGTAACAACGGACAAGTTGCGGTAAACAAGGACATAACCCCACACCTCATTACACGATTACAAAATACTCAGTCACTTCCGGCGGCAAAATGTTACATAACCTCACATCGGTACCACAAAAACGTTTACACTGGAGAGCGGCACGTACGCATCTTCTAGCCTACCCATCCCACCGGAAACGACCCATAATCCGGCGTGCTCGGAGCCTGACTGACCTGCCGGCACGGCGGAGGAGACAGCTGAGCAGGTGGCGAGGCTGGCGCTGACAGCAGCGCCGCCCAGCGGCAGCGAGGTGGGCCTCAGGCCGGGGTAGCTGCCCGGGCCGGCGGCTGCTGCGGCGGTGAGTGTGGCGGCGGCGGTGGGAGGTCCCCGCGCTGGGCGGCGCGGACCGTGTCGAAGGCGGAGCGGTAGCCGCCGCAGCTGCTCACCATGCTGGGCGCCGCGCTGACGGGGGGAGGGAGGTGTTAGGGCAGCGTGAAGCATGCACTTGGTTTCCATGGCCAAAATTTGATCCGGATCGGACATCCGATCAGGATACATCGTTGAGTCATGGAGCTCACGAAGTGCTATTTCACCAGCACTTAAGCACAGAGCGTACTGGGAAAATAGCACTTGATGGAATCGATCGGCGGTCAGATCCGGATCGCATGTGGGCCACTGAACCAAGGTCAGTGTCAGATTGGCGCATACTAGTATTATCTGAGGTCGAAGCTCGTTAAAATAAATTAAAATTAGGAAAAAATAGTAACACCTCTTGGTCTTTTAATAATTCCGCAATGCGATGCGATTTGGGTCCGAGATAAGAGAGATACATGAGTACCAACCCACATCTGAGCCCCTTCAATAATAACAGGGGAAACCGATAAAATAGGGACCCTAGCTTCATTTAGGATAGCATTTCATACAAATAGTATTATCTTTTGGCATGGCTCGCGACGCACCAATCAAACCAGCCTTTGACAAACAGAAGTTAAGATACGGCATGACGGGGCGGGTCTCAAGGTGACTTCCAATTGGTATTCCAACCACACTTTCCACTAAGGACACAACCCTTCAGCGTGGTCGCTCTCGGAGCCCGCACTATCTGAGGCCCGGCTATCAGCGCTTTTGAACAATCACTCGACATCCCATCCCCAACACAACCTAGCGAGCAAACCACTCCAGAACTCAAACAACAGAGCCCCTGATAGGACAAACACGTCGAGATGAAGTTCAATCACACGACGCTTAAAATCCTGAGTACCTCGGAAACCCACCCTCTCAGTTGTGAAATTCCATACTATTGTAATAAGGATTATTAACATCCATAAACATTAAGAAAACCGAATTATTTCTCGCATTGTTCATCACCTATTTCAACAACCGGGAACTTTACTCAAAAAGGGGCGTCGAAAAGAATGTACAACGAGTCGACGTGTATACCAAACTTAATGGGACAGGAATAGAACGCCAGAGCCGGTGGACAGCAAAGTTCTACTAACATCGACCTCGATAGACAGAGGCTGATAACTATAATCAAGAGGATTAAAAAAGGTCAAAGGGTGTAGCAAATAGGTTCCCGCGAAAGGACGAAAACATCAGCGACCAGTTTGAAGTTCCAGGCAGAGCATGATGTCCACGCGTGGGCGCTCAGGCCGCAGTGTTAAGAAGCGGCACCATGAGTCAGGGGGTACTGTACGACGGTGAAGTGGATGCTAACACTCCTGGTGCCGCTGTCGGGAAAGGGCGGGATGCGGCTGGGTCAGGGTGCAACGGACAGCGCGGCGGCTCACAGCGCAGCAAAGAAGTCCGGGAGAAGCTGGTTAATGGGGGAGAGGAGCTGCGGCTCAGGGGGGGCAGCAGAGAAGTCCAGGCCAGGGCGGTTAATGGGGGAGGGAGCGGCGGCTCAGGGGGCAGCAGAGAAGTCCAGGCCAGGGCGGTTAATGGGGGGAGGAGCTGCGGCTCAGGGGGGCAGCAGAGAAGTCCAGGCCGGAGAATGGGGGAGAGGAACAGCGGCTCAGGGGGGGCAGCAAAGAAGTCCGGTTAATGGGAGAGAGGAGCAGGCCACTACAGCAGACGGTTCGAAGCGGGGAGGTTGCGTACCTGCGCTGCAGAGCCGGGAAGGGCGTGATGCCGACGGCGGGGCTGAGTCCGGAGTCGTTGGAGCCCATGGAGGAGAGGGAGAGCTCCAGCTCGGAGGCCAGCGAGTCCGGCTGTCCCATCAGACCGCCCAGGTAGCTGCTGCGGTTAGAGGCGCTCTGCGCAGAGGAGCAGCGCGGTGACTGACCTGCTCACTAAAGCTGTGTTCTTCAAAACACACGTACCTACACTTCAATGTAACACAGAGCTTAATAATAAACGCTATTGGAATTCAGTAAATGCCTGCTCTCATGATTGTTGTGACTCAAAACGTAGCCAGCATATGTCTAGACTGTTATTTTTAATAAATACATTGTTTACCACCATCTATTTTTAATGAGGTTTAACTATGTATGTAATAATACAATTTAAGTATGTATAAAATTAGCCCACCCACATTATAAGTCAGCACAGATAGACCAGCCATACACCAAACTGCCCCTTTTATCCTTCTTGACGACAACTGACAACTCACTCGTTTCTGGGTCGTCTAACCCCAGTTTCTCTAGATGAGCTGCTGGGCCTTTCACCCGTTTCTCTCTGTGAGCTGATAGGCGTCTCACCCGTTCCCCTCAGTGAGCTGTTGGGAGTCTCACCTGTTTCTCTCTGCGCCGTATGAGCTGCTGGGCGTCGTGGTACATGGCTTGCAGCTGGGCATACTTGTCCTTGAGATCGGCCAGCTCCAGTGCCAGCTCCGACTGAGCTTCCTTGCTGGCCGCCATGAAGCTCTGAAGCTCCTCGTTTTCCTGCGCTAGACGCTTCGCTCGCGACTGGCTGTCCACCAGCTGAGGAACAGCAGGGGGTCAGAACACATGCAGCTCCCGGCATTGTTCGACTGAATCGGTAAGAGAGCACACCTATGGGGCTAAGCCGGTCTCACACTTCCAACACCCACGCCAAAATACACCATAGTGGCAGCCAGCCGGTTTGACAAATTGGGAGCTGAAAGGCTAGGCTGATAGACCGGAAGTGGCGAAAAATACCCGTTATCACACTGAAGAGGAGAATACCGTGTTTTGCTCTTCGCTCAGAACCTCGGGTCTGTCAATGGATCAACCCGCGAAACCGGTAGTGGGGCGGCCGGGATGCCTACTGAAGTGTTGCCGCCGCGCAGTAAACCGCCTAAGTACGCGCAGAATCCAGTTCACGTCTTTTAACAGCATATAACATAATCATACAAACGCCACGTTTGAGCGTTAAACCGCAACGCACATTTCAAGTAGGACCATGTTCTGTACTTGATCGAATAAATGCAAAGTTTAACCAGCCATGTCGCCCTCCTTGGGAGACGTCTAGTGTACGGTCATAAGCCCAGCTTCTCTACAGGAGCCCTTCTACAGCCCGCGGCCACCCAGCTGACCTGGGCGAGCAGTCCAGTGACCTCCTCCTGGTTCTTCATGTGCTCATCTACCCGGGCGGCAAGCTCGTCCGAGAGAGAGCGAATCGTCTGGTTCGCATCAGCTGCCGCACACAGTTGTACGTGTCAGTCACTCAGCTCGCTTCCGGGTCAACACACGCCAGCACTGATGGAAATTCTACAGAGAACCCTAGCTGTCCCTATCGTCCACTTTGCTTGTCCCCCCAGTTGTTTATCGCAAGTCAGACAATACAGAATTAAAACAGGGAGTCCGCCTCTCTCTCTCTCTCTCTCTCTCTCTCTCTCTCTCTCTCTCTCTCTCGCTCTCTCGCTCTCTCGCTCTCTCGCTCTCTCGCTCTCTCGCTCTCTCGCTCTCTCTCTCGCTCTCTCGCTCTCTCGCTCTCTCGCTCTCTCGCTCTCTCGCTCTCTCGCTCTCTCGCTCTCTCGCTCTCTCGCTCTCTCGCTCTCTCGCTCTCGCTCTCTCGCTCTCTCGCTCTCTCGCTCTCTCGCTCTCTCGCTCTCTCGCTCTCTCGCTCTCTCTCTCGCTCTCTCGCTCTCTCGCTCTCTCGCTCTCTCGCTCTCTCGCTCTCTCGCTCTCTCGCTCTCTCGCTCTCTCGCTCTCTCGCTCTCTCGCTCTCTCGCTCTCTCTCTCTCTCTCTCTCTCTCTCTCTCTCTCTCTCTCTCTCTCTCTCTCTCTCTCTCTCTCTCTCTCTCTCTCTCTCTCTCTCTCTCTCTCTCTCTCTCTCTCTCTCTCTCTCTCTCTCTCTCTCTCTCTCTCTCTCTCTCTCTCTCTCTCTCTCTCTCTCTCTCTCTCTCTCTCTCTCTCTCTCTCTCTCTCTCTCTCTCTCTCTCTCTCTCTCTCTCTCTCTCTCTCTCTCTCTCTCTCTCTCTCTCTCTCTCTCTCTCTCTCTCTCTCTCTCTCTCTCTCTCTCTCTCTCTCTCTCTCTCTCTCTCTCTCCGTTACCCGCCCTATTACGCATCTGGTGACCCGAACCACTCCCGTACTTTTCCACCTTCATGTTCAGTAAGTACCATCGTTGACGCAGTCATGTCATCGATGACCGACCACGGCCAACGGCGGAGTGAGGCACACTCCCCCCATCCCCTCCGCTCCATCCCTGCTCTATGCAAGGCCAATGCTAAGATCAGAAGTTCACCTCGGCGGGAGGGCGCTATCATCCGCCCCCGATAGATAGTCGCACGATAAGGACACCTTGCTCTGACACCATCCCGGTATCTCGAACGCTAAGCCGTGTCTCTTCTTCAATACATCAGCCACTTAACCAGGCATCATGCTCCCGAATGCCTCGATTGCTTTTGGACAAATGTGGAGGGTCAAAAGGTCGGGTTTTTTAATGACCAGCTCTCATCGATGGAATCTTAGAATCAAGAGTTAGCAAGAGCCTACATAAGCAGAAATATTCCCACAATAACACTTCTCATAAAATACGGTAAATTTCAATTGATTTTCCGAACGGCATTCCATCTCCCAGCACACCGGGACAACGCCGCAGCAGCAGGTCCTCACTGAGTTCGAAGACGACGTTGTCGACGAGGTCCTTCTCGCGGCCCTCGGCCGTCTCCGTGCTCTCCTTCAGCTGCAGCAGCTCGCCACGCAGCTCCGAGTTCTCCTTCTCCAGCGCCGTCGTCTTCGTCTGCAGCAGCTCCACCCCCAGGTGCCGCATCCCGGACGGCGTCCCTGCGCATCGCCGCCGATGGTCACGCCAAACCGAGACGCTGCACCTCGCGGGCAGTCCCGCGGGAAGGAAGGGGACAGTCTACTGAAGTCGAGGTGCCAAATCTCGAGTGGTGTCCCAGCGAGAAAGAGGGAATAGTCTAGAGAAGTCAAGGGGCCGCATCCTAAAGGGTGCCTCTGGGGGAAGATGGGGTAGCTGAGAGAATTCAGGGTGCCCATCCCATACGAGGTCCCTGGGCACAGTAGTCAGTTCATATCAAGATGCCACATCACACGAGACGCCCCTCACACACAATTTGGACAGCCTTGCCAAGGTATCGGATCATCAGCGAATCTTGGCGACATCAGCGGGCAGGCAGGTATAGAAGTGAACATACCAATGTTTAGATTGTATTACTATAAAGTAGAAAAAGAGTTCGTATCAAACGCATATTTCTCAAGCCGAAAGCTTGCTGTTCAAACCATTCTCAATTGCTGCACTTGTATATGAGGACCGCTCGCCTTACACCAGGTACAGAGAAGTATGTATGCCAACAACGGCCTGGTTCCACAGGTCGCGTATGTACTGAGGCGATGACGACACTAGAAAATGGCGAAGGACGAGACGTCACAGCAACGCTACGCAACACAACTGGTTCTGGAAACTCCGTACCGCCGGAGGCTATGGAACAAGAAAAGCGAAACGGCGTTTTTTGTGTTCCTTTCTTTCACCGGCTCGAGTTACGCTGTCATAAAACAGTTTTCGAGTGAATGGTTTCAATCACAGCGGCTCGCTAAGCCGATCTGTACCCGGACGGAGCAGTAGCGGAGAGTTCCATCACCAGGATCAGCTGTTAATCGTCCGAAAAAATGAGATAAAATACCGTGACGCAATCCCTCGTCGCGGAGAGTAGCACACAATTTCTAATGGTATTCGAAACCATGACTGGTACTAGTATTGGAGAATGTCATGATCATGTATTTTGAATTTGCCCTATTCAAAGTCTATCATATAAGCAGTGTTCTAGTCCTGCAGTTACGGTGCCGAACCGTCCAGGGTATGAGACTCGCTATCCCGTCACTATCATAACCACTGGGGCTTTGGGATTTCCTAGTGATTATAATTGTGATGGTTATGATTAGTGGGAACGATAGATCTCCGAGCGGGGAGCAGGCCACTGTGGGCCTCTCAAACTGGTGCTCTAGGGCGCTTCAGCAGCTAGGCCCACATAGTGCACTAACAGTTCAATTTAACTAACCACTAAACAAATTAATTTTGGTCCTGGGTGTCACCCTACAAAGCAGATGCTAGAAATGGTTACCTGCTTAGACGTATCTAGTTGATAGATACGCCTAAGTCAAGTAGCTCAAATAGCTCTACCATTCCAAATAGCTTAATGCGGGAGGACAATAATGATGCTTACGCGATAGACTACAAGCACGAGGTTCTCAGAAATAGAGAGACGAATGAAGAACACGCGTTCCATGAGCCACACGACAACAGAGCATAGTGGCCAGGACCGACCTGTTTCCGAGCCCGACTCGTCGAAGTCATTGCTGTAGATGTGTAGCAGCTCAGTCTTCAACTGAAGGTCGTGCCGAAGCTGGGTGATGGTGTCGTTGGCGACCTGGACCTCTCCCTCCAGCTGCGTCAGACGCTCCTCTACCTGCGAGTCAGATCAGGACGGGTCAGGTCAGGTCACTTACACCTGCAGAAAGCGCTCTTTTACTTGCATGTCGCACCAGATCATGCCAAGCCTCCTCACGGTTCTCTGGTACAAGCGGAGCAGAGGGGGCCAGTCAGGTAAACAAGTTTATAATTTTCACCCTTTTCTGACCTTTTTAGAATAAGGTTTGAAAAATAACAAGGCTAGGATCAAACGACGGGTACAAGCTTAGTGGGGTTTCTGGATTGCTGATCAGGGGAGGGGGGCATGCTCGGGGGACGCTATCCCGACTTAAGGGTGCGCCACCTTTGGACGGCAAAACCTATCAGGTGGGCGTCGAATCCCATCGTGGGGGCGCCGATACTCGAACGCATTCTGAGGGGAGGGGGCGCCACCGCCTTTTCAGGGGTCCCCGTAACCATTTCAGGGGACGCCGAGGGTCGATAGGGTGGGAGGGAGGAGTGCCTCCCTTGATCCTCCTATGGGCAACAGGAAAAAAACGCGGGCATCAAAGAGAGCGCATTAGTACAGATTGCAATCTGAAAAAAAACAGATGACAGTGCTGTAATTCACAGGGAATCGTTGGCTGGGCGCCAAAGCTGGATCTTGTACGAAATAAGGCACCATGAGCGACTGGTAGCAAACATACCACTCACTGACGCGGCTCTCCGTTTCACGTCTGTAATCAGCGTGTTAAACACCCTACTTGAAAAACAATTCCCCTCCATTTCCACTCTTTCCAACGAAACCTGCCTGCTCTCAACCCTGCGGACTGCCCGCGTCCGCTGGGTGCGGTACAGGCTCCCTCGGCAGCTCCAGAAGCACCCCATTGTCCCCAGAACCAACTTCCGCTCACGGCCGCCGCCTATCCAGCCTCGGTTACTCCGGTTTCCGGTTCCGCTGAGACGGCAAATCACAGCCGCGGCGCGGCGGTGGGGAAACCTAGGGCCGTCGGAACCGCCCGCAGCACAGAGCCGGTTACCACGCCCGCTAGGCTGGTGTAGTAACCGAGCCGGACTGACAAAAAGGCGGTGTGATCGGCACCTGGAAGGCCGCGAGTCAGGTCGGCCTCCGTGACTCATGTAACGCCGACGACAAACCGTGACAAGGCCACGGAAAACCGCCATCGAATGATCGCGAGCGACGCTGCCCGTGTCGCTTCAATGGATCATAAAAAAGGGAGTAGCTCAGTGGAGCCTGAACAGACTGATGGCACCACCGTACTCTCCGGTGTTTTCTCAGATAACAGTGCGTGGGAATGGAGGGTAATACGAGCAATTAGATAAAGCCACACGCCAAGATCGTAGTGAGATGACCAAAACATTTTATCTTTGAATGGACTTCTTTCAGTGACTATTACGGTCCGTGATCACGGCTTATAACTCCATCAAGGCTTGGCTTATTACGTGAATACATCTACATCAGAAGTATCTATCAATCTATCCAAACTATCTCCCCGATCACAAGGGAGGGTCCGGTGCCGATACTTATTGCCGACAAAAACTAATTAGAACAACTAGTAATTAGCCCACATTTCTCAGCCTCATAAACACCTTATATCACACGACAATAAAGCCAAACCAATCCACACTCCATCAGGGTACGTTATCCCTTGCATAGTTTATCCACCCGCACCCAAGAGCCCGGTCCAGCCCCTCACGTTAGCACATAAGAGCAGTCATATCCATTACCTACTCAGAAACCGGCCGGTCATGCATGCATGTAAAACAGGGGTCATGCACTGGCGCGCAGCCTCGCGTGATGCATGATTAATGCATGAGCAGCTGCACGCGCCCATGCCTGTGGTTACCTCGGCTCAGCTTACAGCCGCACTGGGCTTCAGCATGGCGGCAACGCGAGCGAACGTCTTGGACCACTCCTCTTCCGCTTCAGCACCGGACACTTGTACACTGATATCACACTCAGAGCCGGGACGCGACAGACGAAACAGGGCCCGTCACGCCAGGTGAACACTGTTCCCGTCCAAACACTCACAGCTCACTGTTGGCGCTGTCGCCCCGGGCGACTGGAGACGACAGGTGGCAAACAGCAGCAAGGGAGCGGCACCACCGGCCGCTCTGGTGTGTAAATACAGGGACTACCCGTCACATACCCGTCCGAATTCAGCATACCCGGCCCCGCCCTCAACCAGCGCCACACGAAAGACATCATAGCCCAGGCGATGCATGCCACTAAAATGCGTTAGAAGTGTACTCTTATTGTTCCAACGTTATCCTGGTGACATTTCCTCGCCAGGACTTCAGACGACGTAGTGAGAACTCCATCCGTAGGATAAACTCTGAGACGAGTTCTGATTAGTCTGATACACAGTCAGATTCTACTTTCTACTATGCACGGACTCCAGATCTGCCCTCCGCCAGCTCCAGGTGTGCCCTACGCCAGCTCCACATCTGCCCATCGCCAGTCCCAGATTTGCTACATACCAACTCCAGATATGCCCTGCACCAGTCCCAGGTCTGTGATGTACCAGCCGGCGGTAGCCCTCTCACCTGTTTGTTTCTCTCCAGCAGCTGCTGTCCGATCTTGGCGGCCAGCTCCAGGTCCTTCTCTTTCTCCTCCAGAAGCTGGGTGACGGCGTCAATGTCATTGTACGCCTTCGTCATTTGACTCACACGGTGGCCGCATAGAACTGAAACGCACAGAGGGGCGAATCGTTAGTCATGTCGCCAAACGTTGGAGTGAGGGCCGACAATGGCATCCCTGGAGTTGGCGATTTGAAGGAGAGGACACGCCCTGCGCATCAGCATCTGGAGCGGGTGCTGTAGTCATCAGGTAATGCTGTCCAAAGCACGTGAAAGAGCACGGAAGGAGGATATAAAACAAGTAATCAAACAAAGTCCAGGCGTGAACAGTAATTCACTCCACACATACAATATCATCAAAATAGTGGGAACGAGTTAGGGAGGCATATTCCCGGACAATCATTTTCCTGTATGGACCCCTTCAGGACACGGAGCACAGAAATATGTAGGAATTTGAAGAAGTTTTAAGGATTGCACACGGTCAAAATGACAATAAATCATACAAAATGAGATGGTCAGGAGCACCCAAAGTAATTCAACATCGTCTTATTGTGCTTGGAGAGTGCATATTAAATTGGTTCGTCTATGAGTATCAACAGTTACGTTAACCTGCATCGCATCTAAAGAATGTCAAGCCTTTGAAGACAGCTTTGTCGAAACTAAGATGATATGAAGATGACGGTAGTGTTTATATACATCTCTTTATAGCATACGCTAAACGGCGTTGTCAGGGGCAAAATCCCCGAAAATAAAGGCACTTTTTCTCCGAACAGCACCAACGAACTCACGCTTGCAAAACTTGCCTCGGTTCTTTCTTATCAGCGAATCAAAGGAACGACAATCCCACAAAACATTCGGCTCGTTACGTAGAACTTGTTTGACATTGAAACCAGTCAGGTGGGTCCGAAACAGGTCATTTACCGACGCGAACCGTTATTTGCCGGTCACAAGAAAATGCCCCAAAGGACATCAATTCCACATATGGGCCCGATTGCTGTGTCAAACTTTGGATGCAGTTTCCATCGAAGGCACATAGAATCAAGTGTGCCCATTAACAGATGTTCGGAACCAAAAAAAGCACGCGGAAAAACGCGAGTGGTGATCAGAAAGCATTTAATTATCTTCCTGTTTTCCGCAGAGTTCGCAAACCGTCTGAAGAAACAGAGCTGTTCTTCCTTTTTGCGCTTTGAGACAGAATCGAAATCCATTATTGAAGTGTTTGAACTGAATATCACGAATCTGAGCTACAATGAATGACGGCCAATGGTGACATGAAGACTTTGTTCCACATGATGCAATTTGTGAGACAGGTTGATGTCAAGAACCAACTATCGTTCCTGATAAGCGCACGCGGTTATGTTGACTCAACATTCAGCTTTTAAGTAGCATTCTTGGGCGATTACGTGCGCCTCACACAGGAAGCCTGCCATGACTATTTTTATACAGACAACAGTGCAAATGAAATGGAAAAATACATTTTCCAAAAACGAACGCTGCGTAGTCACTGTTCTACTCATCGTGGGGTAATTCAGTACGTACCAAAATAGCCATCACAACTGAGACATCCACTCCCCTTCCTAGATAATTCGGCATTAACGTCGCAGTATTTTTCGTAAGCGGTGTCACCCAAAGGTCCAAAAATGGCGTCTTATGCATGTTGAGTGCCGCCACTCTGCGATGGTCCTGGACGATCCGAACAGAATAGCAGGTGCCACGTAGGGTTTCTCCCCCCCCCAGAGAGCGGAACGGATCTAATCGACGGTCCAAAGGAAAGATGCAGGATAGGATATCCCCCGTAGAGAGCGGAACGGATCTAAAGCGCGGTCCGAAAAGAAGGGGAGGCGGCAGGTAGTATATCCCCCGTACAGAGCGGAGCGAATCTAATGGGCGATTTTAGGTGGTTTGGGGAGGTAAAAAACGGTACAAATCATGTGACATTTTTTTAAAGAAAAGGTGATAGCTTGGGAAAAATTCACGATTAAACCTTGCCCCCTGAGTTCACGACTGCTCCCAGTATTCTCATCTTGCGGTTACGCGGCCTCTGAACCAATCGCATAGAAGCGCCATTAACTTGACCCACGTAATTACGATATCTGCTCGAAGCATCACGCAAGGGGCCACATCCGCTCACGACCTAGCTTGCCCTCCAGCATTCCCGAGGTGTGATGGCGAAACAGGTCGCTCGAAACCGCGACCAAACCTCCGACCGTGCTGTCTACACCAGGTCAGAGTCCACGCGTGTTGAATTCAACCGTATTGTCACGGTACAAAATCAGGCTCAGTGGTAAACACGGAGCGGGCAGGTTTCACACTCACGGGGCCAGATCAACACGGCGATAGTGATTCCAAGGCAGCTGTTCACTGTTAATGAGAGAAGAGAAGTCTTTACCATCGCCTATTTGATGGTAAAGACCGGATACTGGAATTTGCTGCGGTTTCTCCCAACTTTTTTCTTTATGTTTTAGGGAAAAACGTACCAAAATATAAAAAGGAAAAATGCAGTGACGGATCCAAGAACTCATTGTGGGGGGGGGGACAGGGGCTCGCACCTTCCTGGCCATTTCCCTTTTATCAGCCTCTGGCTTTATATGTACTATAGGCACTCAAGACATTTCGCAGGTGGGGGGCTTAAGCCCACCAGCCCCTTGTATCGACCACTGAAAAATTATTTCAGTGCCGCTGTGCTATCCTCAGTGGCGCTGTGCCGACCTCAGTGCCACTGTGTCATCCTCAGTGCCCCTGTGTCATCCTCAGTGCCGCTGTGCCGTCCTCAGTGCCACAGTAACGTCCACAGTGTCTCCGTGCAACCCTCTGGTGCCCCAGTGGCGTGTGTCGTCACTCTCGCAGGGTCACGCGCTGTGACGTGGCCCAGGCGCGGGGCGTGGTCCCTCCAGCTCAGCCGATCAATGGTAGAGCTCCCGAGCCGAGAGGCTCCTCGCCGCTCGGCTCCGGCGGGCGCGGCCAGCCGGAAACTGACCGGCACCGGCAGGCCAACGCTGCTTCTTAAACTGAACAGCTCCGAGCTACTGAATCAAATCATCACCATTAGGGTTTCAGGGCACAATGATTACTACGGTCATATGGCGCCCACTGAGTCGGATCCTCTTGTAATAAATCATGAATGGCTGATGGGATTACGCCGACGCTCTGCAGCAATTTGCCGCGGAAGCGAGCATACAATCAACCAATCGCACTCATTCTGATCAATTGCTCACACGATACAAACGGACGGCATGAAACGGCCGAAATCAGCCGATCTATTTTCGATAAGCCGGGTGATTCACGTCGTGTCACCATCACCAGCGGCCGCCCTCGGCGGTCCACCACCGCGCCTCCTGACGCCGGCACCACGGCAAGGCCGTGGCCACAGCGGCACGTTCACACGCTCGGCACCAATACCGGCAGCCGGGCGGACTCTCGGCAGGGCCGGAGCCAGAGGCGACTATTACCTGCCGCCCAGTATAAACACGTCGACAGTGTCCGGCAGGAGCCAGCTCCGTAACTCAATTAATAACACTTTCACGCCGATGTGGAAACCAAACACGGCATTGTCGGGCGGGAGAAACCCGGCTTTTAGGCTTTCAGAACTATGTCGTTCACACCTACAGAACATGGAAATGACAGAAGCTTCGGCAGTAGCCGTCCGGAGAGACAGCGTGGACCACCAGCCCAGACGAGACAGCGTGAACCGCCAGGTCAGACGAGACAGCGTGGCTCAGACGAGACAGAGTGGACCACCAGCTCAGAGAGACAGCGTGGGCCACCAGCCCAGACGAGACAGCGTGGACCGCCAGCCCAGACGAGACAGTGTGGGCCACCAGCCCAGACGAGACAGCGTGAACCACCAGCCCAGACGAGACAGCGTGAGCCACCAGCCCAGACGAGACAGCGTGGCCCACCAGCCCAGACGAGACAGCGTGGCCCACCAGCTCAGACGAGACAGCGTGGACCACCAGGTCAGACGAGACAGTGTGGACCGCCAGCTCAGACGAGACAGCGTGGACCGCCAGGTCAGACGAGACAGCGTGGACCGCCAGCTCAGACGAGACAGCGTGGCCCACCAGCCCAGACGAGACAGCGTGGACCGCCAGCTCAGACGAGACAGCGTGGACCGCCAGCTCAGACGAGACAGCGTGGACCGCCAGGTCAGACGAGACAGCGTGGACCGCCAGCTCAGACGAGACAGCGTGGGCCGCCAGGTCAGACGAGACAGCGTGGACCGCCAGGTCAGACGAGACAGCGTGAACCATCAGCTCAGAAGACAGCGTGGACCGCCAGCTCAGACGAGACAGCGTGGACTGCCAGCTCAGACGAGACAGCGTGGACCGCCAGGTCAGACGAGACAGCGTGGCTCAGACGAGACAGAGTGGACCACCAGCTCAGACGAGACAGCGTGGCTCAGACGAGACTGAGTGGACCACCAGCCCAGACGAGACAGCGTAGACCGCCAGCTCAGACGAGACAGCGTGGACCACCAGCTCAGACGAGACAGCGTGGGCCAACAGCTCAGAAGACAGCGTGGACCACCAGCTCAGACGAGACAGCGTGAACCACCAGCTCAGACGAGACAGCGTAAACCACCAGCTCAGACGAGACAGCGTAAACCACCAGCTCAGATGAGACAGCGTGGACCACCAGCTCAGACGAGACAGCGTGAACCACCAGCTCAGACGAGACAGCGTGGACCACCAGCTCAGATGAGACAGCGTGGACCACCAGCTCAGACGAGACGGCGTGAACCACCAGCTCAGACGAGACAGCGTGAACCACCAGCTCAGACGAGACAGCGTGAACCACCAGCTCAGGCGAGACAGCGTGGACCACCAGCTCAGACGGGACAGCGTGAACCACCAGCTCAGACGAGACGGCGTGGACCACCCGCTCAGACGAGACAGCGTGAACCACCAGCTCAGACGAGACGGCGTGGACCACCAGCTCAGACGAGACAGCGTGAACCACCAGCTCAGACGAGACAGCGTGAACCACCAGCTCAGACGAGACAGCGTGAACCACCAGCTCAGACGAGACAGCGTGAACCACCAGCTCACACGAGACAGCGTGAACCACCAGCTCAGACGAGACAGCGTGAACCACCAGCTCAGAGACGGCGTGGACCACCAGCTCAGACGAGACAGCGTGAACCACCAGCTCAGACGGGACAGCGTGAACCACCAGCTCAGACGAGACAGCGTGAACCACCAGCTCACACAAGACGGCGTGGACCACCAGCTCAGACGAGACGGCGTGAACCACCGGCTCAGACGAGACGGCGGTCGGCGCCAGCATTAGCGCAGGCGGCGTCCGCCAATACTGGGTCGATGGACCAGATGGGTCAGCGCGCCATCAGTCCAGCTCCCATATCGATCACATTGACAACAGACCGAGTGCGGCCGGGCTGGGCGCTGATTGAGCCGGGTTATCACGAGCTCACAGTCCGCCCAGCCTGCCGCCGGAGCCGACGGCACCGTCCGCGCCTCGTGCCGCCACCGGCGCGGCGGCGAGGGCCGCGTGAGGACAAATACCCTCGCCGCAGGGTGTTTGCGGGCTTGGAAGATCAGCCGTCGCCTTGCAGGAGTGCTCCGTTGTTTAGGGCGCACGCCATATCCTGGTTTGACCCTGAGCCGCTAGAGATCCGGGATTGGATGGGGGGAGATTAGTTGGATCGAACATGAACCCGCTGGACCAGGCAAGGATCAGCTAGATGGGGATGTGGTGGATCGATTGGATGGGGATGGGGTGGATCGACTGGATGGGGGTGGATCGGCTGGATGGGGGGGGGGTGGATCGGCCGGATGGGGGGGTGGATCGGATGGATAGGGGGAGGGGTGGATCGACTGGATCGGCTGGTTGGCAGGGTGGATGCCGGCGGTGGCGGTGCGACCTTGTCCGGTTCACAGGCGGCGGCAGCGCCACAGCACCTGCCGTCGCAGCTGAGGTGTGCGCTCGGTGAAAGGCAGGCTAATGGCGGCGGGAAGGCACGGGATGGTTCGGCGGAACCCAGAGACACGCATGACCGCCGAGCCGACACACGGCTGACTCATCAACAATGAACTGGAGCATACAGGCGGAGCTGTGATTGGACTGATGCCTTCAGACGCTTCCGGAGACAATGTTAACAGCACTGGAACCAAGACACCAAACACTGCCCCCCCCGCCCCCGCTGCGCAACAAATCAAATAAAGGAATAAACATAGTGAAGCTGTCAAGAGAAAACAGCAGTTAACATAGTAATAACAGTCATGCAAATAGAAACTGACGATTCCAATAAATTCTTGGAGCGTATTCAAAATCTCAGGGTAGGCGGTGCAGTTACCCCTCCCCGATATTTTTCTTCGAAATAGGGTCGAAAATTTTTTCGGAGCCAGAATTTCAATCCAGCAGTAGGCATCCCTACGCATCCACATGTCCCTGAAGCACAAAATAACGCATTCAACCAGCTCTCTTCTTTGCTAAGAGCATTGGAATGCACATTGGAATGATCTATATTCTTCCAGAGAAAATATATCCATATGTGCTAAAATTCCATCCCCTGAGTGCTCCTGCAATCAGGGGCATACAGAGAGGGACGGAAATCCCCACGGGTGGCGATATCTCGCAGAAAGAGCCCGCGCAAGCTTTGTGCTCCGCACGTACCCTTTGCAGCATCACCAGGTGACTGTCGCGTCGTGAGCCGAGCATCAACTGCGGGGCGACAGCGACAGGAAAAACGAGCACGCGCGAGTGAAGGTTCAGCGGAGCGCCCGCGGCTGCCCGTGATTACTGGCGACCAATGCAAAACGCCGTCGTAATGCAAGCGAACTGAGGAGTCAGAGCGCGTGGCAGATAAGAAAGAGGATTCGGTGTCAATGTTAACTCAGTACACTGGAAGCATATATTAGCGACAACATCGGACAATCAAGCCCCGACTTCGCATCCCCATTACAATGCCCATTGTGATCTAGGTTAGAAATGACAACTGAGCAGGGGAGTTGCGGTGATTTTTCTCGGGGGGGGAGGGGCACTTCGACCTGGGCGACCTGGGGAAGGGCGAAGTCAAAACTTGGATTACAGTCCGGGCGCGCGCTATCGAGGCAGTTCACCCAAGACTATTTTGGGAACATTTGAGGAAGTTCGTGCTGACGCGCATAAAAGGGCGAAAATCATCGATCAAGTGCCAAAATTCTGGGAGCCATCCTCCTACTCGACCAGTTGGATGACGCCATGAGGATGACGCTCCATCTTAACGCCATGAGGACTACATTGCCCAATCCCGGACACGAACGTGACGAAAACTGGTCCTCTTGTCCGGTACCAAAAAACCGACACCATCGGACGGCGGGCTCAAAACACGCCGACCCCAAATGACAGCGGCATGACAGTGCCGTCACGATCAGCCCACAAAAACTCACCCCTCTGCCGCCGCCAAAAACCCAGCGTCAATGCACCCTGACTAATCAGTGTTCATTCCAGGCAGTGCAATCAGGAGCCTCAAAAACCCGACAGCCCAGCTTACCTTTTTCCCCCTGAGGTCTTCCTGCACCGTAAGCCTCGTTATAGCATTGCTGGAATTTGAAGGTTGGACGACGCTGTCGTAGCATCACCGGAGTCACGTGACCCGGAGTGCCATTGTGCCGCAAAACATCAAGATTGTTTGGAGAGTCAAACTGAACTTAAGTAACTGAATGCAATTATGTCGCCCTTTAGCGTTAGTGTTCAAGAATATAAGCTAAGGCGGTGGACTCTCCCCCCCCGCTATCCTCGCGTCCATGAAAGGTTGGGGTTGAGCCAGGGGCGGATCTAGGAGGAGATTAGGACCCCACCCCCCAATGTTCGCCCATTTTCTTAAAAAAAACCATGTTTTCAGAATCTTGGGTCCAATAGCCTACCCCACAACACCGGTCTGGCACCGGCACTGACCTGTGCTGCATGCAGATGAAGGGTCCAGCTCCCGTTTCACCCCACACATTCCAGAGGATTTATACGTCCGGCTGCATTCACTGGCCTAGTGCCAAGCCATAAACCAGCCCGCAGTAGGTTGAAACATACTGCACTGCTTATACCTATAGCCCCTGAACTGCGCGATGGCTTTTAAATGGCCTGCGCTGTCCGCATCAGGAAATTATGTTTAAAATAATCTTTACATCGGTGAAATTGCACCGAATCAGACACAAAGTTGGCGTACGTTTCCGCTGTTTGACCTAGACATCAGACTCCGCGTCTGCAGGTTAAAGTTAGGGCAGCCAATCGTGAATGTTAAGTAGTGCTGTACTAATTTATGTGAAGTCCTTATATCTTTCCAGTGATTGACAACTATGGTACCTTTGCATACTTACTCCAACAATTATGCGCCTAGAGTCACCAGATGAACTGAATTAATAGTTTTTTCACTCTTATGATTAAACGACAGGAGTTCTAAATTATAAGATACCATCCATAAATAACATCACCACATCATTTTATGATTGTTATCCTCCCGCCTCCCCACGTGACGCCAATGTGTCACTTCTAATAACGCTGTGACTGACTCCCCCACCCACCTCCTTCTGCGTTACGTAATTTATGATCGACCCCAATGGGTGACTGCAATTGATGCACCCAACACGACCTCTGCCAATGGCGTTCACAGTGCCACACGGCGCCCCCGCCTCCACACCGCCGCCCGACAACGCGCCTTCTCAGACGCGCTTGAAACGCACGGAGCGGGTGCACCGGTGGATTAACGATGAAAAGGTCGAAGTCGCTGTACGAACATGACTTTAGAAACTTACTCAGGTCTGGGATTTACCCCACGATCATTTATTCAGTCCGAAATGAACATACATCGTATAATTTTCGCATATAAGCGTTTTGAGCCCCAAAACTCTCATTTCTGTGTGTGCTGATGTTCTTGGGACGCTTCAGTTCTCAAGTTATATTGCGTCCGAATCTCACACTTGTGAAGGACACGTGAAGAATACATGCGTCCGCCAAAGGAGCACAAACTGAGCAGGGGGAGCCGCGTAATCCGGGGACGCTGGCAGACGCACATATGTCGCCGACACCTGTTGGACAGCGGGCTGCTAGTTCTTATACCGAGCGTAAACATATCTCCACGCACGGACAAACAAACGGCGACAAACAGACGGCGACAAACACAGACGCGTGCCAGAGAGAGGGCGGGCAGGCATCCATCAGCCCGCACGTCCTCGTCTGCTCCTCAACAAAACTGAGCCACCTCAGCCGCGCAGCATTCAAGACATTCCAGCAGGCACCAGACGCTGCAACTGCCGCTTTCACCTCATCTCACGCAGCCCACAAGTTTCTACCGATTGACAAAAGCCAGTCGAAAACATGGATCTCGTGACGTGGCTGAAAGGCCAGCAATAGCCCGCCTGCCGCCGCCTTGAGCCCCCTCCCCCCGCAACTGGTGGGTATGCTGTGCTGCAAGTCGAACCGGAGACATTGGAGCAACGCATCCAAGGGTGAAGTGTTGTAGTCGCTTCGTCTGCTTTTGCTTGTTATTTAGACCATCTCGGAGACGTCGACACACTGTCGTACTGACAGCTCAATGCCACATGATAAAAACCGAACACGATCATAGGCCCACAGGCGGAGAAGCATCATCACGGTGATGTAGCAGTGATGTCGACAACAACAGCATGGCTCATACCATGGTAAACACTTTGGAGTTGTAAATCCGCTAAGCCTGACAGTCAACGTCGAGTCAATACTGTATACCGCATATATGGGAGAGTCGCTCAGCTGACGGCAGAGAGCGCCCCAGTTCCTGCGGTGTTTTGGAGGCCCGGTTGTTGCAGTATCTTGGGCAGAGGCACGGGACAACGGTCCATTGCAGGCCAGATGTGACTGCAGCTGGGGTAACGGGACCGGCCGCCTGACCGGGTCTCCTGGGTCGGCTGTCACGCCGCATCAGTCGTGACGCTGACATCACCCTGATCACCCAGATATCTGGCTTTTTGTGTGCACTTGTTGTCTTTTGGAAGCTCTGACTTGGTAAGATCGGAATCTAAAAAGGAAGGACTCGATAAGAAGCGCGTGTCTAATTTCTTAAGCCCTAGAAACGGTTAGGATTTAGTCTTCGTCCCCCGATGCAGGATCACTAGTATATCCCGTTAACCTTCCGTCGGAGCATTAGAGCACCGAAGTGAATATCGGTGCGTTCTTACTCCATGTCCGTGGCTACCTGGCATCTTCTCCACAGTGGTACTGTATGTAGGTTTCTGGAAGTGCATATCTCACCTGTTTTGGACAAATCTTAGGTTTACCAGTTTTACTGTAAGGGTTTAATCGGGGGCAGACAATTGGATCATATTTCCGATGTTATGAGAAAATTGGGCTGGCTAAATTCTCGTCATTTTTAGCTGGTGACCTTTGTTTCTTCAACAAAGTTCTCCATTCAGGCACACCCCGTGTATTTCGTGACACATTTCGTTTTAATGCCGAAGCAAACCGGCATGAGACCCTGACAGTCGAATCATCTTATTCTGATAATCTTAGAACAGACCACGGGAGGAGAACCTTTTGCTATTGCATTTAGTTATATAACGGCCACATTGATAATTTCAACAAATCGCTTCGGCGTTCGATAGAGTACGTTTGGAAGGATTGCCGAGTTAATAGTTCAAAACAACTGATTTTCAGTTGGGCTGCCTTTCTAATTGTTTGTATTCACCGCCTGTTTAAATTTTTTTATATTCTAGAGCGTTGAGTCTTATAGCTTTTCTGTTGTTTTCAACACACTGGACAAACAAATGAAAATCTCGAAAGAGTAGACGAGCAGTTGAAGTACAGACATGTACGACACCAGCCATGCAAACGCGCCAACAACGTGGTATGGCTGATGGTGTGTCCCAATAAGCGGCAATGCCCGAGCAGTAGAGTAGCAGACTGGTTGCGGTATGACAAAGAGCACAGGAACAGGAGCAGGAGAACGGCTCATGATGACTCCTCTCCGGCACCAGCCTGAAGCACCCTATTGCGAAGCCCGTCACTTCCGCCCCAAAAGTACCGGCGCTTCAGGCGCTTTGGCGAAAGAATCCGCGCCACTCATAGGCGGATCCAGAATTTTGATGATGGGCAGCACTTTGGACAGGGGCACCATTTCCGCCCGACTCGAGGGCGCCATTCCGACGCGAGGGAGCACCATTTCTCAAGAGCGGTCTTTGACGTGGGCGCCAAATCACAGTGGATACCAGGATGTCGCCGATAGCTGCATCCTGGGAGAAGGGTGAGGGGGTGGGAGGTGGGGCTTCAGGGGCGCCAGAGCGATTTCAGGTAAAGCAACGTGCAATGTGGGGGCGCCGAGTGCCCGGTCTGAAGGGGGGGCCTCTGCCCCTTCCTTGGCCTATGGCACCACTCCACTGAAACATTCCAAAACGCGAAGAACACATAATAGAAATGCGGCAGAAATGTACGATATTTTCTTACAACGCGTGTACATCCCAGTCTGCACCAGGCTATCTGGGCTGAGGATGTGGGTGTGGGTGTGGGGGGCCGGAAGCGGCGGGGTGTGGTGGTGAGGCGACGGGGACCGGCCCGGGAGTCGTCCCTGGCAGTGCAGTCAGTGGTGCGGTCAGACACCGCGCCGGCGCCGACCCTCGCCCAGGACAAGGCCACCGTCTCACCGCGCGTGACGCGAGACGGCGCGCTGCGGCCTACCGGCGCCGATGGTGCGTTACCGGAGACACCGACCACGGGCAGAGGCGGAGCCAGACACCGACCACAGGCAGAGGCAGATCCAGACACCGACCACGGGCAGAGGCAGATCCAGACACCGACCACAGGCAGAGGCAGAGTCATACACCGACCACGGGCAGAGGCAGATCCAGACACCGACCACAGGCAGAGGCAGAGTCATACAACGACCACGGGCAGAGGCGATCGATACTGACCGGCAGATGCGGTTATACTGACCACGGGCAGAAACGGAGTCACACAATGACCACGGGCAGAGGCAGAGCCAGACATTGACCAGTGACAAAAGCAGACACCGACCACGGGCAGAGGCAGGCCAGACACTGACCACCGGGTCAGACACGGACCACAGGCAGAGGCGGAGCCAGACATCGACCAAGGGAAGAGGCTGAGTCAGCACTGACCACAGGCAGAGGCGCAGCCAGACACTGAACACAGGCAGAGCCGGAGTCATACACGGACCGCGGGCAGAGCCGGAGTCACCGGACCGCGGGCAAGCCGGTTACACGGACCGCGGGCAGAGGCGGAGTCTACAACGGCCAAGGAGGGGCGGAGCCAGACATCGACCACGGGCGAGGGGGTGGACTGACCACGGGCAGAGCCGGAGTCATACAACGGCCAAAGGAAGAGGCTGAGTCATACACCGACCACGGGCAGAGGCGGAGTCATGCACCGACCACAGGCAGAGGCGCAGCCAGACACTGAACACAGGCAGAGCCATAGCCACTGCATGCAGATGCATAGCCAGACATCGACCAGGGGCAGAGCCACTGTTCGATCGAGTTAGAACAAGCGAAGGCGTCGCTAAACCCTGGCCAGAGGATATGATAAGGCGATATGATAAGGCGTTCGATAGAGTACGTTTGGAAGGATTGACGAGTTAATAGTTCAAAACAACTGATTTTCATTGGGCTGCCTTTCTAATTGTTTTTATTCACCGCCTGTTTAAAATGTGTATATTCTACAGTGTTGAGTCTTATAGCTTTTCTGTTTTTCAACACACTACAAACAAGTGAAAATCTCGAAAGAGGTCAAATTCTAAGCTAGAGACAGAGGCACTGCCACACTCTGGCCAGGAGCAGAAATACGGCCCAACTCTGATCAGGGGCAGAGGCACGGCCAAACTCTGACCACGCGCAGAAAATTACAGCCAGACTCTGGCTATGGACGGGGTCGCAATCATACCCTGGAACCGGGCGCGCAAGCTGCCAGGGAAAAGACACCATCACACCTTACTACTATGAAGAGGTGAAAAAATCCTTGGCCGGCTTATGACGGCAGCTACCTTAGACTGAGGGCACAGGCACTGCCCGACCCACGCAGAGCAGGGAAACAGCACAATAAATGTCGATACGACAGGCGCTGTGGCTATCTGAGGAACGCCATCGGTACTGCAAGAGATAGCTAAGTGGACTTAGCCAAATAGTGTCTACATCTGCAGTTGACGTTCCAGCGATGGCCTCAAATTTCCGGCGTACCCATGAATAAGGACGATCTTAAGCATTTTTATCGGGTCCGCAGTTCAAAAAGGAAGTCTGGTGTGGTAATAGCTTTCTCCCTTGGAACCCTACGTATATGTCACCCTCCTCCGAGTTTTTTTTTGCAGGAGGAACTGGCTGCAGGAGGAAGATCATTAGGACATCTTTGAGACTAATACGAGCGTATAACCTAAAGGTCACTGAGATCCGCGTTTGCAAAGTGCGACGACACAAAAAGTGGTTTCGGAACAATTTTACAGGCATAAATGTCACAAATCTAGCGGAGAAACAGAATCACCACGTGTAAGACTATAAGACTTGTAAGACTGACTGTAAGACTGTAACTTTCGACCAAGAACGCAGCCGAATTAGGCAAATTCACAGCCAAGAACGCTTCTAAACCAGAAATTCACAGCCGAGAACGCAGCCAGTCGGGCAATTCGCAGCTGATAGTTCCGAGTGCGTTCTCCGGGTTTGCCACTGTCCTCCAGACCAGACCCACTGGACCACGGCGGACGCAGCCTGGTCGCGATTTTACCAAGGTCGCGTCTGAGCGGCGACTGGGCAGCAGCCACCGGGAGCCAGGGTGGGAACTGGCCGACCCGAGCTGCCCAGCGCCGCTGCACTCACACACTGCAGCACGAGGCCGCTCTGGGTCAGCACAGGTCAACCCATCTATACCAACACTCGTGAAACTGGGCCGAGGGGTCTGATCTTCAAACAAGGATTTCACAGCTTCTCCATATGAAAACAGCTGGTTTTCAATCAGCTGGAACGAGCGATCGGTTCACGGTGACCCATTTCACAAAACTGGTTTACTTCTTGGAAGGCCAGCCAAGCCACACGAAACGGGTGATCTAGCACAGCTTTGGAGAATACATCATTACGGGGCTGCTGACGCTCTCCGGTCCTCCTGGAATTCAGCGTCCCCATCTCGTGAGCATCCCAACAATGTCCGCGACTGCTGACTCATAGGACATGGAAGCCATCAGACCCAGCAGGGAGCTAAGCCTTTGTGCGCTCGACACAGCTAGGCATTCTTATGAAGCCACCCGAGGCGCAATAGGATGATAACAAAGAGCTGAAGGATAAACGAAGTGGTTACAGGGTATCTACCTGCGGAGTGCCCGTCCAGTTCAGGACCTCGTGGTTGCAGTTAGAGCGATCGAGAACCCCCATAAACCTCAGCAAGGCGTGATCAGCGGGCTAGACGGTGTGAGAACCGGGACTCCACGTGTCAGTAGCTCAGACTGGGATTATTGGTGTCACTTTGCTGAATAACCTGGATTTTATGACAAAATTGCTCAATCGACGTCTGCGACACGGCTGCTGAGAACCGGACAACTGTTGTCCGCCGTTACAAACCAGCACTGTCCGCGCTGAGCCAAATCCCGGTGAAGCGCTACGTCACCGGCGTCCGACGCCGGACTCACCGCTCCAGGAGAGGTCCAGCAGGGAGGTGGGCCTCCGCAGCAGGGCGCGCCACAGCTCCTCGCCCCGCGCCTGCAGCTCGGCGCCCTCCGGCACATCCTCCAGCGAGCCGCGCCGGCTCAGGTCCGTCACACGCATGTTGCGCAGCGCGCGCTGAATCAGCAGCTTCCGCGGCGGCATTGACCTCCGCGGCGGCCACTGCTTCGCCTCCGCCATACCCGTCGATATGGGTGACCAGGACCGGTACTGACCGATACCGGTAGCCTACGTCTGCTGCTCACATCGATCCGAGACCACACAATGGCAGCGCCCACTGACCGGCTCGCCGTCGCTGAGGTTCACGGACTCCGCCTTCCGCCGTTTCTCTGTGTTCGCGACAGCTGTGTCTGTGAATGCACAGCTCGGCACGACTGAGTCGGGACCGGTTCCGCCCCTGAGAACAGCAGCCGACCAGCAGTGACCACTGCCGCCGCGGCCAGATGCGCCCCAGCGTCGGCAGACAAACACCCCAAGTTTACCGACGCCACGCGCGCGCGCACGCGGCGCCGGCGGCTCACATTCCTGGGTGGAGACCGACGCCTGTGTCCTGCAGCGCCGTCACGCCCCGGCCACACACACACACACCTCGATCCTGATGGCAGTGTCTCTGATCGCTGGGGAGTCTTCTCGCTGCGGTCTGACACCCCCGAGTCCACAGGCCACACCGGCACTCGCGACGCTAACGACACTTCACTATTCCGACTGAGTTAGTGCTGGCAGTTGAGACCGGTTGGTGCGACTGCGGCGGTCTCGCAGCTCCACTGTACCACTGCGCTCCGGCTGCCGCTGCCGCTGCATACCAGCGTCACGCAGCGCCCCCTCTCACGGCGCGACCACTACTGCAGCCGCGGCAGCTACCGATACCACCAGCTGACTGGCCGCCGCCGCCGCCGCCGCCGGCAGGCGGCCCCGCCCCCTTCCCCGTCTCACGCGCACCAGGGGGCGCACATTCAGATCTCAGCATTATGGACGGAGGCGCAGCGGGTTCCCGCACTGCCCGTCAGATTCGGACACACTGAGACTCCAGGCTAAAGAAATTTCACACCAGTTTCACGGCCCACCGCCCAGTTCCACCTACATTTTTCTATCGACCCGTTACGTGGTGACAAGTCACCGAGCTCGCCCATGAAGCAGTGCTCCGGGCGACGGCAACTTCTGACATCATCAGCCAGCCTCGGTCAACTACGGAAGAATGTTTACGCCGACAGAGACGACAGACGAAAGCCAGAACTCTGACTAAACGGAGCCGGTCAAAATGGCAGGGCGAAGGCATATTACATCACAGGCCGCGACGGCGGCATTCAGCAGCCCCGGTCAGTGTAAGAGGTCAAGAGGCTCGGCTAAATTTCGGTTGCCGCCGACTTGTGGTCCCAAAACGCTGCAACACATGACACGCAAATTTGCCATACGTTTTGTTCCATTCATTACGAAACACGACCAGCCCATGAAAGAACCTGGCTATTAAGCTTAAATTGTTAGCACGTGGTTACAAAAAGGAGGTCGCATCACAACCCCGACCCTAAATATTTTACCTGAGGAACCTTAGAAATCCACTGCCTCAGGCTATCTTAGCAAATCCAGGTAACACTTAGACGGTTAGCTGTCTATAAATATTTGACCGAGGAAGACGTGCCTTTTAAGGCAACTCTAAGATATGTGCTGCTGGAGAGACAGATGAGAGAGCTGCAGTGATCGTATTTGTTTTATGTATGATTTTATGTGTGATTTTACTCTGTATGCATGATTTTTCTGTCTTTTATCCCAAGTTTTTATCTTACCTTAAGTGTTGCCTTCTTTTAATGACTGACGTGGAAACACGAAAAGCCACCCCATTGTTTTTAACTCGTGTGGATTGTTTCTTAATATACTGAACTGAACTGAACTGAACTATTTGTTCGCAGAAAATCTGACCATTTGCGCCTGCGCTCACACGCCGACATTGAACACCTTCCCAAGCACCCAGCATTATACTCAATCGATCGACTCGCAACTGGTTGTTGCACGCCATGTAACTATGGAGCTTGACCCAAACAAGTAGCAGCAATCCCTCCGAATCCTTTACACGCCAGGGTACCACCGTGTACATCTGCCAGAGTGTTACACGTGGGTCTATGACGCTGTCGAAGGGTATCGGCCGGACCGGCAGTCACGTCCAGCGCTGTTGCCGGCCAGCCGACGGGAGCCGACGGTCAATATTAACCCCGACCGACGGGCGGTGTGACCTTGAGACACCGCTGCCAGCATAAATATCGCACAGATGTCGGCGGCCACCGCACGTCCGGCCGCGTCGACTGCGTCGCAGCGACGGCGGTCCGACGATAGGTGGCGTGCCACACACACCGGCAGAGAGCCGGGACCAGCTGTGGCAGTAGCAGCGCCGGGACGGGTTCAGCTGGGGCGTATAGCACACCCTTTGGACCACTGCGTAGCCTAACTTATCCAACCAGGATCCACAGAACACGCGATCCCGAAACGCGAGGGACAGTTTTGTCCCAGGCCACAGTTTGGCAACGGGTCGTTTCCCGAGGCACAGCTCCGTCAGGTTGTAGCCCCTCTCCAGGGTAGCTGGTAGGTTAGGCAGTAGTGACTCTCTCTCTCTCTCTCTCTCTCTCTCTCTCTCTCTCTCTCTCTCTCTCTCTCTCTCTCTCTCTCTCTCTCTCTCTCTCTCTCTCTCTCTCTCTCTCTCTCTCTCTCTCTCTCTCTCTCTCTCTCTCTCTCTCTCTCTCTCTCTCTCTCTCTCTCTCTCTCTCTCTCTCTCTCTCTCTCTCTCTCTCTCTCGTTGGGTCAGAGTGCATACAGCCGAGTGGCGACATCTCAGCACGACTCTAGGTACTGCACTCAAACTGCGGTCGTCTCGTGGTCTCACGCGCGGCACACGCACGACCCAGAACAGAAGCCTGAGGTACGGCAGTCTCAAACACGCGGGACGCCCAGGCCGGGGGTCGCCCGCACAGTCACGAGAAGCACAGGTCTGAGAATGGGAAAGTGGGCTCGATTCTGGTGACAAAACAAAACATCGCACGTCAAATCATCTCACGCACTTCGAAATTAACCCTTCTCCCTTGGATCTCCCGCGTGAATATTTTTCTCCCGTTGATGTGAGCAAGTGTAGAAACTCGTGTTTTGCGCACATAGCAAAGCGCACGGTATTCCAGTCACGACAGTCAGGCCACGACAGCCTCGGAATGGCCCAATAGACTGGTAGTGAAACGCCGGGCCAGTCGCGGAAGACAGGTGGCGGCTGCTGCCGACCCCACCTGCTCAGATGGAACGGAACAATCGGTAATGGGTGCCCGAGGTCGCCTGCACCCGATCTGATGAAGTGTCCCGACTGGCAGGATCTGTCGAAGCCACTGATGCACACTGGCGAGTCGGGCGACTTGTTCGCATTGGGCACACTGATGTTGAATTGAATATCAGTAACCGTGGGATAAATTTGCGAGTCTATTGAGTTACGTGAGAAGTAAGCCCATCGTAACACAATGCCGTATTAAAAAGAAAGTCACGGACTCCGTCTACTGCTTAACCAGGGTCATTTATAATTGAAAAACCAACGACTTCAAGAAATGTCAATAAGTGCCCCACCATATCCGTACCTCAGCCCATCAGATCAGTCAGCGTGAAGGCCCGCTGTCGTTTCCGAAGCTGGTTCTGATGCTGTGCGGCTGCCATGGTCTGTAGCGGGCTGTAGCTGAGGCGGGCAGAACATGACGACCAGCTGAACAGTAAAACAATACCGCCGCACCCACTGAGCGTGAGCCGAGCAGCCATTCAGAACAAACAACCGATACTTTTTACCGAGCACAACCAACGAGACGTCTTTTACCAGCCACAATCAGCGAGGTATCGTTAGTCAGGTGAGCTATCTTGTCCCTAAAAACAGCCGTGATAGCGTCGGGGCAGAACATTCACAGTCTGGAAATGTTTTCGAGGGGGGGCTGATTTTGAACAGCGAGAAGCCGGATATTCACTGCTCCTGCCTCTGATTTCTCAAGCTCCCACGGTATCGGTCGGTTTCGCGCCCGTTCAGAATCGCAGTCACCCCACTCCGTCCATTCTGGTGCACACCCCACTGCACCGCGTACTGAGCGGTACCTGTGGACCCGTTCAGGGGTGCTCGGGCGGCACGGGTGGGAGCCGTGCCCGATCAGCCACGCTCACGCCCAGCTGGCCACACAGCGGTACAACACAGGTCGTGTGCCGGCCAAAACAGCGTGACAGCACACATCCGCTGGCAAGACGCACAGCTCAGTCAACAAAACCCCCGAAAAACAAGCGGGAAAATAGGCGAGGCACGTGCGGCAGCGCCGGCAGGTGAGGCGTCGCGGTGGGTGATGGATGGTGAGTCGTGATGTCATGCGAGGCGCCCGGTCCCAGGCCGGCGCGTTCTCACGCTTCGGAAACGGCGCGCAGCGCCGGGTCAACTGGGGTCATCCGGTGGCGCGGCCGCGGCCGGGCCAGTGACACTCGCGCGGGTCAAACTATTCCGTCGGAGGTGACGCGGCGACCTGACCCGCTTCCGCTATCGCACACTCGCGTGAAGCGGCGACGCCAGCCTCTGAATGTCGTGCACCGGAATCAGCAACACGTCCGCTTACTGAGAACACGCTGCTGGTGAAAACGTACACAACACGCGCGAGCCCCATTGCCGCTGTGGCAGAGCAATATCCCCACATTGCACAGAACACCTTTTAAAAACGCCAGTAACTGTTTTCGAGACCGGGGAAAGTGGAGAGGTACACGCTATCTGGGGTCGTTTGCATCCCAGCTTGGCATTGTCGCGGCCACTATGAGTGGCCACGGTTTTTAATCTGAAGTCAGCTCGACATCACACATTCACTTCCACAAAAACGCTGCCGGCGGGGGTCACGCCATGTAACTAAATACAATGGAGCGATGGGGAGAAAGGCACAGAGGGCAAACACTATTCCGAGCCATGAAAGGCAGTCACGGCTCGGTTAGTGCCGGCGCGTATCAGCTAAAGACTACGCCCGCTTTCCTGGCTCCAGGCTTTGTCCCCGAGAGCTGCGACTCCTCTCATTCCAGACAAGATCGACGTGCTAAGCTTGCTTATGGGTTTCCATTCCAATCCCAGTGAGGATACCTTTCACATTAGATTTCATCCCTGTTTATCCAGTCTTTCCTTCCAAACATGACCACTTCCCTTAGTACGCGCGGTACCCATGTTATAGTTAACTTTCGCATAAAAACCCCTATAGCATCATTTTCCACATAATTTCTCCAAAGACCATCTTTTTCTAGAAAGGTCCACCATCCCATTTAAGGCAGCAAGGCGCGCCCCTACCACGATCCCAGCCTCAACATCACCCCTATAGTAAAACAGGAAAATAAAATTTGACGAGTCGCAACACGCCCTACTGGCAAAATAACAAAATATCATTCGTACATTATAGCCAGGCAGGCTGCTCAAAGTAGACTTTTGCACATGCTGCAAGTCTTGGCTACTATCCCAAGAAGTGCACCTTCGAGACCAGTACGACCACTTTTGGTGAAAACTTTGAACGAGACTGAATAACAGACCTTTCGCAGCCACCAAGCGGAACGATCAGCGCTGTAATCAAACTGCCGGCAATCAATAAACCTTGCTCTGCTGCAGACGAGAGAGAGAGAGAGAGAGAGAAGAGAGAGAGAGAGAGAGAGAGAGAGAGAGAGGAGAGAGAGAGAGAGAGAGAGAGAGAGAGAGAGAGAGAGAGAGAGAGAGAGAGAGAGTCAGGCAGTAAGACGGGTCACGATTTCGGCGGTTGCAGCGGCAGCGATTGTCCCACCCCGCGGGAGAGATCACCGCCCGGCCGTGAGACGCCGGCGGAACGACGAAGGAGGTGACATCGCAACACGCCGGCAGTGTCGCAAGGCGCCGGTAGGCGGCGCTAGCTCCGCACTCACCGGCGCGGTATCACGGGACCCGACAGCCGCCTCCATTATCAGCGTGATATTTTTACACGCAGTTCGAACAGCTGCGGGAAATCATGCGTGGTTCTGATCAAGAAAACGTTTCTATTTTTAGGTTGCAATATTTCCACACACCTTGGACACAATAATAAGCAACGGGCAAATTGGCCGTCGCCGTATAGCAGGCTTGCAATGACAAATATCGATAATTGTCAAACGCCCACCAAGTTTGACACTTACCCCTGTGCAGCCGAGTCGGCCAAGGTTACTGACACGTTTTTAGACGTCGTCTGCGGATCGGCTCTATAGGTCGGATTAACACGCGGCGCCGGGCCATTGACGTCACGGCGGCGGGCGCAGTCGACGTCCCTGACTCGCCGAGCACGCACTTTGGTGATTGGCCGAGCCGAGCCGTGGGAGAGCGTCACGCAGCAGCGGCAGTGACGGTCCGGCGCTAACGAGGTCCCGCGCCGCCGCGCCGACACCTCGCAGATGGCGCTAGTGATGACGCTATCGACAGGAAGTGCTGCGGATCCGACCGGCTAAATCCGGCATATCCCGTGCTAAATCCGGCATATCTGCGCGGGCGATTTCGGCAGGCGCGCTTAAGCCTGCACTACCATAAACCTGAGCTGAATGCAAGTCTCACTGCGCAGATAACTTCATAACAGACTGTGCTACAGAAAATGTACACGAAGTTGCAAACAACAGCACACGTAGACCACGGAAAACAAAGCACTTCAGATAACATTTAGCGACTTAGAAACACCGTGAAAAACATAGCTGTAAACGGCTGCAAACAGGATGGTAAAGCTGGCACGAAGAGAATGGCTCGACGATGTATTGTCTGATAAGGAGCTTGCAACAGCGAATGCGAGGCGTGAGACAGATAATAATTTACAACAGGCAAAGGGTACAGTTACAACACCCCGCGGTGCCCAGCGATACCGTCGCCCAATGAGGGGTGGCAGCGCCGCCTGATCTGGGTCACGTGACGATGACCCACAGGTCATCTAGGGGTCACCAAGGGGTCAGGGGTCAGGTGACTGCTATTCAGTCCACAATCAAGACCACATCGCTGGTCGGGTCGCGGTCGTCGGCGGCCAGTTTAGTTTGGAAATCACCTAGTGGATCGGTGCCTAATCCAAGCTGTGGGTACCAGAAACTTCGCGCAGGTCATTTCCTGTGCGCGTTACGATTGGGGTTCTACCTGGTTGCCGGGTTCTAGGTATTCAAAACAACGGGTATGTAGTATACGCAGGAACAACGTGCATTTGCTTCAGTTGATCTGAACGCACCGAAGGAAAGATTCAATGGAATGTTGGCATCTCCTCGAATCCTGGGTGTGCAATATAGCAAATACACAGAAGGGCTCTGAATACATTCAACAATCTTCTTCATGCTGGGTCCGAATAAACAAGTACATAGCATACCATCCTCAAAAGGGTTCTGCCCGAATATATGAACACATCATTTTCTATATTGTATGTCCACGATTCAGGAAGATAAGCCAATTAACAGCTTAAGATTATCCTTTTCATTGTACTTTTTTCCACGATGTTTCAGGCACACATTCACCACTTCGTCCCAGGGTGCCCTCACACACGGCGTCCGTCACGCAGCTCTGACTTCGTCCCAGGGTGCCCTCACACACGGCGTCCGTCACGCAGCTCTGACTTCGTCCCAGGGTGCCCTCACACACGGCGCCCGCCACGCAGCTCTGACTTCGTCCCAGGGTGCCCTCACACACGGCGCCCCCACGCAGCTCTGACTTCGTCCCAGGGTGCCCTGACACACGGCGCCGCCACGCAGCTCTGACTTCGTCCCAGGGTGCCCTCACACGGCGTCCGCCACGCAGCTCTGACTTCGTCCCAGGGTGCCCTCACACACGGCGTCCGCCACGCAGCTCTGACTTCGTCCCAGGGTGCCCTCACACACGGCGCCCCCACGCAGCTCTGCCGTGCCACTCTGCGGTGAGCCCCGCGGCTCCCAGGTGACCCCTGTGTAACGGAGGGCGGGAACTGAGGCCCGGCACCATCTGTGCCATGGGTCGGCGGCCGGCTGTGGCACGTTACAACTCCCGTACACGCCGCACCTCGCAAAACAGAAACACATGGAGTTCGGAACCGGGACTACGCTAAAGTCTCGGCCGTACAGACGAGTCAGCCAGGCGTCGACTGTTATGGCTGATACCATAACTGGATCTAGGATTGCTGCTTATCAGGGGGTACAACGGTTGGGGGGATGTCGTCCAGACCAGGGGGCGTCACTTTTGGACGGCAAAACCTATCAGGTGGGCACCAAATCCTATCCTGGGACTGCCAATACTCGCATTCTGGGTGGGTGGTCAGTTTAGGAGGCACCATCGAACTTTCTGGGGGCGCCGTAACCATGTCATGGGGCGCCGAGGGTACATTTGTGTATATTGGTACTCATATTGTGTAGCATCATGTAAACCCAATTGCAGAGAGGGCACGATTTAAGCTTTGTGCTTCTGCGCCAATCCTGCCTTAATTGTTGTGCTCTTTTGTGTGTATGAATAAGAAATAAAATAATACATATAATCATACATCGGGGGAAGCAAGTACCCCTGGACCAGCCTATGGCTGATACCTTAACGGACCGGGTTACTGTCCAGTTTCCTGACTCACAGTTTGGTTTTAAAAATATCAACTACGTAAAAGCTAGGACTAGTCACCACCTACAGAACACGTACCCGCCGATAAATAAAGTCTGTGACTGATGACCAGACGTGCAACTCCCATCACTTTGACTAATTAAAGCACAGCGTCTTTATCGTGGGTGGATGGGATTTCAATTAAGACTGAGATCAAATGGGAAACTGGGAAAACCCACAATATCAAACACGTAAAACCCGATAGTCCCAGCCTATGTGCTTTCATGGGATGGTCATACAACTTATCCACGGGCTGCCGAAATAGAAACCGCAACGTCAGCATCTGCGGCAGAAACCAATGAACAGAGGAGCTGTTCACTTCTAGATCGGGTTTCCCCGTGCAAATAGAAGACATGCAACAATAGCAGCACTCGCAAAGGTAATGCCGGCAGGGGCAGTTCTGCAGCTATTCATATCAGCGATATAAATGAGCTTCACAGATTGTTGTCACGATTTTTTCACTACCATCTCAAAGACTTTAAAAATGGACCGGGTAAAAAGCTCAACGCCGCATACTCCTCCATAAAAATATCGGCATCGATAATGAGTTAACTCCTCGAAGTAGAAGAAAGTTTTTTAACACTCGCACCGGTGGTGGGTATTTGAACACCCCCTAAGGTTTTTCCGGCGGCACGATAAAAATGGTAGCGCGAAGCGCCGCCGTACCTTGGCACAGCTTATCCTCGATCAATTCCACAACTTTCACCAAAATTTTAAGGCTGGCTCATCTCAGGTCAGGTCATCAGTGCAGGTCAAGTGACCTCACCTCCAAAAATGTTTACCGTGGCATAAGTAAGAAATGGGTGAATATATCGGATTGAAACTTATATTCCACGACTTTTCATATTGATGACCTAGGGTCAGGTACGGATCATGACCTCTCAATTGGAAATGCATGGGGAAAACAGGAATAGGGCTGTATTCGTGTAGATACAGCTGATAACATCATCGTATTCTCCAATTTGTAGCATCCTGGGCACCTTTCCAGGTTCATGATGCAATTTTTGACCTGTGAACTCTGAGAGGTCATGTGGGGGCAACATAAGCAGTTTTCAGACTTGGGCCAATAACTTTGCAGGATTATAGTTTTTATTTTGATATACCTTTACGTTTATATTGTTATTGTGAGTCTATATTGTTACTGCGTTAGATTGGATAGTGACCTTGACCTGAGCTGAGGTCAGGTAATTTTTGTGTTTTGACATTGCATTGTCATATTATACATCATTTGATTCGCTGTGACGAGAGGAAGCGAATGGTGCTAACAATGATTCCAACTCAACTCTGTCAGACGCTAGAGCCCAAAACCTCTAACTAACATGCAACCTTCATTGACCTGTCATGACCTCAATATTGAACTCGGCCAAAAAGTGACCAATGTAGTTTCATCATTAATTTTTATGGGCTATCCAACAGCTTTCGCGTTTTTTTTTTGCTATCCCCCATAGGAGCCGATTTCGAGGGGGTGTTCGAACACCCCTCACCAGGGCGAAGGTGGCTCGGAGGCCCGCCGGGGCAGGTGTGAAGTTGCACGGAGAAAAGCGAAGCAGCCCTGGTCAAACCAGTCTGAATGAATCAAGCCTGCCATTCTGCGCTCCCCAGACCACGGTATGTGACAGCTGTCGATCAAATCAATAGCGTATACCATACATACCGCTCAAATCGATACATACCGTTATTGTTTATCAATTTGTTCATTGGGCATTGCAAGATGCCTCCATACAGTGCATGACTATTGGCTAGTTGGCTATTCTGCGGCTCGAGTCATATGCACCATAAAAATAACTTTTCTACGCCTCGAGTCATATCCAATCGCTCACCGTGTACCGCTAACTTCCCAATTTGGTTTCTGCAACTGAGATCCGGGCCCCAGATTCTGTTTCCGGAGCCCTAACTCAACAGCGTCTCTTCTGCTCACTAGGCGAGTCAGATGTGCCCTATGTTAAGGTACCTTGTTGTACGGTGCAGCTCACAACTTTTTGGTAACAAGCCAAACCAACTATTAATTAACGAACAACTAACATCTAGCTATGACCTTGCGCAGTTTTTGGCTTCATTTCGTGAATCCCCGCTGGCTCCGCACGTCATAGCATCACTTTTGTTCTAGTGGAGCCCGTATCGCGACGGGGACAGACCTGCCTGCCTACCTAAATACATAGACTGCAGACCTTCATAAAAAGGAGCATTTCGAAATCCCATTTCCACAATTCACCTGGTCGTACTCGCTACACTCGTCGCTAACCGATTTCGGAAACAACAATTCACGCGATCTCATAGTTGGGCAGCTGCTCTTGCGGAACGGTATAAGTAATGCCATTTCAAGTAAGTCACTCTAATTAACCCAACCGGAAAAAGTTGATAACTTTTGAGAAAATCACTCAATCGCACTGTTCTTTATTCAGTACTGAATAAAGAACATCAGCGGATATTGAAGTCGAGTTATGCACACAATGAGACATGGACAGACCCCGCCAATCACTCAACTTAAATCTTCCGTCTGGGCAGCTAAAAGCACCTTCCATGTGCTTTTAGCTGCCTACTAGCTACCAGCACATGGATAGCTGGTAGGCACCCCTGGAAAGGGACGATTTAGCTACAGGGGGAAAAAATTTCAGCTACGCGTAAGGCTGCATGCTCCGATCGATCTTCGATCAACCTCATCGATCTTCGGCGTCACCTGAAAGGTCGATGGCGCTCCCTGAAGTATCCCTTCCCCCAGGATGAGAGTATCAGTGCCCCAGCGACAGGAATCGGCGCCCACCTGATAGGTTTTGCCGCCCAAAAGTGTCACCCCCTTGTCCGGTTGGCACTTCCCCCAATCTTACCCCCTACCGATCAAATATCCTGAATCTGTCTTTGACTGGCTAATTGCGCGGAGTTATACGGATGACATACGAATGTCTTACTTTTACCCCCGACCGATCGAATATCCTGAATCTGTCTTTGACTGACTTCTTGCGCCAAGTTGGATGGATGACATACGAATTTGTCTTTTTTAGCTGGATACGTTTCAAAAACATACAGAATCTAACAAAACCGAAATATAATATTCCAAAAAACTAGACATTCGAAATAATCTCCAGTTCCGGTAATTGACTTGGAACCGTGTTCCTGCAACGAACTTTTGCCACCAGGAGTGTAAGAGAAAGATCCTCACGATTCGAAAGGGGTGACAGCGCCGACAATGAGCACGCCAGCGTCCAGCGCCCCAATTACGTGCATTCTTCTGGACCGGGCAGTCACCTCGCTCGTAACGGCGGGCCCGCTCAGGGGCAGCTCACGGGCTGGATAATCCCTCAGGATACCAGCCAAGATGGCGGAGCTGGCTGATGCAATCGTCGCGGAGCACCGACCGAGACGAAGCGGAGACTGCCGGCGCTGGACGGTCCCGAGCGGAGAGCCGTCCTCACCGTAACACCCGGGCGGCAGAGACGGGCCCAGAGTAGCAAGGGTATAGAAGTAGCCAGAGGATGGAAACAGGAGAAGCTAGAGGCTGTCAACAGGAGTAGCCAGAGGCTGTCAATAGGGGTAGCCAGCGGTTGTCAACAGGAGTAGCCAGGAGCTAGCAACAGGAGTAGCCAGCGGTTGTCAACAGGAGTAGCCAGGAGCTGCCAACAGGAGTGACCAGCGGTTGTAAGCAGGAGTAGCCAGAGGCTGCCAACAGGAGAAGCCGGAGGCTCCAAACAGGAGCAAAGCTGGCAAAAGATGAACCCGTGCGTTCTAGTCAGGTGACAATTTACAACACTGCACTAGAAGCCAGAGGGAATCACACTTCCTCCTAGCTATACGGTGTTACTTAGGAACTTATTTTCGAACTTAAGGGGAGGGGGTTGATCTGGTCCTGAGGACAACAGCGTTGATTGAAGACGACACGAAAGAGGCCAAGTTCGACGCAGTGGTACTGACACCACTGTTGTTTTAAGCTTGTATGGGTAGACTATGTTAACAATGGTGCCACCACCGAGCACAAAAAGGAGGGATGGAGGTTCTGCATGAAACTCAATCTCCTCGCTGGCAGAAAACAGCACCCTCTAAAACAAAAACAAAATCCATTCTGGATTCTCCCAGATGTTTCCGCACCAGCTCGAGACATTTTCATTTTTCTGAATTTGGCTGAAATGGGAGATCTTCCTGATGAAGAGTGGTGGACGCACTTCCTTCCACCCCGCTTCCAACGCCCATGTATGTCACGACGGGACAAACGGCTGCCCCTCGGTCAGGGACAAACACATTAGTAGCATAAATATAGCCAGGGTTCTATCTAATACATTTACAAACAACCGCTCGACTAGTCGTCCAGAATAGCCATAATTTGCGTGAAGAGCGCTGGTGACTGGGTGATCCCACGGTTCGTCCTAAACTCAAAACGCTAAGGTAGTGGAACCCAAATACGGGAATAGCGTTGGCGGATGCAGGAGCCTCTTTTGGAGGGGGCCAAACCAACGTTTTTTAGGGGGGCTAAATCGAGAAAAAATCACAAAAACATAGTATTTTTAAAGAAAATCGGTCAAAATTTGGTCCAATGGGGAGCAAAGTATATTATTTTATGCTTTGGTGTGAGCCCCGGCCCCTTTGGCCTCCCCCAGTGGGCAACAGAGGCCATGCAGAACACCACAGAGGATAGGCCAATCACAGCACCGACACCCAAGCTACTTCTGTGTCAACGCATTATAGTCTGTGGAACAGGAACCCAGTTATTACGCAGATCATGACCAATCGGAGTGTGTGTATTGTCGGCACCTGCGCCGGGGTTCATCCGTCAATACCTACCGTCGGTCATCAACGTTTCTAGAGATCAATCCATCTATCAGGCGGGATGAAGCTGTCGCTTTGGCGGCGACCGAGGAGGTCCTCTCCAGTCATGAGCTGCGGTCTCTATCGCCTTAATGACACCGCAGAGAAGTGAGCAGAAGCCGCATCGGGCCACCATTACACGGTATCAGGGGATTCTGGTCAGCTTCACCGCCCCCGATACACCACTTGCGGGGCTTCGAGTCATGATACTTATCGTCTTATCGTGTCGCGCTGTGGTGAATAATGATACCGATACTTAGTGTGTGATCCACCTCACCGATAAAGCACCCTTCTGTTGACGTCAATGCTTGCTGGCCACTCAGCAAGCATTGACGAGTTTAACCCTCGCCCCCATCGGGGGGGGCATCGATACCCCCTAGGTTTTTTCGGGATAGCAGAAAAACGACGAAACGCAGGACCGCGGTTAAAGGCTCTATCTCTCACCCCATCATTTTCGCACCATCCCTGAAATTTTTTATCCCGGGTCAACCAAGGTGAGGTCACCAGGCGAGGTCAACCAAGGTCACCTCACTTCAACTTTTGAGCTCTATAAGAGCTACGTTTCTCAGTCAATCGATTTGAAACTTCCAACAGTTCATGGCCCCGCCAGGGTCTACAAGGTGTATATCCGGGATTTTTAGATTTTTCGATTCGATTCGATTCGTGACCTAAGGTCAGGTCACGAGATTACCTCTCCCATTGAAAAAGCATGGGAAAAGCTGTCTTATGATCTAAAAAGTCACAAAACGATTGCAAATGCTCGGTTTGCTCAGAAAAGCGTTCTTGGACACCCTTTTACGAATCCTAGGGGTCATATTTTTTAATTTGACCTCTCCAAGGTCATCCAAGGTCACCAGGGGTCAAAAACAGTATGTTGGCAATAACTTTTGACCTAATTAAGCTAGAGCGTTGAATCAAACACCATCGTGTATGTCTCATCACTAGCTTTAATTTGATATACGGCAAGGTCAATTTCTGACCTTTGATGACCTCAGGTCATATGAGGCCACGAGGTGACCTCTGGAGGTCAAACCACTTGCGGGAGGTCATTACGCTCCACATAGCGGAGAAAGGTCTGGCATTTTCCTATTAATGGAGTTTACCAGATCTCAATAGCTCTAATGGCATAAGAGTTATGCCCAGTTTGCTTAAGCATTGCATATTTGAGTGAAAATAGCCTATCGTGACCTAACTTGACCTCTGGAGGTCAAACCATTGACCTGAGCGCTTAAACATGCGAGTAATTTCTTGCTGAACTCACGCGAGCTTTCTAATGAATTTTGCAGATTTGCGCTAACCCCCATATTTTCGGAGTTAGAGGGGGCCATCGATGGCCCCCGGTGGGGCGAAGGTGGCGCCGGACCCCCGGTGGGGCGCGGGTTAAGCCACATCATCGATCCTTGCTCGGTATGTCAAGATGAAAAATTCAAACCAGGAAAGAAACAGAATGGGTTTCGTATGAACAAGGCTGTCAGAGGGCAGTGGGTAAGAAAAAATCTTGTTACACCACTCGGCACTCCAATAATAACGTGTTATCGCAACACTGTAGAGCCCATGTGCGTTGAACACACTGATATCACAATGTATCTAACCAAATCCAGAAGTTAAGATTGTAGGATGTAAGGATATCATATGGATGTAGATTGTCATAAGGATGCAGATTGATACCAACCTACATCCTTATTAAAACAACAATAATGCGATAAAATACCCAGCCCGAAACGCGGCGACTTCGAAACTCCATGAGAAGGAAACCAGCCTTTTTGAGGGCTGGATGTAAAAGTTGACACTACGACTGGAAAGACCAGTGAAATGCTTACCGTAAATTAAAGTAGCTCAAAACAATCCTTTTTATTATTTAGAATACCTGACAAACAGGGCTATCTTTTTCATGTAACAGCAAAAATACGGAAATGGTCAACATACTTGGCACACTGTGTTGAATGTTGATGGCATGTGGTGTTACCTTTTTGATTGCATCAGCCTTTAGAGGCTGAAAGCCTTCATGGTCATCCCTGGATATTGGGATACGATATGTGGCCTTTTAGTGCATAAGAACCCTCCACAAATGACATTCAAAAAGTTTGGCTGTAAAGTCCGAAGACTGAAAGTGCATATCTAGCCCAGACAACTAATCGATGCTATGAACTGGGAGAAAAGACAATTGACAAATTATCTACTTACAAAATTAAAGAATAGTTCAATTCATTAAATGATTAAAATTCTTTAAAACACACAAAGGGACCATTTGTGATTACCCAGCACCTGACACCAGTTCCCAGCCCTCCAGATGACCTCGACAGGTGTTTCTGCCCAATTCAGATATCTGTTATATCAGATCAGCCGACCAGATAACCAGATGAAGTTCAGAAACGGCCGGGGCCCGGTTCTCCATTATCAGCTCCATCACAGGCAGATACTGACACCACTGACATCAGTCGATGCCTGTCCTGGGGTCATAATCACTGAGAACGCTGCAGCGTCAGTTAATGCCTGTCCCTGGGCTCAGACATCACTGAGAACGTTGCAGCGTCAGTTAAAGGGAACGTGGCACCTTGGTCGAATCCTGGAATTTAGTGAAATTAGGCGTACTTTTAGCCGAGAATAATGAAACCACTCATGATTTCTCTGAAAAATGTACAATAAGCTCAATATTTGGATTTTTAAAATTCTCCTCTAGAAAAAGAAATAAATATCAGCCGGTGGATGATGTCATGATCTGGCAACCACTACCATACTTGAAACGCTTTAAGGGCTTTGATTGGCTGATGCTCATCGTGACGTCAGCATATGTCGTCACACCAGTAGCTCACAACAATGGCCGCCCGACGATGGGCTGATGAGGGGCTGGTGTCAGGTAGGTTTTAGTTTTTTTCTACGGAAATATCGAGTTCCAAGACAAATGACATATGGAGTACCAGGTTTTCAGACTTGCTTTACAACTTGGCTATCTCAGTTAAAATCACGTTATGAAGGTGCCACATTCCTTTTAATGCCTGTCTCTGTGCTCATATATTACTGAGAACGTTGCAGCATCGTCGGCTAATGCCTGTCCCTGTGCTTAGACATCACTGAGAACGCTGTAGCATCGTCGGCTAATGCCTGTCCCTGTGCTCAGACATCACTGAGAACGTTGCAGCGTCAGTTAATGCCTGTCTCTGTGCTCATATATTACTGAGAACGCTGCAGCATCGTCGGCTAATGCCTGTACCTGGGCTTAGACATCACTGAGAACGCTGTAGCGTCAGTTAATGCCTGTTTCTGGGCTCAGACATCACTGAGAACGCTGTAGCGTCAGTTAATGCCTATCCCTGGGCTCAGAAATCACTGAGAACGCTGTAGCGTCAGTTAATGCCTGTCCCTGGGCTCAGACATCACTGAGAACGCTGTAGCGTCAGTAAATGCCTGTCCCTGGGCTAAGATATTACTGCAAACGCTGCAGCGTTAGTTAATGCCTCTCTCTGTGCTCAGATATAACCGAGAACGCTAAAGTGTCAGTTTATGTCTGTCTCTGTGCTCAGATGTCACCGAGAACGCTGCAGCGTCAGTTAATACATGGCCGTGGGCTGAGATACCGCTGGGAGCGCTGAAGCAACCAAATAACTAATGCCCTGACCGGCTGTGCAGAGAAATGCAAATGTCTGCAGTCAGGTGCAGAACAGACCCGACGCCAAATACTTCGTGTACCTGCCACTCTGAGGAGCGCTGTGGCCTTCTCCCAGTCGAAACTTTATCCTGGCTATTGCGATATCCTCCCCTCCAAACGAAATGTTGTACAGACCCTCGACATCATCGAATCACTTGATGTGATCAATAAATATAATACGGATTCGAACAATGAACAAATACAGACCATGGATTTATGTAGCAGTGACACGAAAATTGTTCTTTGAGCTCCGGCGTACTATTGAGGTTCTGACGAAGAGGTTGAGGGAATACGGAGGTTCCAGGGCACTCCAGTTGCTCTAGCGTGGGATCACTGAGGGGGAGGCCCGGAGCTATCCCCTTAGAAGTCACTCAGACTCCGGCCTTCAGGACACTCGGTGAGCGCGCCCCCCTCGGCATGAGCTCCCCCTCCCCGAAGTGAAATCCTGTATCCGCCATTGACGGGAGGCATATCGTGCGCGTGACCGCGATATGGCACCCCACTGGCCTTTCGAGAGCGTCTGACACTGACCGGCCTTTCGAGCCGTTTCTTTTCTTCAGCGCAGCGACAGGTTTGGTTCCTTTCACTGCGCCAGGGAACTAGACCGCCGTCGGCTGGGAGTCGCAAGGAGGGCGTACACAGTAAGAGGACAGTTCCTTGTGTCGAATCCATTGCTTTTTTGTTCTTTTCTTCGAAACCCTTTTCTTCTTTGTGGGACATAGAATAAAAACAGCGCCGTAAGAGACGCGAATGTTCAATAGAAACGTCATACAGTCTCTCCCATAAGTACCGTACCGGCGTCTTATCTGGGTGGTTTGAGAGTCCCATCCTTTATCCTCATCATGAGGGCTTCAGGGCATCTAAATCATCCTGATTCCGATGATGACTGGACTGAGCATATGACTACAAAACCACCTAGATTGAACGACGGGCGCATAGGTGTAGGAACGTCCAGGGCATCGGCGGGGCAAAGTGTATCTTTAACTAAATTTTCTCCAAGTTGATCCCAGTTCGGTTTTTCGAGTCGGAGTCTCACTAAAGTCATCAGGGGACTTGTCACGGAGACCCCGACCCTCCACCCGAACGAGCAACTCCCGCAACAAAGGGTTAATTTAGAAGCTAAAGTTTAACGTACCACAAAGCACACGGACGGCCGGCCTGCTCAGGTCACCCTCTCACCAGTCAGTTGCCAGCCGACCTACGTCAGGTAAATATTGAGCGCCGGAGTGCCTCAGGGGAACCGATCCCAAGCCTGCACACGAACTGTCACTGCATGTTCCTGAGCAGCGGGCCGGAGCCCAACGCTCTACCAACTGAGCTACCGGGGCGGCTCATTTTGAAGTTTTACATTTTGCAGTCGTTTCTTTCCAGTCACCGCCATAAGGTCAATGGTTAAGATCTTGACTATTGCGGGGGGTATGACCCCCTGGCCTCCCTGCTGCTACGCCTATGACGGTACGATACTTATGGAAGAGACTGTACACTAAAATGTACGTTGTACAATCACAATCCGCAATTAATCAGGGAAGACTTGATACATGAATTCCCAGTGAGGCTAGTAGGCGAACAGCAGGCCCCTAGTCCGAGCCGGTAACCAGGGACTTCTTCCGACACCCGGGTCAACGAGAAAAGACATGCAATCATCAAAACAACAACAACAACAAACATACAAAAACAGGCCAACAAAAATAGCATTAGGACTGATGGACTATATTCACCCTTCTCACAGCCCAGTCTCTATTTTGGGATAACCGAACCAGAGTTCTGAGATATTTCACTGATCTTCCAATGCATTAACACAGGAGCATCCAGACGTCGTGTTCCATAAGAACCTTGTCTACTGTCCACGTCATTCAAAACAAATATTTATTTCGCGCCATCATATACTAACGTGAATGACAGGCCGATACCCCTAAACTCTCCATCGAGAGAAAACATTTGAGCTATAAGCATTGGCGGACTCAAGGGAGGGGGCAAAGGGGACGTGCCCCCAAAGCCTACAATAGTTTCTGTTGCCCCCCCCCAAAAGAACCAAATTTTAGCAGTGTTTATTTGAGAATAGTATTTTCTCGCGATTTTTCTCGATTTGCCCCCTTCCCTCCAAAAACGTTGGTTTGGCCCCTCCAAAAATGGCTCCTGGATCCGCCAATGGCTATAAGACCAGTATATATTTTGTTCTGTTTTGTTTTTCTAGCATAACCTGAGGACACCCATGGACGTACACCAACAGCATTCTCAGTAAACGACCTCGGCCGGGATCTAGTTACCGGATGGTGCATACAGGTTTACACCAGCGTTGTACCATTCACCAGTCAACCAACAACAGTCGACTACCTGCCTGTATTTACATCGGAGTGAACAAATTTGGACCGAGCATGCACCATCATCTACTCAGCAGCTTCTTCCGACCGCGAGAACAGTCAATACATCCCCGGTAGAAGCTCAACCATGCAGCTCAAGCAAGCTTGAAGAGTACAAGTCACATTGATGGCCACATGTCAACAATAACATGTGCATTAGCGTAATATTTCTGAACAGGTCCACGTCCGGGACACCATTCTGACCAGTGGATGACCCCACACATCCAGCAGGACTCCCGTGCCTCCCGGTCAGAACAGTTGGACAGTGTCCAGGGACAGCCACCCACCTGGCTCGTGGTCTCTGGCGGCCTCCAGCTCCATGCTGCGCCCTCTGCGGCCGGCGCCGCCGCTCTGACCTGTGTACCAGCCGCCGCCGCCGAGCTGCCGCCCGGCCAGGCACAGCCTGGGGTGGCTACTGCACCTCCACCCCAGCTACCACCTGCCGCAGACCCCGCCGTCCGGGCCGCACTGCCGGCCACGGGCGGCCACAGCCGGCGGCAGAGGGGTGACAGCTGTCCTCTCCTCCCGGACATAACACAGCCGCAAGTGGATCCCGCTAGGGGGCGCTGTAGGTGATGAAGGTGCTCCACTTCCTGCGAGCGGCTCCAGCCGGGACACAGAGTGGCACGGGCACCTTTTCATCAGGACCCATCTACCACGGGCTGGGGTTGCCTCTCATGGGCAGCGACGGTAAGGGGGGGCTAACTACTGACTGGTGTACATCCCTCAGGACAGCACCACGCCCAGCCGGGACAGGTGCAACGCAGGCGGCGAAGGAGCCGGGGAAGTTGGACGCTTAAAGCATGTTTTACGCCTGCTTTCGAAGAGCCGTTGAGTGCCTTGTTGAGCTGCAAGCCTTGCGGGCGAAACGACCCAACATGAAATCCAAAGAGTCACATAGAAACTCCGCTCTCCCCCAGAATGATCAGACCCAGGGAAAACCTCCCAACAGAGGGCAACCAGCAAAAGACTCCGCTGGCTCCAGCCCCACCGTTTAACTGAAGACAGCAGTGGAAGGCACTAGCACGCAACTCTCCCTCAGTGCATGTCAACTCACCAGGCCCGCTAAATGCACAGGATTTAACCTCGAAATACTGCAGCAGCGAAAGTTCGGCCTCCCTGGGTCTTAAACTACGGTCAGACAACACTGGAGATTGGTGTTTCGGGGCGAGCCGACAGCAGATGTTATTCTGCACAGGACTGGAAGAAATGACGCCGTCCCTGCCGTCCCCGATCACTTCTGTGGCAGCCGAATATGGCGCCGATACCTGATTTGATATGCAAACCTCGTTTTATGGACTAACGGGAGAGCTTAATCCACCGGGATACCTCATGAACCAAACCCCGGACTGAGTCCGGGACCTGCGATACCAATGCTGAATCGATGTACGCAGAGACACGAAGACATTGCATTCATAATACATCCAGAGCAGCTGAACGAGAAGGGCTCTCTTCAGAGCACATTCCTCTAGAAATTAACACTCCGTAAATGCAGGCTCGACCCTATTTATTGAATGAAATATGACGGTGTCCACCACGGAGCCTGGCACCACCAGCGCCGCAATATGGCAACCGTATGTTAATAAACTGATGGCGCGATAGGCCAAAACCGTACCCATGCCCCAAAACAATGGTGCTGCCACGTGAGCCTTTGGCATGGGCGCATGGCTGAGCTGTGCCGCTGCTTCCCGTTACGGCGCAGTCTAACACAGCACAGTGGTACGCAGAATTCCTGCCATGTTCTGCGCAGCGAGTCGGCATTCACTGAGAGACAAATTTGACGCCTGTGCTATGAGCTTTGTGAGGCTGGGGCTCGCAAAAGATGAAGCCCATCACAGCGGGAAGTGCTGTAACAGAGTTCTGGATGACACATGTCGCGGGAAAAAGGGCAGGAATAGACTTTATCTGACAGATACATCCTTGGCACAGAGAGACTAATGAATTAGATGCCCCGGTTTCGAGCCGGAAAATTAATGATGCAAGGTTTCCAGCTGCAGGAACAGGTTATTGCATCAGCTATAAATGTGCGTGCAATCTGATAAAAGGCAAACCAGGTTGGAACCAAGGCCTTCACGCAGCATGTGCATCTTAAAAAGTTATCATGCCATACTTTGAAATGTGCGTTCTAGTATCTGAATTATGAATTCACTAACTGGTGATCTAAAGGCCTTGTATTCACACCAGCTGCATCACGCAGTAGCAGGGGCGCCACGCTTGGATGAGGAAGGCCTCTGGATCTAGGCTGACCCATGACAGCATTTTCGCGGCCGCCTCCTACCCAGGAGATAGGAGGTACACTGGGGAGTGCACGCCGCAGCAGTGGAATCAACGCCGTGCCCGTCGGCGTCCCTGTAAGTGGGTGCACGGACCTGATCGGCCTTAATGATCCATCGGTCTTTCGCCCGCAGCCCTCGTGTGAGGGCCCGGCTTCTGCCGATGAAATGGAAACTTTCGTCTTGTGTAAAGCGCGAGTGAGAGTGACCGGCACAAACATGTTCCTGGGTATACGGAGCACTATAATATTTTCAGAATTACTTACAAACCTCTGCATCTGATGCTGATCACACTTTGTGACAACTAACTAATTACTGAATGCACAAAATATATGTGTTATAACACACAGAATGTTCTGAAACAGATGTATCAAATGGAAAAGCTACTTATAAACCAGCCAGCTGATTCTGAAGAGCGGGGAGAGGGCAGCGGCGGGCCTGCGGCTATCTCACGGCGTATAGAGAGCAGCGAGAGTGGAGAGGGCGGGTGGGAGCGAAAGGCAACAGAGTGGGTAATTCGCGATAATCGGCCGATCGGTGTGTCTCGTACAGCCCTCAGGCATGCCTTTACGGCCCTCGCCACGCTCCAGCGCTCGGTTTTGCACAGCAGCGGTCACGGGAGGCTCACCCGCGGACAACCTGCGGCCAAAGGCTTAAAAAGAAACACCGACGATCCAGCCCACTCAGCCGGATCCCTCAACGCAAACTGAGAGGTTCGGAACCTCCGAAAACCAGTGATGAGATTGCTCAATCTGAGCTACTTAGAAACACCTGTCTCCAAGACCGGACCCAGGATAAGCCTTGTACTTGTGCGCGCGACAAAGGCAGTAGCTCGGACTGGGACTCTAAAAACAACCATGAACTTTGAGACGATGAGACGTTCGGTAAACAGCGCAACCTCCGAGACACTTCACATTGAAATCGAGCGGCCTCAGACATTGTTATCAAGTGAGGCCTTCCTTATTTCTGCAGCCAGAGCCTGAGGCACTCACGAAAAGGACGAAGCAGTCTCACCTCTGACTAATAATACGTATCAGATATTCTTCAAACAATTCTTGATACTTAAGTGAACACAATGCACAAAGGAGCCTGCGGGTGAAGGATTTCCGGTAAGGGGGGGACCCGACTGGGGGGGGGGCGTCGCCTATCGATGGTGTAACCTTTCAGGAGGAAGGGAGGCAAACTTTATCGCCGGGGCGCCGATATTCGCATCATGGGAAGGAGGGGGGGGGAGTGAATGGTTGGGGAAAGCAACATATCAGGTGGAGCCGAGGTTGCTAAATCAGGGAGATAGGGCACATGCAATCAAATTGTTGCACCAGTTGGAAAGGAATTCCTTCGGCGTTTAAAATAAGGCCCCAGTGCCCTTTAATTTGAATAATAAATTGTGCAGACATTCAATAAAGAGAGCTTTCGGTGAAACGAAACATACTAGTAGTGGTTTCTCGACACATTCTAGCAAGGGTGAAAAATATGAAAAGTTTGGGGTGATTTTTTAACTAACTGATTAAGGTTCCGTTGAACAGGGGGAAAGGGCGGGGGCGGGGTAGAAGGCCGGGAGAACGCAATCATATCCATAAAACTGAAAATGTTTGGAGGGAATTATTTTTCTAAGACGCACAGGGTACCTAGATCTCCTTTAAAGGGAATGTGGCACCTTGGTCGAATCCTGGAATTTAGTATAATTAGGCGTACTTTTAGTCAAAAATAATTAAACCACTCATGATTTCTCTGAAAATGTACAATAAGCTCAATATTTGGTTTTTAAAAATCCTCCTCTAGAAAAAAGAAATAGATATCAGACTGTGGATGATGTCACGATCTGGCAACCACTACCATACTTGAAACGCTTCAAGGGCTTCGATTGGCTGATACTCATCGTGACGTCATCATATGTCGTCACACCAGTAGCTCGCAACAATGGCCGCCGGCGACGGGGGCTGAGGGGGCTGGTGTCAGGTAGGTTTTAGATTTTCATACGGAAATATCGAGTTCCAAGACAAATGAAATATGGAGTACCCGATTTTCCGATTGCTTTACAACTTGGCTATCTCAGTTAAAATCACGTTGTGAAAGTGCCACATTCCCTTTAATGATAGGCCATAGCAGTCAGCCGAATTCGGATACAGCTCAAAGTCTTTAGGCGTGCTTTCCAAAGTTTAGGGCTGTTTTCCTGATTTTAAGAGGTGTTCGCGCATATCCTAAAACTATACAACTCCACACGACTGTACTCTACCAAAGCGCTATTTCAGTTTAAAACCCAGTATAAAAAGGAAAACACCCTATAAACAACAGATCTTCACCCCCCCTCCCCTGCAATTAAGCAGGCAACCAGTTGAAAGTTTACAAACAATCAAGACTAGCATCAATACTTCTAAGGTTGTCTGGCAATAGCGTAGACACGTTGCTGACTCATTAGCCTTCGCCGTGGCAAGGTTACGCATTCGCAAACCCTCAGACGTGGCCCACACTCCTGGATCCTGGCACAGGGGCGTCATGGACATGTGGAACAGCCAGCCAGACACGGAGGCTCTAAACGGCGGGAATCACACGGAAGGCGATACATTTCCCGCAGCACGCGCAATCATCCAGCGGACACGTGCGAGAATGGTGCCTCAAACCTGCCCATTGAAGAGCAATCGCCAAACCGGCGGTGCAGAACGCACCATTAAACCCGCTTCCGAGCCGTCACCGCGCACCAGGATTAACCAACCAGAACAGTTTTCACACAGCTCAGAGCCTGCTGAATTCGCACTCCACTCTGTTAGTCGTTATATACTCATTTGGTATATCCCCGGCGGGATGTTTCCGCCCAGGTGTGTTCACTTGTTTTCCGGCTTCTTTTTAACAGAGGTTATGTTATCAGCGTGTTCTTGACATTATCCTTTCCTCAAGACCGTATCATAGAAGCCAGAGGCTTTACGTCACAACTTGGGTACCTACTCAACCTGCGCACTTGAATGCAAATCCGTGTCTGGAAGTGAAAAGAGTGGTGCCTACCGCTGTTACCGTACAAGGCCCTTGTTATTACCAAAAGTCACAATGAATTCCTCATTTAGCCCTGGTTGGAACAATCAGCTATCTCCCATACCACCCACCCTATGGATTAAGCATTTGCAGATTTTTAGCGGTTTAAGCAAATTCTTATTTTAGACGTATTTATTAGAACCGTAGTAGCTATGCCTACATGAGTCAACATGTTTTCCAACTTATAATTTTTTAAGTTAGGCGAAAATTACCAATTTCGTGGCTGGGTAATCTTACATAGTCCCTCTCTCATTGTAAGTCCCCACGGCCGACTGGACAGCGACACAGCACACAGAGAAACAGCGCCGGGCCGGCACTCACCGAAGTAGGCGAGCGTAGCCTCAATGAGCTCGGGACTGAACGGCGGCGGCTTCTCCTGGTCTTCCTTCAACGCCGGGAACGGGATGAACCAGTCGGCGTTCTCGTAACCTGGCGAAAGGTCGACCCGCGGATCAGACGACACGACAGTGTAGGAAGAGGTCATCCTCGCAACCGACCAAGTCACTACAGCAGCCGGCCCAGTCATATCAATGTTAAGGTGGGGAGAAAGCAGAGTGAGCACATCGCAAGTACGAGCAACTCGTGCGACTTTTATCCACTTTTGGCACGGGGACTGGAACACGGCCCGAACAGCCCAGAAAGACTTCGCAGAATGCCGTTGGAAAGGGCTGCTCCAAAATGGAAGACGATTCACGCAGGCAATGGAGGGAATCGTCCAAACGTGCTCTGCACCTATCGAATTTTTTCCTAAAACGCCACGATCAATTGACGGATGAGCCGCACAAGGTCCTGTAAAGGTAAATACTGCGGCGTCCCTATAGAACATTTTGGGCTAAAATAGGTGTTTAGTAGAGCCAACACAAAAATCAATCCGTATTTTTTTTAAAATTAGCCCCAAGCTCCACCGTTTGCATAGCATTGCCGTGCGCTCGGGCCAGGGTTACACTCCATCTACCCCATTCCACGGCCAACCACCACGGCGAGGCAATGAAGGGCAGATGGGAGACGGAAGATTTGTCACCATTTATGATGTTATCTACGCCTCGATTTACCTAATTTTGACATGGTTTGATTTTAAGTGTTGGTTCCAATCTGGCATCGGGCAGATCACCACGGCTCTACATCAAGTCGTTGCTTGATTTTGTCCTCACCAACGTCGGAAATCACCGATGGAGTCGAATGTCTATCAGCGCGCGCTGGCACATCCAACCCTATACCCTGCCACGTGATCTACACGTGATCTACAGCCGCCCAGTACGCTGCAGTGCAGCGGCGTGACACCCCCGCAGCGCATCCCCGGGATTTACAGCAGGGAGGCGCACTGGGCTCACACGGGGTGCACGAGTCACACTTACTTCTCCCCCTGGATCCGCCTACGGGCGGCTTAACACCGTCCCTTACTGTTTATCGTGGAGACTTGTGTTATATGTCTATCACATCATTCACGAACAAAGACGGTGCGGGAGATACTCCGTCCTCAAAAGCGTCTCATCACATCCGCTTCGCTCACAAATGCACACAAACAACAGCTTCTAAGAATCATAGGCGGATCCAGGGGGCAGAGGGGGGGGCAGGTGCTCCCCCGATGGACCCTCGGCGCCCCCTGAAAGGTCGATGGTGTCCCACTGAAATGCCACCCCCCCTCCCCGGATGCGAAAATCGGTCTCCACCGATAGGCTTTGGCACCCACCTGATGAGTTTTGCCGGCCAGAAGCAAAACCTATCGCTTCCCTGGTCCGGATGGTGCCCCTCCCCCTTGGAAATCCTGGATCCGCCTATGCTAAAATAATGATGCAGCCCATCCAAGCAACTGCCGGCGGCCCAATTGAATTAAGAATTAGATTTTGCGTTCCTCTGTAGTAACCAGCATTAGCAAAATCGAAACAACACCAAAAAACGTATGTGAAATATCCCAAATTGGACTCGCACATTGCAAAGCCTTGTGACGAGGCTCGTGCAACACTGTAGCTCAGCGAAATGCGACAGTGCTCCAGTTTGCAACATTGCAAGACACCTAATTCATCTGTTGATGCAGCAATGCACGGATGCAAGCGCGGGAGCGTTTGCATCAGCGAGGCAGGAGCCTGAGTCATTCGGAGGTCGTGAGATCACAACTGGAGCACATTGGACAAACACGACTGCGCTTGCAAGTTCCGCTGGAGATTCCTCACGAAACGTCTCCGAAATATACGCTTCTCTTTCATGTAGCGCGATGCGTCCAGGCCACACAATTCTATAAATATTTCTGCTGTTGAGAAGCATTTCTACTGTTGAGAAGTTCAGGAACGAGAAGCGAACATGTGACCGTAATACCAGCCGAATCTAGTAGGAAAAGTTCACATGAAAGCTGTCATGGATTTATGGATACAAGGTCAGATCCGCAGCCTGTTGCCTAGGGGTTTCGTGATGTCGGGCACTATTGGCGCCGCGTCGATCCTCACGGCCGACAGACTGGGCCGTCACGAGACCAGCTCACGGCTGAGGGAATGATGCCAAAACACCCAGTCTTGGCAGCAGCGCAACCGTGTCCGCAGCCCTGAGAAGTCGGCGCTACTCAGCTGACGAAACGTCGTCTTCATAAACGGCGCGCATAATGTATGAGCTTTCCCTGCGATCTCGTGACCAAGCCATGTCTGGACAGGGGATATTTAGGACTGTCCAGCTCAGGGTCAGACGAATATCTATACACTGAGCTACAGACGGCGAAGTTAGGACTATGTTAAGGTTGTGGAAACACATGAAGAGTCGGGCAGGGGGACTTCCTTTAACCCGCGCCCCACCGGGGGTCCAGCGCCACCTACGCCCCACCGGGGGCCATCGATGGCCCCCTCTAACCCCGAAAATATGGGGGTTAGCGCAAATCTGCAAAGTGAATTAGAAAGCTCGCGTGAATTCAGTAAGAAATTAATTCGCATGTTTAAGCACTCAGGTCAATGGTTTGACCTCCAGAGGTCAAGTTAAGTCACAATAAGCTATTTTCACTCAAATATGCAATGCTTAAGAAACCTGAGCATAACTCTTATGGCCATTAGAGCTATTGAGATCTGGTTAACTACATTGGCTAGGAAAATGCCAGAACTTTCTCCGCTATGTGAAACGTAATGACCTCTCGCCAGTGTTTTGACCTCCAGAGGTCACCTCGTAACCTCATATGACCTGAGGTCATGACAGGTCAGAAAGTGACCTTACTGTATATCAAATGAAAGCTAGTGATGAGACATACACGATGGTGTTTCATTTAACGCTCTAGCTTAATTAGGTCAAAGGTTATTGCCAAAATACTGTTTTTGACCCCTGGTGACCTTGGATGACCTTGGAGAGGTCAAAAGGGAAAATATGACCCCTGGGATCCGTAAAAGGGTGTCCAAGAACGCTTTTCTGAGCAAGCTGAGCATTTGAAATCGTTGTTGTGGCTTTTAGATCATAAGACAGCTTTTTCCCATGCTTTTTCAATGGGAGAGGTCCCCTCGTGATCTGACCTTAGGTCACGAAATCGAAAAATCCCGGATGTACACCTTGTAGAACCTGGCAGGGCCATGAACTGTAGGAAGTTTCAAATCGATTGACTGGGAAACGTAGCTCTTATAGAGCTCAAAAGTTGAAGTGAGGTGACCCTGGTTGACCTCGCCTGGTGACCTGACTTTGGTGACCCGGGGTAAAAATTTCAGGAATGGTTTAAAAATGATGGAGTGAGAGATAGAGCCCTCAACCGCGGTCCTGCGTTTCGTTGTTTTTATGCTATCCCGAAAAAAACCTTAGGGGGCCATCGATTGCCCCGGTGGGGGCGAGGGTTAAAGGGAATGTTCCACTTTTATCAAGGGCTTTGAACTGAGATAGCAATTTTGTGGAGCGTTTCGAGCAGCCACTAGTGGCGAATTCAATTTCACATAAAGTTCTCTGAATTAAATTTCTGACAGTTTGAAGATCAAAATAAAAACGGCACCAAGACCCTAATACAAACCATGAAGGATCCGCTTTCAACCTGGCTGCAACAATTTGATTGGTCCGAATCCAAAATCCGTTCCAATTCCATATTTTCTGACCTTTTTCGCCTACAAACAGATCCTTTTAAAATTTCGACAGAGTGGAACATTTACCTTTAAGACTGACTTCATAAGCGAGTCAAGCCCTTTCTCCGCCAACAAGAGAATGCTTCAGAGAAGGATGCACGCCAGGCTAAATCGCAGCGAAAGCTGAGGAGGCAAGCAATGGCCAAAACAGTGAACGATAACCTAGCTTATTAAAAAAAAAACGGCCAGTAGGGTCTCAAAGTCTGGGAGAGAGGCCCAACTTTTAGTTGGGAGGGGGCTGCACCCCTGCTTTCCGCTTTTCGCCCTGGCTATGAGTCGCCCTAAACATCAAGCAAAGTACTTTACTTTGATGTTGAGGTGGCATCTACGTAGATGCTACCAAATACCAACACCAAACAAAAAGCTGAAGAGAAGCGAAATGCGCCAAAGTCATTTGATTGGGTAAAATTAAGTTTGAATCATTCTAGGTGGCGGAACGAGGGCAGGGAGCAACGAGGTGGGGTGCTCCCACCCTTAATACGCGCCGGTAAGGGGACCCGCCGGTACGGAAGGTAGGTAAATACCTCCCCACTTACCCTACGATCTCAACAACCATGCTAGGTAACGAAAAGGTGGAAGGAGGCATTAGATAGCACATCTTAATCTCTAACAAAAGTTGTCACACAAATTCTTGGTCAGGTCACTTTTGAGGTCACTTAAGGTAATTTACGTTTTGTGTTTTAACACGCGCATTGACGGGGCGGTACCCGCCCCTGGTTTTTCGGAGATATCAGAGAAAACAGCAGCCCGCAGCGCCGCCATACTTGGCATACCTTTTCTCTCATCATTTTTACAACTTCTGTGAAAATTTTAAGGTTAGGTCATCTCAGGTCAGGTCACCAGTATAGGTCAAGTGACCTGACCTAAAAAAATTCAAGATAGCATAAGTTGCAACAGGGTGAACTTATCAAATTTAAACTCATATCACATAATGGGCTCATGGATTTCTCTAAACGATGTTCTGGTATTTTCGATATCGACGACCTAAGGTCAGGTACGAGGCATGACCTCTCCATTGGAAATACATGGGAAAATGGTTTTTACTAAATAACTCAGTAACGGATGGTGATAGAGCGTTTATTTTAGCTGCATTAGACTCGTCTTGTCTTTGCTGTTCTAATGATATGCATATTATATAATTTGACCTTGACCTGACCTCAGGTCAGTCAAACCCTTGATTTGACCTAGCAAGGTCAAATTATATATCATTCGATTCGGCTTGCTGCGAGGATTCATAAAGTTCGAACCGTTTTGCTTTATCTTTGCTTTTTCGATGTAATGGCCGAAAACCTTAATTTACATGTTATCCCTATGACGGCATGTTTTGACCTCTCGTGACCTTAAATGTGACCTGACAAAAAATGGTACAATATTTTCGAAGGAGAAGTGGATGGGTTACCCAACGCCGTTTACCGTTTTTCGCTATCTAACTGATTCTCAAGACCCCGTTAAAGCGAAGGTGGCTCAGACCCCCGTCAATGCGCGTGTTAATGACTGACAAAGCACAGCTATAAAATACATAGCTACGGTTGGAATCCTCTCCTCATCTCTATTCTTTGCGAGGCTGACAAACTAAAACCGATTTCCCATGCATTTCCAACGGAGCGGTCATGACCGTGACCTGACCCCAGATAACCAATATCGAAAATCCCGTTACTATATTCTCGGGAGATATTGTGATTGGAATGTCAGATACAAAATTAAGCCTGTCCTTACTGCAGCACCTCTTAGCATTTTTCAGCTTGTCATTTAACCTGGACTGGTGACCTGACCTTATGTAACCGGGACCTAAGATTTTGTCAGAAGGTAGGTAGTGAAGACCATGTGACTGGTATACCAACTACGGCGACGCTGCACACCGCCTTTTCTACTATCTTTATTTAACCCTGAGAGCGGGGGGGGGTAGGTGCCTACCCCCGTAACGGTGCATGTTACAATAATTATTTTAACACAAACTCTCAGGCGTCGACTTCTAAGAGAGGTCGAGAGGTCCATGGAAACACCCTCCCCCCTCGCCCCGTCACATATTGACCCTCCACCACTTCTGACAATATCAACATTCCTGACAACACCACTAAAAAAAACTGCGTCGGCATCGACGACTGTTTAAATCCAGTTCAAAACGGTCCCAACCCACGCAAGCCACTAGCTACTCACCAAAAGGCAGATGAATTGTCCTATGGTGGTTGCCTTTAACGAAACCGCGCAAACCGAAGAACCAAAATTGTCGGCACCCAGAAGAAGTCCACACAAGAAAGCCACGACGATCGATGATACTGGTGCTATGAACTGCGTTGCAGTCAGGCCACAGCTGAGTCAGATGGGGCGCCGCTCCGACCGCTAGTACCATCTAGTGAGCCCGACGGGAACCTCAAGTTTGAACTAGTCACGGAGACTCGAAGAAGCAGATGTGGGCTTCCACACAGAAGCTGAGAGCGACGATGCAATTTTGAGGTCAATATGAATAAGGTATTGGATGAAGGTATTGAATGTACATATGAAGGTATTGGAAACCGATTTGGCCACAAAGACGAAGCTAAGAATGAAAAGAGCGCGTGTATCGAATCGGATCGAATCTGCGTAAGAATATGCAAAGTTTCGGTGAGGCTGCATTCGAATTTCGCGTTTGACATGTGACATCAAGCGCATCGTGACCTCAATGAAACGAAATTCCAAGATACTTAACATGAAAAAGCATAATAAGTATAAGCAATGGGCGAGAGAACAAACAGAACGAAAAGCTCCATTAAATATTTATAGCCATACTCATGCTTTGGATACCAAAATGCTTGGCTGAATGGGAAGAACGTTGGTCAAGAACGAAATCTCGATCAAACAATTCGCCGATTGTGAGTGAGAAAACAGAGAAAATTAACACTCTAAAATCCGTTCCAAGTAAACGTGTTAGAGGAACGCCTTCCAAAATCAGCACCTGCACCAAGCCCTGAAGGAGATTGTCTCAGAGAATCCAATCACACAGATAACTAAACGATCTTCGTAACGGCCGGTCAATTTGGCGGCCAACACTTCACGACTCCCAGGGCAGAGACGGCTGCCCCGTTCAAGCCACACAATCACGAAGCAGACAGCGGCTCGTCAACGTTGAATGTTAACTGCGCATATTCGGGAAACCTCGCGGGAAACCAATCTCAGTCATTTCCATACCATCACCACATGGATTCCGAGCAGTCCGGCGACCACAGTCCGCTCCCTCGTTTCATTTCACGGACCGAGATCTCACGCGCGACGTCACAGGTACGCGTGATGTTTCTAACGAATGGCTGAACTCAGACACCGCGCCCTGCAGACCTTTACAGAACTGGAGTCACCCGGCCGAAGTTAACCTGCGACTCGCCAGGACACCATTCAAGAACCGGCGATAACAAGGATACTTAATTAATAGTGACTTTTTCAGTGAAAGCCCAAGGTGGCATTCACAGCTTTAAAAAGAGATTGGATTATGTACGTCAAAACAATGGGGGGACGCGTAAGCTCTCCCGCCCCCCCCACATGCCAAAAGTACTTCTGCTTGTTAGAGCAATTAGGTAGATAAGGCTATCTCTTGGAACACGTTTATGCACAAGTGCAGATTGAGCCAGAATATTCAACAGGCGCCGTTCACTTCTAGCACATAAAACAAAGTCTAATAAAAAGTACATTAGCGGCAAATATACATCACGGGTCAGCCCTCTAGCCCCTATGCATCATGCAGTCTCGCCCTGTAAGTAGAGCCAGGACGGCGCCTGATCAGTCAGCAGAGCCAGGACGGCGCCTGGTCTGTCGGCAGAGCCAGGATGGCGCCTGGCCTGTCGGCAGAGCCAGGATGGCGCCTGATCAGTCAGCAGAGCCAGGACGGCGACTGGCCTGTCGGCGGAGCATGGACGGCGCCTGATCTGTCGGCAGAGCCAGAACGGCGCCTGATCTGTCGGCGAAGCCAGCATGGCGCCTGATCTATCGGCAGAGCCAGGACGGCGCCTGATCTGTCGGCGAAGCCCGCACGGCGCCTGATCTATCGGCAGAGCCAGAACGGCGCCTGATCAGTCAGCGGAGCCAGGATGGCGCCTGGTCTGTCGATGAAGCCAGGACGGCGCCTGATCTGTCGACAGAGCCAGGACGGCGCCTGGTCTAACGGCAAAGCCAGGACAGCACTTGATCTGTCAGCAGAGCCAGGACGGCGCCTGGTCTGTCGATGAAGCCAGGACGGCGCCTGATTTATAGGCAAAGCCAGGACGGCGCCTGGTCTAACGGCAAAGCCAGAACGGCGCCTGGTCTGTCGACAGAGCCAGGACGGCGCCTGGTCTAACGGCAAAGCCAGGACGGCGCCTGATCTGTCGACAGAGCCAGGACGGCGCCTGATCAGTCAGCGGAGCCAGGATGGCGCCTGGTCTGTCGATGAAGCCAGGACGGCGCCTGATCTGTCGACAGAGCCAGGACGGCGCCTGGTCTAACGGCAAAGCCAGGACAGCACTTGATCTGTCAGCAGAGCCAGGACGGCGCCTGGTCTGTCGATGAAGCCAGGACGGCGCCTGATTTATAGGCAAAGCCAGGACGGCGCCTGGTCTAACGGCAAAGCCAGAACGGCGCCTGGTCTGTCGACAGAGCCAGGACGGCGCCTGGTCTAACGGCAAAGCCAGGACGGCGCCTGATCTGTCGACAGAGCCAGGACGGCGCCTGATCTGCCGATGAAGCCAGGACGACGCCTGATCTGTCGACAGAGCCAGGACGGCGCCTGATCTGTCGATGAAGACAGAACGGCGCCTGATCTGTCGACAGAGCCAGGACGGCGCCTGGTCTAACGGCAAAAGCCAGGACGGCGCCTGATCAGTCAGCAGAGCCAGAACGGCGCCTGGTCTGTCGGCAGAGCCAGGACGACGCCTGATCTGTCGATGAAGCCAGGTCGACGCCTGACCAGTCGGCCGCTCTATTTCAGGTGCCAGACCGGCAGCGATGGGCCCCCCAACCCTGCGTCACCAGCTGTCGAACCCTCGCGGCGCTGGCAGCGCTCGAGGTGTCAATGATTAGGCCGCAGCTGCGACGCCTGATCAGAACCGATGACTTCCGGTTTACCCCATCCTGCGTCACATGTTGGAATGTCTTTTTGTCAGGGCGCCAACTTCAGCAAAGTGTTAATTCAGGGGATATCCAGAGCTTGATTATTAGCTTAAAGAAATCAAAAGTATTATTTTACGAGGGGTTCGACTGCGTTTTGGCGTAACGTTTTTATAGATCCATGTACTAAAACCGTAGACGACGGGGGATTTTCCACCTCTTGCACCAATTCTTTCACGGTGAATTCCCAAGGATTTCATTTTTCTTTGCGCATGTTTCGCCCATTTCACAACGGAATTTAAGTACCATAGAAACCCCGATTTACTATATTTACTTGTCAGTGCGTTTACAATTTTCTGTAGACAAAATAAAATTTTGTAGTGAGACCTGAAGCAAACGCGCCTAAACACTGTACAGAGGCATCTTCAAGCTCACGCGCCTGTTCCGATCACGGAGAGGTCCGGGGAAGGGGTCGAATGGAAGCTCTCTTTAAAAATGCGCAACCACTTTGCTTATAAATAGTTGTCACACTTTAGACCAGCTTGCCATCCCTTATCCTCCTTCCTCATAAACCTGGCACAGTTTTGAGCCCATACATCTTGGGCAAAAAGGAGATCAACCCCCAAAAAAGCCCGGCCGCGGCTGCATGGTGCGTTTTTCTACGCCTGCTGGCGGCAGCACTTCCCGCGGCGATCATGCGCCATACCACAATGACAAAAACTGACCACTGACAGCCAAATCTGACCAATCACGGCTCATTCATCAAATAGTCCACTCGCCTCGAGGAAACGGGTAACTTACCGGAATAGTTACTGCCGAATAGAGCAGTACTACACTGATATCCCCGCAGTTAACGAGGTTGACAAACCAAACATTTCACGATATTAGATAATACAGATAAGCCCAAGTGAAATTTCTATAACCGGTAATCATATTAAAACCAAAGACAAGCGGACAGCCCTACGGTTTTATTGTTGAGAATTTAAACCATCAGATCAGCCAACTCAACCAAAAAACAGAAATGCTCTTTGAATATTTGTGCTCTGCCTCAGACATAACAAAAGGTACATAGCATTTATCTCGACTTTCTGAAAACCGAGGAAGGCCACGCGATAGTAGTGTTCACGGCAAGATTGAATATGCCGGTAAATGCAGGAATTGAATATGTGAAGGGCAGAATGCAGGCCGCAGTCGCAACTCTGGTCATTCTACCTTCCATCAACCCGCCCTCCCTTCCAAAAACGACAACGCCACACGCATGGTCCCCATAGGCGGATTTAGGATTGCTGATCGGAGGGATGGGGGCACGTGGACCGGAGGGGGCACGTGATCGGGGGGCATGTGGTCGGGGGCACTACTACTATCCTTGGGGGCATCTTATCCACGATGGCACCATCGTGGATAAGATGTCGATGTTGTTCTATGTCGATGGCATCATCCGGAACAGGGGGGCGCCACTTTTGGGCAGTAAAACCTCTCAGGAGGGCGCCAAATGCTATCGTGGGGGCACAGATACTAGCATCCTATGAAGAGTGGAAACGGAGATTTCAAGGGACGCCATCGACCTTTCACGAGGAGCCAACATCATTTCAGGGGGCACCGAGGGTAGACCGGGAGGGGAAGCAAGTGCCTCCACTTGCCCCCTGGATTCGCCTATGATGGTTCCAATATAGCATTGAGCTCAATTTTCCATATCGATTAGACAAGCCGAGGGATGGATTCATGGTTGGCTCACCGCGTCCAGATCTCACGAGAAATCGAAAGTGACATACATCTACTGGAATTTCTATCCATTCCAGGTATTCACAAAACTGGAAAATAACAAAAATTATTCTCAGGCTTCCTCCGGTGGTAAGACAGGGACAGGGGCATTTCACCCGTACCCGTGCAATTGGGTAGAGGAAGGTCCCTGGGTCCAAGTGTAAATGAGAGTCGAGTAGGCAACAGAGCCCCGTGGGGGGGGGTGGAGTGAATCCTCCAAGTGCAAGTCCCCACGAGACCTGATGGAGAGGGAGGGGTCCCTGGGGTCGAGAGCACACGACAGTCGGGTCGGCTACAGAGCCCCGTGGGGAGTCCCTCATGCACCCCGCGACACCTGATGAAGAGGGGTGCCAGGGTCCGAGAGCCGCTGAAGGTCAGTAACAGCGACGGACCCGCACTGCCAACAGCCGCCACCTGGCGAGGTCAGCAGGGGTCACAGGAGGCCGAAATAAATCGCCGCAGGACCGTGGCACACGATCAAAGTTTCAACAGCATTCTGACGATAGGGTCCGAGCCAAAACAATTCGTTTAGAGGTCAAACGGTAGCTGAATCGAATACTTTGTCCCCGAAATATCACTATACTGATGAGATCTGCCAGCTCAGGCAAAACACTGATATTGTCATCAAACAACACCGACTTCCCTGTCCCAGATCCGCGGCCTAGGCGTCACGTGACAAAATGAAGCATCCTGATGTACAGCTGAACGAAACTGTGAGGTAGAAGCAGGTCCCCGAACCGCTGACGTGTGCCCACAGTCAGAAACACCGCCTGGTGCCATTTTTGCAGTGCCTCCCGTGGTGTTGGGCGAAATCCACTTCTTCCCAGATCTTTTGCGGGACATATTAGCTTGAATAGTTCTTGAGATAACGGTAAGCTGGAGATTCAATACCCCCATAAAAACACACTCACCTAACAGATCGCATTTATTGTTCCAAGTCCACGGTGGTCTGGTTTATGAGGGGAGAGGAGAGGTTGCCACAGTTCCAGGCCCGTGCACGGATTGATTATTTTGGCTCCCGAGGGCACGAGCCTCGGCGCTCATAAAACACTCATTTCAGACCCATCATCTGAAACGTTTGGTAACCTGCTCCCGGCGAGAGAAATCTGGCCCGCTCTACAAGGCCTCGTTTATTGTGCGGACGATCTTCTGATTGAGGGCGAAAGACGCTGTTATACGACCCAGGTATAGTCCAGGGCATCGCAATAGAGTTCAAAGTCAGACGATGAGCCGGTTGCACCAAATAGCTTGGACCTTGGACTGAGTGCAGCAGCATCTCCCGCCACCTCCTGTGCGGCAGTGAGTCAACTGTGACCCTCTTCCTGCTTTTCTTGTCCGGATTCTTTGCTCTTGCCGATATGCGTGATACCAATAGGCCGATCTTACTTATAATCCGGGTGATAGCATATCTTGGAGCATGGTGAGAGGTGGGCACGGACCCAGTAAGTCAGTCCTCGCCGAATTGACTAACTCTGGGTTCGCGGACATGCAACAATGGCTGTGATTGTCACGAAACTGAACTCAACAGGTAAACAAGTGCAACTGCCGGTTCCACTTTTTCACGGGTACTCAGACCGGATAATACGTAATAAGACCTTTCGGCCAGTTCGCTCAGCAGTATCGGTTACACCCATCACACCGTCACAGGGCTGCATACGGCGTAGTGTGTTATTGAGTAGTTTCATTTCATTTATTTGCTCAATCATCAACGGGACACCCCATTTAAGGATAAAGTCAGCGTACTAAAATAAAACAAAGCTGTGGGTAAAACACTACAAAAACAGTAACAGCATATTCGGTCATCTCACAGCTTAAACCACTACAATGACGAGACATAAGATATGACACTTTGGCGATACGAGTTCAGGGTGTCGTAAAACAGGTCAGTTCCCGGGCGTTGTTGAATAAAAGCATTAACCACCCGGGGAAGTCTCACAAGCAGTCCTTCCTTAATGGTGTTCACCCGTGCATATGGAACGTGTAGAAATGTGTGATGTCTAAAAGCCCGCGCTGGGGTGCACAGGTAAAATGAGTGAAGTAAAAACGGTGAGTTTATCCTACCATTGAAAATACTGCGAATGAACATGAGATCGTGTTGTGTCCTTCGCGCTCGAAGTGTAACGAGGTTAAAGTGCCTGAGCAAATCGCAGTATGATAGTGATGGTGATTGTGTCTGGATGTATGAGTTGATCCACAGTAAAAATTTGTGTTGCATTCGCTCAATACGATCTGTGTGCACCGCAGCTGCCCCTCCCCAAACTGCAGTAGTAGGTAGGTAGCGAACTGTGGTAGCTTACATGCTTTCAGCCTGGGACCAAACCAATCAAATATCTACGGTCACATATCAGTGACGGGTCTAGGATTTCCCTAGAGGGGGAAGCTTCATGGAAGGCCGCCTATTACACGTGGGGGGGGGCTTTTGCACATTCTAAGGGACGCCCTCCTGACGTTTGTGTTTTGTCTTTTAGGGGTGGGTGTTTCAAAAAGTCTTACGGGGAAGTAGCGGAGCAAATTTGGGGGAAACGGGTGTCGCTATCTAGAGAAGGGCGGAAAATAGTCGAACGGAGCAGTGGAGGGTCCAGCTGGCAGTGGAGGGGCGACAAACAATGAAAGACGCTAGAAATCAGGGCACCTCTGAGGTCCACCTTCACAAATTGATTTTAAGGCGCCTGTACAGAAGTTCTCGCATTTTCAGGGCGCCCTCGGCGCTCGACATGGGCGCCCGACATCCATAGGGGGAGCGACTGTTCCTTCACCCCCTTACCCACCCCTCTTGATCCGCCCCTGTCACATACGCTCCCCGAGGTTGGAGGTCACAGCGTAGCTTTAATTAGCTACAGAATCGCTGACGGTACTGTAGTGTGTTCCACTACACTCCGTAACTCGCGGCCTTCGGCAAGGTCGATAGGCTGGCAGCTACAGTCGGTCTGACCTTGACCGACCTTTAGGTTGAGTTTATGTGTGAACCTGAGTCGGGTACTGAGAGGTAACGTTCTCCGTTGAACCAGAGCAGCAGACTTCAGACTTGCCCAACGTGAGATGTGTTTTCCTGGAGCCGGGATTACACGACTAGCTCTAAAAATAGCATCTAAAGACCAAGTTTGCTGCGGCACAGACAAACAACGGACATTTTTAGATTAGAGGCCTTCATACTTTGTCACCAGCTTCTGGTTGACAGATTATCAGCCTGCAAGTAACGTCCGGGATTCGCACATTACTTAAAGCAATTTACTTTAAAAAAGGTGAGCTTTCGGGACCGTAAGAAGAAAAATCAATTGAGTCAGTCCAGTGAACCAAAATCAGTTGCACACTATCAGTATCGCAAATCCTCGAGCGTCAGGACTGAGACAGTTGAAGGGGACGTGACGTGACCGTTGACTGACCGTTCGAAGGAGGTGAGAGTGTCGGTGACCTTTGACTGACCTTCGAAGGAGGTGAGAGTATCGGCGCGGAGGCGGTAGCGGGGGATCCGCTCTTCCACGAGGGTGACGATCTCAACCTCGGGGATGTTCTCACTGTTGCAGAGCTCTGCCGAACACAGGAGACTTCACTTAGAAAATAATCACAACGATAACTCATCTGACTTCACATCGCTCGGAACAAAAGATGACACTCAACATAGGTCTACCTACATCATTCTCGATGAAGCTAGAAAAAAAAACAAAAATGACGCAGTAACGGCAGAGAAGCTCATCCACACACCCAGCAAACTTAACTCAATCCCAACAAACTTTGGCGAAGACGCGATAATGAGAGGCGAGCTGATCACCGCAGGGCCCGCATCACATCTCGCATCGACTGTAACTCCTTCACACACGGAGCCTCTCCATTGCAAAATGAGGAACAAACCAGCACTGACTGGGCCGCCTGTCGTGGACAAGGACACAGGTGTCTGAGATGATGAATATCGCGTCACCTGAGGACCCACAATATGATGGGCTGAGGCAGGGGCGGATCCAGGCGGAGAGGGAGGGAGAGAAAGTATTTGTATTCCCCCGCACCCTCCGATATCGACCAATTTTTTTTCATTTCACAATTTTGGGTACTGTTCCTCTCCTCCCCCCCCCCACCAGCAGTCTAGTTCCGGCACTGGTCTGAAGGCGGGGGTGACTCTGACACTCATGGCACCGAAGACGAGGCCAAGGCTGGGGTGCTGGCGGTCCGTTCGCGGTCCACATCGCTATAAATAAGCTATCAGGCGCCTGACGGCCCTCCAAACCGCTGTGAAACAACCGGCGGAAGCCAACACTGGCACGCTAGTTAAAGACGGAAGCACGGTTGAAGCCAGAGGACGGGCTATACTGAGGAGTAATGTGTCAGTTCGACGGATTGGTGGAATCACTCAAAGGGGATTTCACATTGTGCAAGCTCGTGTAATAATGATAAACAGTGACGGAACTAGTGACCAGGGGATCGGATGACCTAGTAGTTTTATCCCTAGTATCCAGATTGGGATAGCATGGATAAGCGCGGGTTCAATCCCCACGGCGGGAAACCGCCTTCCGTGTTCCATCTAGTCCCATGGAAAGTATCCTTGGGACACCCACGCCAATGCTGCCTGTAATTGGGCAGGTGTGCCCATTAGCAGTGACCCTAATACGAAACATTGTGCCCCTATACACACCATATCCAGATCAGTTTAAATGAGTAGGCCGAAAACTTATGAGTCAATAACCCCCGACAACTACCGACACAGCTGTCCAACATGAAATCGCGTCAGATGACGTCATGCACCACACTTGCGATATAGAGAACCATCAGATAAGTAACGGCCGCGGACGTATCTAATCTTACCGAGAAGGCCGTATAGTTCGTCCAGTCCTCAACATGACTTTTCCAGCTGTTCAGCCAACGACATAAGCAGCTAATCCGCCTCAACCGCACCTCGGCTCTGAACACGGGAAGCGCTCACTCAGATTGGTTAGTCAGGCATTGGGCTTAATGGTGCACCAGCCGTGTAGGTCAGATAGCCCCCAGCACTGCTCAGTTGGGCAACAGGCCCGGTCCACGCAGCCTTGGGCACTGTACACAAGCAGACAGGTCACACAAACGCAGCACGCAGGACACCGGGTCAGCGGCTCACGCACACACAGCTGGGTGACGAGGGCGCCTCCGTTACCTGGCGTGGCCATGAGCGCAGAGCTGCGGCGCGAGCGACGGAGGTCACGGCCGCAGCGTCCAGCGGCGCGGACGACGCAGCAGCGGCCGGAGGGAACGGCGCGGACGACGCAGCAGCGGCCTGAGGGAGCGGCGCGGAAAACGCAGCACCGACCGGAGGGAGCGGCGCGGACGACGCAGCAGCGTTAGGAGCGAGGGGAGCGGACGACGCAGCAGCGTCCGGAGCGAGCGGTGTAGACTACGGCACTGAGGCGGTGGGGGGAGCACGGGGTCGGCCCCTGAGTCACACCCTGGTGGCGTGTACGGCCAGGTCACAAAGGCTCAGGCAGAGCGTGGGTTGGCTTCAACGGCAGCCAGCGGACTGTAGGTACACCAGTCTTCTCAATGACAGTGGTGATCCAGCGTTCTTACAGCAAGTCTTGCTTCTGTTGTCGCCTCACAAGCGCACTCACTACATCGGCCGATCATTTTCCACATTCATTTTTACTTCTCCTCTTCCGCCATTCACGGCTGTGCTTTCCAGCCCTCCATCACCTCCGGTACTCGCTGTCCCAAGGTCGCAGTCACAGTTCGTGGCGCAGTCGTCACAGATTTCGCCCGGGGGGCGTTTCCGACGCGCACACTTGTCCTGCCCCCTTCCGTCGCTCCACGAGCGGCGGCCGACAGTGCCGGTGGGGGTGAGCCGGCGCCCACCTCTGAGTCCAACCCACCGCCCCCGCCCCACGGGCAGCCCTGGTCTGCTACAGCTGTGCTCCCAATATAACATGGACACGTGACGGCACCGACCGTCACGCCCGACGATGCGAAACCGCGCACCGCTACATGGCCGTACCCAGAACTGCAATACACTGCAAAGGTGATTTATGCACGTCATGGCCTCCAAACACATGCTGACATAACAGGGTCAGGTGACCACCTAGCTGTCGCACAGTTTGTCTTGCATGGTCGGGTCGATTTTCTCGCCACTGGTTGTGCCGAGCGAAGACAGCGCCGCCACTCGGCCGGCGATGGAACCAGCGCGTCGGAGGCGGCGCGCGACGAGGTCCATATAGAGTACACGGTAACAGTCTACCTGGCCAGTCAACGACCCAAACGGAGTTGTGAGATATTCCCCTTCCATCCGCAGACCATTTGCTCTTTGCAATGCACCATGCAGACTTGAAGATGACTCGAGATATTGTGAGTCGACTTAACCGTGACTAACACTTCAGCGACTGAGTCAGATCCTGCTTCAACTCATCCGATTGGAGCGGTGAATTGACTCGGACTGGACACAATTCTGCAGTGAGTCGACTCAGCACTGACTCAAGCGACAGACTATGAGCCAGAGTCGAATCTGACTCGGCCAGAATGTGTATGTACCAGGTAAAGGACCCACACGTCATTATTACCAGCTGGGGGGCGTTGTTGAAGCCGCGAGCAGGATTTGCATCCGTTCTTCCCGGCCTGGCCACATCCACCAGGCAGCTGCTCAGATCAATACCAGGGAGCTCTCTCCCTCCCAAGGCCGCAAAAACCGGCGGCGGCGACGGTCTCGTGCTCTGTCGGTCCACGCAGATACCGGGCTGCTTCCGTAAACACCGCAGTGCCTCCGAGCGATGGTCTCCGTCTCCGTCACGCAAACGGCACGTCGCCATCGGCGCACCTTGAACGCAGTCATTCACCGGGGCTAAACAACAAACACAGGGGAGCGGCAGGCTGACGGTCGGACATGGATGAACCCATTTCTGACTGGTTCGTAGTGGCACGTGCCAGGGCGTGACGCTGTTAAATACATGCACCTGGGAGAAAGGTTGAGGAGCTGGAGTTTACACTGCGCTTTACTAGCGTCAATAATGTTGGTAAAAGTGTTGTCTGCAGCACAGCTGGCTGAGAGAGGCTGCGAACACTGGAGCGATTTGTTTACCGGAGTGAGATCATCTCAACGGGTCCGGCCCGAAGAGAAATAAACCATCGGAGGGTGCGAGGCAGCGTACGCCAGTTACAGCATCAGAGCACGGAAGCCAGGCATGCAGCGCCGTAACGAGTGGGGAGGACAGGAACCATAGCCATCATTTGGTGACACAAGTGCAAATGAGGGGCGATAGAGTTTTACACTCAGGCATGTGTAGTCTTCTGAATGCTGGCCGATTTATGGGCGGCTACAAAACATGCAACACGCCAGCATGCATGAAATCTGTAAATAATGGAACAAAATAGCCAAAGTGTGATAACACGAAAAAAACATTGTACATACATACAATCTTTGAGAAGAAAGTGTGACCAAATTAGACGGGTACCATTTCACATCGGTTCCTTTCGCGTCTCAACTCTATAAATCCACATCCCATAACCAGTGATGATGGCACGGCGCCCCGTACTAGTGCGACATCTATCGGGTGCAACACGGACTACACGTCGTCACCTGGTGGTCGACTCCGGCCGCCAAGTCGAACATTGCAACATTACATGAATGCCTAGCTCAAGCTCACTGGCGGATCTAAGGGGAGGTTAAAAATATGCACACACTCACCCCTCTAATATCTTGCGATTTTCTTCGAAAATATTACACTTTTCACAATTGTCGGCTTTGACACTCTTCTCCCTCCCCCAAACCAACCGTCTAAACCCGCCACTGCTCCGGCCTACGATGGACCCACATCCTTCGTTCGGTTCTACTACTCTCCGAAAAGCCCTTTAATCGAGTGCTGGTCACCTCCGAAGCACAGCGGAAGCGTGCACGTCCGAAGCGGCGGCTCCGGACCTGAGCCGGCCGGGTGTGTATTTCGGACCATCAGCCGGGTCCTGAACTGGGCCACGGAGACAGGGGCGCGATCTGCGCGTCCTTGGACCGTCGCCAGCAATGCAGGTCATTCGCGTCACTGCCGCACCCATTCATATCAACCCTGCCGCCGCGGACGTCGCCACCCGGGAACAGGGCGCCACGGACCCCCACTTGGTTAAAAAAAACTTACAATCTCGGCTGAGTTCTGACAGAACTAAAAAAATGTGTACCGGGAGCACGAACGGAAGGGAACGAGGACCACCATCACGAAGAGTTTTCGGACCTAGAGGAAGTAATTTTCTCTCAGCGAAGGGTTAGGGATTCCTTAACGATTTACATCGATCCCACTCCCCACTTGTCAACAGTGGTGACGTTCCTATCTGCTATCATGGATCTGAGGGGGAGGGGAGGGGAGCTCTCAGTGGGCAACGGCTCGGAGCCAAAAACGACAGGGAGAACAGCGTAATGTTTACCGATAGAACTCATAACATTTACTAATGACATTCGTTCATCTTCCGCGTGGGGGAAAAACGTGCGAACATAGATTCAACACGACCTGCCTCGGTTCCGCGTATATTCCGAACCTGACCTGCGCATCAGAAACGTGATAAAAACTGACACTTCCTTTTTACTGATTTTGCGTGAGTCATTGAGTCCACGGGATCCATCTTTCGCAAATTGGTCTTCCAGCCAGCCTGCGTTCTTGATTTTCATCCGTACTAACAGAAACAGCACAAGATACTGTAAGGATTACAAAGTAAGGGGTGGTCAGACTTACCCCTTCTCTCTCATGGCATAAAGAGTATGGAAGCGCCCCCTCCCCGCTCCAGCACCATTAAAGGGAATGTGGCACCTTCACAAGTGATTTTAACTGATATAGCCAAGTTGTAAGCAGGTCGGAAAACCCGGTACTCCATATTTAATTTGTCTTGGAACTCGATATTTCCGTAGAAAAAGCTAAACCACCTGACACCAGCCCCCTCACCCCGTCGCCCGATTTTATGAGCTATGGTGTGACGACATATGCTGACGTCCGATGATCAGCCAATCGAAGTTCTTGAAGCGTTTAGTATGGTGTGGTTGCCGGATCGTGACATCATCCAAGGCTGATATTTATTTCTTTTCTAGAGGAGTATTTTTAAAAACCAAATATTGAGCTTATTGTAATTTTAGAAACCGTGAGTGGTTTCATTGTTTTTGACTAAAAGTACGCCTAATAACACTAAATTCCAGGATTCACAAGGTCCACATTCCCTTTAAAATGTCGAACAAGACGGGCACGATAAGGGGGCGCAGTACATATTCCCAGGCGCCAGCATGAACACCCGTTAGTTATGTGGTCTGGGTTTCAGGGTGAGCAGACCGGTTTGGTCATGTACCGCCTATGACGTCATGCCATGAGACTTTGGAGGCCGCTCTCAAAATTACACGCCTGGAGGCGGCGGTTTCACCGGTGGAAGCCAATGGTGTTGTCACCGGGGGAAGAGAGAGGACGACTGCGAGCATTATACAGGTACGCTAGAGGCAGCGACGGGGCTATTTGGTTTCGAACGATTCAGAGTCACTGGTCTTTTTTGGATGGGAAGGGGATGAGGCAACAGGACCCTAAATCGCGAAAAACGGTATTTTTCTTTGTAATCAGCGTAAATGGGAGGGTTCTGGAAAATAAATGCCTGTCCCCAAATCCACCCAGGAATTGAGTATCCCTCCGCATGACAAGGAGGCCGGGATATCCGTGCAGAATTAACGGTACGATGCGCACCGTTGGACAGTGGGGAGGGGGAGGGGTAAGCGAGGGTCAGATGTGACCAGACACATGTGGATGTGATCAGTCCCCTAACTTGGGCCCCGTGTTTTTTGCGGTATAACTACACTCAGGAAACGACGATGATTCAAGCACGTGGGGACTGTTCCAGACCCACTTCCGAAAGAGGAAGAGGTTTCGGTGCCAGATTTGCTCGCCAGGAAATACCGACGATAATTGGTGCAAAACGCAACACATTCTCCGCGCCTATGTGTTAAACTCCGCTCCCTCTCTTAGGTCAACGGTTTACTGAACTTTTTAGCAGATTTGATGCGTCTTGCACTGGGTTATTTTCCGAGATAAATTTCGCACCAAAACCTTTTCCGTTTTTAATAGAGGGTTTGAAACAGCGTCATACTTCTGAACAGGAATGGCAGCAGAGATAGCCTGTACTACGCAACGCTCCCTTACGGAATTATGGTACGCTGACGTTCGTTTTCGGACAAAGCTTGAGCACGAGATTACGCTTCGATTTTGTACATAGGCTAGCGGGACTGAGCCGGGCGGCAGCTCCCTCAACTTTCATGATTCTTAACCATTAACCCTATGGCGTTGACTAGAAAGAAATGACTTGAAATTCCCGCTGCCCCCAACTTTGAACATAGTTCCGACGCCTGTAGGCTAGGGTGTTACGAAATTTTACGATATATATGTAGACCTGTGTCTACTGTTGCTGACGAGTGCGCTAGCACTATTGTTATCGGTGACGTCACTGTGCCGCAACCAGTGACGTCATCGTGAGCCTCTGCCGGCTGACAGCAGATGTCGCTAAAGTCTTCCGGTTGGAAACTGATTTTCTGAAAGATAGGTTTATTTGATTTCTAGGCTTATGTGGTGAACTTCTCTTGTCAAATGTTAATACAACTAATTAGTCTCCGCACTTATTTTCACCATGAGCATTTATTACTGCCCACATAACTTGCCCTTCCTCTGCCCGACTGCCGCATGGCGGCCAGGTCGCGTTGACCCGGGTCATTTTCCGCTACAGCATCAGCAAGCGCATGGTGTGCGGGTGACACCTTCCTGAACGGCAGAATTATGAAGATTTGAGTGACGAGATGTTATAGAATAAAACCAGAAACGGCATCACTACTTTGGAAAATCGAGACAGCGGAAGCAGATTGCATGGCTCATACCGACGGGGCCATAGGAGACCCCGTCTCATTTTGTCGCTCGGTCTACCCGTCTACATATACAGCATACATCGTACAACGACAATCAAGCTTTGATCAAGGAAATTAAAAATATTAACACTGAATAAAAACCTGGACATCTCTGATGGTTAATAAGTAGTGTTGTTCTATCGCATGCCACCCAGTGGCCAGTCTTGCTTTTATCAAACCTGGGGGGGGCAACACGGTTTCAGTCCTAAATATTTCTACAGTTTCTAACTGATATTCGATTAATGGGCGAATAGTATGTGAAGGCTATTTGAGGGGTTAAGGCCCCGCTTCCACTATTTAGCCACCTCCTCCAGACAACGGCATTCCTAGGGCAAAATTAAATATGTTACTTCTCGATACAATCTTTGATATATTCATCACCTAAAAACGCCTGAAATTGTTTCGTGGTAGAATGTCCTGTTCGGTAAGACTTCGCCACATTTTAGCGAAATTTTAGATCCGTCATTGGGGAAGGACAAAAAAAATCGTTTGACACTGAAATTAACCTCCCCATTTAGCCCAAATATGTATATGTGTGTTCTATCTTACTGCTGGCTTGCGTTTCTTCACAACGCTGATATGCTGTTCCTTGTGTTTGAAGTGGTAAAAGCCGCATTGTTATAACAATATGCCATCAACTTCCTTCCTCGCTCGGCCATTGAAATGCCCTTGCCAGGGGGTGGCTAGGGGATATGCCCCTCACCTTAGTTGCTGAAAAAGGTGTCAATCACCCAATATTTCGGGTGGGCGTCACCTTCGTGATAAAGTCCTAGCATTCCCAACATAGACTTTGGATGGCAAAGCGCCCTAATACATAGACAAAGTTTTGATTTCCGATTTAAGTTTCGTGCTTCCCCCTCCCAACACAGAACCAATACAACAAGCGCTCCCGCATCGGCCAGATCTGCTGGCCGTTCTTCGGCAGCGCTCTCTAGGACGGTTCACTGATGGCTTGGGACCACGACCAGCCCAACCCCCCCTCCATCGGATACCGCCGGCCCGGGCCCAGCTCCTCTCCACTCAGCAGATACTCCCGACGACCCCCAAGTCCAGCGGACTCGGCAACTGTTTAGGCTGGGCCGCAAAACAGCCTTCATCAGTGCCGAACATAATCGAGCCGATAGAGGACAAAATATAACTGGGAATTCCTAAAAATTGCATTCCAAGTAAATGGTCACGTAAGTACTTCGCGACACGGCCATTTGCATACCCAAATGTCCGCTGCATTTATTGCAAGGTAAGTGTACGCGTCGCAACCAATCAGCGGCGACCATCCGTCAGCCGCTGCGAGCCCGCGGGGCACAGAGGTGAGCGGGGTCACGACCGCATGACGCCGGCGCTGAGAATGAGCTCTGGTGGGGAGGGGTAGCGTGGCGGAGTGTAATAACCGTGTCTCGTAGATTTTAAGTGCCTGTTGATGGACTGCGGGCAGGGATGGGACCTAATATCTCTTTGGGGTACTCCGGCAAATCCACTGAAACTTTGAACCAGCGTTAAAATATCCTTTAAATTTCCGTATTATTCATTTTCAAGACTTTAAATCGGTGTTATGCACTTCAACCGGCCTGTGGGAATGCTCTAACACGTAACCTAACGTAACGTAAGCCGTCTCTGAATAGCAGGGACAAGGCCATATAAATCCATCGCTGAGGGATGATAATTCGAACTATCCTGAAACACTGACAAGACACCTAGTTTCTCCTCTCGTCCATTCAGTCATGCACAATGCAACGATTGCACTAATGCTTACCGGACATATTGGCAAACGTTTGACACGGTGAAAAATGGTTGACCACACCCCGCACAATCAATACGTGCACGGACACATCACCATCTCAACTAAACCCAAGCGAGCAGCGAACAAAACGAGCAAGTGAAGACACACAGTTCCGGCAGGTTCGGCAGGATGCACCAAAAACAGCTCAGTTAGATAGGACATTATCGATATCTGACAAGGAAACGAAGGGCGCCCTACTGATCCAAATTGACGTCTCTCACGCTACCTGTTGTAAAAACACACTCGTGGACGAAGATGTGTCAATCAGGCAGTCGCGCAGGGGCCGCCGGGGCGCAGTTGAAATAGGAAATACATTGTTTACTCCCAACTGCAAAAATGCATGCAACAGTGAGACACAGGATATACCAGAAAAATACCTTTAAGCGCACTTGCTCCTCCGATAAGTTGTGTGAATCACATTCCTCAACAATTAGAGCTAAACTATGCAAAACGTTGAAACATTGTATACATAAGGAGATCAGTTGCATATTTGAAGGAAAACTGTTGCATAGCAATTATTCAGGACAAATGACAATTAAAACTCATACCAGCCTGATAATAGTTAAAGGTAATGTGGCATAGGCATAGGAACAGGGGAACCAGGGGGCAGGGATCCCCCCTTTCTGCGGTGACTCTTCCCCCGGAGATAAAAAGGTAGTGTGGGCATGTGTGCATGCGTGCCTTATTCACACATATGTATGAGCGGCTTTATCGCGTGACATACGCTACCAGATACAAGGGATTACTTCATGATGTGAAATCATAGAATATCTCTTATTTTGTGCTTAACTAGAGTGCAACTCAAACATGCGAAATTTAATACAGAGAGCTTTGGGTGAAATGAAATTTGGTTAAAACCAATACTGGTTTCCGAACACTATAAAACTGCTATCTCAATTCAAAACGCATTATAGAAGTAGGAAACTTCCTTTAAGGGAATGCTTCCTTGCACCAAAATTCTTATACGCTCGTAAGCCTTCGCTCAAGCATCCCCGGTCCCTATTTTCTCATTCTATTTTTTATTTAAATTTTTCCAAGTTGTTCCCAGTACGCTGTTGAGTCAAGTCTCACTAGTCATCAAGGGACTTGTCGCGGAGACCCCAATCCCACCACCCGAACGAGCAACTCCTACAATGAAGGGTTAATTTAGAAGCCAAAGTTTATCGTCCCACAAACCACGAGACGGCCGATCCGCGCTTTAAGCGCTTTTATTCAGCAGCTCTCGAGCCCTCTATTTAACTAGTGGACCACTCCTGTGGATTTCTCTCAGAAATGATGAAAACTGTTCCAACTTAAAGTTTACAACGCGTATTTGAATTTAAAGGGAATGAGGCACCTTGGTCGAACCCTGGAGTTTAGTGAAATTAGGCATACTTTTAGCCAAAAATAATGAAACCACTCATGATTTCTCTGAAAAATGTTCAATAAGCTCAATATTTTGTTTTAAAAATACTCCTCCAGGAAAATAAATAAATATCTGCCTGTGGATGATGTCATGATCTGGCAACCACTACCATACTTGAAATACTCCAAGGGCTTCAATTGGCTGATGCTTATCGTGAGGTCAGCATATGTCGTCACACCAGCAGCTCACAACAATGGCCACTCGGCGGGGGCTGATAGGGGGCTAGTGTCAGGTAGGTTTTAGCTTTTTTCTACGGAAATATCGAGTTCCAAGACAAATAATATATGGAGTATCGGGGTTTCCGACTTGCTTTACAACTTGGACATCTCAGTCAAAATCACGTTATGAAGGTGCCACATTTCCTTTAAGAATGACGTTTAGACCAGCATTGTCATCACTGGGGTGTTAGGGCGAGCCTAAAACCAAGGTTATTTTACACTCACATAGCTAAGCTTGTGATAAAACATCACCATTGGTGGTGGTGATCGCAGTGGTGATGGTGATAAAACAACACGAAGACATGTTTTACACACAAAAAGTAGCAAAGAGTAGCGTTTCAGAGTTCCAGTTCGCCCTTTCACGACAACGCTCACGAACCCGCGCCTTTAACCCTCTGCTAAATTTTTCCCCTCACATTTTGCTCAGTTCTAAGTTTTCCCTTGCTGCAAAGAGCAGTAGGCTCTATCCATTTATGCTAAATAAATATTCTCGGTCATGAAAAAAGAAAAATCGACACGGAGAGATGAAAAGGAGAACAGAGTAGCCTGTACATAGGAAACTCGTTTGGTAGCAAACGAGTTTCATGTGGTTACTTATCTCATTGATGACATGACATTATTTTTATTCAGTTGGTTTCTAGTAGAAGCCTACGGCTTGTTACTAGGATCAACGTCTGCGAGAGCTCCCGATACACCGGCGAGAGACAGAACAGCCGCGGCCCTGAGTGATGAAACCCATGGATAAGCCAGCGTGACACCTGAAACTACAGTGCAGCCCTGTGGCAGGCCACAGATCACCGAGACCGCGACAGGCTGACCTTCGGCAGGTTGGACACTGCCGACTGGCAGCCTGGGGGCCCCGGCAGGCCGCTGGGCGCCTCTCAGAGATCGGTGCGGAGCGGCGCCGGTTTACGGACGCTACATACTGGACAGCTACCACTGCGGGGCCTCTGCATATCTTACACCGCGCCCGGCAACTATGCAGGACCTCCCAGCGGACTCTGAGGAGCTCCTCTCCGCGTGGATACAAGCAGCCGCTGTATCCACGCGGAGTCAGTGACGGCCACCTAGCTTCTTTATCGACTTTGCTGCTCAGTGTGGTGATGCTGTTTCCGTCCCTCCTCGCTCCGTCACCGCAATTATCGGCATCCAGCTGCTTAGTCCGCATCAAGACGCCATCAAGCGGACAATGTAGTTCATCTTCAACCCCTACTTTTGGACGTTTCCAACCCACTTCTAACCTTAGTCTTTCTGGACCCGCGCCCGGTCACGCGACACCGGGATGCGAATTCACAACTAGAAAATGAAAATCGACAAATTATAACATCCTTTTACGACAAAATTATCTAGTATCCCCTCCGAAGCGACTACATCAACTTCTGTCCCGCCGGATTTTACCACCGTTACAACCAACCGACACCGGGCTGGACTCGGTACTCTGTGACCCAGGGAGTACTCTCATTTCAGTATCGAAAAAGTAGGCGCTGCATTGCGTCAGACAGCACCTGAGAGACGGATTGCGCCAGCCAGTCTGGCAGCATTAAGGGATGGCTATTCACACTTTATCAAGCGTACTTGACCACGCCAAGACTTTTCCGATAACGGCGAAGTAAGAACCACGGAAACCCAACACTAATCTATCCATCCCCCTCCCCCCGCACAGCAACACAGCAGTGCTTCCTAAGAGACTCAAATAAAACGATGAAGCTGGTGGATTTAGGACTGATTTTTAGGGGGGCAGAGCTGAAGTGTGGCGGGCGGAGGAAGCAGAGGGAGAGGGGGGGAGCTGAGTGCAAAACAATTCGCTGAGCAGGACGACTGTTGACAAAGGGAAAGGTACTTGAAGGCTAGTTAGCAATAAACTACCATCGCTTTGGTCACCAATGCCGCGTTTTTCTGGATTACCTGGCAAAGAAAGAACATTCTCAAACATTTGAGACAGGTTCTGACTCTGTTGTCTCCCCTGGAACCACCAACTTCCATTCGTTTTTAGCTGAACACCGGCGATATTTTTCACGGTATTGAACCGCCGTTTCTCGCGTAAGCAGGCGTTAACGTCAGGTCTGTACCATGAAGATCGATACAAACCCGTCCCGGTCTGCCGGTATTCAGGAGTCAGACGCTGCTCTCGTTTATGCAGCAGCCCGCAGCTGAATATTCAGGAGCACGAGACGCCGTAAGAGCAGCCTGTAATACGCTAATGGGTGCCTTATATATAGGAGCTGTAGGTCACTGCAGAGCTCGCGACTGCGCTATAGTAACGAAATGGTGTGTGCCCCGGCAGCTCAGCGTGGGTCGGGCAAAATTAGCCCTCGACACAGATTCATGCAAAACCAGCACATACATGATACTAATATCCATTAACGGTGCCTAATCTTGAATCATACAACTCTATCCTAATTAGGGAAATATTTTCCAGTAGCTTTTTTGTACATGTCTGTACTTTCTACACATAAAATAGCCGTGCTCTATACGCAAGAAGGTATCACAATTTAAGGTCGCATATCTGTACATTTCCAAAGTCGCAGACTTCTGGAGCATGGACCATACGTCCCATCATTGTTTTTTTAACGTTGTTCCAGGACACCAAATTCATCACTGTCATAACGGTGTCACTGAACCAAACAACAAAAGCAGCTTCCGTGACAGCCCAGTCAGTCCCGTTACCACCAGCCATGCTCCACAACCAACTAGGATACCCGCTCCTACCCCGGGACCCGTCCAGGAAAATGAGCCCGACTACATCAGCTTTTGGCCCGACTTCGCGCACACGTAACGGACTCCTGAGCTTACCTGTCAGAGTCGCGGCGTCCCTGGTGGAAGGGGACATCAAGGCATTGGCGGCCGCCCAGCGCGCCCCGCGGCGGTGTCAAGGGCATCCGAGTACACTGCCTCCCGGCTCAATGCCTGCCGACAACACGGCAAGGTCAGACGGCACATCGGGCAGCCACTCATGTTGCGAACACTCGTCAATGTTTTAGCTTCCAGATAGCGTTCGAAACACAGTTTTGGCATCATAGATTGATTTAGGGGAGAGGGGGATGGGGCAATTCGGGCACTTGCCCCCCCCGTTAGAGCTTTCTACGCACCTTGAGATGGTTACGACGCACCATAAAAGATCGATGGCGTCCCCAAAATGGCACATAATCACCGGATGCGAGTAGCGGCGCCCCACAATAGGATTAGCGCCCGTCTGAAAGGTTTTACCCCCCCTCCCTGTCCGGATGGCTCCACCTTCCCGCCATGTGCCTCCCTGAACATAAATCCTGGATCCGCCTATGTTTGGCACTCTGACTGAAGTTTGTACCCAGACGGTCGGTGCAAAAACAGGCATATCTAACGGTTTAACAATAAGGTACGGCGATCTAGCGTCTGTGAGGCCAAACTACAAGACTACCTACGCACTTACCCGGTTGCGTCAATCATGCTCGATACCTGAATATCAAATCGGTGCCGATACGCACATTCCCGCGTGGACAATGGTCAGGTCAGTGCGGTACGTTCTAACAGATATGCGCTGGTAATGGAGAAACAGAATACTGAGAGCGAGAATCAGCGGTGGTTCACATGCACTGAGATCGCATAGCTGACTGAGGCAAGGACAAGTCCTGGAAGGAAACGCATATAGTGCGCCATTCCTGAAGATCCACAGCGATTCCTTACAGCACTGAAGCTACAAAAGGCCGTGTTCAGATTTCCAAACTTTGCAAGTTTCCGAACGTTTTTTTTACTTCGTGTGGTCACATGTGTTCGACTGGCTAAGTGAATGGTATCCATCGAATTAATGGCTAGTCTCGTACGAAAGAAGTGGAAAAATGGGAACAACATTGAACAGTATAAGACACAACAGAAATATATATTCTTTCGGCACTGGAGGACCTAAACAATGTCGGCCTGGTCAACAAGTCAGTAGCCTTCATACCATTAGCTGACAGCAAAACAACTCGCATGATTGGCGGCACGGCGCCTTACAGCGCAATCCAAGTCAGACTATTTTGTCCGATATATAATCATCAATAGACAGCACCGATAAAACCGTCACACCGGGCCGCGCAGGCGTCGGACCCCATTCCCGGGACCAGAGGTGACAAAAATCACCACGCCAGCACCAGAGGTCACAAGTCACTGCGCCACGCCACTTCATCGTCCACAGATGTCTGCCAGTGGTTTCGGGCCAGACGCGTCTGCGATGCGATTGCATCACTAGATGAGTGCGCCAGGTCGCGCACATCTGACGGCCCTTTGGCGCCGAGTCCGATGACTTCTGGCAGCTGGGCAGCGTGCGTGACGGTGCCGGCGTGACAGACCAGCGTGACAGCGCCGGTCTGACTAATATTCCGCGTGCCTGACAGCTAGCCGGCGTGACAGCGCGGCCCGGCCTTCACAGAAATGGCTCCGACTCAGATAAAAACATAACAAGCCAGCCGGAAATTGCAAGGAGCGGACAGGGGAGGGACGATAGAACTGGCGCGTATAAAACCGCAGTGTTGTGGGAATGACCTGGACCCTAAAAGATGATACGATGACGTTAAGCGCTAAAGACTGGCGCCTAAAACGCCTAAGTCCGAAACTAAAACGTCTAAACCCTAAAAGCCCAAAAGGCTACGTCAGGTAAAGATAAGAAAAAAGCGTGGGATGAGGTAAATACAACGTTTGGTCTTGGACCGTGTGGCGAGGGTGAAGATGGGGTGGCTGAGGCCTGAGGTAACCTTTTTCCAAATACCGAGTGACTAGGTCTAGGTAATTTTGGTCGAAACAAAGTGTCGGCAGTCCCAATACCCTCTTGCGAAGGTGAAATGGAACCTTGTATGGTGTGTTGTCTGAGCATGCGTCTAAGTGTCCCGTTGTATTTACGGGTGGCCGGAAGATGTTTGCGTGTTGTGGTTTGCCAATGGTGATTCTGGTTTTCTGTTTGGGCCATCACTGGCGTTTTTGAATTTTGATGCTCAGTTGTCTGCTGTCGCTCATCATTCGGATGCATGGTTAATCTGTGTTGGCCGAAAGGTGTTTCCTGCCTCTTATTTCTAGCATCACCTAGTGTTCGTTAAATCTTAGTCTAACGGCCCTCTGGCTCTCACCGATATAAAATGACTTGCCTGGTTCGCAAGCTTACAATCTATCCTATAAATTACATTTTTGGCTGCATTTCCCATGGATACCTGCAGACAGGCGTGGCGAAACGGCCTCTCCCGGGCACTGCACTGGTTCCGCGCGGATCTGACCAAAGATCCTTCAGGACGTGCCGCTTCTCCACGCCACCCGCATGGAGGCCGAATTTCGAACGATCGCTTGACCCGGTCCCGAGAGCGTCGTCTGTTTCGACCAAAAGTTTACCTTGGCCTCCAGTCACTCGGTATTTGGAAAAGGTTACCTCGGCCTCTAGCCACCTCCATCTTTCACCCTCGCCTGACGACGGTCAAGACCGAAACGTTGTATTTACCTCATCCCCGCTTTTTTCTTATCTTTACCTTGACGTGCCTTTTGGGCTTTTTAGGGTTTGACGTTTTAGTTTCTGGACTTTGGCGTTTTAGGTGCTCTTTTGCGTTTACTGTATCTGTATCATCTTTTTAGGGTCCTAGGTCATTCCCCAACACTCTGCGTTTATGGCACCCTATCTTCGGCCTTCCGAGCGTATAAAACCAGGAAATGTTTCACTTCAAAAGGAAATTATCGGGGTGGGGAGCATGGGTGGAGATTCGGGGTTAGGGATCAGGACCTCCTGGATTTTTCGTCTCCCATGGAATTTGTATAGGACTTGTATTGCAGTGTCAGCGTTAACCCATCCAACCCCCCCTGCCTCTGGATCGAGAAGAGATCTCCAGCCTTGGCGGGGAGGATAAATAGCCAGGACAATAAAAATAGCTCTATTGTAAGCGAATTACTTATAAAAGCCTTATCCAGGGTTGATCCAAAACATTTCGGGCGTGAAGAGTGGTCTTGCAGAAGAAACGGCTTGTCAGCGGGGCCAGGGGTGGACCAAGAGACTAAAATATCCCCTTCCGTATCGCAGCAAAAATGACACTGCCAAGTATCTACACGCGGACTGGTACGTTCACTGCAAAGCCCAAAAATTTACCAGATGAATCCCGTAAGGGCAGACATGCAAATATGTCAATTCCATCTTTTCCCCGCTAGTTCTCGACAAGAACGGACAATCAACGCAGCGTTACGGCTTTGGATCACGTCGCGGTCCACGTTGCAGTTCACCCATGTGAAAGGCCCACGGTCACAACTGTATGCCTCCATGCACAACAGCAGCCAACAAAAGTGCTCTCCTGACAGCTGCAGACATGGGCGGACAGCAATACAGTCCGCATTGTTACCGAACATTTCACTGGTGGTCACAAACCAAACCAAATATTAAACTCTTAGAACAAGAAATGAGCATGATAGGAGAATATACTGTTTATTTAGAATCAAGAGCATGCCAACCTCCGCGGTCATATAAAGTCCGTAGGAGGCAAATCTATACCGGAACTACTTCTCTATTGTGGAGTCTCACAGATATTCTTTGGAAGTGAGCAGCCCTGATTTCTCCAAAAAACGCCGTCGAGAGCCATCCGCGCCCTCGCGGCGTGAAAAAGACAACACGAGGCCGCCGTGTCGACAGCGGCGGTATCTGTGCGGGGGCGTTAGTCTCTGGTGACCGGGTTGCGGCGGTGCCAGACTACAGCCGCGCGTTACCACCAGCCGTGGGAGCGGCGTCACCGGGGCCCGCCGCCCGGGCCGCGTGCTGCGCGAGTCCGCGTGTCGGCACCGCTGAGGTATCGATCTCGGCACTCACCGTCCTCCGCCGCCGCCGCCGCCGACCACCAGCTGCGACTGCCGCGTCACACTAAGACCTGAGCCGGCGAGTCTCGAATGTCGACACCGCTCCCTGGTGATCACACAGCGCGGCAGACCGTGCCTTGAAGCGGACAGACACAGTCTCTCAGCCTCTCCCACCCGCGACTGGCGTCACCCGACTGAGACAGCCACGGGCCGAGTATCGCACCCCCAGCCAGTACTGACGGCTCCGGACTGAGACAGCCACAGCCGCACAGGAGAGTATCGCACCCCCAGCCAGTACTGACGGCTCCGGACTGAGACAGCCACAGCCGCACAGGAGAGTATCGCACCCCCAGCCGCGTACTGACGGCTCCGGCTCCACGCTGTACCGCCCCCGGACCCGGCCGGAGCTGCCTTCGCTCTGCCGGTGGGCCGTGTCCCACTGCCGTTCCGCCCCCCCGCACCAGCCGCAGCCGGCAGCGCACTCGGCGACGCACCAACGATCGCCGTGGGGGCGGCGGCTCAGGCGTGCCCGACCCAGATCCCTTTTTCAGTAGCATGGGACTACACTGGCGGTATATTTACCACAAGCTTTGAGCAGCACATCTCAATCATGGTCTACTTGGGTTATCATTTCTGAAAACGGACCCAGAGAAGTGCCGGGCCGACAGAAAGATGCCGCGATCCCAAGATAGGTTCCGGTCTGGGTGTCGGATCCGCGAAAAAAGACTAGACCTACCGGATTCTAGGCCTACCTAGAGGTGCCGGACCTACAAGAGGAGTCCGCTCCAGAAGTTTTATTGGACCTTAATACGCGCCCCGCTGGGAGGGGGAGCGAAAATCGCCTCCACCTCTGGTTTTACCCAGATAACGCAGAAACGAAGGGACGCAGAATAACGCAACCTCCAGCACCTTATCCTAGATCGATTTCACGCATGTGACCACATCTTTTAGGAAAGGTCATGTCAGGCCAAGGAGCTATTCAAGGTCAAGCGACCCGACCTCAAAACCCAAAATCACGAGTTTGAAGCGGCGACCAAGAAAAATCTGCCTACCGATCAGTTTCCAACTTTCACGATATGATACAGTCATAAGAGGCTACAAATCTCGGAATCTCGGAACTTCCATATTGTTGACCTAATTTGGGGTTAATTTGTTGGTCACCCCATAATTAGCCTATGGTGAAAAATAGAAAAGGCTCGTTTTCTGTAAATACTGGATAAATCAGCTTTAAAATCCTCAAACCGTATATTCTTACCACAATCTTGAAGTAGAGTTTTTTTCCACCTGAACTGGCAAAGGTCATGTGAGGATACAAGAGCATAGTGATTATTTTGACAATAAATTCGCACTAAATTGAGATAAAGCTTCCATTTTGCTTGCTTGTGCTTATCTTGTCACGGGGAGTCGATTAATATGTAACATGACCATACCAGGTCACCATGTGACCCTGACCTAACTCGAGGTCAGGTCATTTTGACCATTTGACCTAGGAAGATCATACTATACATTATTCGATTTGCCACGATGAGAGGAATCCAATAACGCGTAACTATTGCTCCCGCTACGCTGAGTACAAATCTAGAGGAGAAATGTACACTGCCCTGGTGTAGGCCTGAGAAATGTACACGGTGCAGCCTATGGAACCTTCCTTGACCTTTGCTGACTTCAATAATGACCTGACATAAAACATTGATAAGTTTTGAAGTGCTGCGGCGAGGAGCATGATGATGAGTTGTTAAGATGTTCCCTGGCCTCTCCTCGAATCCGGAAATGTAAAAACACTGAAGATTATATATTCGGGCACAGCCCTTCATCAGAATCGTGAGTAAATATAAATAATTCTCAGTCCTAGTATAGCCAGACCTCGAATTGAGCTTCACACAAAATGCCTTTTAGAATGAATCGTTAAAAATAAGATTGGATGTCGTACAACAACCATATTGGTACCTCTAACCTTAGTAATGCCGACAATACGACAAACCTAGAGCAGTATTTGTGACAGTCTTTTCTATTATTTCAGCCAAACACTAGCTTTTGATTAACAGTGAAAAACTGCTGAAGTACCTTTAATCGGTTATTTGAATATTTCTGTTGTTCTTATTTACTATTTTTCCGTCGACTGCAGCTAAAATGCATAACCAAAAACTACCTATTAAGCACTAGTAGACTGATACTAGATCGGTGTAAAGACTGCATACTTTCCCTTTAAGATGATGCTATATTTTTACAATAAAAGCCTCCTCGAATTATTTAGTTAAGATTGTACCTAGTGGTCAAGGTCAACTTTTTGTAATTGATAAACCCATTTTCCACAGCCTGCTCCTCTGGCCCAACGTTAAGCGTCGAAAGAGTATACGTGTGGCTGTAAAAACATTATAAATTTTACATTATACTTATTCAACAACCCTTGCCCTTAGTATGTACCTCTTAAACAAATGCAATTTTTATAGCTAGTTAATGTGAACAATCATTGGTAAATACTTTTCCTCAGCCTGTACCTCTAGCCCAACGTTAAGTGTCGAATGGTTATACGTCTAGCTGCAGAAAAGTATTATCAATAATTAGTTGCATATTTCAAAACCCCAACCCCAGGACGTACCCCTAAAATCAAAACATCTCTTTGAGCTAGTTAATCTGATCAATCATTAATAAACACTTTTTCCAGCCTGTACCTCTGGCCCAACGATAAGCGTTGAAAGAGTATACATTTGGTTGCAGAAAAGCACCATCAAAGATAAATTACCTAAAAAACCCGAGCCTTACCTGTGACCTAAGCCCATCACTTCTGACCCGCTAAACTAATTCAACCATCATAGTCTTTTTCCCAGCCTGTAAATCGGGCCCAAAGTTAAACGTCAAAAGCATATACGTCCAGCATCAATAACACTATCAATAATGTAAGGAAGTCCTATCCCAGAACACATATACTTACGCTGATCCCTCCCTTACCTCTTAAGCCACTGCTGGTAAGTGATCGCCTATCCTAGACCCGCATAATAGGCCAGGACGTACCTTGCCGAATCCATAATCATTCAGGATCGCCATCCCAGCCTTAACGTACAAGGTACGTCCTGGCCTATTATGCGGGTCTAGGATAGGCTATCACTTAACAGCAGTGGCTTAAGAGGTAAGGGAGGGATCAGCGTAAGTATATGTGTTACTTCCTTACATTATTGATAGTGTTATTGATGCTAGACGTATATGCTTTTGACGTTTAACTTTGGGCCCGATTTACAGGCTGGAAAAGGGCTATGATGGTTGAATTAGTTTAGCGGGTCAGAAGTGATGGGCTTAGGTCACAGGTAAGGCTGGTTTTTTTAGGTAATTTATCTTTGATGGTGCTTTTCTGCAACCAAATGTATACTCTTTCAACGCTTATCGTTGGGCCAGAGGTACAGGCTGGGAAAAAGTGTTTATTAATGATTGATCAGATTAACTAGCTCAAAGAGATGTTTTGATTTTAGGGGTACGTCCTGGGGTTGGGGTTTTTGAAATATGCAACTTATTATTGATAATACTTTTCTGCAGCTAGACGTATAACCATTTGACACTTAACGTTGGGCTAGAGGTACAGGCTGAGGAAAAGTATTTACCAATGATTGTTCACATTAACTAGCTATAAAGTTGCATTTGTTTAAGAGGTACATACTAAGGGCAAGGGTTGTTGAATAAGTATAATGTAAAATTTATAATGTTTTTTTTACAGCCACACGTATACTCTTTCGACGCTTAACGTTGGGCCAGAGGAGCAGGCTGTGGAAAATGGGTTTATCAATTAAAAAAGTTGACCTTGACCACTAGGTACAATCTTAACTAAATAATTCGAGGGAGGCTTTATTGTAAAATATAGCATCATCTTAAAGGGGAAAGTATGCAGTCTTTACACCGATCTAGTATCACGTCTACTAGTGCTTAATAGGTAGTTTTTGGTTAGCATTTTAGCTGCAGTCGACGGAAAATAGTAAATAAGTACAACAGAAATATTCAAATAACCGATTAAGGTACTTCAGCGAGTTTTTCACTGTTAATCAAAAGCTAGTGTTTGGCTGAAATAATAGAAAAGACTGTACAAATACTGCTCTAGGTTTGTCGTATTGTCGGCATTACTTTAAGGTTAGAGGTACCAATATGGTTGTTGTCACGACATCCAATCTTATTTTTAATGATTCATTCTAAAAGGCATTTTTGTGTGAAGCTCAATTCGAGGTCTGGCTATACTAGGACTGAGAATTATTGATATTTACTCCACGATTCTGATGAAGGGCTGTGCCTGAATATATAATCTTCAGTGTTTTTACATTTCCGGATTCAGGAGAGCCAGGGAACATCTTAACAACTGACATAAAACAGTTTTATAATTTCTATTCGTCTTGGCAAGAGCTTTCGGACGTCGTCCATATTTTTTTCCGTTTTGGGAAAATGAGCTAAGGAGGGGAGCAAAATACGACCCCCGCAGGGCGTGAGTTAAATCCCGCTGCAGGACGCAATGAGAGAGGATCCCCGCCTAAAGAAGGACGGGCAGTTGGAGAAGCACATGGCTCTGAAATTGAGGTGTCGGGCCTACAAAATTATAGACCTATAGACACCACTACCCGACCAACGTAGACAAATTCAGTGCATAAAAATACAATGCCTCAGCGAGAAAACTGCACCACTCAATATAAAATTTTCGAATGTTTCGATCATTTTTAAACACAAATGTCAACCCAGCTTTCAAAAATAGCAACGGAGTTCAAAACATGTGTAATAATGTCAGCTGTCATGCTCGTTATGTGCTGGATTTATGACACTGAGTTTTTTTGGGGGGACGGGGGTGGGGGAACCATTCAAAACAGTAATTTAGCGGTCCAACAAGAACGCTGCGAAAAAATTTACCGCTAATATTTCCGTTCATTTTTCATACGAAGCCAGCAGCAAGCAGTATTGTTTGCCAATACCGGATCAAAATCGGAATCAGTCAAAACACATGACTAGGTGTGGAAACATCCTAGAATTTGTTGGTTATCTAGCATCACCCGACTTATGATGAAAGAAATGTGTACAGAAAAAAACACGGTGCCCTCAATTTGATGACCAGCTTAGAGTCTGAAGCGAATGGCTGTGATCATCGGCACCAGGGTCACGGAACTAGGTGAAAACCACTTAAACGACCTTTGGACGGACAACCCGAACAAACTGGTATAATGAAAGTAAATGGGGTTGCTGGAAGTGGTTCTAAGAACTACGTATTAACACTTACTTTAGTGAGTTTCTCAGATATAACCCGTGGACGTAACCACTAGCCCGCAGGGTTCAAAGATGCTATATCACCGTTAAATCAAGGCAACTGATCTTCCCGTTTGCAGGTGGCGTGAAATGTTACAACGAAATGACCTATCTAGCGGATGCCAAGCATCTTAACGGAGATATCACTTTCCAGGCTAAATGGCCAAATTATTGGAAACACCTGCTTATTACCATCAAATGGTTCAGGGGCGGAAACAGGAGCGCCGTTTGGGGGATGACCAACTCGGGAGAAAGAATAGAAACATAGAAAATCGGCCAAAATTTCGCCATTTTGAGGGGCCATGGCAGCACTCTGCGTTCGCGAGTGAAATGTCTAGGTATAATTTCCAATGAGACTGAAACGAAAACCGATCCTACGCACTTAAAAATACACAAAAGTCGCATTGAATGACCTCATTTTCGAGATTTCTGATTACAGTTTATTATTAAAGTAAACAGGTTCCTGGACACGATGATAGTAACCCTCCCGCCATGCCACACGGGAGAAGACTTACGCCGGGACCTCATCTGGCAGCACATTTCGACAATACTTTGTTTTTTCAGCACGGTTCCGTGACTTGGGAGAAGCTTCCTGCCAAAACTCATCTAGACAGGCTCGGGAAAAAGTTGAACACAAGTTTCAACAGTTTCTAATGCTTGAAGCCACACACGTTTATTGCCAACACGGAGGCCAGAAGATGCATTACCAGCCGACGTAAGCCACTAGGCGATACAAAAATACATCAGTGTAGAGAGGTCATCCTGCAACAAATAGTTATGCTTATCAAGTGGTGGGGATAAATATCTACATACATATTTATGTATACAGTGGCACCCCATATTTACAATATAGTGCTGTCTTTTTAAACAAACCACAAATCACATTAGGGACGGTCACACTCTCAGGTAACCTCTGATCACATATTCACCATTGTGTGGCCGGGCGAGAAATCGGGTGTTTGGAGGACTGATTCAACCGCTTTTACACAATTTCAATCACGATCGAACGATGCATCCGGATACAACGATGATGATACTGATAGAGCCTTTGACAATGGAAACTGGGATTTAATCTAATTATCGTCGGCCCGTATCTAACAAGATATGGCAGTATTTGGCAGTGTGATGGCAACTTAGTGATGGTAACCATGTTTTCAGGCCCGCTTCATTTAGGCCAGCTGTGTCGTGCGGTGGCTTCTTCGTGGCCATTTTTTGTCATCGTGTTTTTGCCTTTTTATGAAGTTTTGTGTTTTTTTAATCCCTGTACTTGTTTACACATCTTGTTTGATGATAATATATGCATGGATCTAACTATTCTCCCTACAGCACAGAAGGTAAAGGAAAGTTAACTGCAGCGGGTAAGGCTCTCTGCAATTTCAAGTTGAGGTAAAGTGAAGGGAGTGAAGGGAAGCATAACGAGTGCACAAAAAATGTAGCCAAAATGAGATTGAAAAATTATTTATCTGTTACAGCTCTATTCTCATTCAAGTTCAAGTGGCATGGAAACCATGATCGCTGTATCTGGATTCTCAGCTCTATCCTAATTGCCTCTCACTCATGCAAATTGAGCCTTATACTTGCATACTATCTTTGGCAGGGTTGGAAAAAAACCCGGGTTTTTTGTAAAAAGCCCACGGGTGTGGGTTTTTGCGGGTTTTTTTGTGGGTTTTTTCCGGGTTTTTTATTTTTGTTTTGTAGCATTCTCACCACAGCGTTTCTAGATTAATGTCATTGTTTGAGCACGTATTAAGACTGTGATGCTTTCAATATCATCCTTGCCTAACAGTCTTTGCCTCAGGTGGTGGAGATGGGAAGAAGCTCCTATTCCCTAATCTGTTCTGAAGTACCCGATTGACGGCACCGTGCAGAACCCTTCCTGGTTTCATGGGCACCCATGGATAAGAAAAACGAACCGACTTTTGACTAGAATAACAATTTTTGGGGATTATAAGCTCATCCACTGCTATGGTCATGCGGCGTCGTCGACTCTTGTTACTGTTTTCTCTTAGGAGCCGGATTCTCCGTACTCAAGAAATCCACCGGACGTAAGCCCGGGCGACCCCGTAGAAAGCAAGTGCGACAAGCACCACACCGCCGCGCCCCACGGGAATTCACTTTTTTCTAAATCAGTAGCTCATATTCCTCATGGACTAGCGCTGAAAATCTTAGTCGGGTACATCAATAAAGGCCAGATCACAATTCTCAGAGCACAGTGGGGCGTATCCATTATTTGCTCAGGGGAGGGGGCGTGGATATAGGCTCGGGGGCACTGCACGGGGCCCGAGCGCAAAGATCGCTAATTAAAATAAAAAGAACGTCAGCGGTGGCTGATGGGATGGTGGAGTGAATCGGTGTGGTTCACGTGACTTTTTATTGGCTGTTTTTACATACATTGCTGGTTTCTTTGTCTATCTAGCTAAATAAGGCGTGGTATCCTTTTTATTATTTTGCGACCCGGGGACCATCTGTGAGGTGCTATCAACACGAATTCTTTGGGCAGTTTGAGAAAACTTGGCCGGCGCCTTGAGACAAAACCTCCCCTCCCGCCAGAAAAAGCTATTGAGTCGCCCAAGAACGAGTCTAGGGATCCCCGAGACCAGCTCTGGGGGCCCCATGAACTAAGACAAACTCTTAAAGCTCCTCGAGACCAGCACTGGGGGCCCCAAGAACAATTCTTGGGGTCCTTCGAAACCAGCTCTGGGGACCCCAAAGGCCGAATCTAGGGACCCCACGAAACCAACTTTCAGCCAGGTTCAAGACGAACTCTATGGGCCGACGAGACAAACCCTCGAAGGCCTTGGAGACCAACTCTGAGGCCCCCGAGACGAATTCTTAACGGCCATCCGAGAGCAACCCTGGGCTCTCCGAGAAAAATTTTCCGATCCCCCAAGTAAGAATATTGGGCCCACCGAGACCAACTCTGGGAGCCCTCAGAGACTAGCTCTGGGCGCCCCCTCCCTCCCCCCGTGACAAAGTCTTGAGGGTCCTCCAGACCAACTCTGAAAACCCCGGGAAAACTTTTGGGGCTGCTCCAGAGACCAAGTCTGGAGGTCCAGAGATAAACTCTGGTGTCCTGTAGCCGAATCTGTGGCCCCCAATTCAAAATTTTGGTGGGCCCTGCCAGACCAACGCTTGGGTCCCTGAGACTTGCTATTGAGAGTCTCCGAGAAAAACAGTGTGATGGTGTCAGTCTTCTTATAATCCACTTGGGGAACATAAATCAGAAAACGACAGGAGGCCGTGCAGGAAGCTCTTTACAGTGCTTAAGCTCAGCAAAGGGAAGAGACAGTCACCCCCACCTTGGCTGCGCGCCTGGAATACAGCACGATGTGACTCCACCACCATAAGCCATTTTTTCCATTCCATGAGCTGGACAAAGAAATTATTTGTGTGACTAAGCTTAAAGTCAGTCAGAGTCACAATCTGAGAGTGCACTGTTACTTTGGCATATTTTGACCCTGCATAGATGTTTATAAATTAACATATATATATATATATATATATATATATATATATATATATATATATATATATATATATATATATATATATATATATGTATATATAGGTTGAATTCTGGAAAAAAACTGCATGGTACAGACCAAAACTACCGTCATATTCAGAGACAGTAGGTATTGGTGTTATCCAGCGACTTTTACATGTGGCAAAAACATGATAGAAATTTGTGTTGCAAAATGTGCAATTTGGACATGTGGATTCTTAGGAATGATTTTCCTGGTAAGACGGCAAGAATTGCCAAATGCACTTTTCCAGCGGGAGGTACGAGGTGGCATATTGTACCAATTCTGCCAAACTTTGGCATATTCTACACATACCAAGGCTTAGTAGCTTAAAAGGTGATATGAACAGCAAAAAAGGCGAAATTTTTACTCAGGGGCATCTAGAAAATGATTTATGAAAAAAACCCGGGTGGGTTTTATCCATTAAAAAAACCCACTAAAAAACCCAAAAAACCCGGGCAGTGGGTAGTGGGCAGTGCCAACCCTGATCTTTGGCATACTCGATCTTCAGTGACGTTCAGATCGCTGGCCGCTCTAAGACTGAGGTTGCATGGTAATGCATGATGCATTATTCAATTGAAGGTAAGTAAAACTTAACTGCAATTCTTTCTATAAGACTGGGGAAATACTCAACCCGCACGTGTCATCTTTTCGCGGAGCAGCGTGGGCCGTGAGCACTGTGGGCCAGGGGCTTTTGTGTCGGATCCCGTGGCAATGAATGCCTTCTTATCATGTTCCAGTTCCGACCTATTTTTAGAATCTTTTAGCAGTTTTAAACTCAATGGTTTAAAATACATACGCTTACCCTGTGTACTTGCTGCGGTAATGAGGTAGCTGGCTTCACACATGTTGCCAGATAACTACAGGTTGATCTGTATGATAAGTGCCACAGCTCAAAAGTTCCAAGGGATCAAAACTTCCATTAATTAGAATTGCTACAGGTTAATATATATCGTAAGTGCCAGTGTTCAAAACTTCATCCAGTGCAACATTCCAAGTACCACAACTGGCGCTGACCACAACTGGTTAGGTTAGGTTAGGTTAGATTAGGTCAGGTTAGGTTAGGTTAGGTTAGGTTAGGTTAGGTTAGGTTAGGTTAGGTTAGGTTGGGCTAGGTTAGGCTCAGTTAGGTTAAGTAGGCACACACATAGGCGGATCCAGGATTGCCAATGGGGGGCACCTTCCCGGGGGCGCCATCCGGACCAGGGGGCGCCACTTATGACCGGCAAAAGCTATCAGGTGGGCGCCAAATCCTATCGGTGGGCGCCGACTTTCGCATCCTGGGGGGGTAGGAAGCGACATTTCAGGGGGCGCCATCGACCTTTCAGGGGGCGCCGAGGGTCGATCGAGGGGGCACGTGCCCCCTTGCCCCCTGGATCCGCCTATGGGCACACAGCGTATCCACAGCAGCTGATGAAGGCAAAAGTGCTACCAGGAGGTTAGGTGCGCCACAGGCCAGCTTGCTGAGTCGAGAAAAGATTAGGTCAGGTTTGGTTACATTGTGCTACATGTATAAATATTAAAAAAGAATTACCAAAGGTTTTTGAAAAAGTGCCACTCAGCAATGCAAAAAAGCAGTTTTGGCGCTAGGAACTTTTCAAAGAAGGATGTTTCAGCAACGCCAAAAACAGCTAGACCACTTGGAATATTTCACTGGAGGAAGCTTTGAACAGTGGCACTTACGATCTGGATCAACCTGTGGCGCTTTTGTTTGAAAGGAAGTTTTGATTCATAGGAGCTTTTGAACTGTGGTACTTATGATGTGGATTTAGCTTGCTGTGATTCTATCTGGCAACATGTGTGAAGCCAGCTACCTCGTTACCCTTGCTGCAAGCTAGCACTATCGCTACAACAGGTAATTTTTAGACCATGTATTTTCTCTAGCTTTTAATTCATGTTTTACCAGTATCATTTATCCTTGGGGAGGAACATACCAACCTAGGATGATTCATTTTATTGTTCTCATGTGTGTTGCGTGTCATTTACTCGAAGCATATTGTTTATTTTTAGGCTCTGACTTTGCCTGTAAATGGATATCCATCTGTTGGCGATATGAATAAATAAATAAATCAATCAATCAATCAATCAATCTAACAAAAAAGTGTAGTTCCTTAAATTGATGATAGTTCAATTGAAGAACTAAAAATTTCAGTTTGATTTCCTTATGGAGCACAGATTGCTATAGAGTAATGCACCCAATCCAAATTTGTTAAGAATAAAGTGACTTTTGTTAACAGTAAAATATGATGTTAGAAACAGCTGCTTGGCAACCAAAAGTGGTTAGTTCTCAGCATCAAGTTGACTCACCCTTTACAATACTAATTATTTAATTATAATGCACCTGGTAAAATGTGTACAATGGCATACAATGCATCCACACTACTCACTCTTGCACAAAGTGACTCAATTTCAAATAAAAATGACATACCTAGATGAAATACTCTGAGTCTGTCCTTCAACCAACAGTGTTTGCTCCGACCCGAGGACTTATATAAGTCATACTCTCACCTTGGATCACCCAAACTTCGAGAAATCGACGCGCAGGCCCGCCTTCGACCCAATCAAGGAAATAAAGGCTTCACAAACAACCACCACACTACACAAATTCAAATTATTCTTGTCAAATTCTTCGAATTCGCGCCGCTCCGCACCACAAGGCAAAGCAATAGAGCACAAGGGAGGGTGCCACATTACAGAGGGATATTGCGCCACTTATTTGGCGCACACGCTTCAATACTGCCTGATGTCTTCTGATTCATTGAAGGGACTTGGCTGCAATTGCAGAAACTTCACATACAAATTTCAGAGGTATCCCTTCAGTATTTAGAGGATTTTCCCTCAGCGGCTGGCGTCAGGCTGACTTATTTCATTTTTATTATTTACTTCGATTACAATTGGGGGTACCCAGGGACTCCCAAAGATATAAATCCACACCCCTGCCGATGGTCCCTCTTGACGGACGGAAAAAACTGACGGCCCTATCTACAACCCAAATTGCGCATGTGCGGAACGAGTCCCATTGACATGTGGACATTGGCGTATCTAAGCGAAACTAGTATCTGAGAGCCATGTGCGGATCCAAGGGGTACTTACTCCTCCCGGATCGACCCTGAGCGCCCCCAAATGCTCAGCGTCCTCTGAAATATCCCATCCCCCCAGGAAGCGAGTTTCGGGTCGGTGCGCCCCCCCTCCTCCCCGCCTGATAGAATTTGGCGCCCATCTGGTAGGTTTTGCCGTTCAAAAGTGGCGTCCCGCATGTCCGGATGGCATTCTCCTGGCTATTTCCCCCACCCAATCGGCAATCCTGGATCTGCATCTATGGAGCGGGTTTTATACCCTGGCAAAATCACAGAAAGCAGTATTTGCGAAGGAAATCGGCTAAAATTTGGGCGCCATGAGCAGTGGCGTAGCCAAGGGGGCGGCAGGGACAGCCGCCCCTCCTGAGGGCCCCCGAGGCCACGAGCCGCGCGAGCGCGGCTGCCCGCACTAAGCTCTGTGGCCAAATATGGCATTTTAAGTACCAGACAGGGCCCTCTTAAGCCCTCTTCAGCACTCTGTTCTGTAACAAGGAGGGCACTTTTTACTCATCAGGGCCCTTTTGGTGCTGTCGCAGGGGGCCCTTTTCGGGGTGCCGCCCCTCCTGAGCGAAATCCGGCTACGCCGGCCATGAGGCGGATGAACACAGGCTATTTGAGGGTACAGAGGGTCCAGAATTGGGTAAAAGTAATAATTTTGAAGAAGATGGGACAGAATCAGGTCTCCGATGGAGATCCCTTTACTGTCGCCCCTACTCCACCCCCCTCCTGCACCCACCTGTAGTGTATAAGCATGTACCTGCCTAAGGGTGCAGAAATCCATTAGTTATATCGCGAACCTCTCTCTCTTGGACTTACAAAGGCCTTTCTTCCCGGTTCTCCCAGGCTCATCCCTGGGTTACGCTGGGCACGAAAAAACTCTGAAGTGAAGCTAGTGTATTTTCTCTCGGCTACCAGCATAGGCGGATCCAGGATTTCCTATTGGGGCGGGGAGGCAATGGTCGGAGGAGCCATCCGGACCAGGGGGCGCTACTTTTGGATGAAAAAACCTATCAGATGGACGTTGAACCTTATCGCGGGGTGGCGATACTCGTGTCCTGGAGGGTGGGGAGTCGAATGAGGTCTCGAAAAGGGTCTCACTCAGGACTAATATCATGTCAAGCTTAACCTTAGCCCTGTGCTGCTCATGAACCGTTCATAAGCTTTGTAACATATACCTTGTGATTCGCCCCCACGTAATGTTCTTTTCACTCGTGTGTGTGTGTTGGGGTTTTTGGGCGTTTTTAGCAGCTTGGCCAAATCACGCCCGTTCTTTTTCACTCATATGAAGCGTTTCATAACGCTGCGGCTGACTTTCTACCCCTCCCCCACCCCGCGATATCAAAGTCCGGGCACCAGTCGTGATATTCACAGCAGCAAGTGATCTCGCTACTATCGGCTCCCGTTACGAGCCTCCTCCATTGCCCAGGATCCCCTCTGGTACAACTAAGGTATCGGCGGTAAGCGGAGAGCGTAAATGTAAGCGCTGGTTTCGTAGGAGTGCTTCCAAAGGCCCTAAAAATCGCCCTTTTTACTTCAAATATACATCTAATTCCCACCCGATATCTAGCAGGCACGCCAGTGACAATGCTAAGAGAAACCAATTGCGGACTCCAGCGGGGGTGCTGGCGTCGGCGCTGGGGCTGTGGCACCCTGTATGGAAAAGCGCTTTGGCAATTTGCGATGAGCCTGGTTATTTAGCCGTTGGGAACCATTTTTTAACTGTTAAGCTTATATGCGATGCGTGTCGCACTCATCAATACACGTGCATTGATTTGAAAAAGCCCAAACACCACGTTGATCGCAACTGTGTTAAAGCAGCAATCCGGTAGCCTAAAGTCCCTGTCCATTCGGAAACTTGGGGCGCCGGTTGGCGGTGCCCGCCCAGACACGTGGGTGTGCATCTTTATTGCTGTGTTGACTTGTATCTTACGTCTGCTAACTCGCTTTATCCGCTCTAACCCGCCGGGCTGTCGCTTTATCTCACGGCTCTTGACACAGCGTACTAACATGACCGGGGGAGACAGAGGAAGGCGTCCGAAACAAGCTGCAATCCAAACTACGCAAGAGAAGAATACCAGCTTGTTTCAGTTCAGATCATATAGTTTTCCAGCGTACGCTCCAGTGACAAATGACCCGTTCGATGTCATACGCAGATCCAGGGGGACAAAGGGCCACGTACCCTCCTTATGATCGACCCAACCGGCACCCATAAAATACGTCCCCCCTAGAAAGCAAGTATTGGCGCTCCTCTGATAGGTCATAGCCTGCAATAATTGGGGCCCCAAGCCCAAATAGATACTCCTCCGCATCCAAACAGCGCCCAGGACCAACGTGCCCCGCAGCAGCTGAAATTCTGGATGCACATATACGTTCGACATCAGTTACGTTCCCTCAACAACACCCTTCTCGCTATTTAAAACCAAAATTTCATTGTGTTGTTTCAAACAAAACGTATCGATTTCACCTGCTTTATCTTCCCTCATTTCCTAGTCGACTGGAGAATTCCCCTCTGTACTCAACTTGAAAGACCACTCGAAAGTAGAACCGCATGGATACGTTGGTTCTAGTTTATCCAAGGCGGTGCAAATTGGTGTGCGTGGAAGTTTGTATTTTGGATAGCTCTTTGATCCTCTATGATTAATCTTGCACTTGCAACGTCCTAGATCGATCATACAGAACAGGCAACTTCCAGACACTCCTGGTTTGTTCTGGTAGCGTAAATCAATTAGAACCGGCGTAAAAGAAGATATCAATTTCCCGGCAGTTGCCAGAACCGCGCGTGAGGCAAGACCATGAGCAATGAGGTACCATTCGGGTTGGTTTATTGGCCAAGACCAGTACAAATTATCTCCAAAATTATTCACAGTTGTCTACTGGTCTTCACGACAGAGAGTTACACGATTGCAGGGACGGGATAAAACAACCACAGAGCTGGGTGTCGAGAGAGGGCGACTGACACACGTGATAGTCATCACTGGCCTCTGAGCTCGCAGCCACCGGAGCCAGCCCACAGTCGTGGCCGCAGCCAGAGCCGGAGCCAGAGCCAGCCCGGCGGCTGCAAACCCCACCACCACCACCGGAGTCGCTACTTCTCACTGTCTGAACAGATATGACAGGTTTGTTCGCGTTTACGTTTGGTAGCGAAGCAAGGAGAATAGACTTCAGTTGTACAGGGAGGCTGGAGGCACCGGCGGCTACCGCCGGTCCGCGCCTCACAACTATAACAAAGATACGGCCGGCAGCTGACGCCGGCGCGGCCCTCCCGGCTCCTACCCTCCAGCCAATAAATACGCCCAGGGTGTGGCTAGAAAACGCTCAGCGTATGCAAATTCAGTTACGGCCTCTAAATCATCACGACAATCACTATTACAGACGGGTCACTACGCGTCAGTGCGTGTTGTCAGCTGCGTTACACGCCGCGCACCACCACCACTGTCACGGAGAGCGGGCAGGCGGCCACATCACGCGCCCACCAGCTTCTTCAGACCCGGCGTGGACATGGACTTGGGCCGCTCGAGCGGCAGGCCCAGCGCGCGGTCCCACACAAGCGATGCCATGACGCCCAGGGCGCGCGACACGCCGAACAGCACCGTGTAGTAGGACATCTCCGTCATACCGTAGTACTGAAACCGAGCGAAAAACGTGTCGACGGATACGAAACTGATACAAGCGCAGCGACAAAAAGACAGAAGATCGAGACCGCTTCTTACATTTTGATAAGTTCCAACGGAAAAATAAGCTAAATGACCAAACAATTGGCAGCTGTCGACCAAAGAGAAGCCGCGAGTTATGGGAAATAAAATACAACGAACGGACAGTTACCACAGCCCCCAAACATACTCGTGTGCTGTTGCCCGCTTTTGCTTTGCTTCAACTTTGGAATGTCGAGTTCTCATCTTTTAATTTTCAGGAATTTAAAACAGCTCACAGCAGCGTTTTTCCCTATCCGGAGGCAAACCGGGCGTCCTTATGTTCCTCGCAGAAAGTAACAGCAGGTTTCGGCTAAACGGCTAGAACTTTAAATCACTATTACACAGCTAAATGTACACCTACACAACGTAAAGTTCTGCTAACTACCAGCCGTTTGGCACCACTAGGTAAAGAGCTCAACTGACAGACTGCATGATGCATATTAAGCAGTTAATAATTATGTAGAACTGTACCAGTCAAGCCGATGCGCACCATTAAGTCCTGCAAGGACGGTGGATCGAACCACAGCAAATACGGTTAAATTTTCACACTGACGCTGGTCGTCAGCACATCATACCAAAGCCTTCCGAGCCTCATTGCAGGGGGCGGAGGAATCTCACTAACGCCATCTACCATGACCACGCAGTTATGGTGGAAAGTCGACACTACTGGCGGCACATACCTGAAGCAAGCAGCCGGAGTGGGCGTCCACGTTGGGCCAGGGGTTCTTCACCTTGCCAGTGTCGATCAGGATGGGCGGTACTACCTCATACAGCTGACCCACCAGCTGAGGACAGGTCACAGTGTCAGCGGTTAGGACACAGTGCCATGAGGTCAGAGAACAGTGTCAGAGAAGAGGACACAATGCCATGAGGTCAGAGAACAGTGCCAGAGGACAGACACAGTGCCATGAGGTCAGTGAACAGTGTCCAGCGGAGAGGACACAGTGCCATGAGGTCAGAGAACAGTGTCAGAGGAGAGGACACAGTGTCCATGGGTCAGAGAACAGTGTCAGAGGAGAGGACACAGTGCCATGAGGACAGGACACAGTGTCCAGGGGAGAGGACACAGTGTCCAGGGGAGAGGACACAGTGTCCAGGGGAGAGGACACGGTGTCAGGGGACAGGACACAGTGTCAGGGGAGAGGACACAGTGTCCAGGGGAGAGGACACAGTGTCAGGGGAGAGGACACGCCAGAGGCAGCAGAATGGAGCAGCAGCTGATACATCCGACCCCTTGCTGAGAGGGTACGCAAGGATAGGTCACAGAGCGTGGGGGAGGGGGAGGGTACCATCAGTATGACGGCCATGAGAGGTGAGGGCATGTCATAGCGAGAGGCATGTGAGTACACAGGATTTTCGACGGGGTGGTACGTGGGCAAGGGGCACCATTTATACGAAAATAGTCAATTTTGGGGGAGTAATCAGTCGGGGGAGAAGGGGCCAAATAGCAGCGCTGGGGCGACACTACCTGCATCCCGGGATGGGTGGTAAGACACGTTTTAGGGGGGGGCAGGGATCGCCAGTGATGGTCAGGGGGTCACTTTTCCTCCTGAATCCGACTCTAGTGTGCGGGGGAGGGGCACACGTCAGAGAGGAAGTGTAAAACTGATGACCTCAAACTCTTACTAGACTTTGAGACAAGTGTTTGCTCGCAGGGAAATATGACTCGCAAGGATCACGCTAACTTCAGCCCGGTTACAACGGCATTCGCAATTTGAAGTTTTCAGAAATGAGACCAGCTGGTGCTTCTCATAAAGACGGGCCAGTGTCAGAATATGCACTGCCTACGTTCAAAGTACATATAAAGCATGCCTAGCCACCTCTAATTACATGCTAATGATCTGATTACGCACCATGGAGTGTGCCTTACTTAGACAGGTGTCGGCCAGGTACTATCAGCAGGACATGCTGTACTTAATGACCAGGCAAGTCAGGACCAGGAAATGGCATGTGGCCTCGTCGGGAATAGATCCTTAATCCACACAAGGGACTACCAGCGGCACACAGTACAAGATGGCCCCAATTCATGCTTACACATTGTTAAAATATATGATCACCTATACAAATCGTGAACACGATGACAGAACTACTCGCGTCTGATATCCCTACATGACCATATCACACTGTCCATTCATTATAAGACCAACACTCTCACTTTGGGCCACAGGCATCTTGACTTGAGCCGTTATCATCTTCACTTGAGCAGTCAATGGGGCTGATCTACTTCTTACAGAGACAGAAAAAGTATTCGCATAAAAGAGGCGTTCAAGCCATACCTGACCATACCATCTAATATCAAGTTTAGTCTTTAAAAATCTGCGCTTTAACCGAGCCCACAAGTCAAACATCCATTTCGTTAAGCACCTCCAATACCGGGCTACAAAGACAAGACAGCTCATCGGGGCGGGGAGGGGGGATCGGAGTCTGCGCAGGTGCTAACCTTGAATAGAGCGTCGTCGGGCAGGTGCTTAAGGGCGAATTCGCGCTGGCATGTGTAGCGCGGGTCGGTCTTACGGAGTACGGCGTGACCGTAGCCCGGAACAACCTGGCGGCAAACACAAATGTTCATTCACAGTACCTCACTCGCCACCCCATTACGGTGGCTGAAAATAGACAGGGAATCTCCCGACATAACTTAAACAGGGCGTACCAAACGTAACTTTACACACTACTTTTACGATGGAAAATAACACATCCAATCAGTGTTACCACGATCCATCACGATTTCACTTCCATCAGAATATAACAAATATGTTGATGAAATAACCAAAACGTCTGGCAAAGGCAGCTCTATCGCCGTTTCTAGTATCACAATCTGCCCGGACCATCAGCGCGCCTACCTGGCCCGACTTGAGCGTGTTGAAGATGAACTCCTTCAGCTGCTCCTTAGTGACGTTGTCGCCCAGCTTCTCCCGCAGGCGCGTCACCCAGACGAGCACCTCCTGGTTGGCGAGCCCGTGCAGCGGACCGGCCAGGCCGGTCATGCCCGCGGCGAAGGAGAGGTAGGCGTCGGAGAGGGCCGAACCCACCAGGTGGGTGGCGTGGGCCGACACGTTGCCGCCCTCGTGGTCACTGTGGATGGTCAGGTAGAGCCGCATTAGCTCGGTGAACTCGCCGCAGTCGTAGCCGAGCATTTTGCAGAAGTTGGCCGACCAGTCGGCCTGCGGGTCGATGGCGCTCACTTTGCCGCTGCGGTAGAGGTTGGAGTAGATGGAGGCCGCCACCGTCGGCAGCTTCGCGATCAGGTTCATGGAGTCTTCGTAAGTCAGCTCCCAGTATTTGGACTTGTGGACGCCTTCGGCGTAGGCCTTGGCGAAAGCGGACTCGGAGCTGAGAGCGGCGATGGCGGCGGAGAACTGCGCCATTGGATGTAGGTTGGACGGGAAGTTGTTGAGCATGGTGACCACGTGCGATGGCAGGTCGGCGCGGTCCGCCCACTCCTTGGAGACAGACTTCACCTGCGGACGAAGACGAGCGGTCAGGTGTCTTTTCGTGTTCTAACCGGCCGCTCCACTATTTCCCACCGGGATACTGAGCGGGCGGACGAACATGTAGCATTCTCCGATCATCGAAAAGGGATGCACACAGGAAAATGCAAATGGCAATCCAAAGCCACATTTAGCTCTTGCTTTAAGAACTCATACGATAAAGTTTGTACCCATTAGCGGGGTGAGGTTCCGGCAGATCGCAAACGATTAAAGAAGCCCCGTTCGATTTGCATATACACAGATTCGAATTCTAAAAATATCAAATAAGGAATGCTGAAAAATTAACACCCGTAAAAAGCGACCAATGCGTGGTAAGACATAATAACAGAGAGCAGTAACATATATGATGTATTTTGAATGAGTCCTAGGAAAAAAGACAAAAAGTAACGCTGAGTAGCTAGTTATAATACCATTTATGGTGCTTACCTTAACACTGCAATCACAAAACCACCAATTTTTCTTACTGCTTTAACCCTCTAGCCATCTGATAGATAAGCAGGAGTGCCCTCACCTATTAAATTGCCCTGAAATCACCGTCACACCTCCCCTCCCCAATAAAAAGTTCCACCCAAAGCCCACTTGTCCTACACCCCCTCGACGAGATTCTGACTACATCACTTTCGGGACCAATGTTCCAATGAACAAGCCACCGGTTTCAGATTTGTGGCAGGCTTTCAGAGGTAAATCACGTGAAACCCCACACCCCGCCGGCACACAGCTCCCGCCGAACGGTTGTGATGCAAACCCACACCGAACGAACCCACACGATTGGACGCGGCCTTCAGCGAATGGTAGTGATGCAAACCTAAACTGAACGAACTTCGATGATACGGCACTGCCCACGCCGAAGGGTAGTGATGGAAATCTACACCGAGCGTGCCCACACAGTCACTGCCCCCCCCCCAGACGACCGGTGGTGCTGTAAACCTCCACGGTTAGACACTGCCCCGGCGAACGGCAATGTTGCAAACCTAAACGATTAAATGAACGTCAATAATAAGGCACAGTCCCCGGCGAATGGTAGTGCTGCAAACCTACACCGAATAAACCCCCAGAATTAAACGCTACCTCCAGCGAAAAACAGTGATGCAAACCTGCAATTAACGAATCCCGACGGAAAACCCGACCGGGCGATGTCCAAAATTTAGCACCGTTTGGAGTTCAATCATTATAAATGACTCCTTAAGGCGGAAAACTTCACATTCGTAAAAAATGGATAGCAAATTCATCGGATGTACCATGGTAAGGTTCAGTCAAGGGCAATACACCTTTTGAGGAGGCTTTATTTCAACCAATAGATTTACTCAGAAACTTGTCGCTGCACCACACTGAATTTCTAAGCCAAACTTAAACGTGGTGTCCCACTTTTAGGACGGCTTTTGGAATGAGATAGGAGTTTTGTAGGGCCCGTCGAGGAACCACTGACGACATATTTCATTTCACCCAAAACTATCTATATTCAATTTCCACACAGTTTTAAGTTCAAAATAAAGGGCGCCATGTGCTACTTTTAAACCATCAAAGAATACCCCTCCATCTGGTAACGCATGTCACGTGATGAGTGTTAACGAATGGGATGGCGTTCGCAACGTTACATACCGCAACAGCCCGTTCAGCCGAGGTTCGTACCGAGGTTCGTAATTACACGCGATGCTTACGGCCGCCCAGGGTAGCAAGAAAAGAAGTGAAAGTCAGAAAGGACGGTAGTAAAAAATCATATGCGCCCTTCATGAAAACATAGCTTTAAATTTAGTTTTACTATTGCATGAAGAGTTCAAGCGACAATGGTAGCTTCGTGGGATCTGAACTGCGTTATCAGACAAGTAGACCATACCGAAACACAGCTGGCTTCACAAGCTGATTCTCACATCAGGCACCTTAGAAAGTGTACCTACTACTTTTTAAGCGCTACGATATCCATACCATTCAAAAATGTCGCCTACAGGGAGTGACGTCAGTGCGGGGTCTCACCTGAGCGTCGGTGGGAATGTCGCCTACAGGGAGTGACGTCTGTGCGGGGTCTCACCTGAGCGTCAGTGGGAATGTCGCCTACAGGGAGTGACGTCTGTGCGGGGTCTCACCTGAGCGTCAGTGGGAATGTCGCCCGTCAGCAGCAGCCAGAACAGACCCTCAGGCAGCGGCTCCTCGCCGCCGGCCGCCTTGGGCAGCAGCTTCTGGCACTCGGGGATGCTGTAGCCGCGGAACCTGATGCCTTCCTCCGGGTCAAGCACCGACGTCTCCGTCACCAGGCCCTTCATACCTCGCATGCCGCCGTACATCTGAGGACAGCGCTCCCGTCACGCTCGCGCCGCGCGTTCTTATTGACACTATTGCTCACGGCGCGGTCAAGATGGAAGAGTCGGAAATGTTATCATCCTTACCACCGCATTAATGTAGCTCCACACCGAGCGGTGACAAAAGCATGGGGAAAATTACCGCACATACGTATTAAGAATTAACACGTGGAATGCATCCGTCTCAATGCGTGGGCCCACAGGACAGTGGACGAAATCCCGCACCACAAACATCTATGTTATTTCCGACCCTTCATTCTTCGCACGCACAGAAATGTGTGCGTAAAATCCATTCTCTTCGCTTCTGTGAACACACTGTGATTCCGTGTGGACAGATTGTTGGCATGATTAGGTGATGAGCACACACCGGGGGTGCAATAGTCCACATGGGCACGGTCGTGTACACAACACTCGAGGACAGAGACAACATTGTCAATCCGTCCGTGACTTGAATGTTTGATAGCAGCGTTAAAGGAGCACTCGGCCTTTGTTTGAAAACGACAGAACAGCTTACGGTTGATTCTTTAACCATCCTAGTGGTAAGCAGTCTAAGCTTCATCACAACACCTGAAGTGGAAGGAAACACGCCCATGTGTTCTCGATTTTACGGTAAAACCACGAATTTCCGGGAAAATGTTTGCGATGAATCCCTCAGATTATGATGGCACAATCATTTAGTGACCTGCAACTGCTACAGAAAGCTACGACTTCATCATCAATACCATTAATTGTATTTTTGGGCGTGTCGCCGGCTATTGTCACTTTGCCCTTCCCCCCTGCACTACGACTGTATTTCGATACATTAAACGCGACTGACCATATCTACGGTGATTTCGCCGACTTTGGTATTGCCGTGCTGTTTGCGGAACTCCTTGACCTCATTTTGCGTGACAGGTATCTTCTTGGCGAGGGCAGCCCTCAGCTCGGAGTCGCCGCCGGTTGACATGTGCCGCACGGCCGCCACCGCCGGCGCCGCATTCTGCCGGGCAAGGTCAGGTCAGGTCACGTCACAGTCAGCGCTGTTAGACAATGCCGATTTAAAACAACATACCTCTCGGGGTTACAGTAATAGTGCGACCCGCGCCAGAAGCGGTTCCGCTTGGTTTTGGTTCGGTTACGGTTGGGAGTTTGAATTAAAGTTTGGTCACATTGGCAAGCTGCACAGAGTCTGCAGCTGAGGCGCCTACTTTTGAAGGCTGGACAATACTGCCGTCCCACGGAAGAAAAGCGTAAGTCACATTTTTTTCGATTTTGGGATTTTCATATCATTTGATTCGGAAAGACAAGCTGCATCTACATACTTATTACATTATTTGACGAAATTCCCTTACAATTTGTCTTTTCAAACCAGTGCTAGGGCTCCGCTAATGTTAAGTGAAACGAAAAAGACACTTTCCTGTAAAATATGCGACATACGCTTTTCTTCCGTTGGACGGCAGAATAGTAGATAAATCATCATTGGAACATAAAACGTAGTGCAATGGGCCAAGTATTTCAGCATTAGTGAATAAAAGCACCGAAGCTTTCCAAACTGCTGCAGGTGCTGGTAAGGAGATTATTTCTGACTCGAGCTGTGATAGCTCCTTGACGGGCGATCCTCTGAACAATTACACGGCGCCAGTGTGTCGTGCAGACCATTAACGGAAATGTAGCCAGCCTCTATTTTACAACGATAGTAAACATCGAACACAACCAGACATCTCGGCATTCATGCAACCAAACATCCTACGCCCCCAATGGAATGGGGCGGCATTGGACTTCAGCCACCTTGTTTCAAGCTATTTTTTTAACGCCCCGACATTCCGTTGAGCGGGCCAGTTCGAATGGACATTGAGCTCAGCACTTGAATCACGGCAACAGTCCCGTGAGATCCAGAAGTGGGCCACGTCTCCGTTAGACGGATGGTATTCTAACGAGCGAATATAAACAAAATGAAAACCGTCCTAGCCACTGCCGCCTGCACCGGCGATTCGTGTCCTCGTGAACTCGGCATAACTTTGCGCACATACTCATCACAACACTTTACAAGCCACCACGATGTAGTGAGTGTTTGTAATATATGGAGGGTGGATGGCGCCAGCTGAAATGTCCCCCCTCCACAGGATGCGAATATCGGTGCATTCTTATAGGATTTGGTGCCCACCTGATAGCTTTTCCCACCAGGGATGTAGCCAGGATTTCGCTCAGGGGGGGGCGGCACCCCGAAAAGGGCCCCTGCGACAGAGCAAAAAGGGCCCTGATGGGTAAAAAGAGCCCTGCTTAATACAGAATGGTGTCCTCAGGGGGCCCTTCAGGACCTCAGAGGGGGGCGGCTGTCCCTGCCGCCCCCTTCCCCCTTGGCTACGCCCCTGTTCCCCACAATAATGGCGCCCTTCGTCCGAATTGCAAACATTTGAAACGTGCCCCCCCTCGCCAACGGAGATTCTCGATCCGCCTACGTAACACAGAACACAATGTGTTTCTACGTGTGATAAGATGTCGCCATTCCATCGCTTGGTTTATCCCTCCAATCGCTCCAATGCTTTCACCGGTCAATCAACTGAAACACGAAACAGAATGACGAAAAAAGAGAGGGAAAACCACCCAGCGCCGATGCTGTACCTACAAACGTGTGTCTATCACGTCTAACCCCGCAAGTCCTCTTTGCAGCGCGGGTTCAAACCTGATAGAAAAGTACTAAGAAACACGAGTTAATTAATAGCCTCACGTCTCCGAATCAAACGCAGCGCGCCGCTACAGAGGAGTGTTGACCGCCGGATGATATCGTGACATCAATCAGTGTAAGGCCGGCCCGGGACAAGTGAAGGGTGGTGTGACGCAACCCGACCCACCAACTTGAACCACTAGCCTCTCATAACACCGGTCCCGATCCGTCGGTGGATACTGGGCCCAGGGGCGTAGCGGGGGGCAGGGACAGCCGCCCCTCCCTGAGGGCCCGAAGGGCCCCCTGAGGACACGAGCCGCGCGAAGCGTGGATCGCCCGCACTATGCTCTGTGGCCAAATTTGGCATTTTATACCAGACAGGGCCCTGTAAAGCCCTCTTCAGCATTTTATTCTATAACAATCAGTGCCCTTTTACCCATCAGGGCCCTTTTGGCGCTGTTGCAGGGGCCCTTTTGGGGCGCCGCCCTCCCTGAGCGAAATCCTGGCTACGCCCCTGACTGGGCCTCGTCAGGCATCCCTCCCGTCAAGCAAACTCCATTGTTGTCTTTTGATTTGCCTGGAATAGCTTGCTTTTCAATGTTGACTCGGACATAACGAGATCGTAAAATATAAGTGAGTTGCGCCACTACTACATAAACCTCCACATCACCGAAGCTTACAAAACACGAAAAGAAATACCACAAGACATGATGCAATAATCCCCCACAAGATCACTTTTCGTTTCAAGCCCTGCCAGACATGTTTCATTTCGTTAAATCACGTGGCATCGCGCTGTTACTTCGGGCACGCGACGCTCCACCAGGTTTCAAGGCCACCTGCCCCCAGAACCAACAAAACATCGGCACCAACCCGGGCGGTGCACGCTGATGCCACCGCCTGCGACGACGCCGGCTCGCATTCCCATGGCAACTATACCCCTCTATTTACATCAGCAGCATTCTGAACAAACACCAATGCAAGCTTTCATCGACTTTCACAAAAAAGAGTAGAAAAAACGACTGATACGCGCCTCAGTCTGTGAAAATCTGCTTACGTAGCCACTTAGCACCACTTCTCGGATACGAGACCGACAAGGTCATTTAAGCCAGTCGCATCCAATCCCACCTTGCGTGGCAACACCATTAGTTTTGTTTCGTACCTGACGTGAAAGATAGGCTATACATTTCGACGCATGCCACTACAACCGGTTCTGGGGCACACGGGCCGCCCAGCACGCCGTGTTTAGAGACCTGATGGGAAATTTATGCCTCCCGACTCCAGAACGGTCGAGACAAACATTAAAATGAAAAATGATACTATGATATTACATTATATACATACATACATACATATATATATATATATATATATATATATATATATATATATATATATATATATATATATATATATATATTATTATTTTATGTATAAATGATATCAGGTGGCCATAGCGTTCGTTGGCGGAGGAAGGTAAAACAAACTCGCCTCCGTATATTATTATTTTTTGTAACTTCGAGCTCGCCACCTACCGAAAAACCAGCCCGTGAGCCCATGGAAACAATGCCTGCCCAAACTGACACACTTGGGAAACCGTGATGTCCCTTTCGCTTACGATAACCTACTGTCAAAGTATAAACCAAACGCCTTTAAACATTTCTGCATTTAGGAAATACAACCAAGTACCTAATTTTTTATACTGTTCGTCTCTCGTGGAAACACCTAGTGCAAAGCTTGATACTGGGTGCTGAGCCAGAGACATATTTCTGCCCGTCATACAACGACGTGTTTTGTATATTTAGGATGATGATGAGGTGAGAGCGACCTAAGATGAGAGCATGAATGAATATAACTCCCCTCGTTGCCCTCCCCCCGCATGGCCAGCAAGCGAGGTGAAAATCTGTTGTTCACCAGCCCCGGGAGCAACGAAAAGAATGGTGATTTTCTCGTCTGGTTGTCGATCCAAATAATTTCTCGAACACTAAATGGCTTTCTTTCAAAAATATTTTTAGCTAAGGAAGGAGCATCACGTTGAATATTTACTGATCGTGCACCAACGCAATTTTCGTGCAGAGTTTTCACAAGAGGCCTTAACAAGGACAATAAAACATAAGCATTCGGCAAACGTATTCAGCCGCCAGTAAACTAAGCCAATTTTACAGTCTCTCGAAGCTTAGAACCTTGCCGTGCCCGCATCAGAGCAGGAACTGTGAGAGAAGTGTGCGCGGTACTCAGCCTAGCCGGGCGGCTGGCCGTGAGGGAGAAGTCTTATCTCTCTAGGTCAACAGCGGGGCGTGTAACTAGAACGCCCGATATGGCGGTGACCGCGCGCTAAGGATGTCCGTCGCAAAGCGCGACGATTTCCTAGTCAGCAGAAACTAAGGATGAGTTATGCATAATAATAGGAATGCTATGTGAATCAAGAATTTCACTGAAAGTGTATCTGAGTGAATCAAACCCTTCATCAACCTCCTCCAACAGGAGGCAATAAATCAGCCGGTTTATGGAGAGTCTCCATTGGAGACACCTGGTAAATGTAAAATATTAAGCAATCAGAGAAGTAGATTTTTATTTCCACAACAAATTTGGCTTGTGGTGAGATAAATATTAAAAATTCCTCCTTAGAGTGACCTTACTGGATATGAATGAAAAGAAGTCAAGTGTCAAGCAAAATAAGGCAAAATATATTTTCATAGACCATCAGCTTATTTATGTGGACCTTATTTGGCTGCACCTGTACCATAATCTGTATTTATATATATATAATATATATATATTTGTTCCTCCAAGACAATGTAACCTGGCACACAACCCAACACCAGGAATTCATGTGTGCAATAAATGCACTTAGTTGAATACATATTTACTTGGCAGGGCAAAAGAAAATTTCCATAAGGAACACAAACACACTTCTCTCGTTTTTCTGTGTCAATTTGTATTTTGTTTATATCAATTTGTTTTTTGTATGTAAATTTTGGTGTACTCTTAAAAGAAAATAACAATAAACTTCAATCATGTGCTTTACAAATCGAGAGGCTATTCTAGCTCTTGGGAATGCTAGGTTCCTGCACTTTACCTGCAGGCCTATTGCTTGCCCTGTGATACAAGAAATTTTTACAAACTCTTTGATAAAATATTGTAGGTATGTAGCAAAAGTACTAAACCCATTTCTAGCCTTGAAGATATCAATATTGGTTGAATGTAGTAATCATGAAAGATTGACAAAATGACATTGCTTGGGGGCCACTGTGCCATAGGTCCTCTTTAGTTGGCATTCCTCTGCACACATCACAGCTAATTTGGGCGAACATGCTAGTTGAAACAATAAAAAAAGAATACCATTCAAATCTTAAGGATTCCAACTCTGAGCAGGGGAAAAGCCAGAATAACAGCATCCAGGACTGGATGGAAGCTCAATGGTGTACCCCACCTACCAGCACCCTCAAAATTAACAGTTGTTTGTATATTAATGGCAAATAATAACAATAAGTGGATCATTATCATGCCTTCCTATCACATTTGCATGCTTCTATGCATGGGTCAATAATGCCACATTCTTCCAATGCATGTAAAGCTCAGCCCACAGCATAACTGCCCAGTTACCTTGAAGAGAAAGCTGATGTTTAATGCATACATTTGTGATTACATGAAGTACAGTAAATGTGAGCTCAGTACATGTATGAACATCTAGTACATACATGTGACATTAATCAGGTTATTCCATTGTTGCACTATTCTTGTACCACCTCTTGTAAATCTGTCTAAAAAAGCCACTAATCTCACTTTGCCTTCTTTTTTCGTGTTTTCTCCACTAAGCAAAAGAAACTGCAAGCAGCTAGCTGTGTATGTATGGAATAGGTATGTTTGTTCAATTGCAATTTTCTTTCATTTCTTTAGGAAAGGATGGTGTAGTTTCTAATATGCGTAGTTGTGTAGGCTTTATGTATGTTTTTACTGGCAATATATGTGTATGGATGTAAAATAAAGAAGGGATTGAATATTAGCTGCCTGACAATCAATACTAGTTATGTTCAAAGCTTAAATGAAAAGACTGGTTACAGCCTCTTATTTCAGACTGATTCTAGCATAACAACATTCACATTATATATACTGTTAACTAAGTGTTCTATTCTTCCAGAAACAAAAATTCCCCTCAATGCTTAATAAACATAGGAAATACTACAAACTCTCCACCAACTTGCAGGATGCCATAGTAATCCTGTGGTAGGGCTTGAGAAAGAAGTTTAGGTTCACTATGGTTCAAATAAGGAAGCCCTTACATGTAAACTCTTAATTGAAATTTGTCAAAAACAAAATCACCAGCCATTTACATGGAAAATCAAAGGATAAAACTGTGGCTAAAAGACAATACAAGGTCCTCATCAGTGATCAGGCTCAGAAGACCCCATCTGGCCCCTCAGGCAAGCGCCCCAAAAATGCTGCTAATGCAGTTGCAAATTCAGTGTCTAGCACCCCATAACCACTGGAACTCACTTCAAGAATCAATTGTTAAGTCTCTTGTCACTGACCCAATGCAAGCACGCACTTGGAAGCTATTGGGTATGTATGTACAAAATCAACAGCCAGAACTGAACCAATGACACAATCCAGTTGTGGAAGGACCCAACAAGATCCCAAGAGGCTTTATCAACACCCTAGTGCTGAATCAGCATATCATATTTTAAAATAGTATAATATGGCAAAATATTTGAGGAAATTCAGCAGCAGCCCTGGTAAGGGCCTTTTATAGGCACCTTACCTTATTGGAATGGGAACCTTATAATGCTCAAGGGCCTGATGTGGGTTCTGACTCGACGAGCACGCTAGCTTGCACAAATCATATACATACATATATGTAATTGTGGATAAAATTAACATGTTCACACAAGGATGTAGGTAGGCATCCGCCAATTCACAAGGCCTGAAAGCCGGAAACCTGTATTGTAGGCACTCAACTAAATGCGAGTTTTTAAGGGTACACACTCACCTGTAGCTTTGAAAAGAGTGAAGAGGACAGTACTTTACTTAATGCCATTTTAAAGACACAATTTCAAACTATATTAAGAGGCCTTTCCCACAATTTAGCGCTAAGCCCCCGACGCAACAGCGTGCCTCCCACACCGATTCCGTGAGAAAAGGAAGATTTGGTAGCTCGTTAATAGATCACGTGGTTTTCTTCAGGCTGCCAATTTTCAGTGAGTGAAGGAAAGCAAAGGCAAAACAAATTCCTACATTACCTTTCCTTTCTGAGGCATGTAAGACGTTCATGCCGCAGCCTTCCATTTGCAAATTAAATCACGTGATAAAATATTAAATTTTTCCCTAAAAAGTTATTATCACGTGATTTACTAACAAATTTATAACCCTCAGGCAGCTCGCCAGCTGCGTTATTACCGCCATCCTCGCTTGTTACCGCAAAAATGAGCCCAGTGTCTGTAGTGTCTTGAATAAATGAATGTGATGTGCAGTATCTCGCAATCGCAGAGAAGTAAACGTTAGTAGTACCATAATAATTTGTGATAATTATAAAAGAAATAAGTAAATGCTCACCTTTTTTGTTGTTGTGGGACGGCATTTACACCTCTCAAAGTAAGTGCACTAACCTTCTCCAAAGCACAAGTCTCAAAATTTAAAGGACAGCTTGATGCAGTCTCCTTTGGGAACCAGTCAAATTTGATATCAATATTGATGTGGGCAAAACAATCTAGATATGAGATAAGGTCATTGTCTAAGTGTTGAGGTATTACAACACAGTCTACTGCAACAAAGAAAAAAAACATGGGTGATAGTTGTCAGACAGTTTTGCTCTCTCTGGATACTCAATGCATCTAAATTTTGACCCTATGGCTGCTGGCCCAGGAGCAAGAGGGACTGGAGGGCTGTTGATATTTTGCAGGGACAGTCTGTATTGCCGAGAAGTGGACTTTCTTGGGTACAATTTTTGCAGAAAATCTCTGGATTGAAGTCAGCCTAGCCAATCATGAAAGACTCTTGGTAGGAAATATTTATAGGAGCCCAAACAGCACACCTGATAACAATCCTCAACTCTGCAAACTCATTGAACATGTTTCATCCACATGCCCTCACCAGATAGTAATCCTTGGAGATTTCAATCTACCTAACATTGACTGGAAATTAGGAATGTCCCTTGATCACATTTCACACTTCTCCAATATATTCCTGGAATCGATCAGAAACTGCTTCTTCACACAGCATGTTTACGAGCCCACCCGGTATCGATGCAACCAAACCCCACACATTCTGGATCTGGTGCTAACCTCTGATGACCAAATTGTGGACAACCTTCATCTTCTGTCTGGTCTGGGTAAAAGTGACCACCTCTGCCTCTCGTTCTACCTGGTATGTGGGGCTCGGCGTAAACTGCCTGAGTCAGCTCCGAGGTTAGCAATTTATCGTGGGGACTTCTATGAAATGAGAAAGCAAGCAGCTGAACTGGATTGGGCTCTTACTGAATCCACAGATATAAATGTTCATTACAACAACTTCTTGAACAAGGTGAAGAAACTGATGGAGAATTGCATTCCTGTGCGAGTTTCTCATAAAAGGCGGAAGAAACCTTACATTACAAGGGAAGGTATGCGACTCATCAAAGCCAAGCAAACATCACTTAAGAATTACAAGATGGCTACCACCGTTGAAGACAAAAATGGACTCTGGGAGATATTTGCCAGGAAGAGAAATGACCTTAGACGATTTACCAGGCGACTAAGGAAAGCGTATCAGATTAAAATTGCTAAAAAAGTTAAGGAGACCCCAAAAATGTTCTGGGCCTATACCAAAGTACAGACAACAGTCAGGGATAAGGTCCGGGACCTGGAGAAACCAGATGGGTCAATAGCAAGTGAAGACCAAGAAAAGGCAGAACTGCTATCAGCGTTTTTCTCCAGTGTCCACACCTCAGAAGATCCTCATGCACCTATACCATGCTTCAATGTTCCAACAGCAAACACACTGGAGGACATACAGCTCACGCCAGGTCTCGTGGAATGCAAGCTACGGCAGCTGCGACTATCTGCATCTCCTGGGCCGGATGGAGTCCATCCAAGGGTACTCGTGGAGCTGGCTTCTTTATTATCTGCACCTCTCTGCTCATTATTTCGGAGGTCCCTCGAGAGCTGTACTCCTCCTGATGCTTGGAAGGTGGCTGAGGTGGTACCTATTTTTAAAAAAAGGAGCCAGGGGTAAACCAAACAATTATCGCCCTGTGAGCCTCACCTCTGTTACTTCCAAAATTATGGAATCTTTTATTAGGGATCAGATCCTTGGGCACATGCGGAGTGAAGGTCTCCTCAGTAATGCCCAGCACGGCTTTCTACCCAAAAGATCATGTGTCAGCCAGCTTCTCTGCTGCCTTGAGGACTGGAGCTTGGCCCTTGAGGATGGAAAACCTGTTGATGTGGCCTACCTAGACTTTGCTAAGGCCTTTGATTCGGTACCCCACAGACATCTCATCCACAAACTCTATGGGTACGGAGTTAGAGGCAACCTTCTCCGATGGATTGAGTCGTTCCTGTCGGGCCGACTGCAGCGTGTGACGGTAAATGAGGCACTATCTGAATGGGCACCTGTCAAGAGTGGGATCCCTCAAGGATCAGTGCTGGGCCCTACGTTATTCATTATATTCGTGAATGACCTCCCTACTGCTCTCTCATCCAGTGCGAAGCTATTTGCTGACGACACTAAGGTTTACAGCAATGTTGACACATCTGTGGGAGTAGGCAGTCTTCAAGCAGACCTACACAAGCTCGAGGACTGGTCCAGTAACTGGCTCCTTCCATTCAATGCAGGGAAGTGTGGTGTGCTTCACCTTGGGACTGGCAACATGCGGACATCGTACTCAATGTTCAATACTATTTTGGAAGCCAGGTCAGTCGAAAGGGACTTAGGAGTCATGGTGGACGAGGAGCTTAAATTTAGAATGCAAGCGGCTTCAGCTGTCACCAAAGCAAGTAGGATCCTTGGGACCATCAAGCGCACGTTCATTCACTTGGATCATATGACGCTCCCTCTTCTCTACAAAGCTCTCGTCCGACCTCACCTCGAATATGGAAACGAAGTCTGGGGTCCTTTCAACAAGGCTGACATCCTCATGGTAGAAGCTGTTCAGCGCAGGGCAACGAGGCTCGTACCATCGCTGATGACCCTGGACTACGAAGAAAGACTCAGGAATCTCCAGCTACCCTCTCTACTGTACAGAAGGAGGCGTGGTGACATGCTGATGATGTTTAAGATCATGAATGGCCTAGTTGACATCCCACGCGAGAAGCTTTTCCGAGACCCGCGTGTGTCTACCACAAGAGGACATCGCTTCAAAGTGGACAAGCCCCGAGCGGACACCTCCCGGGTTCGCAGAAACTTCTTTAGTATCCGTGTCGTCGACGACTGGAACAGGCTACCGAACTGGGTCGTCGAGGCCACAACTGCCAATGGATTCAAAACTAACTTAGATAAACACTGGGCGGAGCTAAAGTTTAAGGCTCCGAGCCGATACAGGCAAGGTTCATGACCAGAGCTCGACGAGACCGGGCAGATCAGGCACCGTGCGTGCCTTAAGAAGACCCGAAACATCTACGGTATCTACGGTACGGTACTGTATGGTGCTAATACAAATACTGTGACAATCCAGTCTGCAAAGTATGGCAGCAGACCAGACGAGTCACACCAGCCATCTAAAATTCTCACACCACCAGCCTCCAAAAATTTGCACCAATCTGCCACATACCAGGTAAAAAATGCACCCATTCCTACCCCTACAATGCAATGCTGCCTCAATCATTAGCTAGTTAAGGACTTTTTATAAGGCCCTCTCCTGTGTCTTTATAGCCATTCAGTCATTATTTGTTTAGTATAAGTGTCACTAACCTCCCAAATTTGCACCAGGTTGATAAAATTCGCACCACTTGGTCCTGTCTCCAAGGGCACTCGCACCGACGAGATCTCATCGAAAATGACATACTTTGCACACTGGGTGACAATGATAGTGTTACAGTTTTAGACCAGTCTGCAAAGTATGGTAGCAGGCCAGACGAGTTGCACCAGCCATCTAAAATCTTGCACCACCAGCCACCAAAAATTTGCACTACTCTGCCATATACCAGGGAGAAAAACAAACCCATTCCTACCCACACCATGCAATGCTACCCCTCTTATTAGTCAAGGCTCCTCCTGTATCTTGATAACCATTCAGTCATAATTTATTTGGTTTTCAGTGTCACCTTCCTCACACCAGTCTCGGAAATTCTCACCAGGTTGAAAAATTCGCACCACTCCTGTCTCCAAGGTCACTCGCACCGATGAGATCTCGTTGAAAATGCCATACTTTGCACACTGGGTTTGAGAGATAGATATTGGAGTTTTATCATTCTTCAGCTACAGAGGCTATATGTGCCAGGATATAAAGGCTTTTTTCTTGAAGTGAAAATTTTGGGTGTAATCCAAGTTTAATGTACATTGCTAAAAATGTAGTCTTGGAGCTTTGTGGGCTGTGGCTGTATCAAATGTGTCACATGGCATAAGTGTGAACCTCAGCAAACAAAGCAGTTAACATACAGAGAAATGCTGATTTTCCTCGAAATATTTTCTATAGAAATGATACATGATTGGAATGAGCAAGATACTGTCTCTCTATGGAGCATGATCCTGTAGTTTAACTCCCACTTAAACCCTCATTTTCGACTCCTGTGTATACCAGTGGGGGAAACTGTGGTCAGCGTTCCCAAGAATAGCTACATTCCCAACAATGGGAACAATGGCCCATATTTGGAAACACATTTTCCATCAAAGATTCAAACTGGAATTTCAGACAGCTTGAAACAAACAAAGGCGTATATCTACCAAATTATTTCAATATGTCAGTTTTCCAGACTAAATATGAATGGCAGCCATAGGCGGATCCAGGGGGGAAAAGTGGGCACATGCCCATAGGCGGATCCAGAGGCAAAGGGAGATCGTGCCCTCCGATCGACCCTCGGTCCAGTCTGCAAAGTATGGCAGCAGACCAGATGAGTCGCACCAGCCATCTAAAATTCTCGCACCACCAGCCTCCAAAAGTTCACACCAATCTGCCACATACCAGGGAGAAAAATGCACCCATTCCTACCCACACGATGCAATGCTACCCCTATCATTAGTCAGTTAGTCATGGACTTTTTATAAAGCCCCCTCCTGTGTCTCAATAACCATTCAGCCATTTTTTTGTTTAGTTTAACTATCACCGTCCTCGCACCAGTCTCGCAAATTCGCACCAGGTTGATAAAATTCGCACCACTCGGTCCTGTCTCCAAGGGCATTCGGACTGACGAGATCTCATCGAAAATGCCATACTTTGCACACTGGCCCTCAGTGCCTCCTGAAATGGTCACGGCGCCCCCCTGAAATGTCGCTTCTCACCACTCCGCCCCCCCCAGGATGCGAAAATCGGCTCCCACCAATAGAATTTTGCGCCCATCCGATAGGGTTTTCCGGTAAAGAATGGCGCCCCCGGGAAGGTGTCCCCCAATCGGCAATCCTGGATCCGCCTATGATAGCGGCCCAAGGATAAAGGCCTACCCCTGCAAGAAGCAGGCTCAAAGGAGTAGAAGGAGGCAAAGGCGGATCCAAGTTTATTTTCGAAAGGGGGCGTCATCCGAGCAGGGGGTGCCAAATTCTATCACAGAGTGGCCAATTCTCACATCCAGGAATTCTTTGGGGGGGGCTAGGGGCTCAAGCATCTCCCGCCATTGCCTTCGATCAGTCTCCGCGTATGTTTTTACTGCATGCACTCTGATATCTTGAGGGGGAGCTTGAGACCCTATGCAACACCTATTAGGTGGGCGCAAAATCTTATCGGATTTTCGCAATCCAGGTGGGGTGCAGTGGGAAGTGACATATCAAGGGTGCGCCATCGACCTTTCAGGGGGGCGCCGTGACCATTTCAACGGGCGCCAAGGGTCAATCAGGGGGGTTGCGCCGAGGGTCGATCAGGGTGTCGCTGAGGGTCGATGGGGGGGGCGCCGAGGGTCGATCGGGGGGAACGTGCCCCTCTTTCCCCGCCTGGATCTGCCTATGAATGAAGCACCTCAGTAGAAAATATCGTGTTGATGCATCGGCGCACCATAATTCATCAAAACAGGACGGAATAATTCAAACAATCTTAAGGACAAAAGCTACAGGATCAAAAACTTTCTGATACAAATCAATATAAAAAAGCTTAGAAAATGTGAAAATACCACTTTTAAGCACTTCTTACTTCCTGAACAGACGAAAGGCACGGTTTTCCTCTATTTCCTCATTCATCAGCACATGGTGGGCAGGAACTGTGTGACGCCAAGAAAAATATTTTTGCAGTCTACAATTTTGGAATTTTGTTTTTATACTACTATTTTTCATTGACTTTCCCCGAAAATTATCTAAAAATAATAATACCTGTCTGGCTCCACAGTCTTAGAGCAATCTTTTCATCGTTCTTTACCGTTGGGGCTGGATCGCGCAGTTTAAACGAATATTTGAGGGAGCGTTAAAACACAGATTTTCTAATTCAAAGTAGAACTCCCCCTCAAATTTTAAGAAGAGTTAAAATTGACCAGGTAGAAATATGCCCCTTATCTTTTCTAAGCTCCTGTTGTGTTTTCTGAAAATATCGTTCCGGGCCTTCCCATCCTTGGGAACGTGCGTTTTCATTTAGGGAACAAGCGTTCCCAAATATGGGTCAATATTCCCATTATTGGGAACGTAGCTATTCTTGGGAACGCTGACCACAGTTTCCCCCACTGATACTGATTATGATGTAGCTCTGCTCCTTCTAGCGCCATAGTCAAAACATAAAAATACCAAAATTCTGAAATAGTCAGCAGATTGTTACATTGTAGCTAGCTGATTGAAATCATTTGTACATTGCACCAGTCTTTGTGAAAGTGTACAAAATTTGTAGCAACAGGATTGTACTGAGTGATCTGACAGATGGCAGCTCCCCTTCAACGAGACCAAGTGCACCGTCTTTCATGTGGGTCAAGCCAACCTGCAGCTAGACTATTCAATGAGAACCAGAATACTACAAAGCTCTAAGACTGAAAAGGACCTCAGAGTATACATTGACAGTGAGCTCAAATTCCGGAAACATGCAGCCACAGCTGCCTCCAAGGGGAATAAAATTCTTGCGGTGATACGCAGATCGTTCAGGAAAATCGATAAGTCATCTCTGCCACTCCTGTTCAAGACGTTTGTGAGACCTCACTTGGAGTCCGGGAATCTGACCTGGGGTCCCTTCAACCGGGCTGGCCAGAGGAGAATAGAACAAGTTCAGAGGCGTGCTACGCGAATGGTCCAGGAAATTAGAGACAAGCCGTACTGTGAGCGGCTTCAAGACTTAGACCTGCCCTCGCTTTACTACAGACGTAAACGCGGCGACATGATCCGCGTCTGCCAGATCTTTCACTCGTGGTTGGTACTTCTCACCTGAACATGGTTTTAGCATATTCAGGTGATACATGTGACCTCTTACTGTCACTAATTGAGCTAGGACCGGAGAGTTCAGGCCACAAGCAGTACAATGCATCTTCTATCTTTCTTATTTTCCATAGGGCTAGAGGGGGTGGAATCTACCCTCTCCTGAAAGGGCGAAGTTTAAAAAAGTAGAATATTTCCGGTAGGACTAGTGTTTAGAACCTTTTTGTGTTCCTCGAAGCTTTCTCTGTGATTTTGTATTGCTTTATCAAAGTTAGGTGTGTATTATTTGATATTTTAAACGACCAATGAAAACATATACCTACTACAAACAACCCTTTTAAAGCTTTCAAGTTAAGGTGCAACCCTTTGTCAGCAGGTTATAGAAAAATATAGATAGCTAAACTTATTTCTTCTGAATGATGACCTTAACACGAACCACGACCTCGACGCGATCGGATGGTGCAGATAATAATGACGATGATGATTATTCCGGTCTGCGGCGGTGGGACCATATGCGGAGCGCCTGGCAGGAGCCTTCTCAGCTGCCGGATAAAGGTTACAAGCCGGAGCGGATCTGCCAGAGCCTCGCGCAAGGCCGGCGAGTCCCGGCTGTACGCTGTCTTTAGCTACAAATGGACACAAAACGGCGGACCGATGTTTGTGTCGCTGGTGTTTCATCGATTTTAGGCATACCGGAATGATGCTTGCACGCATTGTCTCAGAATGACTAAATGGGTGGGAAAATGAGAGGAGTTTCTAAAAGTTTATTTTTATCCCAATCTTGCCTTCCCCCGAAGTTCACTTTGCAAATTTTATGCATTACGGATTCTAAGTGCATAATTCCAAATTGAGGTTTTTCCGCTGGTTTGCAGGCGTTTTGACCACAATGGCAGAACAACCGCCCGAGAAACCAGCCGACGCTGAGCATTCATCAGCGGCTTCTCAAACCAGCATGACGCTCCGCACACTACAGCAGTACCGGCAGCTCGCCGCCGACAAGGAAAAGATACCGCTTCTAACCCGGGACGGCACCGCAGTGCAGTTTCTGGCCTATGTCCTAGAAGACCGCGATGACGACATCGTGACATCCGCACTGGAAACAATACTTTTGCTGTGTGCGGAGCCGGGGGTGAGGCGCGAACTGCGCCGTACCTACGGCCTTTTGCAGGCGTTGGAGTGTCTGAAGCTGAAGGACTCGTCGCAGAGGGTGTTGTCGCTGGCGGACGATGCCTTGTCGCAGCTGAGGCAGGAGGGGTCGGATGCTACAGACGCTGCTGCCGTTGCGCCGGCAGAGCCTGCCGGTCTGGCGCAGGCGGCGGCGCTGACCCGGCCCGGACCCGTCCGACCTGCCGCGCGCCACAAGGTGGTGACGCTACACGTGCAGGGACTGGTGACTGCTGATGACCGGGACCGGCTGGAGTCGCAGCTGGTGCGCGTCAGAGGCCTGATCTCCATCGTGTTTGACATGGCCCGAGGGCGCTGCACCTGCCGCGTCAGGGATACCGTTTCTGTAGCCACCCTGGCAGCGGCAGTGGACCGGACGGAGGGCATGGCGGCTTACCAGCTGGTCAAACCGGGCGATGCGGACGAGCATATGGTGCCGGTGTCGAAGCGGGCTAAGGAGGCGGAGAGGCCGAGCATGTCGCCGGGACCGCTGCCGGAGTACTTGCCAGAAGACGACCCGGAGCCGGTGCCGGGAGAGGGCGCCGTCGCCCCAGACGGCTTCTTCAAGTCGGCTAAGGGCTGGATCTCATCAGCAAGCTCGTTCCTCAGCCAATCGTTCTATTGGTGACCGTGTTATGACTTTGTGTGCTCGTGTGCGCGAGCAGGTGTGTGCTTTGGTCTCAAGAATAATGCACTTCTCCAGCGGAGGTTCGAAAAACGTGAATGACGCCATTCAAAAGTTTTAATAACGCCTCTATAATTTCACAGAACAAAGCTATTGATCGCAAAACTTTCAGAAGAAAAGAATGGATCCCATGCGCCATCAGATTCTCATCCGAGCTTCTCATGAAAATGCTCTTTTTTAGATGCCACACCAGTGTTACGAGTCGGCTTTCAATCGTGGGTTCGTGTAATTGTACGTTTGTGCCGGGACCGATATCCTGCTCCTCATGTTATGTTCAGGAGGGTTGTTTTAGTTGGAGCGTTATGTATGTGCGGCATGGGCATAGGTATGCACTACATGCCGTGGGATACAGTTATGACTACCTTTCATGGCAAGTGGCATGCTGCTTGAAAGCGATCATTTCGTCATGAAGATTACCCACTAACCTCGCGTCTGGAATGCTGTTTCAAGTATGTTGACGATTCTTTTGTGACAATAATGACAGCTCTTATATTTCAAGTTGCCACGTGGGGTATTTATTTGTCCTGGCGTGCGGGATATTCAGTCAATGGACCAAGTGACGACATGAGTGGATACTGGGGTACAGTTTTGGGGCATCGATAGCCTCTGGACTGATGTGTGCAGAACGTGAGCAATGACAGCGCCGGTGCTATACTGCTACACGGGGAGCTTTGCTGAGTGAATTTCGCCTCGGGTCATACGAGTTTACGGTCATTCCTAAGAGCGGGTTTTCATATTCAGTTGCTTTGTTACTTTTCGGAAGTCCATCGCAGAAAAGCTGTGGAGATCGATTCCAGTTTCTAACACCGTCGATTTCGTAATTGTAAACAAGGTCATGTAACATCATTTTTTTCTCCAAAATTTTTGCGTATGGTCACGTCTGATGATAGATCGATTCCGAACAACTGCGGGGATCGAACGACAGTCACGTTGTGCGGCTTTACAGTGTGTGGGGTTTTTCTTGCCGTATGTGTTTTGCAAGTATAGACTAGAGACGCATCCCACTACAACACTGGCTTGTGGGTGTGAGCTTTGTCTACCGCTGACACACTATGTAGATTTCTTAAAAATGATTATGTACGGTCATACTCTTAAATATATGTGCTACCACCTTTTGCACTTTTTTGCTTTCTAGTCAGCTAGATTTCACGGAGTCTGACATCGGATCTTTGGTTATCTTGTTGCGTTGGTAGTTTGTTTCAGGCGTCCGCGGCGATGAAAGAAGTAGGGCTTAAGGAAAAGCCCGACAGAGGGGAGCATGCCTATAAAAAATCGAAGAGAAATTAACTAGGACACCGAATAAAATGCATGCCGGATAGCAAAAGCTCAGAAAGCCTGTGGACGAAGCGGAAGGTAGCAAATCAAAATCTAAAGGGACGTGTTCCAGGGCGGAGAAAATTCTTCTCTCGCTAGTTCCGGTTTAGTGCACGCTCCATCTCCTCTCTCTTGTTTTGCTGAGTTGTCGTCTATGTTCTAAGAGTGGGCTTAGTATGAACATTACTCAGGCTTCCGAAACTTGCACTTGTGCAAGCCGAGGAGAACCCTCCCGGTGCGATTTGGTTTCCCTTTTTAGGGGGAACGAAAGTGTCGTTAAGAAGTATTGGAAGAAATTTGGCCAAAAGAGGCGGTACTGTACAGCGGAACAGCCAATTAAAGTCGTGAAACCTGCGTCTGCCAGTGATCGGGCAACAAACAATGCACAACGCCAGAAAGCAGGGCGCCCGGCCGGGGTCACTGTCTAAAGTCGCTTTTAAGACATATATGATGTAGCTTCTCATATTTTAACCCGTATCGTGATGTAGGGGGTCCTTGAACACCTGTTCAGGTTTTCCGAGGCGATTGGGGAAAGGTCATGCGGAGTGCCGCCGTACTTGGCATAAGTTACCTTTAATTTCTGCTGTTAGAACCTCGACATCGAAGGCCAGGTCAGGTTGTTTCACTTGCAAACATGCTACAATGGTCACAGCCGGGCACTTCGCTACTTTATTCCTCTACTTCGCTACTCACGGGCTCTCAATGACGGCAGGGGAGTAGCGGTTTCCAGGCTCAAAAAGTAGCGGAGTAGCGGGTAGCGGACTCGCACGAATTCAATTTGCGCTACAGCTACCGACAGTGATGGATCTCTCAATGGGAGCCATATTCCAAGGGGCATTTTATATTTGATTCAACAGGGGACCTTCAGGTCTTGAGGACCTTTTCCGCTGTTCAATATTCTCTGTTATTAGACAGGAAACCAGGAAAAACTATATTTCAGGGCATGGGTGCAAATTCTGGGGAGGAGATCGAAGGGTCAGAACCTCTGTATTTTTGGTCTCCCATTGGGATTGTATAAGGCTTGTATTACCGTGCCAGCATTAACCCATCCACGAGCCCCCTAGAGAATTCCAACCTGTTCCAGGGACCTAAAATATAAATTGAGTACGTATCGACGACAGTGGTTTTGCTTTTTGAGAGGCCCCCGCGTGCCACTTACTGCGCCAGACGGGGCTTCCTTAACACGCACCCCGCTTAGGAAGGGCGAAATTCGCGGGAGGGGGAATTAGAAGGGGTTCGTTTTCACTAAAAACTGGATAGATGAACTGAAAACTCTCAAGCCGTGTTTTATTACCACACTCATCACCATAAATATATGGCGTTGTGACGTCACCACTCGGTCTCCAATGCAAGCGAGCTGTTCCAACCACGGGATTGTGGCCGTCTCAAAATGCAGTTCTGACTGAAAGCCTATGAGTAAAACAATTGCGACCAATTTTCAAAATTATATCATCAATCGCCGCCCTGCCAACTTTCGCAATGTAGTCAGTATTGTTTTTCGGCTACGAGCCGTTCTCCGCCCACCTTGACAAAATAGGTGGGGAGACCCCAAGGCCCCTTAGTGAGCGAGTTGAGCTGTTAGGGTGGTAAAACGAATCAGGTGTGCGCCAATTGAGAGCTCAGCAGGGGGCACCTAGGGTTGGTGGGTGAGGTAAGTGGTCCTCTTCCCTCCCCCTCCCCCATTTGCCAATGGCATAATATTTGGGAGGATTACTAAAGAAAGCAGTCAGTAAGATATGTCAAACGTATGTACTTCACAAGGCCCTTTCTGCTCAGTCCTTACAGAGTCAATTCTAGAGGTTTATGGTTCAGTCTCCTGAAACAATATATCTGGTAAAGCGCCACTTTAGTCTTTTTTGTTTTGGTGTAAGATTCGGAAAGGAAAGGAAGGGCGGCGGACGGACGGACGGTCGGTCGATCGGTCATGGTTATTGCGTCATTGACATGTGTATTATTGATGTGTATGTGGTGCTTTGCCTTGGCCTCTGCTATGCCGGAGTAGAAGAATCCCTCGGTGCCTATTGTCTTGAAACCATACATGTAAATTTTTACACTGTTGACAGAACATAAGGCATAGTAGACCCTAAGACGGTTCGTGGAATCTCGCTTGATTCTTATCCACCCTTAGTTTTTTTAGTGTATACGAGCATTACTTGTGATCGTTTTAGTGTTGCCTTTGTCGTGCCCCATCTATCAGTAGTGTACATCTTCGCAAGTATATCTATATATATATATGTATCAGTATGGATTTAAACAAGCCCCGGATGATTGTAGTGGACAAAGTTACGGGCAAAGCCCTGAATCCTTGGTTTATAAAGAAATAAGTAGTTATGCCCTAAAACTATCCTATTTAATCCCTTACTAAGCTAAACTAACCTAACTACTTAATCTTTTGATGCTGTGATACCTGAAAAATATTTTGTTGGGATGATTAAAATCTGGCCAGTCCCAGATCAAGGCTTCAGTCTGGTGATGTACAATATCCACTAACCCATTGATTTATTTTACTTTTGCCCCTGAATTTTTTTCTGAGTGTTTATCAGGAGCTGCTTTTTCCATCACAACAGTTTTGCCTCGTGTTAACTGATATTTTGCCTGATTGTAGGACCCACCTTCACCTCTTAAAATGGCCCAGCAGGCGTTTTTTAAAACTGTTTTTACTTGTCACCCATTTTTGATTTATGCCTGGGTATTATGGTAGTAGGCAGATCACATCTCGCGGTTCAAAGGATCACGTCAAAAGGTCCACTGATCAAAGGGTCTAATGTTCATAGGCTCTGCACTTTGAAAGTTAGACCTTTTGAAAAATAAGTCCAACGTTCAAAAGGTCCAAAAGGCGTGATCAGATGCATGAGAGTGGGGTGCATGATGCTGCAGAGGTGTGCGAAGACACATGATAATAGGAGGAAATGAGGGTTAGGTTAGGTAAGGTTAGGTTAGGTTAGGTTAGGTTAGGTTAGGTTAGGTTAGGTTAGGTTAGGTTAGGTTAGGTTAGGTTAGGTTAGGTTAGGTTAGGTTAGGTTAGGTTAGGTTAGGTTAGGTTAGGTTAGGTTAGGTTAGGTTAGGTTAGGTTAGGTTAGGTTAGGTTAGGTTAGGTTAGGTTAGGTTAGGTTAGGTTAGGTTAGGTTAGGTTAGGTTAGGTTAGGTTAGGTTAGGTTAGGTTAGGTTAGGTTAGGTTAGGTTAGGTTAGGTTAGGTTAGGTTAGGTTAGGTTAGGTTAGGTTAGGTTAGGTTAGGTTAGGTTAGGTTGGGTGTTAGGTCAGGTCAGGGCAGGGCAGGGCAGGTCAGGTCAGTTGTGTGTGCCCTTGGTCCCTATTTCCTAATTTGGGGATATCACCCCTTTTCCCAGATTCTGAGTGCACCTCTGGTCTGGGTACCACTTTGGGAAATGTTTTAGAAATATCCCCACATTCTTCAAGAAAAGCCCAAGAGATGAAACAGACAGAAGGAGGGAGGGTTAGAGGAGTAGCATAAAGTGGTACTCAGACCAGAGGCGCACTCAGATTATGGAAAGAGGGGTGATATCCCCAGACTAGGAAATAGGGACCAAGGGCATCACACCTGACCTGACCTGACCTGACCTGACCTGACCTGACCTGACCTGACCTAACCTAACCTAACCTAACCTAACCTAACCTAACCTAACCTAACCTAACCTAACCTAACCCAACCTAACCTAACCTAACCTAACCTAACCTAACCTAACCTAACCTAACCTAACCCAACCCAACCCAACCCAACCCAACCCAACCCAACCCAACCCAACCCAACCCAACCCACCCCACCCCAACCCCAACCCCAACCTAACCTAACCTAACCTAACCTAACCTAACCCTCATTTCCTCCTATTATCATGTGCCTTAGCACGCCTCTGCGGCATCATGCACCCCACTCTCATGCATCTTAGTATGCCTCTTTGGAACTTTTGATTGTTGGACTTCTTATTCAAAAGGTCTAACTTTCAAAGAATGGAAGCTACGAACATTAGACCCTTTGAACTGTGGACATTCTGATGTGATCCTTTTGAACTGTGAGATGTGATCTGCCTACTACCATAATACCTTATGCCTGTGTGTTTCTGTATCATTCACCCATTCATTTGTGGGAAGATATGTATGGAGAGAAGGCAATGGTGATACAATATTGCCTTCTGTATTGGCAAACCTTCAATATTGCCAATATTGCTGTCAGCCAGAGCTGTCAGCTTGGTATATTTATGACCAAAACTTATACATTTGTCATATTTTGAGTGGGTTTGGTCATATATGCCATCTATTTTTGTTCAGCCTATAATGTGCCCACTTGATCAAATTTTTTGTCTATGTGTCATTGTGGACTGACCATATGTCAAAATGCCCCACTTTGGAAGTAAGGGCATATTTTTTGAAATAATCAGCCACTAAAAGTGCAAGAATAAGGCAAATTCTGAACCAAATTTAGATTTTCACTCAGGTATAGGAACATACCTGAACAGTTGCTCCAGCGGTTCATGACTGTTGCAGTTCAGCGGTGTGTCTGTTATCTTCCAGATGACCCTGTCCAACTGATCCTGCTCAGGGCCTGGCCTAGACTCAGGCTGCACCAGGATCATGGCTGGGTAAACACAGGACTGGCAGCATCTGTCAAAAGCTTCTTCCTATAGAGCAGACCCAGAGGCCAGTCTGCAAAGTATGGCAGCAGGCCAGACGAGTCGAACAAGCCATCTAAAATTCTCGCACGGCCAGCCACCAAAAATTCACACCAATATGCCATATACTAGGGACGATATGCCATATACTGTATGCCATATACAATATGCCATATTCACACCAATATGCCATATACTGCATTTTATTGCCCTATACAATATGCCATAAAACGCACTCATTCCTACCCACACGATGCAATGCTACCTCTCTGATTAGTTAGTTAGTTGAGGACTTTTTTTAAAGCCCCCTCCTGTGTCTTTATAACCATTTGTTTGGTTTTCAGTGTCACCTTCCTCGCACCAGTCTCACAAATTCGCAACAGGTTGATATAATTTGTACCACTCGCTCTGTCTCCAATGGCACTCGCAGAGACGAGATCTCGTCGAAAATGCCATACTTTGCACGCTGGCCCAGAGGGGCTAATCACCAAACATTGACTTCTAGACCACTCTTGACTTTCAGAGCAAGAGATCAGACTCATGCAAAGTATGGATAGCTATGGCAGCGTGAATGCTGGGCACTCTACCCCCAGGTAGTATCACCATCTTCATGGATGGATGTGCAGCAAATGACACTGGTGGAGGCAATATTGGAAATGTAAGGGTGCCAGAGATGCACCTGTTCCAACCATACACGTATATTTGCACTACGGCGGTACATAAAACATACAAGACCCTAAAAACAAGCCCCGGCCGACTGAGGTGGACAAATACAAATATAAACGGAGGAGCCGAGCCCCGAACCCGTGACCGCCGACGGCGCGAGCGCTCTAAATTACGCCCAGACGGGCACGGGCTCGGAGCCCGGCAGACGTCTACCGGCCGATTCCGTGAAATAATAAATCAGGATGATGATGAACGTATGAGCCGGACAAAAAAGCACAGTTAAAACGTGAGCGAAAACAAATAAACATTGATATATGGCCTACAGTGCGCAGACACCGCCAATGGGAGCAGCCTCCCCCTCTCCGGCACCCGTGGCACCAGCCACACCCTCACTGTCCCCAGACTCCCGGTCCCCCGCAAAGTCCAGTTCCCCGCCATCCGCCCCGACGTCCGGGATGCCGGGGATGTCCCTGGTCGGGTCCGCCTCGGTGCGGGTGCCGCTGACGAAGGCGTCCATCACCGTAGCAGACGCAGGCGCGAGACATCGTGGGCCGCTCCTCGAGCAGCTGTTTGGAACCGACCGAGGTCGTCGGTGAGGCTGCGCCGTTTGGCCCGCGACTCGAAGGTAAGCCGGTGGGCCGGTCGACAAGCGGGTGCTGTGGCATATGGTCCCGCAGGCGGCTGACCGCCCGGTCGCCGTACTGCCGCCCTCCGGTACGTTGGTAGGCGGTTATTGGGGGGGACGCCGGTAACAGTGGCTCTGAGGCGTGTCCACGCGATAGAAGGCAGTATGAATAGGCTGGCGGGCCGAGTCGGGTAGGTGGGCAGTATTACCCGGATGAGGCTGGACGATGCCACGCGATGCTCAAACAGCCGCTTGGGTTGATTGAGGTCCTGGATGAGGCCGCGCCGTTTGGCCCACGACTCGAAGATAGACCGCCGCGGCATGTGGTCCTGCAGGGCGGCCGCGCGCCGCACCGCCGCCACCCGCGGCCCTCCGGTATGCTGATCCTGCGGTTGTTAGGACGCCGGAAACAGCAGCTCCGACGCGTGCCCACGCGAGAGAAGGCCTGAAGAGGGCATGAAGAGGCTGGAGCCGCGCCAGCTGCTCCACCGACGCCGCCCAGCGATCAAGCTTTCCAGAAGGTTGGTCCCAACTTGGTTCCAACGATGCAGCTCGACAGATGAAGAACCGCCCCGGCAGAAGACGCCCCGGGCAGTGCCTCCATCACGGGAACAACTCAAGCCCGCGCAGATCCGCCACGCCGGGACAGCGCCAGCAGCACCAGCGGACACGCCGGGTCCCAGGGACCACCGGCAGCAGGCAGGCGGAGAAGAGAGAGGCTCCAGCTCTGCGGCGCAGCGGAAAAAGAGTGAAGGGTTTGGCCTGGTGGGAGAGTGGCTGGTGGCGAGACGGGGAATAGGTGCGCGATCAGAAGTGCAGTGCAGTTAGCAAAGAGACGTTAAGACATAAGGGTGCCCGTCCCCGACCCCATGCTAACGGTAGATTTTCTTGTTGATGAGGCACCTCAAAGTTAATAATAAAGCCACTCTCCGACAATGCTTAGGGTCATGTTCGTTCAAAGTAAGAGGTCACCAGCGGGGAGAAACATCAAAGTACAATAAATTTGAACTTGATATGACAACAACAGGGACACTTTACATCAGACGTTGGTAGACAAGTGGACAGATAACACTTGCTGAAAGCATGACAGGTTCAGGTAACATAGACTGTACTAGGGAGGTTCAATGGGGACACATTATGGGGTTTGACAGATGGAGAAAAAAATACAGAACAGACAGGTGGTCAGATACATATATAGACATGCACACCTCAGTAGTGATCAATGAAAACTTTTTTGCAATTCGCTTGAAGGCGGATTTGCTGAGCGGGATATCTGAAACATTTCTTATTTTCGAAGCTATGTATTCATTCCATGTCTTAGGCGCCGAAATGAATAGGGAACAGGTTCTGAACTTTACTGGGGTGAAAGGCGCTTCAAAATGCCTTACCTGCCTGGCAGACCTACCTCTGCCTTCAGTGAAAGGAGTTAATTTGGTGGCTAGGGGATAGGGCAAAGAGTTTACAAGGAATTTGTGCATTACATGTATTTGGCTGAGTCTGGCAAGATCCTGAAGTTTCACAACTTGGTGCTTCTTAAAAGAGGGGATGTTGGGGATAGATAGTGGGCAGAATTTATTACCCTTATTATTCTCTTCTGAAGAATTTCTAATCTTTTGAACCTTGTTGGATATGTTGAACCCCAGACTTCGATGCCAAATGTCAAATGAGGTAGGAATAGAGCATTATATAGGAGGAGACAATGTTTGGGGGCAAGAAACTTCTTAATTCGAGAAATAATGCCAATGTTGCGTGACACTGTTCCTTCAATTTGTTTTATATGATGGTCCCATTTAAATTTTTCGTCAATGATTAGGCCAAGGTACTTAGTTGAGAATTTTCTTTCTATTTTTTCCCTGTTTATGTAGATATTGAGATCAGGAATGGTTGCTCCTGTCGAAAATAGCTGGTAAGTGGATTTTTTGGCGTTTATAGTCAGCCGATTGCCACGCAACCAAGTGGCCACCTTAGAAATATTGTTGCTGATCAAGTTTTGAAGGTCAGAATGATTTGGGGCTGTGAAAGTTACAACAGTATCATCTGCAAATTGGAGAAATCTGGCTGATTTTGAGCTTAAGATGATGTCATTGATATAGATTAAGAATAGTAAGGGGCCTAAGATGGAACCTTGTGGTACGCCATGCACATTTTTAATGGGATTTGACGAGAAAGTATGATTGAATTTGACTATCTGGGGGCGGTTTTCCAGATACGATTTGAAGAAATTTAAAGGAATGTTGGAGATGCCATAGTACTCCAATTTTTTTAAAAGAATTTCATGGTTGACGGTGTCAAATGCCTTTGAGAAGTCGAGATAGATGGCCGCTGTTAGCTGTTTTTGATGGAGAGTAAGTGTGACATGATCATGAAGGAGAGCTACAGGCATGTAAGTGCTATGGAGTTTTCGAAACCCAAATTGGGATTCACTGAGGATATTTTCAGAAGATACAAAGCCTGATAGTTGATGAAATACGATTTTCTCTAATACTTTTGAAATTATGTTCAGAAGGCTAATGGGGCGATAGTTATTGAATGAACAGGGGTCACCAGACTTGAAAATGGGAACCACGACAGCTTTTTCATGTTTGAGGGGAAGATACCAGTTAGAAGACTGAGGTTAAAGACATGACAAAGAGCTGGGGCAATGGTGACAGCAATATCTTTCAAAATTTTTGGCGTTAGATAGTCTGGAGTGGCCGAACTAGAATCTAGACTTGAAATGATTGACAATATGGAGCGTACATCAGTGGGTTGGAAGGTGAATGTAGCCCTGGGAGGTGGTTGACCAGCCAGGTAAGACAATGGGTCAATGCTGGATTTTTCAAGTTTTGAGTCCAGGGTTGTAGCTATTGATCCAAAAAATGAGTTAAACGTGTTGGCAATTTTCGAAGGGGAGTCTATATTTCTGCCATCAGAGATGAATTCTTCGGGGTTGTCATGTTTGGAGTTGTTTTTCCTCAGGAGAGATTTGAGAGTTTGCCAGAGTTTTACTGGATTAGATTTGTATTCCTGGAGTTTTCTGTCATAGTACAATTTTTTGGATTTGCGTATCAGGCCAGATAGTTTGTTCCTATAAGTTACAAAGTTTTGTTTGTTGGCTACAGTTGGATCCTGGATTGACTTTTTATGGAGCTTGTTTTTAGTATTAATACTTTGGAGCAATCCATGTGAAATCCATGGCTGGACTGGTATGTTTCTTCTATCAGCTTTTTTGCGGCTTAGTTTTGTGATTTCAGTATTAAGAGTATCAATCAGGAATTTGGAAGCATTTTCAACCTCAGTAAAATTGTCAAAGCCTGCGAATTTACGAGCCAAAATCTCATTGAGGGAGTCAATTTTCCTAAAGTCAAAGCATAGTTCAGATTTGGATGGGGCTGGAACTTTGTTGGAGATGTTAATGTTGAGCTGAATGTGAATTGGTAAATGGTCACTAACATCTGAGATCATCACTCCAGTATTTTTTACCACAGATATGTCATTGAAAAAGAAGTTGTCAATCAGGGATTTTGATTCAGCCGATATTCGGGTGGGCAGAGAGATTCCAGGTGAGAGCCCAAGGGCAGCAAAAGTATTCAGGAAGAGAGAGACCTATCCAACTCCATTGGCGAAAATTGGTCAATTTCTATGTTTAGTGACCATTAGGCATAACTAACTAAATGGTACCAAAATTAACTTAACTAAATTTAACTTAACCTTACTTTGATGGCGGCCATGAAAAGTGAAGTGTATTGTTAGTTCTAAGGGCAAATGGTACATTAAGACGTAGCACCTGTACTATATCTCTAGTGTGTACCTCACTTGCAGTCTGTACTACATCTTTCATCTTGTATCACATCCCTAGCTTGTACCACATCTCCCAGCCTGTACCACAGCTCCAAATAGGAGCTGGTGCTACTGATTGATGGTTGGGCTGCATTAGTTCTGAAATGTTGTGAGGGGTTTTGCTTTCAACCATGAAACTTATTTGGATTTGTCACATGTGTATTTATCTCAATGACTATAACCACCGCCCTTGAATCTCTCACCTCTTTGCACAGTGGGAAATGGTGATATGGCGTCCCTTCGAACGTGTGTACGATATGAAATTAACAAGAATTGAATTGATTAATTAATTTACCATTTCTAATTATGCGCTGCATTTCATTGCCATGCACACCCTTCATGTCACACAGTGAGTGGCATGAAGGTGTGCTGTATCTGTGACTACCCATTTAACATGAGGCTTTATGCCCTGTGGTGGCTGGCCTGTGGTGCCCTGTGGTGGCTGGCCTGGTGTGGGCGGTGGTCGTGTGGGGTCGTGTGGTCGCGTCGTTGGGTCGGGCCTCCGCACCGACCGGTTTGAACTGTGGGAATAGATATGTGTGGCAATTGCGCTGTTTTACCAAATGTTTATCGTGATAGTGTGTACTTCTTAGCTGTGTTTTATTTAGTCTTAACCTAGTGTCAAGGCCTTGCTGCTCCCCCGGCGTCATCTAGGGCCCCGCGCCGGGGTGCATACGATTTGGTTAGAAAACTGGATCAAGCGCTTGTGTGTTTTAGCTAGGGTGTATGTTGTGTATGTGTTGGGTGTAAATATATGTATGGATGGAAAATAACGCCCACCCGGCTACTGACGTTGGTCTTTTTTTTTGTGTGTGTGTGTGTGTTAGTGTGTATGTGAATGTGTATGCATGTGACGAATGTGTGTTTGTACAAGCTGGGGGCGATAGTCTCCCGGGATACATGAGCAACCTCCCTCGGTCCGCACTATTACGTCATACACGGGCTGGACGAAATATAGCGGTGCAGATCGGACCATTTTAAGAATCAATTTATGTAATTTGGACGAAACATTTACTTAAGCTCATAGGAGTCATTTTCTCTCATTTCTGAAAATATTGTATTGTGAAATGTCGAATCAATGAAAATATTGTATTCTAAATACAAAATCATGAAATGGTACGGACTGACCTCATGGTTCTTCTTATGACGATGGACCTTATGACGATGGATGGAGGCCTAGTGGCAGAACCGTACTGGACACCCGGATACGTTAATCACAAGACCCTTTACCGCGATCGGTACCGTACTGAGACTACCCATGTATCCGGTGTGAGTGGCATATGCAGAGCGCTACGGCTAATACATCGGGGATAGAAGGTCGGCAGTACGATGAAGAAACATTGTAGGATCAAATGCACACCTGACGCGTATTTGAGACACGGCAACACCGACTCGCCGACCACATGCTCTCGCTCCTACTGCGTGGCATCAGAATTCTGTCATCTTTTCGATAACAGCTTATGGCATGGTTGTACCTCAAACAGTCTGACTAGTATCTATGTCTAAACATGACATTGTGATATTTATTCGCAGGCGAAAGAAAATGTGTGTTTAATGATCCAAGGAATGGTCTAACGTTTCATTTGGTCTGTCGTACCTGAAATCGTCCAGCCATGTCAAGACATCGAAATGTTCGGGCAATGAATTATGATGATGGTAAGATATGTGCATCTTGCATGTGTGCTCTGTGGTCCAAAGTGCAATATGCTGTATGGTTAATCAGTCATTGAGATGTTTAACACTTTGAGTTCAGTTGAAGTCACCATTACCAAATGGGATTGGATCCTTTTGGTCTCTTGGCTAAGTGCTTGGGTATTAATATGGTCATAATTGAAGGTGCATAATATCCAGTTATATCTGATTAGCTTGTTGGTTTGTGTCACGAGCGGTATTTTAACCATAACCAGTCTGCTGACTCAATCATATACGACTGTCAAAAATATACGCATTATACATGACAATAACAGGCGGATCCAAGATTTCTCACGGGGAGGGGGCACCATTTAGGCCAAAGGTGCCAATTCTTAGGTGTAATCTATGAGAGTGGCGCTAGATAGTATCGTGGAGGCACCGATGCTTGCATCCTGCGGGGGGGAGGGGCGATTTAGGTGGATCGATGGAGGGCGAGCTCCCTCGCTTTCTGGGTCCCACATGATGCCAACAAAAAGCACGCATCGGCCTGGGTATTCTGTTAGCTGAAGTTAGATGCGTCTGTGTTGACTCGCCGGCGTGGTCGCCAGAATACGATGGCTACTACGACGTGTACGGCCACAGCGTGGACGACGAGTACGCCATGTCGCCGTCCTCGGTGGAGAAGGAGTTCACCTTCGACCGCAACGCGCGCACCCACAACATGGACGCCTTCCTCCACCCGGCCCAGACTATACCAGAGGAAACAGAGGTGAGTGCTGTGGGCTGAGGCTACTGCAACTTAAACACCCACTTCTAACAGCACAATAAATGTTTAATTTGTTGAAATATTACGCGGAGTATGACTGTCATCATGGGCCATATTGCTGTTTGCTTGACATAAGAAGTCAAGATTATCAAAGGCATTTTGATATTTTTGGCATACTTTGAGTGGACGTCAGTAGCACTGATTGGTAGTCATTACATTAAGTGCCTGTAGGAGTCTGCTTCTCAGACTAGGTAGAATGTCTGGCTTCCTCATCAATTGTGTGCACTATTAGCTTGGTGGGTGCGGTGGCGTGGGGGAAGAGTACTCGACTTTCACGCTGCTGAGGCGGGTTCAAATGCCTTGGCGGGTATTCTGCTTGAGGCTTTGCGATCCCCGTGATACCCTCCTAACAGGGCGATAGTTGGCGACACCATATGGTCTCAGCAGTAGGCGCGTCGCAAAGCGCCAAAGCTGCTTTGCTGTGAGTCTTAGCCTGATAAGTTTCCATCGTTCACGTTAAAATCCATGATCTGTAGTGTGTATGGTTGCAATGTTCTGTCTTGCACTACATTTGTATGTGAGGTGACCAGTCTGTATCGCGGTGTCCTCTTGTCTGTGTGAGGTGTCCAGTTTGTGCCTCGGGGTTCACGTCCGTGTGAGCTGTCGCCTGTGTTAGGTGACCTGTCTGTGCCGTGGTGCCTCTTGTCTGTGTGGTCGTTGCATGTGTGAGCTTTCGTTCTGTAGATGACCTATCTATGTCATGTTTACGTCCGTGTGAGCTGTCGCCTCTGTGAGGTGACCTATCCGTGCCACGGTGTTCTCGCCTATGTGAGGTGACCTATCCGTGCGGTGTTCTCGCTTCTGTGAGATGGCCTATCTATGTCGCGGTGTCCTCACGTCCGTGTGACCTGTCGCCTCTGTGGGGTGACCTGTCTGTGCCACAGTGTTCTCGCCTCTGTGAGGTGACCTGTCTGTGCTGCTTCTTAGCTGTCGCCTGTGTGAGGTGACCTGTCTGTGCTGTGTCGCCTCTGTGAGGTGACCTGTCTGTGTTGTGTCACCTCTGTGAGGTGGCCTGTCTGTATCTCGGTGTCCTCTGGTCCGTGTGAGCTGTCGTCTGTGTGGGGTGACCTGTCTGTGCCGCAGTGTTCTCGCCTCTGTGAGGTGACCTGTCTGTGCTGTGTCGCCTCTGTGGGGTGACCTGTCTCTGTGAGCTTTCGCCTCTGTGAGGGGACCTGTCTATGCCGTGGTATCCTCTGGTCTGTGTAAACTGTCGCCCCTGTGTGGGGTGACCTGTCCGTGCTGTGTCGTCTGTGTGGGTGACCTTCTTCGTGTGTGGGGTGACCTGTCTGTGCGGCGGTCCCCCAGGTCAGCCCTGAGCCGGCAGCGGCGGCCGGACACCGGCCGGCGGCGCGCCAGGACAGCGGCGGTCCGCTGGTGCCGCCCGGGCTGGGGGAGGAGCAGCGCGCCCGACTGCTCTCCTGCCTGGATGCGGTGCGGGACGTAGTGGGGGAGACGATGTCGGACACGGCTATCGTGCGCGCTGTCCTGCAGCACGACTACAACTGCGCCCGCGCTCTGGACGCCCTGCTCTCCGAGGCGGTGGCGGGCATGCCAGGCGCTGCTGGTACGTGACCGCTGTGTGGTCCCGCTCCCAAACAGCGCTGAAGCCAGTCAGACACTTTCGAAGTGTTTGCACTAAGTCATGAGTCGCATGGGCCGTATCGAATGCCCCTGGTGTATATTTTGCTTCTCTCAGAACTGTACTTTCAAGGAGAGGCAGCGTTTCTGTTATTGAACCCGCTGGTTTCATACCTCCCCTCCCCTTCACCCTATGAGCCGTTAGTCTGTGCGGTGCGCGGCTATTGGTAATTGCGGCAGACGCCGGGCCAGGGGCCGGCATACGCTTCTTACGAATCCTGTTTCTTCGCACCATGACGAGTTCTAGGCCAAATGAAATTGTAAGTAATGGATCTTACGGCATGCCCTACCTCCTGGCTATCTCAGTTCAAATACCATCATGAAAGGGTCACTTTCCCTTTAAGATTCCAGTTTGCTATGGATTATCTTCTGATCCGTCAACTGAGCTGGTTTGGTAGTGATGGTTCACCAAAGCTCACAAATGGTTGTTTGCGTGTTAAACGTTCTTTTGTTGGTCTTGGAGCTTTCTTCATTGTTCTTTGCCAAATATGGCATTGGAGGCTGTGTGAATGTTATATGCTCATGGTTCTATAAAGTGAAAGTATTCCTTCGTACATCCTCCCTGCTATCTCGTACTGCTTATCTGTGTGGGGAGGCGCATTCCTGTCTTGCTACAAAGCGCCCAGAAATTCCCAGGCTCGGAGAAGCTTGACACAATTTCCCACATCCTGATCTCTATGTAGTGGTCCCAGGAATGAGAGTGGGATATTTTCAGACTGCGGAAGTGTAGGGGAATACCTTCCCACCGATCGATGTTGTCTCACTCTGCCCGTTGGGTGCTGTGCGGTGGAGGGTAGTGAGTGTAAAGTTTGCCCTGTGGCTCGGCAGGTGGTGCGTCACGTGTGTTCAGAAGAGACTCAGCCGAGAGTCGCGGCTCGGATGACTCCTCCGAGCCGCCCGCCGCTCCAGATACACCGGCAGGTACGGCCCCTCCCCTCCCCAGACACACCGGCAGGTACGGCCCCTCCCCTCCCCAGACACACCGGCAGGTACGGCCCCTCCCCTCCCCAGACACACCGGCAGGTACGGCCCCTCCCCTCCCCAGACACACCGGCAGGTACGGCCCCTCCCTCCCCAGACACACCGGCAGGTACGGCCCCTCCCCTCCCCAGACACACCGGCAGGTACGGCCCCTCCCCTCCCCAGACACACCGGCAGGTACGGCCCCTCCCCTCCCCAGACACACCGGCAGGTACGGCCCCTCCCTCCCCAGACACACCGGCAGGTACGGCCCCTCCCCTCCCCAGACACATCGGCGGGTACGGTCCCCTCCCCAGACACACCGGCAGGTACGGCCCCTCCCCTCCCCAGACACATCGGCGGGTACGGCCCCTCCCCTCCCCAGACACACCGGCAGGTACGGCCCCTCCCCTCCCCAGACACACCGGCAGGTACGGCCCCTCCCCTCCCCAGACACACCGGCAGGTACGGCCCTTCCCCTCCCCAGACACACCGGCAGGTACGGCCCCTCCCCTCCCCAGACACATCCGGCAGGTACGGCCCTTCCCCTCCCCAGACACACCGGCAGGTACGGCCCCCCTCCTTCATGAAGGACACATTTCTTGCCTTTGATGACGATAGAATGAGATGGCATAGGAAGGTCCCCTTTCAAGTAGCACAAGCCAATATGAATTTTGTGGAGGATAAACTAATTTTGCGCCGCTTATCGGGAAGGTTTTTTGTTGTAAGTGTACCTTTTTACCAGCATTTTGTTACTGTAATGAATGGCTTTTGCTTAAATTGTGTGCCTATTTAACTTAAGAGTGAGGGAACAGCTACGAATTTAATGCTTTGAGAGTATAACTGATTTTCAGTAGACAAGGAAATAGACATCACCATGGTATCGATTTGTGTAGGGGAATTACACTGCCTGTATTTGATGATATTGGAGTACTTATCTGACACTTGTCTTCTTTTCATGTTGTTGCTGATGTCTGCTGCCTGGACTATTCTTCGGTAAGGTAAGGTTTTGTCCGGTTCCGCGGTAGCCCGTCGCCTGCAGCGGGTGGTGGCTTTGTTACCCTTCCGTTAGGCGACAAAGTCCCAAACACTGCACGTAAAAAGTGTCCAGATGCAACGCACGGGGTTTTCCTAGCCCAAGAGCGGAATATTGCTCCGAACTTGAGTGGAGAGAATGAAGAGAGCGTGGGGTGTGAGAGGGTGGGGACGCATCCATCCGCTGATCCCGAACCTCCAGCTGGTCTTGCCACTGCCGGATCCAAGTCTCTCAAGCATCTCGCCTCGGCGGTTCCACAGTCCACCGGTCTGCCGCCCCTCAAGTCGACCCCTCTGTTTCCTCCATCACTTGGGCGTGGCTTTTGCGACCAGGGGAAATTCCATGCTCCGAAGTCTGATGGTCAATTGTCAACAAAAGCTAGTTCGTCCAGTTCTTCCAATACTGTCAGTGCTCTCAAACAGATGGCATTCTCTGTACCTCCAACGCCTGGGATCGCGTCCCTGGGGACCGCCCCATCCAGTCGCTCAGCCCATGGGGGCTCTCCGTCGCCTCGAATGAGCATCCCAGTACCTATACCGAGCAGTTCTTCAGTAATCAAGAGCGCTGCCTCTGCCAATGCCACTGGAGTTTCGCCTCTGAGGGAGATGGCGTCTGCCATCGGTACCGACGTACGGATTCCGTCTCTCAAGGAGATAGCCTCGACGACGCATCGTGGGGACGGCATCCCTACACTGAAGCAGATGGCTCTGGCTCTGCCGCAGTCTGGGACAGTGCCCCCTCTCAGGCACATCGCCGCCGGCCCGCCTGGCACCTCACTAAAGCAGATGGCGTTCGCTGTGCCCCCGTCGTTGGGCGTTCACCCACTCAGGGGCGTCCCTCCGAGCCCCGCGGTCCGAGGCGGCGCGCTCTGCCCCGGTCTGAGACAGCTGAGAGCAGACAGCCCGCTGCCGCGGCAGACACTGTCTGCTGGTCTCCGGTCCGGGCAGACACCGTCTCCGGCACAACTAGCGTCAGCCGTCCCCCAGTCCGCTGGCGTGCCGACTCTGCCGCCGTCACCACCGGCAGTGGCCTATCCGGAGCTGACGTCCGGCCCTGCTGACGACGACGTCATCGACCTGACTCAGGCTCTGGTGACGGAGCCGCGCAGACGGCCTGCCCTCCCTCCGTCCTCCCCGGTACCTCCGCCGGAGCTCAAACCGCCGCCCCCGGCGCCGCCCGCGCCGCTGGCGCCACTTGTGCCGCTGCCGCGCGGCCGACCCTCCTGCCTGGCCAGGTGTATGCCCTGCGGGCGTCCTGGCGGCGGTCACAGGTGGACGTTCCAGCCGCGCTGCGCCGCCTGGACCGACGGACGGGTGAAGCGGTTTACCTTTGATACCCCGTCCCCGGACGACGAGATCCGAGCCAAACAGACCCGGGTCAGGCACAAGGTGTGAGGGAGGCGTGGCAATGTGTCGCGGCCAGGTGGCTCCACGGTCTCATTTGGAAACAGGTTGTGTAAAAGCTGTAGTTTCTCTCGTCGATGAATGGGCCATTTTGGACGGTTCTGGGTTTTTCTGATGTCTATGTCGATGATTTATTGAAATCAGCTGTTTTCGCCATCAAGTGTACGGTTTACGTATTTTTACTTTGGCTCAGCCACCGTCTCTGCTATTTTCTGGAAGTGATGTTAAGATGTGCTCCTTTTGCACGTCTGGGTATGCCAGCTCTCAATAAGCTCATGCATTTCAGGGAACTGGGAATTATAAATTAAGAAACGATTGAAACGACGGGTACCTATACAGGTGACCTCGTACTTTTTCATACATTTGTCTGTGGCTTTGGCCCACGGTAAGGTCTGGGTGTAGTTGCGTAAATTATAATGATGATGTGTTTTAATTTCCGTGAAATATCATCAGTGAGCTGAAGGTGTTGTTCATTACCTGAGCATGTTAGTGGCTCTCATGGACTTCTGATCGCTCACGTCCTCCTGGTCGATGTTCCGACTTCGCTTAGAATTGAGACTAGTGTTTTGAATAAGGTAAGAGGTAGTGGTGATTTTACTCGTGTGGTGTATTTTTATCATGATGCAGTGCCCTTTGTGGCGCCTGCACACGTCCAATGGTACAATGGCTATGGGTACAATACACTGCTGGAAAGTGCAATACGGGCATTTCCAGTATTATCGTTCTGGACGACACAAAAATTGGAATCGTCTCCTCGAGTGATCGTGAAAAATAGAAGCCTCAAAAGGATTTCGTCGGTCGATGTAAATATTAAGCGCGCTCCCCCCCACCCGCGTATGATTATAATGCATATGTATTTGGCTTTAGACTGATCATCCCGGTTAGGCTGATAAATTCAGCGCGTGGTTTCTGGGTCCTGTGTCGTTCTATGCTATTTCCACGTGGTGGCAACTTCTCTATTTTCATTTGAGATGACTAACAAATCTGGCATCATGCATAATTAATAATCTAAATTTAAAACGAATTCAGCTCTCGTGTTGATTAAGTGTTTTAAAATTGATAGGTAAGAGCAATGTCTCATTAACCTAACGCAGAGCTGTTTTTATGACACCTTGCATACTGCATCTGACAGCTGGCTGAAAAATTAGACTATTCTATGACAGAGGCTATGTAGATGATGGGCTTATCTAACTTCAAAAGTTAGATCTTCCACGACATATCCCAGCGCGCGCTTGACTTCCACTGAGCCGGGCCAGCCCCGTGTTGAGGGGTGGCCGGAGTGTGGGAGGAGCTGACCGCCCTCCGTGCTGCCGGTGGCGCGCGCCTGTGTGTTGCAGAGTCGACACGACGCTCACAGCCGGTGGAAACTCCGCGGCCGCGGCAAACGCGGCGCCCCCGCGGCGCACAGCAGCCGGAAGGTAGGCCGCCCCACCCCCGCCCCCCGCGGCAGTCAGCACTGGAAGGTAGGCTTCCCTCCCTCCGCCCCGCGGCGGCAGCAGCTGGAGGGTAGGGAAGGTACCTTCCGCCCCCGCGGCAGTCGGCAGCCGGAAGGTAGGCTTCCCCTCCCCTCCGCCCCCGCGGCAGTCGGCAGCCGGAAGGTAGGCTTCCCCTTCCCACCGCCCCCGCGGCAGTCGGCAGCCGGAAGGTAGGCTTCCCCTCCCCACCGCCCCGCGGCAGGCAGCAGCCGGCGGGAGCGGGACGGCCGCCCCGCCCCCGTCTTCCATCTTGTATACCGTAAATGATGCGTGGGTCTTGTGTGATGGTGTACTCATATAATATAGTCATTGGTATTGATGATGCAGGATGAAGTAAAGCCCCATTTCAACAGGGTCCGTAAATGTTTTGCTGTCAGCGGCATGTGAGGGTCGATATGTACTACCCTCGTTGCTTGATCTGTTTGAAACAAGGCTGGCGGTAAGCGACGGCGGTGGTAAAACTACACCAGTCTACCGACCGGAATAGAAAATAGTCATCTGTCGTAAGCCTCTGGACTAGCCTGCTGCATCATATCCTACTGGCGTTTCAGTGACGATTTCAACGGCGGAGCGGCGGCCTGCGTCGCCCCTGGTTTCAGTGACCGTTTCTGCTGCCGAGAAGCGGGCGCCGTCGCCGACAGTGGCGCCCCCCAGAGGCGCGCACGGGCGCCGGGTCTGGCTCGCCGTCCCCGGCCACCTCGCGGCGACACTCGCCCGCTGCAGCGGACGCTCCTCCCAGCCGCACCCCGGCCAAGTGAGCAGACGGTAGTGGACCGGGCGGCACCTCAGGGCGAGGCTGGGCGTGGGGTTGTCGATTGATTTAAGCATGTGGTGTTTTGAAAAAAGTGAGATGTTTGCCGGCTTATTGAGTTGATGTGTAATGGTGCAGTTGGTGTGTACTCATTGACATTTCTTGTCTGACAGTGAGGCGTAGCTATAATATTTTATGGGGTAGATCGAGAATCTCTCACCAAAAGGTCGCCTCTGGACATTTTTATGGGCGAGCGATCGGAGTTGGCAACACACGCCGCTCAAACAGATAGCAAGGCTTTGGTCGGTGCCGGTGTTTTGGAACTGGTCCTGTTAGCTGAAGCGTGGTGGATTCTTGGGGACCTGCGCTGAAAGCTGGAAAAAGTCATGTGGTAGCTCTCCAACCGTTATACTGACTCCTTAGCTTTGGACGAGACCCCAGTGCCTGGCTCTCTCCTACTGTCTGATCTAGATTTGTCTAAACCCTTCGTTTTGTGTCTGAGTCTTTGACCCAGGGCGGCCGTCGGAGCTGACCCCGTCACCTGGAGCGGGTCTTGGCACTTTACGCCCTGGTCTGTAACAGGTCCTGATAATGACTCCCTAGCTGGGGCTGGCTCTGATCGACCCCGGTCGGCTGGGTCAGTAGACTCGGTCGGCTCGGTTAGTAGGCCCGGTTGGCTGGGTCAGTAGGCCCGGTCGGCTCGGTCAGTAGGTCCGGTTGGCTCGGTTAGTAGGCCCTGGTATCGGTCCCTGTCAGCTGCGGTATGGCTGGCCTCGTCTGACCGTGTTTCCCCCATAGGAAGAGGGACGCCCAGGCCGAGTACGAGAGGGAACGGGCTGGCGGCAAGCAGCTCATCAACATGGTGGTCATAGGTCACGTGGACGCCGGTGAGAGTCGCTCGGATAAGTTTTATTGTTTTTCATCGAGAACTATCTTTTTTTGGAGGCTCGCGTTCAATATGATTTACGTTAGTACATATGTTTCTGTTCATTGGTATCAGTTTGGTAACAAGTCAGAGACATTTCTGAAGGGCTGTTAGAGACTTATGACCAGACTGTAAATAATTGCATCTAAATAACAAGCGATGGCAGTAGTAAGATTGATCTGGATTTTTCGACTTCCCAAGTCGGGAACTTGCAGCACCTTGGCTGTGCTGAGTTCAGCGTCGTCACTGCTGACTATTTAGCCTCTCTTTTTGACAAGTTTGAGTCTTTGTATCACTGAATTAGTGCAATCCTCGTGGACACGCGATTGCACCCCAAAGCTGAGACCTGTAACTGTCTCGTGTATACCGCATTTGTTTCGGTTCCCCGGTGTCGCTGAACTGTTCGTTATGTTTGGTATGTTCGTTGGCAGGCAAGTCCACACTGATGGGTCACCTTCTATACCAGCTGGGCTGTGTGAACAAGAAGGTTATGCACAAATACGAAACCGAGAGCAAGAAGATCGGCAAACAGTCCTTCAAGTACGCCTGGGTCCTGGATGAAACTGGCGAGGAGAGGTAAAGGTCGACGGATGGAGAGCAAGCTCATCGGATACAATATGCGTGTTTGCTCATTAACTTTATTGATAGAGTATGCACAAACACCTGGTTTCATATTTGGTTTATCTCAGAACTCGCTTTTTTCGGTGCATCAGCGCTTCATGGGCGTACTACTTTTTGAACGCACCACTCCCTTGCCTCTCCTTTTCGCCCACTACGAACATTACGGCCGCCGCCAGCTGTTCGGTGGCAGCAGGAGCTGGTGCGGGACCAGTGAGGCGAATTTCACCCTCAGCTCATATTAATTCCCTGTAAATTGTGAGTTCTAGGGTGAATGCCACTCTGTACAAGGGGTTTTGCGGTATGCTCTATCTCCTGAATACCTCAGTTCAAATCCCAGTCTAAAGGTGCCACATTCATTTTAAGCTGGCAATCAGTCTGGCGATGGGCTTACGGGTCCTGGTTTGGACCGTACCGGCTGTTTCGCCTCGCGCTATGGAGTTTTGGCCGCTGCTGGGTCCACCTCTCCGATGTAGTTGACTGAGTCAGATGTCCACCCTAGGAACCGCGGAATCACCATGGACGTGGGCCAGTTCAAATTCGAGACGCCGGTGAAGACGGTGACGCTGCTGGATGCTCCCGGCCACAAGGACTTCATACCCAACATGATCACAGGTGTGGGAGGATAGCGCACAGACCGGCACCTCCGGTCGGGGTAGGCTTCTGTCTCTCAGTACCTCTGTTTCCAGTCAGTGCCTCACCTCTCCGTGCACTTCATCGTGATATTGCAAACAATGTTAGGTTTTCATTATATTTGTCTCTTTGTTGAAATTTCACCTAACCCTACATTGCTACCAGTGCGGATGACAGCGCAATTTTTTTTGTAGATAACCGATTGTTTTCCTATATTTTTCAATTTGCCCGGTTACGTCAGATTTATATCTTCTGCTGGGAATTTTGATCACCCCTTCCCTTTATTTCCGACGTCCCGCTTTGTGCAAAACAGGCTTATGGCGCTGGCGGTTATCCGCGGGTCGTATGCGGGTGTACGCAGTTGGTACTTATTACTCGTGCCGACAGGTGCGGCGGCGGCCGATGTGGCAGTGCTGGTGGTGAACGCCACCAGCGGAGAGTTCGAGACTGGGTTCGAGTCGGGCGGCCAGACTCGAGAGCACGCCATCCTCGTCCGCTCCTCGGTGGTTGTCGCGGTGTTGGTAAAAGGATATGAAATCAATAGGAAATATAGGAACAGAGGATGAATGAGGATGCCCATTCTTGTCCGTCTCTCAGTAAGTATTTTGGGATCAGACTCAAGTTCTCGTCCGCTCCCTCGGTGAGTTGTCCCGGTACTAGACTTGAAAACACGCTCCATTCTCGTCCGCTCTGTCAGTAAGTAATCGCGAGGGTTACTCGAGAGCTCGTGATTCTTGTTCGCTTTGTCAGTAAGTAATGTTGCGATCAGTCTCGTAGAGCACGCGATTCTCGTCCTCTGAGTGAGCTGTGCCGCATGGTTAAATTTGAGGACGCGTTTTTCGTCTGCTGTCCTTAAATAGAGTCACGAGGGTCAGACCCAAGTGCGTGCCATTCTAGTTCGCTTGCTGGGTGGGAAGACTTACGTAGTGAGGGACGCAGGGGGGCACTTACTGGCCACTGGTAAAACACTCGAGTTGTTTTTGCAGCATTCGATGTAGTAAGCCGAGCTGCATCTATTTTTCAAACGATTTGTCCAAATTCGCTCACAATTTTAGTTCGTACCACCTCTTTCACATGAGTCCCGGGACTCAACTAATGTAAAGCAAAACGGAAAAAAACGCTTTCCTGTAATATATTCAAAATGTGGCATACGCTTTTCTTTCCGTTGGACAGCAGATTTGAAGTCGGTTGTTTGTTCTTTTATCCACGAAGAAGTGCCATTTGGGCGTTGTGTGTGTTGTGCCTATGACTGCAAGTGCGCGCCCTTATCGTCGTCCGCCATGACCTCTACGACTTCTCCCGTAATCCCGACCCCCTCTTTCCCTTAGGAGTGCAACAGCTGGCCGTGGCGGTCAACAAGCTAGACACAGTGGGCTGGAGTCAGGCGCGCTTCGACGAGATCCGCGCCCGGCTGGGCACCTTCCTGCGCTCCATCGGCTTCAAGGAGAGCGAGCTGAAGTTCGTGCCGTGCTCGGGTCTGACTGGGGAGAACCTCACCCAGCCGGCCGCGGAGCCGGCCCTCACGGCGTGGTACACTGCTCCCACCCTGCTGCAGGTCATAGGTGAGCACGCGCGGAGCTCGCTGGTGACTGGAGTGGGTGGTAACACAGCAGGCGGCAGGGAAACACTGTGGTGAGACTCTGATCGGCTGTGGGTTGCCACTGTCCCTGCGGTATAATGCTGTGGTGGGTTAGCTACCGGGATTTTAAGGGCGCATCAACTGTTGGGGTTATATGGTCACTTCTACGAACCCGTGTCAAAAGCGTATTTTGAACAGTTACGTAAATGTATCCGGGGCATTGTTTTGGTATTTAAACCAGTTGGTGACAGCGTGGTTTCACGGAGTCGCATATTAGATCGCGCCGCTGCTGTGGCTGATCAGTTGAGATCTGAGATGGCACTGACGGCGGTGCTGCGGCGGCAGACGGGTTCGCGGCGCCGGAGCGGGCGGTGTCGCGGCCGCTCCGGCTCTGCGTGTCCGACGTCTTCCGCGGCGCCCAGCAGTCGGCGCCCAGTCTGGCCGGCCGCGTCGACTCGGGCATGCTGCAGCCGGGCGACAAGGTGCTGGTGATGCCGCACGCCGAGACCGCCACCGTCAAAGGTAGGCGCCCGCCGCGGCCGCCACTGTCAAAGGTAGGCGCCCGCCGAGACCGCCGCCATCAAAGGTAGGCGCCCGCCGAGACCGCCGCCATCAAAGGTAGGCGCCCGCCGAGACCGCCACCGTCAAAGGTAGGGGTCCGCCGAGACCGCCACCGTCAAAGGTAGGCGCCCGCCGAGACCGCCACCGTCAAAGGTAGGCGCCCGCCGAGACCGCACGCCGAGACCGCCACCGTCAAAGGTAGGGGCCCGCCGAGACCGCCACCGTCAAAGGTAGGCGCCCGCCGGCCGCACGCCGAGACCGCCACCGTCAAAGGTAGGCGTCCGCCGAGACCGCCACCGTCAAAGGTAGGCGCCCGCCGCGGCCGCCACCGTCAAAGGTAGGCGCCCGCCGAGACCGCCGGCGTCAAAGGCAGGCGCCCGCCGAGACCGCCACCGTCAAAGGTAGGCGCCCGCCGAGACCGCACGCCGAGACCGCCACCGTCAAAGGTAGGCGCCCGCCGAGACCGCCACCGTCAAAGGTAGGCGCCCGCCGAGACCGCCACCGTCAAAGGTAGGCGCCCGCCGAGACTGCCACCGTTAAAGGTAGGCGCGCCTCGGCCGCACGCCGAGACCCCCACCGTCAAAGGTAGGGGTCCGCCGAGACCGCCACCGTCAAAGGTAGGCCTCCGCCGAGACTGCCATCGTCAAAGGTAGGCGCCCGCCGAGACCGCCACCGTCAAAGGTAGGCGCCCGCCTCGGCCGCACGCCGAGACCCCCACCGTCAAAGGTAGGGGTCCGCCGAGACCGCCACCGTCAAAGGTAGGCGCCCGCCGAGACCGCACGCCGAGACCCCCACCGTCAAAGGTAGGGGTCCGCCGAGACCGCCACCGTCAAAGGTAGGCGCCCGCTGAGACCGCTGCAGAGCCGCACACAGCTGCAGCTCCCGAGGATCGGTGTCCTCCGGTAGATGTGAAGTCATGGACTTTGCTGTGCATGCTCTTTGTTACATGTATCATAAATGTCGCGAAGTGTGCTCTACTCGAAAACCGCGATTTTTACGGCAAAAGTTGTCAGTTGTCCCCTGAACCGGTTTTGCGCTACCGCTCGATATAAATATAACACGCACATTGACGGTGGGTGGGGAGGGGGATGGACCCCCGCCCCTGAGGTTTGTTGCAGATGGCCTGAAAACGGTCATGCGCTGCGCTGCTGTGCTTGACATACCTTTTCTCGGATCCTTTTTGCAACTTGTGTCCAAAACTTGGGTTCAGGTCGTTTCAGGTTAGGTCACCAGTGCAGGTCCATTATTGACCTCACCGACAAAAAAAGTTAAGGACAGCATAAGTAAGAACATGGTTGATGTATCCACCTGCAATTATAATGGGCCACCGGGTACTAAAAACGCTCCCAAGGCTTTCGATATCGATGACCTAAGGCCAGGTACGAGCCATGAGCTCTGCGTTAGAAACTTTTTTAAAAATTTCAAAATGTTTAAGCTCAATGCCTTCGTCGGGAGTGAGATACAAGCCTTAGCTTTGACCCATCAAGGTCATCTTATATATCATTCGACGCGGCTTGCTGAGAGGTCCGCAGGTCTGGAAAGTTTCTTATAGATCTTTTACGTCAGATGCTGTGACTGAAAAACCTTCATTTCTAATACATCCCATTATTTTTTGCCTTACCACTGTAATTTTTACTTACAAAATATACCCAACGCCGCTTTTCGCTAACTGGCCTGCTTTTTAAAATGTTAGGGGAGGGTCGGTAACCCGTCCGCCCCCGAAGATTACAGGACCGCTCCCGTCCAGGTGAAGGTGGCTCAGACGCCGGCCAATGCGCGTGTTAAGAAAGAATATAATTTTGCAAGTTTTTAATGTTTTTTATTTAATGTCAATTAATATATTTGTCTTGGAGTCCTGCCAATTGACGAGGTCCCTGTGTCTTACAGTGCTGGCGATTGACGAGACCTCTGTGTCGTGCAGTACTGGCGATTGACGAGACCCTGTGTCGTGCAGTGCTGGCGATTGACGAGATCCCTGTGTCGTGCAGCGCTGGCGATTGACGAGATCCCTGTGTCGTGCAGCGCTGGCGATTGACGAGATCCCTGTGTCGTGCAGCGCTGGCGATTGACAAGATCCCTGTGTCGTGCAGCGCTGGCGATTGACGAGATCCCTGTGTCGTGCAGTGCTGGCGATTGACGAGACCTCTGTGTCGTGCAGCGCTGGCGATTGACGAGATCCCTGTGTCGGGTAGTGCTGGCGATTGACGAGATCCCTGTGTCTGGTATCGTTGGCGATTGACGAGGCCCCTGTGTCGTGCAGCGCTGGCGATTGACGAGGTCCCTGTGTCGTGCAGCGCTGGCGATTGACGAGATCCCTGTGTCGTGCAGCGCTGGCGATTGACGAGGTCCCTGTGTCGTGCAGCGCTGGCGGTTGACGAGGTCCCTGTGTCGTGCAGCGCTGGCGATTGACGAGATGCCTGTGTCGGGTAGCGTTGGCGATTGACGAGGTCCCTGTGTCGTGCAGCGCTGGCGATTGACGAGATGCCTGTGTCGGGCAGCGCTGGCGATTGACGAGATCCCTGTGTCTGGTATCGTTGGCGATTGACGAGGTCCCTGTGTCGTGCGGTGGGTTGAGATTTGAGCGTTGGCGATTGACGAGGTCCCTGTGTCGTGCAGCGCTGGCGATTGACGAGATGCCGGTGCTGTCGGCGTTCGCTGGCGACCACGTGACGGTGGTGCTGAGCCAGGTGGAGCCGCAGAGTCAGACAGTGGGTGCCGTGCTCTGCGACCCCGCCAACCCCATCAAGGTCACCACCAGAGTACAGGCGCGAATCGTCATCTTCGCCATCGACCTGCCCATCACTAAAGGATATCAGGTAAGCTTTCGTTTGGCTTTGTTCGTTGCTTTAACCTCGGGTTCTAGGGTGGTACACTAGCAGTCACTCAGTGTGTAGCGGACCGTCCCTGTGTCGATGTGAGTGGCGGACCGTGTGTTTGCAGGTGGTGGTACACCGCTTAGTGTGACGGACCGTGTGTCTGTGCAGGTGGTGGTGCACTACCAGTCGCTGAGTGACGGACCACGTCTGTGACTGTGGAGGTGGTGGTGCACCACCAGTCGCTCAGTGTGTTATGTTGTGTGCGGTTGGTGCACTACCGTCGCTAGTGTGACAGACCTGTTGTCGGCGTAGTGATGGACCTTGACCGTGTGTGCTGGTGGTACACTACCGTCGCTAGTGACGGACCGGTTTGCAGTGTGATGCACTACCGTGTCAGTTCTTGTCTGTTCGTGGTGTGCAACCAGTGCTGAGTGACAGACCGTGTCGGTGTGAGCGACGGACCGTGTCTGTGGGTAGTGGTTGAGCGACGGACCGTGTCTGTGTGTAGGTAGTGGTGCACTACCAGTCGCTGAGTGTGACGGACCGTGTCGGTGTGAGCGACGGACCGTGTCTGTGCAGGTAGTGGTGCACTACCAGTCGCTGAGTGAGCCGGCCGTCATCACGCGGCTGCTGCGCCAGCTGCACCGCAGCTCCGGCCAGGTGGTCAAGCAGAAGCCGCGCTGTCTGCCGTCCAACTCCAGCGCCGAGGTGCAGCTGACGTTCCAGCGGCCCGTCTGTCTGGAGCTGTACCGCGAGTTCCGCGACTACGGCCGTCTGATGTTGCGCGTGGCTGGGCACACGGTGGCCGCCGGACTGGTCACCGAGGTGGGTGGGGCACGGCGGTAACCATGCCGCGGCGTTGGGGCCTGATCTCAGCGGTTAGCGCTAATTCTGTGGGAAGATAGCGAATATCAGGGGGGTTGAAAGATAACAAGTTTCCTTGACACATCTATACACAATACAAAATTACAAATACTGGAGTAAAACACCGATCCGTATCATTTCTGGAGGACCTTGATTGGCATTTCATTTGTTCGTCATAGATTTTGCGGTATCCTATATGGCAATCTTTCCCTGACCCCTGTTTCCGTTGACAGGTCAAAACTTGACTTCGGCGTCTGCAATCTCCCTAGCTGCAATGAAGTATATACGCTATTTATACACTGACTGCGCCTCCAGCGCGGCCCGGGTGGACTATTCGGCGACGGGTTTGTGATTTTGACAAACATTTGGGCGAGCCTTGAACGGCCTGTGTCTTATGAATATACTGGACTGAGCTTTTGCTGGTTTGCTGATGCGGGGACCGATGACACTGATGTTCGCTGTGGCGAGACGAGAACGGGCATTGTCTGTCATTACCAAGGCTTCGAAACTGTAAAACAAGTCTGACACATTATCTTCATTTATTACGGTGTGTTGAATGATGATGGAGTCCATCAGATGATGAGTGATGATGACAGTTTGACCACAAACGGCAAAGTACACAGAGCATCTCAACGTTTCCAACCATGTCGCTCCCGCAAATCGACACTACGACCGACGTAGCCATTCACACCTGCTTCCACCACCCTACATCACAAAACCCCGGCGGCCACGCGGCCACAGACTGATGGGATTTCTGAAAAAGACTTACATCGTGTGTCGCAGACAAGTCTCTTAAAGGGCGAGATGTATCTATCGGCAGCTAATTTGCCCCAGTCACTGGAAAAGGATGCCCAACCAGGCAGCGGACAGCAGCTGTCCGCTGTCTCTGAGCTGCTCAGAGAACGCGCAGGACTGCGAAACTCTGAGCGAGTTTCACCTCGGTGGACAGAACAGCTCTGTTGGTCACAGGGAGGCCCTGCCGAAGCTTCTTATCCCAAACAGTTAACAACGCATCCCCCGTTTCTCCAGTACAACTCACGCCCATCCAGCACCAAACGTAGATTCAGGGCTAGCATAATGAACAGTGTCACACGCCAACTCTCAGTCTCAAGGCTCGGCTGAGTGTGTCAGGCCCACCCCCGGTGCCACCAATGTCCTTTCTTCATAGTAGACGGAGCCACAATCTGCATGGTCGAACCGCGAAGCCCACAGTTCGGCTTACCTCACCGTACACACAGCACATGTTTATGTGATGATTCTAAGGTGGCGTGGTTTCATCATTCAGGTGGCAAAGCTCGTGTGCACGTCGCATCCTGCAGTGTTTTCAGGCACCTCCGGTGAGTGTTGGCTGAGAATCGTACCTTGAAGACTGTCCTCTGTGAAGTGTTTACACGTCCTTATCCGGGTGGTTTTCTACACAATATAACTGGCTCCAGCAGGGCGGAAACACTTCAGGGCTGGTTGGTAAAATGCACATTTTTCAAACAGGAAAACAGGAGGCTGCACTGCGCTCTGAAAATCCACGAGTTCCACCAGATCGTTCTAGTCTCATCGTTCTAGTCTCAGATTTGCTAAGTCACACAGCTCCAAAATATTGTTTTCTGGTCAAATGATATCGATCAGTAGATGCCCAACGTCGCCGGATAAATTCAAACTTAAATGTATGGATAACGCTCACGATAGTCCGCTCACGTGTCGCGAATACGCACATAAGCATGTGCAACATAGCAATGCCTGCTGCATTCTTATCTCTGCTTGTCACATTATTTGATGTAGAATTAATCGTCCACACTACGTCTTATGCACTTTGTTCACACTTCCCCGTTCGAACTCGGTAGCCTGGCCCTTCGGCATGCTTTTCAGAATGAAGTCCCAGTCGGTTTTGCTCAGTTCTAGGACATAAGACGGACGGTGGTCGCAGTTGTTTCCACGTTTTACCCGAGTGTTGAATACCACAACAGTCAGGATCGCTTTCTAAGACGATACACAGAGAGATCGAGACCCGGAGGGTCCCCATAAACGTGAATGTGTGGCTCGTTCATGTAGCCGGTTCACAAGTTCATTTAACGCCACCGGATTCACTCGCTTCGCGGTCACGCTCACACAGAATGTCCGCCCTCGGTCGGCAGTCTTGCCTCCGTCAGCCGGACCTCGGTCGCGCTCAGTTCGACCCGAGCGGATACCCTGTCAGACCTCGGTCGGCACTGCTCGGACCTCGGCCGGGGTAGCGGGCGGACCTCGGTCAGAGCTGCAGTCCGAGCCCGGCGGACGGTGAGCTGGTGACGAGGTGCTGAGACGGGCGTCGTTACGAGCTCTCCTGTTGCGTTATGAACACCTGCTGACCTCCCAGCTGTACCTGCTGGCCCTGAAGCAGTGGCGGAGGGACGCGTCACACACACAAAGTGTCAGGCTATACATGTATACACCACATATACATGTTACAGAGCGGGTATGAGAGACAGACACACAGAGAGAGAGAGAGACATTTGAGAGAGAGTAGAGAGAGAGAGAGAGAGAGAGAGAGCGCGTATGTGACGGCGAGTCGGAAACGTGAGCGTCAGCACAGGGAAGAAAGAGGGGACCAAGAGAGGGCGCATTTACAAGACGATGCACGTGGCAAAATTAGTTAATCGACGTTTACTATCCACTTCCTCCATATCTCAGGGAAACTGATCTCCCGAATCCCTCCCAAAAGGGTGAGAGTTGGAGACGCGGCAGTTGGTGCGTCGTTAAACCCGAACATGGGCTCAGCTTCTTGACGGGAAGCTGTTTCTCAGTGAGACCGGATTCTAGGATGGTTTGCCACAAATAGACCGGCTTTCAGAAAGAAATACCGGAGGACTGTATCTCTAAACCCTGTTACACCTCGCTCCTTCCTACTAACAATAATCTGACTAGCTCTGACCCGTCCCTCCTTGAGCTCAGCTCTCATCCCCCCCCGAGGTCCGTCACCAAGATGTCTGGACCTGTCTTTCCCTGACTTCCCTCCCGAGACCCGTGCCCGGGGTGTCTGACCTGTCCCTCCCTGACTTCCCTCCCGTGACCCGTGCCCGGGGTGTCTGACCTGTCCGGGCTGTTGCAACACGATGGTCTGTTGTCCGCCGCTGCTCTGGCCGGCCATCCGCACCATCTGTAGCTGTCCGCCGCCCAGCTGGATCTGAGGGAGACGCCGCAGGCACGTCACTGCGCTGTCCCAACCATCTGCCCAGTCACACGTCACTGCACAGTCACACGTCACTGCGCTGTCCCAACCATCCGCACAGTCACACACGTCACTGCACTGTCCCACCCATCTGCACAGTCACACACGTCACTGCACTGTCCCACCCATCTGCCCAGTCACACGTCACTGCACTGTCCCACCCATCTGCACAGTCACACACGTCACTGCACTGTCCCAACCATCTGCACAGTCACATGTCACCGGACTGTCCCAACCATCTGCCCAGTCACACGTCACTGCACTGTCCCACGTCACTGCATTGCCCCACCCATCTGCACAGTCACACGTCACCGCACTGTCCCAACCATCTGCCCAGTCACACGTCACTGCACAGTCCCACGTCACTGCATTGCCCCACCCATCTGCACAGTCCCACGTCACTGCACTGTCCCACCCATCTGCACAGTCATACGTCACTGCACTGTCCCAACCATCTGCCCAGTCACACGTCACTGCACTGTCCCAACCATCTGCCCAGCCACACGTCACTGCACTGTCCCAACCATCTGCCCAGTCACACGTCACTGCACTGTCCCACCCATCTGCCCAGTCACACGTCACTGCACTGTCCCACCCATCTGCACAGTCACACGTCACTGCACTGTCCCACCCATCTGCACAGTCACACACGTCACTGCACTGTCCCAACCATCTGCACAGTCACACGTCACTGCACTGTCTCACCCATCTGCCCAGTCACACGTCACTGCACTGTCCCAACCATCTGCCCAGTCACCACACGCCCGTCCCAACCATCTGCACAGTCCCACGTCACTGCACTGTCCCACCCATCTGCCCAGTCCCACGTCACTGCACTGTCCCAACCATCTGCACAGTCCCACGTCACTGCACTGTCCCAACCATCTGCCCAGTCACAGCACTGTCCCACCCATCTGCCCAGTCACACATCACTGCACTGTCTCACCCATCTGCCCAGTCACACGTCACTGCACTGTCCCAACCATCTGCCCAGTCACCACACGCCCGTCCCACCCATCTGCACAGTCACACACGTCACTGCACTGTCCCAACCATCTGCCCAGTCACACGTCACTGCACTGTCCCACCCATCTGCACAGTCCCACGTCACTGCACTGTCCCAACCATCTGCCCAGTCACACGTCACTGCACTGTCCCACCCATCTGCCCAGTCACACATCACTGCACTGTCCCACCCATCTGCCCAGTCACACGTCACTGCACTGTCCCATCCATCTGCCCAGTCCCACGTCACTGCACTGTCCCAACCATCTGCCCAGTCACACGTCACTGCACTGTCCCACCCATCTGCCCAGTCACACATCACTGCACTGTCTCACCCATCTGCCCAGTCACACGTCACTGCACTGTCCCAACCATCTGCCCAGTCACCACACGCCCGTCCCAACCATCTGCACAGTCACACGCCACTGCACTGTCCCAACCATCTGCACAGTCACACGCCACTGCACTGTCCCACCCATCTGCCCAGTCCCACGTCACTGCACTGTCCCAACCATCTGCACAGTCACACACGTCACTGCACTGTCCCAACCATCTGCCCAGTCACCACACGCCCGTCCCAACCATCTGCACATTCCCACGTCACTGCACTGTCTCACCCATCTGCCCAGTCACACGTCACTGCACTGTCCCAACCATCTGCCCAGTCACCACACGCCCGTCCCAACCATCTGCACAGTCCCACGTCACTGCACTGTCTCACCCATCTGCCCAGTCACACGTCACTGCACTGTCCCAACCATCTGCCCAGTCACCACACGCCCGTCCCAACCATCTGCACAGTCACACACGTCACTGCACTGTCCCAACCATCTGCCCAGTCACACGTCACTGCACTGTCCCAACCATCTGCCCAGTCACCACACGCCCGTCCCAACCATCTGCACAGTCCCACGTCACTGCACTGTCTCACCCATCTGCCCAGTCACACGTCACTGCACTGTCCCACCCATCTGCACAGTCACACATCACTGCACTGTCCCACCCATCTGCACAGTCACACGTCACTGCACTGTCCCAACCATCTGCCCAGTCACACGTCCCTGCACTGTCCCACCCATCTGCCCAGTCACACGTCCCTGCACTGTCCCAACTATCTGCACAGTCCCACCCATCTGCACAGTCACACGTCACTGCACTGTCCCACCCATCTGCACAGTCACACGTCACTGCACTGTCCCACCCATCTGCCCAGTCACACGTCCCTGCACTGTCCCAACTATCTGCACAGTCCCACCCATCTGCACAGTCACACGTCACTGCACTGTCCCACCCATCTGCACAGTCACACGTCACTGCACTGTCCCACCCATCTGCACAGTCACACGTCACTGCACTGTCCCACCCATCTGCACAGTCACACGTCACTGCACTGTCCCACCCATCTGCCCAGTCACCTGTCACTGCACTGTCCCACCCATCTGCACAGTCACACGTCACTGCACTGTCCCACCCATCTGCCCAGTCACACGTCACTGCACTGTCCCACCCATCTGCACAGTCACACGTCACTGCACTGTCCCACCCATCTGCACAGTCACACGTCACTGCACTGTCCCACCCATCTGCCCAGTCAGACATCACTGCACTGTCCCACCCATCTGCCCAGTCACACGTCACTGCACTGTCCCACCCATCTGCCCAGTCACACGTCACTGCACTGTCCCACCCATCTGCACAGTCACACGTCACTGCACTGTCCCACCCATGTGCACAGCCACACGTCACTGCACTGTCCCAACCATCTGCACAGTCCCACGTCACTGCACTGTCCCACCCATCTGCACAGTCACACGTCACTGCACTGTCCCACCCATCTGCACAGTCACACACGTCACTGCACTGTCCCAACCATCTGCCCAGTCACACGCCACTGCACTGTCCCAACCATCTGCCCACTCACGCCACTGCACTGTCCCAACCATCTGCCCAGTCACACGCCACTGCACTGTCCCAACCATCTGCACAATCACACGTCACTGCACTGTCCCAACCATCTGCACAGTCACACGTCACTGCACTGTCCCAACCATCCGCAGTCACACACGTCACTGCACTGTCCCAACCATCTGCCCAGTCACACGCCACTGCACTGTCCCAACCATCTGCCCACTCACGCCACTGCACTGTCCCAACCATCTGCCCAGTCACACGTCACTGCACTGTCCCAACCATCCGCACAGTCACACGTCACTGCACTGTCCCACCCATCTGCACAGTCACACGTCACTGCACTGTCCCACCCATCTGCCCAGTCACCTGTCACTGCACTGTCCCACCCATCTGCACAGTCACACGTCACTGCACTGTCCCACCCATCTGCCCAGTCACACGTCACTGCACTGTCCCACCCATCTGCACAGTCACACGTCACTGCACTGTCCCACCCATCTGCCCAGTCACACGTCACTGCGCTGTCCCACCCATCTGCCCAGTCAGACATCACTGCACTGTCCCACCCATCTGCCCAGTCACACGTCACTGCACTGTCCCACCCATCTGCCCAGTCACACGTCACTGCACTGTCCCACCCATCTGCACAGTCACACGTCACTGCACTGTCCCACCCATGTGCACAGCCACACGTCACTGCACTGTCCCAACCATCTGCACAGTCCCACGTCACTGCACTGTCCCACCCATCTGCACAGTCACACGTCACTGCACTGTCCCACCCATCTGCACAGTCACACACGTCACTGCACTGTCCCAACCATCTGCCCAGTCACACGCCACTGCACTGTCCCAACCATCTGCCCACTCACACGCCACTGCACTGTCCCAACCATCTGCCCAGTCACACGCCACTGCACTGTCCCAACCATCTGCACAATCACACGTCACTGCACTGTCCCAACCATCTGCACAGTCACACGTCACTGCACTGTCCCAACCATCCGCACAGTCACACACGTCACTGCACTGTCCCAACCATCTGCCCAGTCACACGCCACTGCACTGTCCCAACCATCTGCCCACCCACGCCACTGCACTGTCCCAACCATCTGCCCAGTCACACGTCACTGCACTGTCCCAACCATCCGCACAGTCACACGTCACTGCACTGTCCCACCCATCTGCACAGTCACCACACGCCCGTCCCAACCATCTTCCAATCATACACGAATCAAACTCAATATCAACAATTTTCGGTAAGTGTAATGATCGGTATCAAACTCAGTATCAACAAAATCGACCAATGATCGCCCTACCCGCAGCCAGCGGCGATTGCCGCAGACAGTGACGGCAGTAGTGGCCGGCTGCCGGTACTCACGGGGATCTGCTGTATCTGCCCGTCGGCGCCCACCACCTGCTGGATGATCTGCACGTTCTGCTGCTGCTGCTGCGGCTGCTGCGTCTGCTGCTGCTGCTGCGCCGGCTGCTGCACCAGCTGGCCCTGGGCGTTCATGTGCAGCTGCACCGTCTGCGGCTGGGTGCTGGCGCCCTGTCGGCAGCGTGACCATGAGTTAGAGCACAGTCCGCAGCTCAGCTCAAACCAAGTCAGACAACGACTGGAGGTCACGGCGCAGTGGCACGTCCTGAGCTTATAGACACATATTTATTTACCTCACGGAACATTACTCTATACATGTTAATTTGTGAACCATACGACAAAATGTCCAACCACTAGTAATCACTAAATATACAGTTGCCAAATGGACGCTGACGTTGAGGCGCCATAAAGCTCCAGCTATGAAGACTGCTTCTCTGAACAGATTCCAGTTAGTCAGCCTCACTACCGCTGGCATACCCTGGTGGAACACTGCGGGGGAGTGTGATACAGCGTGTAAGTGCCGGGCGAGTTCAGAGCCTTCAGTGAGATTGAAGCAAGTGGGCTAAATGATCCAGTTCAATAAAAACTGCACGACCAGCAGCTACAGAACGCGGTTCGCCGTGCAACTCCGGCACGTCACTAGTGCTTTCTCATCAGTGGACTCAATGAAGACCACCCGAACGAATACTTGAAAAGACAATTTCATCATAAAATACCGTTCTAGCATTCCTTTCTGTGTCACTCTCATAGTCATTCTGAAATAAGATTTCTTCTGAGCGTGGGCAGGGCGCTAAGAAAGACCCGGCCATCAGCCGATGTCATCCACACGACCATGTGTCTATAGAGTACCCATCAGTCCGTTCTGTCGACGACGACAAAATAGACTGGGTAGTTTGGCGCCAGCGCGGCACGAACCTCCTGGGCGCCGGTGGCGGCGCTGTTGGGAATGACCTGGATGGTCTGCACCTGTCCGCCGCTGATGATCTGGATCGACTGCGGCTGCTGGCTGACAGCTGCCGGCGCCGGCGGCTGCGCCTGCTGCTGCAGCGCCGCCTGGTGCTGCTGCGCCAGCTGGAAGTAGTACTGCAGCACACCGCGGCACCGACTAGTCACAACCCGCAGCACACCGCGGCACCGACTAGTCACAACCCGCAGCACCGACTAGTCACAACCTGCAGCACACTGCAGCGATGACTAGTCACAAACCGCAGCACTGACTAGTCACAACCCACAGCACCGACTAGTCACAACCTGCAGCACACCGCGGAGATGACTAGTCACAAACCGCAGCACACTGCAGCACTGACTAGTCACAAACCGCAGCACACCGCAGCACCGACTAGTCACAAACCGCGGCACCGACTAGTCACAACCCGCAGCACACTGCGGCACTGACTAGTCACAAACCACGGCACCGACACATCACAAACCGCAGCACTGACTAGTCACAACCCGCAGCACACCGCGGCACCAGCTAGTCACAACCCGCAGCACCGACTAGTCACAACCCGCAGCACACTGCAGCACTGACTAGTCACAACCCGCAGCACACCACGGCACTGACCAGTCACAACCCGTAGCACCGCAGTACTGACAAGTCACAAAACCGCAACACCGACTAGTCACAAGCCGCAGCACACCACAGCACTGACTAGTCACAAACCACGGCACCGACTAGTCACAAACTGCAGCACGGACTAGTCACAAACCACGGCACCGACTAGTCACAAACTGCAGCACGGACTAGTCACAACCCGCAGCACACCGCGGCACCGACTAGTCACAACCCGCAGCACACCACAGCACTGACTAGTCACAAATCACGGCACCGACAAGTCACAAACCGCAGCACATCGCATCACTGATAAGTCACAAACCGCAGCACACCGCGGCACCGACTAGTCACAAACCGCAGCACCACGGCACCGACTAGTAACAAAATGCAGCACACCGCGGCACCGACTAGTCACAACCCGCGGCACACCGGCACCGACCAGTCACAAACTGCGGCACCGCGGCACCGACACGTCACAAACCGCAGCACATCGCATCACTGATAAGTCACAAACCGCAGCACACCGCGGCACCGACTAGTCACAAACCGCAGCACCACGGCACCGACTAGTAACAAAATGCAGCACACCGCGGCACCGACTAGTCACAACCCGCGGCACACCGGCACCGACCAGTCACAAACTGCGGCACCGCGGCACCGACACGTCACAAACCGCAGCACATCGCATCACTGATAAGTCACAAACCGCAGCACACCGCGGCACCGACTAGTCACAAACTGCAGCACCACGGCCGGCGGCAATCCGCTTTATCGGAGATCCTGACGGAGGCGGCGGCATCCTTGGGCGCGCTGTGGCGGGGCGCACCCGGCGGTTTGTATCTTTTTACCGGCATAAAATGTTCTATACCTGTTTGCTATATTAGGTAAATGCGCCTTTTTTGTTTGTAGCAAAACCTGCAGATGTTTACATGTTCGTTATACTTAGAATGCGCCTAAGGAAACACTTTGCCGCAAAACTTACATGAATGTATTAGCTGGAAACTCGCCACTTCAAACAACAGCATGCGTATATAATATTCAATAGTGTATGTATATTTGAACTCGAAAATCGGAAGAGGGAAAGCAAAAAAGTCCACAGCGTCTGCAGAAGCCTTGTGGTCCTTTCAACGATTTGAACTAATCAAGCTGAAATGTTTCTACTGTTTTTCATCAGGTTCGTTCACCAAGATCTACACTGAGCCTGTCACAACGCCGGTCCCCCGCGGGCGGGCCTCGCCGCGGCCAGACTGGTGGTTGGAGCATTCCGACGCTGTTGCGATCCTTGCTGCGTCGTTTGGTAACCTCCTCTGGCTGGCCGCGGCGTGGTGCGTCCGTGGCGGGGAGCGGTTTTTTTTCACAGATTCGAGAGTGAGTTGATTATGTGTTAGAATGCTGATGTTTGTCTTTTTCGTGCGCCACATTTTCCCACTGTCCCAGTTGAAGTACTTAGATGGAGGGGTGCTAGTTCACACTCCTGGGCCCAGCCCGCTGCTTTTGTATTGAACACTTATGCCACCTGGTGTAATTAGGTGGTGTTGGCGAGAAGCAGGATGCGGTGCACTGGAAGCCACTACTGGTACTTTGTTTGCTTGCGCTAGATGTCACTGGTGTGTGAGTGTCGACAGACGCTATTCATTTTCTGAAGGTGCTCAAGGGATTGAATGGTTTAACAGGACTGTAGCAGTACTGAAGCCCTTTGCAGGTTCTATAAGCAGCATGTGTAGCACACAGCGCACCTTTAGTATTCCAGGAGGCTGGTTCGGAGATACATTTGTCGGCGATAGGCCCCCACTTTCGATCACTTCTGAGCGCGCTGAGCGTCCGCTCCTCTCCCGATAAAATGAATGAGTTAATTATTGCATCCATTAACTGTCGTGGCCTAGGCCATGTTAAGAAGCGTAGGGATGTGATGCATTTATTAAGAAAAGCGAATTTGGATATTTTGTTTCTTCAGGACACACACTTGACTAAACCTTCCACGCAATATTTTGACTGTTTGTGGGACGGGAAGTGCTATCATGCTGTATTTTCCAACAGAAGCCGAGGAACAAGTATTCTAATTAAAAATAACATTCAACACGAAATTATATTACAGAAATCGTCTGCGTGCGGAAATTACGTTATCATTGTATGCAAAATCGATATGCAAACATTTACATTGGCGAGCATTTATGGACCAAATAACGACGAGCCAGAATTTTTCAGTTCTCTTGCCACCGAGCTCAATTCTATTAAGTCTGATCACATAATTATAGGAGGGGACTTTAATTTTGTCGTAGATTCAGAGAAGGATGCCCATAACTACGCTCGTGAATACAATATTAATGCAAAACATAGATTCTTGGAATTCGCCTATGATACCTGTTTAGTGGACATTTGGCGGAGCAGAAACCTAAATGAACATAAGTACACTTGGAGAAGATACAACCCATTTAAAGGTGCGAGGCTACACATGTTTTTTATTGATGAAGAACTAGTACCCAGTGTTCAAGACGTGCAAATGAAACCAGGATATCGAACTGATCACGATATGCTGATCTTGAAAATTCAAAGCGGAGAAAAGCCTCGTGGGCCTGGACTATGGAAGTTTAACGAATCCGTCCTTTTTGATAATGAATACCTAAACCTCGTAAAAGAATGCATAAAAAGAACCGTTTTTGAATATTCAGTTTCCGGCTATGATGAAAGTTTTGCAACTAACGTTGAAAATTTCTCAAACATACAATTCAAAATTGATGACAGTCTTTTCTATGAAACGCTTCTCATGCTAATACGGGGAGAGACTGTCCGATATTGTAAGAGGAAGGCGCGTAGAAACCGCATGTTAGAAACAGAACTACAGAAAAAAGTAGATATAGCGCATGAAAACATCATGAAAATTAATTCCCCTGCAAACTTCGAGACACTGAGGAAAGCCCAATTTGAACTCGAAGAACACAGAAAACCATACATAGAAGGGTTAATCGTACGGTCTCGAGCGCGGTGGCATGAAGAAGGTGAAAAAGAGTACTAAATATTTTCTTTCTCTAGAAAAACGTAATAGGATTAGGAAATCAGTTAAGTATATTCAGGATGGGGAAATAAAAATAACTAAGTCAGACGCCATCTTATCCCTCTTCACTCAAACGCTTCAGAATAAATACGCAAAACGTAACGGAACTGAAATAGACATTGATTTCGTTCGTAAAAACTTGACAGCAAAGTTAAGTGAAACAGAGAGATATGGTTTAGAGAAGCCAATAAGCCTAGAGGAATTGACGTTAGCGCTAAAATCAATGAAGAAAGGGAAAACACCAGGTAGCAATGGGTTCTCTGTTGAATTTTTCCGATGCTTTTGGAAATATTTAGGAGTGTTTTTGCATAGAGCTTTCAACCATAGTATATCAAATGAAACAAACCTAATGACTCATAGGGAGGGAATAATTACAATGATTCCCAAGGCAGGAAAATCTGAATGTTCTTTGAAGGGTTGGCGCCCAATTTCTTTGCTTAATGTTGACTTTAAAATATTATCTACCGTAATTGCAAACAGACTCAAGCAAGTATTGGACAGAATTATACCGCCATCTCAGTCTGCATACATGAGTAAAAGATTCATAGGTGAGAATAGCCGCCTTCTTTACGATGTCTTGGAGCTCGTCAACAAACGCAACATACGAGGGATCCTGATGGCGGCTGATTTCGAAGCTGCATTCGAGACAGTGTCTTGGCCTTTTTTAACAGTCGTTTTGACAGAATTGAACTTTGGCTCCGAGTTCATCAAGCTCATACAAACGCAATACCTAAATTCCTCTAACTACGCTCGCGTTTTAATGAATGGTTTCTTAGGTGAAAAAATTTGTTTGCACCGTGGAATTCGCCAAGGTGACCCTGCTTCTGGATACTTATTCATCCTGTCTGTCCTCGTATTAGGTAATCAAATTAAACAATCAAAAAATCTGTCAGGTATTAAGCTTGCACCCGATTTGGAAATAAGAATGAGTCAATTTGCTGATGACACAATTCTCCTCCTAGATGGATCAGATAAGTCTATTGGAGGCGCAATTGGTGAACTTTCTGAATTCTCAAAGTATTCTGGATTGAAGCTAAATTGGGAGAAAACTTGTTGTATGCCAATTGGATCAATGGAACAAAAAGACCTAACTCAGCAATATTGTTTCAAATGGGTAGATCAGATAAAAATCCTCGGCATTATATACACTCGAACTAATTGTAACATCACCGAACTCAACCTAGATAAAAAAGTTGCCAGCTTTAGAGAAAGAAATCATCCAATGGAAGAGACGCCATATAACACTGCTTGGAAGAATTACCGTGATAAAAGCACTACTCCTTTCGAAGCTTGTCCACCTCTTAACAGTGCTACCAAACCCATCTTCTAAATATGTCAAAAGATTGAGCAAATGCTGTTTAAGTTTCTTTGGAATGGCAAGCCTGATCAAATTAAGCGTTCAAAAATTATTCAGCACTATGGAGCCGACGGCCTACAAATGATAGATGTCCACGCATTTATACTTAGCCTCAAACTGTCCTGGATACGGAGAGCCATGGACTCATCCGCAGACTGGGTTAGAATTGCGGAACTGGAGATACCAGAACCGGCAAAATTGTTAATGTACGGGAAGAAAAAAATTCGACAAATTCAGAGCAAGGTCAAAAACCAGTTTTGGGCAGATGTGCTGCAGTCGTTAATCAATTTCAATCATGCGTATCAACCGGTGCTGGAGGAAATACTTACGGAACCAATATGGTATTCTGATATGACTAGATATAAAACATCGTGTGTTAAAGAATGGGACAAAAAAGGGCTTAGATTTATAGGGGATTTAATTAATCCAGAAAATGGTAATATACTCACTCGTGAAGAAATCAAACTTCAATACCAAATTTCTATGACATTTTTGTGTTATGAGGCGTTAATAAGAAGCCTACCAAATGTGGTGAGAAACCATGGCATTCAGATTCCCTTCGAAAGACCAAACATCCCACAAAGATTAAAGATTTTTACACACAAACATAATTTAAATCGCTACTGCTATAAACAACTTGTAACATTCAAGGACGCAAACAGTAGCAATAACACGCTTCAACAAAAATGGGAACGAGATATTGGATTCTATCAGCCTGGAACCCTCTTAGAGCTAAAAGTTGTCACCAAAGGATCCTATTTTCTATATCTTCATTATCGAATAACAAATAGAATCATAACCACTAACCGTTTCTTGTATACAATAGGCCTATCTACAACTTATTCTTGTACCTTTTGTTCTAATAGTATCGAAACAATAACGCACCTATTTTGGAATTGTCGAGTTGTTCAACAGTTTATTCGCGATATACAAAACAAGCTTACAAATGACTTTCAAACAACGCTTCCAATAAATCAACAGTCCTGGTTTTTCTTAGGACAATTAGATCTGATTCAAAAATTAATCGTAACGATATGCAAATCAGTCATCTATAAAGCGCGCAACAATGGCGTTAGGCCTGAGCTGGCCCATTTTATGAACATTTTAAAATGTGAGGCAAAAAAGAGCTAACTATTAATTGTATGAAAAACACATTAGAAACATTTGATAGAAGATGGAGTGGGCTCGGCCGAATCGTTGACTATGTAGAATTCCGTAACCAGCCTTCTTAACATTCTTAACATTACTACACATTCTGTTAATTTCTGAACATTTACCCTGAATTCACACGCTACATAGAGTGCACATATTCACAACGCACACACACACACCTGAATGGTTTCGTGGCTCGCCGTGTTAGTGATGAGTTAAAAAATACAACATAGGTAAAAAAAAAAAAACTGCAGCACCGCGGCACTGACCAGTCACAAATGACTAGTCACAAACCGCAGCACACCGCATCAATGATAGGTACTCACAAACTTCAGCACACGTCACAATGTGCTCTGAGACATCGCAACCCTTTCAGAGGCTGAACATAGCATGCCACTTCCAGACGAGGTACACAACACTGCTAAGCCAAGCAGGAGCGAATCACTGAGAGGTATGTAGTCGGTAATCACTTCTCCCCCCCATTTTTGTGTCAGAATAACTGGCCGAGCCCTGGATCCTCGCCACTTTTCTTGTAAAGTCAGCGGTCAAGGGTGGCCACGGACTTTTTAGTGTGTGTTATGGGGGTGGTGAGGGGGAGAGGACTCAGCGATAGACACCTTTGCCAACTTTTTCGGGTGTTCGGCTGATCACATAGGGCAACAGAAAGCTTTTGTGGTATTACACAGAGCTGAAATGACACTGAATCCGAAAGCTGAACACCAATGTCCTCAACTTGAGAATTTTTACCAGTTTCGGTGTAAAAAAAAACAGCCACTATAGCAAGCAGCCAACGGTCGTCAGAAAAGCCCATTCCCCTTTCTAAGAGCAGGGGAGACGGTCCTCCAAACCCTCCGGTGGCGACGCCTCTACAGTGACCCGCCGCCTGTACGGTTTTCCGGGGGTGGACTGTAGAGCCTCACCTGGTCAGGAAGAGCTCCGGCGGCCTTGGAGTCCGACTGCCGCTGCGGCTGCTTAATCTCGTCCCGCGGCACGATGTCGATCAGGAAGTCGAACTGGTCAAACTTGGAGATGGCCATCGCGATGTCGTTCCGCTGCGACGACGGCAGTCGAAGGTTACTGAAGGTACTACAATTACGGCAACGACTGCTGGAGGGGACGGATGATCTTACAGGAAAATGTCCCCTAGGCCAGCATACGATGCAGAGAACATGGGCTGATTGCCCATCCACTTTTATAGATAAATCGAACGTCAAAGAAAGCAAAAGCAGAAAGCCCTTCAGTAGGTAACTCCGTTTTCTTTCGGCAATGGTGCAGCAGGACAGTGGCCGAACATTACCTGGCCATAGTCAATATGCGAATACCATTCAAATTGGCTTCTAACTGTTCACAGCCACATCAGCATACGAAGCCACGCCCGTGTCAGCAAATTCTTGGTGGGTCGATTTTGGCCGGCCGTGCTGCCGTTGACCCGCTGTGCGCTCACCTGCAGAGTGCGGCGTTTGTTGTCCTCTGTATGGATCCAGGCCCGCAGCGAGAGCTCGTGAATGAACATCTCGGCAGCCTTGGAGAAGAGCAGCGGCGCCTCCGCCGATATCATCTTCACGTCCTCATCCAGCTTCATAATCTTTTTGATGCGCGCCAGCGGTAGCTCCTGCTGCTTGAAGTCGTTCTGCCGACAGAGCGGTGTGCACTTTAAGTACTGGCATATTTCATTTTGCCCAAAGCTCTCTGTAAAAAGTTTCCGGACTCTTCAAAGTTCAAAGTGCGGCGGCTTACTATCTCATTTCAAACCATGAAAGAATCCCTTTCCATCTGGCAGCACATGCCACGTGATAAATGTTGACAAATGGCGCGGCCACGGAACTTTACATTTCACAAGCCGCCGCAGGCTGCCCAATTCGTGATTACACGAGATGCTTGGGCTAACTTAGCGTAGTACGACAAGAGGCGATATCTTTGTTCTGAGTAATTGGAGAATGAAATAAAATGTGGTTTCCTGATTTTCATGTCATTTTTAGAATTACGACAAAGTGGTCTTTTTCCTTTAAATGACACATATCTCTAAATGGTCTGCATGCTGCGATGTGTAATAAAATTCGAGTCCGACATATATTTATACATTGTAGGTTCGGCCGTCGGGGCCAAACTGTTTCCTCCTGCTCCCGTCCTTGTCACCTCTAATCCAGCCTGCTCCCTCGAGCGAGCCGTGCAGGTCACGTGACGTCGGGTGGCCCTCGCCCGCTGGGTCAGAGCGCGCATTCGGCTGTTGAGTGTTGTGGCGGTGACATGTGTGCGGCAAGAAACAATTTCAGGTATGTACTTTTGGGCGGGGGTTAAGTGTTCGCGAGATGACTGCGCGTGACAAGTGTTCTCGAATAGTGTGTTGAGCATCTCTGCAATTGGACAGGGGTTCCGAGAGATTTTGAGCCTGGTTGTGACCGCATCATGAATATCGTTATCTCATATACTATCGTCGCTTTGTGGTCTTGCAGATATTTATCCTTGAGCAGTTTCAGAACATGTGCTATTATTAGATCTCGGCTGTGTGCGTGTAAAATGGAAGTCGTCCAGAAGGCAGCCCATGATAGCCTCGCTAGTGTTATTAGTGTTGTGGGGCTTGATCTGCGTGCAATCCGCCGTTTAAATTTGATGCATTGTCTGATACCTAACGTGCTTTCGGTAGTAACCGGTTATAATACATCTGAGGTCTACACCGGCCTGTGAGGAGCGACGGTTGGTGAACTGCGCGGGACGAGATGGCGCTGGTTGTTCCCCACGGATGGCGCCACTGCGGGCGCCAGAACAAACTGACGGACGTCACACACCACACACGGTCAGACCAACCCAGCAACCAAAACTAAGCCGCGTTTACCAGGTTTCGAGGCCCGCACGTCCTCAGGGGCTCCTGGCCAGCCACCGGGATATCGCCGCCACTACAGTTACTGAAATTGTGTTGTTTTTTTGTGAAGCTAACTTGATGATTTGTCCTTCCTTTAAACATGTTGATGTGTTCAAATATGTACGTACGTTGCTCGCTTATGTTCGATTCCTTTCCCTCCCTTGTTACCCAGGTTTAGCTGGATTCCCATGTCTGCTATTAGGGGTGTTCCAGTATTTTCATGGTTGCAGTGAATGTTCGGATTCTGCATTCCATTTGGGTTAGTTAGATATTTTGGATCCAGTAAGAGTCGGCTTTTGGGAGTTTAGAATCTCGTTAGTATTTTTTTCCACAGAGTAAATCCTTTGCCAGCTCTTAAGTTATGGATCGTCTTAGGGTTGCTGATATTCGTTTCGAATTGGGAAGACGGGGGATCGATTCCAGGGGCACCAAGGACGTGCTTCTTCAGAGGTTAACGGAAGCGTTGAAGAATGAAAACATGACCGAAGCTGATTTCTTGAGGCAGAGACAGCTGGATCCATCAGGGACTGGAGACAGCGGTTCAGACGCCGGATCTGTGGTGTCTAGAGCTGCCTCCTCAGTCAGTGAGAAGTCGTTGAAGGCGATGGAAGAAGCAAAAATATCGGAACTGCAAGCAAGAGATGAAGCGCTGTCAAAACAGAAAATGGAAGCTGAAATAGAGAAGAAGCGACTCGAGTTGGAGGCATTACAACGGGATCTGAAGATACAGGAAGAACGTGTTGAACTGAAATATCAACTGGCAGAAAGTAAAAAGAACATGGTCGAATTTGAGATGGCTAATGATGCGGCCGCCGTAAATGATACGGAAGCGATACGTCAGATTACGGACACAATGAAACTGACGAACCCGTTACCGAACAGAGGAGTCGATCCAGCAGCTTGTGGGGCAGGGGGAGCGCGCGATGACTTGGAGGCACCTGGAGAAACTCCATCAGCTTTTACGTGGCACCTGTTGCAGCAGCAGACTGATCTCACCAGAGTTATGATGGAACAGAATATCCGCTCTGCTCTTCCACGCGCTGAAATCGAAACATTTTCCGGTGATCTTACGAGATATCGATCGTTTGTTCACGCTTTCGATGCCAAGGTGGGTCAGCGCAGCATAACTTCTTCAGAGAAACTTCATTTCCTTTGGCAATTCACCGGGGGAAGGCCAAGAGACCTGGTGGAAAGCTGCCTTTTGATGGATCCGGAGGCGGGTTATATTGAAGCGAGAGCTGCATTGGAGCGCCGCTACGGAGATGTCAAGCGAATGGCCAGCGCCTATGCAGATAGAGCTCTGTCGTGGCCAGTGATCAGAAACGACGACGTGGAAGGCTTGGACAGCTTTTCCGTATTTTTGGTCGCGTGCAAAAATGCCATGAAGAGTCTGCCATCCTCAGCGAGGGAGCTGGACCATGCCAGAGCGATGCGGACTATCCTCGGGAAGCTACCCTTCTCTCTTCAGGACCGGTGGCGTCGTGTGATTGACGATTTTGAGTATAATCGCGACCACGAGATAACATTTGACGACCTCGCCGATTTTGTGGAGAAGGAGGCCAGAGTCGCCAGCAATCCACAGTTTGGTAAGCACATGTTTGGAAAACAAGTCTCTGCTCCTCCCAATCATTCAGCAGTCGGAATGATGAGCAGAACATCAGACAACTCACAGGCTAACCGGTGCCCAGTCTGCTCAGGTGCCCATCGTCTGAAGGAATGTCGGGTTTTTCAGATGAAGGGTAACGACGAGAAGGCCGACTTTCTCAGGAGGGGGCGGCTCTGTTTCCATTGTTACCTGCCCAATCACAGGGCCTTTGAGTGCGAAGAGAGACGCCGGGATAGACAGTCCGCTACGGAGCCGACGCGTGTAACGGCTGGTATGGCCAACATACCAAACAGGGGCTTGCCTGTTGTAGCCGTGAAGCTCAAGTATGGCGACTACTGTATTCAGACATTTGCCTTCATTGATAGTGGGAGCTCTGCAACCTTCTGCAAGTCATCAGTCCTGCCTCGTCTGAGAGTGCAGAGTACCTCTAACGTCAAACTAGCTCTCACGACCCTAGGGAGGGAAAGTGTTTTGGATACCTCTGTAGTCCATGGGTTGCAAATTTCAGACGTGAATGAGAACTGGACAACAACACTACCTCCCGTCTTCACATTAGACAGCATTCCCGTTTCTAGGGACGACATCCCAACTCAGGAGGACATCAACAAGTGGGGACACCTCGCCGAGGTTGAGCTTCCTGATATCGGGGACGCAGACGTGGAACTGCTCATCGGTGTCAATGTACCAGTGGCAACTGAACCTCTGCGCGTGGTCCCAAGCTGCAACGACGGACCGTACGCTGTTCAAACTCGGCTCGGGTGGGTGGTTAACGGCCCGATACGACACGAGAAAAGAAGTATGCTGAAGGCCAGCGCCCACCGGATACAAATCTGTAACGCAGCTTATCACGAAGGATTTGAAAATTTGGCAACAGAGGCCTGTGGCATGTCTGGGGAAGAAAGAAAATGGATGGAATCCGTGGAAGATTCCTGCAGACACAAGGATGGGAGATATGAAATTTCTCTGCCACTCAAGCAGGATTCGTCGCTACCTGACAACCATAGGATGGCGCTTACTAGGCTGGAGAGTCTGAAGAAGAGGTTTCGTGATCCGGAATACGCCCGAAAATATAGTGAAGTACTAGAAGATACCATCCAAAAAGGGACACGCGGAGCCGGTGCCATCTGAGCTGCTGGACAGGGACGACGGACGCGTGTGGTACATTCCACACCATGGAGTAGTGCATCCACAGAAAAATAAATTGAGAGTTGTTTTCGATTGCGCGTCGACGTTCCAAGGACAGTCCTTGAACCAATCCTTGATGCAGGGCCCAAACTTGACCAATGATCTCACAGACGTTTTGATCCGCTTTCGTCAGGAATCAATCGCTTTCACAGCAGACGTCGAAGCCATGTTTTATCAGGTCACAGTCCCTGAGGCGGAAAGAGATTTTCTTCGGTTTTTCTGGTGGCCAAATGGCAACATCGGCAACCTTCCACGTCAGTTTCGCATGACCGTGCATCTGTTTGGTGCGTCCTCCTCACCCGCCTGCGCCAATTTCGCGCTAAGAAAGACGGCACAGGATTTCAGAGGAGATTTCAGTCCTGATGTAGCAGAAACAGTTTTGAAGAATGTGTACGTAGATGACGTCCTTCGCTCGTGCGAACATGTTGAAGAAGCAGTGCAGTTGGCAGCTGATCTGCAGTCCCTGTTGGCAATGGGCGGGTTCAACCTGACGAAATTCGCCAGCAACAGCAGGAAGGTACTGGACACAATACCCAAGGAAAAGTTAGCCCCAGGCATTGGGGAGCTTGAGTTTGAAGAAGATTTGCCTGATGAGAAGGTCCTTGGTGTTTTCTGGTGTGTCAAGGAAGACAACCTAGGTTTCCGTGTAACCCAAACTTCAAATGGCAAGGTGACCAGACGAACAATGCTATCTGAAATCGGTCGTCTATATGATGTAATTGGTCTGGCAAGTCCTTTCATTCTGCAGGGGAGAATTATTCTGCAGAACGTAATTCGCCTGGGGCTTGGGTGGGACCAACCTGTCCCAGTTCATGTCAGCCAGCAGTGGATGGAATGGAAGGCGGGATTGGCTTCACTGGCACAGCTCAGGATCGACCGGTGTTTCAAGCCTGTGGGATTCGGTTCGAGTCATTCTATCACCATGCATCATTTTTGTGACGCAAGCTCCCATGGTTTTGGTACCGTAAGTTTCTTGCGGTACGAAAGCTCTAGTGGCAAGGTTCACTGTTCGTTCCTGTTCGCAAAGTCGAGACTCGCGCCGATCAAGGCCATTTCAATCCCTCGCCTTGAACTTGCGGCTGCTACTTTGGCTGTGAAGGTGAATGCCAAGCTGGTGCAGTCGCTGCAGATCCGGCTGTCCGGGGTGTATTATTGGACCGACAGCTCAACCGTCCTGCAGTACATCCGAAATGAGAGCCGGAGGTTCCACGTTTTTGTGGCGAACCGACTAGCCATAATTCATGATGGTTCCAGTGTGGATCAGTGGAAATTTGTCGACGGGAATTTGAATCCAGCCGACGATGCATCAAGGGGCATGAGTGGGAAACAACTTCTCACGAATCGACGATGGATTAATGGCCCTGACTTCCTATGGGGGCGTGAGTGTGACTGGCCAGTGTTCCCGAAGCCTCAGGAGGAAATAGACAGTGCCGACCCAGAGCTGAAGCAGTCAGAGCTGGTCTCAGCGGTTGCAGTGGACGGCGTGCCTTTCGATCCCGTCCAGACCCTGGTTGAGAGCTTCTCCAGCTGGTTTCGTCTAAAGCGGGCTGTGTGCTGGATCCTCCGCGTGAAAAATCGGTTATTGACCTCCATACGCCAGGGAAACGGCGGAAGAAACGAGCCGGCTAGTTTACCGCCAGGGAACATATCGGTGGCGGAAATGAACAGCGCCGAGCTGGCTCTGGTGACATGGGTTCAGAGGAGCGCATTCTCAGCTGACATTAAGAATCTAGAGAGTGGTACACCAGTTAGAAACTCCAGCGCTATCAGCAGTTTCGATCCCTTTCTCGATGCGGGTGTGCTTAGAGTGGGAGGCAGACTGCGTCGTTCGTCGCTGCCGACAGACAGTACTCACCCTCGACTTCTCCCATCACGCCACCATGTGGTGGATCTCATTATTAGAGATGCTCACTTCAGGGTGGGCCACGATGGCAGGGGTCATGTGCTATCTGAGCTCAGGAAGAAGTATTGGATTTTGAAGGGAAACTCGTCTGTGAGGCGGGTGCTTGCAACGTGCATAGGCTGCAAGAAGCGACAAGGCTCATTTCTGATGCAGAAAACTGCAGACTTGCCCCATGATAGGATGCTGATGAGTGTTCCGCCGTTTACAGCCACTGGCTGTGACATTTTTGGCACCTTTTATGTGAAGCAGGGGCGTGCGCAGACCAAGAGGTATGGGGTAATCTTCACGTGCCTCTCATCGCGAGCGACGCACATAGAAGTGGCGAGTTCGCTGTCCACCGACTCATTTATCTGCGCGCTCCGAAGGTTTATTTCGAGGAGAGGACAAGTTAAGATTATAAGATCTGACCGGGGAACCAACTTCACAGGAGCCAGTCGTGAGCTGAAGTCTGAACTGGATTGGTTAGAGCAAAATTCATCAGCTATCGAGGGGGCCATGCTACGTCATGATATCCAGTGGGTTTTCAACCCGCCAGGGGCCTCACACTTCGGGGGGTTTGGGAGCGACAGATTCGTAGCGTGCGCCGGATTTTCGAAGCCTTACTGACCTTGCAGCCTCTGACAGATGAAACTCTGCAAACTTTTCTCTGTGAAGCTGAGGCTATCATGAATAGCCGTCCTCTGACAGTTCTCTCATCGGACTCACGTGATCTGGAGCCGTTGACGCCCAATCACCTGCTGCTGCTGAATGGAGCTCCAAACTACCCCGTCTGCGTTACCATGGAGAAGGATCTGTATGGGAAAAGAAGATGGCGACAAGCACAGTATTTGTCTGATCTTTTCTGGAGGCGGTATCGGAAGGAGTACCTGGTTTCACTTCAGAAGAGACAGAATGCAAGACCCTCCAGAAATCTAGAGGTGAATGATGTTGTTTTGGTGGCTGATGAAGCTACTCCGAGGTCTGATTGGCCATTGGGACGTATTATGGAAGTGAAGCGATCTGAAGATGGTCTTGTTAGGAGTGCCAGGGTCTGGTCTAGGGGTAAGGCTGTGATCCGTCCGGTGACGAAGCTAGTTCTCATTTTGGAGGCAGATTGAGCCAATGGTCTCAATGGGGGGAGTGTAGGTTCGGCCGTCGGGGCCAAACTGTTTCCTCCTGCTCCCGTCCTTGTCACCTCTAATCCAGCCTGCTCCCTCGAGCGAGCCGTGCAGGTCACGTGACGTCGGGTGGCCCTCGCCCGCTGGGTCAGAGCGCGCATTCGGCTGTTGAGTGTTGTGGCGGTGACATGTGTGCGGCAAGAAACAATTTCAGGTATGTACTTTTGGGCGGGGGTTAAGTGTTCGCGAGATGACTGCGCGTGACAAGTGTTCTCGAATAGTGTGTTGAGCATCTCTGCAATTGGACAGGGGTTCCGAGAGATTTTGAGCCTGGTTGTGACCGCATCATGAATATCGTTATCTCATATACTATCGTCGCTTTGTGGTCTTGCAGATATTTATCCTTGAGCAGTTTCAGAACATGTGCTATTATTAGATCTCGGCTGTGTGCGTGTAAAATGGAAGTCGTCCAGAAGGCAGCCCATGATAGCCTCGCTAGTGTTATTAGTGTTGTGGGGCTTGATCTGCGTGCAATCCGCCGTTTAAATTTGATGCATTGTCTGATACCTAACGTGCTTTCGGTAGTAACCGGTTATAATACATCTGAGGTCTACACCGGCCTGTGAGGAGCGACGGTTGGTGAACTGCGCGGGACGAGATGGCGCTGGTTGTTCCCCACGGATGGCGCCACTGCGGGCGCCAGAACAAACTGACGGACGTCACACACCACACACGGTCAGACCAACCCAGCAACCAAAACTAAGCCGCGTTTACCAGGTTTCGAGGCCCGCACGTCCTCAGGGGCTCCTGGCCAGCCACCGGGATATCGCCGCCACTACATATGTCATGCAGTTTCCACAAAGGCATTGATAAGAACCGATCAGTATCGATGTAATCGATTTGCGTTTGATTCCAATAAATGAGTTTCAAAAATTCAACTCGTTTCCGGGAGAGGTCACAACTTTTAAAGTAAAAATTCAGGTGGCCGAAGTCTTAAGGATTGCACGAAAAATATCAAACACTCCAACAAATGTGGGGGAGGGGGACACTTTCAGCTGATCAGATCAATCCGATGCACCCTCAGTTCTGGCACGCTCCCCTGAGGTACCTTCTTAGGATGCATACTTAAATTCGCTATATTGAACTAAGGAACACCCAGAAATTAGTAAAGGAAACTGTGTTCTCATCCAAATCAACAAACTTGCCAGATAATTTTATAAAGTGTATCAAACGCCCATGATCCCAGTTCCACTACCACTTGAGGAGGGCTTAGAGCAAAGCAAGCCCTGAAGTTGTATCTTACCACATTCATATTTCTTATTTGGTCAGTCATTTTGGTCCAGAATTCCTCCAGTGCCACTTGTGATTCAGTAACACTCGGCACTTCCGTCAAAGGAACTTCTTCCGCCATTATTGCTGCTATAGCTTACGTTCTGCAAAACATGCGTCACACGTTAGTCGAAGATAATCCCTTACTGAAAATACAGCAACTCTGACAAAACAAATTTAAACAGAAATATGACGACAAGACGACACCAGAGATGACTTAAGATGAAAGCTCCGAGTTGAACGGTCAGACTCACAACTCTTTTTATTTGAAACAAAAAAATTCATTCAAACTAGCACTTCTGCACTTTTTGAACTTCCCGCAAGCAGTCACAGAAATCCGTGGGACAAATCCGTCATGTACGGACATATCCATCACGTCCAGTAATAAACACACCACGCATAAATGCACGAAAATCGCCTCAGAGGTTTCCGTCGAAAGGAAGCTCTTAAGACATCGCCAGTGCGGGTAGTCACTCCACGACATATCCTCAAGGAAGTGATGCGTGTGACGCCTGGACAGGCACGCTCGTTATCCTTAAACTGCCTGGAGGCAGCGAGCGCATGCGCCTTGGGCAGCAGCGACCCCTCCAGATAGTATCCCACCTTCCTTTACCCTCATCCATCCTAATCCTTACCGTCTCCTTTCAAAGTCTTCATCACTTCACGTTCATTACGACGGCGCTTGAAAAGCCACCGTATGTGTGGAAGTGTTCGTAACTAATACAATACTAATACAATACAATACAACACACAGTGGCGGCGCTTCCATAGAGGCACATTAGGCACTGCCTAGCCACTTTTAAATGTCGAAGTAGGTATGTATTTTCTATAGAATAAATATCATGCGACTCGATGTTTAAGTTACAGACAATATTCCTTTTTAGGATTACTTGGCCATAGACGTGGCGAATCTAAAATGTGCTTTTTGATTGACATCTCTAATACCTCATTCATTCGGACGCGAGTACTGACTCGTTAAAGCAGTAAATTAGGTATGCCTCAGCCCTATACTACCCTGGCCTACGCGGCTCTTTAACGCGGTATTTTTGGCACACACGCTGCCACACGTTATACCCTTGACGTCGGCTGATTAATTTATTGACATTCTTGTATTCGCGGATTTCTAACCTTCTTGAGTGCGGGACAGTGTGGTAATTATTAGCAGGATATTTGCTTTGTGAAACGCTTATGAAGGACGTGTCATGGCAACGAGACTGGTGGACGAGATTCTAAAAAAAACCGTTCTCGAATCGATCGTACCCGGAGAAATTGTACGTCATAAAAAATCAAGTGCCGAAGCTGTCCTTGAAATGGAAAGCTCTCGTGAGTACCTCGCCCTCCCCGGCTTACTTACCTAGCTACCTATCCTTCCTGAATTTTGCCTTGTAGCAACATACCGTTTCTTACCCTTTGCATATCCGTTTCCACAACCCCCTCGACAATTTTTTTGCTCATCGGCTTGAGTTTACCCCGCTCTTCAGCCAAACTGCCGGATCTGCCCCTGTCCCCTATCAGGTAAAAAGCCTGGGCAACGTCCGTAGGTCTAAGCCAATCGTGCCTAGGCTGTCATAATGTTCAAGTGCCACCAGTCCACCACTGGACATGCAAGGAAGGATATGGGACATACGTTGCACTAGCACGAGTCAAATTGATATGTTGGGTTCATCATTTTTAGTCAAGCTGTTGGCAGATTGGTGCGTTGTATGTATATTGCATGTGTTATAAGCAATGGCGGATACAAGGGGTGGCTGGGTGCTCAAACCCCCTGAAATGTCAGTGCCAATAGTTAATGTATAGCCAAAGGCTGTGCATTACCTCCGTGCCCGTCTTCTCGGACCCTCTCATGTGGCTACCGTCCCACTCACTCCGGCATATTCGGGCCAGAAATCGGCTTCCACTGTTTTTCTCTCTTCTTTCTAGAATCCTGATGCATTTCTTCACTCTCACATGTTCGTATCCCAACGTATGTTCGTATTCCGGGGTTTATTTTCTTTCAATCCCGTGAAACATTTTCCTTCTGACATGTGTTGTGCACGCAACGTAGCACACATGAATACATGTATGGAAGTACAATAATCAGAAGTCGTCATAGAATCGAAAAATAGTATACCTGTGGTCCCTTTTTTCAGATAAATACCAATTTACCTCAGCCAGAGTATTAGAAACAGGTTCAGTGTCAGGTTTGAATCCATACACGCTTATTAACACACGCATTTAACAAAACACACAATAGTAAGAGCGTGTCGGGGCTCACTTGAGACCATGCACGTTTGTCACATACAAAGATTACCGCCTGGTCTAACACCATACATACGGCGCAAACAGGACAACTGTGATCTCGCTCCTTAAAGCTGACAAGGAGGGAGGGGGAATCCTCCCTCAGTGTACCATGATGAATGTAAAATACAAGTTGCTGCAGACTATGGTGTTTTTGGCGGTCCGGCAGGATAAAGGCTAAGAGGCTCGGCACGCACATCGAGACAGAACGATAAAAAGTCCGGAAGAGTCTGCTGTTTCAATTCTCCCCCGGGGGCAGGACAGCTCCGATAGTAGCCGTGCGACGCTGAAATGCGGCGGCGGTGCGGCGCGGCGACGGCAGACTGCGCATTAGCGGAGAGGCGGGGAGCGGAGCGATACTACTTCGATACGGCGCCGTCTAAGTACGGGAGGACACCCGGCCCAGCTCCCTCGAGGGACAGCACGGCGGAGACGACAGGTACCCGGCGCAGTTCCCCCAAAAAACGACACGGCGGAGACGGCGAGGACGTAGCGGCGGTGCTGAGTTGGCTCGAATTAGTGCAAAGCAGCTGGAATGTCTTGAGTGGATACCAGCATGGGAACAAAAATGACCAGAACAGAACCGAGGGTAATATAGATTTGGACGTTAGGAAGGACTCTTTATTTGAGGGCTGGGAGAAGGAAACAAACATATGTGTAAGCCATCAAAGATGCTAGAAGGAAACAAACATGTGTAAACCACCAAAGATGATATCTGCTCTACTCATTCAGTTCAGTCAAGCAGCAGCACCAGCAGAACACTGCTCGACAAAGAGCTTTCCACCATGATCGCCACTCTTAGCCACTACAACCGCGGAGCCAGGCCACCCCCCCCGGCCGCCGCGTACGGCTGACGGACACCAGGGAATTTCGGAGCAGCTCCTGACCGACTACAGTTCTATGTTGCGTGCATACAGGGCGCGCAGGTGGCATGCCAGCAATACTACTTACTAGAAAGAAGGGCCCCACCTCCAGATTTTACTAATGTTATTCATCCCCTTACCCTAGTGAACGGATGGGCAATAAGCATCTCACCCAGTCACTCAGACAAACAGGTTAGTTGAAACAATTGCTTTATTGTGATGCTGGGAGTTAACTTACAGAGCTGAGCTCGGAGAACATTGCAGGTTTTGTGTCATGAATGTGAGCCTTTGATTATGGCTGTGTGAACGCCCACTTTGTTTGACGTGGTATGGAGGGCTGACTGTGTTGCAGGTGCACCAGCTGCACGCTGCAGGCTCGGGGTTCATGTATCACAAGCGGTGTGTGGGGGTGTGCTGGGCGCTGTGTAAGAGCATTTGGCTGACATTATGCACCAACCCGGAGATGGAATGGCTGAGGGTGTGGACTATGTTGTTGAATCTGCTCAGTCTCTCAATTATCTTATGTAGAACATGCTTCACCTGCACACTGCAAGTCATAATGTTTTGTTCCCCTCCCCCCATGTTATAAAGGGGCCCAACACAGGCTATGAGTGGACTGTCGATGCCTTGCCTTCATTTGCAAGTATTGTGTGCAGTGTATGTGTGATATATACTGCATGGATATGGAAACAACTACATAGGTTAGGAACACTGGTGCTAACTGCATATTGAGACAGTATCTGAATGGATTGAGGGTGTGGACAGGGGCACCGTCACAATTTTTACAGGGGGACGGACCTGGGCTGGTGATGACCGGTAAGACGAATTTTAGGCATATTCAGTTCCTGATAGCATTAATGACAATGGACCCAAAATTTGGGGGGACATCCCCCTGGTTGGCCAACAGGGGGTGGACACGTCCCTCCATCTCCATGCTTTCAGCAACCATGGGTGCTGCAAACATGGGTCATTGTATGAGTAGGTATACTATACATGTCTTGAGTGAAAAAAATGGAATGAGAAACAGTTGGTTGCACGCTCAGTCAACGGTCCAACATGCAATACACCCTAATGGACAAATGCGCACGGACAGACGAGAGCAGATATCAGATTCGTCCACCAATTACCACCTTGATCTGCTATGCGATACCTCTCCCGGCAGAAATCTTTCACCTTTCTAGACTAGGTGCTTCGTGGTCATTGGTTTTCAAAACAATGTAGGTTTTACCTCCATACATATATTCACAAACAAACGAGCGAATGAAACATACACAGACATGGGTTAAAACAGACATAAGGTTTTGAAGTAGGTACCTATGAAGTTTAAACCCAGACAGAATCCTCGTTTCGTTCAGTTTCTATATTGCTTTGGTTTCGTTGGTGTGTTTTGATGACGACTACCACCACCACCACACACCACCAGCAGGGATAAGAAAAATTGAAATATTTGCCTATCCTCTTATTTTTTGTCTGTAGAAGTTGTGTGGCGTTTAGTGCTGGTAATGGTAGGGAAACCCACGTGATAATAAACGTCCAGTCCAATGTATTTTATTTCATTACGTGGCTCAAAAGCACTTGCACTTGATTTGCTTTAAACCTTTCTGCTCTAAAATAGCAATTTTATTACTAAAACTCCAAAACTCAGTCTTTGATTTGTTTACAGAAATTTAGGATGTAATTCTACAAATCATATGATGAAAATAACACTACTGGCTTTGCTCGAACTAGTTTTGAGCAAAATCTCGAATTAGCTGCGTTAGATTTGTGTTTATTTTGAAAGGGGGATGGTTGTGGTGATCTTGGGGGTGGTAGATCAAGATAGGGGTTACAAGTGAATTATGTGGGTTTGTTTGCATGGTGCGCGAACTCTATTTTTGAGGAAGATACTCTGATTTTTTCTGTTAAGAGTTCAGGTTATTGCCATCTCTTGATCCAAGAGAGCAGGCAATCAGCTCAATCTCACGAAGCATGCACCTAAATGTATAATAAAACGTGTGTAAATCAATAAAATAAATGTAAATCAATAAATCAATAAAATATATGTAAATCAATAAAACATATACATTTTTACCTTGCTAGCGTTTTTACTTCTCACCAATTTTCTAACCTACATGTTCACATTGTATGTCATCCATATGCCTATGTTGTGATATTGATATACATGTATGGACTGAATTCTCAAAAGTATCACTTGGTACCTAATGATGATTGAAGTATGTATCAATCTAAGTACCTAAGTATGATGATTGAATGTTCAGTCAATTTATGAAGGCAAGAATGAGTTAATTTCCTTACTATGGGGATGGTGCTACTTATTTGCAACAAAAGCTTGCTTAGATGTAGTCACCATAGCCAAATTACAATTTGTATCAGACTACCAATCAACTTCTTCAAGGCTATTTCCCCAGCACTATGGCATGATCTGTGCTAGAGTGCTGGTGAAATAGCACTTAAAGGAGTCAATAACTCTGATATTATCCTGGTCCCATCTAAATCATGGTGGTACCATCCTGATTGGTGGTCCCATCTGAATCATGTTTTGCCCATGGAAATTAAGTCTTAGACAGGTTCAGATAAGCACTTAAAACTGTGTGACTGTATCAGTGGGACTCACAAAGTGTAAATCTGTCAATATTTTTTGTTGTTGGGATTTTGTTCATTTCTTTTGTATGTGCATATTTCAGAAGTTACATGTTTTGTGTTATTGTGGTGCTTTATTATAAAGTGCAATCAAATTGCTACCAAAAAGTGGTTTTTATTGTTCTTGTTTTAAAGTATGGAAGGTGTGCAAAGAAAATTACTCAACAAGAGTTTTTTGTCAGTCCCATTTAATTTTTCTTGATAGAGGAAAAATATTGTCTCTGTCTTCTCCTAATTTCTCAGGGCTGCTTTCCCCTGAACCAACTGTTGATATAAATTTTGAATTTCTTTTGAGTCTGCTTCCTGCTACTCCACGGCTCTTTGGTTATAGAAACAACTGCACTACTCCTTCCCACAAGTAGAGGAGTAGCAGACTGCCCAGTTGGTTCTGCTATTTCCAATTTTTGTTGAAATTGACATCATCTGCATGTAGCTGGTAGACTCTTAGAGAGCTGCTGCTATGAATAAAATAAGTGGATAGCTTCCATTGTCAGCTTATTGCATGCAACATACAATATATGCATAAACAGCTAGAAATGAGGGTTTGAATACTAAAAGTAGAGAAAATTTTTTGTAAAATTGGAATTGTTTTACTGTCATCCTTTTCAATCATCTTTTCTTATTTTTTTCACAATGATATCATATAAGTGAACACAGCTGAGAAATGATCCACACAAGTGAACAGAGGTGACAAGTAAGAGCAGCAAAGAAACGAAAAGGACAAAATAAAACAATCCAGAGGAAAATAGCACTTCAGATGCAATAAGAACATGATCAAACAAAAGAACAAAATCATAAGAAAATAAGAACAAAATCAAAAGTTAATAAATAGACATGAGGTCAATCAGAGCAAGCTGTGCTGCCAGCCAATACAATGAAAACAAGCAGACAAAGAACAAAGCAGGAGCAGAGGAAGAAACAGCGAAAAGAATAAGAGAATTACCACCAAAACATGCTGCAAGGAATTGTAAGAGTTTAAACCACTACATATTATGCAAAATATAGTGGAAGTTGTAAACTATTAGGCCCACATATGTACTAATGCAAAACAAGAAATTCCTGCCTGGTTAAGATTTAATAGGATGCAGTACTTAAATATAATGTAGTGATGAAACTGGACTTTTGAACTCCTTAACTGCTCCCAGCCCATACCCTAATTAGATCCGAATTAAAAGGTAGTCCTTTTCTGTCTTTACCTCCTGTTCTCCCCCCCTACCCCTGGGTGGTGGTCGGATGATGCTCTCGGCGCGTGGGATTCCCTGCCGAGTATGATGGGAAGCTACACCCGGACATGAGGGCCAACTTGTCGGCGTTTCGGCGGCTCCTGGTGACCGGGGGTGTTGACGTGGCGCTGTGGGGGAGCGCGGCGACGGAGGCCATCATGGTGTCGCCCGCTGCCGTCGACGTCAGCGTGGATCGCATCCCGGAGGTTCAGGGCACCAGTCTCCCCATATCATGCACTTGACAGTCTTCGAACCGCTGAAGGCCGCCTGCTCGGAGCTGAGGGCGCTGGACCCCAGTCACAATCAGCTGAGCAGCATCGGAGCACTGGATGCCGTGAGCGCCGCTGGTGCAGCCCAACTTGGACGGTAAAAGAACTGTGCAACTGCCTCACCGAGAAATCTGACTATACCAGAAGTCGCAAAGCGCTTCCCTAAGGTCGTTCTGCAAGATAACGGGGAGCTGACTGCCATTCGAGCTCTACGTCGTGGGCGACACTGTGGCAGCTGAGAAGCTGCCTAGGATTAAGAGCTCCTACTTTTATGGTGCAGGCTGCATGGTGTGCCGCTGATGTTCCTTGGTACTTCTAGGTGTTAGACCCCAAGAGGGGGACCAAATGATTGACGCCTATCACATGCAAAATATCAATTGTAGCAGTCAGTGGTCAGTGAGATGTATATGTATACATAAAGTAATGACCATTACGACAATATTGGAACAATTCCTGTGTACATTAAAAGCCAAGCCCGAAAGCCCCACCTTACGACCGATGCGGCGGCCGCTCCAACCAGCGGGGAAACGATAGCGCCTGCATCCTGTAACGGAAGACACAGTGTCTCGTTGGTCGCAGCGCTACGTTCAGAGAGCACTCCGCCGAGAGGCGGGCAGCGCCGGTCTTTCTCCACCGGCGAACGACCATGAAGTAACAGGCAATCTCTGCAGTCAAACGGTACCACCACCCGCTCAGGCTCTATACGGTCACCACTCGCCCAGGTCCCACTCTGCGGCCGCTGGAGGCAGAGTCCGACACCCGACAGCGCGCCGGCCACCGCGCCTGACGTCAGGTCACTCACAGCATCAGCTGTGGCAGACTGGGCAGGCCGCGTTCTTAGTGGGTAGCGGGCTAACCCCGACGACTTCATGGTGCCGATTCGTCAGTCAGAAATCAGTATAGGCTCCACGCCTAATGCAACAAGATGTTGTCAAATCTGGACTGAAGAACATCGGATTGAAACCTGAGAAGTTAATATTTCCACCGGGCAAGCGCAGTGTAGATTGTAGGACATGTCCAGACTCTTTGTACAATCTGGATAGAACCGTTGCGAGGGAATTTGGGGCGTTGCCTCTGATCTCGTCAATTTGGATGCAGTAGCTTTTTCGGCGAATTTGAAGGATTTTTTGTCCTTTTTGGGCGTTTCAAAAAGAGCATTCGTTTTGAAACACCCTCCAAAAGGTCCATTTAAAAAGAAAAATTCCCTATTTTTTAGAAGCTGCCCATTTCGTGCGAGGGGAGGGGCCTAGTATGACCTTTTCAGGAATTTCCCCTCCACTGACGTGGTTTTGTACAGTTTGACCGAGGTGAACTAGCAGCCGTGCTCCCAAAGAACGTCGGCATCCTTCACTCTTTCATAGTATCTTTTTTCCTAGGCTATCATCTCGATAGTTTGATACCACCCACGCGATATACACAGCACAGTGGATTTGGGTTCAGCAAAGGTCATGCGTTATAATGCAGATCTCAATAACACAGAGACTTACCTATGCCACCTTTGGTAGATCCCAAATTGATATCTGGTCGTTTCCTCTGACTCTCAAATATATCCTAGCAGCAGACAAATGATCAGTTTGATGTGGCCTTTGCCCGGTTAAAGCCAAGACGGACTTACCCTTTTCCTCGCCAACTGTGCAAAAGATAAGCAGGACCCGCAAATGGCCCCTGAAAGCTCTGCAAAACAGGTTTCTTCTTCATTCTCTGCACAGGAGGACGCCTACCTTCACTAACCTCAGTTTTCCCCTCTCTGACAGTTGACAACCGTACATCACTGCCACATAAGCGGACCACCAGGAGAGGTGCAGCTGTGAGAGAGTGCAGAGGCGCCTCTGCGACACCATGGCGCAGCACGAAAGAACGGCGGCCGAGTTCGTGCTGTGGGCGTTCCGGCCCCGCGTGGCCGTGATGCCCACCGCCGAGGTGGAGGCTGTCTGCCAGAAGAACAACCTCAGCCTCACCGAGATGCTGCAGCCCTTCTCCAAGCTCCAGACGGACGGTCAGAAATCTGATGGTGTTTACAGAACAGTGTGCGAGATCAGCGAGTGTTACCACATAGCATAATGTCGTTGCTTTCGACATAGCGATGCCGGCTGTGCTACTGTAACTGCTTTACTTTAACTTTTGGAAGTCGGAGCTAAAGTGTGTTCGCACCAACGATGAATACTATTTTTTCCGTTCAGTGGAGACATCTCTGGTACGTCATTAGAGTCTCCCGCTGGTGTGTTGGCCTGCGTGGTGTTCCAGTCGCAGGCTGTGTCGGCCTCGCTCGCTCCGCTCTAACTCTGCTCTCCGTGCCGTCTGCAGCACAGCTACGGGACCCGCTGGGAGCTCAAGTGTCGGTGCGCGGACTTCGGCTATCTCTGGAGGACTGGCAGGTGGCGCCACCGCCGGCGCCGCTGGCGCGTCGCCTGCTGTCGGAGAGCGTGGCTCAGAACCTGCCGCCGCCGCCGCCGGAGGAGGGCGGCGCCGTGCCGCCGCGCACACCCTGGTTTGAAGCCTGGCGAGAGCGACTGCTGCAGGTCAGTGAGATGGAAAGTGCTGTCATACGGATCGGGCAGTGAGTGTATAAAACTAGCTTGCTTAATTTTAAACTGTAACGCTAGGCAGATGCAGTTAATCCGGGTGTAGCACCTTGCATAAACAGCTTGACAGAGGTTCGCTGAGCCAATTATACTGAGGTCCCGTGTTGCATGTTTGTGTTGTTTGCATAACATACTGGTATAGCTAATGGTTACCCAGAGTGAGCATAAGGCTATAATATGTAGAGCTGGCACTGCTCTGTGCGTTGCTGAGGCTTCTGCGTTCGTGGCTGATGTTGCTGCGCGCATGGCTGAGTCTGCTGTACTTGTGGCTGAGACGACTGTGTGTATGGCTACGGCATCCTTGTGTACGGCTGAGACTTTTGTATGTGTGACTGGGGCGTCGGTGTCTGTAGCCGGGGCAGCAGTATGTGGGATCCTAGTGCTGAGACTGCCGTGTGTGTGACTGGGACCGCTGTATGTGTGTCTGAGACTGCTGTATGTGTGTCTGAGACTGCTGTATGTGTGTCTGAGACTGCTGTATGTGTGTCTGAGACTGCTATATGTGTGTCTGAGACTGCTTTATGTTGGTCTGAAACTACTGCATTTGTGGCTGAGACTGCTGTATGTGTGGTCGAGACTGCTGGATGTTTGGTCGGGGCCTCGGCGTTCGTAGCTGAGGCAGCAGCGCCTGAGACGCTGACTCTGTGTGTGGCTGATACTGCTGTAGACTGCTGTATGTGGGACCGCAGTGCTGAGAGAGCCGTGTGTGCGCTGTCAGACGGTCGTTGCGGTGTGCTGGCCGCCTGCGGCGGTGACTCTGTGCGGCTGAGACCGCGGTGTACGCCGCAGGTGGAGCCGCCGGGGGAGCACGAGTTCAGCCGCCGGTTCGTGGCCTGCGTGCTGGCGGCCAGCAGCAGTGCAGCTGCCCCGCTGCAGCAGCTGCGGCAGCTGGCGCAGCAGCAGCACCAGCTGCAGCACGGCCAGCCAGCCGGCGGACACCGCTGGTTCTCCAACAACGTCCTCATCTACTACCTGCTGGTGACCGACGTCGGGGTCGTACAGGAGGCGAGGTGAGAACTGCACCTACAATAGAGGTGGTACGAACAGGCTGTGACTGCCAGTGATAGTTTTCACTAAATCGAACCTACTTGTGGGGTGTTTTCTCAGCCTGTAGCTAGTTGCATGCTTACGTTCCGTTGGTCGTTGCTAGGATGTCGACTGCAATGGCGATCCATTCTAATGTTCCTAACGCACGCGCAGAATATTGATGTCTGTATTTCCTCCCAGCTAGAAAAGGGATCAAATATGACAGAAGACAATGCTAAAAATGGTATGTATTTGTATGTGAGTCATCAGTATCCTTTTTTATTTTGCGTCTCTCCTCGATGCCAGTTGATGCCACATCGACGGTAAAGTCGAGCGCGGAGTAAAGCGGAATCCAGGTGGGAGTGCGTGTCGGTGTGTGTGTTGCACCGCTGGGGTGTGGTCTACCTTCCGTCGGGTGCCGGCAGTGCTGAGGCGATGTTCGAGGAGATCCGCTCGACCTTCGGCGCTCACTGCTGCCACCACCTGCGGCTGAACTCGCGGCCGCCGGAGCACCGGGAGCCGCACGTGCCGGACCCCTGGGCCGAGCACGTGGCAGCCCGCCTCTCCAGCACGGTCAGTCCGACCGCCAACGCCGATAGGCCGCCAATGGGCAGTCACACTCTGGGCTTTCACGGGAGTAAGTGTACTTCGTGGCATCGTCTACTTGCAGTATTCAATGTTTCTTAGTCCGGTACTCAAAGTTCACAGTTTAGCTAGCTGTCCACATATTCAGCGTACGTGCCCTAAATCCTACTTTTGGCACTCTGGATGACACCTTGTCTGTCTGCCCCCCCCTCTTCCCTCCTTATACCAGCCCAGCAGGGATGAGGCATCAATGTACGTTAGCCCAGCGGCAGCCGGCGAGGCTGCCCACCTCAGCTCTTCAACACAGTTTCCAAGGGGTGTATGGTATCTGGCCGGCAGGAGGCAGCGCCGTCGCGGCGCTCCGGCGGCGACACGCCGGCAGAGGTGGCGCAGCTGACGGCGCTGCCGTCGCTGGTGGTGGAGGCGGCGCCCGACCACCCGCTGTCGCCCGAGAGTCGCACCTCCTCGCCGCCGCCGCCGCCGCCGGTTCCGCCGGAGCCGGTGCCGGCGGCTGCAGAGGCGGCCGAGGCAGGCACACCAGCGGCAGCGGCGGCCGAGGACGCGGCCTCGGGGGTGGTGCTGAACCGGGTCAACTACCCGCCGCCGCTGCCGCCCGGCACTGGCACCGCCGTCACCTCTCAGGTACGGCTGTAATACTGTAGTCCTCTGGAGCTGGAAATTAGCGACCGGGGTAAAGCCAACGAGAGGGCTTAGTGAAGTCGCTCCTGTCGAAACTTCAGGTCAGTGGTGCGGGTTTCGTTTTCCCAGTATGATGTCTTACTGGGTTAGATAAAGGAAGTTGGAAATGGTGATCAGATTTATCAAATATGTAGCTGGATGATGAAGCTTCTCCCTCTGGGATTTTTCCTTTCTGATTGAGCACTAGTTCTGTAGCTGCAGCATACTCTTACGTTTGACTCTGACGGTTGTACCGCAGGGCCACGGCGCCTGCCTCTCTGACTCTGACTGTTTTACTGCAGGGCCACGGCCTTTGCCTCTCAGCCTTTGACGCTGACCCTGACTGTTTTACTGCAGGGCCACGGCGCCTGCCTCTCAGCCTTTGACGCTGACCCTGACTGTTTTACTGCAGGGCCACGGCCTTTGCCTCTCAGCCTTTGACGCTGACCCTGACTGTTTTACTGCAGGGCCACGGCGCCTGCCTCTCAGCCTTTGACGCTGACTCTGGCTGTTGTGCTGCATGGCCACGGCGCCTGCCTCTCAGCCTTTGACTCTGACTGTGGCTGCTGTACCACAGGGCCACGGCGCCTGCCTCTCAGCCTTTGACTCTGACCCTGACTGTTTTACTGCAGGGCCACGGCGCCTGCCTCTCAGCCTTTGACGCTGACTCTGGCTGTTGTGCTGCATGGCCACGGCGCCTGCCTCTCAGCCTTTGACTCTGACTGTGGCTGTTGTACCACAGGGCCACGGCGCCTGCCTCTCAGCCTTTGACTCTGACCCTGACTGTTTTACTGCAGGGCCACGGCGCCTGCCTCTCAGCCTTTGACGCTGACTCTGGCTGTTGTGCTGCAGGGCCACGGCGCCTGTCTCTCAGCCCTTGACTCTGACTCTGACTTTTGTACCACAGGGCCACGGCGCCTGCCTCTGAGCCTTTGACTCTGACTCTGGCTGTTGTGCTGCAGGGCCACGGCGCCTGTCTCCCGGCCTTTGACTCGGACTGTTGTGACTCTGGCTGTTGTACCGCAGGGCCACGGTGTCTACCTCTCTGACTCTGGCTGTTGTACCGCAGGGCCACGGCGCCTTCCTCTCCGCCTCGGACCTGGACCGGCTCTCCATCTTCGTGTCGGAGCTGTGTGTGCGAGGTCTGCTTCCACACGTGGAGCGTCAACTGCGAGCCCTCAGCGACGTGGTAAGGCCCTACGTCTCTTAGTTGATGTCGCATTTGTAAAGTGTTAGGGTCCCTTGTTTCATCTCTTATTTTGAAAGGGTCTATATATTGGCTGATGTGGTAAGGCCCCGTGTCTCGGAGCTCAGGCGGCAAGGTGCTGTGTGTGAGGCTGACGTGATACGACCCTGTGTCTAAACTTCCTCGGTGATGCTTTGCATCTAAACTGACGTGGTAAGGCTCGGCGCCTCGGATACGACATGGCAAGGTATCTAAACTGACTCGGTAGTGATTCTGGTGTCGTCCAGTTGTACCTGTATAGCTGCGCCCTGCACTGCCGCGGCTGTACACGTGCGAGAGCTCCCTCTCACCAACCACTGCCGGCTCGCCGGCAGGTCAACAACCGGAAAGGCATGAGCCGGTCGCTGTTGAGCGCCACCAAGCGGTGGTTCGGCGGTAACAAGCCGGGCGCGGCTGCCGCCGTCACCAGTGTCATGTGAGCTCACCGCCCCCTCGGAACGGGCACGCATGCCCGGTTCATCCAACTGTCTCGCACACACACATCCAGGGAGGGCTTGGCGTCAATGTTGCTAGATAGTTTCTGGGTCTGGTGGTTAGTAAATTGCTGTTCGGAAGGATAACCGGGAATTCAGAGGCGGGACTAGGCTTTCTTTTGAACTCATCCCATTATCGCTAAGGTAGGGCAGATGAGGCAAACCAGAACGAGATTCAAATCAAATGTTCCAGTGCAATATGGCTCATGTCCAATTTGGGCTAACTTTAAGGCAGAGCCATGGGCTTTTCGCTAAGTACATCCATACACATGTATTGCCAGTATAAAAAAATATACATAAAGCATACACAGCTACGTAAATTAAAACATTGCAGTAATTCTCAAGAAACACGTCTGTTATCTCACAGGTGCACTCCCCTCACCCCTCTCGCTTGGCATCATCGTCAGTATTAATAATCCTCATCAGACATCACTCATTTGCAGCCGCTGAAGTGGTGGGACATGACATGGTACAATGAATATGATAAAAAGAAAAAAGAGGTTAATGGAGAAAATAAAAAAATAAATAACGTAAAATAAAGACGGGGATTGGGTGGCGTACAATAGATCGGTACCAGTCATCAATCATCTCAAGGGCACACGTCAATTACCTCAGGGATTGGAGGCCCACCATTGCACACCCACAAGCCGCTGCAGGCCGACCACGCCCGATGCCGCCCCAGCGCCATCGAGCGGATGGCACACAAGGATCGTTACTGGCCGAGTGTGGCCAGCTCCCGATAGAGGGCCACGATACTGGCGCGAGGGTACAGCGGCGCCGCCTCTGAGAAGGGGGAAGGGGTAGTGGGCGCAGCCCGTCGTCACCCAGAGGCGACCACGCCGGCCACGAAAGACCCAGCAGCATGCACCTGCGAAGCGAAGAGAAAAAGTTAGCCGAGGAGGGAGAGGAAAGAAGCATTTGGCGCCGCGTGAGATGTAGAGAGCGTTCGGTGAGATTTGGGCACAACGCAGCGCTGTTGGGGAGGACACTCAGGAAGGGGCAGCGGGGTGCCGGAGGCATGCCTGTGTTGACGCCGATAGCCGACCTACTCATGATGGCTCTGCTTTAATATCAAATTATTAGAATCATGCTATAAGTGGCGGCCTGTGATGCCTTCCTCATTTCCGCTAATTTCTGACCCAACAACCTCAATTATATGAAGAAGAAAAAAGTCCCTTCTAAGATAAACTACCTTTTAACGCCTGCGCCAACCACTATCCTTAACGAAAGAGGACAGTTTTAATGTTCCTTCTTCTACTCAGTTTCTTTCTTTCTATACATAATTATCAATAAATATTTTCTTCACAACCTTTTTGAAGAACGTTTTACTGCGGGGTATATCGTTGATATTTCGAATTTTAGAGGCGATAATTTGGTTCCAGCTTCGGGGGCAGCAATGAACAATGACAATCTTCTATAGATTGTTGGAGCAAAAGGGGGTTGAGCAGTATCAGTAAGTTTGAGCAGTATCAGTAAAAATACCAGCTGGTGACGATGTTTGCGGGTCGGGTGCGCTCTACCATGTGAGCCACGTGGATACCTTTGCCGGCTGACCTCCCCTCTGTGGTGTCCCCCTCAGATACAGCCAGGAGGCACCTGAGATCCAGGTCAGGAGACTGGGCGACCTCGCCTTCATGTTCTGCCACTACGACTTAGCATATCAGGTTAGTATGTCAACGGAACCTCAACGGGACGAGGACTCAACAACTGGACTCGATTAGTGTACACCTCGGAAAGCAAAAGCAATGCTTGATTGTTACTGGATAGGACATTAAGGAACTTCACAACACCTTAATATTCATGTATGTGTGGTTCATTTTTGATCATTTGACTTAGGCCCGACACTCCTGATTTTTGCTCGTTTCGGTAATTTGTCCGCGTGGTTCTCTCTTTTGCGTCCAACTACATGTTGCATCTACCCACATGAAAATACCATCGATTCCAACACGTGCTTCTGACATCAACCATTTTATGATGGTCATACCTGCTGCCCCTGCTTCCGTGGACGTCTCCCTGAGAGCCTCTGCTCTCCCATTTGTACAATCCTTATCTCCGGTTGCCACCCTCTCTCTGTCTCTTCATTGTTGTCGCCCATGCTTTCTTGTCCAGGTCTCTCCCTCTTAACACGCGCACTGGAGGGGGGCTCGGAGGCCCCCCACCTGTTTTTCCAAGGTGGCCGGAGAACCGCTCGTAGCCGAAACACGATACTTTCTCACATTAAACAGAATTTAATAGCGCGTCGATTGGTGAAGATTTTTTGAAAATCGGTTGAAATTTTTTGACTTATAGGCTCTTAAAGTCAGACATGCATTTTGAGATCGCCGTAATCGCGCGGTCGGACCAGTTAGCTTGCATTGGAGACCGAATGGTGAAGTCTTATAACCATATAACCGGGATTATATGTCAAGGTCACCTCACATGAAGGTCAAGGTCACAGGTCAAGGTCATATCGGTACTTTCAAGGTCACTGACCCCAGTGCTTCCAGTCAAATGACGTTACCCGGTCTGACGTACATTATGATATGACGCCATCGATAAGGTACCCCAATACCAAGGTCAAGGTCAAAGGGCAAGGTCAAAGGTCATTTTCAAAGGTCAATCCTCATTTCCCGCCAAACAGTGGCTATAGTGTTAGTCAAAGTGTACATTATAAGTAGTATACGATATTGTGACCTTACAGGTCAATGACCGTAAATGACCGTGACCCCAAAATTGAAGGGAAGTCTCTTTGAGACCTTCTCTATATGACCCCTGGTCCGCCTTTAGCTTATTCCCGCCATTCTCCCGCATAATCACGGCATTTACCGGTCGGTCCCCAGCATGGCCAAGTTTTGACCTTTATGACCTCGTTTGACCTTGAAGATATTGACCTAGGTCAATAAAAATTGGTCATGATGTAAACCACCATAACCCCCACCCACCTCTCAAATTTCGTTTTGCTATGCCTCTTAGTTTCCGAAATCTTAGGGGGCCTACCAGGCCCCCTCCAGTGCGCGTTTGTGCCGGACCCCCCTCCAGTGCGGGTGTTAACCCCATCTTTCACTGATGAGTGTTAGTACTGAACTCTGTTGCTCTTGCCACATTGGCATTGCTCCACTTGTAAATAGTCCGAGCTAAATGGGTGGATGAAATTGGTTCTGACTGGGACGTTGCCGTGTATTCAGCATCAGCGTCGTGGATGTGGGCTTTGAGGAACACCCTCATTGCATTTTGGTATTTGCAGTGCCTGAAATGTTAGCCGGGCTCAAAACGCGTACAATGTTATTTTTCCCGTGCTTCCCTTTACTACATACGTGTTTGACACATATGGTACCGTTCGCTCGACAGGCGTACCACACGGCGAAGCGCGACTTCAGCGGCGACTCGGCGTGGCTGCACTTCGCCGGCGCTCTGGAGATGGCAGCACTGTCGGTGTTTCTGCACGCCGGCGCCGCCAAGCCGTTCCCGCAGCACTACCTGGACCAGTCCATCAGCACCTACCTGGACTCTTGTCGGTGAGTTGCTCCCTGGGCTGGCCGGTACTTCAGTCAAGCCGGAGACTATGATTGCAATACAAACGATTATCTTCGTCATTGTGTGCGGTGTAATAGCACTATGTAACCGTACCAGGCTGATGCACCGAAGAGCCCAACTAACTAACGAGCTAACATTGCGGACGGTGTTGCAGAAGCTGTAGCAATCCATTCACTGACTGTGCAGATCTGGTGTAGCTTCTGCAGATGCTTGCTGCTGTTGTTTTTCGCCCGTGTCTCACGCAGCTCTCTCTCTGTCTGACACTGTTTGCGGCGCCGACTGCAGGCCGAGGTGTCCGGCCTAATAGTCTGAAACCCTTAGTACCGGGTATACCAGAGCGTATCGGGTTTTATGAAGCACCACACGTTAAACGTAAAGGTTGATACCAGCCTGAGGGTGGCCTACGCTGCCGGCTGGCTACATGGACTTTCCTTCCATCAGAAGTCTGCTGCATTTCAATCCACTTGCCGTCTGTATTACCCGTGGAAATAAACACGCAGATTTCCTGTGCTTCACCAGTTGAAGATTAAAGACGTTTCTTACACTGGAAATAATGTTCCTGGCACAGCATCACTTTTTGTGAAGTATGCTCTGATTTTGTCCTCTTTGTAATTTCACCTCCTTGCTGTCACCTGCCTTCCACCTGTTGTCGGTAACATGCATCCTGGCGCTGTTTCCCGGGGACCAACGAAGCCAGCGGCTGGACCGTAACCCCGGACAGGTGGGGGGGGTGTACCCGGCACCCTCCGGCGCCGTCCTCACACCTGTCACCGCTGTAAATTATAACACCGGCGTGTGTGCAGAAAATCGATGCTCAACACCTGCAACCGTGCGGCAGGAGTGGGGCCTGGTGCCAGCGGATGGGCCCGCATCTGATGATAATATGATTGCTAGGGTTTCACAACATACCAAGTGCCGCCGACTCGCACCCCATTGACAGGCTGCGGGAAATAGGTCGCCCTTTATTCAGGGGGCCCGCTGGGATTTGAACCGGCGCTGCCTGCCCCACCCAGCGGGCGGCGAGTACCACGGAGCCACCCCGGACATGCCGCTGGATAATAATTACCCCGCGGATGTTTACGACGGCCAGTGCCTGTCCCACAACCACACAGCTCCTATTCCACAATCGCACGGCTCTTGCGCCACAATAGTACAACTCCTGTCCCACAACCGCGCAACTCCTGTCCCACACTAGTACAACTCCTGACCCACAATAGTACAACTTTACAACCGCACAGCTCCTGTCCCACAACCGCACAACTCCTGTCCCACAATAGCACAACTCCACAACCGCACAACTCCTGTCCCACAACCCGCACCTCCTGACCCACAATAGTACAACTCCACAACCGCACAACTCCAGTCCCACTACCGCACAACTCCTGTCCCATAACTGTACAAAAGGAGGAATAAAGAAAAAGGAGAATAATTTTACGAATAACGTTGATTGGGTGTCTTGGAGCCTCTTGAGCCCAAGTGTAATCCGCTCTTGAAATGGTGGGCCAGTCGTCGAGCATTGTGTACTTTTCGCAGAAATCTAGCGTATGCATAGCTGGTGCTTCGTCAAGCTCTACTAATCATTACCATAGTATGACATCACCTCGACCGCCCAGATTAGCGGTCCGGTAGTGACAAGTGCATCCCTCCCCAACGTGCCGCTGACGTGCGGACGCCGGGGCTCGCGAGAAATGCGGTCACACCGCGGCCACCTGCGGCAGGGTATCAGTTACCACCACCGGGCGAACATTGGCCTCCTCTCTGGCGCAGGTCACGTTGGGCTTCACGGGCTGGCTGATCCCCAGCACGCCTTTGCTGGGGGTAAGGGTCCTGTAAGGACCTGTTTTCGAAAGCATAGCTCCCATCCAAGGTGGAAACGCCTCGGCTGCTGTTCTATGGTTTAGATGACGTTTCACTAAGTGATGGCGTTTCCGTGTTTTGGCAGCTGGGGTTTGCCAGTTAATATCAGTGTTCGGATGGCCCAGAGTGTTCGGACGGCTCAGCTGGGTCCGGTGCGGCACGGGTCTGTCCAGGGGGTGGACTGTCCTGGTACAGAGGGGCCCTCCCTCTGACGAAATGTGCCCCGCATCTGGTGGGACCCGCCGTTACACACCTGTGTACAAGTGCGTAGTTATGCTGTAGGCCTCGGTGTCTGGGTACCGTGCGCAATAAAACCGATAATGGGCGTTGGTTCGAGCACGTGCGCACCACGTGGAGCCCGTAAGGTGGCTTACTCACTGGTGAGCGTGCTGAGAATCTACAAGTAGAGCTAAAGGCCACAGTTGTGTTATGACAACTGAACCACCGCGGTGCCAGTATTCTGTTTGGGTTCTCAGTCGTTTTTTTCTGGTTTATATTCAGCGTCGACGTTTTATTGTTTAAAAATAGAATGTGTCTGAGCCTGACGAGTGATGGAATAAACGTGGAATTACCGGCGGGGCTCGGCTTCAAACAGCGGAGACACTTCCTTCCTATCATACGTCATGCTCTGGCGGAAATTCAGGAGCCACTTTAATTGGCCGATGGTGTCCTTACAGAGTAATGCCATCGTATGCCAAGAAGTAGTGATGCCCCTCCTCTCGAATGAAATTATTTTTGTTTGGTTTTTGTGATCTTTAGGGGGAAGGGCGAGGACTTGTTGGCTTATACCTCGGCTTGAATATCGTAAGTCTGACTGACTGCATGATTTCTCATCAACCACGTATGATGTTGTGTGTGGTCATTCTATTTGGCACCGGTAAAGGCCGCGATAGATATAGGTAGAATCGCCGTTTGAGCTGCTGACCTGTGTCCCAGTGTCACTTCTGGGATTCTCAGAAGGGTAGATATCTGGTATTGTCGAAGGGGTAGATATGGGTAGAATTGCTTGGAGCCTCTGGCCTGTGTTCACGTTTGGGACTGTCGGGAGCGGTAGATATCGGTAGAATCGCCGTAACCTCCGGCCTGTGTACGTCTGGGACTGTCGGGAGGGGTAGATATCGGTAGAATCACCGTAACCTCCGGCCTGTGTACGTCTGGGACTGTCAGGAGCGGTAGATATCGGTAGAGTCGCCGTAACCTCTGGCCTGTGTACGTCTGGGACTCTCGGGAGGGGTAGATATCGGTAGAATCGCCGTAACCTCTGGCCTGTGTACGTCTGGGACTCTCGGGAGGGGTAGATATCGGTAGAATCGCCGTAACCTCCGGCCTGTGTACGTCTGGGACTCTCGGGAGGGGTAGATATCGGTAGAATCGCCGTAACCTCCGGCCTGTGTACGTCTGGGACTCTCGGGAGGGGTAGATATCGGTAGAATCGCCGTAGCCTCCGGCCTATGTACGTCTGGGACTGTCGGGAGCGGTAGATATCGGAAGAATCGCCGTAGCCTCTGGCCTGTGTACGTCTGGGACTGTCGGGAGCGGTAGATATCGGTAGAGTCGCCGTAACCTCTAGCCTGTGTACGTCTGGGACTCTCGGGAGGGGTAGATATCGGTAGAATCGCCGTAGCCTCCGGCCTGTGTACGTCTGGGACCGTCGGGAGGGGTAGATATCGGTAGAATCGCCGTAACCGCTGGCCTGTGTACGTCTGGGACTCTCGGGAGGGGTAGATATCGGTAGAATCGCCGTAGCCTCCGGCCTGTGTACGTCTGGGACTGTCGGGAGGGGTAGATATCGGTAGAATCGCCGTAACCGCTGGCCTGTGTACGTCTGGGACTGTCGGGAGGGGTAGATATCGGTAGAGTCGCCGTAACCTCTGGCCTGTGTGCGTCTGGGACTGTCGGGAGCGGTAGATATCGGTAGAATCGCCGTAGCCTCTGGCCTGTGTACGTCTGGGACTGTCGGGAGGGGTAGATATCGGTAGAATCGCCGTAGTCTCTGGCCTGTGTACGTCTGGGACTGTCGGGAGGGGTAGATATCGGTAGAATCGCCGTAGCCTCCGGCCTGTGTACGTCTGGGACTGTCGGGAGGGGTAGATATCGGTAGAATCGCCGTAGTCTCTGGCCTGTGTACGTCTGGGACTGTCGGGAGCGGCCTCAGGTCCGGACCGGTGGTGTTGGCGAGCGGGCCGCCCCGTCCGTTTACCTGCCACCACCTGCAGTGCATTAGCCCGGCTCCGTCGACAGCGACGGCTCGGTCTTGAGTCCCGCCACCGTCACTGGGCCATCACTCAGCACAGGCGTCCAGCAAAAGCCCAAGATCGCCGCCTGCTTTTCTGTTGGAAATGAGTACGCCTCTTGCTCTGAGATCCAACTTCCACACCTCCAGTATGTTGTTCCCGCTGTCGACTTGGTGTTTTTGGCTTCCCCACTTGAGGACGGTTGATTGAAATGGCGCCAGACCCCGACAATCGATCGGAGCCGTCTGCGTCGTGGCACCCCTTCCCCCAACGTGGCCGGCTTATCCTTCACGCGCCGATATTTTGCATTTCAATAATACCGCCAGTCAGAGGCTGGCTGCTTGGTTATTGCTGGATGATCGCCTCAATTCTGGTTGATAGGCAAGCAATTGAACTATGCTGATGGTTCTAATTGGAAAATTGCTATTTTTTTACTTTTGCTAGGCGTCTTTTTCATGGGATTCAGTCAAAAATACTGCTTATGGCTAGCATAAATCTAAAAGTCAGGAAAACCACAACTTTTGGAGTGGCTTCCGGCGTTGAAAACATAATATTGTCTTTTTCTTACAATTTCTGACGTCATCGAAATTATGATTCTCATAGTTTGTAAAATGCAAACATTGATCTGGGCCAAACCATAGACCCGCTAATGGGGCACCCGAATGTGCCGCACCACTCAGATTTTAGTGTCAATAATTTTACAGGCGATGTCTTACATTTACAGTCGACGCTTACGTAGTAGATCCTCAGGGCTCCAAAACCTTTAGACCGCGAAACCTATAAAAATTGAAATGTTCTACTGTCAAAGTAAACAAATTTGGTGTAAACTTACGTATCTCGTCAAGCGCGAAAGGATGGCTTGCTCCCTAGCATGACATTTTTTATGAGTGGGAGGGGCTTTGGGCTTAGGCCAGTGAGATAATTGCAACCACTGCAACCAGATTGAAAGGATTCTTTCAAGATTTAAAAGAAGTCGAATTGTTGTCCCCATTTTGACCTCAAAATTGTGCGAAATTGTAACTCTGGGCTTTGAGTGCAATGAAATATGCCAGAAGTAACTTCTCGATACGTTCTTCCAAATTGTTGTTTCAGTCAAAACCCCCAATATGAATGTGGAGCACTCACTTTAGCTTGGGAAACGATAATATATTGTGTAGTGTATCTTCTGAGAGAGCCATTCACTGAGTAGATTTGTCCGGTGTCGATCAGGATTAAAATGAGCGGGCGCGTCCTTAACATAGATTATCTCTCAATACTGTTTGTTGCCACAGAAGGAGCCCTGTATGGTGTGGGTGGGTATCAGTATCGTAATCAGATATAGCCTTAGCCGCTGACGTGCCATAAAACTCCAATCCTCAGTACCGTAGTGGTGACCAGTAGATCTCTATGCGGTATTCACCTCGCGTGACCTGTGACCCCTGTTGCTGGGCGGCAGAGTCTAACACATCGCCGCGCCCGGCCTGATCAGGGCGGCCGGCGCCAGGATCAGGGACCCTCATGGTGGCTCCTGACACGTGTTGCGTTCTCCTCTATGGACAGCTGACGGCTCCGCTCGTTATTACTCATCGCGCCAACACCGCCTGCGCCGGCGGTGTTTGCGCGGTTTTTTGCGCGCGCCGCGCGGCCGCAGGTGCGGCCATCCACCTGTCGCGACCCGAACCGTCGCGTAGCGGCGCTGGTCCGCTAGCGCGCGGGACGGCGGCGGGACAGGGTGTCCGCCTGTCGCGACCCGGACCGTCGCGTAGCGGCGCTGGTCCGCTAGCGCGCGGGACGGCGGCGGGACAGGGTGTCCGCCTGTCGCGACCCGGACCGTCGCGTAGCGCCGCTGGTCCGCTAGCGCGCGGGACGGCGGCGGGACAGGGTGTCCGCCTGTCGCGACCCGGACCGTCGCGTAGCGACGCTGGCCCGCTAGGCGCGGGAGGTCGGTGGGACAGGGTATTGGCTGCGTTAGCAGTGTAACAACTTAATCAGTGCCAGTATAGTACAACTCCCAAAACAGGCAGAAAGGCCGAGAATGGTCTGTGTTCATGGCTTAAAGGAATGTGGCACCTTGGTCGAATCCTGGAATTTAGTGTAATTAGGCGTACTTTTAGTAAAACATAATGAAACCACTCATGATTTCTCTGAAAATGTACAATGAGCTCAACATTTGGTTTTTAAAATACTCCTCTAGAAAAGAAATAAATATCAGACTGTGGATGATGTCACGATCTGGCAACCACTACCATACTTGAAACACTTCAAGGGCTTCGATTGGCTGATGCTCATCGTAACGTCGCATATGTCGTCACACCTGTAGCTCACAAAATGGCCGCCGGCAACGGGGGCGGAGGGGGCTGGTGTCGGTAGGTTTTAGTTTTTCTACGGAAATATCGAGTTCCAGACAAATGAAATATGGAGTACGGGTTTTCCGACCTGCTTTACAACTTGGCTATCTCAGTTAAAATCACGTTGTGAAGGTGCCACATTCCCTTTAATCTTTCCTACCTGCTTAAATGATTTGTTGTAGCATATTTATTTTGTTTTCCATTAATTTGGCCAGCAGGACGTAACTCATTCTTATCATTCAGTCAAATAGTTATCGAGAAGTTCAGCTAAAAACTGGTCGTGGAAAGACAGATGTGCTGCACATTGTCACCGAAAGGGATAGTGCCGTCAACGGGGGAATCGGGAGAATATGCCACTGCCTTTTTGCAAACCTAAAGGCTTTCTTGTTTTTTTTTCATTCAGCTTAAAGGGAATGTGGCACATTTATAACGTGCTTCTAACTGGATAGCCAATTTGTAAAGCAAGTTGGAAAGCCTGGTACTCTATATATCATTTGTCTTGGAACTCGATATTTCCGTAGAAAAAACTAAAACCTACCCGAAATGTACCTCTCGCCAGGCGGCCATTGTTGTGGCTGCTGGTGTGACGACATATGCTGACGTCACGATAAGCATCGCCAATCGAAGCCCTTGAAGTGTTTCGAGTATGGTAGTGGTTGCCAGATCATGACATCATCCAAGGCAGATATTGATTTCTTTTCCTAGAGGAGTATTTTAAAAATCAAACATTGAGCTTATTGTACATTTTTCGAGAAATCATGGTGGTTTCATTATTTTCGGCTAAAGGTACGCCTAATTACACTAAATTCCAGGTTCGACCAAGAATTCCCTTTAAGAGGACGATCTTACGAACATATTTCCAACGTTGCTGGAGTTGAAGTGCCCCCGCCGGGACAGGCCAGTTTTAACTTGGTCTCCCACCCTCTCCCCGGTCCCCAGTTTTCGCCAGTTTGGAGTCTGTCCTGTAGTAAGAAATTGTGGCGCTGCTGATGTGGCAATTGTGGCGCGGAGTGAACAAAGCCCCGCCAAACACATCTGCTGTCTTCAGTATACTGGAGACTTAATTGGAACAGATGTCACCTTTGACATCGCGGTGCCATTGAACTAGGTTTCGAATGTCAGTTATGCTGTGCGAGATATGACGCGGTGACAGTCTTTGTGGTAACATAACAGAAAAATTAAGAAAGCAACATGATGACTGTTTGTCTCCCCTGAGGCTTCCTTACTCTTTCTTACTAGGCAAATACAACTGCCATGGATAAGTGAAAGGACAAAAAGAGTGAAACACAAGTATGCATATCTACATACAGATGTCTTTTCATTCTAGGCATCTCTATGATTCGTCGGTTGCAAACTATCTCTCGGGGCCGCAGGTGCAACTGTTTGCTGTAGGCAATCATCTGTGTATTCCGAATGGTAAAAACACCTTGAATAAGGTCCCTGCCCATTAGCTTAGGAACAGGGAGGGGGAGGGAGCAGGGGCCACTGCCCTCCACCCCACTTTTCTTTGGTGTCTCTCCCCCCGAGATAAAACGATGGTGCAGGCCCATGTGCGTGCATGCCTTATTGGCACCATATCAGTGGTTTTAAAACTTCTCCCAAATATGGGGGGTTCCTTGGGTTGGAAACCACCTGAGGTGGGGCCCCCTCTAAGCGATGCCTTACCCACCCACCCCCATTTTTTTGCACAATTCTCACGCCCCTGTCCCTGCCTATTTTTGCACTGTCCTAACCATCCAATTCTAGACCCCATGAAATGAATACAATTCAGTCTGAGCCCGGAAGGGCATCTACAACCGCAGGTAACAGGTAGCCGACCGGCGCCGCTGCGGGCTGTGTTGTGCACCGCTGGCTCCTCCCCCTCACTGACGGGGAGGGGGGCGACCGTCCGTCCCCGTGGCCGGTCGTCAGCAGTCAGTCAACGACACGGCTGCGTCGGTACCGACGCTGGCCTCCCGCGAAAGCCCCCGCCACTCGCCTGTGCACGCCTCACCTGTCCGCCTCGGTCTCAGAACGTGTTCGCTGGTTGTGAATTGCGCGGACGTGGGAGAAGCTGGTTGTTTGATGACAGTCTGTTTCAGTGGTGGATGTGATGGTGAAACAGCGACACGTGCAGACGTAAATACATAGACCGTTGTCGGACAGTGGGTACCGGAACAACCGTTCCAAGACAGTTATTCGATACTTGAAATTTGTGAGCGGGTGAGCTGACATTTATGCAGTTTGTGTTGTACTGACATTTATACTTTGCGCGGTCATCAGTTAGCATGTTCGTCAGCTGTGCTCGGACCTCCCGGGCAGACCGGGTCACCCCTCCTCCATCCGGAAACGCCTCCAAGGAAATCGCCAAACCCAAACGTCACTCGAAGAGCAGCCTAACCCGCGCCGTGTCTGCCCTCCTGCGGCGGTATGTGTCAGCTGAAGTGCCGCCCGCGGCCGCCAGGGTGCCGGAGTACGCGCTGCGGGCCACCCTGTTCAGCACGGAGTGTCTGAAGGCGCGCGGCCAGTGGGCGGAGGCGGCGCTGCAGTTCATTCGGCTGACGGCGGAGGAGGCGGATCTCCGGTGAGTGCCGGCGGCTGTCCGGACCCTGCTGAGACGGGCTAGTCGTCACTGGGGCAGGGAGTCACGCTTTACAGCCACGACAGGTTTTGGACAATGATAAATGCTAACCTGTTCCGACTTATTTGGGTTCTCATTATCGGGTTCTCATGGTCGGGGTCTACTGTATCAGCATGCTCTCGGCTTCACCACCACGACGACCCCGCTTTGAAAGGGCCGACTGTGTAGACCTGACCTGCAGCACCTCGGAAATGTCGACATTTTCGGTGCCTATTCCCTGCCCTCTTGGTCGCGTGGTGAGGGCTGGGTCCTCCTTCTGGTCAGACTTGCTCTTGAGGAGGGAAAGCGCCTTTGGGTTATGTTTAGCTCCCAAGTGGGTCGGTATTTACAGACCTGGCTATTTGCATGTAGGCCATACTGCGACTCAGTACGATGAAAGACACTGACAGACAGGAGGGAGCATTAGCCGCGGCGTTTGGGCTTAGGAAACAATAACGAGACCAGCGATGTTGCTTCATCTGTGCTTGCTGTCATAGTTTGGCCTTGGAATAAAGATACCAGACCTTTGAATAAAGATTGAATTAAGAGTTTAGATGTAAAGAATACATGTTAAGATATAAAGATGATACAAAATATAAGAAAATTGTATAATAGAAATAATTAATATAATAGTTTATAGATATTTCACGCTTAAAATGTATTTTAGAGGACTCAGCACTAATTGCGCCTTCCGAAATGCATGGTCGTTTTCTTGTGCAAGCCATGGCTTATTAGTTATGACTCATCAAAATCATCTGCCACCACTTCCTCCATAGGCTAAACATTAGTTCTTATCGAGTTTTATTTACCGATTTTTTATGTTCGTCATTGGCACCCAAATGCAGGGAGCGTTTGCATTGATGTTTCCATACCAGGTATCTCTATTCCATTGTTTTGCTTCCATGGAAGTTATAGCCTGGAATACCACGTCACCGCTGAGGCACTATATCAAGGACCTAAGAAAAGGAAAACAATTGTTGGCTCGTCAATTCGAAAAATCATGTTACAATTTTGTCGATATTTTCTCTTGACGCGACCTTTATTGGGTGTTATTCAGATCAAAATGGTATATATGGGTCTGTACTTTCTAACTTTCGGGCCATAAAATAGCGAGCAGTGTTTAGGTTTGAGAATTGTGTCGGGGAGTTTCAGGAGCTCAACTTCCTGTCTCGGGGTCGTGGATCATATATGGTCGGTGTATGTTTGGCCTTGTCATAATTCTTCGGTGCTTAATTTCCAACCAGGGAAGGTGATTTTCTTATTTTTCGACGTATAAGGAAGCAAATGCTTCCAACAAATTCGAGACCGGTACGTTTAGTCAGTCGAGAGTGAGTAAGTGACTGAGAGTGAGTGAGTGAGTGGTGAGTGAGTGAGTGAGTGAGTGAGTGAGTGAGTGAGTGAGTGAGTGAGTGAGTGAGTGAGTGAGTGAGTGAGTGAGTGAGTGAGTGAGTGAGTGAGTGAGTGAGTGAGTGAGTGAGTGAGTGAGCGAGCGAGCAGCTGAGCGCTATGCGTAGTATACTGCTCCAAATTTTTATGTACACCATGTATGCCACCTAAGAAAAAATAAGCTGGCACACTCTGTTTTTCATTCTCTGATTTGCAATGCAAAGTTCTTGTCAGAAACTCACCTCCTTTCTTCTCGTGTTAGAAGGTGGATACGTCATTGTTCCCTGAATTTTGAAACGGCGTGCCTTTTACAGTGGCCTTAATAAAATAGCTGAATGTATAGCAGGGATGTAATATCTGTGTTACGGTCTCACAGCAAGTGCGCTATGAGCGGGTTTAATGAAACGCCCTAGAAATCGTGTAACAGCATCCGCACCTCGTGCACTGGACCGACACAGCGTCGATCTGTAAAATATGCATGCCGTTAAAGTGGTTTCTGGCCCATACCGAGCGTTTTCGCCAGCAGAACACGACAGCCAGTCTGGTTGTAAAAGACATTACAGCTAAACGCAATAGGCGGCGCGGCAGCGACGTCGCCGGCGGGAGACACGCACTGGGTTTGTCACAATGCGGACCTGGCAGAATATGTGGGTACTTCCTATTTGGGTGGTGCGTTCTGCTCCAAAGTAAGTTGACAGCGCCTTATCCAGCCGATATTTAATCTGAATAATATGTCAGAGCTCCCCTGCTATTTCTGCCTCTTCTTGAGCTAAACGGTATCTGGGTTCAGATTATGCAATCAAACCCTGCATAGTTACTCACAGCGCTCCTTATTGTGGCGCAGGGTTTTATGGGTTTGTATCGATACGTCCGCAGACATTCAGCCCCAGTGTGATCTGTGCCTGAAAAGCGAGCCTCAATCTAACGTTTCAAAATTTACCTTATTGCCTGGGACTTTTCACTCGCCTCTTTCTCCCGGACCTTACAAAGTGCTTTTAAATACATCACTTTGTCCTTGCCCGAAGATGACTGGTATGTGGCACTCCCACAGTGACCAAGCACCCACCGTAGTTTCAACAAGAGGGTTAAATAACTCCCGGTCCTAGAACAATTTTAAAGTTAGATTATCCCTTTTCACTAATAGTTTAAGTTCTCTGGAGCTCATGTAGATAGGGGTGGATTTACTTTCGACAACTCCTCGTTCTGTTTGTTCAGATTATGTTTGCTTATTCGTCAGCATCTCTTCAGGGAGGATCAACATGTCTTTGTGAAAATACTATCACTTCTATCATGAAATAAACACTTCTTCAGCTGTTTCAAAACTGTACCAGGACTTCACACCATGTGATATCGACAAGTCTCACCTTGTCGGAATATTCCGAATTTCAAAAATATTACATCTCATTCGGGGAATCTGCTTTGGGATTTGACTTCGAGACTCTTGGGTTCGTGAAGGAGCAAGACACTTGCCCCTTGAGCCATCCAGCCCTTACAAGACTCCCAGAGCTGCATCCTGGGGATTCTAGTTGGTATTTTGCACCAAAAGCATTGCAACTGGAAAAATAGCGAGGGGGCCAGTTAATCTTCAACCTTCTGCTGACGGGCAATTTTCCTCTCTAGGAACAAACCCTCGTCGGGCTTGGGCTTATTGCTGTTTTTGACCCTGGCTGTTAACAAAATGTTCCGATTTCTTCCTCCTTCGTCTGGAATAAGAATAAAAAAATTTGGGACCAGCTCCCATGGCCCCCGCCCTCTATTCCGACGCCTATGTTACACACGCTTTTGATTTTAAGAAATAAGCAATACCGCCTTTCACCCCCTCACCCACACACTCAGCTCACTGGCCCACTCACGCACGACCCATAACACAATCACGTACTCGCCGCTCACTCAGTGCTACTTATTCACACATGCAGGGAAGCACCCGGTGGTGAAGACAAGGCTGTTGAAAACCAGTCATCCGGTATGAATGAGGACAATAACACAAATTAGAGCAATTGGGACTATAGCGCCTGTGGAATAGTTATAGGCCTCTAAAATTCGTCCTTCCCCGCCCATTAAACATCACTTTTCTGGGCCTTTAGGCGTGCTACTGCCTGTTACATGCTATGAAATTAAATAATATCTTTTACGTAGGTCGAAATAAAGAAAATAAAAATGATGGCTACGTAGAGAGCTAGCGAATTCGAAAGAAAGTTGTATTGTTTCATGCTACACATGAGGAATCCAATTGTGTCATTCTCGAATGTCACTGACTGGCACCGGTCTAATGTGGCTATTTTCAGATTTTAAAGCCATTTTCTGGTTTCTTTTTAACAGTATTTAACATTTGAAATATGCTGCCATCTGGGTCAGACTAAGCTTAAGTTGTGCCGGTGGCCGCCAGGTCGGCGCTGCTGTTGGAGCAGGCTGCCCACTGTTTCCTGAACTCGCAGCCGCCGGCGCTGCGCAAGTATGCGTTTCATATGATTCTCTCAGGGCACCGCTTCTCTAAGGCCGGCCAGAGACGGCACTCCCTGCGGGCCTACAAACAGGCTGCTCAGGTGAGCTCCGGGATCGATCACGCCGGGGGGTTCAGACGCGGGGTAGGTGCAGGTTGTCTTCTGACAAGGGCACGCCTGCAAGCCTACGAGTGTTTTTTTCTTTTTAGAGAAATAAAGAGTGTGACTAGCCCAATGTGATAAGTAGGAAGCGGCAACATGTTCTCGGCAGCAGGCGTATCCTAGAATATGCAGACTGTAAAGGGAATGTGGCACCTTGGTCGAATACTGGAATTTAGTGCAATTAGGCGTACTTTTAGCCGAAAATAATGAAACCACTCATGATTTCTCTGAAAATGTACAATAAGCTCATTATTTTGATTTTTAAAATACTCCTTTAGGAAAATAAATAAATATCTGCCTGTGAATGATGTCACGATCTGGCAACCACTACCATACTTGAAAGCTTCAAAGGCTTCGATTGGCTGATGCTCATCGTGACGTCAGCATATGTCGTCACACCAGCAGCTCACAACAATGGCGCCCGGCGGGGTTGATGGGGTTGGTGTCGATAGGTTTTGCTGTTTTTACGGAAATATCGAGTTCCAAGACAAATGATATATGGAGTACCGGGCTTTCCGACTTGCTTTACAACTCGGCTATCTCAGTTAAAATCACGTTATGAAGGTGCCACATTCCCTTTAAGAACCAACCGCAACTGATAGAAAACTGGCCGGCATTGCATTCTTCGTCTGAATATGCCGCCTACATTTGATTGTGTGAGTGTGCCGTGTGCCGGGGGTTGAGGAGACGTTGCTAGCCGGTGGTGTACGGCCAGGTGTACGAGGGGCACGGCTGGCGGCTGGCTGACGACCACATCGCCTTCACCCTGGGCCGGCACGCCGAGGCGTTGCAGGAGCATGGCTCGGCGCTGCGCAGTCTGGAGCGGGTGCTCAGCAGCGCCACCGCCGAGGCGCCGCAGGCCGCCGCGCAGCAGGCCGCCCTGCTGCGCGAGTACCTCCACCTGCATAAGGTTAGCGGGGTGATCTGGGGTGCGGGGACTGACGGTCAGTCGGTGAGTGGTCCTAGCTGGGGCTCCAGACTATGAATTGGAGTGCAGGTTTGTGTGTGTTTTAAAGCCTACTGGAGCTGACAAACGGACGGATCATACCAGTCACAGGGAAATCATGACACTTCTGTGTCATGTTCAGAATGAAACTACATTTTCACTCGTCGTTCTATCCGCTATTGGATTGATTAATTTTTGTCCTTGGCTTGGATTCTGGTGTGCAGAAATATGCGATTTTGTTACATTTCTAGTTCTTTTGATAAGGTCACATATTGTCAGAAAAGTGGCGATATTTATGTTCTTTAGCAAATTACAGTGGGGAAAAGAGTTTCCTGATTTTCAGATCTCTTTTTTTCTTAACTTATTATTTTTATAAATTCGGCAAAAGTTCATTTCCTTTAAAGGGAATGTGGCACCTTGGTCGAATCCTGGAATTTAGTGTTATTAGGCATACTTTTAGTAAAAAATAATGAAACCACTCACGATTTCTCTGAAAAATGTACAATGAGCTCAATATTTGGTTTTTAAAAATACTCCTCTAGAAAAGAAATAAATATCAGCCTGTGGATGATGTCACGATCTGGCAACCACTACCAGACTTGAAACGCTTCAAGGGCTTCGATTGGCTGATGCTCATCGTGACGTCATCATATGTCGTCACACCAGTAGCTCCAATGGCCGCCGGCGACGGGGCTGGGGGGCTGGTGTCGGTAGGTTTTAGCTTTTTTCGGAAATATCGAGTTACAAGACAAATGAAATATGGGTACCGGGTTTTCCGATCTGCTTTACAACTTGGCTATCTCAGTTAAAATCACGTTGTGAAGGTGCCACATTCCCTTTAAGGATTAGCCTATTCACATAGATCATCTAACGTTGGTAGATAGAAAAATTAGTGCAAGCGGCAAGGGGATGTTTGACAACCGTACTGATTTCAGAAATTTGTTTCAGGTAGCATACAAAACCAAGTTAGTTTCTCCTCAATATTTGTCCAAAAATAATCAAATTGGATTGACATAGAAGTGTTATGATAGCAAAAGTATGTAATTTATCTCAAATCTCCCTAAAAATATGACATTAACTAGTGGCGGATCTAGGACTTCATTTGGCGTGGGGAGGCCATGGGTCTCGAGCCTCCCCCGCCATTGCCTTGGAACAGCCTCCGGCTATGCATTTACTATAGGCTCTCTGATTTTTCGGGAGGGGGCTGGAGCCCCTTAGCCCCCCCCTCTTTCCGCCACTGGCATCACCTTACCAGAAACTAAATCCCGAAAAACCAAAAAAGTTGACTGGCACTAACTGACAACATATTTTTTATTCCAAGAGATAAACGTATGGTATAACCCACCACTGGGAATACAAAACCACTAGATTTCAGAGCTTATGATCAGCGGAGATAAACAAAGTAGTTCGAGGAGATAACATGGCTGAAAAAACGTGAATGTGTTAACCACAACAGGTCAGTCAATGTTGGTTCTTCACTTGATAACTATACAAAAATGTTAAACCGAGTACGGCCCAGCTTACAGAAGTTCAAAAGTACTGCCAGCAATGCAGTTTCCAGTTCCCATGTATTCAGACTGAAATAATATCCTTCGCCGAAAAATATGCAGTACACCAGGCACTCAGAGGGGCTTGAGGATCCCCAGATTGTACCCTTTCTTATGTCCTCCACTGTTCGGCATTGTGGAGCACTCAAAAGTGCCATCAAATAAGACATACGTAAAATAAGTGCGATATGGGCAGTACTATACCGTGTACCTGACGATTTGAAGATTAATTAGGTCCACGCGTAAATGACGGAATTATAATATTTGATTGTGTGCTTTGATGTGCAAATGTGTGTCTGCTTTTCTGCTGACCTTGTAACGCCGCAAACCTGAAAACCCACACGTGGATGGTCCGGTGCTTGCTGCTGCACGTGTAATATGCTACAAATACATACATCATACATACATACATACCTAAAAGGCGCTTGCATAACACCGAAAGAGAACTGCATCGGATACATCAACGCATGGGCTGGATTCTTACAGAGCTCGATCAACTTAACGCTATTGTCATGAAAACCGCCTTATTTCATCCAGATTACCACCAGACATCAGAATCAGCAACTATTTGATTCAACTGTTAATATAATCTAAGATTAGCAATTAAACCGATTAAACTTCGGGTGGCTTGTGATCTATATGCGTTTGCTGCCCTTGAGGCTTAAAGGGAATGTGGCACCTTTATAATTGACTGAGATAGCCAAGTTGTAAAGCATGCCGGAAAACCCGGTAGGTACTCAATATATCATTTGTCTTGAAGCTAAAAAATTACCTAGAGTAAAGCTAAAAACTACCTGAAATGTACCCCACATGTACCCTTAGCAGCAGGCCACAATTGTCAGCTGTTGGTGTGACGATATATGCTGACGTCACGATGAGTATCAGCTAATCGAAGCCCTTGAAGCCTTTGGAATATGGTAGTGGTTTCCAGATCATGACATCATCCACAGGCAGATATTTATTTCTTTCCCTAGAGGAGCATTTTAAGAATAAACATATTGAGCTCATTGTACATTTTTCCGAGAAATCCTGACGCTTCCATGATTTTCGCCTATAAGTACCCCTAATTACAATAAGTTCCAGGATTCGGCCAAGATGTCACATTCCCTTTAAGACCAGGCCTAGAGTATATATGATGCCAAATTAGGCGATGAGAATGTCGAAAATACAGTGCAAATATCTGTATGATATTGGTCACAATTATTGGAAAATGCTTAAGTCCAGACTCCTTAAAAAATGGAAAATTTGGCCTACCCGAGTTTTTGACACTTTTTCCGGTTTAAACCGGTAAAAACCGGCTGGCAGCAGAAGCCCCTCTCAAATGGCACGAATGCCAACTCTGGATGGGAAGCTGGTGGCTGACGTTGCCGTAGGCAACGTAGTTGGGTCTATTCAGGATGCCATGGCGAAAAACGTTCGCAGCCGGCAGGATTCGAACCTGCGCGGGGAAACCCCACTGGATTTCAAGTCCAACGCCTTAACCACTCGGCCACGACTGCCACGGGTCGGTTTGCTTCTAAAAGCGGATATAGGCTGAAAGCCGTGGAATGTTGCTTGCGTTTATGAGCCCAGTGGCTGAATTTGGGCCGATCATGAGGGGGGGGGAGGGGGACACGGGCTAAAGGTCGTGAATAGCGTATTCTTTGTAAGAAACTTCGCCAGAATCGGAGGCTTTCAGGCGGCAAGTACCCTCTTTGCCCACCCCCTGGACCCGCCCCTCATAGTACTTTAGGTAAGACCGGGGTAAAACGTTCGTGGTAGAAAAGAACGTAATAAAAAATATCCTACCTATCTATGATCCTAACGTAAAGACATAGGCGGATCCACGATCGCCGATCGGGGAGGGGGTGCTATCTGGACTTGGGGCGCCACTTTTGGGCTGATAAAGCTAACAGGTGGTCGCCAGATCCTATCGCAGAGGCGCCGATACTCTCTTTCTGTCGGTGGGTCGACATTTCAGGAAGCTCGCTCGCCGTGACCATTTCAGGGAGCGACGAGGGTCGTTTTGGGGATCCTCCCCCATAGTTGCCGCTGGATTGCGCAAGCACCCTTAAAAAGTCAGAAAAACATCCATAAACGTCGAAAATACCCCATGAGTTTCTAAGCGACGTCTAAGTCCCGCCCATTTGAAATATGTAGGTACCTACATTATATATGTATATATATATATTTTTTTGATATATATATATTTTTAATATATATGGGCGTGGTATGCACCCCCACCTTGGCTTGCAATGGGTTGTTTTCCAAAAATAGTTCTTTATCTATTTTTACCTATTAACGTGATCGAACACAAATTATTTCAAGTTCCTTTTTGGCGAAGAGCTTGTCACTCTTGGCTTCCCATCCCACCCCGGCTCGTCGCCAGGCTGTAGCCTCTCCCCCTTACCATAAAATAGGCAGTGACGCCTCTGTCCACCAGCACTGCTCCAAGTGACAGGCTGGATCTCCGGAGGGTGTACTCCATATGTGGAAACATTCTTCCGTCTGTAAATTATCATTTCGCCATACAGTGTTATTGTAGTTTGTTTGCGATGCAACATCCTAGAGCGCACTAGAGTATCGATACTGCTTCTTTTTTAAATCCCGACTGAGGTTCTTGCACGTTTGGATGGGACGGTGGGACGCATCTCTCAACTGACCTTACAATAGTTGTCAGAATATGTGCGTTGTGCATTGCTGCAAATCATAGTGAGACCGATCAGAGAATGCTAATAAATATAGCATTGCTGTTAGGGCGCTGTATACACGTTAAGTCCGCTGTAAAAATTGTTATAGAACGCTATAGGCTGGTTGAAACGGTAGCTAAATAGTCTCGAAAATTGGGATGGGTCGCTGCTCGAACCTTAATGAGCGGTAGTATGACGTGGAGAACGACCCTATTATTAAATCGCTATCGAAACGCCCTGCAAACTTCGCATGGTCGGTGTTAAAGTTGCTTTCGCTAGAACATGACAGCATTGTAAAGATCATCAGCACAACACTGCTGGTGCGCAATAATTCAGGGTGTTATGACGTTTACGTGGCGACCGAGTGATAGTGATAGCCGTTCTGGGACGGCCAGGAACGACGCGGAACGGAAGTGAGAATGGGGTTAGAAGGGTGCATGATTGGAACGACCAGGAACGACGTGGAACGGGACTGAGAACGGATGTGTGGAACGGGAGTAGAAGGGTGTACGGCTGGGACGGACAGGAACGACTCGGAACGGGAGTGGGAACGGATGTGTGGAACGGGGGTAGAGGGGTGTATGGCTGGGACGGCCAGGAACGACTTGGAACGAGAGTGGGGACGGATGTGTGGAATGGGGGTAGAAGGATGCCTGGCACCCTCGAGACGGAGACGTTTCGCCGTCTATGTGTTCATGTTTTCAATCAGAGCCCAACACGGTGATGGAAGGAGAAAACATTCAACGTATTGGAAGGAAGACTGGATAGCTTCAATTCCAATTCAAGCTTTGCAGACTTAAGTATGGCGATCCAATAAGCTAGCTGGAACCAGCTCACAGCTTTAGCCCTAAACCAAGTGATGATATTTGCACGTCCACGGGCGTCGGAAGCGGACGAGCGGGGACGGGATGACCCTCAATTGTCGACTTTGGGAACATCCACCGGAAGTTGTGGGACCCCAACTAGAAAATTTGCCTCTCCGCTCTCATATCGGCCTAGAGCTCCGGCAACGCGTCCATTTTCAGTTTCTTTGAACTGTCTCGATACTGTGTGGTCATGATTTTAAAATGTGTGCCTTCAAGACCGGGATACAGCGGGATTTTTCCTCCGGTCATGACCAGTTCGGAGTTCCCTCCCTCTCTCCCTTGGTAAAATGTCAATCTGCGGCCGGTGGTTGCCTTAAACCTTACCAATCAATGGGCATATTTGTGTTATTATAAGCCTCTTCTCTCTCAGCGAACCTTTAATCGTTTAGTCATGTAAAACACCCATAAGCTTATTCACAATTCTACACCCCTTCCTACGTGGTTTAAAATGTACTAATTGAAAGGAAAAATCCCAATGGCTCAAAGTAAGTAGGATGACATATGCGTTATAAAATTACACTGGGCAGAGTGAGCGTTATCTAGGCCCTGCCTGTGTCGTCTGTTCACGTGACCGTGCCGGGCGGCCGGCAGCAGCAGGGCGCGGCGCCGCCGACGCTGCCGACGCTGCCGCTGCCGACGCTGCTGGCGCAGCAGACGCGGGTGCTGGTCAGCGAGGAGCAGCAGCCGGCCGCCGACGGCTGGAGTCCCGCCTCCGGCTCCAACTTCACCGACGACGAGGACGACAACGCCAGGTCTGCCTGGCGACTGGGAGGCATATACAGGGCGACGTGTTTCTGGCGGCTTTGTGTACTGTTGATGATGCAGGCGCATATCCATAGCTAGGTGTGCCAGCATTTCCTGCATCGTAAAAGCGAGGTTTTGCGTCACCAACCGGCTATGTGTATCCCATAAGGTTTCTGTTCGGTCAGTCGAAACGTCCCTGGTGCCTCCTGGGGCGTTGCTTCCCACCCTATCCCCAGCGTGCGATTTGAGATGTGTCAGTGGCACCTCTGAAACCCGTTCCCGGTCTCCTAACCCGCCAAAATATGTCCCCTCCTTCCTCTATCGCTTGCTTGATATCATTTGCAAGGTGACACCCACGCCTCTGAGAGGACGGCGTTACGCCTTCTGTTTGTCTCCCGCGGCTCCTCTGCACTGACCCTGACTATCATCACGCCCTGCTGTGGCGACTGTGTAACTAGTATCGCTGGATTACACCGTCGCGCTCACATTGCTGTGTGTTGGCGGGATGTGTGGGACGTCGTCGTGTTGTACATGTTGGCCGGTGCCTCAGGTGGTTCCGACTGGAGGAGCTGTGCGTCGAGACCATGGGACTGGGTGCCGCGCTGTTCCGACCCACGCTGCAGTGCCTGACTGCCAAGACGGACAACGTGGCCGCACCACGGCTGGCCGCTGGAGGTGAGCCCCCTCCCCCTCACACACACTCACGGCACGGGACGGCGGCTGTATAGAAGCTACAGTCCAGGGTTGGACCACCTCGTCTAAGACTGGGGTGTGCCTGAAAAAATCGCAGTATTTGGCGGGACTGGGATATGATAATCCAGCGGAAGAAACGAGCCTTTGCATTTACCTTACCACTTGTACGAATACGGTTCTTGTGCGGTTGAAATAGAAGTGATTCAACTCCTGGACTGTGGCTTTCGAACTAAGGTTTTTAGATTTGGTGCGATGTCACAGGTCCGGGGTTAAAGACCCAGCGGCTTTTCTGTATAAGTACAACGTGATCTCCAAAACATTCCCAACAGGGTGGAGTTGTGTAGTATTTTTTTATTTAATTGTATGCCATATTTCTGTGCGTATCCTACGCAGCAATATAGGACTTTCGCACTCTGTGGTGACATGGTTTCTAACACTGCTGGTTTAAAATTGCTTCTCGCGTAAGCTTTCGTTTGCCCATTTCAAGCGAGTTTGATGGAGTAAACGGAAGTGGATAAGGTTGATTTGGTGTTTTCTGATCGTCCATTATCTATGAGATATTACAAGTATGGTATATGTCTACACTCTCGCCCAGCTTACATGTAGCCCAGCCGTAATGTTCAATGTTGTCATGCATTCCATAATATACCTCTAAAGTGAGTATGACCCGCCAGAGCCGGTGCGGGTTCAGCTCGTGTTACGAAATCCGCTGCGGGTGCCGCTGGAGCTGACGGATCTGCGACTGCAGTTCAGCTTCGAGCCGCGCTCAACAGATGGCTCTGCGTCCGAGCAGCCGGCTCACCTAGTTGCGGCACAAACACTGCCACGCTGCCTGCTAGAGGAGACGTCCACTCAGGAGGTATACCCCGTGTTTGGACACTTCGAAAAATAGGTCTGCCCGTGCCTCAAATATCGTAATTGTCTGCATCTATTTCTGCATCATGCATAGTTTTTCCCCGTCACCATATTTCAATCGTTGAAGAACTCGAGTTGTACCGGGCATTGATGGGAGCCGCCGTCCTGCCTAGTGTGCCACTAGTGTAACTGAGCCGCTCCGTCCGTGCAGGTGACGCTCTCGCTGACTCGTCCCGTTGTTTAGTGTGTCACCATGTGACTGAGCCCTCCGTCCTGCAGGTGACGCTCTCGCTGACTCCGTCCCGTTGTTTAGCGTGTTGCCAGTGTGACTGGAGCCGCTCCGTCCGTGCAGGTGACGCTCTCGCTGACTCCGTCCCGTTGTTTAGCGTGTTGCCAGTGTGACTGGAGCCGCTCCGTCCGTGCAGGTGACGCTCTCGCTGACTCCGTCCCGTTGTTTAGTGTGTTGCCAGTGTGACTGGAGCCGCTCCGTCCGTGCAGGTGACGCTCTCGCTGACTCCGTCCCGTTGTTTAGCGTGTTGCCAGTGTGACTGGAGCCGCTCCGTCCGTGCAGGTGACGCTCTCGCTGACTCCGTCCCGTTGTTTAGCGTGTTGCCAGTGTGACTGGAGCCGCTCCGTCCGTGCAGGTGACGCTCTCGCTGACTCCGTCCCGTTGTTTAGTGTGTTGCCAGTGTGACTGGAGCCGCTCCGTCCGTGCAGGTGACGCTCTCGCTGACTCCGTCCCGTTGTTTAGTGTGCCACTAGTGTGACTGGAGCCGCTCCGTCCGTGCAGGTGACGCTCTCGCTGACTCCGTCCCGTTGTTTAGTGTGTCACCAGTGTGACTGGAGCCGCTCCGTCCGTGCAGGTGACGCTCTCGCTGACTCCGTCCCGTTGTTTAGTGTGCCACTAGTGTGACTGGAGCCGCTCCGTCCGTGCAGGTGACGCTCTCGCTGACTCCGTCCCGTTGTTTAGCGTGTTGCCAGTGTGACTGGAGCCGCTCCGTCCGTGCAGGTGACGCTCTCGCTGACTCCGTCCCGTTGTTTAGTGTGTCACCAGTGTGACTGGAGCCCCTCCGTCCGTGCAGGTGACGCTCTCGCTGACTCCGTCCCGTTGTTTAGTGTGCCACCAGTGTGACTGGAGCCGCTCCGTCCGTGCAGGTGACGCTCTCGCTGACTCCGTCCCGTTGTTTAGTGTGTCACCAGTGTGACTGGAGCCCCTCCGTCCGTGCAGGTGACGCTCTCGCTGACTCCGTCCCGTTGTTTAGTGTGTCACCAGTGTGACTGAGCCCCTCCGTCCGTGCAGGTGACGCTCTCGCTGACTCCGTCCCGTTGTTTAGTGTGTCACCAGTGTGACTGGAGCCGCTCCGTCCGTGCAGGTGACGCTCTCGCTGACTCCGTCCCGTTGTTTAGTGTGTCACCAGTGTGACTGGAGCCCCTCCGTCCGTGCAGGTGACGCTCTCGCTGACTGCGTCCCGTTGTTTAGTGTGTCACCAGTGTGACTGGAGCCCCTCCGTCCGTGCAGGTGACGCTCTCGCTGACTCCGTCCCGTTGTTTAGTGTGTCACCAGTGTGACTGGAGCCGCTCCGTCCGTGCAGGTGACGCTCTCGCTGACTCCGTCCCGTTGTTTAGTGTGTCACCAGTGTGACTGGAGCCGCTCCGTCCGTGCAGGTGACGCTCTCGCTGACTCCGTCCCGTTGTTTAGTGTGTCACCAGTGTGACTGGAGCCGCTCCGTCCGTGCAGGTGACGCTCTCGCTGACTCCGTCCCGTTGTTTAGTGTGCCACCAGTGTGACTGGAGCCGCTCCGTCCGTGCAGGTGACGCTCTCGCTGACTCCGTCCCGTTGTTTAGTGTGTCACCAGTGTGACTGGAGCCGCTCCGTCCGTGCAGGTGACGCTCTCGCTGACTCCGTCCCGTTGTTTAGTGTGTCACCAGTGTGACTGGAGCCGCTCCGTCCGTGCAGGTGACGCTCTCGCTGACTCCGTCCCGTTGTTTAGTGTGTCACCAGTGTGACTGGAGCCGCTCCGTCCGTGCAGGTGACGCTCTCGCTGACTCCGTCCCGTTGTTTAGTGTGTCACCAGTGTGACTGGAGCCCCTCCGTCCGTGCAGGTGACGCTCTCGCTGACTCCGTCCCGTTGTTTAGTGTGTCACCAGTGTGACTGGAGCCCCTCCGTCCGTGCAGGTGACGCTCTCGCTGACTCCGTCCCGTTGTTTAGTGTGTCACCAGTGTGACTGGAGCCGCTCCGTCCGTGCAGGTGACGCTCTCGCTGACTCCGTCCCGTTGTTTAGTGTGTCACCAGTGTGACTGGAGCCGCTCCGTCCGTGCAGGTGACGCTCTCGCTGACTCCGTCCCGTTGTTTAGTGTGTCACCAGTGTGACTGGAGCCGCTCCGTCCGTGCAGGTGACGCTCTCGCTGACTCCGTCCCGTTGTTTAGTGTGTTACCAGTGTGACTGGAGCCGCTCCGTCCGTGCAGGTGACGCTCTCGCTGACTCCGTCCCGTTGTTTAGTGTGCCACCAGTGTGACTGGAGCCGCTCCGTCCGTGCAGGTGACGCTCTCGCTGACTCCGTCCCGTTGTTTAGTGTGTCACCAGTGTGACTGGAGCCGCTCCGTCCGTGCAGGTGACGCTCTCGCTGACTCCGTCCCGTTGTTTAGTGTGTCACCAGTGTGACTGGAGCCGCTCCGTCCGTGCAGGTGACGCTCTCGCTGACTCCGTCCCGTTGTTTAGTGTGTCGCCAGTGTGACTGGAGCCGCTCCGTCCGTGCAGGTGACGCTCTCGCTGACTCCGTCCCGTTGTTTATTGTGTCACCAGTGTGACTGGAGCCGCTCCGTCCGTGCAGGTGACGCTCTCGCTGACTCCGTCCCGTTGTTTAGTGTGTCACCAGTGTGACTGGAGCCCCTCCGTCCGTGCAGGTGACGCTCTCGCTGACTCCGTCCCGTTGTTTAGTGTGTCACCAGTGTGACTGGAGCCCCTCCGTCCGTGCAGGTGACGCTCTCGCTGACTCCGTCCCGTTGTTTAGTGTGTCACCAGTGTGACTGGAGCCGCTCCGTCCGTGCAGGTGACGCTCTCGCTGACTCCGTCCCGTTGTTTAGTGTGTCACCAGTGTGACTGGAGCCCCTCCGTCCGTGCAGGTGACGCTCTCGCTGACTGCGTCCCGTTGTTTAGTGTGTCACCAGTGTGACTGGAGCCCCTCCGTCCGTGCAGGTGACGCTCTCGCTGACTCCGTCCCGTTGTTTAGTGTGTCACCAGTGTGACTGGAGCCGCTCCGTCCGTGCAGGTGACGCTCTCGCTGACTCCGTCCCGTTGTTTAGTGTGTCACCAGTGTGACTGGAGCCGCTCCGTCCGTGCAGGTGACGCTCTCGCTGACTCCGTCCCGTTGTTTAGTGTGTCACCAGTGTGACTGGAGCCGCTCCGTCCGTGCAGGTGACGCTCTCGCTGACTCCGTCCCGTTGTTTAGTGTGTCACCAGTGTGACTGGAGCCGCTCCGTCCGTGCAGGTGACGCTCTCGCTGACTCCGTCCCGTTGTTTAGTGTGTCACCAGTGTGACTGGAGCCGCTCCGTCCGTGCAGGTGACGCTCTCGCTGACTCCGTCCCGTTGTTTAGTGTGTCACCAGTGTGACTGGAGCCGCTCCGTCCGTGCAGGTGACGCTCTCGCTGACTCCGTCCCGTTGTTTAGTGTGTCACCAGTGTGACTGGAGCCGCTCCGTCCGTGCAGGTGACGCTCTCGCTGACTCCGTCCCGTTGTTTAGTGTGTCACCAGTGTGACTGGAGCCGCTCCGTCCGTGCAGGTGACGCTCTCGCTGACTCCGTCCCGTTGTTTAGTGTGTCACCAGTGTGACTGGAGCCGCTCCGTCCGTGCAGGTGACGCTCTCGCTGACTCCGTCCCGTTGTTTAGTGTGTCACCAGTGTGACTGGAGCCGCTCCGTCCGTGCAGGTGACGCTCTCGCTGACTCCGTCCCGTTGTTTAGTGTGTCACCAGTGTGACTGGAGCCGCTCCGTCCGTGCAGGTGACGCTCTCGCTGACTGCGTCCCGTTGTTTAGTGTGTCACCAGTGTGACTGGAGCCGCTCCGTCCGTGCAGGTGACGCTCTCGCTGACTCCGTCCCGTTGTTTAGTGTGTTGCCAGTGTGACTGGAGCCGCTCCGTCCGTGCAGGTGACGCTCTCGCTGACTGCGTCCCGTTGTTTAGTGTGCCACCAGTGTGACTGGAGCCGCTCCGTCCGTGCAGGTGACGCTCTCGCTGACTCCGTCCCGTTGTTTAGTGTGCCACCAGTGTGACTGGAGCCGCTCCGTCCGTGCAGGTGACGCTCTCGCTGACTCCGTCCCGTTGTTTAGTGTGCCACCAGTGTGACTGGAGCCGCTCCGTCCGTGCAGGTGACGCTCTCGCTGACTCCGTCCCGTTGTTTAGTACAGTGTGACTGGAGCCGCTCCGTCCGTGCAGGTGACGCTCTCGCTGACTCCGTCCCGTTGTTTAGTGTGTCACCAGTGTGACTGGAGCCGCTCCGTCCGTGCAGGTGACGCTCTCGCTGACTCCGTCCCGTTGTTAAGTGTGTCACCAGTGTGACTGAGCCCCTCCGTCCGTGCAGGTGACGCTCTCGCTGACTCCGTCCCGGTTAAGTGTGTCACCAGTGTGACTGAGCTCCTCCGTCCGTGCAGGTGACGCTCTCGCTGACTCCGTCCCGTTAAGTGTGTCACCAGTGTGACTGAGCTCCTCCGTCCGTGCAGGTGACGCTCTCGCTGACTCCGTCCCGTTAAGTGTGCCACTAGTGTGACCGAGCCCCTCCGTCCGTGTAGGTGACGCTCTCGCTGACTCCGTCCCGTTAAGTGTGTCACCAGTGTGACTGAGCTCCTCCGTCCGTGCAGGTGACGCTCTCGCTGACTCCGTCCCGTTAAGTGTGTCACCAGTGTGACTGAGCTCCTCCGTCCGTGCAGGTGACGCTCTCGCTGACTCCGTCCCGTTAAGTGTGTCACTAGTGTGACTGAGCTCCTCCGTCCGTGCAGGTGACGCTCTCGCTGACTCCGTCCCGTTAAGTGTGTCACCAGTGTGACTGAGCCGCTCCGTCCGTGCAGGTGACGCTCTCGCTGACTCCGTCCCGTTGTTTAGTGTGCCACCAGTGTGACTGGAACCGCTCCGTCCGTGCAGGTGACGCTCTCGCTGACTCCGTCCCGTTGTTTAGTGTGTCACCAGTGTGACTGAAGCCGCTCCGTCCGTGCAGGTGACGCTCTCGCTGACTCCGTCCCGTTGTTTAGTGTGTCACCAGTGTGACTGGAACCGCTCCGTCCGTGCAGGTGACGCTCTCGCTGACTGCGTCCCGTTGTTTAGTGTGTCACCAGTGTGACTGAAGCCGCTCCGTCCGTGCAGGTGACGCTCTCGCTGACTCCGTCCCGTTGTTTAGTGTGTCACCAGTGTGACTGAGCCGCTCCGTCCGTGCAGGTGACGCTCTCGCTGACTGCGTCCCGTTGTTTATGTGTCACCAGTGTGACTGGAGCCGCTCCGTCCGTGCAGGTGACGCTCTCGCTGACTCCGTCCCGTTGTTTAGTGTGTCACCAGTGTGACTGAGCCGCTCCGTCCGTGCAGGTGACGCTCTCGCTGACTGCGTCCCGTTGTTTAGTGTGTCACCGGTGTGACTGGAGCCGCTCCGTCCGTGCAGGTGACGCTCTCGCTGACTCCGAGCGTGCCGGGCCGGCTGACTGTACTCGGGTACGAGTACTCGCTGGGACTGGCGGCTGCCGAGCCGAGTGTTCAGCCGCAGCAGCCGGCGCTGACGGTGCGCGGCTGTCAGCCAATTAGCGTGCGCGGCCGCCGGCTGTACGGCACCAAAGAGGAGAGAGCCCGTGTGATGCACGCCCAAGACAAGCGGCTGCAGGCGAGTGCCGTGTTGGTCAGGGTAAGGGGTCTGGCAACGGTGTGCCAGGTTTGTAATGCTGGGTTGGACTGTGACGGACGAGCTGGCTGTACTACAGTGACCGAGCAGCCGGACTCCGCTGATCTTGTTTTGGCGTGGAAGTTGGACGCCGTTGTCCGTGCTTTTCCGTGACTGACGCTGTGTCTGCTGTGGCGGTGTGACCCCTGCCGCGTTGTTGCTGTTTTTTTGTCCGAGTTGTTCCTATTACGGCTGTTAAGTCGGAGTCTCACTTAAGTCATCAAGGGACTTGTCACGGACACCTCGACCCCACCACCCGAACGAGAAACTCCCATAATCAACGGTTTATTTATAAGCCAAACTTTAACGTCCCACAAAGCACAGAGACGGCCGCCATGCTTAGGTCCCCTCTCACCAGTCAGTTGCCAGCCGACCTACGTCGGGTAAACCATTGCGCGCTGGATCGTCTCAGGGGAACCGATCCCAAGCCTGTACATGCACTGCCACTGCATGTTTCTGACCAGCGGGCCGGAGCAAAACGCACAATCAACTGAGCTACCGGGGCGGCACCTGTTCTGACTGTGTCTGCTGTGGCGGTGCGTCCCCTGCTGTGCTGCTCTGACTGTGTCTGCTGTGGCGGTGTGTCCCCGGCTGTGTTCTGACTGTGTCCGCTGTGGCTGTGTGTCCCCAACTGTGCTGTTCTGACTGTGTCCGCTGTGGCGGTGTGTCCCCGGCTGTGTTCTGACTGTGTCTGCTGTGGCAGTGTGTCCCCGGCTGTGTTCTGACTGTGTCCGCTGTGGCGGTGTGTCCCCGGCTGTGTTCTGACTGGGTCTGCTGTGGCGGCAGATCTCAGTGGAAGAGCCGGGCGCTCGCCTTCAGGTGGCGTTCCGCGGTATGCCCTCGTCGTTGCTCTGCGGTCAGATCCAGCCCATCCTTCTCCGGGTGACCAACACCGGTCTGCGGCCGGTCAGCCGTCTCCTGCTGGCCACGCCGGAGCCCCAGCTGGTGGTGCTGGAGACAGAGCCGCCCCCTGAGGAGGACCGGTGGCGCCAGGTGCGGCCGGCGGCGGCGCGCCGCTGCTGGGCGGAGGCGGCGCCGCCGGGCCCGGTGTGGGAGCTGCCGCTGCCGGCGGGCGGGCTGCCGCCGGCCGGCTCCCTCACCCGGCGGCTGTGGCTGCGGGCGCCGCAGAGTGAGGGCGCCAGGCCGCTGGAGCTACTGCTGTGCTGGAGGGACGGCGGCGCGCGACCCAGGCTGCTGCGACACGCCGGCCGCCTGCTGGTGGCGCCCAGCCTGGGACTGGCTGTGCGGACCGGCCGCAGCGCTGGACCCTCTGCCCGGCTACAGGTGAGAGGGTCAGCCCCTCAGCCCCCGAGAGTGAGGCAGATGTTCACGCTCTGCCTGGCTACAGGTGAGAGGGTCAGCCCCCAGCCTCAGCCTCCGTGCGGACCGGCCGCAGCGCTGGACCCTCTGCCCGGCTACAGGTGACAGGGTTAACCCCCCCGCTTCCGGGCGTGGGGCAGGGGGCTGTTCGCGCTGTGCTTGGCTTTTGCACGTGGTGTGTTTCAAGTTCCACTAAGGGAGTTTTCGGGTCAGCTATGTGTTTTGCGATCCTGCTGTGTAGCGTGACTGCGATGGCGTTCGCCGTCTAGCTAGCCGTGTGTGCCAGGCCGCTATCTGACCGGATGTGTATGGGAGACTGTTTTCTAGACTGCTGTAGGAGGCCACGCCGCTGCTGCTGCGCTGTGTGAGATGGTTCTCTGTTGGACTGCACCAGTCGGATGAGGCAGGCGGCTTGTCCGGCAGGTGGAGCTGGAGGTGAGCGGGCTGCAGGCCGGTGCGGCGCCGCTGCTGCTGGAGACGGTGGCGCTGGCTGCCTACCGCTGGAGGCTGCACTCCCCCGACTCGCCGCCGCCAGGTACGGGCCCTGCGCCGGACTGTGGAAGCCAGCTCAGATCACACCCTGCCGCTGCAGCATAGCACCAGCAGGTCTCCCAACCACACCCTGCCGCTGCAACATAGCACCAGCAGCTCTCCCAATCACACCCTGCTGCTGCAACATCGCACCAGCAGGTCTCCCAACCACACACTGCCGCTACAACATCGCACCAGCAGGTCTCCCAATCACACCCTACCGCTGCAACATAGCACCAGCAGGTCTCCCAACCACACCACTGACGCTTCCACATCGCACCAGCAGCTCTCCCAATCACACACCTCCCAATCAAACACTGCTGCTGCAACATCGCACCAGCAGCTCTCCCAATCACACACCTCCCAATCAAACACTGCTGCTGCAACATCGCACCAGCAGCTCTCCCAATCACACACCTCCCAACCACACCCTACCGCTGCAACATCGCACCAGCAGCTCTCCCAATCACACACCTTAAATTGGCCCCAAAAAGACCCAACCAGCCACACTGCCGCTGCAACATCCGCACCAGCAGCTCTCCCAATCACACTCCACCGACCGTCCAAACTGTGTTCGACGCTGATCACCCCGCTCGTGTTGTACAGCTGTTGCGAGTGGCCTCTGATGCCGTGTGTATTTGCACCGGTGGGCTTAGAACCCAGGTTCGGGGGTGCCAACTGGGGACGAAATTCTGCCGAGCAGGGGGGGAAGTGTAGTGCGATAAGAGCTCCTTCGGTAGAAAGCCATGCTGACCCAGGAGAAATGTTCCAATTCTAGGGGTGGGTAATGCGAAGTGTTCTCTTCCCATTTCGGGCAATTTGGCCTTGACTGGACTCTAGAGGAGGTACCGTTTCGTCGTTTGCATATCCATTTTTGTCTTGTAGCTAATATTCAGTTTATGAGCCGACCATTTCGCGAGGGACAGGTCCCTAGAACCAGCCGTATGCCTGTGTGTGACTGTCTCTGTCCCGGGCCAGCCACCAGTGTGCTGCGAGGTCAGACGGCCTACCTGGGCGTGGCGGCGGAGCGGGTGCCGGAGCAGCCGGCGGAGGCGGGGCAGTCGCAGCTGCAGCTGACGGCTGCGCACCTGGACACCGAACAGGTGAGCAGCGCCTCCGGGGCGCCGCAACCGGCCGCAGAGCACCTCTCCTGTATGGCTCGCAAGCATAGTTAAATTAGATAATGTTAGATATAAACTGTTTGTCAAATGGATGTGAGGGCCTAGAGTTATGTCAGACGAGAGTTATGTGGATAGAATATTCAGGCGCGCCTGCTGTCTAGTCTCTATGGCCTGCAATGTTCCAGTCTTTGGGCCTGTGGTCGGGCCCGTCATCAGTTTTGCCCTCCCGTTGGCAGCAATCCTGACCACTCCCTACCATATTGTGGTTTCAATTCCGTCCTCTCGTTATTAGAGCGCGGTGTCAGTTCTGTCCTCTCGTCAGCAGGGCGCGGTGTCAGTTCTCTCCTCTCCTCTCGTCAGCAGGGCGCGGTGTCAGCTCTCTCCTCTCCTCTCGTCAGCAGGGCGCGGTGTCAGTTCTCTCCTCTCCTCTCGTCAGCAGGGCGTGGTGTCAGTTCTCTCCTCTCCTCTCGTCAGCAGAGCGCAGTGTCAGTCCTGTCTCCTCGTCAGCAGAGCGCGGTGTCAGTTTTGTCTTCTCGTCAGCAGAGTGCGGTGTCGGGCTGTCCGACGGCCGAGTTCCTGTTACGGCACCGGGCGCCGCCGCCCGCCGCTGCTGGGACAGGGGGCGCCTCGGAGGCGGCGGCACTGGCGGCGGCTGTCACCGTGGACGCTACCGTGCTGCTGCTCTGGCGGGTAAGCACACTAACGGGAAATGGACGGTGGGGACCGACAAGGGGAGGGAGGATGCTCTGGAGCATAGTACAGTATGCTTCGCTACTCTGGTGTCTTGAATTTTTTGGGATTCAGGTGGGTGTAGAATTATACTTGGTTCAATGAAGTCCGGAGGTGAACTGAGCCGACGTAGAAGGTGAAAGTATGTAATAAAGTGCGATATATTAATGGACAGAAGCTGCTATTTATCCGTCACAAGTTGTCGTCTCAGTTCTTAGGCTGGTAGCGGGCGTTTCCCGTCACATTTGCTGTGCCTGCTGCTGGTCAGGTCAGGTCAGACTGAGACGCTGCATCGGCTGACCACCGACCCTGACTTTTCAGACGCAAGGCGTGGACTCCGCCGGCGTGCAGACCACTCTATACGGTCAGCACCAGGTGACGGCCGAGACGCTGGGCGTCGGTACCGCCACCTACGCTGCCGTTATAGGTGGCAGCACTGAGCCGGAGCCGCGGCCGCCGGTGACGATAGTGTCTGTGTCGGGGACGGAGCCGCCGCCGCCTCACTGGCCGGGGAGGGCGTGTTGGACCGGCTGGTCAGCTTCTCACCGCTGCACCGGCCAGAGGTCACGCACGACTTCTCCCGCAGGAGGTGAGTAGTACTGCTGTATGGTGGGGGGAGGGGCAATTAGACCCAAAATATGTAAAGCCTTATGGTTTTTTTAAGAAAGTTGGAAAAATGCGAGGGTTATGTGGATGTGTGGGCGCACTTTGTAACGGAATGTTGCGCCCTTGTAATGAGGTGGCACTGTTGTGGAGCACGCAAAACGAGTCTGATTTCATCCATCGTCCGTCCCACAACCCACCGTTTGGGCGTAGAGAAGTGTTTTAAGTGCGGAGTGGTGCGTTACTGGGGCCCGTTCGGGCAGTCTCCAGTTCAGACACGTCCCAGGCAGTCTCCAGTCCAGACACGTCCCGGGCAGTCTCCAGTCCAAACACGTCCCAGGCAGTCTCCAGTCCAGACACGTCCCAGGCAGTCTCCAGTCCAGACACGTCCCAGGCAGTCTCCAGTCCAGACACGCCACGCAATGGTGGGCGAGGCAGTACACCCAGCACCAGCATTTGAAAACAATCAACCAGCAGTGCCTACAACATGCCGATGGTGTCTGCGCGCCCACTCTGGCAATCATTGTCTGTCCTGCACTGTATCTGCCGTAAATCTCTGTCGGCGAGCTGGAATTTGAATTTCCCAGTTATTTGATCGTTCTGGTTTACGCCAGATCCATCATTAGGCTTGGTGCCAAGGCCCTAAGCATGCACCATTACGTCCAGGCGAGGCAGGGTGCGGTTCAGACGAATGTGGCAACGCGGAACTTTCCACTGTGATAAGCAAATTCATCTTATTTGAATGCAGCATTCACGTAAGCTCATAAACCCATTTTCTGACATTTATAAAATATTATTGATAGTCAAATTACTCATATGCAACGAAAATGTTATATTTGTTATATATTATAAAACGCTGTCCAATGGTACGGACCACCCTCATGGTCCTTCTAGAGAACGACCAGGGCCGAGTAGCAGAACCGTACCAGACGCCTGGGTACATGAGTCGATTGGACCGTTCCGGCGATCGGTACCGTGCTGCGACTGCTCACGTATCCGAGGTAATTGTTGATGTCTTCTCGTTTTGCTCCAGGCCACTCTGACCAACGCTTAGCGGTAGCAATCGGGCTCAGAGCTAATCAATTTTGTAACCGAAATTGTTATTTCTACCTCCATGTAGTCATCAAATCTACCGCCCCGTTAGCTCGGTTGGTAGAGCGTTGGGCTCCGGCCCGCTGCTCAGAAACGTGCGGTGGCAGTGCATGTCCAGGCTTGGGATCGGCTCCCCTGAGACGCTCCGGCGCTCAATAGTTTACCCGACGTAGGTCGGCTGGCAACTGACTGGTGAGAGGGTGACCTGAGCGGTGCGGCAGTCCTCGTGCTTTGTGGGACGTTAAACTTCGGCTTCTAAATTAACCCTTCCTGGAATGTTCTTACGCTCCTTCCTGGCACTTTGTCCTCGCGCGGTTGAAGTGGAGGCAATTCGGCTGCAGTAGTTTCACTTAGATATTTACATAGGTGGTTACTCGGTGCATTCAGCCTTAATGCTCTGGGGACCAGCTTGTGCGTGGTTGGGTCGTGCGGCTGAAAAGACGGGGCGTGCAGAGAAATGACTCTGCTTCGGTGGAACTCTGACGAACAGGAAACGGGGTTAGCGTCAAAGGAAGGAAAAATGGTGAGCACGTGAAACTGCATTAGAGTCTGGGTCTATGGCAGAAAACCTGGAAGCCGGTAACACGAAGACTTGTTACTCCGGCCGGTTAAAACTGTAGAGTGAAGGTTCAAAGCTATCGTGCGAATGGATACGACGAAGCCGACATCGCGCACTGCGTTGAGAGCAGTTCTGCGGAACTTTCGGAACAAGTACTTTCGCATCAGAGCTCTTTGTAAAATGATTTTCGCGATACACATAACGTTTAAAGCCTAGGAGTTAAACTTATGTGTCCTGCAGTGCCTTCCGTTATAAGAAATTGTGTCCGCGTCTTTTCCTGAATATGCTGTTTTTAACCCTCCGTTCGAATATGTTTTAACGTGGTTGTCTCTCCCATCGAGTTGTCTTACTGCATTACTTATCTCTTCAAGTCGAAGATGACGTGGTGATCACGCAGTTCGCAAACGACACCTCTGTTCTAATGAAGGGTAAAAAACAAGACCCGCAAAATCTTATTCAGGGAGCGAATTTTTTTTTTTTTTTGAGAGAGAGAGAGAGAGAGAGAGAGAGAGAGAGAGAGAGCGAGCGAGAGAGAGAGAGAGAGAGAGAGAGAGAGAGAGAGAGAGAGAGAGAAAGAGAATGCCTATATTTCACACACCATTCAAACATGACAATACAAGATGACAGACCGACGGACGCCGATCGAGGCACAATAAATCCGTTTGTCTGACAGAATCGTTAATGATGGAGACGATCTAGGTCCGTATACAGCAGGAGAGGGCCGCGCACAAAAATAAACCTTCTGAGATCGACCACTGTATCGCCCAAAACAAGCGTAGAGGAGTCGAGTAAAGGGTGAAGGGTGGGACCGGTGAAAAACAGCGTTTTACATTAGGAGGACGACAGGTGACTAGGCTGATAATGTTTCGACTCACATCAGCCCAACCACCAGTGAATGCAGCCCTTGACCCCCACCGAAACTCAGTTACTAACGCGATCGTTCCCGGCTGAGTGCGGTAATCAAATGTAAGACTGTCACTCTATCCGCCATTGGCCCCGTTACATTCAGGCACTGTTGGGAGAATCGCGAAAGAAGCATGACAATGTTTATGAGTGTAGATCGGTAAGTTTATCAGCACAGTGATAGTCTATGGAGCCCTATATTATATGGATTCGATCAGTGGGCATCCGAGCACATCTAGCGGCAGAAGCAGGAAACACAGCTTCCTGTCACGGCGAATGTAGTACACACCGTCGGCCGCCGAGGCCGCGGCTTTGATATCATTCTTAAACGTTAGGATATGTGACAATTATTGCCCCTGTTCCACCGGGGCACACACCACATGCAACACTAGCACAGTGGTTGATTAATAGACTCAAGGCGTTCATGTTCTCAATGTTTCTGCCATGTTAAGGTTTGAGAGAAGGGCTAATTGAATTGATACAGTATGTTAGAATGGAATTTGATATTTCTTACGCAACTGAACACAATTCACTGATTAGCTCTAAACATATAGAAATAGCAAATCCTCAGAGCAACACTGCAATGCGTTATATAGTGGGGCATTCTATCAAACAGGGCTGAGATCTCCAAAGATCCCCAGACAGTGGCGGATCTAGCCGGGTGGTTTGGGAGGGGCAAACCAAAGTCGAAAAGCAAAAAAAAAACGTCGCGCAGTGAAAATTGCGTAACAATATGCCTTTTCGGTAGGATTTGGGGAATTGGAGTCGAAAAGAAAAAAACGACACGGGATGAAAATATGGACTCAAGATGCTTTTTTCCTATCCAAGCCCCAATATTTACACTGAACTTCACTAATTCTGTTTGAAGTTGAGAGTTGAAGCTCAAAAATCTTGCTTACAAGCCAAAAAGAAGTCGGGGAAAAAGGAGGTCGGTCGCTGTGGGGGGGCAAAAACATAGTTTTGCCCCGAGCTTTTCCGTTTGGGGGGCAATTGCCTTTTTGCCCCCCTGGATCCGCCACTGCCCCAGAGATAGCAAAAAAACCGCTAATCGTCCAACATTGACTAGCAATGGCTGCATCGACAATACCCTCTACGTCATATAGCCCACGTCTTACGAATACGAAAAAACAGGTGCCTCGAGGGTTGTTTTTCTAGCCGTTTCTTGTGGTGCTGTCGATTTCCTGTTCCAGTGTGAACGTTCTGCAGAACCTCCAAAGCCGCACCTCCACTCAGATCTGGCTTCACTGAGGCCTCCATTTCCACGTGCGTCGCCGTCATGATGTACGAGATCTCTTGGCTGTTGCCGCCGCCTGAAGGACATCCGAGATCTGCTTTCGCCGGCCGATCCTTCGTCGTTATCATACGTCGTCATCACCATTTCCCGGCCCCATACTGAGAGTGTCAGCGCTTTCCCCGTCTCCTCACTAGGTTACCGATGGCGACCGCCTGCTGGGACAGCCCCCGCATCTGCACGCCCCGAGACGCCCACCGAGCATAGGGGAATGCAGCTGCTGCCACTTTTATGAATGCAGCGTCTGGTCCATCGTCATGACAGCGTCCCGCTCGGCATAGAAGAGATCTCCTCTCCCTCAGGTGCCCTCACTCTCTCCCGCAGGCAAAGGTATCCTCTCTTCCCAGTGCGCTCGTCATCCCGAGTCGACGTCCGTCGTGAGTGCCTCTGACACTGCCGTTTTTCAACGTTGGGGTGACCCGTACAGGCGACTCCATCGCCTGTCAGGTGCCTGGTACCGCTCTCCGAGCTGGAATCTAGAATCTTTACTTCAATATTTTTGTGCCAACGGGATAAAAGTGAACGCTGCGAAAACCCAAATGATGGCCCTAGGAACGAAGACGATGCTGCGAAATTTTGCTCTCAATCAATCTTAAACTTGGACACTCGACCATCAACGGCTCGAAAGTAGTGAAAAGTCTCGGAATTTTGCTTGATCGTCATCAAAATTTTGAACGACACGTTAGTTTGGTCCAAAACAGATGCTGGCCTTCTACTCTCACTGACTCACGTTCGCCTCCGATGTCCAGCTCGTTCAGCAGAGCTGCCCCGCGGCAGGCTAGCCGACGCCGTCCCACCTCCGTCCGGGTCCGCGACAGGGACAGCTCCGTAGACCGGTGCCCTCCCTGACATGTTGTCTGGCTGTGGATGGTGTTACGTGGTGGTACGTGCTCTGTATGGTGGAGCGCTAGTGTGAAGGGTTTTACGCAGTGAGCAAAGGGTGTGATACTATGAGGTGTTTGGCGTCCAGTCACTTCAGCCGTTCAGCAACATCAGAAATGTGGTCCTGTTTTCGACATCCGCTGATCAGTGGCGTAGCCAGGATTCGGCCAAGAGGGGTCCGACAACCGTCAGGGCAGCCCCCAGGCCGAGGACTCTTGGGAACCGGGGCCCATCGTTATTATTTCGTACCGTATTTTGAGCTTACATTTCCGCAAACTAAATTTTGCCGTGCCTTTCTAAGATATTTTTTAGTTTTTTATTGTTTGATTTTTATCGATCAGACCAACTTTTTCGCCACCATCTTTATTTGCTATCTAAATAAAATGGTTTTTTTGTGTTTATTTGAGATCAGCAACAAAACGATTTGAGACTTTCGATATTTGGAGCCGTTGAACAAATTCTGCAGCCGGTTGGGGGTGGGCTATTGAGCCAGTGTTTCATGCCGTGACATTTCAAAGGCTAGTTCCAACCATTTCTCATTGCATGGCCCTTGGCATTGCCGATGTGCAAAGCATTGGTCGTCTACGGTGGGGCCTGAAATGATCTGGGAAAAGTAACCGGCGCTGTTCTTTAGGCTAAGCGCACGGTACCGCTAAAGAGAATCCAATACAAAGGTATTATATACCTACAAATATATTGCAGAGTGTTGTGGGAATGACCTAGACCCTAAAAAGATGATACAGATGACAGTAAAAGCGCTAAAGACTGGCAGCCTAAAACGCCAAAGTCCAGAAACTAAAACGTCTAAACCCTAAAAGCCCAAAAGGCTACGTCAAGGTAAAGATAAGAAGAAAAAGCGTGGGATGAGGTAAATACAACGTTTCGGTCTTGGACCGTCGTCAGGCGAGGGGTTTGACGTTTTAGTTTCTGGACTTTGGCGTTTTAGGCTGCCAGTCTTTTAGCGCTTTACTGTCATCTGTATCATCTTTTAGGGTCCTAGGTCATTCCCACAACACTCTGCGGTTTATGGCCTATCTTCACAGGCCTTCCGAGAACTTATTACAAATATATTTTTCAATGTACGTATATATGTTCGTTCACCAACTGTCACAGTAACCGCCATCTTCTTTCACGCGTGGTGCGACTCGATTTTCACCAGATATGATGCCTGACATTCAGTTTAACGCATTTGTAGCGAATTTTCCAAATACTGCCTGCGCCCGGCTCTGTTCTGACGGCCGCTGGGATAAGAAGATAGCGGTGAATCGACTCAAATGTAAAATTTGTCGCCGACAGACTACAATGGCATGGTGTCCTGTACGGATCCAGGGTCATAATATCTGTCTGGCCATACTCGTTCCGGCAAGACAGATTGCTGCCCTTGCTTAAGTGCGTTCTTCTGCGCCGCAACCAACTTGTTTGGCGTTTGAAAGACTCAAAGGTCAAGCGAGTCGTTGAAACAGTGACGGTGGTGGCTGTCTTCTTCTGCGAAAATCGTCTGGCCGAGTCTCCCATCTGGTAGCTTGAACTATTCTGACTAGTTTTATAAGCTGCAGCTACTTCCTCGATGCGAAATATACATCGGTGTTTGCTGCCCATTTCTTAATGCACGCAGCATATTTTAAGCGCTGTGTTGGTTTGTCAAGTCCAATTTTGCTTTTTAGCATGACTGGAAATATTCAAATTAAGAACACCATTCTCAATATTTATAATCATTTCATATAAGATGAACATAGGGCTGTTTTTATTTGTCGCGTTAGGAGTGAATTAGTAACGGGAAGTATTTCAGTGAAAACCTTCTTACCTTTACTGCGTTCTCATGGTAGACAATAATCATTTCTTGTAGCTTATTGACTGCCATTAATCTCGTATGATATCAAACGTTGGCGAGATAAATTCGGAAGAGGATTCTGCTTCACCGTGTAATGCCTTATCTTTGGCGCACCGTTTCGTCATAAAGGCAACATTACAGCGTTATGCTCACCGGAGTTGGCAGCGGTTATCAACGCGACGTGCTCTGAAATAGGAAAACTTTATCGAAGATCGTTTAGCGAATTGGTTTTGCTTTTTTACTTCAGCGTATCAAGTGTCAGTCCAGGGGAATCTAGAAGGCGCTAAGATTTCAGAAGTTGCGAAACTCATTATCTCTTAGAGCGTTTGGTTTGGCGGAAAAAACAAAACGTTGTTGGTAACGTTGTTGGTCGCCTTAGCAACCGGGATCTCCAAGTCGAACCGCGGAACAGGGCTTACGCTTCAGCTAATTATAAGTTTAGATTGAATGTGCTCTGAGGTTAGTTGGACTAATTTCGACCAAACGCTGTGGGAACAGGCTTGGGCTAGGAGGAACTGTGAGGTAGATAAGGGAAGATCGTGCCCGTACTATCCCGATGTAGTGTGGAAAGGAATGGAAATGGTCGCATCATGTTGCGGCTGTTATTTTTATTATCTGTGGCTTAAAGTATCGGTAATGTCCAAAAAAATGTTATCACACGTTTTACTATTTTTTATGAGCAATGAGATAACTGTGCCTAGAATTCCCTGTCGCTGTTAGTTTTTAGTATCACTCGAGCGGCTTCTAGAAGTTTTGTCTGTTTTCGTCCCGGAAACGTTCTGGTATTTATGGGATGTTTTTGCTTCTGGCCTTGGCAGCAGAGCGCTGGAGTTTGGTGGTGAATTCCTGACAAACCGCTCCGCCTGTAATGTTGAGTGGCATTGAGTTACCGCTATTACCCGCCTGGTCTCAATAACATGACTACATTTTCAATCATCGCGTGTGTGACGGCTCAATGCTCGCCATTTTGACGAATAGTGCATTTGATCCACTGTTGTAGGCCTGAATACGATTTGAGAAGGATTTAATCGCCTTCGAAATACAGCTCCATCTTAAATCCCCCGTTTGCGCTCCTAATGGGCACCTTTTATGATGAAATTTTAAGCCAACAGTGTGCTCGCCAGAAGTTTCCCTGTTCACACTTGGTTTTGAGCAAAGTTAAGACACTAATCGGAACTCTTTTCGAAGTTCTTCGGCGCCTTTTGAAACAAACGAGCTGAAAGCGTTGCATTATTCAAGAATGCCCGTTGTCCAGATTAGGGACCAGACGCATGTAGAGAAGAAGCTGTTCCAATATGGCTCCGGCGGTGCAGGTAGGGGCGACAGACTGAGACTTTAGTCCGGTTTTTGGCTAGTGCTGCGGGATGGCGTTAATCCCGCGAGGACTGAGGTAACTGCCGTGTCAGCGCCAATGGTGCGTCGAACCCTTCCGACCCGGCCTCGGGCCTCCAGCCAGTTCACGCTGCAACGACTGGGGGGTCCGATCCGACCCTCTCAGCATCTCGGGAGCCGAAAGTGATACGAAAAATTGGAACGGCGCTGAAAGCGCCTTACCGTCTTGTACTTCTGGAGCCGAGTTTGAACCATATCCGTTAACCTATGATGTCAGTGGTCCGAAATGTGTCACATTTAGGCTGGTTTGAAGATTCCATATAACTTGGTAACAATTCTACCTAAAACAAACCCAAAGGCACTTATGCCTGTCGTCTTGGCCTGAGGAGGTCAAATCATGACCTTTCAAGTGGTTGCTACTTTTTCTTGAATGTATCGATCATATTCATCACTATGATACTAAATTTAGTAGTGTGTCTTGCCTCTTTCAGCAGTTAAAGGCACTAGCAATTCCGAAAACCGTGACCTTCGGTGGCCTATGGTGCCCTTATTGACCTGGCCTAAAAAATATTGTAATGTGCAGATTTTTTCTGTTGAAGGGCTTTCGAATGATGGTTAGAAACTTGATCTAGCTTTGCTAGAAACCCTGGTTTTGTCAGCCTCATTTTAGAAGAACGTAATTGCCTTAATGTGTTTAGCAATGACGTCATAACGTGCTGACTTGACCTGACGCCAATTTTGGGTCACAACTTGTCAATTGATCACCCTTGAGGCAGGCAAAGCGACGCGTCTCTCATTTAACCTGTCATCACCCACGAAAAACCGAGGGGGTCCGGTCGTACCCCTCAGGCGGTGCAGAGTTAAAGCTCGCAGCGAACCTGCACCAGCAGCGGGACAGGGCCGCCCAAATAAATGACTGGATGGCAATCAGGCCGCGATTGGGACAGTGCGTGGGGCGTGCGGACCGGCGTGGCCGGCGTGGGCGGTCTTCCGACGCCGCGGGCTGGATTCACACAGAAACCAATCAGAGCGCTGGAATTGGCCGGCCGCGCCAGCCGCTCAGCCGTGGATGACCCCGAGCTCCCCTGGGGAACGCCCGGGGAGCCGCTTTATCGGCTGGCTGCGTGCCTCGCGCTGGTCTGCCCGCTCAGCCGTTTCAGGAATAGATTGTTGTATCGAATATCTTATCTCTGTGTGTTGGTTATCATCGGTATAAGCGCTACATTTTAGCTTCATTTTCTATATTTTAGCTACGCTACACAGCGTATGAACACTGATGAGTATTTTAGATTTCCAAACTAAGCTTACCGCTCAGATGTGTGTACCTCACATTTATGAGTATATCGTTGATATATGAAATAGCGGTGGGGAAATTCTTTGAGAATATTTACAACGCCAATGGCAAGGGTAAATTACATGGAATGAGGTATCCAGTAAAACTATTTGTTCTCAAAACGGATAACACATAGCTTGTCCCTTCCACTAACAACTAACAAGTTGAACAGCTACGGATGTTCTTTTGTGTGGTGGCTTACAGCACGAAGCTCCATTTTCTAACACGTCTTAGGTATCAGAAACTGGCAAAATGACCCATTATTGTTGGTGTCAGTGAGCGGTGTTGTCAGTGTCAGAGATGATGACTCAGCTGCTGTGTCCAGGCCGGGTGTCAGCGAGCTGCGGTGCCAGTGTCAGAGATGATGGCTCGGCTGCGGTGTCAGTGTCAAACCTGCCTGCTCGGCTGTTTTACGGCGATCAACCAGCTCTGGCTGCTGGCTCTGTATTGTGTACCGTCGCCTCAGATCATAGTCTGGTGGCCACCAAAGGCCACTGTCAACGAGATAAACCGCCGCTGCCATCAACCCGAAGAGGTTGGCGGAAATTGAGGCCGGTGGGATGGTGTCGCTTAGACGCGGGGCTTTGGAGCCAATGCAGTGGCAGGCTATCGACAGCGACTGGAGAAGTTGTACACAGGGGCAGACTATCGACAGTGTCTGGGAAAGTTGGTGTTTTCACACCCGTTTTGAATAACTGCCGCCTGAATTCGACGGCCATTTTCTACTCTCTTGCTCTTTGCTGTTAACATTCGCTTGTATGTACAAGACTTGGCGGGTGGGGGAGTAGAGGAGGAGGGAAGAAGTGAGGAGGGGGTAAGCAAGAATTCGGCTCCTCAAACTACCCGATTTTTTCTATTTTATTTTTAACAACTTTCTTCTGGCCCTGTTGCGGCCCCCTCCATCCTCAAACCACCTGTGTCTTTTCGCCACTGCACGTACCTTCAAAAGCACGTGTTCTGTGTATCAGTTGCCGCGTGCGTCGACCCAGCAGAAACTTCTAGCTCAGATTGTCTTCTCTGGGGGACTTTTAGCCTCTCAAGTTCTGGACTCGCACCGGAATGTAACTTTGTTCTAACGCCGAAGTTGGGCGCTAACGTAGTTTTGATCACAAATTGGTGTCCCATGTGACACAACACTTCGGGAAGTTAATGTATTGTGCTGAAGGCAACTCTGGTCTGGGCTGTCGCGCTGGTGCCCTTTCCCTGGATCAATATCTCGCCCTGTGTCGAAACCTGTCTTACATCGTGTTTTTTTCACTTCCATTGCACAACGATAAGTCGTTTGTGGCTATGAAGGCATTTTGGTCTCGCTTGTGGCTAGGGACCATCAGGCAGAGTTTCGCAGAAATTCAAAGTTTTCCATTTCTAGGATTGCGTAGCATTGGTGGTTTGGATGATGCAAACTTTCCGAATTGGAATGAAGGGCTAAGTTTTGCCCTCGGGGAGATATGGCGAGACTGCGGCGAAAGACGGATGCGTCTTGACTATCCTTCATGCAAGTGCCATGCTAACTGATGAATGCCCCTAAGGGCAAAGAAACCGGAACAGATCTCGTATGTCTACTTTGCTGTGGTCGGATTTGGTATCATTCTAGCTTAGCATACTAGATTTGCAAACTGGCTGAGCATGGTCTTGAGTGCGGCACTTAACACGCGCCCCGCTGGGGTCCTTTGCATGACGCGCCCCGCTGGGGGGGGGGCGTTTTTCTCCCCTTCGTACCTCGTTCCCCACGAAAGCTAAAGGAAAATTACGAAAATTACAAGACGAAGATAATTTGTAAGAAGAATTTTTATGTCAGGTCAATATTGAGGTCAGCATAGGTCAAAGAATGTTCCATAGGCCTACAACAGAGCAGCGTACGTTTCCCTCTCTAGATCTGCCCTCAGGGGAGCTAGAGAAAATATTTATGCATCATTAGATTCCTCTCATCGTGGCGAATCGAATGATGTATAATATGACCTGGCTAGATCAAATAGTCAAAATGACCTGACCTCGACCTAGATCAGGGTCACAGAGTGACCTGGTATGGTCATGTTGCATATCAATCGACTCCCCGTGACAATATAAACACAATGCAAGCAAAATGGGAGCTTTACCTCAATTCAGTGAGAAGTTATTGGCAAAACAATCACTCTCTGCTCCCGTGACCTGATATGATCTTTGAGAGGTCAGATGCTCAAAAACTCAACTGTATGGTCGAAATCGTGGTAAGAATGGACAGTTTGAGGATTTTCAGCCTTATCTATCCAGTATTTCCTGAAAACGAGTCCATTCTATTTTTCACCATAGACTTATAATGGGGTGACCAAAAAATTGACCCCACCTTAGGTCACCAATATCAAAATTCCGAGATAGCAGATTTGTAGACCCCAATGACCTTATCATATTGTGGAACTTTCAAACTGATCGCTTTGCTTATGTTCCCTGGGCGCTGCTTCAAACTCGTAATTTTAGGTTTTGAGGTCAGGTCACTTGACCCTGAATAGCTCCTTGACCTGACATGACCTTAACTCAAAAGTTTGGTCAGATGTGTAAAATTGATCAGGGATAAGGTACCGTAAGTTTCGTTGTTCTGCGTCTCTTCGTCTTGAGCTATCTGGAAAAAACCAGGATGGGGAAAATTCACCCCCCCCAGCCGGGAGCGTGTTAAAGGGAATGTGGCACCTTTAAAATGTGATTTTAACTGAGATAGCCAAGTTGTAAAGTAAGTCGGAAAACCCGGTAGGGGAGACCGGGGCTGGTTGAATCATTTTTCACTCTTCCTTCGGTAGCTAATAATTCACAAGATCTATCGAAAATTGGATACCACCGTCCAAAATATAGTTCTTTTCCCCACCAAATGACGGTTAATCTTTTCCCAAAATCAAATAAATTTTACCACAATAGACCTTTGAATTCAGCTCTACACCTGATGCAAACTGCCCCCATGCCGGGGTAAGTTGCATCAGTCCCCGGGGTAGCATCGTGAGGAATTAGTGCACAGAAACAATACAACGTCAGATTCGCTTTATTGGTAGGCACGTTTCCCATTCAGCAGAGGCACGTTTCCTTGGTAGGCACGTTTCCCGTCGGTTCGGATGCCCTTCCCAGCTTACCTACTCAGAGTCAGAGTCACATTGGTGACAGATATAGCACCTGCTTCTCGAAAGCGACGCGCTCCTCCCCCCACTTTCGATACCCCTGCCAATAATTATTGTAATAATACATCCTTATGACTATTAAATTTTCCCATAAACAAAACCAAGCGCCGGGGTAGGTTGCAACAATGTTTCAACCTGCTCCGCGAAAAATGATTCGTCTTGCCCCGTCCCTGCCCTGAATCAATCGTGGCGCCAAATATTGCACAAGCCAAGAGGTCTCGCCAAAAGTCTTTGCCTCAATTGAAGACTGGAGAAACACGCTTTAACGTGCCAGGCTTATGACCAGCGTGCATGTCATCTTGTATTTCATTTAAAACGTAATGTAACAGACTAAACAAATACTTTCACCCTAGAAAAAATGAGTTTTTGCCTCCTCACCTGGTATCGGCCAACCGCCTTCGCTGGTTTCTTCACCAGAAAGGCATTGCGCGTGCGCGGTTCTAGTGGGCTCGCTTAAACTGTTATCTAGTGAGTATTTTTTTAGTTACAGCCCCTGATGCATTCAACCCGTGATGCAACCAGCCCCGGTCTCCCCTACTCTATATATCATTTGTCTTGGAACTCGATATTTCCTTAGAAAAAAACTAAAACCTACCCGAAATGTACCTCTCATGTACCTCTCGCCAGGCGGCCACTGTTGTGAGCTGCTGGTATGACGACATATGCTGACGTCATGATGAGCATCAGCCAATCGAAGCCCCTTGAAGCGTTTCGAGTATGGTAGTGGTTGCCAGATCATGACATCGTCCACAGGCAGATATTTATTTCTTTTCCTATAGGAGTATTTTAAAAATAAAAATATTCAGCTTATTGTACATTCTTCAGAAAAATCATGAGTGCTTTCATTATTTTCGGCTAAAAGTACGTCTAATTACACTAAATTCCAGGGTTCGACCAAGGTGCCACATTCCTTTTAACATAGGTAGCTGTACATGTACAATGCTGTTGATTTGTTGGTTCGGATTTCTGATTTGCTTGAAACAAGCCTAACGCCTAATGAGCTGGCCTGCCTCACTCCCTGCGGCCCATCGCATGGAGTAGTAATACCATCAAGTAGTAGGAACCTGCGCTGTTCGCGCGTCTGACACAGGATTCTGTCTACTATTCCACGCGCCCGGGACTTGGCTTCAGGTGCGGAATTTTTGCAAGGTCAGGGACAAAATTTCATATTCACCCAGAAATGGTGGGTCAGTTTTTCTTGGCTTGCATTTCCGCAAGGTACGTAGTTTTATGATGATTGAACTGACCCTTTTAAACAGATCGGTGTTACGCGGCTGAGAGCTTGGGACTATTGACATTGATGCGTTTCCGGAAATGCACGCACTTAATGACATGCTTAAATGTCAAATTTCCTAACGTAAACACGTTAATGGGGCTGGAAATTCGATATGTAGACATTATTAGTGGAGTTTGTAATGTGCCTGGTTTCGGACCCGGTTTCCAGAAGTCGAGGATGAATAGCGTTTCATTGTTTTGCTCTGCTATGAGTGAAACGGAAGCTCGGCCGTAACTCTACAGCCGTCGGCTTATTCCAGCCCGCTTTTCTGCCTCAGCTTCCAGGGCGCTTAGTAATGGGATTCTAGATTTAAATTGCCACTCTAGACATCCGTTGGATGCTCAGCCAATAAGCGCTGGCGCTGGGCACACTTGGTCGCAGTTTCGCCGGCGCGACTGCTCAAGTTTAGATCTGGCACACGTCTGTATGTAATGGGTCGAGCCGGGTTAGCACTCCTTGCATAAATTACCCACCAGTGCTGCGTCGCCTCCAAAGTTCGCACTGTAATGAGACTGTTCTGGAAATATGGTTAGATGTCGTCTGGAAGCACCCGGGGTGAGCCGACTTCTAAAGTTTAATGCTGGCAAACTGGCTGATTGCTGGCCATATTGGAAATGTCAGTTTGTCTGGAATCGAGCGCTGCTGTTTCTGCTTATCACGAGCTGGCTGTCGGCGTGCCCAGTTCCCTCGATCCTATGCATAAGCTTCCAGGAAAACATTGGACTTCCGCTTTGGCCGGCCCACGTCGGAAAGCTGTATGACAAAATTTTCCCGGATGGGACATGATAAGCTATTTACTCAGTATTGCACGAAATAGAACCAGGGGCCTGGCGGGAAGGGGGAGATGGCTTACCCCTGTATCTAAACTGAGAAGCCACAGGGCGAACACCATGATGTCCTAAGTTTGTGTTCGGCGGTCCCTAGTATTTCCTGACGGTTGGCCGTTGGAGTTCTTCTCTTTCTCTGCAATAATTTAGGGAAGGGGTTTTCACTTCCCCAGCACCCCTGTATCTCTCCGCCATTCACGCCACCGTCGAGGGGAGGGACGGGGGGGCACCACGCATGCAACTAGGCTGACACGCGTTTGCGAGATCATTGGGGGCATTAGTGGTTGTATGTCGGGAGGACATGCCTTCCAGCGCTGTCGGGAAAGGCGGGTTGTGGATTTCCGTATAAGCCACGTCTTTGCCAATTGTAGTGCATCATTTACTCTTGAGTCATTCATTCTTAAAGGATTTGTAATCATTTGCGTGTGTTACCAGCGCACTATTATCTTCCTTCCCAAAGGCAGCTTCAACGCCTTCAGCCCGGCCGCGTCGTGCCTGTACCCAGCGCGTTGGCTGCGCCTGTTGCGGTGTTGCCGTCGCCCCTGCTGTCTCTGGGAGATGTCTCTGATCCAGCGGAAGGGTGCAGTAATATCACCATCCTGATGTCGTGACTTTAAACCCATCCTACTCGGGGCCTGTTTCCAGCGTGTGAACTGGTGGCCTCGCACACCCATCGTAGTTGATGTTGTGTAAACTCTCCGGATCAGTTGCCGTTGCATACGGTCTGGCCGTCCCTGGCAGATGGTGCGTCGTTAAACCCCTAGATGGTGTCTGTGTGCCTGTGCGGTGCGCGCTGACGCAGCGCCCTCTGTGCGGCAGGCTCTGCGTCATCCCGGTGACCATGCTGGTGCGCAACCACAGCAGCTGCGACCTGGTGGTGCACCTCTCCGCCGTCTCCGCCGGCACGTGAGTACCTCAGTCACGGGCAGATACCCCGCCGCTACGACCCCCCACACGCAGTTTGTATAACCGTGTCAGTGTTAATCTTTGTTGAGAAGAGCGCTGCTGCAGTGACACCCCTTGCCACCGCAGCGGTCAGAACCCTCCACTGCACGTGCGCGAGGCCAGATCAGAATGTGCTTTTCCGTAGGGTCGTCTGCCACCACCCCCTCCTCCCCCGCCGCCCCATCTTCAGGACTGTGTTGGACAGTGAGCCACGGCCACACGGCAGCCCTGAGAGCTCTGTAGCCCATCTGACAACCACCCAGCACTTGTTTTAACTCCCCTCTTAGTTTACAGAGGTCGTCATATTAGTAGGACCTTTATTGGTGGACCAAATAGTGTGAGTGAGGGACTGGGCGGCCTGGTGGCTTCATTGCCTGCATCCAGACTAAGATCGCATGGATTAGTGTGGGTTCGATTCCCACGGCGGGAAACCGTCTTCTAGCCCGGTACACCCACGCCAATACTCTCATCTGGCAAGTGTTCCCGTTGGGAGTGGCTCTGATAGAAAATTACTCAGAATCTCCCTGGACTCACCATGGCCTGCACATGACTAGACTCATATACTGACTGTTTACTCTGCTCTTTTTGACACCAGCTTCTATTTATGCAGATGGTTATAGGTATGTTACGGCGTCGCGCGCCGTGCTATCAAGTGCAACAGGGTGACTCGCGCGTGTGCGGCGCCGTCAGCTGATTTCGAACTAGCTGCAGCTGTCACCCCGCGCCGCACGCACGTGTTCAGGGTGGGTGGAATAGCGGGAAACGTGGAACTATGCAGGACGTTGGCAAGTATCAGCAGTATGCCGGTTGTATTGGACATAAATTGGCTATGTCTTAACGCTGAACGGGCTTTGTATTGACATGGAGAGCGTTATTCTTATGTGTGAGCAACGGTGCTGTAGTGTGTGTATATATTTATTGTTTTAAGGAGGTCATCCATTTAATAGCAGCTGGCCCAATTATTTTGTGGGGGGAGGTTGGATTGACTTCGGAGAAGCGTGCTCGGCTCCCACGCTTCTGTCTCGGGCTCAAATCCCGGGCGGGTATTCTCAGTAAGTCTTTTCGATCTCTCTACTAACCACCCAACAGATTGAGAGTTGGCGACGCCCTAGAACCTCAGTAGTCGGAGCGTCGTAAAGCCCTAAGGAAGTCATTTGCTCTGTATGCAGCACTCTTAGTATTGCTTCTCCTGCGCCAATAAGGGTTCCGAAATACCACCCTTTCGGTCAAGTTGTAATGTAAGTTTGTATTTTTCCTCTCCTTTTTGTGGCTTAGTTCTGTCTATGAAGTCACTCTCTTTGTGTACGAGTATAAAGAACGTCAGTACTCTAGTCAGAGTACAGAACGATATGTTAGCATGACTGTATATAATTTATTGCTTCAATTGGACGTTTCCTGACGTCAGTCGGAAGCTTGAACTTTATATTCTTGAGAAAGCGCAGCCCTCTCTGGGCTTGTTTTGGCGAACTCCTCCGTATTCTTTTGTTCGATAGCCAGCACCTTTTGCGCGGCAACTTCTGTCTCTGGAGATTACCGGAAGGATACGTGAGGACACTATGAAGTGATCAGGCTCTGCGGCTACCAGTGCAGGTCTGCGGTATCTGCTTGAGGTGTCTGGGGGTGAACTGAAAACACCCGCGGTGCTAGCGGGTCGGGCGACACTTCTACTGCGCAGCAAAATGTATTGGGGTCGATTTGTAGGCTGGTGCCCCCGGAATATCCTCTTGTTCCCGTCACCAACAGATTTATGGTCTTATTTTTACGCTCACAGGATTCAAGGGCAAGTAAAACCGCTCGTAAAAATGTGGTAGCGAACGGTGATGTGGGAGGAGCTTGTGTTTGAATGTTGCTGAATCCATATTTTAAGTGTATGGCCTTGTCAGGAGCATTATTGGATTCCCGGTATTATGTTCAGTGATGAATGCGGGAAAAGCGTGCAATCGGCATGAGGGTTCCGCTGGTTGAAGTAGTCCAGACAGCTCCCGTTTCCCGCCCAAGCACTCGCAGTGCTAATTTGGCCGCACAAATACTACTATAAATATACAAATCGTTTCCATCACTCAGTTTTTTAGCATTTTATCTTCTTTTTCTGACCTGTTCTAGATTGTTCAAGACAGTTTAAATAAAGTCGGCCCTGTTGTAATCCGCCTTTTTTATTCGGGGAGCTCATCTCTGCCTACGAGTCGGAGCCTATATTGTGCGCCACAGGACAATGAATTCGATGGTGTGGTCTTCAGTCAAAAAGGTCGTTCGTTTTCAGAGCTCAGCCCAGATTTATACCTCCTCACTGGTTTGGGCTGTCAGGTTTTTTAACAATAACGCACGGAGTACACCTGTAGCTCCAGTGTCTATTGCACGTTAAGAGGATGCAAGACGAATTTCTTAAAAGTTTGGTTTTTCGTTCTTTCGTGCTGCTCAAAAGCCTGTCATGTCCGAGTTTTCTTATCCTTGCTACATCCGCTTTTCGTCTCACAAGAACTCATTCTTCCGTCCTCCGTGTTGTCTCACGGCGTTGCAGGATTACCACAGTTCATTCTTTTCACAGTGAGCATCCTTAGGTAGGCACGTATGCAAATTGACCGCTCCTGGGTCTCTGGATCTATTTCGGGACGCGTGGTAACTGGTGTTTCGCTAGGTTCCTGCTGTGGGATGCGGCTGAAAGCTTCATTACAAGGCTAACGAGGTCCACACATTCAGAAACTGGGTTAGCAGCGGGAACGTCGCGCCAGCAAGGCGAGACGGCAGCAGTGTGGGGAGTCATCAGGTGTCGCCTGGCCTGGCTCCTTCTTAGTGATTATTGGCTTGCAACGGGCTCCCACTGTGTACCGAAACGGTGACCTTTCGGGCGGCGCTAATGTCACTCAACGACTTTTTGGACGCTCCGCTTCCCGCAAATAAGATGTAAGCCGGGGCTTTATTCTCTGCTCCACTATGGTTTCTGCACGGCGAAGACGCTGCTGGCTTCATTTTCCAGCTATTCTATTCATCGGTGTGCAGAGCCGGCGTGCGGGAGCTACGAAAGTGCTCTAATTCAATAGAGACCCCGCGGACCGAATGAAACTCGTAGACTGGCAGTCAAGCAGACAAAAGAAGGCTCTATCGATCTAGTGCGGCTTAAAAATACACTCTTTTATGGTATGAGTGGCTTTTTATTCGCTTTTCATAGATCTACGAAAGACGGGGACTGGAAGTATTTATTGTATGTGCGATGGTGACTTATACGGATTAACTCTGGATTTAGTCTGGATACTGGATTCATACATGGAATACATGGAATTTATGTGCAGATGTTAGACAAGTCACTAGTTTCATATGCAAAGAACTTTGAGAGAACTGCCCCCTCCCCTTGTCCTTTGGCTGCCTTATCCATTTCTGAAGAAATATTTGCCCTGGAATCGGTAGAGTGATCGATTTTGACGTTTTTCCGGCGGCAGCTTTGTTTGCTATTACACAATCTTTACACTGACTTCTCAGTCAGGTAGACCGAAATAAGAGAAAAGTGGACAAAGGCTGCCGTCGCTGGAGCATCATCCTCTCACTGAAAAAGAATCGTGGTGACTGGGCTTGCAGTGGTTTTTAAAGATTTGTGGAGTTGTAGTTACGTTAAATATGCCGAAGTGATTCCACAAATCTGCTGTTTGGAAGATCTCAACTCTGTTTGCTCAACTCTTGGTGCATGGTCACAGAAAATTTGGCAGTTAACTTTGCAGTTGAAGGTTTCGTGAACAGCCATCGACGTTTTCTGTAGCCTTTGCAGTCCTAGCTGAAATGCTTGACCTTTGACTCGGGATCAGTGCGGTTCAGTTAATGTCATTTCGGCGCCCTAAGGCACTAAGCTCATCAGTCAATGTCCATTGCCAAGTCGCTGGTGGAAAGCTATTTGGAGCACTGGCTGAAATCCTGGTGTTGGAATTGCGGGAATCGGTGCAAAGAATCACGCGTAATTTGTGCCGTCTTTTTGTATTTTTGCAGCTGGCCAACTCTGAAAACTCGCGCTGCATGAGCGGTGGTGTTGTGTAGTCCGTTGAGAATGGTCATATCCTGAAGTTTGGTCGTTGGTTGGGTGGAGTGCGTCAGTACCGTTTTTCTTAACCCAGGAAGGCTTCCACGGGTAATGTAGGTGTTCCTGGCACAACAAAAACGATACCTAATAAACCGGAGGTTTAGATAAAGAGTTCTCTCTCTCTCTCTCTCCGGCTCACACCGCGCTCGCTTCTGCTTTTTACTCTTGCTCCCGTCTTTACTCTTTCTCTCCCAGCCCACCAGAAGCCTGTTGCTTTTATGATAATGGAAGCTCCTGGTTGGGAAGACTCGCCGTCATTACTCTCTGAAATGGTCTCTCGGGTGCGATTTTTGAACCTCAGTGTTGTTTTCCTCTCTTAAAGTGGAGTTTCCGTTTCTTAACGTGACTCTTGCGCGCTGGCATTACTCATTCTCGTGTAAAAGTACCCGTTGGGAGTAATACCAGGGGTGTGGAAGCTATTTTCTTTGACTCAGCGTGGTCATTTTTAAGTTTGTCCGCCTCAACTCAAAAAACAACTTTTTACTTGTTCACCGTTATTTGGTGATGGAATATGAACAGGTTTAGGTTTTAGGAAATACTTCTGCAAGATGTCCGGATTATTCTTGGCGAGTAGGTATAATTCTAGAGGTGTGTATAGAGTAGATAGATGGTGATAAGGCAAAGTCTGGTGAGACCATTATGTTCCTTCGTCAGCAGCAGGGGCGTCGCCATGGGTTTTTAATTCGGGGACGAACTCCGATTTGATTACGGCAGTTGGGGGATTCGGTAATTCCTCATTGATTAACAAGTAGAAGGCCCAGACTGATTGTTCGAGTGTAGAATTGCGGTGGGGCTCTCCTTGATTACAATGTTGGGGGAGGGGGTTGTCCACGTCTCATTATTTCGAAGGAAGGGATTCGGCTTATGGACGTCATCACCACCCACCACTCGACTCTACCACGGACCACTGTGCTAGGGTGGGATTCGAACCTGCAATATCGGACAGACGACCCTGGTGTCTGTCTTCTGAATCACGCAACTCTCACGTATGCTCAGTACTGGGAGAAATAGGTGAAACTGCCACTGAACTATGCGACATGAAGGTTGACGCGTTTTAAAGCCCAAATAACGACATTGCCGCTCATTGACTCGCTCGGTATCTACTGTCCGGCCTGACTATATATTGGGGCGATCTTACAATCGGTTACGGTCGCTCCACCTTCTCCCAAAGTGGTAGAAATCATCACAAGACCTACTATTCTCTTGCCCTTTAACAGAATGACTGGCTTGTATTTCTCTGATAACGTGCTAGGTCCAAGGGAGGTTAGATTCTCGATTTACGTTGCTTGCAGTCGGATTTGCAGCTGCGAATGTGCACTAAGTGAGTACCAGCAGGAACAAGAGACATTTGGCCAGTTTAACGGCAGTTTGTTAGCGTTCGTGTTTTGGTTGCAATGCATCGCGCCAGAGTGCTGTGAGAATTACGCTTCCGAGATGCATTAGACCGACCTGAGCCGTGAAGCTATTCGACACCTGCCCCCCAGCCAGATTGGACAATACGGGGACCGTTCCGGGCGGCTACCCTACCGTCAATAGCACGGGTGAGGCAATAACGCCATCAGCCCGTAATGCCATCCATTTCCAGACGCCAATTCGGCCGGCGCGACGTGACATTTGCTACGGTACAGAGCGATTGCCCGCTCACGAAATCGCCTGGTGATCCAGACAGCAAATGGTGTGTCTCCTCTGTGTTCAGCTCTTTTTGTCAAATTTACCCGGATATATCGAATTTTTATTTGTAAAAGTATCGGAAATGGTACCGCTGCTGCTCTCAGCTTTGCAGAATGTGTATCAGGGGAATAAAACTCCCGTTGGTGTTTTCCTGGGGCGCCATGTATCTGGTCAGCCACCCGAGTACTTCAGTGTTTCTCCTTTTCTTAGGAGTTTCCAGGCAGGAGCTACCGCTGGATTCAGCTAGCCCGTTCCGGTTGATCGGTTGGTAGAGCTGGACATAAGGATGAGAATCTTGCACGTTGTGAAAGCCGTTTTCAGCAGGGTAGGAGCGAAAGTTTTTTTCGGTGGAGGGGGAGGAGTATCTCACGTTTTTGTCGGTGGTTTTGATTTCGCGCAGAGTCGGCAGCAGGTCTCAGATGATTGGTGTGCGGTGTAAGTGCTGCCATCTATCTGACGCTGCCGGGACAGGAACTGCTGCATAATCGAGATTAATGGGCAAGCTTTCGCTCAGAGTTACAGATGGGACGCCGGGCACATTAAACACCACCTCAGCCCAGGCGGATCCACCGACGGCTGGGTATTGAGCTAGTGCCAGGCTGGCATCGGTGAGGTTTTGGGACGGTTCAGCTTCTAAAGTTCCTTTCACACGTCGCAAAATCCGCCCAGATTTCCACCGGCAGACGCTATAAAAGTATGTGTGGTAATTGCCTGTGGGAAAAATATTGGCAGATTCTGGTGTTTATTAATGTGACGTTCAGTTATAAAGCCGGCGGTAAAAGCTGAGGCTTTAGGCTATGATATTGGATTTTGTGTGTTCTGGTGTTTTTAAACCCCGGAACTCGTCGTATGTTTTTTTAGTTTAGTTCACGTGGCCTAGAGAGCTGTGCGAATATCGACCAATTGATTACCAAATAAAATATACTGAGTCACTTCTGTCCAGCTACATTCGCTTTACTTCTGGCTTCATTGAACATATATACATCACCTGCTACAAGTTCTCTTACTAGCCCAGGACCCGGTGCTGCGCGCTGTACCGCCTGGCCGGCATTTTAACCCAAATAAACAGCGTCCTCAAACTGGTTTGTGCTAGGGTGCTGAAGGTTAAATTCATAAAGGAAAATAGTGTGAGAGTCAAGTAGAGCACTTATTTAAACTCTTATTAAATCCTTTGTTAAAGTTTACGAAGAACTTTTACTTCCAATTTTCCACTGCACTATACTTTTGATGAGTTCAGAAACACCAGCAATGGTTTAATTGTGTTAAAAATGTCCACTTGAAAGGTGAGTAGAAAATTCAGTCTATCCGGGTGTCGCTCTTCTTTCAGCACTCTGGAATTTGGAACACTGCAAACAAGTAGCAACTACCTCATTTGACTAACCATTACCCAGCGAATGAAACGCACCGATGGTGAACATGACTGTGTTCCCTCCAAATATACCCATAACATTTCCTTTTCACAGTCGCATTGGTGCGATACTGGGTTTATAGCGGCCCGAATTTGCCGACAACCGGCCGGTTGGCTGTGTCTTTTCTCTCCTGGACGCTGGGCTGTTGCGACAGTTTCCACTTAGCGGCGACAGCAGCAAGGGCCGGGGCGTGCCAATGTCGACGGCGGCTGGGGACCGGAGCGTAGCAGAGAAAAACAGCGAGGACAGCCTCTCTCCTGGCCTGGGCTATGTCCGGTTTTTTGCCGCGTAGGAATTCCCTGAGAATGTGTTGACGCTCGATGTATTGCTGAAAATGAATGAATATTGTTGGATAAGTATCGTTCTTAGTGTGATCTTGGGAAATGTGGCAGTGGATGGGCCGAAATCAACCAGACAGCTCAACGACAACGTACACCGCAGTCAAATGACGAAAAGACGATAGAATGTGTTGAGATGCATTTTACATGCTCCTTAGTTTTAGATTCACTAGGAAACTGCTCCTTGTGTGCTCCATTTTCGGGGCCCAGTTCTAGTGTATGGTGAAAGTGGCTGCCGCCGGCAATGGGAGCATTCTAACACCGCTTCCGGCGGAAGCGTCTGCTCTGCCCTGGGACAGGTAGCCTATTCCGGGTCAGGTTCCGGCAAACTTCTGGACTCTGCAGAAAGATTGTCCTTATTAGATTGCAAACTTGAATACCGGCTGCACTCAAGAATGCCAATCTGCGGAACTTGTATTGAATTATTTTGAGATGGGTGTCTCGCAGAGGAAGTCGTGGTGTGGCAGGTAGGTGGGCAGGAGTGGGAGCTTCGGTTCAAGCGGGACCTCCACCTGCCAATTGATACAGGCTCTATCTTACCTACATCAGTCAAAGTAGGGTAAGCGATGTCGGGGCTTACCATGTTGGCAGTTACGATGATTTGGGTTGGTTGGGGAATAACTTCATCACATCTTATTTAGATTCTTGATCTTGGAGCAGTAGGCAAAACCAGCCTGGACTCCACTGTAAATTTGCATGTGCTCCAATGGATTGAGACGTCTGGTGTTAATGATTGATGATTTTTGGAGTTAAACGACGCACCAACTGCCAGAATTAAACGGCGCCACCAACTCTCGCCCTGTTGGGGATGGGTTTGTGGGATCAGATAAACTTATTCAGAGGCTCTACCGTGATTTGAACCCGGGACCTGTGGCTCAGGAGACTTGCATTCTATATAGTGAGCCCGCACTATCAGAAGTGTTGGAGTCTTCTGACGGGGGCGACGGCAGTGGCAGGAAGCTCGGAGGCCTGTAATCGATGAGTTGTGGCGAACCGTCGGTTGCGACGTATCCCCGGTTCCAGGTAAACTGTGCTTATTGTGGCAATCGCAGGGTCGCGAAACACCTCTGTCTATTGATCCATCCCAACTCCACGGTACTCATTCACTACAAACCCGGGATAAGAGTTGAGCTCAGGTAAAGAAAAAGAACAGGGACATGATACAGCAAGCATGCACACTTACCTACATACAGACATACACCGTTGCGACCAAAGCAGCACGCTCCCTCGTCTTGTTGCCCAGCCGTGCCCGAAACGACCTTATAAAAGGCATGGTGATGCCATCATTTGGGGGCGAATCGTTAAAAGCAGCGAGTATTCTGCACGTAGGCCCCTGAATCTGTCCGAACGCGGGAAGGCAGCCGACGTCCCTCGACGTCCGATCTTTCCGTTCGGATGCTGCCAGACACGTGAGGTGCGTCCAGGATTGTACCTAATTACTTAATGGTTACTTAACCCTATTTCCGTCAGGCTCCGGCTACCCCTATTTCCGGCAGGGGGGCAATATCGGCCCCTAAGATCTCGTAATCTAACCGGCCGATTTTGAAAATTCAATGTGCTATAGATTTCCTGACGCTAAACTTTATTTTGAAAAAGAAAATTTCAAAATTTTGATTTTTAAGGGAAAGTCGTGCAAAATATACAATTTTTGTGTATTTTTTAGATTTTCCATAACCCTTGTCTCTGTTGTACGATTTTCACAAAACTAGTTCAGATTTACAAATAATTGACCCAAAATTGTCATATACTCGTGTTACGCAAAAATTCGAAATTCAATGGCAGTTCCAGGACCAGGACTATGAGGGGAAATATATACAACCTGAAAAGTTTTGTTACGCGGATTAGAAGCCGTGATATACTGCTTGGCATCTTTGCACATAAATAAATGAAAAAAGTGAAAAACTCATCAGGGGCGGATGCAGTAAGGTAAAACAGTGGGGTAAAATACATCCCAACAATATGCGAGTGGTATGCATGAGTATATTGGTCCCTCGACTAGTTGAAATTTATTTCTGATAATTTTTACCCTCCCATGGCAGCTCTGGGAAAGGGGGTGACATAGGCGGATCAAGGACTCTCGTCGTGGGGGGGGCGGGTGGGGGTGATTGGAAACACATTTTTAATATACAACGATATTGAGTCGCGGCGGTGATACTGGCTGGGAATATGCATTTTGAAAATGTGTAGTGACTGGACACGCCTCTGGTAATCTAGAATTTGGTTATAACTATTTTGAATTTTCATATGCCCAATTGTATTCGCCCTGGCACGGCTGTAAGCAGTCTTCTCCTTACTAACGTTTAGTCCTTCTTGATAACATTCCCCCATTTTGAACTGCTGTAACCGCCCTGATGAATACAAATAGTGACAATTGTGAATGCACTATCATCTCACATAAAAAATGATATAATAAAACCATATAACTGGTATCAGGATCAGCAGAGACGGCTTCCTTTTACAAAGAACCCATCGCATACGATAATACTTGGTTTGTGGATAGAACCTCCCCAAAACCCAGCCATAGCTCCGCCCCTGGTAAATATATAATATTGACAATTTCAGAAAACCTGCCTGTACTAGTTTTAGGAAAAGTCAGGAAGTTTCAAAGTTCTATCGCAAGCCGTTTCGGAGATATTCTTGAAAAACCTTAGGGGGGCAATATTAGCCCCCTGCCGGAAATAGGGTTAATAGGCGTTCAACTGCTGCTCCTTTCTCCGCCTCTAAAGCCCTGACATAAAATTTGGAGTGAGAATGAATTTTCAGGGGAGGGTAACTTCTAAGGAATAAGTTGTGTCAAGTTGTTAAGCAAGTTAATTAGAATAAGCATATTTAAAGGGAATGTGGCACCTTCACAACGTGATTTTAACTGAGATAGCCAAGTTGTAAAGCAGGTCGGAAAACCCGGTACTCCATATTTCTTTGTCTTGGAACTCGATATTTCCGTAGAAAAAAGCTAAAACCTACCTGGCTCCAGCCCCCTCAGCCCCGTCGCCGGCGACCATTGTTGTGGCTACTGGTGTGAAGACATATGCTGACGTCACGATGAGCATCAGCCAATCGAAGCCCTTGCAGCGTTTTAAGTAAGGTAGTGGTTGCCAGATCGTGACATCATCCACAGGCTGATATTTATTTTTTTCCTAGAGGAGTATTTTTAAAACCAAATATTGGGCTTATTGTAATTTTCAAATAAATCATGAGTAGTTTAATTATTTTTGACTAAAAGTACGCCTAATTACACTAAATTCAGGATTCGACCAAGGTCATTCCCTTTAAGTAGTGGAGTACATAGAACCTCACCGGCCGACCTCCAGACTAACGCCTTCACGAAACTGTTGCTAAGCGACACGCTTGTGTTTGTGTAGCGTGTCTTTGAGAGTCATGCTTGCTAACGACGGTTCTTCTCCCATCCGGCAAACTACGCGCAGTATGTGTTCAAAATACCGGATCGGGGCCTGAAGTGAGAGGAGGCCTAGCTGGCAGCCATGTCCCGGGCTGTAGCTGGTGGAGTATACACCGCTTTTGTCGGCCTCGGGCGGTTGGGGCCGCGCCAGGGTTGGTATGGGCCGTATGTGGAGTGTCCATTACGGGTCCTGGTTTGTCAGCCGTCTCATCCTTTCCAGCCGGGCTGCTATTCTTGGCGCACCTTTGTCGAGAGGATCACGTCTGGTGAACAGCAGGCTAACAACAGTGCTGCTTCTTTTGTGTGTGTTTTTTGTCGTTGCGTCGTCTGTCAATCGTCGCATCTCCACCGCACTCCGCCCGGCCGGGTCGCACCGTCACGGAACAACGGTGACGCCCCATCACGTTACCGTCACGGAACACCGGCGACACCCCTTCACGGTACCGTCACGAATCGACGCGAGACGGTGGGAGGGCAGACAACGCCCCATCACGTGATTGGTCTTGAATCACGGAGGGACTGATGAAAGTTGCCGCGCGTAGTGCCCATAGGTTTTCAGCGGTAATTTCATTAACCTCATGCAAGGAATAGCCCAGTGTATTCTTGCAAGATTAACTAATTCGTAAATTGTGAATATTTCGGTGTTAGCAATGAATAAATATACTTGTAGAAATGTTTATTATTCGTATATTTTTATATTTGTAAGCAATTTACAGATTGGTGAAGCTTGAACCTGCGTTTATAACGTGCAAAATGCTAATCACATGAAGCAGGTATCAAATTTGGATTAAGTTGCCTCCTTTCCGCGTTATTCTAGCTTCTATTATCTGCCTTAATCTTGAACGTCTGTTTTGAGGATGCAGTGCGCCCGGTCAAACGAAAATGTTATTGTATGTTTTGGGATAGCGGCATATTCATAAAGCAGCCTTTGTTATGCCGAAGTATCTCTTGAAAAGGAGCCTGGGACCAGCCTGGACAGTTGCACCAGGAGGGGTTTCCCTCAGGTATTCTGAAAACGCTTCTGAGAGATACCGCCACTTTTATACACATTTTGGTTTTAGAAGAGAAGCCGACGTTTGAGGCTTTGTGTGCTCTCTCTTTGAAGCTATTGAGAGGGCAACGTGCCGTAAATTGCCGACAAAGCCTGCTTTTGTCCAGTTCCCAGGTTTCTATATGAAACAAAGTTTCCGCTCATCTTCACTTTGTATTTTATACGTTTTCTGACCAGTAAGGTCACTATAATCACTATAATGTTTACTATACGAGCGTTAACACGCGCCCCGCTGGGGTCCCTTGCATGACGCGCCCCGCTGGGGGGGGCGTTTTTTGCCCCCTCCCTCCGTATCTCATTCCCCACGAAAGCTACAGGAAAATTACGGGCTGCGTTGGAAAGCTCTCGACAAGACGAAGAAAATTCATTAGGATAATTTTTATGTCAGGTCAATATTGAGGTCAGCATAGGTCAAAGAATGCTCCATAGGCTTACAACAGAGCAGTGTACGTTTCCCTCTCTAGATCTGCCCTCAGGGGAGCTAGAGCAAATCTGTATGCATCATTGGATTCCTCTCATCGCGGCGAATTGAGTGATGTATAATATGACCTTGCTAGGTCAAATAGTCAAAATGACCTAACTTCGACCTAGGTCAGGGTCACAGAGTGACCTGGCATGGTCATGTTGCATATCAATCGACTCCCCGTGACAATATAAAGACAATGAAAATAAAATGGGAGCTTTATCTCAATTCAGTGAGAAGTTATTGGCAAAACAATCACTCTCTGCTCCCGTGACCTGATATGACCTTTGAGAGGTCAGATGCGCAAAACCCTAACTTTATGGTCAAGATTGTGGTGAGAATAGATATCTGCGTGTTTGGGAGGTGGCGGGCGTGTGGGGCGGACACTACGCCTTCTTCCATTGGCCAGTGCCCAATTGCAATGAGGGACAGTGAACCTCGGGACGTATTGCATTCAGCTTTAACACTAAGTGCATTTCAGCTGGTGAGATGTTACCTGGCCTATCTCCTCGAATCGGGGGATGCAAAAGTGAGTAAAACCAGAGTGGTTATATGTATTCGCACACAGCCCTTAGCAAAAGTTGTTGCTTTGGTAACTCGGTTTGTAGAGCGAAGGGCTCCAGCCCGCTGCTTATAAAACCGTTTTTGTGGCTCTGGACCAGTGAATGCTTGGGATTAATTCCCCTGAGACGCACCGGCACTCAATATGTACCCGGCGTAGGTCGCCTGGCAACTGACTGATGGGAGGGTGACCTGAACGGGGCGGCCGTCTCTGTGCTTCGTGGGACGTCAAACATTGGCTTTCAAATTACCCCGTCATTGTGGGAATTGCTGTTTCAGATGGTAGAATTGGGGATCTCGAGACAAGTTCCTTGATGACTTTAGTGAGGCTTTGATCCCAAAAGCATGCATTAACTCCGACAAAGTTTAAAAAAAGAAAACTGCTGATTTTGATCAATGATCTATTTCATTGAGATTCTCATGAATGACTGTGCCCCAATATATAATCACCCTGGATTTGCTAAATTTTCCATCCAGGATTAGAAGAGATAGACCAAATAACATCATCTTATAATCATGCTTCTCGCTGCAAAACTGTAGAATCGATCAACTTATTGCATTTCAGATAGTTATGTTTAGTATGTAATTAGTAATAAGCTGTGTCCACTTCTGAACCGTGTGACCTTGTCAGGACAGCACCGGTGATTTCATGCTATAATTAGTCGTCAGATGAGGCTGTCCGTGTCCCTGGGACTCTGTGTGACCCGCGTGGAAGCACACGTGCAGCTGTTCAAAATAGTCATTTGCCCTCAGTTGAAGAACTGGGTTGGTCTCACTCATTTTCCAGCTCCCGGGCAACCCTTCCAACTGGGAAAGAGGTGGCGACTCTATATAACCTTGGCATTTCGTGCATCGATAAACCCGCAAACCTAACTCAATTTCCAGCTTTAAATACGCCACTTGAGATTATTTTTGGTGACATCACCCACCTAGATGACTATGCTATCCAACCTGTACCTGCTCAGTTCGAAAGGCTTTTAAGTATTTTCTGGTTCATTTCTCTCGCAGTGAAGAGGTTTGAACACTTCCCAGTCATGATCTCTACATAGACGATGCTAAAATTATGCGGCAGTGCCCACAGTATCTGCTGGTGTAGATACATTTTCTTACGTTCCTGCGTCGTAGAGGAGGCTTATGCAACGGCACCGAATTGGAACATCCGCTTTGCCTTTGCCTTCCCCGTTTTCATCATCTGCCCACCACCGAAGCGATTGTTGGGTAATTAGCTCCCACGTTGAATGTGCTGGTGTTCTGGCGCGCGCCTCATCACCATGTGGTGCGGGAAGGTTCAGAATCCGTTCTAATTCAGTGGGATTTCGCCTGTTTCAGTATTGTGTTACGCTATTCCAGCCGCGAATGCTGGTTGATTATGGTCGGATGGACAATTGAATTATGTCATCAAAATAGCCGCGCTTAACAGCTAGTCGGTGCGAAATGAAGATGGCGGAATTGAACTGGACAACTTCGAATTAAGTTAGGAGACCTCATTTGTGGATAAGCGTGATTGTCCGACCCAGACGCAGGTCGCAAGATAAACAAGCTGGCGTTCTTGAAAGCTAATCTGGTGGGGCATCATTCTAAGAGTTCCCGGCGAAGCTTCCGTGCGTTTTGCGAATAGCTGTGAATTTGGTGCTCTGGCTCCACCCAAAGCGTAGCGTGTGTGGTGGTGACAGGCGCGGGGTTGTGTGAGTATCTCGGTATAAATCTGCTCGGCGAGAATCTGGAAATTCGGCTCACGACCAGTGAACTGCGGCCTGGCTCGTGGCAGCCTTACCGTTGCGGAGAGGGTCGCCCGACTGGATCGTTTGTGAGTCAGGACACATTGTTCGTAAACATTTACCAGTGTGGCCGAATAGAGAATATAGGGTGCCGTCTCTCAGTGATGAAATTCCGGACATCAAAATGTGGTTTTCCATATTGTATTTTCTAATTCCAGACACAGTTTCTGTATCCTCCTGTTCGGGGTGAGGTATGCAGAGCTGACTGCGCCCGACTGCTTCAGAGCTGAGTACAGACAGAAGCCAAGCCTCGGGCCTACAGCTGCGGCCCCGCCGTCCCCTGAGGCTGTCTGTTACGTTATAGCCACCAGGTCGGAATCGGTCAGGCCTGGTTTTGGATCTCTCATAGCTAGTTGGTAAAATACAAGTGAAAAGCTCAAGGGAGTGCATGTGGGCTAGCCTTTCTTGTGGTGCGGCCTTTATGAGGGTTGCCCTCTGTCTGATTCACGGCTATGCCGGAAAGGTCGACGCTCGTTCCTCGCCTGTGTCCTTCGCTGCTCCTGCCCGCGTTTAGTTGTTCGGCATTGCAGGTGCTCAAACGGAGTGCGACCATATAGCGCGCTCGTACCACCGCTGAGCGGGTACAAAGTGCGCTTTGTTAACTCATATTAAACAGCTCTTTGTGAGGCGAAAATTCAATAGCCGTGGGTTTGCAGTTTGGTAACAATGTTATCCCAAGGCGTTCAAGTAGCATGCCTTGAAAGGTTATTATGATTACGGAGACTGAATACTGCGTCGAGACTCGGGTCTAAGCTCAGTCGCCGGTCCTTAGTTCTCCGGACTGCGCGTACTCTGTGACCTACCGGATCTTACTTATCAGGGTCGTCACCCCGTCGCGACCAATAGGCAATTTCAACTTGACGTGTAGCGGAGAAAGCAGCTTCAACGGTGCCAGTTACGTGACGCATTAAAGTCCCTTATTCAATTAAATGCAGAATTATTCCGGCGTGGCCGATATTACCGCTACCCAATTATGCAACAATTGCGACTGCAAGATTACTAGTACCTGACAAACCCTGCTAATACCGTGGCAGGTCTCACGCGTATGTAGATTGCAGATGAGACCCAACACTAGTCACGACGGATGTTGATTAAATGCGACCAAAGACATTGTTTATGGCTCGAGGAGCATGATTGCAAATAGGACTCGCGCCAAGAGTGCCGGATGGACGTACAAATAGGTTTGCAGGATCGCCCTATATTGTCTATAAATGAAGTATTGGAAAGCTCTCATCTAGCATGTTTTGAATGAGTGCTGTGACTTCGAGATTGAAAAAGGACGGTGGCTCCGGGGCTGCACGATCTTGGACTCGCTTCCCCAATCCTTGGGTTATCGTGCACCGCCTCTTACCTCAAGAAAATAGGATTTAAGGAATTTAATCACCGGTTTGGAACAAAGCATAGTACTCAGCGCAAGGGCATTTACTCTAGCCGGCGGGTGTTCAGTGCCGTGCGACACTTAGCTGTGCCCCGCTCTATCAGGCCCCTGGGTCCGGGGGGCGCGGGGCGAGTGCCAGCGTTGCTGCCCCGGCGCGTGCCACCGGGGGTCCCTCCGGCGGCAGACACGGGGTGGGTGCCCGGACTGAGTCCCAGCGTGTGCTAACGGGGTCCCGCCGGCGGCAGGTTGTCCGCCGACTTCGCAATGTGATAAGGAGGAGTGTTCTGAAACCTTGAAAATATCACCCTGTTTTACCACTCGACCCGCTTCAACCGAGACAACCCACCTTGTGTAATGGGCGTCATACGACCCTCGTTTTCGGCGCGCCGTTAACCCCCAAATAAGATGATGACATCTTGTAGCCGAACATAGGTGTACAATGACGACTTCTGAATTGGTTCATGTAAGACGTTCGCTTGAATTCTTCTTCACGCACGAGATCACAGCACAGTCCCTGTTTTCCTGCTTCGGAAGATCACAATGGACAGAACAGAACGCTACAATACTTTGTCTCTAAAGGTGACAACATTGCCGTTCTGGCCTGGTGTTGAATGCACGTTCCATGAAAAGGTGACGTTTGCAGTGGCGTCCGGGTGGGTTCAGTATTCGACAGTCGGAACTGAACGAGCCGAAAATATTCGTCTGGGTTCACTGTGCCGCCGGTCGCGGCGTCTACCGGCAACGAGGCCTCGTCGCCAGTGAAATCACGTGGAAATTGTTCCAGTGAAGTGCCCCACGGCGGCAATCCAGTGTGCATAGCCGATGTATTTTGTTTGACGAGCCCTCTGATTGGCTGGTACGGAGCGCGACACAGCCAATCAACCCGTTCGTCAGATACGGTGTCGATTGATTGCAGCGATATGCTGCTGGCCAGGTTCGGCGGCGTTTGTTGGGACCGGTTTAGGGGATAGCCTATGGTGATTTTCTCCCTTCGTGAATGAATTCTGCCCGCTGCGCCACCTGCATTGAATCACAGAAAAATTAATTTGGGTTCTGGTGTAGGACCGCCTCGCCTTTTCTTAGTGTTATGGCTGATGGGAGTTGGACATGATTATGGAGAATATATGATGACTGTTTCTGCTTCCGAGAGAAAGGTTCATTTGCCTCGGAAGTAAACATTTCCCTGCTGTCCCCTTGTCGCAGCTCCACTTTAGATCCAGATTTTATATTCCCCTGTGTCTTATCGTTTCATAAGCTACTGAGGCTTATAGACTCGACTGAAATTGCACTGAATGTCATTAAAAATTGTCCGTCCGGTACGGACCTCTACGGCTGTTTTATGGTGAGTTTTTAAGAGGTTTGATGATGTGCAATTGGACGTTTTCTGCGTTTGTTGTGTTTAGAATCAGTGTGCTTACTGCTTATACCATTTGAATTAATACACCAGCGCTCATGATCTTTGAGGACCCACGGGAAGTGCGAGGTCCGTTCACGGCTCTGTCTCCGGGGTACTTATAGCGAGTGTGTTGATTACCTGGGAGGAGCGATAAGGGGGGAAATTACTAGTGCGTCTGCTCTGTCCATAGCCGGACTCAGGATTGCGGATCAGGGGGCACATGGTCGGAGGGGGAAGCGCGCCATCCGAACCCGGGTGTGCCACTTTTGGACGGATAAACCCATCAGGTGGTCGACAAATCCTATCGTGGACGCACCAATACTCGCATCCTGGGGGAGAGGAAACGAAATTTCAGGGGGTTGCTGTGACATTTACAGGTGGCGTGGAGGGTTGATCGGGTGTGGAAAATGCCCCCCCTGGATCCGCCTATGGTCGGCCCGGCTGCCGGGTCCGGAGTCCCTGCAGCTCCGCACTGCTAATGCCGCCTAATTGGTCCCCGGTGGCACCGCACCGTACGCAGCCCTAGCCGGTCCCCGCATCTCCCATCACCCGTCAGCGGGGGAAGCTCTGGCCGGGCACGGGGACCCGTGAGACATGGGACCGCTCGGGTCTGGACCCGGGAACTTCGGGAGTTGTTGGGCCCAGGTTCTGCGTGCGGAGGCGTCCTGGCTGTGGGTAGTGTCGGTCTGGTGGTTAGTACTCGGAAACTGGGGCAGAGGCGCGTCTGTGGAGCGGCAGCCTAGTACCGGCATGTGCCACTGTCTGTCCGTAAGGTGTCAAATGGAAGGGCTGTTACGGACCGTTAGGTGGCGTGGCAACACCGCTGACAGCGGGAAAGAACGCTGATGGCACCGGGCCACCCCTGGATTTGCCCCGACCCTCGTTGTCGAGATTCAGTTGTGTAGTGCGGCCGTATGTCTGACTGGTGCGTGCTCAGCAGCAGTACCGCGGTCAGGGTACTGGGAAATGTGCGCTGGGTGCCGGGCCGCCGCTGAAGTCTGACAGCCGGGTGCCGGGCCGCCGCTGAAGTCTGACACCCGACTTCTGTGGGCCGCCCACGCGGACCGCTGCACTGGGGTCGCCGTCGCATCACTGTCCGCCGGCGCAGGCAGAGACGGCACGCCCCGGGGGAGGGAGGTCGGAGGTCGGAGCCGGGTCCCCGCGGGCCACGTCGCGGAGGAACGTTCAGCCAAAGGGATGGCAGTGCAGTGGTCATGGTGTGGGGTTTTGCAGCTTAACAACTCCACTTGGTCGGTTTTATACATTGGACAAAACTGAACGCTGAATACGCATATTGTTGACTGAATGTATCTGCCACAAAATATTGAGAGGAATCCATCTAAAAAATGAATATAATCAAAGGCCCAATACTGAAGATTAGAAATACGGAACTAAGCATCAGAATGTGAAGGGAAAACATTCAAGGAGGGCTGAGGAAAATTGTCCAATGTGAAATGTCCAACGCACCCGGAATTAGCACTTCACCTAAAGTGCCGGAACAAGCAGCGTAGCGTGGCCTATCTCCAGTCTCATCAAGTCACGCTGTTTCGGAAAATCTTCGAGGCGGGGAGAAAAGAGGCATAACAGTATCATCCATAACTCACGTTTATTTTCATTTTCGAAGGTTTCATTTATTATCCTTATCTGTTGCGCCCAGACGGGTTCGATTTTTGCCCCTTGATCGGTTCCAAACGTCTGGGGCACGGTGATTTTCAGGCTTCTGGGTCGGCTGTCGGCGCTTGTGCGTGCGTGCGTGAGACGCAGCTGTCGGCGCTCGCACTGGGACAGCATGTCGATGATGCAGTGCCGGGGAGCCGCTGTTGAATCTGGCTGCAAATCGAACCCTGCTGCGGCAATTACCCGCCCGTAAGCGAATGAGCTCTGTCCGTTGTGGCGCTTGGAGTAAGTAATTGTTACAGAGTTGGGGCGGGGTTCACTAGTGCTCCATCATCTCTGTGGCGGTAGGGCGTGTTTAGTGGGCAGACAGGCGACATACATGGACGAGCGTCACCGACAGCCGCGGTCCGTTCCGCTGACGTTCTGTGAAATAGATCAGCGGTGATTGATTATGGCTGGCATCACTGACATTGAGAAAGGGACGCACACGTTGTTTCAATGTGTTTATGCATTCTCTTTTGCGGCCTGTTCTGAGTCTAGCCCTGGTAGGTACGGCACCCTGGCATCCGGGGCATCCTTGTAACCGGGCACTGCGCTCTGCTGAACTGCATTTCGCCCGAGTCTATTCCAAACCCATCCAACAACTTTGCAACATCTCATGCATCATTTGATGCCTCAGTCCACATTTTCTGCCACGAGTATAATGTTCAGCATACTGTAGTGTAACGTCAAGTATAAGGTAGCAGTATTGTTATATGTTTCAGTATGGAGTTGAGAGTAGAATATAGTCCTGTCGGTAGAGCTGTCACGGTGGCGCCGGCCGCGCGTTACCCTAATGGCGGCCGTGATGGTATCATATCGCCGCAGGCAGCAGTCCCCGGGGATATTAGGGCACGTGAAGGAACGCTGCCACTAAAATGTTGTCATTGTCTATGCCAGGATCTGGGTCGGCGGCTGCCCGCCCCGGCTACCCCACTGGTAGCGAGCTCCGTTAATGGAACTGTGGCACCTTGGTCGAATCCTGGAATTTAGTGTAATCAGGCGTACTTTTAGCCGAAAATCATGGAAAGATCCATTATTTCCCTAAAAAATGTACAATAAGCTCAATATTTTGATTTTTAAAATGCTCCTCTAGGAAAATAAATAAATATCGGCCTTTGGATGATGTCATGATCTGGCAACCACTACCATACTCGAAACGCATCAAGGGCTTCGATTGGCTGATACTCATCGTGACGTGAGCATATGTCGTCACACCAGCAGCTCACAACAATGGCCGCCCGGTGAGGGGTTGATGGAGGGGTTGGTGTCAGGTAGGTTTTAGCTTTGTTCTGCGGAAATCTCGAGTTACATGACAAATGATAGGGAAGTCCGTGCAAGAGACGATTAATTTCTACGGGCTTTACTTTTCTCCTATAAGTCTAACAGTAAAATTTTTATGTGGTTGTTTGCTGAGAATTGTCTATGTATGGTCCATGTTTGAACTGGATGTTCTGAAGGAACTTGCCACGAGCCCATCAAATAAAATGTCGTGCGTACCTTGCCGGGTGGGTCGGTAAGAGTACGCAAGAAAAAGCTGAGTACGCATTGATACCCCGCTGTGCTTTAGGTGCATAGGTCATGTCGGAAGTTTTTGTGCAAACTGGGGATTGCATGATTTTATATCGTTCTGAATATACAAGAACTATGTTGCAACGTTTGGCTTTCCAAATATGAGTTACGGACTCTGGTCCAGTGAAAATTAAATTTTCCTATTCTTAAGCATGCGCCTTGCCCAATGGTCTACTGCGTACTCTTGCCGGACATGCTCCCTTGGGGAAAATCTTCATAAACATGTTGGCGGCATTTTAGCGTGAGCTCCGGTCCTGAGCACACTTAGCTCGCCTTCTTACTGATGACAGACCGCAATACAATACTTTTGATAATAGGATGGTCTACAGTTTACCCAGTAGAAATATTACTCAGGGTGCCCAAAATTTATTTTGTCTGTACTGCCGCGAAGAACAGGAGACGTTGATTTTGTGTGCAGCCTGGCACTGACCCTGCTTTTATACCGGGTATCCCCATCTCGTGGTTGTGTACAAACGTGTGCTACTTATCTCTGCGTCCTATTTTGAGTACCGGGTTTTCCGACTTGCTTTACAACTTGGCTATCTCAGTTCAAATCACGTCATGAAGGTGCCACATTCGCTTTAAAGGAACTGTGGCACCCTGGTGCAACTCCAGACTGCGGTGGGTTTAGGGACTCTATGTTGAAAATAATGAATTCGGCATTGGTTCTTCCGAAAATGGCTAATATTTTGTTTTCTCTCACCTTCTTCTGTTCCTAATACAGTCTCCAAACTAGCCTGACGTTAAATGGCCGTATTAGCTGGCAACTGCTTGCGCCAGATTCAGCCTGTTTCAGTTGTGTCAACAATGAATACTATACAAATGAAACGTGTTCAATTAAAAGAGGATACCATTAGGACAGAAGTGACATTCATCAATTTCTGCTACTTTTCTTGATCTATTGCAACATCTTTCACGTTTTAAACTAGTCAGCAAAACAAGTTATGCACATTTGTAATCGACCTTACGAAAGCCATGTTTAGCATGTGGGTTTTAAAGAGGTCCACGCAGCATACGCAGCGGAACTTGAGCAGACGTCATTTTCCAGACGCTTGACAAGCATGACGTCACATCCGAGGAGAACGGGCTAGGCAGGGGGAGAGGGATTTTTACCTTTTTCCACAAACATTGGGTTCCGGGTTCTCAGCATGCTCTATCACATCGCTATCTCTGTTCAAATCCCGCTGTGAAGGTGCTGTAGCAGCTGTGGGCTCGGTCGAAAGCACGCCTCTCACCGAGATGTTGCCTTTGTTCAATCCAATTTGGGATCTGTCCCAGCGCCAGTTTATGTGTGCTGTTGCGACGTTAAACTGTCAACCCGGGTCCATTTTCTGATGTTAACATGTGGTGTGTTGGGAGACGGTGCGATTTGTGTTAAGTACCATTGAGGCGAAAGACACCATATAGCTGAGGACGCCTCGTGCTCACTTCATCAAAACACCTTCCACTTCATTTCTATTTTACGTGTTAAACCGGTCAATAGCTGGAGCCTGGGAATAGTGAATGCTTACCCCCTGGAATTTAGTGGTTCTACTTCTGGGGGAGATGGCATCCCTGGGACCCATACATCACTTGTGTTGAGATGGCGTACGTTTTCACTTGATTTAGTCTCAACATGAAACGAGAGCTTAGGGTCAGATTGCTGGGGCAGGTTTCACGGTGTGCCCAAATTCATGTGTTTGTCTTGTAAAGACTGTGGTAAGGACAGTATTTAGTCGGCGGGTACGAAATTGGCCTCGCTTGGGCGGTCTGTTGAGCTGAGTAACCACATTCGTCCAAACACTGATGTTCAAGGTGCTGGTGATGAAGCACGCAGCCGCGGAGCCGCTTCTCTACTGCATTCGGTAGTCGATCAATGAAGTTTGATTTAACTAGGTGGGACAGAAAGTTGTCCGTGCATGCAAAAAGTTAGCCGGGCATGTGGTGGGCCGACATAATTGAATGAGAACTCGCCTGACATGGTGGCTTTCAAAGTCCCTCCGCCAGTTTTAGCACTGAATTGTTGGGTTCTCGGGTGACTTGAATGAAGGTGCAAGACCACTGGACATGTTGGAAAAGTTGAGCGAATGAGCGCTTCAAGTCGACCGTGACACTTGAAATGATAATTATTACACTGTTCTAGCGGGGTCTGTTAATGATCCAGCATCGCTGCAGGCGTTAGGACGGGCTTAGTTGGGAGAAAGGCGACATATGTGGGAGACTGTCGTTGACAGACAGAGTCCACTAATGATCCAGCATCGCTGCAGGCGTTAAAACGGGCTTGGTTCGGAGACAGGCGACTGGTGACATGTAAGGGAAGCTGTCGCTGACGCGGCGTGATCGGCGCCGGGGGGCGCGTAGTCGGCGCCGGCCGCCGTGCCCCGAGGGAGGGGCTGGCGAACAGAGCCTGCTCAGCGACGATAAACCGGCAGGGAGTCCCGCCGCCGCCGCTGACGACGGCCGAATCCCACCGACGCCCCGGGCCGCGGTCCGCACGGGGCTCAGCAATGCACCGCCCAGAGTTGGACGACTGCCGGTCCCAGGCAGGCACTGCTGTTTCGATTGGTCGAAAACAGTGCTCAATATGAGTCAAATTCTTGGCGTATGTTTCTTCTGGTACTATGGGAAGTGAAATTGCTGAGATAAATTGAAGCTGTGCGTGCTACATATGGAACTGTAGCTAGAGCTCTGTTCTGCCCAATTCAGGACATGGACCATAAATACAGAAACACTGCAGAATTATCTTTCAACCCTTGTGTTTCTGTGAACAGCTGCAAGAGTGCATGGTATTGGTTGTTATTATGTACCGGAACGTAGCACTGGGCTGTAGTCTGATGTTGGAGGCGTCAATTGAGATTCAGCATGAAAAGTTTATTGCTCGGCATTGAGATTTTCATTTTAAAATTAAACTGAGCTTACTCGTCTGGGACCGATTACCGATTTCAGCTGAGGCGGCCAGCTCAGGTGGGAAGGGTCCGCAGCAGCTGAAATGGGAGGGGACCTTGGCAGCTGAGGTGGGAGGGGACCTCGGCAGCTGAGGTGGGAGGGGTCCGCAGCAGCTGAGGTGGGAGGGGACCTCAGCAGCTGAGGTAGGAGGGGTCCTCGGCAGCTGAGGTAGGAGGGGTCTTCGGAAGCTGAGGTGGGAGGGGTCCGGAGCAGCTGGGGCGAGAAGGGTCCGCGGCAGATGAGGCGAGAGGGGTCCTCGGAAGCTGAGGTGGGAGGGGTCCGCAGCAGCTGAGGTGGGAGGGGTCCGCGGCAGCTGAGGTGGGAAGGGTCCGCAGCAGCTGAAGTGGGAGGGGGTCCTCGGAAGCTGAGGCGGCGGTCTATGACGGGTTCCGCTCCTCAGAGGCGGGTCGTGCTCTTTAGCAGCTGGCACGCTACATTAAGGTAATGCGCTGCCAGTCACATGAGAGCCTCCGCTGCACTTATTGCATTACAGCCTCGTACCTGGCCGGAATCGATGCTGTGCGTACCCACAGCACATCGGCTGGTCGGGAGCACAGGGACAGTGCGGAGACAATTACCAGGACACGGCGTGGATCGTTACCTGTTGGGGTGTTTGTGCCTGGTGGCGCACAGGAGAGGAACAGCACAGTCGGGGATGTCGAACCACCCTGAAATCGAATTGATGGGGAGAGCGCTGAACACGGATGCAGACAGAAGCGTGTTCTTAGCGCTCATTCCTCTCAAAACAAAGCAGCGTCGACAAATAGCGAGCGGTCCGCTGACATCATATCGCGTCGCCAACTGTCAGCCTGTTGGGAGGGTATTATGGGATTGGAAATAAGTACTTATGCAGAATACCCGCCCGGGGGTTTGAACCCGGGTCAGCAGCGTGGAATTCGATTGCTGTTCTAGGCGCTACTGCATCTCCTTGTGGAGGAATAAGTACAAATGATGCGGCAAAGTGTGGGTTGCCTAATTTTGTTAAAAATATTACGATAAAATTTGGTGAAGAAAACCTGGAGATTTCCTTCTATACTGTCGCCTCAATTTTGTTCCAATGAGAAAGTTAAATATATCTGTTAATTTTGTATGTTGCAAAATCAATTGGAGACTAATCAGCTGTATTGTGATAATCAAAAGAAGAGGATTGGTCTGCCTCATGCAATGCCCATATAGGCTGAAGAGACCCGAAGAGACCGGCAGTGACATGGTGGGAGAGGGGGAGGGGTGCAGGGTGCTGGCGGCTTCTAAAGGTTTGGATGTTTGAAAGTTGTCTAAAAATGTTTGCGAAAGTTTGTAGTTATAGGCACTAGGTACGAAACGTTTGTAAAAGTTTGAAGCCTCATTTCCACGAAATGTTTGATACCATTAACCTCACTTCTAGGGTGAGTTACCTTCATAATTAGGTAGCACATCGATAGGCCCTTCCATCCCGTGAAATATTGAAGCTTCAATTTTTAATGTTCGGCTTCAATAAGCTTTCCGGAAACTTGTACAGCTTATCTGTCCTCCAGCGCAAACAAGAATTTAAAGATGATTCGACGAAACTTTCGATTTTATATTCATAGTTCGGCAGAAAGCCTTTGTAAAGTTATGTATTTTCTCACCCTAAATCGTTTGTAAAAGTTTGTATTTTTGCTAGTCAAACAAGCGCAGGCATCCTGGGTGTGTGAGGCCGCTGCCAACGTCCAGGGGGCGGATGGTGCCGCCGGCGTCCAGGGCGTGGATGGTGCCGGGTACCGCGCCGCAAATCTGCTGGCTACTTCTGCCCTGCATTGATTCGCGCTCTCGAGCCAAGAGTGCTCACCCGCATTCGAGTACTCGCCAATGAGGTAATAACGATGCCTCTTTCTGAGCCCTGTTCCGTCTGTCAGCACAGTTTTGTCAGAACCAATCAGTGGGCAGTATTTCGCCTACGTCACAGAACTGTAGCCTCTTCCCGGGAACTTCTCCTAGAGGTTTTACGCACGGACGGCCGGCAGTTGTGCTGCTGGGAAAAGGCCAACAGCACGGCAGCAGCAGCTTACCATGTTGCCGGACATGGAAATTATTTCGTTGGGTAAGCAAATGCCCAGTAAATGCCTGTTTGGCTGGTGTTGCTTTTTCTGGACGGGAGGTGAGAGGCCCCGCTGATAAAACGGTGCTGACAGACGGGTCTGGAGCCCTGGTCTGTCTGTCAGCACGTCAGCAGGGACTCTAACCTGTCGTTTTGTTTGTCTGTCATTTTGTCAGCAGGGACTCTAACCTCCCCTCTAGGAAAACAAAGTCAGCGCCACAATTGTCTCTCATATCTGCCAACCCAACGAACATGAAACATAATACTTATCTACTATTCACAAAAAGGCAGGCTGCTTTTGTCCCGCAAGTTACTTTTTTCAGCAGCACAACAGCAAGCCATTAGCCTGTAAAAACCTCTTAACACCAGTCCCCGGGGAGAGGCTACAGTCCTGTGACGTAGGCACAATGCGGCCCGCTGAGTGGTGCTGACAGACCGAACAGGGTTAGGGTTTCAGACATGTCACGCTGCTTGTCAGGCTTGCGGCGAGATTCGCCTCCTCCTGTGTATTTGCGGCTGCTCCCGCTTTGACTGTGTAACATACGACGTGTTCAGCTTCCTTTGGCCAGCCATGTCCGGTTCTTGTTACGCGTCAGCGATTGTTGGGAATCACTGAGGACGAGGTTAGCGATGACTCCGCCAAACGGATAGACGCCCCGGAGCGGTGGGAGCGTGGGGAATCTCACAGCAGAATGGCCATTATCGCTCAGGGAAGTTGGAAGAAACGACTTTGCACTCCATTACAGCAAGCCCCGACGCTTCGGTCTCTAACGGATGGAGTTTGGCAGCGCTGGCCTTTCCCACGGGGGTTTATTGAGATTATACGGGATACTCCCAACTGATAAAGGCACTTCTGGAGGATTGATGCTCTCGGAAGCCCGCGAGGGACTTAAAGAACCTCTTAGAGAGATATCGAGTTCAATGTTTTCTCCATCTGGGGTGAATTTAGAGAGAAGCAGATTAGAATGATCAGCTTTGTTTGTCTGGTGTTTTGAGTGTGTATTGTGTAAGACTCAGAAGGGAGCATTGGCGTGGACGTTTAAGGAACCTTTCCACCGGACCAGATGGGACACGGAAGGCGGTCCCTCGCCGTGGTCATTGAACGCCACGGGGAGCTCGTTTTAAATAATGACCTCACCTGGTATTGGTGAACCCCGTTGGTGACATATTTTAATAAATAAATGAAATAGATAAATGAAATCCACGTTAACTCATGTCGTTACTCATGTAGTAAATCCACTGATCCACCCGGTCCCCCATGTGAAAACTTGATGCTGCGATGGATACTGCCTGGATCACAACATTGTCCTCAAGGCTTTGATCGAAGCACCGACAGCGGAGATATATTTTTGTAGTGACGTCATGCCATTTTTGGCTAAGAATAAAGCGCGCGTGATCTTGCGCTATTTCTGTTGAGACCAATGTGCAGGTTCCGAGTATTCAACCGTCAATCCATTTTTAGTTAGTGGTGGGAGCAGTCAGTGCATGCCTGCTTTCCGTGAGATACTGTCTGACAGCTGGCGCGAAAAACAATGACAGCTATCTATTCTGGTTTAGAGATATTAGAAATTTTATTTCACAGCCGCAGCTATGGGCAGGATTCATTGTGGTAATTAACTTGTGTTTAAATAACCCAGATAGCTGGTATGCTCTTATTTCGTCTTCAGAGTTTCCAGAGCAAAGCTCTATGAGTTCTAGGAGTCGAACTCAAGAGGATGTTGAAGCTACCCTATTTCGCGGTAACATAACGGGATAACTGAATATCGACAGACACTTATTTTGGTTTGTGTGCTAGTTTTAGATGAGAGTTCCCAAATGAAGCGAAAGCTATTCCACCTCATTTTTGTCAGCCTCAGCGTTTTCTGCTAATTTTCCTTCTTGTTGTGTCTCGCCCAATTCCGAATCAACACGAAGGCATGGACTCCGTGTAATAATCTATGGCTGAAACAGCAGAATTTTCACCTCCCCGCATGCCGGCCGGCCCTCACCTCGTGCCCAAAGTCCATCTCAGTGAATTACCGGACAACTGTCACCCTGACGTGTATGTGATGCGCGTGACTTGCCAGCGACGTCCCGGCGAGCTTTATGTCCGGGACGTGTGCCGCGCGTCCCAGTTGCTGAGCGTCAAAGCCCTGACACCAGACAGACAAATAGACCCGACGTGTCGGCCTCATCAACCCCGGCACTGACTCTGTGTGATGTGCCGAAATTCCGCTTGGGATGCATGAATGTGTTTCACTAACCGTATTTGGACACCACGTGCTGACAATGTTCTGGATTGGGAATTCAAACGGGAATAATTTCGAATTGCGAACGGTGGCGTTCGTACGCAGTAGTGCGCTTGGAAGCTTTGGACATTGTGACGCCATGTATGTGCGAGAATGTATCGCCTTAGAATACGGCTGTCCGACCAGTCTGGTACGCACCCCCCCCTGCAAGATTGAATTCCCGTGCTCCCAGGAGGCCGAGAATGCACAGGTACAGGGTATGAGTGCAGTATGCAGTGTTGCTCTCCTATAGAAATCGCGTCATAGCCTAGTCGCTGAAGCGCTCTTAAACCCCAACACACACTCCTGTGGAAACGCTGTATACGTAGGATTTTAAAAGTGCGGCCCTGGCACGTTTAAACCAGGTTTTCTGGTTTTCTGAACCAGGGTATCGCCAACTAAAGCCCTACAGAAAATGCAATGTCCTGTTCTCGAATTTACCGCCTTCTGTTGTCAAACCAAGCAGAGAAAAGTATTGGCTACCGCCTAGTCTATGGTTGTCATCCACCTCGGCTTTTGTTTAAGAAGCGTGCAACAATACCCCTGTATCAACCAGTAGAATTGGTTCATCTTTGTATTATGTGACCACTATGCCCCTTCTGTTGTCATATGTCTCTGCGGAGTCTTACTCCGCCTCGAACCGAGGAGGAGAGTGAGACAACTACGTGTTCACAGTCCGAGTCGTGCTCTGACTGTAGACGGTGTCGCCGCCTGACGTGCTCGTCACCTCTGTGACAGGTCAGCGACGCGAACCGTACTGCCGTACTCCTGCCACGTCAGCGGCGAGCTGGTCTGGGTGGGCCGCACTCACCCCTACGTCACGGTGCCGGCCGGCGGCGCTGCGCGGCTCCGCCTGGCTGCGGCCGTGGCGCGACCCGGCCTCTACGACCTTGGGTCGGTGGGCGTGGCCTGCCGACGTGTGGGCGGGGCCGACTCGGAGCTGACGGAGCAGACGGCGCGCGTGGAGTCGGCGGTGCTGGTGCGGGACGTCACTGATGCGGGCGGTCCCTGACGCCGGTGGTGTCGGCCGGGCGCGGTGCTGATGTGTGCCGGCGCTGTAGCAACGTGTCCATCCTGAGGCAGCCGGTGTAGACGCCTCTGTAGACGGTGACTGTTATTGGGTAGCGGTTGGTTTACGGACGCTATAACAGCGCCAGCTGTTGATCTTGTCGCCCGGTAATGACGTGGCGAATACAAAGTAAGTGCAGGTCTAGTATATGCCAACATATGCCCGCAGGTGTATATCGAGTTACTTGTATTTCCCTCCAGCAGAAATTGAAACTAGGGGGTAAAGTTGCGCGTGCGACTTCACTTCTGATGACCACGACCGATGGTCAGAATCTAATGCTGAGATTGGATCATACGTGTTGGCCGTGGCACTTTGAAGTGAACCGCCTCAGAAGCGCAGCTCCTCGGATTCACGGTGAGAGTGAGAAGGTGCGCTGTCACATGTGGTGGCGTTTTACGAGCTGGTGTGTCGTTGTCCAGGGTAGTGGTGTGTTACCCTCTGTGTGTGGGGCATCTCCATAACAGGGACAGAGCCGACGCTGGTTGGCCGCGACCTCAGTGAAATGGTCTTGAAATCGGCCGTGTAGTCGCGGTTACAAGAATTTAAAGCGTGACTGGCCCGCGGGCATTTTTTCCTGAGAGTGGCGCTGACTTCCATCTCGATTATTTAAGAACTTGGTGTTCCATTCGAATTGTAACCAATCCTGCATGAAGTCTGCTTCATAGTGCGTCACACACGGTCTGTGACGCCGTTGGTAATCGGTTGCAGTTGAAATCGGACACGAAGAGGCCAGTCAGCGCCGTCCTCTCAGGGAAGTGTAGTCGGTGGATCAGTCGCTCTGTTTGCTTTGTAAACGCTTCATGCGTCGGTTCCGGGAGGCAGAATATCTTGTGTCCCTGTCCAGCTGAGCTCGGTGGCGGGTTACCCGGCTCCGCATGTGATAGCGTGAATAAGAGCGTAACAGAGAACGGTAAACAGCCAACGGTACGTCGCGTGCAATGTATTACCGAATGTAGAGACACCGTTCCGGAGTATATCTGAGCGCGTTGTCATCGGCGAGCTTAGCGACCAGCTGTTTGACCGCATACATTCCATCGTCGCACAATGAGTGTGTTGAAACCTGCCGGGTTCTGACTCGGTAGCGGACGACGCACGGGTTAGGGTTGGCCGCTGTCCGCGAGCGGCGCCCGCGACGGTTTGACGGTAGAATCTGCTGTCGTCGGTGAGAGTGTGTTTGACTAGATCTATTACTCAGTTGATGGTGCCAGAGAAGTGGGACAGACAGACCGAGTTGTAATCGCTCTTTCCCGTGTCGTCTGCGGTGCTGTGACGGAAGATAAGAACAGACAGGCCAAGTATGTGAATCATTATATAGCGGAGAGCTGACCCGTGTTCCAGATATCTTTATGAGAGGTGAGTGGGAGAGTCGCCGGTCGGCTAGTGTATAGATTGGCTGTTTTATTAGGCGGTTCTGGTGCGGTCGCCTGCTCCGCCTCGTGTGCCCGTCGGCGACGACGGCAGAACGTGACTGGCGGGCGACGTCCGAGTGTGTGGAGACAATACACGTGCTGGCAACTGACCTCGCTGACTTTTTACTGGGGGGTTTCTGCCGGGGAGGTTAAGTCTGTCAATCTTGAGAATATCATGGCAGGTTGATTTATGACAGGCAGCACTCCGTGAATCAAGCAGAGTTTTGTTCTACAGCTCCTTTTGTAGAATTGTTCCTCCCGAGGGAATGGATCGTTTTGCAGCCAGTCCTTCGAGCTTTCCTTATCACCTTATAGTGCGGTGACCTTAAAAGGGTGCCCAATCTCCTTGCCGCGTGAAATTATCTGTCAGTGACGGATGTAGGATTTTTTCCGAGGGGTGTGGGGCGAAGCGTCAGATGGACTCCAACAATTAGCAGCGGTGGGGGGAGCGTGATTAGTTCAATACAAGGGAGCCTTCTAAATGGTAATTCAATAAGTTTTTGGCAGGTGGTGTAAATGTGTCTTTGAGAAGTAGTAAATGTAATTTTGCCATAGAAACGCCTATATATTATTGTTGGGGATATGATTGATTGGTAATGAAGTCATAATGGAAAGAACGACAATAATGGGCGGTTGGCTTTGAGGAAGGACACTTTCAAACTGGGCGTCTCTCCCTGGGCCACTTTCTAAAGTCAATTCTCTATGTTTTGCCCTCTAAATTTTGGTATCTTAAGGTGTTCGGCTGTCCATTTAGGGTGCCTTTGACCCCCGGCTGTGTGTCCGATGCGGACAAGGGGTGCCTCAGCAGACCCATGGGTAGAGGTGGGGTTGTCGGCCCCCTTCCTGGGACCCGCCCCTGACAAATGCTAGACTTAGCGATGCTATGTATATTTATCCCTAAAACCAAATGCTTTCATTATCTCCATGGAATGTTTTGTCACGTAGATACACATTAGCTGTTACTAAGCCCGATTTCCAAACACTGATGATTGCCGCATGTTCGTGTGTTTGCTGCCAACGAGGATAAGGGTCTCCGAATGGTAGCAGCTCAGTGGTAGTGTGATTAGACGCAGCGGTTTAATTATATTTGATTGGCGGCTAGGCTTGATTAGGTTATGTATTTAATTTTGTCCAAGTTATTGCAGGTTCCGCTTTTAAGATCTAAGCCTCACTGAAGTAATCAAGTAACTTGTCACGGAAACTCTGACCCCACCATCCGAACGAGCAATTCCCGCAATGACGGGTTAATTGGAAGCTAAAGCTTAACGTCCCATAAGGCACAGGGATGGCCGCCCCGTTCAGGTCACCCTCTTTCCAGTCAGTTGCCAGCCGACCTACGTCGGATAAATATTGAGCGCTGGAGCGTCCAGGGAATCGATCCCAAGCTTTCGCCAGTGCACTGCCACTGCAAGGTTTTCTAAGAGGGCCGGAGCGCAACATGGTACTTTTAACACAAGGTATGTATGTTCATGAGAACCAAGGGCAAAAGCGCCTTGGCTATATAATATTGCGGATATCAAGATACAAAATTTATAAGATTATACCTTACATCCTGTTAAATATGAATAATACATAAACTTGAACTAGTTTTAATGCATCTTATATTTATGTTGTATACTATTACTTTATTCAGGGGAATGTGGTACTCTGGTGCATTTCCAGATTGTGGTGGTTTGGGAGTATCCAGGATGAAAATAATTGATTTGGCCTTTTTCTGCTGAAAGAATGGCTGATAGTCTAATATTTCATTTTATTTAATTGTCCTCTCTTGGCAATATCCTAGTTAGCGTGTGACGTCAAATCGGCTATGAGCTGACAATCCTTTGTGTCAGATTGAACCATTGCGATTTGTGCCCAACATGAATACGAATACAGATGAAACGCTTTTAGTTGAAAGAGGCTACCATTAGGAACCAAAATAACATTTGTAATATTGTTCTATTTTTTGCGATATATTAAAATATTTCACGTTTCTAACTAGTTAAAGGGAGTGTGGCACCTTCATAACGTGATTTTAACTGAGATAGCCTAGTTGTAAACCAAGTCGGAAAACCCGGTACTCCATATATCATTTGTCTTGGAACTCGAGATTTCCGTAGAAAAAGGTAAAACTTACCTGACACCAGCCCCCTCATCAGCCCCCTGCCGCGCGGCCATTTTTGTGAGCTGCTGGTGTGACGACATATGCTGATGTCACGATGAGCATCAGCCAATCTAAGCCCTTGAAGGGTTTCAAGTATGGTAGTGGTTGCCAGACTATGACATTATCCATAGGCAGATATTTATTTATTTTCCTAGAGGAGTATTTTTAAAACAAAATTTTGAGCTTATCGAACATTTTCAGAGAAATCATGAGTGGTTTAATTATTTTGGGCTAAAAGTAAGCCTAATTTCACTAAATTCCAGGATTCGACCAAGGTGCCACATTCCCTTTAATAAAACAAGTTATACGGTCAATAGTCGACAATACCAAAGTCATGTTTAGCACGCACGCGGACAAACATTTCAGAACCTTGAGCTGGCTCGAGGACCATCTTCCATTCTCGTCCGAGAGCCACAAGATCTCAACTGAGAACCGACGGTTCTCGGTTCTGACGGTTCTCGGTTGAGATCTCAATATTATCTTCCATGCTCGCATAGTTCTTACATGAGCTCTCCAAAGAGAACATTGTGAGAATCTCAACCAACCGTCGGCTTCTGTTCTCATTGGAGAATGTGTGGCTCTCAGACGAGAATGGAAAATGAACTTTGATGCTATTAAATAATTCTAGTCCGCGCAATTCTGGTACTAACCCCGTATTTCCAGGAAGCCAGTAGCCTCTCTGCACGAGCAGCAGCCTTATAGCTTACCGGCAGCGGATGTGGCGCCGATCCGCTCCGACTGAAGATATCCGGCACTCGTCTGTGGAACCGCTGACCCAGCGGAGACCACACAAGAACCACAAATGCCCTGCCGCCTCGCTTATTCCCTCCACAGGGCATCTTAGAAAAAACGGTCATCCGCGTGCCGTAAATCATTAGTAGGCCGGGACCTTAATATATACTTGTTCTCAACCCGTTCTGTTATAACAGATGTCGCACATGATTAAGTACACACAAGACCGAAGTAACATTCTGTGCTGATTTATTCAAAAGAGAAGATATAAAATGTAGGTAGCCAGTCGCATAATAATTAAAGTCTCGCCGATAACAGACGTTATTATAGACGCCAACCGAAATGCCAGCAGCATAGAGTATTTTGAACTGCATCTTCCGTCTCGCGCGGGCAGTGTCTGAACCACACGTGGACCCCTCCTCCGGCTGGCCAGGTCACGCTAACCGGGCAACACCAGCCTCGTTTGGTCTCACCGCAATCCACGATAATACGGACAAAACGGGCAATATCTCGCCGTGTGCCACTGTTCTCTCTCCCGACCATCCGCCGAGCTGAGAGTAGCCACCCCGCTAAACGGACAGCATGCGATTCAGCGCCGAAAATCATCCACCAGTCTAGGCAACGCTCATAAACGACGTCACAGCAAAAACACTAGGTCCGCGATCACTGAGTCTTCAGTCAAAAACCCACCACATTCTCACCACCGCCTCTGTACAGTAACGAGACACGCCCCCGGCCGACGACCCGGGGGCGGCGCCAAGGCAGTAGTTCGTCTCGTCCGTTCTACTCGCACCGGCCATCTTCCGGCCCGCTCTTTGCACCGCACCGATCCTCCACTTTACAGGCTGAATCACTCCATAGTGTTCCCGTCACCACGAATCTTGTATCACTTCGTTGCCGTCGGCCAGCGTGCACTATCTGCCGCCCCCTCTATAAGTAGCATCCAGCGAGGAGCGCCGGCAGGTAGCGTCGCCAAACACCGCGTTTGGCGACGTGTGTGAGGCCAAGTTTTTAGATCAGCCCCAAAAACTTGGCTTTGACCTCACACACCTGTGGCACCCTGGTGCCGTCTTCCACATGAAGAACATACTTCTGGAGGAAGACAAGGGGAACATTGCTGGCTTTTCGCACTGGCTGCGCGAAGACGGCGTGCCTGACTCCCCAGAGGAGCACAGCGTCCTGTAGAGTTAGGCACCGTCCCACTTGGATGCTGTCCACGGTGATCGTATACGTTGGTTCTGAAACAAAAGTCATGTCAAGAGAGAGAGAGAGAGAGAGAGAGAGAGAGAGAGAGAGAGAGAGAGAGAGAGAGAGAGAGAGAGAGAGAGAGAGAGTGAGAGAGTGAGAGAGTGAGAGAGTGAGAGAGTGAGAGAGAGAGAGAGCACGAGACTGGGTGATAACGATTTTAATTTGTATCTAATCGGAATAGTAATAATAGACATGCATTATAAATATCAACTTACCAGCACCATCGCTCCTGCAGATGCTCACACCCTTTCCCTGATCCAAAACCACCGACACATCGGTAGCTAGCAGGTCGAAGAGGACGGCGACGGCTGCGTCATCTAAAGAAACGAAATTAGAGTCAGAGTTCAAGCACAAAGTAATTACTATCACCCTGCCTTTAGTCAAGTTTAAGACCTTCCCCTTCGCGCTCGGTAACCAATAATCTCAACACCTAGGTCTTAAAAAATTATTTATTCCGTCCTCATGCCGTATTTTCTAATCACGCTGAGAAAACAATGCTTCATTTCAGGGCAAGCTTGCAATTGTTTCAAAACTTTCTGTCCCTCATACTTGCCAAAACTGAGACAAATTAACCAAAAAATATGGCTGAAAGTGGTCAACGAGCCAGACTTTTAAATATATATCCGACCATTTTGGTTTATTGTAGGCAGGTCATTTGGCAGCCGATCAAGGGTTAACGAGAGAATTAGCATAATTATTAGGAAAAATTACGATAATATTCCATATATTTTTTAATGTCAATGCCGATTTTCAATTCAGGTATTCTAATGCTAATCATGAGTCAAAGTGGAAAGAGTTGCTGCTCTGTTTAGGTGCTGTTGGTGGATGACGCCGGCCAAAACGTGGCGTTCCAAGCATGGTCGGAGGGATGGGGGGATAACCAGGCACGGATCCAGGATCGCCGATCGGGGGGGACATTGCCGAGGGGGCACCGAAACCTATCAGAAGGGCGCCAAATCCTATCGCGGGACGCCGATTTTCGCATCCTGGGAGGGGGGTTGGACGGGATTTTTTTGCCTCGCAGACCTAGTGAAAAGCGACATTTCAGGGGGCGCCATCGACCTTTCAGGGGGCGCCGAAGGTCGATCGGAGGGGGTACGTGCCCCCTTGCACCCTGGATCCGGCTCTGGGGAAAACGTGCCTGAACACTGGAGTTAGGCATCGATCAGAGACAAATATTAGCAAAAAGAATGTCAACACGTGCCCCGCTGAGGCACCTGGCACGAAGCGTCCCACTGGCGAGGGGGACGTATTTTGCCTCCCCCTCTGTATCTCAATTCCTGGAAAATCTGAAAAAAATTACGGGCTTTACTCGAATCCTCTTTTCAAGAGAATGGCAATTTAAATGTACTTTTACGTCACGTTAATATATAGGTCAGAGGTCCAAGAAGGTTCCATAAGCGTATGAAAGGGCATTGAAAATTTACCCCTTTATATTTTTTACTGAGTAAAGCAAGAGCAAATCTTGTGGGATAAATTGATTTCTCTTTTCGTAGCAAATAGAATGATGTATTATATGACCATGCTACGTCAAATAGTGAAAATAAGCCGACGTCAAGCAAGGTAAAGGTATAGTCAAGCAAGCAAGCAAGGTATATATTTTTTCCAGCCAAATATAAAAATAGATTGACAAGGTATATACTGGCCTGTCACCTCGAATTCTGAATATTAACACAAGCACTGGCGGGAGTCCGCGCCACCTTCGCTTTGACGGGGGTACCCGCCACCCCCTAAGACTTAAAAAAAACTACGATAGATAGCAAAAAACGGTAAACGGCATTAGATAGCTGATGACAAGACGAAGAGAATTCATAAGAAACATTTTTTGGGTCAGGTCAGTATTGGGGTCACCAGAGCTCAAAGACTGTCACAATGGCTTACATTGCAGTTCTTCCCTTATATATTCTCACTAAATAAAGCTACAGTTTATATTTTGGTACCATTGGAATCCCCTTATCGTGACGAATCTAATGATGCATAATTTAACATTGTTAGGTCAAACAGCAAGAGTGACCCGACCTTAGCCTAGGTAAAGGTCACGTGGTGACAAAGTGTGGTCATTTTGCATACCGATTGACTCGACGTGACTATACAAAGACGGCGGAACCAAAATGAAAGCTCTATCTTAATTTGGTGAGGAGTCATTGACAATTGAAGTATATGACCTTCATTTGACCTCAAATGACCTCTTGGAGGCAGTGGCGGTTCTTCCATAGAAGCACATTAGGCACTGCCTAACCACTTTTAAGCGTCTAATGATGTTTAATCTTAGGTAATAGGTATAATTAGACTTGATGGTATAAAGTTACAGAGAATATTCCGTTTTTTGTTACTGGGTCAAAGAGCCGATGATTGGCATCACTGATCCGCACCACATACCGTGGGCGAAGGCGAGGTGAGGCACATCGCTATCACCTGACTTTGCCCAACCCGGTGGCGAATTTAAGGAATTGACATCCCTAAATCTGGTTCAAAGACGGCGAGTACAGACTCGTTAAATCAGCAAACTAGGCATGCCCAGGCCGGCTCAGGCTGCTTGGTTAGCTGTTGCGAGTTGCCAGATTGTTGGATTAAAAGGTATGTGGCACCTTCACAACGTGATTTTAACTGAGATAGCCAAGTTGTAAAGCAGGTCGGAAAACCCGGTACTCCATATTTAATTTGTCTTGGAACTCGATATTTCCGTAGAAAAAAGCTAAAACATACCTGACACCAGCCCCCCTCAGCCTCCCGTCACCGGCGGCCATTGTTGTGAGCTACTGGTATGACGACATATGCTGACGTCACGATGAGCATCAGCCAATCGAAGCCCTGGAAGCGTTTCAAGTATGGTAGTGGTTGCCAGATCGTGACATCATCCACAGTCTGATATTTATTTCTTTTTCTAGAGGAGTATTTTTAAAAACCAAATATTGAGCTTATTGTACATTTTTCAGAGAAATCATGAGTGGTTTCATTATTTTTGACTAAAAGTACGCCTAATTACACTAAATTCCAGGATTCGACCAAGGCGCCACATTCCTTTTAACGGAGCAGAGCCGTGCACGCGCTGCCGCATCTCATGGCTGTGCAACATAATTTTCTATAGGTCCCGGGTTCGATCCCCTGCAGGGCGCCTCTGAATAAGTTTGACCTGACCCCCGACAATACCCTTCCAACAGGGTGAGAATTGGCGACGCCTTATGACCTTAGCAGTTAGCGCGTCGTAAAACCCCAACCATTATTTGTTTATTTACATTCTCGTGTTTGCAAATTTCTCCAACGTGCGGTTGTCTCAGGTGACTGCATGAGCGTTGCTTTGATAATTATCAGCAAGAAATTAAATCTGCGAAAACTTTCATGAAAAACGTAAGCCATGGCATCTAATCTAGTGGGTAGAATCTGAAAAATCCGTTCTTTAAACGTTTCTACCCTGAAAAAATTGGACGCAATCAAGAAGGAAGTGCCGAAACCGTCCCTGAAATGGGAAGCCCTCGTGAGTACCTACTCTATCTTTCCGCTTATTTACCTTCTTTCTACCTACTTATCTTAATTGCTTTACACACCTACACTGCAGCATAACCGTTGCAACCGACTTGAAAGTGGGGTGGGGGGGGGTGGACAGCGGGAAAGGACGTTGGAACAGGGGGTGGGGGCAGCTGCCCCTCACTGCTCTACCACTGCTCTAGGCCAACCGTGCCTAGGCTGTTGTAATGTTGAAGAGCCGCCACTGCTTGGAGGTCAAATGCTAAAAAAACTTGAACACCAGAAACGTGCTAAGAGTACATATTGGAAGAATTCTGAGCTGATTTAATGCACTAGTGGATCCAGGGGGGGGGTCATATCGTGAAATTCCCCCAAACCCTCCAATGCCACCCCTTGCCTCCCGATTTTCTTCAAAAACCATGTTTTCAAAATTTTGGGCTCCGTTTCCCCCCCTCCAACCTTCGTGGTGGATCCGACCCTGATTTCATGCCATATTTGCTGAAAAACAGCCTTTTAATTCTACCCAGCGACTTATAGGTATGTACCTACCTAATTGGGTTGCCTGAAAATTGACTCCATCTTACGTCAACAATAGGCAAGTTCTTATTTTGCCAGTTTGTTATTCCCCATGACCTTATAATAGGTATTATGAAAGTTTCAAACTGATCGGTTGGCAGTTGTTCCTCTGGTGCCCCTTCAAACATGTGATTTTGGGTTTTGAAGTTGGGTCACATGACATTGAATAGCTCTGTGACCAATCCTATCGAGGGCGCCAATTTTTGCATCCTGGGGGCGGGGAAAGCAGCATTTCAGAGGAACGCCGTCGACCCTTCAGAAGAGCACCGTGACCATTTTAGGGGCGCTGAGGGTCGATGGTGGAGCCTAAGCTTACCTCACCCAAAATATACCCTGCCCACTGGCGGATCCAGAGGGGGGGGCAAATCGGGAAATGGCCTCCTAAAGCCTCCGTTGCTTACCCTTTACCTCCCGATTTTCTTCAAAAATCATGTTTTTCACAATTTTGGGCTCCGTTGCCCCCCCCCAAACCTTCGGGCTGGATCCGACCCTGACCTGTCCCTACATCCTACGCCCTACACCCTATATCCTACCCCTACCCCTACATCCTACCCCTACATGTATATGGGTGTTCATTGAACGCCGAACACTGTTCATCCGCCCGCTTCTGCTCGTTTCTGCCCGCCCGCAGCCGCGCGCCCGTCCGATATAGGGGAAGTCCGTCCAAGAGTACGCACCTAACTTTCTAAAGGCTTTCACTTTTCTCCTATAAGTCTAACAGCTAAAATTTGTATGTGGTTATTTAGTCTGAAGAACTGCCTATGTATGGTCCATGTTTCAACTCGATGTCTCTGAAAGGAACTCGCCACGAGCTCATCAAAAATAAAAAGTCACGTGCGTACTCTTGCCGGAGAGGGTCGGCAAGAGTACGCAAGAGAGGGGGCTGGAGTACGCACTGATGCCCCGCTGTGCTTTAGGTGCATAGGCCATGTCGCGAAGTATTTTTCGCCAAACTAGGCGATTGTATGATGTTATATCGTTCTGAATATACAAGAACTATGTTGCAACGTTTGGTATTCCAAATATGAGTTACGGACTCTGTCCGAGTGAAAATTAAATTTTCGTATCTCTTAAGCATGCGCACTCTTGCCCAATGGTCTACTGCGTACTCTTGCTGGACATGCTCCCCTGGGAAGAAAGTCTTCATAAATATGCTGGCAGGCGTTTTAGCGTGAGCTCCGGTCCTGGAGCACACTCTTAGCTTAGCTTTCTGACTGATGACAGACCGTAATACAATTTGTTTTGATATTAGAAGCATGGTCTACAAGATTACCCAGTTACGAAATATTACTTCAACGGTGCCAAGAAACTTATTTTGCTCGGTACTCCCGCAGAAAGAACAGGAGCACGTTCAATTTTGGTGTGCAGCCTAGGCACTGACCTTGCTTTTTTATACCAGGGTATCCACCATTTCAGTGGTTGCTAAGTAACCAAAACAGCTGCTGCGTACTCTTATCTCCTGCGTACTCTTACCCGCCCTTACCCTACGTTATTTATCAGAAAGCAAGATAAGTTGCTGGATTTCACATTTGAGTTGCCGATATTTAATAGAGTGAGTCCTGCTGATTTAAGTGGTACCCAATTTTCACAGGAAATATTTATCTAGACGTGCCGCTATTAGCAAAGTTCTCCAGGGTTATTAGCCAGAAGGCTTCAGAAAGGTATTCTGCATGAACACTAGTTGATGACCCTGATAAGGTAACTCCTACAGCAGGCCAGTACTTCTGTCATATCCCCATTCTATGGTAATTTGAATTGTAACCTGATCCAGTGGCAGGCTGGGGGGGGGCTGCTAGTAGCTTTTACGGAAAAGGTGCTAGCAATTACCAAACAGGTGTATGAAAAGTTACCATCCGTAATGTACCGTAAGGCCTCAAATGTTTCACTGAATTACCTAAAGATAATTCAGCCTAAAGATAACGCGGCCTTTGTCCTTACCGTGAGCACTGAGCAGCCATTTCCTCGTCACTCATCCAACTCCTCAATATTGCGGATACGCGGTGAATAGGACTTCAGCCTTGAATCAAGCTTGAACAACCACATTTCATAATTCAGATAAGTCACAAATAACAGCCTCTAAATCACCATAAAACGTATCCCGCCTTGCGTATCCAAAAAAGGCAAACGCCTGCCGCCGACCGCTCCACAGCACAACGGCCGTCACGTAGCGCAGTAATGGCGGCGTGCCTGCGTGTGCGCAGCGAGGCGCGCAGCGCGGGGGATTCCCCGAGATTTTGTGGGAATCTCCGGGGAGAATTGATTCTGCATTAATGCTGCATGAGAATTTGTAAGCTTTTGGAGACCATTTTCTGATGGTTTTTCTGTCCTTTGAGACGTGAAGCTATAAGATGGAGAACGGGTATTGGATATGATTGGTCTACGAGCGTAACCACATGTCTTGCTCGAGATCTTTCACTTCAAAGTTCTCCCCGTGTGTTGTCCGTGCAGGTTTTTAAGATGTCCAAGCAAGAAAAAAAAGTGTCCGCGCAGCACGTGCAGCGGGCTTGAATAAGGCACTTCTTTCCTAAAGTCGCCCCATTACACTTAATCACCCGGGGAGGACGGGGTCGGTAGGGGGTTAATTTTTGTTTTTTGTTTCTCCGCGAACGGTAAGTTCTGGGACAGATAAAATACCGATTTAGTGGTTTGTCGGCATGCTCTGTCACATGGCTATCTCAGTACAAATCCCACTATGAAGGTACCGTTTAGCATGTCACTTATTCACTAGAAACAAAACGCCGATGATAATAGGGTAGAGTGGGGTAACGCGCCCACCTGGGTAAGACGCCTACTAGCATCTACAGACTGATGTAGGAACTAGAGCCTACAACTATTATTTTTTCTGGTTGCGATCTTTCTGATCTGGTCCTGAGCGTGTTTGGACGCGCCTGGTCTGCTCCAATAATTTTCAGCAAACATTTGTTGTTTTTGCCCCTCCGGATATAAAAACAAGCTATCTTAAAGTTGCGATTGTACTGTATGCGATTTAGATGCACTCACGGCAATTTGTGAGGTTGAAACAGCGAGTTTGTGCCACATTTTGACAGCCACTATGCGGCATGGAAACGCCGCAGAATTGAGTAATATTTGTTGCGACGCTGCCGTTGCTACGTGGGTAAGACGCCCATGTGTAGTGCGGGGTAAGACGCCCCAAGCGCCTTACCCCAATATTTGGTAGGCGTTTTACCCCAATGGATGGGTGTGTCCTTAGGATAGGTAGGATATGGAGGTAGGGCTGCTATTATTATTACCACCATCACGACCACTACTGGTCGTAATGGCGAAGTACGTTGGGTTAGAAACAAATCACCGTAACAGAAGACATTGAGTTTCAAATATTAGTTCCTATAGCAAACAGGAAAGTTTTCGCGTTTGCTCTCATTTGGTCATCTTGAGGGGTGGTCTTAAACCACTGACGGATCCAAAGGGGGCTAAAGGGGCCGTGGCCCACACCAAAGCCTAAAAAGTATATTTTCCCCCTCAAGGCCAAATTTTGGCCGTTTTTTCGTAAAAATACTACGTTTTCGAGATTTCTTCTCGATTTACCCCCCCCCCGAAACGTTGGTTTGGCCCCTACAAAAGTTTCTCCTGGATCCGCCGATGTATTAAATACCTACCTTCGTCATGGATCTGCTCGAAGCACTGTTTGCATATGGCGATCCCGAACCATCATCGTCGTTAACTACATTTTCCAGATTATACATTCCCATCCTAATCTTACCTTGACATCCTGTTCCCGAATATGGGAAGACGTACCGAAGAAGAACCACTTGCGGGCAGAATGAACCGGAGGCGCTTTAATGTGCTTTGCGCCCCCTAAAATATGTTGGGGCTCTATCTTAAATTGCTTTCACGTTTTCCGTCGATAGTTAAAAAGCCTACCTGCTTATTTTTGCTGTGTCGGGCTTTAATGCCTCGAATAACTTGCCCACTTTGTCACAACATTATCGTAAAGCGTAATCACAACAATGTTCCCAGTTGTTCATATAACGAGATACAGTATGCGCTGGGTGTTATATGACGGCCTTTTACCCCGGGGCTAGGGCGTTTTACCCCGCTATCGGGGCAAAACGCCTTTTTACATGGTCTCAAGAAAAAACAAATTTCGCACACTTCGCATAGTTCTAGAGTCCCAAATTTCTATCCGAGTGTAGACAAAAGATCACAGAACTTAACGAAGAAAACATGACGCAATTCCATCCAGGCAGGATTGGTACAGACACATTCTCCCTTAACGTATGCGTCTTACCCCACTTTACCCTACTTTGCGCAATAGTTGCAACAGCTGCACTAATAGCTGCAATTTTTAATATGACATCAGGTGTGAAATAAAGAAGTGGTATAAAGTAAACTGATTTCTTCCTTAAGAATGTCCAGAAAAAACTTCAGCTGTAAAAAGGAAATCCCCTGTTTTGCTTTGTATAACCTTATTCTTAGGCAAATAAAATGCTGAGCTATTCTAAATTCGGCATGCTCAGGGTCATTTCCTGAGAAAAAGTGACAGAAATTTGTAGGTTTAGGCCCAAAAGTGCATATCGTGCTTTGTAGGTATAAAAACGCTAACGATTGTAGAGCTTTCCATGTTGAAGATAGGCGAAGGGATTTTTTTGGCGCCACGGCGACCTCACAACATGACGACTCCTGACCAGGGATTGGGAGCCCAGTGCCCTACTAACTGAGCTACCGGGGCAGTTTGGTTTGGTTTTACTAGGTGCAGCGGTAGCAGTGATTCGTGGTCGTCTGACCAACCTGTGATTTAATCGATATTAGCTCATAATTTTTCACAATAGCATGATGGACGTTATCATCGCTGGATTATTTTTAAAATGCGAGATTTGCTTCCGACAACGGTATCAAAGAACCACGAGGCACTGTTCTCAGAGATTTATCGGCAGCGTAATCCGACGGGGTGCTCCAGGCGAGATTCTTGTGATGGAAACCACCATAACCACTGTTCCAGGAGAGGAACTGGGCGCCATTCGTCCTATTCACGTGGACCGGCCGTCGTTGCTGGGTCAGCGACGGTACTGGACCAGCTGCCGCGCGGCTTTTCAGATTTGCGGAGAGAAGCTTCAATTCAAGCAGTACCACGTGCTATACAGCTGAATGGTTCGTGAATAAAATTAATGTGTGCTGAAGTTAATCAATTGATTCCGACGTTGCTCTTCGCAGCCAGAGCTTAATTTAATATCCGTCGCAGATATGCCTTCAAATGAAGTTATCTTCCGTGCGTTAGAATTTCATAGAAGGTTGCTAGGCGGCTGCATGCAGTGGCGGATCCAGGGCTTCATTTGGGGGAGGGCTACGGGGCTCGAGCCTCTCCGCTATAGCCTTAGAACAGCCTCCGGCTATGCGTTTACACTTGGACATTTTTAGGGGGCTTGAGCCCCCCAACCCTCCCCCTTGTATCCGCCACTGGTCACATGTTCCGAAACGATTACATGATTACCAGATCCAGATCGAAGTTCTCGTTTCATGGTCAGTGAGCTCGATACATTTGATCACTTTAACGTCCTTTCATACGATGTGTATCTGCTAAGCGTCCACAGAGCAGAAATTAGATCTGTGCCATATCAATGTCTGCTCCATGAAGCGACGGAGTCAAAGGCCGGACTGAACATACCTACCTCTGCCACCCGGAGTTAAATATCAAAGTCGCACGTGAATGCTTAATGTCTTACTTGGCTATTCAGACGGAGGCTGAGTGTCGAGGGCTAAACTTTACTTCAACAAGCGATAGAAGAGGGAGTTATGTCTATATGCTGTCTTTCGATGATATACCGTTGTCCAAAGCATTTAGTGAAGTCAAAGTGGTACCATCTAGCGGTATCGTGGACAATACAGTGCTTACGCATGATATCAGTGAAGTGCGATCCCTGACGCCTGCGTGGCACATAATCGATATAAGTTTAACATGGAGTGACAGTGCTCTGAACGTCCGTCCATCGTATACCTTAGCGTAATCAATAAGTCTCGGCAAAACTGCTACTTCTGCGCCGCGAAATTTTGCAGCTGCATGTGTCAATGCAGTCCGATCCTTGTTTTAAAGTTGGTGGTTGGAAGGGTGCACAGTACGGTAGGGGCCTCTTGTCCACTTTTTCTATGATCTTTTGGGACCAGTCGGCTTTTAATTGTCGGACCCGCTTACTTCGAATTTAGCATCAAAAGGTACATTTTTTAATTTTCTTTGCCCGCACAGACACTTAAAAGTTTTCTGAAGGCAGAAAAGGTACTTTTGGGGTCTTGTGGCATACTGTGAGAACTTATCATACTCTTCGGAGTTAACAATAAAAACTGGCATTACTAGATAGAAGAGCTTCGCAGCTACAATCGTGTCAAAACTAGATGTTTCTACCATTTATAGATGTTGTAGCTCCATGATACGCATTGGGCCCAGTGAGGCCTCTGAGGGCATGCATGGAATATTCCTCGATACTTTAAACTCACCGCAATAACTGCCAGTTGTTTATATAAATCGTGTCGAAGTTGTTGCAATTCCGCTGTATGGAGTCAGAGCCTCACTTCAGCCATCAATGGAATTGTCACGGAGACCCCGACCCCACCAACCGAACAAGCAACTCCCGCAATGACGGGATAATTTAGAAGCCAAAGTTTAACGTCTCACAAAGCTCAGGGAGTTCGGAACCTTACCGAAATTGTCAAAAGAAAGAAGGAACAAGGCAGACTGGATCGCAATTTTTCATGGGAAACTGGAAAACATGAGGCTTGCGTTCCTGACGTGTCACCCGAAAGCTTTCCTTTCTCAGCCAACAAGAGTTAAAGCTAAAAAATGTCGTCAAAGGAACACAAGTGGGATGAATGTATTGTTTTAGAACATGTTTGCTACCAGCGATGAATTAAGGCTCCACTAAAAATTATCGCTACTACCTACCGCGAGCATTTTTTTGCGTGTGAAGATGGTCTAGTCAACAGGCATTTTAGGCCAAATTCAGGACTTGTTCTGGTCATTCAGTCCTTTTGGGCTGCTCTCTCATAGGTTTTCCAAAAATAATGTTGGCGCAGAACATTGATTAGAACAAATTATTTGTCGTGGCATAAGGTGATTCATAATCATTAAGCTTAGCATCAGCTCCACAAAACCTCAGCACCTTGATTTTCACACCAGGTAACCCAATTTCATGAATTTCTCCCATAGCAGTAGATTCCTTCAATGAATGCAAGTTCTGGATGAATGCGAAATGATGGATGGGAAAGAATTCAGCTTGCGCCCTTATAACGCCATTAATTGTGGAATTATCAAGGCCAGAAATTAGTTTCTGATTTAGCAAAACTTTGGCTCACGTGAGCTGGATCTGAAATTTTTTTTTGCTGTATTACAAACCTTTGCTAAAAATGTGAATCTACCTCCACTTATTTATTGTTTTTATAAAATCATCGCCATGTCCCACGGAGATAAAAGTTGAGAGCTGTGGTTCACCCTCAGATGCATATGAACGTGTTGGACGACTCGCGGATTTGTAGGCTATTTGAAGTCGTAGTCACTGTGCCTGAAATTACTATGTCAAGCCACTAAGCAATTTCTGACTCAGTGGATGTTGGAAAGCTATTAAAAGCTGGCCGAGTGGGCTGCACCTCCCTCGGGAGTTAGCGTTGCAGGCTGGATTTCACGGTGGTCCGTCCTTAGCAGAATTTACTCGGCATAAAGCGCCATCATGGCGTTTCTATTTCTTTATTTCTAACGTTGTACATACAGTAGGGCGGGATGAGGTAAGATAAAGAAATGAAATATGAAACTGGAGATTTTGTTGTCGGTATATCAGATTTTTTACCACAAAAGTACGTCTTCGAATATTCCGCATTTTTATCGGCATCGAAATATACGACAGATCCCAGGGGCACATCTCGCCCAGAGCAGGGTGATGGTTAATATCATATATAAAAAGATTCAGTGAGAAGTAATTTCCCTGGAAAAAGGTACCCAACAAAATCTGGCAAATGCTTGCCTTGCAAGACTGTTCTAAATCAGAAATGATTCTTAGAATCACGGATACTTGGTTTGAAAATATTTCTGAATGACGAAGAAACGATCGATATGTGTATGTAGGTAATTGGTTAAGCCTCAGTGGCATCAGTTATGAAGTAATTGTTGAACAGTTAATTGCCCTGAGGGGCGTGTAATCCGCCCTCCCTCCTGTTTGGATTCGGTATTTGTTATTTGCATTAATGAACGTATGTATTTGTTCTATATTGTTTAGTGTTCGGGCCGGTAATCGCTCAGACTTTTTCATGACGTTGGAGCCGGATCGGTGATCAGTTTGTCAACACCGTGGCTTGATACCACCAATGCGTAACTTCTGAAAACATCCTGGAGCTCCTGGCGGGAGTAACTTAAGCTCCCGTTGAGCTGTGGAGTGTTCAGAGAGCGGGCCGCCAGCGCCAGATTATTTCTGTCAGTTGAAATCCTATTACTGTCAGCCATTTATCACTGGCAGGTTTCCAGAGAGTTCTCCGGCTGATCCGTTTGAAGAAAACAAATATCTCTAACGTTGGTTTCCTGCGATTAATTCCCCGGTTAGAATAGTGTATCGACCTGAACGTGTGATCGCTGACCTCAATGGTGAAAAGATCCATGATTATGGAATGAACGAAGATCAGGTAAGGCCAGTGAGATTCTATGTCCGCCCCTGCCAGGGTGGAGCGTTCAGGCAGAACATGTAGACAGCCGACGTCGCGGACCCACTACGCCAGGCGGCTCGGCACCGCAACGCCGGACTTTACATCAACCCATTTTTAATAAGCATTTATTGGAGGGAGCGCTTTAGTTGCGCTTTATAACAAATAGGAGAAGAAAGCAGAGTAGCGGATAGCGCTTTTGTAATATCGAAAAGTAGCGGTAGTAACGGTAGCGGCTTTAGGTAGCCAAGTTAGCAGAAGAAGCGGTAGCAGTTTTGCAATTTTGGTAATGGCGTGCACCTCTGGTATTGCACATACATACATTGCACATGCATACACACACTGAAAAATTGACGAACTTGTGAAGCACTTTTCTTAAGAAAACAGGTCAGTTCGAAAAAAGTTCTCGTTCTTCTGATCAAAGTTAAAAAAACTTGTTTTGTGTCGCGGGAAAGTGACCTACCAAGGTACTGTCATACTAGGAAAATTATTCCACCATACTTCCCCAACAGTTGGAAACCATCCCAAAACCAAGTCACCACGAACTCTAACACGAGCCAAGTGACCACGATCATAATAGTTTTTTAATGACCGGTTACGGTCTCGTGAACTCAATCCATAATTCCCACGCGACGTCATGATCAAAGCAGAGGCCTGGCGTGAGTAGCCCAAAGTCATCCTAAGATTAAACAACCACGAACTCGAAACTAGATGCTAAAAACTTATAAGTACCCATTATGATCTCCTGTGCTCAATGCGAAATCTCCAAGCGAGGTTATGATGAGTACAATGTCTTGGCAGATCTAGGAGAAAATTTTGTAGGGGGTCAAACCAACATTTGGGGGCTTAATCGATAAGAAATCGCGAAAGCATAACAATTTTAAATAAAGCCGGCCAAAAGTTGGTCCTTTGAGGGAAAAGATAGCATTTTAGGCTTTGGTGGGGGGCCACGGCCCCTTTGCCTCCCCCTTGGCTCCGCCAGAAGCACAAGGCTATGGTATGATAAGCCACGAAAGTTAAAAATATCAAGCTTTTACTGTATTTATCCTCTTCGGCACGGCAAACCAGGATCATCGCTAGAACAGGTAGTCCACTCTAAAGTGAGTCATAATTGAGCTATTAGGAATATTTCGCTGCAACCCCATAGACAATGTGCGCCGTTTTGTATTCATTGCACCCGTGTGGTGATCATTTACCGGATCGCTGTTGCGAACGGATTATCCAGAGTGGTTTTCGGTATTAGCTTGAAAGGTTCCGGCAGCAACGGATCACCATGTTGGATTAACAAAATTTGACCAGGCGATTTGTGGCTGTATGGAGAGTCAAGACAAGCAAACAAAACATATTTTCTGTTTCAACTTAACAGGACAAGACATGTTAGCAGAGATATGTACAATATAGAAACATACATACCTGGTTCAATGTCTTTCAGCATGCATCACTCCCGCCAACCCCTCAGGGGACCGATCTTCACTTGCCGGATTCGTCCGGCAAGTAAAGATTGAGCAACGGGGAGTGACGTGCCCAGGGCCCCAGTCAGCCCTGGAGGGCACGTCGCGTCACCGCGGACTTATCATTTCTGGCCCTCCGGCGGCCGCCGCCTCTTTCGACGGTCGGTTAGAGTCGGCGTCTGTCGTCGGTGGCTCTGGTGATGAGGCCCGGGGTGATACTAATGGCTACCGTACGGGCCTTTTGTTACCTGGTCGGTAACCGTATTGGATCGGGTCAGCTCTGTGCTGCACCTCCCAGCATGTAACTCCTGTTTGTTTTTGTTCTCTTATTTTGTTGATTATTTTTAGTTCCTGTCACCTTTTTATGCCTTAGCTTTTGCCCCCCCCCACATTTATTTACCTTCTTCGGCATTTTATGGGTGTAAGGCGCCCACTCGATGCCTATCTCGAACCCCGGCGACGAGGTTGACGGGATCCTGGGGGTTGAGGTCCCCCTCGGGCGGGTCAGTCCCGAGGGCTCCAACACGCCCCCTTTGGCCCAGATATCTCGATCTAACCGGGGTAAGTCGTCCGTAGACTGCCGCGGACGGCCTAGCTACGCGGCAGTGTCTACGGGCGCTGTCGCTCGGTCCAGCTGGGCAGGGGGATTATTTATTCGGGGGTGCGGCGCGGCGCCCTTCGCGGTGGGGACTGTGATAGTTCTTGCCGGGCTCGACGTGGGCCGGGGTTTCGGAAACCGTCGATTTGCGAGACTCCAGCCTGTTGCGCGCGCCTGGTGGACCGCAGTCTCCGCTGCGTGAGGGCTGCCGCGTTTTGCTTCGTCCCGACTCATGGCCCTGCCGGCCCACTGGGCTGATGGCGTCAAGGGGGTGGGTGCGTTCTGATCGGAGAGGTTGTGTGAGTATCTCTCGCCCCTCTGAGACGGGCGCACCTGCCCCCCGTAGGCACTGTACCAGCCCCCGGGCCCAGCTCCTGACAACTGGCAACCTGGGGGGCCGAAGGTAAATATCTCTCCCATGGCGTCTTTACTAGCTTCCACCTCCGATGACCAGACTGCACGGACTCCGACCTCTGGCACGACACAGACCGCCTTGAGTTCATCCTCTTACACTGCCGCTACGATGCATCGTTTGGAAGTTAGACCCCTCGCGCGGACTAGACTAGAACAGCCTGGCTCATCTATCCCTGTGTGGGACAAGTCTTCTTCTAGGGTTCTGGTCCTTACTCTAGAGGAGGGCAAGAAAATGAATCCCTTTCGGGTTATCGAGACCATGACTAAATTCGGAGCCAAGTCCCATGTCTATCGCCACTCCGCCAGAAAATTGGATGTCACCATGTCCTCAGAGGAAGAAACGTGCAGTTTGCTGTCGGCTAAAAGCCTGTCGTACTCTGGAGAAGGAGGAACCTTGGTATCGATACCGGTAACAGCGACTCTCCACCCCTCAAAGAACAGCGCTGCTGATGTTGTTTATTGTCGGGAGCTCGCTGGGTCAACAGAACAGGACGTATTGAATGGTTTGAAGGAGCAGGGGGTGACAAACGTGCGGAGAATGAGTAAGATGGTGAACGATGAGCTTGTAGCGACAAACACTTTTGTTCTGACTTTTAATACTAAGGAGCTGTCTCAAACCATCCGTGTAGGCTGGCTTTCCGTGCGCGTTCGTAGGTACGTACCGGCCCCCACGCGATGCTACCGATGTCAGAGATACGGTCATGTGGCCAAGACTTGCAAAGGGCAGGAGATGTGTGCGAGGTGCTCGATGGCAGGCCACGGCTCGGCAGTTTGCAAGGCGGGCGTCCCCAAGTGCGTCGGATGTGGTGGTGACCTTGAGGCGTGGTTACGCACATGCCCCACGTTCCTCTCTGAGAGGGAAAAGCTGAAAGAACATTTTCTGGGAAGGTCTCCCAAGGAGAATGTATCACAAGGAGATAGCCGCCGTGAGGTGCCTGGCTCTCTCAAGCCGTCCGTGATGGAGGGAACTTCCGTGCGGTCCTCATCCTATCGCGATGCCCTCGTGGGAGGACCTGTGCAGTCGAGATCTCCCGTCAACCTTGATTCCTCCTTGCGAGATATCATGCACATATCGGTCCGTGATTTCATTAACCTTTACGGTGGACGGGTGCCACAACCAGTCAACCACTTCAGTACCCAGACCAGTGAAGTTAGGATCACATCTGATAAGTCCGTTCAGACTGACCCAGTGGCCAACTTTGTTATATCACCATCAGTACCGAAGCCTGACAATCAGAGTGGGCACACAACGGATAAGGGCACTCAAGCAGATCTCTTAGGAAGGTTTGCCTGCGTCGGGGCCGCATCACCAGCGGACCCTTCTGGGAGGTACGGGCCTGATGTGAGTGGGGAGCAGCCAGTCCCTGACACGGGGATGCTGCTCAAGCAGGAGAGAGGCGCACAAAACTGCAGAAACGTGAGCTGGAACGTTTGCCTCAGCACCACCAAATGGGCGCAGTTCGCGAAAGGAACAAAGTGCAGCGCTACTCCCAACCTCCGCAGATAGCGACTCTGCACTTACTCCTCCGCCATACCCGCCACCATCACCGCCGACACAAACACCGCCACCAAAACCAAATGACATGGGTCTTCAATTTCGAGTCCCGTGAGGGGAAACGAAGACTTTCCTTTTCAAGCTCAGAAAGGCATCCCCCAACACGGCACTAAGAAACATAAAAAACAGATTTCCTTTTCCGTGACACAAAGGGAAAGAAAATCTGGGTGCCAAGAGTGCAAAAAGAGTTCCCCATCAAAATAAAGCAAGCGGGGTCCTTACAAAGTTTTGGAGAAGTCCAAAATGTTTGGCAAGATGTGCCACGCCCTTCTATTAGTGATGAGAGGCATTCCGGTCCGAGAGTCCGGGAAACATACATGAACAGAAACACAACTTTCGTTCGCCGCTCTCCGCCCAAGGGTCTCGGATATCCCGAGCGAACGGAGAGACCACCACAAGCATGGGATGCACGCACGGCTTGGTGCGTATCAGAAATGTACGACGAAAGAAGCTGGGAAACTTAGGTAGAATCTCGGCACATCAGTTTTTTAAGCTGCTGTTCTTGCTAAACAATGACTTTTGCTAGCCTCTTTCTAAGTAGCTTTTGCAGACCGTATATAGTTGAAATCTAATATAATATTAACATTTGAGAATTTCTTGTAATGATGTGCGCAAATTGGCCAAGACGCTGAAAGCGCACTAAAACCCCAATACACACACACACACACACACACACACACACACACACACACACACACACACACACACACACACACACACACACACACACACACACACACACACACACACACACACACACACACACACACACACACACACACACACACACACAGACAGACAGATAGACACACACACACACACACACACACACACACACACACACACACACACACACACACACACACACACACACACACACACACACACACACCCAAATAATACACTACTCTTGGTTGACGAGCTCACACCTAAAGCAGTGCTTATCAATATTGTTCCTGTAAATGGCGAAATATTGAAACATGCTGGTACACAGGCTCTCCATGAGGCCACTGGGTATGAGGCTGAGGATCGCTTTGCTTCTGACAATCTTCCACAGGCCATAGATCTATAAACGCCGAAGGCTTCGAGGCTGAGTCAGCTTTAGCGATTAATGCGCACTTGATGGAAGGTTGGTACGTTCAGCTTCAGCAGCGCTCTAGCAGGAGCTCTGCTGATTTGTTTACGAATTTCTACAGCGCTTGGCGTTGCCACGGTTTTCACCCAGTGACTGCCACTAAGCTGCCACAACTAGCTCTCACTTGGCACCAAAATGTGCAAATCGTCATCAGAGTGCTTATGTTATTTGCTTAAGCGCATGCGCAAACAGCCGATACCAGAGAAGATTCGACTAGGGAAGCACGATAGTAACCACTCGTGCACGTTACACTCGACTGATGAGAGATGAGAGTGAGATGATAGATGATGCACGGCACACCATATTGACCTGTCCATGACTTCTAGTTAGACGCCAGGACTGAAATCGTGCAGGATGAAGGCGACGCTCGAACTCATATATAGCAAATGTTGTGACAAGGGTGCACGATGGGTTGCACCATGTGCTTAACATGGTCATGACTTCATAAATGGCGAAGATGGGATTTTGATGAGCATATGCTTGTTAGTTCTACCTTAACTTGCCTATATTCTTGAAATCATCATTGGGTCCTCGCAAATCGTCCCATAATCTTCACGTCGTTATGCCAAACGGATTTTTTGTGTATTTTGTGTAGCTATGCTGGCTGCTGCCTTTACCAGGTGTTTCAGAATACGCTGAAAAGCTACCGCCAGTTAGTGTCTGATGGTATGCTCTAAGTGTTGAATGCCTCATTTATATGCGTTATATCGGCGATGAAACCGCCTGATGAAGATGAGGTACCTACTTTGTTCAGGGATTAGTCAGCGCTCTTGAATCCTGTCCCAGTTTGTGAAATGTCTTTGTACGGTTCTGGACTAGCATTAGATGAATCGTGTGGAATCAACAAGAGCTGCGGCAGCCCTAGCTTATGCCTGATTCATGTAGGCTTGCATGCAGAGCAGAAGTCCCCTCATGAATTTTATCCATTGAGGCCCATAAAATAAATCCACTGGATAAACCACATGTCAGTTCTAGAGCTGCATATTTCCTACAGTACTTTAAGCAACGTGCTTTTTACAGCCGTAACTCTATTCGGCACCGTTGCTTAGTTTTGTACCAACCGTAACGTAACACAATATCCCGTACCTACCCTAACCCATCACGAAATATAATGCAGCGTAATGGATGCGCTTCTGGAAGACTGAATTGGTAAATTTAATCCAACTATAAGAAAAAGTACGATAAAACTGTGGTTGTAAGAAAAATGTCTTCTGTTGTCTGGAGGGAGATACAGCCGTTTAATTTTGTAAAGAGAAGGTGATCCTTGTTTCTGGCATCGAGGATCTGTGTTGAAGTGCTCTCTGCCATTTATGTCTTCACGGACGGCTATAAGAATCGAGAGCGGAATTGAACCTGGCATTTTTTATATCTGCTCTCCGAGAAACAGTAAAGCCTAATGTGTAAAGCCATATGAGTAAAGCCCAGAAATACACGTGTCTCCGGCTGATTGAAACGACTTCAACAGTGCAGAGATGTCAAGTCCTCTAATGACGAATTATCACATAAGCCGTAGCGTGTGAACTAGACGACACTCGTGGCTTGGATTTGTCACTTTGTGCTGAAAATGCCTCTATCCAAAAAGTGGTCCTTGTGGGAGATTATAATTGTGATTTTGACACCCAGTGTCGATATAATTCAGAGCAAGAAATGCTGGTCAGGTTTATGGGTAAGTTTTTAAAACCTTGTGTCGATATAATACAGTAAAGTTTCGCATTTCCGTTTGCGTTGAACGATCAGCGTTCAGATGCCCGATGCCATTGCACAGCTTTTTTGTAATTGGTGGGTACAAAACGTTCGGGACGTCTTCCTCCAGCCACGGCTTCTGAAAATAAAGGTTTATAAATAAATTTATCTAACCACGGTCTCTAAATTAGTTTTAAAATCACATGCGGCCCGACAGCGCTAACGCTTTTGGTGAGCTTATAACTGAGAGTAACTTACGTAAAAAATGAAATTGGCACCATCAGGTAGCTGCACCATTTAAGTTCAACGCATTAAGCTCTCAAGCAAGACCATTAACCCACATGCCAGGGGTGTGTATGCGTTTTCTTGAGACCTTGTAACACTGGGTCGATACGGCCGAGTCGTCAGAAGTGCCCTGAAACTCCAATACACACAAACGGCCCTGCAACACCCACTGAGGAACGATTTTAAGAAGTTTCTGAGCACTATAAAACAAAACGTTTGCAATCGGAATGTATTTGAGCTTTTATGAAAAGTCTTTATTTCCACAGAGTTGTTTAACAGTAGGTGATGGTGATTAAGTGCTTATTCAGAATGTCTAAAAGTTAAGATTAGATACATTCTTATCGAATATTTTCTCATCTATTCTTTCATCGTTATACATGTAAACTGGTTGTAAGTAAGGCATTCATTTACCGCGACTGGGCTTTCTGTGAAATTCCGTCGTGTTTATGTCAGAGAAGAACGATAAGCCATCCAATAAAGCTTAATCCAGCCCTCACGTGCCCCCTTGAAACAGAGACGTCTGCCTGGTTATGGCCAATAAAGGCGTTTTGCTGCAATATTGTAGTTATAGATAGGACAAGGTGATAGAGAGAGTGCCTACTATGCGCTAGAATGACTGTCCCAGCAAAAGCAGAAGTTGGTGCTGTAAAATGCTAATAATTCTACTAGTACGATTATTTATCTAGATTCTGTGAGCTCTCTATACGTGAACATTCGTTTAATCCACATGATGTAAATATTTTAGTAAACCATTGAAATTGTTGCATATCTGTGCAGTCTGGGCATGCCAGTTCTAAAATGCGCCATTCACGGCTGTATTTCAGTCGCAACTTTACTGCTAAGAAAATTTTCTAGGTTTTATCGCTCGTAGAAACAAGGTGTCACCGTAAGTTTTTATATTAAGTACTCTCTTCTGAATTTTGTGGCCCGTTTTTGCTTGAATAAACCTCTGTTCAGAGAACTTTGCCTTTACAATTTGGTTTTGGAAAAGTTTAATTTTAAATCAATGTGGGTGGGGCAAGCTTGCCTTAAATACGCCGTAGCGTGTTTGGTACGGACATATTTAGGAAATGATGATCTTTTTTTGACAGGCGATATTGGCTCACTGCGGGCGTCTACACTTGTGATTAATGTGAACGATTATTGCCAATTAACCTCTTGTACTAATGAAAAAACAGTTCAAATCCACCTAATTTGTATGAAACAAGCTGCTGGTCCACCCACACCATTGATCATAGAATAAATACATCATAACTTACATAAGGCAATGCTAGTCATTTCATAGCGTACTCCGGTCAATTTTTCCCGGCAAAAGAGTTTGGTATTGTGGATCCTTGACATTGTGAAAAATCGCATCGGAAGTGCCGACCTATGTAAGATATTCAAGTTGGCGCATTCAGGAACGTCGCGTGTGCTTCCAATGGGCCAACTTCGAATGGGCTTCCAAGGACTGCAGCTTCTCATCTTCCAAGAAATCACGCACCGCACTTTCGCAGCGTATGCCTGCTTAATGTATAATGAACAGTAAGGCTGATAATCCCGGGATCGGGATCCCGAGATCCGGGATTGTATTAATCCCGAATCCCGGGATTATATATTTCCGAATCCCGGGATCCCGATATTTTCCAACACTAAAAATGGCGTGGAAAGTGTCGCTGATAGTATTAAAAATCATTATAGAATCCAACAACATGCTACAGCGTTGTTTTATGCTTAATATTTTACCTACCTGAAATGTTTAAACACAAGCAAAAGCCAGGCTCTCCCTTCTGCATGTACATACGTAGATTATACCAGGCATCGCTTCACAGTTCACACCGTGTCAGTTTCTCTGTTCGAGCTCGTCTCTCTCTCTCTCTCTCTCCTTCTTTCTCTCTCTCTCTCTCTCTCTCTCTTTTTCTCTCTCTCTCTCTCTCTCTCTCTCTCTCTCTTTCTTTCTCTCTCTCTCTCTCCCCGCGGCGTCGTCACCTCAAGCATTCAGTTTCAGGTCGTATTACTCGGGAGGTTGTCGACTATCTCGACCATCGAATAGGAGGGGTCGAATTGCTCGTCGTATCTGTGAGGGAGCATGTCCTCTGACTCAGTTACTCTCAGCCCTGCTGTCACACATAGGCTCAAAATATCCGGAGGGACTGCCGACAACGAAACATTTATTGCATGAGAAATGTGCCTGCTAGGTATGTCAATCTCGGGATTGGGATCCCGCTATTTAAAAAAACCAATTACGGGATTCTCTCGTGATCCCGGGATTCAGACATTTATTATACCACTTTCAAGCAATACCGAGACAGCAAAAAACGATACCTAAGAATCCTGTTTTGCTGCATATCACAAGTTAAACCACGTATGGTGAATACCAGTCATACTTTTTCATCCAAATGAATGGTCCCCGAAACCATCTGAGTTCCGAGGTGTCCTAGGGATCCAATCGGGAATCGAATTTCCTCGCCGTTTCCACTGTCACGAGCTGACGTAAGATGACGCTCGAGCTGCTCAGGTGACCTACGTCCCATAGTTGGCGATACCGCGATATCGTATGTAGCGGAGGGGGGGAAGGGGGGAGAGAAACGGACTGACTTTCACGGACTAATATTTTGATATGCCTTGATGAAACACAAGGGAGGGATAGATTCTACCTATTTCTTCTACTCTGCGTGATAATACGCGCACTAGAGGGGCCTCAGATACTCTCCCAACTATTTTTCCGGGGTAACCGGAGAACCACTCGTAGCCAAAACACGGCAATCGGTCGCATTTGATAAAATTTAACAGCGCGTCGAAAAGTGAGACAATTTTGAAAATTCATCGAAAATTGTTTGACTTATAGGCTTCTAACAGTCAGATCAACATTTTGAGATCGCCGCGACCGCGCAGTCGAACCAGTTCACTTGCATTGGAGACCGTGTGGTGACGTCACAGTGCCATATAAACGGGATGATATGGCAAGGTCACCTCACGTGAAGGTCGAGGTCAGAGTTCAAAGTCATACCAGCAATTTCAAGGTCATTGGCCCGGTGATTCCGGTCAGCTGACGTGTCCCAGTCTGACGTATATTATGCTATGACGTCATAGTTGAGGTAATCCAGTTGTAAGGTCAATGCCAAAGGTTAAAGATCATGGGTAAAGATCAATCAACCATTTCCCGCCCAAGGTTTGCTATAGTGCTACTTTAAGTGTACACAATAGGGAATATACCATATTGTGACGTCATAGGTCAATGACTTTGAATGGCATTGACCTCTAAAATGAAGGAAAGATTATTTGCGACACAACCTCTATGACCGTGGTCCGGCTTTAGCTTACTCCTTGCTTTTTCCCCGCATAATCAGGGCATTTCCCACAGGTCCCAAGCATGGCCAAAATTTGACCTTTATGACCTCGTTTGACCTTAAAAGTATTGACCTAGGTCAATGAAAATTAGTTATGATGAATATCACCATAGCCCCCAACACCCCCCTTTCAATTAGTCTTTTTAAGCCTCTTAGTTTCCGATACCTCAAGGGGCTTACCAGCCTCCATCCTGTGCGCCTTAGTGTCGGACCCCTCTCCAGTGCGGTTGTTAATTATCACTCGAATGCCGGCTATAATAGAACATTCCCATGTATAAAAGGTGTTACAATTATACCAAAAAGCTGCCTTAGAAAGAAAAACCAAGCTCAACTACACATTTATGATGCCTCCCATTTTGTTGTTCGTGGTGACACTTATAAATTTATGCAGACCAGGATTGTTGTATCGTTGTTTATGGATTACATGTTCATTGGCTGCAGTGTTTCAAACTAAAATTCGATCAAAACTCATAGCGCCATGACAATATCTGCAAAGCATATTACGGACACCATGGGCTGGATTGAGTTGCTCCAAATGCCCCTCTTTTCACTGTCCTGACTACGCCCATGTAAAATAAAACCTTTATTTCGAATGTCAGTTTTGTGTTCTGTTTAATTGTCTGTTAAATAAGCTCTTCTGTTCAAAAATCGGGTGGAATTTGCGGTATTGCGAAAGAGTTTTCCACGAAAGGTAATATTGGCCACGGATGGAGGCATTTAGGGCCTATGTGTGTCAGTGTGACCCAGAAGGCAGTCAGGGCAGGAAGTTACGCATGGTGTGCATTTTTGGAAGTGCTTGCAATGGCCGATTTTGTGGAATTAAAGGGCAGTGCGTTGTGGGAAAACTTTCCTAGAAGTCAGGATGGGAGCACAGCAAAATGTCGCCTCTGTAAAAAGGTATTGAAAATAGCTGGAGGATCAACAAAAGGACTTCACGTCCATCTCAAGAGTAAGCATGGTGGTGAAAGCGTTGCTGGACCATCCCGATCCAGGAAGACCCCGCAGAACTTGTCCGGTGAAAGTAGCTCCAAAACGTCGGAACCTACGACAGGAATTCGGACCCTGGATTCCTACTACGTCTCTAAAACTGAGAAAGACCTGAATTCCATCCTAGCTAGAATGTGCGCGAGAGATGGGCTGCCTTTCACAGTTTTTTTGCACTTAACGGGATCTGCTCGGACTAATGGCTGCTAAAGGTTACAAAAGCCTACCAATCCATCATAACCCTATTCGCCGGCGTGTTCTCAAACACTGTGCTCGCCTGAAATGCGAGGTGAAGGCGAAGTTGGCCGATCAAGTGTCAAAGGGCAAAAGGTTCTCGCTTACAATCGATGAATATACGTCCTTAAAAAACCGTCGCTTCATGAGCGTGACTGTCCACTGCGAAGGCAACATGTGGGGTCTCGGTGTCGCGCGTTGTGACGGCTCAATGCCAGCCGAGAAGTGCTTGGATCTTCTCCAGGACAAGTTGGCAGAATTTGGTCTTGAGCTCAGTAAGCACGTCACCTGAGTCACAACCGACGGAGCTTTCGTGATGGTCAAATTCGGGAAATCACTGCCTTGCGAACACCAACTCTGCCTCGCTCACGGCGTGCACCTGGCCGTCATCGACGCTCTGTATTCAGGTGATGACAGGCAGGCCTCTGTACAAGCAGACGACGGCGGTGGTGGTGAAACTTACCAGGTGAGATCAATTTTAATGTACCTGAAAGCTTTTATTTTGAGATAGCGCAAAAATAGCTTATTACGACAATGACGGCAAATGCTATATTTGCAAGTGTTTGAGTTTTTCTGTGCGATCTGATATTAATATTTGTGGTCTTTTGACGTTCAATGTCTTTAAATTCCTTCTCTGATCGATGTCACGCACATCCTTTGTATTTTTTTCGCGTATTTTATCATCATGGGTGAAAATCAGTGAGTCAAATTTGAACTGGTCAGTTGACTTGTATTGCCGTTCTAGCTGCATAGCATGCCTATGCAAATTGTTCTGTCGTCGTAGCGTTAATGTGAATCTTGCCGCCTTGCAGGTTAACTCGTCAGAGGAATCCGACTGTGATGACGAGGATGACAGCAACAGCACGGACGAAGACACAGATGGTGCTACCTGTCGTCGTGAACTACACAGTTCGATCAATCCAATCGTAAACAAGATTAGAAACATCGTCCGCTGGTTTCGAAAATTCCCCGTATGAAACGAAGTCCTTCAGAAATACGTTAGAGAAGAACGTGGACAAGAACTGATGCTGGTGCTAGACTGTAAAACCCGATGGAATAGTTTGTGTGACATGCTGGATCGGTTTGATACTCCGAAAGCAGCTGTCCATAAGGCAATTATTGACACAGGAGACAGACGTATTAAAATGATCGATGATAACGAATACGCCACCATACCTAGGCTCATTCGTTGCCTTAGGATCCTGAAACTCGGAGCAGAAGCGCTATGTAGGCGGGAAAGTGGACTTCTGGACTTCTGGAGGCTGGAGCTGCTTTAACATTTATTTTAGATGCGCTTGTGCAGGAGGATAGTGTGATTGCACGCAAACTGTCAGATGCTTTAAAACAGCGCATTATACAGAGGCAGTCGCGTGCGGCAAAAGTTTTGCAAACAATGCATAACAAAATGTCGGCAGATAGAGATTAGAAAGATATTTTCCCTAGCGCATCTCGTAAGGAAATACAGGACTTAGTTGTAAATATGGTGGGAAGAATGGGAGGACAGATGCATGCTTCCGAAGAAGTTGTAGATGCAGAAGCGATGGACGTTGATGGTCCTCAGCCAGCACAGTCGCTCCAATCGATGCTTCAACAGGCTCTAGATAAGATAAGAGTTCCAGAGCCAGATCACAGTTCAAGCGCATCCAGGCTAAGTCTCTCCAATCCTTCGCTTACGACCAAGGCCATTAGGAAAAAGTTGGAAAACCTGCCTATCTCTGGATGAACGGGTATGATAGCTCTGTCCTACAGCTGGCTCAAGGACATAGTCCCTACGAGTGTTGAGTCGGAACGTGTGTTTTCAACTGTCCGGAATAGTCACTAAAGTACGGTCGAGTCTCGGCGACGAAACCGTTGATGTCCTTTGCTTCCTTAAGAGCTACTATCGTGGCAGTTGACTTGTGTGACCAGGACACAATAGGCCGGGTCACAATAGGTAAATACCCTTTCTGTAATATGACTAGAAACATAACCAAGAAATATATATTGTCAATATCATTCATATGTCTTTATTTGTTTGGGGAGCTGAGAATTTTATTCTGTTTAGTGTCCATATGAATTTTCATGTGCTTTCTGCATGGTGAGAATAGTATGCCATGAGTTATCCTTAACGGGAAATATTTACTACGCTGTTAAGAATACGCCACATACGTTATCTAAAGTAGACACTAATTTTTGACATGTTTATTGAAAATAAAATTGCCCAATCCCGGGATCCCGGGATATCCCGGGATTGAGGGTCGGTGAATCCCCGGGATCCCGGGATTGCAAAAATGTCCCGGGATTATCAGCCCTAATGAACAGCAGTGTAATTCCGTAGGAAGGGAGGGAGACTGGAGCGCCTGATGACCTCTCTGGAAAATGCCCCCCTCCCGTCTTTTGCTTTCAGCCTCCAAACCAAGTTTTTACAGTTGATCAGGTTTGTGCTTTTAGTCGTCAATAGTTTTGCGCTGAAATCGGAGATATTGCCGGATTGAAGAGCGATGATTCTCCCCTCAACGTCACCACAACTGTGTACCTGCTGTTTAATGAGACAACAGCTATCTAAGTATTATCCTATTGACCGGCTGAACATACGACAAAGTGGATATTGGCTTTCATCGCCTGTTGTACCTTCTCCTGGTAATGCCCTTGGTTGCAGACAACAGTGTCACCACAGCCATGGGTAGATGCTGCTTCTTCGCATGCTGACGCTGGCATTGAGTCTGTGGAATCCCAGCTTGGACCTCCAGGAGATGCGCGCCTGGCCCGAAGCCGCCACATCTGGGAAACGTGATTCCTAGCATAGATGTTTAACATTGAAATGAGCATCAGATATGCGAGGTTTGGAAAGCACGAATGGATCAGTAGCTCAAAGATGAACCCTTTTCCCAAGGAGCAAATACTACGACTTCCATACAGTAACGATAAACCCCATAATGTAAAGACAAGAGTAAACACTGTACAGTTTTTCCCATTTTTTTCAAATACTAGTGCTGGAATAATGGTGAACAGTGAGTTTTTCAATTCCAGTGAGGCATATATTTATTTTCTTATTTGTACACTTCTTATTTCTTACATATATATTTTCTTCTGGATTGGGGACTTGCTGCACCGACTTCTCATTTCCAATTTTTCTGATCTAAGCCATACTGGAAGAAAGCATATATAAATATTGCAATCATCATGAGCTGCAGCTAGGAATAGGTCCAAATCTTAAGAGTTTTTTTTTCATAGTGAGTAGTTTCTTGTCGACGGGAGGGTAAAATTGTGTCCCCTCCACTTGTATGTAGGTGGTGACGTCCATGCTGTCATTGCTACTTCTCGTACCTACTTGTGATCGCCATGGTTCTTTGTTATCTTCAGCTCCGGTCCTCACAAGCCACAAAAACCATGGTCCACATAACCGGACAGCATCAATCACCAAGACTTCTACACCAATAACCAATACACCCCCGCCCTCCAATTGTCGCCAATTGAAAGCAAAACGCTATTTTTTAACGATGTCAGGTCCTGCTGCCACCATAGGGGGTAGAATTAGGGAGCACGGGGCACCGTTCCTTCCCCATCTCCCCCTCTTAAATGAGGAATTTCAACACTAACCCTATGGTGTGGACTGGAAAGAAATGGGTTAAGAAGTCAATGGTGCCCTCTGTTACCACCTGCAGCAGACATGAAAACGCACACATGCATTGAAGTGAATGTATTGGAGTTCCCTGAGTTTACTACAAGAAAATCTATATGCAGGTATACTGGTGAAAGCGAGTTTGGATGTGCAGAATACAGAGTGAGAGTATGTGTGTCTGTGTGTGGGTGAGTGTGTGTGTGTGTGGTCTCTGCAAACAAACAAAAGACAATGTTACAATAGCAGCCAACAGCCCCCTCGAGACCATCACCAACTTGAAGCCATCAAACCATCACCACATTTGCAACTCATGAAAGAGTGGGCATTGGAAAGCATTAAGCATGCAACCACCATGGTTAAATTACTGGTCCAGCATGCAGCCCTGCATTAGATCCCCAATTACCAAATGATTCCGCTCTGCAGGTGATGTTCAGTACATATAACAGGCCAGCAGGATTTCACTTAAGTCATTGTTACACCTGGAAAAGAAAACAGTCCGTTAGGAGTCGCAACACCCTCCCTTAAATCCGGACTTTCCGCCACTACTGGTTGCCCCCTCCCCCTCCCAAAAGCCAACGGCCTAGATCCACCACTGCGTTTATGGCTCGTTCCGTCATCCACACAGGAACTGGGCCCCCAAAGAAAACCTATGGGCCAGGAGGCCCATACTGGAAATAGCAAGTAGCTCCTCTGGTAGGCGCTCACCCTAACTTCCACCCCCATCATTAACACGTTTTTGCAGTGGAACTGTCGTGGAATTCGCACCAGCGCCGGGGATCTCCAGGCTTTTATGAGATCCAGGGGACTGGCAGCTATATGCCTGCAAGAAACTAAACTCTCAGCTGAGATCCCATTCTCCCTTATAGGTTTTTCAATATTTCGAAAGGATTTACAACGTAACCCAGTCGCCCACGGTGGTGTTCTTCTCGCAATCAATAATTATATACCAGCAAAGCAAATATCACTCCAAACACGGCTGCAAGCCGTGGCAGCACGTATATATATCGCTCGAAGGCAGATTTCGCTCTGCTCTATATACCTACCCCCTGGGGTAGACATGCCCACTCGTGAACTAAATTTGCTTATATCTGAGCTACCACCGCCCATCCTTCTCTTGGGAGACTTTAATGCTCACCACACCGCTTGGGGGTGTGAAGATATTAACTCTCGGGGTCGGCACCTCGATCATTTTATCCAGGGTGTGAGCCTTTGTATTTTAAACACCGGAGCACCAACACATCTTACCATTCCATCCGGTCGGGAATCGGCATTGGATCTTAGCCTTTGCAGCCCAGAGCTATCTGCTCTGTTTAGCTGGGCTGTGTGCAGTGACCCCATGGGAAGTGACCATTTCCCTGTTTTAGTGACTTGTGACAACACATCTGTTTTAGGCACGAGACCGCAACGTTGGAAGATGAAAAATGCTGATATGTCCTTATTTAGCTCCCTCGTGGATGACTATTTGGAAACCTTTTCAACCCAAACACCGTTCACAGTCGACCAATTTACAGCTATCCTCCGAGACGCTGCTTATGCTTCTATACCGCGAACATCAAAAAACCCTCGGCGACCACCGGTACCGTGGTGGAGCATGGAATGCCGTGACGCTGTCCGAGAGCGGCGGCGCGCTTACAGACAGTTTAAACGAAATTCCACTCAGCAAAACTTAAATATGTATCGGAAATCTCGAGCCGCCTGCAGGCGCACAATAAAACAAGCTAAGAGAAAATGTTGGAGAGAATACGTAGGTAAACTGAATCGATTTACGCCATTGTCTCAAGTGTTTGGTCAAATCCGCCGTATCGAAGGTAGGTCGGTCTCCACACCACTACCAACTCTGCAGATTGGTGGTAGGAATATATTCAATCCAACAGAAGTAGCCGACTGTATAGGAAATGCGATTGCACAGCGCTGTAGTTCAGTTAGGGAGGATGTCTCATTTATGCGATATAAAACCCTAGCTGAACAGAAAAGCATACATTTTGGAACTACCAGCACACTGTCATACAATAAGCCCTTTACCTTGCATGAGCTAGCGGCAGCCATTCGTGGGCTCCACCCCTGTGGCCGAGGGCCCGGATTTAATTCACAACGATATGTTTAAAGCACTATCGCAGAGCGCACTCAGGGTACTGCTGGCCTCATTCAATATGATGTGGGAGTCCGGCGAATTTATACCGGCGTGGCGGGAGGCTATAGTGATACCAATCCTTAAACCTGGTAAATCTGGATTGGACCCTTTGCACTTCTAGGCCGATCTCGCTTACCTCGTGCATGTGCAAGTTGTTCGAAAAAATGGTGAATGTAAGACTCGTTTGGTATTTGGAAAGCCGGGGCATCATCAATAACAACCAGTGTGGGTTTCGTAGAGGCCGCAGTACGGTGGACCACTTGGTATCACTTGACACCTCAGTGCGAATTGCATTTAAAGAGAGGCGTCAGCTGGGAGCCGTCTTCTTTGACGCCATTGCCGCTTATGATACAGCGTGGCGACATGGTATCCTTTTAAAGTTGCATAAGTGTGGTATCAGAGGTCAGATGGGGTTCTTTATGAAAAATTTTTGACTGATAGGACGTTCCGTGTCAGAGTAGGTGGTACATACTCAAACACCTTTTATCAAGAAGAAGGCATTCCGCAGGGGAGCGTCTCTAGTATCTGCCTCTTCGCTCTGGCCATAAATGACGTCACACATTCACTCCCACCTTCCATTCAGGCATCCATTTTCGTGGACGACATCGCAGTATGGGCAAAGGCTTCAACAACGCCGGCACTTTCCCGTCAGCTCCAGCTGGCCGTGAACCATCTGGAACGCTGGAGTAGTAAAAATGGATTATATTTTTCGACCGAAAAAACCGCTGGTGTTCATTTCTGTCGCAGGCGCAGGACCTGTCCGGAACCTATGGTATCGTTGCGCGGTAAAACTGTCACTTTCCAACCGACAGCAAAGTTTCTCGGAGTAACGTTTGATAAACGGCTGACATACAACGCACACATTAGGAATATACGTGACAAGTGTTTTAAATCATTGAATGCCTTGAAATGTGCATCTCGTCTATCGTACGGAGCGGACAGGAAGACACTTCTCATTCTCTATCGGTCTCTTGTTCGTTCCAAGATGGATTACGCCTGTTTTGTATACGATTCTGCGTCGGAATCAGCTAAACGCTGTTTAGATACGATTCACCATAGTGCACTCCGAGTGGCCACAGGTGCGTTTAGGACAACACCGTGCTCCAGCTTGTTGGTGGAAGCAAATGAACCACCTCTCGCATTGCGACGGCGCCTGCTCGGGCAGCGTTACGCCTGTAAGCTGGCTCAGTCTCCGTCACACCCAACATATAACGCAGTTTTTTCGCGGAACATGCTACGGCTGTTTGTGAACGTGCAAAGAGGAATCCCACTGGGCGTACGCGTCCAACGTTTCTCGGCCGAAAGTGGTATCCAGCCGAGTGTTGTGACTCATAGCGAGCTTTCAGACATCCCTCCTTGGGAACTTATCTGCCCAAAAACCGACATGACTCTCGCAGGGAAAACCAAATCCGATACTATCCCTACTGAATTTAAACAATTGGCGCTCGAACACATTGCACAGTATGCAGATCATGTGTCGTTCTACACTGACGGATCAAAAACTGATGTTGGAGTGGGATGCGCTTTTGTTACGGATACAGTAACAAGAAATTTCTCACTTTCATCTTTTGCATCGGTTTTCACCTCTGAACTCACCGCCTTGGATAAGGCTCTATGCTTTATCGAAGTTAGTGATGCCACGAAATACGTTATTTTCACCGATAGCCTTAGCAGCATTCAAGCTGTGAGTGGTTTCAACCCAAGTGATGGACTTGTTTTAAACATTGTCCTGCGCTTAACTCGCCTTGCCAGACTGGGAAAGTATGTAACACTCTGCTGGATCCCAAGTCATGTTGGAATACAATTGAATGAAGTGGCAGACGCAGCGGCCCGACGTGCTTCCCGTAGGCCCTGCAGGCGTGCGCAACGAATCCCCGCTAGAGATTTGTACCCATATATATGTACCCACCTTCGCAGTGTATGGCAAGAACAATGGAATAATATAATAAATAGCAAGTTGAAAGTTATCAAACCTGAGATCGGTGAGTGGCCATCCTCGCTGCGGCCTAACCGCCGTGAGGAGGTGGCGTTGTGTCGATTGCGGACTGGCCACACGCTGGCCACTCACCGATATCTGTTATGCGGCGAACCTCGACCACAATGTCAGCGATGTGCGGCGCCCCTGTCGGTCCGACACGTGCTGGTCTCATGCCCGGAATATGCTAGACGCAGGTCTTTACATTTTGGCGTGCACCGGCAGGAGTCCACACTTTTAGAATTGATCGGCCGTGACTCCAGTATGGTTGAACGGGTGCTGTCCTATCTTAGAGACATTGACTTTACGATAATATTTGATCCTGGTTAAACGCGTGTGTTGTGGTAGTCAACCGCGCTGATAGGCGCCTGGCGCCGATTTGGCGGGTCCTCCCTTTCGCTCCGGGGCCTTTCAAGTCTCGGAGCGACGGGGAGGGCCTCCGTTAGACGTCGGGCTTGGGTCCGGCGTTTAGGCTGCCCCCGCGCCCCCGGGCCCCTGGGTCCGTTGGCGCGGGGTGGGCGCCGGAAGTGATGCCCCGGCGCCCCGCGCCGGGCGCCTGCCGGCGCGGTAAACCTGTTTGAATCTGTGACCATGCATCCGTACAGTGAGAATCATAACTACGATGTGAAAGAATCACTCTTTAATGTAAATATTAGTTCACTGTAGACGAGAATTTACTTTCCCCAAAGACAGACAAATTTATAAGCTTTGACTGCAGAGAAGTGTTATGGGCGCTATATGACCTCGCAGGTTGGCGCGCCCCTAAAACCCAATAATCAATCAATCACACAGGAACCAAAGCTCTGCTTTAGAAAGCACGCTAGTGTTCCGCAGGCACTGGATACATCACACGTTTATGGCTCGTTCCGTCATTCACACAGGAACCAATCAAAGCTCTGCTTTAGAAAGCACGCTAGTGTTCCGAAGGCACTGGATACATCACACGTCTATGACTGGTCTGTTCCGTCATTCACTCAGGAGCCAATCAAAACTCTGCCTTAGAAATCACGCTGGTGTTCCGCCGGTACTGGATCCCTGTCATGTTTATGGCTCGTTTGTTCCGTCATGCACACAACGACCAATCTAAACTCTGCTTTAGAAAGCACGCTGGTGTTCAGCAGACTCTAGATACATCTCATGTTTATGACTCGTTTGTTCTGTCATTCACACAGGAACCAATCAAAACTCTGCTTTAGAAAGCACGCTAGTGTTCCGCAGGCACTGGATACATCACACGTTTATGGCTCGTTTGTTCCGTCATTCTCACGGCCACCAATCAAAGCTCTGCTTTAGAAAGCACGCTGGTGTTCAGCAGGCTCTGGTAGATTATCACTTCCCACGATTTCCTCCGAGGTTATTCAGCCATGGCAATCTCTCGCTGCCGCCCGTGAACTGAGTTCCAGCGGGGTCCAAGGTGGAGATGCCAGATTAATGCAGCAGCTGCGGGGTCGTAAAAACGGCATCGCATCTCCCCTCCAGCACGCTTCCACCGAGGGTAAGCGGTTTACCCGATAATAAAGCCTGACGAGCGACGGCCTGTGGGAATGGGATGGGAAAAATACCACCGTTTTGGTAGCACGAGAGTGGAAAATAAACCGAATGTTCGGGGATTTACGGATAAATTATTTTCTGTGGCATGTGTAAGATAGATATTCTGAGATAGAAAGGAAGGCGGATTATGATAATGTTATTTTGGAACATATCGACGCACCAACTGGCAAGGTCATAGGGCGCCTCCCATAAGCGTCGTTATCGACCAAAAAAGTGAGAAGGCCTGTTAATTTCTCCTATAGAAAATGCTAATCGGTATCTGCTTCTTGTCACCGCAGTGGCTTGTCACATAATTTCCTCATTTCTTCCCAATGTTCCTCATTCCTCATTCCCCCAGTTATGGTGTTCTCAGCTCTCCCTGTTGGAGGTGATTCCCGGTAGTCGAATGTCTCCTTGCTAAAATAATCTGCCGTGTCTTAACCTCGGGTAAAGACTAATAATAGGAACAACGAAAGCTAATAAGAAAAATAGAAAGTAGGCGAAGAATAGGTGGGTTAAAAAACTTTATTTGATATCGATTTGATAACGTGGTTTCAATTTTGAGCCTTATATGGACATGCATTTTTCTGCAATGTCAATACCTTTAGTAAGCTTTATTCATTTTACTTGTGACTCATTTTTTCAATCATCGAGGTTGTGCCCAATCATAAACAAATTCATAACGATACAAATTTACGTATATAGAAAACAATCATAAAACGTACACCACCTAACTAATTAAACTTAAGTATCACACACAATTACAATTCATTCCTTTACAGGAGTCCTTACGTATTCCAAACAGGACGGTTGAACGTATGTATGTACACTACACTGTACAGCCCCCTGCAATTTAATTTGTACACAGTTGGCTCGGCAGCTTTTGTTCCATTGCTTGTAAAATCCTCACAATGTAGGGTCAATTTAGAAACCAACCTTTAATGTTCCACAAAACACAGCGACGGCTCACCCACTCAGGTAACCCTCTCACCAGTCAGTTGCCAGCCAACTTACGTCGGGTAAACATAGTGCCCCGCAAGGGAACCGACCCCAAGCCCGCATAATTCGAACATGCACCGCCGCTGATGTCCCTGAGCAGCGTGCCGGAGCCCAGCGCTCCACCAACTGAGCTACAGGGTCGGCAAGACAGAGACCACGACAACACTTTAAAAGCCACCTCTTTCGTGTGGAAGTGTGAGTAATACATGATCGTGTGTTTTGCTCCCATCTATCGATTGCGTTCCCAGCAGCACTCAGAAGTCTCATATTTTAGATCGTATTAGCAAAAAAGACGTAAATGTCATGAGAGAACCAGAGAAGAGCCTTCTAGACTTCATTTCAAAATGTGAGATCGGCAACCAGTTGTAGGTCTGCAATCTAAAACTAACGGCAAAATACGCATGTTATGTCTCTTATCATGACTGAGGGAGCAATACCTGGTCAGAAATTAGCGAAGAGCTGCCGAGCCTAGGGTGTACACATGGGTGTAAGTCCCGAGAGAGTTGGGGGGGGTCAGGACCCACCCCGCCACACACCTGGATTTCGGGTCTCCCATAGGCTTTGTATGGGGCTTGTATTTTCGTGCCAGCTTTAATCTCGTGGAGTGAGAAGAGATCTCCAGTCATTTGTTATATATATATATATATATATATATATATATATATATATATATATATATAATATATATATATATTCAGCTCCAGGGGGCTGTACATACGTCGCCTCACCACAAGTCAGCTGTTCAGTGGCTTCATAAAGAAGTACCGCTGCGGAACATCGTCAAGCTGTCTCCAACTGAGGCACTGCAAGTCATACAACAATGACAAGTGAAAAACAAAGCTAGATGGCGCGGAGAGTGAAACATATATATATATATATATATATATATATATATATATATATATATATATATATATATAAATTGACTAAGAAGCGTGGATCAGTACAACCCCGAAAGGGCTTCCCCAACAATATAATGCTTCCCTAAATGCTACGATAGGTATTTGACAACAATAAAAAGAAGCAATGAACACTAATCCCGAACGCCTTCAACTTTGAAACGGTCCTGAAAAACTTTTCTCGAGTAGGCGGTTTGCAGAGGGCCATCTGGTTGTTGTCAATGTTTTCCGCGGAGGCGAGAGCAGACTGATCACCCGTATCGGCGGCAAACAGCCACGGCCTCTGGCAGCAGCCATCAACTTCACTGAAGGAGACAAAGCACCTAAACTCACTCACCCGTTAAAGAACCGCCGGGTAAACAAACGCCCAGGAGAGCTGTTTGCCAGTTCCTCAAAAGGCCGAGGCTTTTGTTCGAACAATGCCGGGTGGCATGCCGACCAGCTTATCGAAACTCAAGTTCTTAATAGTTTTCAAGAATGGAAGTTGGTGAAGGAAATGGAGCACGCTAGCTCAGTAGCGAAAACATTCCCCTGTGCTGCAGGGCAATCACCACCAGCAGAAAAAGCCTGTTGAAAAGGCGAAATGTTACCAAACACTGGGCGCAAGTTTAAGTAATTGAAATTACTACGCGTAGGTCACAGGAACATTGAACATACTGGCAAGTGACCAACAAGATTAGTCACGCCATTTGCATGCCTTGCTAAATCTGGAATAGTAAATTGTCGATGCAAATCTCTGCTCACTTGATTATTCCTCAAATTTTTTTCGCGACAGCCGTTTCCATAGCCTCTCAGCGGACGGCACTCGCAACTACTCGGAATGACATGGATGGTGAGTGGATTATCGTTGCGGGGCGGACAGTGCCGCGGGCATCCCCTGGGGCGTTGTCGCACTCTGACACTCATCTGTGTGAGACGCCGCCTCTCAGCCATCGCGGGGCCACAGAGCGGCGCCCCCTCCCCTCTGTATGGATTGGGGGGGTGAGATTGGTGGTTTGTTCAGCTTAAACAAGGTGATAGATTTCGCAGCGTTGAGGCGAGGAGCATGATTATAGATTGATAAGATGTTTAATGTCTGCCTCCTTCGAATCCCGGATGCAAAATGGAGCAAATACACTATGATTATATGTTCGAGCACAGCCCTTCATCAGAATCCTCATGATATAATTGATCGAAACGTAAATATTTGGTCTTAGTGGGAGACGAGACCTGGAACACAATCAAGTTATCAAGTTCTAGAATTTAATCAAATTATTGTAGGTCTCGGCTCACACTATGACCAAGAATTTATGTTTTCACCTATTGTAGTGGGGATTCCTATGCACGGCTGTGCCTGAACATATAATCACAATGTATGTGCTCCTGTGTGCATCCAGGACTCGAGGAGGCAGGCCATTAAACATCTTATCAAGTTTACACAAGATAAACGAGCGGAAAGAAATCATACTGAGCGAAAATTGTTTGTTTTGAAACAGCTCGTTTCTCATTTAGGCTGCTTGTGTGGTTGGTTCCACCAAGCAGCGAGACACGCAGGTTCCTAGACACACATAATCTTGGTCTCAGTGCCACCGCACTGACAGGGTCGCTTTTGCAGGGCATGGAGTCATAATCTAGTTAAAGAGTTAGACAGCGGCCATATATGAGATAATTAAAGCCTCATTAGGCCCTGTAGGTGTTCTATGTCACCCGTATAACCCAAGGTGCGTGGCTTTGCCTCAACGTCCCTCCACTGGGCGCATCCGCTTGAACAGAAGGGAGAGAGCATGCTCATGCAAATTCGAGAGTTCTGAGAAACGCCCTTCATTGTGTTCATCCTGCTCCGTCAAATGTTTTTATCCCAGAAATTTGGAGGTCTTGTTGGACGGGACTACCAACAGTGGAATCGATTACACCAAAAACGTTGATAATGTCGATAATGACTATTGTTATTATGGTGTCGAATATAGATATACAAATATCACATGCTGGCCAGCTGGCGATGGAGTGCTAACATTAATAATATCACGTGCAGGTCAGCTAGCGACAGAGTTAACTTTGATGATATCACGTGCTGGTTAGGTGGCGACACAGCGTTAACGTTGATAATATCACGTGCTGGTCAGCTGGCGACAGAGAGATAGGCCTGACTGGTATGCCAACATTTCTTAGCTGGTGTCGGCTCAAGAGCACTGGGGACATGGGCCCCGAAAATGGGGAGGGTATGTGTCCTCCGACTGGTGAGCTAGGGGGTGCACCGTGCACCCCCCTAAATCTCGGGAGCCAGCCTAGCTTGTGCCTTTTCTCTCTCCTGCCAGCGTGAACCTACGCAAATTTTATCGATTGTAGCTTTGTTAAAATGTCATGGACAAACGCTTCAAGCCAACAGTGTGGATTTATATCTTCTTTGGGGGGGGGGGGGGCTGGTGCACCCCCAACTAAACGTCGCAGTAGTGGTAAACAATTCTCTTGTTTTCCTTTTAGTGATTTTAAATCATTTTTGTGCCGTCCAGCAGGCCCGTGGGAAGGCTAAAGCAGATTTTATATAATAATTTATGTCGGCCGTTATAAGCATCATTTCAGATTTTGGCCCCCTCAATACTAAAAAAGTCACGACCCTGCTTCAAGACATCTATCTGAGTGTGTTTTGCCTGCATCCCCAGTCATTGCCAGCCCAGATTCTGTTCCCCTCTGTAACAATTTCATGGCGGCGCCCTGACTGGGGGTTCAGTTGTTGTCAGAGCCCGCCGCACGCAGCGTAGCGACAAGGGAGCAGCTGTCCGCTAACGATATTGATGAGCCCGGCTGAGCTCTGCGGACACGCTAATCACTCCGCTCACGGCACTGGGTGCTCCAGCCGGGCGTGACCTTCTGAATGGGGTTCCAAAAGTGAGCTGTGCTGGAGCCGATATTTCAAATGAAATCAACTTTTGAAGAAATGTCCCAGACGGAAAATGTTTGTGGATTAACTATATTTAGTTTTGGATTATACGCATGTTTCCTATTTGATTCCTGCTAATATCTTTTGGTGTTTCATGGAACTTGATAGAAGACTTCTCGCGCAAATAGACGCGACATTTTTTAATCAGAAAAATTTATCATAATTTTGCAATCAAATCTATATTCTTTTCTTTTGTGTCAGACTCCAAAAAATGCAAAGTGTTCTAGTTATCTCTCCGGCGATCAAACTAGCTTCACTTGACCTGCTTCCCAAAAACATTTCTAAAGATATATCTTTATTGTTTCCCAAGTAAAAATTTTATCAAGAGGGACGAGTCTTGGCAGCCCCAATTTGTTGGCAAGAACGCTGTGACCCTTATGACCTTAGCAGCCAAGGGACGTTTTCAGGTGAATTGCATGATACTTGTCTTTGTCAAGACCAGCAGCACCATGATGAATCTGCTGCCCTTCCAAAGGATGCCTCCGGTTTGTATGATGTATGTATGTACATACAAATTTCTATCCTGCCGTCAGTTTTAAACTTCACCTAGTACTTTCTGCCTGAAAACGTACAAATAGTATGAGCCAAAATTTTGCTGTTGCTGAGCCAGTCTGGGAGTGCATGGCACGTGAGCAGATGAGGGCTTCTGCAAAGTCGCGGCCCCTCTCGCTGCACACTGCTGTGTAACGTTACAGCCGCCATTTCAGTCTGTTGACACGGGAGGTCCGGTCACGCCTCTACCCTCCGCTGCCATGCGCTTGGCAGCTGCCGTCACACTGCTGTGTCCGAAATCGGACACCTTTTTTTGGAAAGTTAATTCAACGTCATTTTCTTCCATCGTAGTTGTTAGAGATATGTAACACTGAGCCGTGTCAGCCCTGGTCACATTCTTTCCACCTTGATCCCTATTGAATGCGGCTGCTATCAGCCGAGCCCCCGGGTGGCTGTCTGGCAGTAAAGTGCAGGCTAGCTCTGGTTCAATCACTGCGCTCCTGGGGGACGCCTGCTGTACAACATCTGACCTTCTGGTGCCATTGAACATATATACTCACGTGGCCAGTGTCTGTAAAATATTTTCTGCGACAAGCTGGGCTAGAGTCCGGAATATAAATATTTCACATACAAGACGCCTTTAGAAGTACTCGATAATAGGAAATAGCTTCTTATCTAACATTACCTCGATTTTTGCTAGTTAATATACGATAATGCTGTAGTTGCTGTTACAATCTTTGCAAGGCAGCATGTTCCAGCGGATTTTTGCAGGCAGGGATTTGAGATGCCATGGCAGACAAGTGCCACCTGTGACTGGCCATATGAGCCTACTGGGAGTTTTATGAATGCCCAGAATGAAATCCGTACCTCAGCCGCTCTCACTTATGCTTGACTGAGGCGCAATTTATTCTTGAAGCCGATGAATGGCAGAGGGTTTCAGGGCATTGAGCTATTATTCTTTATTCAGGATGCACCAGTTTTATGCAGCTGGTCGCAGAATAAGGCGAGTGGTTTGACTATATATCATGCATGGGTTGGTAGAGTAGAGCCGGAAAATAATCCACTTCAATGTTCGGAACATTTCAGAAGTTCAGAAGTGTAAAGTTTTGGAGAAGAGTAAACAGAAGAGAAGAAGTAAAAAGTTTAGAAGCTTTCAACCTGTGCTTTAGGCCGTTGTCAGCTAGCACGTGATGAATGCAAGGCTGGAAATCTCTACCCGACCTAGGGGGGTCCTGAGTGGGCTAACGCTGGCACGGAAATACAAGCCCTATACAAAGTCCATGGCAGACCCAACATCCAAGGGTGTCCTGACAACCGACCCCTCCCACCGGATCTCCACCCATGGATGAATGTAATGGATAATCCCAAGAACTACTTCTTGCGACTAGTTTTTGTAATTATCCATTACATTCACTAGCTGACTGTAACGTATAGTCAGAAGTCACGCAATGTCATGTAATGAATATTCACAAGAACTTCTTCTTGTGACGAGTTCTTTGGACTGTCTATTACGCTCATAATATGCTAACTGACAGTGGCCTGAAGTATAGGTTCCGGAATAAATATGTAATATAAATTCATAAAAACATAAATACAAATTTATACAAATGTATGCTCTGGGCTTCCGGGCTATTCTTTACGTCTAAATGTAGATTCTGGAATTTGTCCTTACTCTGGTGGAGAGAAGTACCAGAAATCGAAGCGAATGTATATTATGCAGCTGGAGCGGTGCTGCTGTGCAGGGCTCGCATCCGAGGACAGTCCGATCTCTCGCTGCCGTCCGAACGCTATCGCAGAGCCATCTCCTCTGGAATCCTGTTGCAGCCGTAGAGGAATTTAGAGTGATTGAACTTTGAATTGGACAGCGTCGCCTTACTGCATGATCTTTGACGACATATTGTCAGTAGTTTGGTGATAGCTATCTCCAAGAACCTCGCCTCCGGCCAAAAACCTAGAGAACGACACGATCAATGAAGCTGTCACTCTTCGATCAACAAAGATTTTCCCTCTTGAAAAACATTGTTGTCAGTAAATTTTGTCTTGATTTAGTGCGAAGAATAACTTTTCTGATAAAAAGGAGCTCGTTTCCCGTACCCTTTCATGCCGCCAATGCCTATACTCCTTTGGTTTTTGGCAGGGGCGTCGCCACGGATTTATTTCCATTGAGGCCGGAACAGAAGGGGCCTCCTATCCCTGGTTCTGAGGGGGCCTCCTAGTTCTTGTGGTTTCCACTTTGTAGGTCATTTAGGAGCTTTATCTTTAAGTAAGGGGCTGGCTCTTTAGGGACCTCCTTTATACGTAAAAGCACTTTCATGTAGTTCATTTAGTAGGCCTCCTTTGTAAGTAAGAGAACCTATTGGAATGGTCATTTAGGGGCTTCATAGATAAATGGGCCGCCTATGAGAGTAATTAGGGGCCTCGTTTTTAAATAAAGAGTTATCCTAGGTGATTCATTATGGGACCTTCTTTTTAGCTCATGGGACCTTCTGCATAGAACAATTAGGAGGCCTTCTTTATAAGCGGGAAGGCTAGACTATTTGATACTGAAGGGGCTTCTCCAGACTCTGAGTAACGAAGGGGGCCCCTGATTCAAATGGACATTCTAAAAAAATACATGAAGGTCGATGGCCTCCATGACCTTCATGGTGACGACGCCCCAGGTTTTTGGTCCTTTTTACCTCATAAGAATTTTTCCCCTGCCTCGACATCCTTGATTTGTGCCAATTGATTTTGTTTTATATATAATAAACAGCTATAGTCTGGTTCAATCTAGCGATGGATGCTGCGACTAAATGGCTAAAGAAAAGCACGCTTCTCCCCTGGTCATAATGTGGCAACCTGCTACTCCCTATTCCGCTGCCAGCGTTTCCAGCGCCACCTTCCCTACCATAGGCAGATCCAAGATTTCAAATGGGAGGGACATTCTGGTCAAGGAGCGTTATTTGGGTCCGGAGGGGGAGCCATTTGGGCCAAGGACGCTACTTCTTAAATTGTGATCTATCGAGCGGGTCACCAAACTGCATCGTGGGGGCGCCAATGTCTGCATCCTGGAGGAGGACCGGCGTTTCAGGAGGCACCGGGGTGTAGGATGGGGACGCTGAACGGGTCCATGGGAGGCACGTCACATGTGCTCCCTTTGCCTTCTGGATCCTTGTTACCCACCGCACAGAAGTCAAATCCCTGGGCTGCCTCTGGCGTATGCTGTGCCGCGACTCAGATGTATATTGCGGAACAGTGTAGAACTGGGTGGGTAGACTGTTTAGCTGTACTTACATACAGCGAAGCTTAGGCGCTCAGCGACCCAGGCGTGTATCGCGGAACAGTGTAGAACTGGGTGGTTAGACTGTTCCGCTGTACTCAGAGGTACAGTAGCTAAGGCGCTCAGCGACCCAGATATGTATGGCGGTACAGTGTAAAACTGTGTGAGTAGACTGTTCCGCTATACTTACATATAGTGAAGCTAAGGCTCTCAACGAACCAGACGTGTATTGCGGAACAGTGTAGAACTGGGTGGTTAGACTGTTCCGCTGTACTCAGCTGCACTGTAGTTGAGGCGCACAGCGACCCAGATATGTATTGCGGTACAGTGTAAAACGTGTGGGTAGACTGTTCCGCTATACTTACATATAGTGAAGCTAAGGCTCTCAACGAACCAGACGTGTATTGCGGAACAGTGTAGAACTGGATGGTTAGACTGTTCCGCTGTACTCAGCTACAGCGTAGCTGAGGCGCACAGCGGTGTTTTGGCTGTGTGGATTGGCTGCATTCACTACACTGCACAGCGGTCTTTTGGCTGCATTCATCACTGGTGACACAATGCGCCTGAATCAGAAGAGGCATTGGTTTTAAATAAGGTAAAACTCCCTCAATCTGAATTTTTTTCTAAAAAAACATAGTCCCCGCCACCCCGTTTTTTTAACCAGTGGCGACACACGCGTTTGGCGCTGCCTGGAGCCGTGGTGGGTGGTTTGGCGCAGCCGTGAGTGTTGAAACAGTGCATCATGCATGCCTTCCATCTATCCTCCCCCTTTCAAATAGTCCAGATTGAAGATTCGCTGCTCAATGTGTCGCAAAGGACTGATTGTATTTAAAATGATCCAGGCTCGAATTTTAAACACGTAGCTTGACTACCCTCCCTCTTCCCTTACCCACGGCTATGGCTTAAGAAAAATGTATTTATGCACTGATAAAATTTTCCTTACTAAAGTTTTCCTTCACTGCTTGTTTTGAACAAAACTAATTGCATATCATCTGCGTACTTGAGGGCAGAAACCACCGAACTTCCTGCTTCGTATTTGGCTTAAATCGTTCAATTCTGTTTTGCATTTAACAACAAAAACCGTTCCAGGTTTGTTGTAATAATCTCACATCACTAAGCTAGCAAACTTTAAGACTGAAATCGGTTCAAGTCCCTTTTAAATAGAATAATCCTATTGAGCTCTACGACGTTTAATATGTAATGCACTTTACTAGAAACCGAGGCCCAAGCTTAGCCAGGCTCATCCGAGCAAGCATGCCATCTCCGGGGTTAGAGGTCAGATCGGCTGCCGCGATAAACGCCCTGAGGCGCCTGACGACGGAGAGGGGGAGGGAGGGAGAGAAGCGGCGCCACTCACACAGTTAAAACCCTGCCAACCTACGGTATCCCCCAACATATCGCGATGAAATGGAGGATGCGTTATAACAGGCCTTAAGCGGGTGGTAAGTGTGGATATGTGTAGCGAAAATCCTTCTGGCGCGCTGATGACGACACAACATGGTGGCTGGTGACAAGTGACTGTTTCTCGTGCACCCTCGGTAATGAGTGAATGTCATAGCGTGCAGTCTTATTGATAGTGAAATGTAACATTGGCAGTGTGTCAAACTACAGCAGAGCCCAGGATAAACGAGAGCTTTCTAAACTTGGTGCCTTCCAATTCAGTTTCTGTAGCTTCCAGTGTGCTGTTTTTCGCTTTTGACCGCTTAGAAATTGTTTGCGAGGTTAGAGCAGCCGCACTTCAGGTACCTGTTGCGCAGGTTAACGATATTGAACTACAAGAAGGCAGATTTTGATGGCGTGAGACATAGCCTACAGCTTGTTCCATCCAAGGCTAGGCTGAATCTGAACACTGATGCAGCAGTAGGTATGTTTTATGATGTTTCAAAAACCTTGAACAAAGGACCATGCGCAGTCATCACGTAATTACGTCGGCCATGCCCCCGTCCCCCTGGTTTGAGACTGCTGGGTAGTACACTTGAGTTACAAGAGACAGAAGCTGCATTCAAGTGCACGAAACGCGACAAAGACGATAAAACCACTCGTAACTTTGCATACAAGCGGCGCTTTTTTTGCAAACATGTCCTGCCATACATATTTAAAATAGCTGCAAAGCAATATCGGGAATTCCAAGACAAATCTAAACGAGTTTGACCATAATTTCAGTGTATCATAGGTAACAAGGGAGAAATTCCAAAGCTGTTGGATGATAACCAAGGTACCGACAGAGATTTATAAAAAGCCTGCTTGCCAAACTATGCATTTGTAATTAAATTCATTTCAGCTAAAGCTTAATTTCAGCCGCTTCTCGTGTTATCTAGTGAAATTTTTGGAGAGATGCATGTATCAAACCCCTCACCCATGTTTTGTCTGTCCAATGTGAAAACCAACACGGCTTTGTCCTACGGCAACCATGCGATACTAATTTGGAAACCCTCTGTAAACAGCGCACGATGCTCTCTCCCTTCCGGCCGCCAAACAGACGCAATCTAAAGTAACTCCTCTGCAGCGTTCCAGAGAATAAATCATAAACGGCTGCTCTTCAGGCTCAAAAAGTCATATAAAGTATCTGGAAAGGCTTTTCCTTGGCTCACTCCATTTCTTTGCTCTCAAAAACAGTGTGACGTTTCAAACGGAAAATGTTCCGTCGGACAGAATTGTGCTCTGGAACGCTTGGAAGTAGTCAGCTTTCTCCATGGTTTTCTCCTCTTCACAAATGGTATTCCGGAGGAAATTAAAAAAATATGCTATTCGTTTTTTGTTGACGATGTGGATCTCTGCCAGAACATAACATGCCTTTATAATATATCTTGATAATATGTCTTGATAATATAATCTTTACCTGAAGATAATATGTTGTTTCAGATGGATCTCAATATGCTGACTACGTGGCTAGAGGCTTGAGAACTAAACTTGAATCCTGCAAAATGGTCTGGGCACGCGATCCTAAAACAGGTGGTCCACTATCGCTATTCCGAGATCAACATCTGTCCTTCGTGACCGCAGTTTCACCATCACGAAATATTTACTAAAGTTTGAATTAAAATTCCGCGATCGCTTATTCCGTTATCGGTCATTGCCAGCGAAGTTTTTCTTCGCCGAAATTATGACTTATCTGCCCGTGGGCGGCCAGCAGCAGGCGCGTCAGGAACAGTTGGGTGGCTAGGCCAGCCCTGCGTGATATCACGGGCAAAATGCCGTTTTTCAGGTTAGAATGTTAGATCCTGGACTAGAAATATAAGAATCAAAAACTGAATTGATATAAATTGTGATAGAAATTTCAAAATCAATCCCAGTTTGATCAGAATTCTGTGACCTATTTTTAATAGCACAAAATTTATGGGATCGCACCGGTAATTATTTTTGAATCACTTTAAAAATATATTATTACTGCCACGTTGTAAATTTGGGGCCCAACTTGAAAAAGAAACAGTTTCGATCATCATATTTCGCTAGACGCTAAATTCAACTTCTCGGGCCATGTAGACTTTGCTATCAGCAAGGCAAGCAAAATGTTGGGCCTGCGCTCAATTCAGACTAGCCAGATGGCGAGCAGATTGATGGACTGATTTTTTTCACTGAATATTCTGTAAACATTTAATCAATACTAAAACATAGGTAAGTTATCGGCCTTGGAACTACGGACACATAATAAATGATCCATCATCCATTTCTTATTTCTTATTTTTCTGGCATTCTGCAACCATACATGGCGGCCATTTCAATCATTGTCACATCATGATCTACCATAGGCAGATCCAGGATTGCCGATCGGGCGGGGGGCACCTTCACAGGGGGCGTCATCCGGATCAGGGGGTGCCACTTTTGACCGGAAAAACCTATTAGGTGGGCGCAAAATTCTATCGGTGGGCGCCAATTTTCGCATCCTGGTGGAGCGACATTTCAGGGGGCGCCATCGACCTTTCAGGGGGCGCCGTGACCATTTCAGGGGGCGCCGAGGGTCGATCGGGGGCACGTGCCCCTTTGCCCCCTGGATCCGCCTATGTGGCCTACTAAAGCCTTTAAAGGCTGCCACAGTGGGTACTCCAATAAAACATCTACTTCGTAAAGTCATCTTTGGCAGAAAGCAAAGGAAAGCAACAGCTGTTAGTGCTGAAGCCCAATCTAAAAGCAGGCTCCCACAAAAGTCAGAGTTCATCGTTCATGCACGCTGCTTCTGGCCAGCGTGGGAATCGCCAGGTAGTTGGTAAATATCATCCCGTGCAAACAAGACTAATGCCTCGTGTCAGGACTGTTAACAGAGGCTTGCTTCGCCGGGCAGTGATAGCTTTTGACGCCCACGTTGGTCGCTGGCCCAAGGCGGATCCATTTAGTTCACCACACTCTAGCTTTAAGTCCAGTAGCATTGGATATGTAAGAGACCATCCATAACATATATTGTATCTTAAAGTTACCGTTAGTGCTCTATAATGATAGCACATTTAGCCCTTACAGCTTTTGAGCGACGTAACATTGTAAATATTCATATGGTGTTTTGTTTTATCTTCATGGCTTTAGCTATAACTGGGTGAGGTACCTGTTGCTGGATAAGAACCTAAATGAAATTAAATGAAAGAAACGTAACTCTTCGCACCTTATGGGTGTCCGTTTTCTTGTTTTGGGTACCCAGAAAAGATGGGAAAACGTGCATTATGTTTCATTTGTTTTGAAAGCAAAACTTCTAATGTAAAAACTCTCTGAGGTTTCTGTTGAAGAAGGACAAGAGCGAAAGAATCCGCATCTCACAGCTGAATGACATTTGCCGACTGGATGCCGTTTCAATGGTGTTGATATTTCGATTTTCGATCTGGTATCTAGTTTTCAAAAACCCATTCTTCCATGAATTTCTTACAGCTCATGTAGACAATGAACTGTTGGAATCTAAAAATGTCGTCTTCAGGGCTGCTACGGTGAATAATATGACAGTTTTTACAAGAGATTCGCCAAAATAACAGAAGAAGGGATCAATAAACCCCATTCCAAAGAAGCAAATCAAGACAACCCGGAACTAAGTCTCAAGAGGAAGGAAACAGCCACCAATACCGCCTTTATATCGTTCATCTTTAGCAGCAATTTCGGGCCCAAATAAGTCCTGTTCCGACTGAAGCTTTTAGGTCTGGCTAAAAAACAAACAGCACATGGGAACATAAATCGTGTTTCACTTCTGACGACCTCCGAAAACTGGAAGAGGAAAACTAAAATACCACTGCGCTTCTGGGTTGAGTGACACTCCACTCCCTGAGGTCACACGGAGTCGTCGATTAGCACCCCAATGATTGACATTGATTTGCACTCGGCACCCCCAATGGGGTGTGGATTTCTACCTCTTTGGGGTGCCTCGGCACCCCAATGATGTGCCGGGCACCCCTAATGGTGATTTGGGCGCCCCCACCAAAAGGTGAAGCAAAGTCCTTATAAAGTGCGCAAATATAGGAAATTATCAACAAAAACCTGCTCCACAGCGTTATAGTGGCATCCTGCATTTGATCTAAAGCTTAATATTTCATCAAACAACGGAAAGCCTCAGAGCCAGCACGGAGAAAAGCAGCACGTGTTTCCCTCTTTTGGTCTACTATTTGGCTGTACTTCGACAGCGCTCTCCATTAGTCCTCACTCTCTACAACTCGCTTGACGGTTAAGTTCCGGATTTATGGACGTCTCTGGCCCTGTTCGATTTGTCAGCACAGTTTTGTCAGCACCAATCAGTGGGCCGCGTTGCGCCTACGTCACAGGACTGTAGCCTATCCCCGGGAACTAGTCCTAGAGGTTTTACGGGCTGACGGCCTGCTGTTGTGCTGCTGGGAAAACAGTAACAGCACGACAGTGGCAGCCTTCTATTTTTCTAATGGTAAAGGTTTCAGTTTCGTTTGCTTAGAACAAACTAGAGGCGAATGTGGCGCTGATGTTTGCTTTCTGGAGGAGAGGTTAGGGGGCCTGCTGACAAAACTGTGCTGACAGACCGAACAGGCCCTCTCTCCTCCTTCCGTTGGATACCTTGGGACCGGGCCCCAATCTTCTCCACTCAGCAGAAACCCATCGTGACACTCCTGACTTCAGCGAACTCGGCCGCCGGCTAGCCTGTGCTGACTGCCGCCGTCTCGCCTGTACCCAAGAGCAGCCTCGGATGGTGTAGCAAATAATCCAGCTAATAGAGAGCAAGGTATGGCTAGAAATATTTGAAAAACCTAATGTTTATATATCTCCTGGTTTATGGCTTAAAGCTCTATCACTTGCATGGAGAGATTTCCGCTGAATTTCTCGCGATACAAGTGAACGCGCCTCCACCAATCAGCGGCCGCCATCCGCCGGCAGCCGCGATTGCCTGCGGGCACAGAGGTTACGGAGGTCACGCCGAGCGTCGCTGACAAGTTCATACCTCGGTGGGGAGGGATCGTGGGCGGATTGTGATATATACATGTGTGGTGTTGAAAATGGTGGTTGTTGTGCCTCGTGTCAGACTGAGGGAGAGGGACCGGTGTAGGGAACATTCTGTGTAGGGGGAGGGGGGCACGTGGAAAAGGAAAGAGGGGTGATTGTATTCTGTGCACGTGGGTGGATGTAAGGGTTAGTACCTATATATAACGGCCGTCTAAACGTGTTTTTTTCTTCATAATAGCACTTTTTATTTCTTCACAGAGTGTGCGCAGTCACATGATCGTAGTACAGGAGAACACAGAACATGTCCACAATACCGTCTGGCTGAGAGAATGTATCACACAGGTGAATACGTGCATAGCTCGCGCTGAAATGCACCGGAATGCACAGCGCCTCCTACGTGCCACACCTTTCCACCGCGTGGCCTAAGCTGTTGATCACATCAATTATCCCCCATTTCTCCTCATAAGCCCTCTCTTTGTCTAGGTTTTTCATAATGGTTTTCTCCATGCTTTTATCCCCAAGAAGTTTATGAAATAAGACATCCTTCGACAGAAACTTCTTTTTCGCTATCATTTACTTGCCGATCAGTAAAACATGGTCAATAAGCTTCGAATCACAAAAGCCTAGAAGTATCTGCTGTTTTGTGAATTCCCCGAGATTAGTACATATTCCGGAAGATTTAAGAAAGCGTGCAACAACTTTCCAAAAGTTTTGGACCCTATAGGGTTATACCTGCGCTATAGCGCAGCTCGAGAACTTATGTGTAAGTGTTTTTACCTGACTACACTGATCGCAAACGGGGGATTCTAATAAACCCATTAGGTTAAGCATTCTTTTTGTAGCGATCGTTCTTGTTAATATTTTATACTGAACAGCTTGATAGGTTGTCGACAAAGTCGATGTCTTACTTCTATTGTATATGTGACCCCATTCTATCGCACCAAAGTCCACTTCCCATGCACTTTCCCATGTGTTTCTAGCGTCGCTATATTTTCTGTTGAGCAGAAGGGTATAGATATATCTATACCTACCCTCAACAGACATATATGTCTGTTGCCTCTTTGCCATCTTAATATGGTGTGTATATTGGGGTGAATGTTTGGATACATTGGTATTGGTTTCGGGTTCAGCTTTCGCCACTCATTTGGCAGACTTCTAAGTAAACCACTGTAATCCAGTGATGTAGCTTGGATTTGATACAATCGTTTTATTTCTTCAAACGTCCTATACTGTCCTTTGGGATTTATGACGTCATTTATATACCTGAAACCCGGCCTGTTCCATGTATTAATCTCACTATTTTTAAACTTTGTTGCATTAGAAAACTACAATGAATACTGACCTAACTCACTAGTTTCTGGAAACATACTGTCTTCTAAGTCTGCCATTGCATTGAAAACCTCTTTCCAAAATAGATTTGAAATTGCACTGTGGAGTTTTCTCAATGATGAAGCGTTTCTCTCCCATAGGCACTTTCTTTTCGCAATTGTATCATTGAAGAGGATACACCAATCATGGTTACTTAAAATCTCTCTTTTCACCCAGCCTATTCTGAGCCCATTAATATACAGGTGAATATCTACCATTCCCAGTCCACCGGCCACTGTTGGCCGATATAAACTACTTCGCTTCACCCTGTCCGTTTTACCGTTCCAAATGAAATGGAAAAGCTCTGCTTTTAGCACTTTAATAAATTTTTCTGAAAGACTTGGGAGTGCTGTGAACACATGAGTAAACAAGGATAAAATTAGAGTTTTTATAACAATTACTTTTCCTTGGAGCGAAAGGCCTCGACTTTTACATCCCCGAGTAATACTTTTAACCTTTGCTAGCCTGGCCTCAAAATTTTCAAACCCCAGCTCTGATTTGTTTGAAAACACGATTCCTAATACCGTCAGCTATTTTGACCACTTCATTTGAAGCTCTGGGCAAATGGGCTGACGTTTCAATGTGTCTTCCCCAGCCCAGAAGGTTTGGGTTTTTGTCACGTTGGGTGCAAGTCCTGAGAATTTAGCAAATACACCCAGATCGTGGAAGAGTGCCCTACAACTGTTCACACTTCCGTCCAAGAAACATAAAGTGTCATCTGCATAAGCTGAAATTTAGTATTCTCGGGATTTGATTCTCACTCCCTTATTGTCCGGATTTTTCTTCAAGCCTTCAAGAAGAGCTCCAATTACTAAGAGGAAAATCAAGGGACTTAATCGGTCTCCCTGTCTACATGACCTTTGAAGTTCTATGCTCTCTTTGAAATACGTCCATTATAAACTATTCTGGAGGATGAACCAACGTACAAGTTATTAAACCAGTTGATAATACTTTCGGGAAAATTAGTTTCTTTTTAGAATCAGCCTAGCGAAATCCCAGCTAACAGAATTAAACGCGTCCTTGATATCTAAACTAAGGAAGAGTACAGTATTTTTCTCCGCTTTGAGATTCTGGATAAGATCATACGTGAGCCTGGTATTATCAGCGATACACCTTCCCTTCATAAAACCAGTCTGCTCTCGCCCAACAATCACCGGCAGAACTCGTTTCACCCTATTCACAATGGTGGAGGCTATAATTTTGTAGCTAGTATTTAGCAGCGTAATCGGTCTGTATGAGCTTATCTCATTTCTCGATTTGTGAGGCTTTGTAATCAGAATTAGGATGCCCTCTTTTAAGGTCCGTGGTAACTTCGTTGCGCTATAGCTTTCATTTGTCATACGAAAGAAAAACATTTTTTATCCTGCCCCAAAAAGTTTTATAAAACTCGTTTGGAAATCTGTCCGCGCCAGGTGCTCTGTTACACGATAATTGTTTGACTGTGGCCGAAAGTTCATCTAATGAGATCGGGGCATGTAATCCGACCTTTTCCGACTCCGGTACTTTTTTATGTTGATATTATCAGCGAAGCGCTCTGCCTCTTCATTATTGATTACTACTTCCGCGAAGAGGGATTTAAAATGTTTCACTAAAGTTTCCAAGATCTCCTGCTGGTCTTATATGAAGTCATTTGCATTTTTCCGCAAAGATAGTACTAGCCGATTTATGTAATTACGCTTTTCAAGGCTTAACCCTATTTCCGTCAGGCTCCCGGCTACCCCTATTTCCGGCAGGGGGCAATATCGGCCCCTAAGATCTCGTAATCTAACCGGCCGATTTTGAAAATTCAAAGTGCCATAGATTCCTCTGCTGCTAAACTTTATTTTGAAAAAGAAAATTTCAAAATTTTTATTTTTTAGGAGAAGGTCGTGCAAAATATACAATTTTTGTGTATTTTTTAGATTTTCCATAACCCTTGTCTCTGTTGTACGATTTTCACAAAACTAGTTCAGATTTACAAATAATTGACCCAAAATTTTCATATACTCGAGTTACGCAAAAATTCGAAATTCAATGGCAGTTCCAGGACCAGGACTATGAGGGGAAATATATACAACCTAAAAGTTTTTGTTACGCGGATTAGAAGCCGTCATATACTGCTTGGCATCTTTGACACATAAATAAATGAGAAAAAAAGTGAAAAACTCATCAGGGGCGGATGCAGTAAGGTAAAACAGTGGGGTAAAATACATACCAACAATATGCGAATGGTATGCATGAGTATATTAGTCCCTCGACTAGTTGAAATTTAATTTCTGATAATTTTTACCCTCCCATGGCAGCTCTGGGAAAGGGGGTGACATAGGCGGATCAAGGAATCGTCGTGGGGGGTGGGGGTGATTGGAAACACATTTTCAATATACAACGATATTGAGTCGCGGCGGTGATACTGGCTGGGAATATACATTTTGAAAATGTGTAGTGACTGGACACGCCTCTGGTAATCTAGAATTGGGTTATAACTATTTTGAATTTTCATATACCCAATTGTATTCGCCCTGACACGGCTGTAAGCAGTCTTCTCACTTACTAACGTTTAGTCCTTCTTGATAACATTCCCCCATTTTGAACTGCTGTAACCGCCCCTGATGAATACAAATAGTGACAATTGTGAATGCACTATCATCTCACATAAAAATGACATAATAAAACCATATAACTGGTATCAGGATCAGCAGAGACGGCTTCCTTTTACAAAAAAAACCATCGCATACGATAATACTTGGTTTGTGGATAGAACCTCCCCAAAACCCAGCCATAGCTCCGCCCCTGGTAAATATATAATCTTGAAAATTTCAGAAAACCTGCCTGTACTAGTTTTAGGAAAAGTCGGAAGTTTCAAAGTTCTATCGCAAGCCGTTTCGGAGATATTCTTGAAAAACCTGAAGGGGGCAATATTAGCCCCCTGCCGGAAATAGGGTTAAGAAGTATTTGGAGTGCTTCTCGTCTTTTTTGTACCATTTAATACGAGCCCTGGTCATAACTCCTTCTATCTTGATCAACCGTATTTGTTCTAGCCTTTCTCTGCAAATTGCTAATTGATTATGCTGGTCTTCTGTAACTAGGTGATGTTCAATGCACTCTATATGGTGTATTTTTCTGCTCAATTGATTCTCTTTGTTATTCATTTTCCGTGTTTTGTGAATTGCAAAAGATATTGTTTCAGTTCGCAGATTCAATATAAGAACTTCCCAAAACTCCTGCCAAGTTATCATAATGTCTACCTCTTCTGGATGGTCAGACACAAACGATTCCGAATAAACAGGCAGTGAATACATCATCACAGTGTTGCTTATACACTCATTTACGTTGTCAACATATTCTGGATCTTTCAGCAGTGAACGTGTTCATTTTGAAATATCCCTTTCCTCTCTGTTGTGAGGATAATCGTATGATTAATGTGACTATAGAGTGGTTCGAACGATAACCGGGTCTGATACTTACATCTGAAATGTAAGGCTCCAGCATTTCAGAAATAAGAAAGAAATCAAGACGTGTAAGTTTTCGTGGGGGACTGCCTATTTTCCACATATATTTCCTGGTATCAGGGCATCTGTATCGAAAAAACATAGAACAGATTCAGGCTTTCCATTGTCTCCATCAGCATTTCCCGGGATCTGGGGTTATTGGGCCTTACATAATTGACCGTATCTAAGTCGAAATTTAACGAAATATTAAAATCTCCCGCGATGATTATCTGGGTATCGGTGCATCCATTTAATTCGCTACAGATTTGTTCCACACCTTCATAAAAACTGGGCTCATCAGAGTCTGGTCCATACACATTGGCGAAAATAATTTCAAAATCTTGGTTGATCTTGGCCTTAGTTATAATGAAATATCCTCCCTTATTCAAGTGCGTCTCTTTGAACTCGATGTCAATATCTTTTGATAGAATTGCAACACCCCTGGCGTTGTTTGTGCAACCAGCTATAATAATATCCGAACCCCAAGTATTGCGAAATCTCTGCTCTTTTCTCGGGTGGACATGTAGATCTTGTAAGAAAAATATATTAAAGGGAGTTCCCCTAAGGTAATTAAGCACATCCCGTCTTTTTAAAATCACCTAAGCCCCTACAATTGAAAGAACATATGCTTATGTCACCCATAGAATTAGGGCATCAAGAGCAAAGAGCGTGCATACCTTTCCTTGCTCTACCTGCAGCAGCATGATATCCATGTAGCTCCATATTGTCAGTGAGTTTTCTAGCTATCTCGTGTTCCCTCACGTGCGACCTCACAAGCTACCAGAATGGCCCTGCTTAAAACCCGGGCAGGACAAGGCCACCCTGCAACTGCTCCGGTGTCTGGGGCGTGGGAACCTGGCATGAGCGTGCCCAGCCCGGGTCAAAATGTATCCAGCATTGTATCACTTCTGGAGCCAGAAACATATGGGTCGACAAACTTACATGTTAAGTGTTCAACTGACATATCATTTTAACACTTGGAACACACATTTCGAAATAGCAGCACACTGGAAAACAACACCAAAACAAACCCCTGAAAGACATGACACACTTTCCACCAGTCTAGATGCCACTAATTTTACGAAAGCGCCAAAGACTTAACACATTCAGACACATAACATACCGCACCAGCCAAAAATACCACAGGTCTAAACAGGAAACATTTAAGGACAACAAGGCCTCGTGAAGAGGCCTTTTTCCAGCCATGAAAGAGAAAGATCGCTTGAGTATTGAGAGTCGAAAGGCAATCCAGTGCAGTCTTCTGAATGAGCTGAAAACCATCGTTGGAATTCACCTAAAGTTCATAAATTTCACTCATTTAGCACGGACTGTATCATGTTCAAACTATGTACTCGGAACTTTTTGCCATGCTTCCTTATCTTGCAAAAAACCTCACCGCTGCGAGTGAAGACCGTGTAGATTCTCTTCTCGAGTTTTTCTTTGAAGAACGCCTGATAGACAAGCTGTCTATAGGGAGAAAGATTCTCCCTTACGAAGAGCTTTGGTGTAACGGCCTCTGTAGAGCTGCCAGTTGATTTCGGTGGCTGAAGACGAAACCTGTTCTCATAGAGTCTGTCCTTTACGGATGTTTTTCCGCCACTCTTGAAAGTAACAAGAGCCCTGTTCCAGCTGTCAGCACAGTTTTGTCAGCACCAATCAACGGGCCGCGTTGCGCCTACGTCACAGGACTGTAGCCTCTCCCCGGGAACTAGTTCTAGAGGTTTTACGGGCTGACGACCTGCTGTTTGTGCTGATGAAAAATCGTAAGTGCACGAAGTGGCAGCCTAATTTTTTTAATGGTATAAAGGTTTAAGTTCCCTTTGCTTAGCACAAACAAGAGGCGATTATGGCGCTGATGTTACTTTTCTGGAGGAGAGGTTAGAGGTCCTGCTGACAAAACTGTGCTGACAGCTGGAACAGGGCTAAGGATGGTCTTTTCCTGTACCTAATCTTCGTGCGTCGTCTATGTCTTCCTTTGTCACGGGCACTTCTGACTTGCAGCTTTGAAGCAGTGAAACCATTGCTTCCTTCACGTTTTCTGTCCAGTGATCGGCGGGCTTGGGAGGGACGGCCGTTCCTGAAAAGACCAAGTCTCTTCTCATGGCTTGCGCTTGGAGTTGGTCCACTTCAATCTCAAGGTCTGAGATTCGGGCGTCCTTCGTTGTGACGTGCCGTTCCAGCTCGTCTATCTCGAGGTCTCTAGCGGCGATGTGATTTTCCAAGTCCTGAATACGCCCGTGGAGCTGGCCGAGTTGGTTTCTGAGTGTATCAAATTCGGCTGCCATTTTACGCTTCATCAGTTCTACCATACGTAGCATGGTTGAGTTCAACACTGCCTCCGTCACCGTTTGAGCTGAGCGCTCTGAGGTAGGCCCACCAGAGGACTGGGTCGATTCCGGCGACGGATCGCGGGACATCCTCAGTCTCTTGGAGGGGCTGTTGACGGGCGTGTCTTGATGATCTAATCGCTCGATCATATCCCGAACGGAGGTCTGATGTCCCCTCGTCTGGTCCGCGCTTTCCTCGCCCCTGCCGCCAGGCCCCGCACCATGACCAGAGCCGGACGGCCGCGAGCGGCCGGCCCGCGCCGGTGGCCCGGCCTCGGCTGGGCGGGGCCCCGTGGCGAGAGTGCGCTGTTGCAATGACGTCTGCGGCGCTCCTCGGCTCTTGACTTTCCAGTTCGGCATCGGCGATTTAAGGGGCGTGAAAAACGTGTGAAAAGACTATGCCCACAAAACCACATTACTTCCACTCCTCATTTAGGAACCAGTACGTCAAAACCACAATGGTGAAAGACTAGATACACATTTCATGCAACATTTACCAACCACGCTGTTATATGGCAATGCCACCAAAAACGCTGATACTGCCCATGATTAGGATGCCAGGGCCACCTTTCCGCTGTCTAGGCACTTGTCGGGCACTGTCATTCTGTTTGTCGGCGCGACCTGGCGGAGCGAGCGCGCACAACCGCCCTGGTCGGAGCACCTGGGTCAACTGTCCAACCGTGGTTGTCCGACCTGCTATCTTTAGGCCTATACAAATCCGTTCGTGTGCTATATTGACGTTCTTTAGTTATTGTTTATTATTATCACGAGTTGTGAAAAGTTATGTGTCGTTGTTGGATCAAGACGTTCAGCTCTCGGCATTCGCATTATACCTAATTTGGTGGAATTGAGGCAGTGGGTGACCTCGCAAGTAGTGTCAAGCATTGAAAGGGCGAATCCTAGCGAAAGAAATTCTTTTGTTGGTAGATGCTGATTTTTCAGGCAAACATTTCCGTACTGACCGAAACAATACAGTGTACTAGAGTTTTGATACGGGGGTGGGAGAGAACAATAATGAAACATCTAGCAACGTTAATTAGATGCTTTCGAGTGGCGACAATTTTTTAACGGCTGGTTTTTAAATAGGTTCAAAATGTTTAAAATATAATTGTGAAATCTTTATAGCACGGCACATGTCAGTGGAAACGGTAGCTGAACGGTCTCTAAATAAAACAGTAGTGGGTTGTTGCATGGAAACTTATTTCTCTTTGGGGCTGTCTGGGCACCGGGATGAAATATTGAGTCACTTTTAAAATAAAGTTTAATCTTTATTGTTCATCGTTTTCAAGATTTAGAAGAAATGTGTGATGGCAAGATAATAAATACAGATTCAAATGCCGCCATACATACATAACAGTTCAAAGATAATATTATGCTATCTCCTTTTATATGGTGGTCATTAAAATTTTCCATCCTCGGATTTGTGCATCCCCAATGATGTTCACAAATCCACAATCCAGGGTAGTTCTATCAGAATTCAAATTTGAATTCTTGACACTGGGGACGCTGGACATCGAGAACGGCCCGATTCGATAGCGGATTGGCAGTGCTGCAGCGCATACCGGAGGGGGCTTCTTCAGGCTTGTGTCCTTTTAAAAGGGTGAGAAGACAGTGCAAGTGTGGGCATTGTGACCGAAATGGGACTGAACAAAGCATCTACAAGCATTCCAAAACCAAGCGTCCTGGGAAAGCATTGCTTAGGATCTTCTCTTCCTTAAGATATTGTTTCACAGCGTTTGTTTTATTTTCGGGTCTATTCAATTAGTATTCAGTAGTCTGAATGCACATTTATGTCTGAAAAAATATTGGTTCGGACAACTAGCAATCGATAATTTTAGTTGGCGACCACTGAACTTATTTTTTAGCCCTGATGAGGCCCTGGGCCACTCGTTTTCCAAAACATCACGTCTCTGGCTCAGGCGTGATTTACGCTGATATACCTACCAATCATCATTGTTCACGGAGGTAAACATTTATTTGAACAAACATTTTGGTGATTATCACAATGTATACACACTGTGCTGCCGCATATATGAATTTGCGACTGGAACACTCAGGGAATGTGGCGCCATTGTAATGCGATTTTAGGTACCTGGTGTTTTAACGCACTACAACTGCAGTGATATATGGCACAGAATGAACAAAGATCACCGTATGATACAGCATGCCATATTACACCATGCCGAGTATTTGGATCGGATGCCGACAGTCCCTTCCCCTGCGCGGCCCTGCCACGAGGACAGCATCCACCACCAGTAGCTGGACCCATATCGGGGTGAGGCCTAGTGGTTTGAACACAAGTATGCATATGAAACGCTGTTCTTTCGTAAAAGGTGAGATCTGAGAGAAACAAAAAATTGAATTCAGGGTCTTTCGGTATGTTTTACACAGCCCACAATTCCATTCAAATAATATGAAGGTGCTGTATTCCCTGTACTACCCCATGCCGGTAGGTTTGGAAGCTTACGCTGAATATTTTTCCAGGCGGGGATCCATCGCGTTACCCCCCCTCCCTCTCTATCTTTCTCTTTCTCTTTATCTTTCTCTCTCTCTCTCTCTTTCTCTTTCTCTCTCTTTCTCTTTCTCTCTCTCTCTCTTTCTCTCTCTCTCTTTCTCTCTCTCTCTCTCTCTCTCTCTCTCTCTCTCTCTCTCTCTCTCTCGTCCACACCTGCTGAGTGAGGAGGCTGCAGTTCGCTTCTCATACCTGTGGATGAAGCTCACACCCCTTATATAGCTAAACAAATGTCTGCCAACTAATGACATACCACGATCAGAAAACATGTCATGGTGTTATATACAATCTCCGTTCCTACTTTTTCAATGCTTCAGGCCATTCAGCAACAGTGCTGTTGTTCTTTGATACTATAATTCTCGCTTTTTCCTGGGGCGGTGACTATTTTTCCGGATCGATTTATAGCATTGATGTTTTCAGCGGTTGATCGCTGGATAATACAATCGAAAGGCATGCCAATAGCAATGCATACCAACGCCCGCTGCCTGCGTAGAAGTCAGGCCCTAAAATCCGGTGATGCTAGAGGAGTCTGCTGTGAGCATTTCAGATATGCCCAGATGAAGAAAAGATTTCAAGCTTAAGAATGAATTATCCGACAATAAAGAAATGTTCCTTCCGCCCTTCGATATTTTTTAATGATTGAATTATTTTTTGTCTGTATATTAGTGAATTTCGACTATGAAAAGGCCATAACCATTGTACAAACAAGAATTTTTGACGATGGAGAAGCCCTTAGTCTGCACATTAATCTGCGCAGTAGATGCAGAGGTCCTCGTCCTGCCCATTAGCATCTGTGGATGATGGAAAGGATTACGGTGTTTACATCAGTTTTATGGAGACAATGGATACGTTATCAGCCTGCATATGAGTATGTCTGTAATGAAGAAGTCGTTGTTTCCACATTGATGCTGGTGACGATAAAGAAGTCCTTGTTTTAACACCACTGCCTGCTGACAATGAAAGCATCCTGAGTCTGTACATCAATGCCTGCTCACGATGAACGGGTGCTCGATCTGTGCACAATTGTCTATTGACGGTGAAAGTGTCCTCCGTCTACACATCAATGTATGCTCACGATGAAAAGGTCCTCGGTCTATACATTAGTGCCTATTGATGATGGAGAGGTCCTCGGTTCACACATCAGTGTCTGCTGACGAAGGAGAGGTCTTCAGTCTGCACATCAGTGTCTGCTGCCGATGGAGGGATCCTCGGTCTACACATCAGTGTCTGGTGATGATGGAGGGATCCTCGGTTCACACATCAGTGTCTGGTGATGATGGAGGGATCCTCGGTTCACATGTGTTGCTGACGAAGGGGTCTTCGTCTGCACATCAGTGTCTGCTGCCGATGGAGGATCCTCGGTCTACATCAGTGTCTGGTGACGATGGAGGATCCTCGGTTCCAGTCAGTGTCTGGTGATGATGGAGGGATCCTCAGTCTGCACATCAGTGTCCGCTGACGATGGAGAGGTCCCCGGTCTACACATCAGTGTCTGCTGACGATGGAGGGGTCATCGGTCTACATATCAGTGTCTGCTGACGATGGAGAGGTCCTCGGTTTGCTGCAGATGCGGTGCATCGGTGGTGGCTGAGCTGAGACCGCTGACGTCACGCTCTAGCCGACCTCTGCAGGCCAGCCGGTCGGGTCGGGTCAGGTCTCTGTCCCCAGGCGTGCCCGGCCGCCGGCGCCGGAACGACCTGCGCAGGTAGCTGCCGTGCGGAGACGAGTCGTGCACGAATTCGTAAGTGAACCCGCCCAGGATACCGCCGAATACTGGACCGGCCCAGTACACCTGAAACCAACACCATTTGTGTTATCAGGGGCATACGGGCAGACTTGAAGAGCTTTGCATTCTTAACTAACGAGGGCTCTCAGTCCTAGTTTTATAGTTTGGTTTTATTTTATTTCTTATTTTGTATTTAGTCTCCTCTTTTTATGTTTGCTTGCATTCTGAATTGCTGCCTGTTTAATTATGTCAAATACAGGTGTATAACAGGTATCTGGATAACTGGTTTTGCTCGCCTAAATTAAGTCGGCTCCGTTAACCATCGCTGCTTGCATTCAAAGCAAATATTTTCAAAAATATTTCGATCTTGACCTCATCTGATAGAATAGTGTATGTATGTTTCACCATTTCCTGGCAGGTCATAAACATTTCGACTACGGTACTATTCTGTGACGGATAGAAAGGCGGAGCACGCACCCAGTGGGAGGTCCAGACGCCGCTGACGACGGCCGGTCCCAGCGCTCGTGCAGGGTTCATGCCGGCGCCAGTTTTCTGGAACTGCCGGCGGCGAGACAGCGTCACATCTCCGACTAGAGCGACGAGCCTCGCGACAGCCATAAAGCGACCAGGTCCATTTGCGGCCGCTGGATGGGCCGTCTCCCGAGATGAATTCCCCTCCGTGTACCAAGGTGAGGTGATGGATCGGGGGTGGCAAGAAACTTGCGAAATATTTTCCTACACTGGGCGTGTCCGTCGAGATTGCTTAACTCTCTCTCTCTCTCTATCTCTCTCTCTCTCTCTCTATCTCTCTCTCTCTTCTCTCTCTCCCCCCCCCCCTCCCTCCCACACACACACACACACATATGACCTTATGCACCGTAGGTCCAGAGAACCCACAGGGTACGACGAGACCCCAGCTCAGGCTATCCGAGGGTGCCGGTTAATCACGTGACTTGGTTAATCGACCTGTTCCCATGAAAATGTTCGTCTGCTCTGCACTTGATAAAGAATCGCTACATCGAGCAAGACGACCAAATTTTACACTAAGAGTTCGTTTTTGATTATTTGAAGTGTGCGTTCTATATAAGCAGCGTTGGTTTAAAAGATCATGATGTTGTATGGTTGAATGACTTTCTCTATTGTACCCCCAACCGCGTTGCCACGGAATTTTGGGGGAACGGGCAATTATTCAGCAATTGGTAACCACTGGTATATTTATTCTTGGAAGAAATGAGACATTAAGCCCTCATGCCACATTACGTAATTAGTGTTGGGTCTAAATTTCCGGGGGCAGGTATTAAACAATAACATTTCAGGTATCAATTAAGTTAACAGCAGTAGACTATTCATTTGCCAGATTCTAGACTAGCTCTAGAGCTTTCGACTGTGAACTAAAAATCACGGAATTCAAAATAGCAACAAAAATCTGCGCTCGTATCGTCGGACATAATTCCAATTCAATGAATACTACGCGATCATTTTTGGTGAACTGTGATCGCAGAATAGAGCACTTTAATTCAGTGGCGTCCAGATGTTTCTTTTCTTTCCCTCATCCACCTTTAAACCAGTTTTCAATAGTCGTGAGGGCAGCACCAGCGACTGGCGAAGGCCGGTGAGTGGTGGGCCTTACAGCTGGGGGGACGCTCAGGTGAGGTACTTGGTAGCGTGACTCACCGCGAAGAGGGCGCCGCCGCCGTAGGCCAGGCCGACGGCCAGCGCTCTGCAGCCGACGTCGCGGCGGGCCGGGTCCAACACTGCCAGCGTGGTGATCACCGGCACCAGGGTCGCCAGGAACTCCACCCCAAACGCTTGCGTCACTGTCACGCCGCGCGCCACCGTCAGCGCCTGTTGAGGTCCAACACACGTCAGTGGATGTCTACATCACGCAGCCCCGTCAGTACCTGTCGAGATCCAAAATACAGCACTGTCAGTGTCTATCGAGGTGCAGTACACATCACTGTCAGCTCCTGTCAAGGTCCAACACACAGCAGCGTCAGTACCTGTTGAGGTTCATCCTACAGCACTACCAGCGCCTGCAGACGTCACACACGTCAGTGTGTGTCTACATCACACACACAGCCCCGTCAGTGCCTGTCGAGATCCAAAATACAACACTGATGGTGTCTATCGAGGTCCAACACACATCACTGTCAGTGACTATCGAGGTCCCATACACAGAAACGTCAGCGCCTGTTGAGGTCCAACGCACAGCACCGTCAGCGCCTGTAGACGTCAAACACACGTCAGTGTCTGTCCACGTCACACGCACAGCACTGTCAGTGCTCGTTGAGGTTCAATATACGGTAACGTTAGCGCCTGTTCACGTCACTCACACACAGCACTGCCAGTGCCTGTAGACGTCACACACACGTCATTGCCTGTCCACGTCACACACACAGCACCGTCAGTGTTTGCCGGCGTCACAACGCCACCGTCAGCGTCGCCGAGTTTTCGCCACCGACACTTACCGAATGCACCCCGTCCGCAACCGCCCAAGATAGGCATGTATCTTACATACATAGATACATATGCAAATAGAAATGTTTTCCCGTGTAAGATCCTGCGGTATAAGATGGTATGATGGTCTGGACTGGAGCCATGACATCCAGTAAACCGGCTACAGACATTCAATGTTAGTCAGTTTCCTGGGTGTTGCAGGGAGTGCAGAAGTAGTAACGATTTCTCTCGGCGTTGTCAAGGTAAGATGTCTCGCTCGCCCAGACAGTTTTTGCTAGTCCTGCTGCTATTGAATCTCGGCAGGCAGTCACTGGCTTATATAACTTCTATCTTGTGCACGTCTCTGAGCTAGTTCATTAATTAGCTGAAAGCAAATTAGTACGCATCTTTCCTTATTCCCTATTGGCTGGTAGGGTAATAAGCTAGGATTAAAAAACAAAAAAAATAGTAGTTCCTCTTGGAAAGGAAACAAGGAACTATTAACAACCTTATAAGCGGAGGAACTTTTACCCATAACCATCGGGACAGGGGGAGTCAAGTAGCCTTCCCTCCCCCCTACTTCTCATTCCAAACCTTCCCGATTTCAACCAATTTGGGAACAAATCGGAAAATTCTGTAACCAGCAAGAGCAGAAGACAACAATGAGCTTAAATCCGAATAGTTCTTGGTTCTAGAGTGGAAATCTTGTTGTCAGCAGCAGGTTGAAGATTGACTAACCCCTCAGTTTTTGTCTTGCTAGTGACGACACTCCTGTTTAATAGCACTCAAGATACAGAACCATTTTATTCACTTAAGCCCAAAATGATGACACATCACTTCTCTGGAAGACAAAAGAAGTGCATACGTGGAGTGGGGGGAATCTGGGTAGAGAAAGGGTTTTGACATGATTTCTTTACAATAATATATATATATATATATATATATATATATGGAAGTTTGGCCCTTATGTTCTTGCAGGTTTTAAAAAACTGTTCCTAATCTGGGATACAAAACCAGGTCTCCGAATTTTCGGCCCGGCATGCTATCCACTACCCCACTCAGGAGCCCAAATTGAAAACTTGCCCATCTCGTCCAAATTGAAAACTCGTTAAAAACAATCGTCCAATTTTTATATTTTTTTTTTTATATATATATATATATATATATATATATATATATATATATATGACGACTCAGCCCCTTGAGCCAAATGCATCCCTGAGCTATGCCCTAGTGCTTGGGGGCTATATTCATAAAAACAGTGGGAGGGGTCAGGGGGCCACACTCCCAGTATTCAAGATTCTTATCCATTAACCCTCTGGCGTCCGCTGGAAAAATATCTGCAAAATACACCTCTGCCCTTTGCCTCCCTGAAATGTTTTCAACGTTCTTAAGCCCTTGCTGTGGGCTCCCCGAATTGGGTGTGACCTGAACTCCATCAACCCTCCAAACCGGGAAAGATGGGGACACAGTACAGGCAGTCGGTGCGTCGTCAAGCTTTAGCAATCCTTGCTGTCCATTTCAGTCTCTGCCGGGAGGATGGGGGGGGTGCTCACCTGAGACTGAGGCGGCCATCCGGGCGGCGTCAGACCCAGCGTGATGAGACCCGCCACCAGTGCACCCAGGAGCTGGACGGCCAGGTAGGCCCCGGCGCGCAGTGGCGAGATGTGACGTGTCACCAGGAGACTGACGGTGACTGCCGGACTGGTCTGTGCCCCGCTGACGTTGCCGAAACACTGCAGCAGCGCCGTCACCGTCAGTGCGTAGGCCAGAGAGACACGCAGCGTCGTCAGCTCGCCTGATGAGGATGATGATGGTGATGGTGACTGAAGAGTCGCCGGGGCTGGAGTCAGAGGCAGCTTCTCGGCAGAAGGGGCTGCTGGAGAAGGGCCTCCGGCAGACTGTGTGACGGATGTTTGGTTGCAAGGATGACCGGAGTCTCCTGTGTCGCACGCACCGGTTTGCGATATAGAAGGACTCTGAGCGCATCCGCCGAGGAAGACCACAAGTAAGAGTGAGCAGAGGAATTCCGCTCTTAGGGCCTTCCAGAACTTGGGTGACTTGATCTCCTCCCTGGGGCTAAACTGCTGCGGTAGAGAGTCCAGGTACCGAAGCATCAATTCCACGGGGCTTAGCACCGCCCCGTTATTGCTCTCTGCGCCGCCTGCCATCTTACGGAAGATTCGTGAACTTCTTTCGAGCTCTTGAATTTGGCGGAGAGTGGCCTGAAATAAAGGAAAAATGGCATTTATCAATTAAGCAATATAGGGAGACTGCAGCTTTTTACATACATTTTTCGCAAAGTTTCAGTTGAAAGTGCAGGAAAACTTGAATGACATATATGACTCCAAACTAGTTATGGAATTAATGCACGTTAATTTTCCATATAGATTTTGTTCAAATTGTGTTTCCAGATAAGGTTTTTAGTCGGAGTTTCACTAGTCATCTATGAACTTGTCACGGAGATCCCGACTCCACCACCCGAACGAGCAACTCCCACAATGAAGGGTCAATTTCGAAGCCAAAGGTTAACGTCCCACAAAGCACAGAGACGGCCGCCCCGCTCAGGTCACCCTCTCAAAAGTCAGTTTCCAGCCGACTTACGTCGGGTAAATATTGAGCGCCGGAGCGTCTCAGGGGAACCGCCGGAACCGCCGGTCCGGATCGGATCCCAAGCCTGCACACGCACTGCCACTGCATGTTCCTGAGCAGCGGGCCGGAGCCCAACGCTCTACCAACTGAGATAATGGTTCTATTATTCAAGGGTTCTAACAGGGGCCAAAAAAGTGTTCAGGTTGTCACCATTAAAAATGCCAAACCATAAATGTGTCACCAGCCCAGGCTACAAAATGTGGCACGTTTTGAGTTATTAGGATACCAAGGGATACTCCTGCACCATCTTAGTTGTTGAAAAACATTGAGAGTTTAAATTACATGTGCAAATTTGGGCTATTTGTTCCGTTATTCGTCTGGAGGAAACATATCAGCTACTTTTTGTCACCTTGTCCACTTTGGGCTGTCACCATTTAGAATGCCAAAATGGTAAGTTTTTCGACCCCTGGGTTCTAATGGCATGAGCTTTTCAAGCAATGACAATCTTATTTAAATGTAACCAGCAGAACAAAACAGAAGAATAGCCATAAAACAAGAACGTCTTGATGTAGTAGAATCAAATGCCAAAAAAGAGAGGTAATGTGACATCAGGACCCGAAGGCACAAACCGGATGATTGTAAATGCGAAGACAGAATGGAGACCAGATTAAACAACCGACCAATTTGATTCCCATTTTATTTAACCTTGCGCACTATATAATTGTTTGAAATTGTATGCGTGGGTGCTGTCTTTGAAACGTTAATATGTAGTCTTGCTGTGCCTGGGGGCATGTGCCCTTACACGTGTCTATAGCAGCATCCTTAGTTCTTTGGATTCCCGCCTTACTTTCTCCCCAGCTATCTCTATCTTTGCCGTTCCTTCCATTGTAGCTTTTGATAATATCGTACTGATCATGACAGCCTTCGAAGCCATTGTTAAAATGTGGAGGTGTTATTAATTAATTAACGAACAAATTACCGTAGTGATACAAGTGGTCAAAATTTTTGATTGCACAAAAATTATGATTACGTATGTTGCGTAAGATACTCTGTTTATTCACTTATTACAAACACTTTCACACCGCTAAGTTGTCAACACAAATGCCACCTTCTAGTGTTGACTGTAATGGCCCATTTGTATGAGGAACTTGCTCGAGGGTATGATTCGAATTTATTTTCGTGCCTCCAGGGATTATTTTCCTCAGATGTCAGCACAGGTGGGATGAATAGCTGTGGCAGACTCTAATGAACCCTCAGCGACGAAAATATACTTCAAAATATCTGCAATAGACCTCAGCTTTCGCGATAATGTCCACATCTGGTTCTGACAGTTGTTGATGGAGCGTTACGCTCTGATGTCGAGCTGTCGCATTTCTCGCGACTTAATTCCTCGTCATCCCTCCCTGAGCGTGAAAAATCGAATGCAATTTACAGGATTGCACGATGAATTTGCCTTATCTTGTTTCGAGCATTTTTCCTGTCTCTTTTTCGGTCTTCAAGTATGGTTAAATCACTGATTTGAGCTAACATTGGTCCAGTCTACTTTTCTTATTCCGCCACTGATACAAATTCTAAATTTACTTATGAGCTAACAAACTTCCCCTTGGAAATTTAATTTGTAACACCGGTCCTTCGTCGAAAATATATGGGGGGGGTTCACTCACTAGCACAGAGTTTATTTCCAAGACTTTATTTCCAAACAAATTCATTTCATTTCATTCAAATAAAATGAATTTGTTTTTTACAGCGGTATGCTCCTCGTCGCCATATTTCGTCGGTTCGGACGTAATAGTGCGTACTAAGTGCCGTTGTACCGAGGGAGCTGACTCATGCGTTCAACTCATGCATCCCGGGTAACTGACAATGATAAAGGTTTGGGATCCCGACAAAAGTTTCGTATCCTTTTTCCCATTAAACACGGTAGAATCCACCTCGCGCTTCTGTATTAGATATTTTTCCGCCGCTACATTGGCAGTGCTCTCCAGGACGGCTATATGTATTATAGTTTGGTGTCACAAACACCTCCCCTTCCCTCCTACATTGGTTACAGTTCTGCCGGGCTCCTCGTCTCTCCCCTCAGCAGATACTCGCGTCGACGCTTTTAACTTTAGCTAACGCGGCAGCTGTGCCGGAAAACAGCTTAGAAGATAATCGAGCCGATAGTGAAAAGCGATGGTAAAGGATTTCTGAAAATAGAGTTAGAATTAAATGGTCAGGCATATTTCTTGCTAATACTACTATTTTCATAAAAAAATGTTCGCTGGGTTTATCACACGGCATGTGAACGCGCCTCCACCAATCAGCGATCGCTATCCATCAGCCATCGCATGCTCGCGAGGCACAGAGGTGAGCGGGGTCACGGCCCCACGGCGAGGATGGGACCGGCGCGAAATTAAAGAGCTGATTGTGGTTTGTGCGTGAGCACTGTTTGACTGAGGGAATGAACAGACCTGAACCTGTGTGAGGGGCATACAGTGAGCACTGGGTGGTGTTGATAGCATATGAGAATAAATGTAAGGTTATAAAATAGTGGAGAATCATCAGGGCTGGCAATGTTTTTCCAAATTTTATAATAATAGATAGCTTGTTAAGAATGGTGCAGCGAACTTATTTTTTAGCGGACAGCATTTCCCCAATAAAAGGTATCAGTCGTGAGCATTCTGACAGACGCAGAGCATGAGAACGCGGCGTTTCTTTACTGCTGGTGTCACCGGGGTGGCACTTGCTGTAATTAGTCACTGGTTTAAGGTATTTTAAAGTGCCCCGAGTTCAGAAACGCTCTGGACGGGGTGAAAACTCGCTTATTCGCGGGATTCTTAAAGATCAACACACAGCCGGCAAAGTGCGCCAAGTGTGAGTACCGGTACCTACATACGCACCATGGTCAGCCGCGGTTCATTCGACTTCACTCATCAAGCACTGCTGATGACATCATGAGGAAAATTCGATCTCCAATATGGAAGAAAGGAAGGCTGCTAGTTGTGCGATAATGGTCTTATACTAGAATCATTGTTTTGAAACGCATATTACGCTACGTTATCTCTCGTAGTACCGTACGGTAAGAAAAATGGCGTACTACGTTATACGCATGTCGCTCATCTACGCTCATCTGCATTTTCCTAGCCACGGCTAGGGTGGCGTAACGTGGGCCATATCTGCCAATCTGGCGTCAATTCCGCATAACCTCGCGAGACAATTGATTCCTCATACATCTCGCGCCCTCCCGACCAACCCAGCGTTCTCTTCCAAACCTTGTCTTTGTCCCAGACCCCCGGGGCTGGTTTTTTATGACTGAGCACGCCCAGAGGGTTGGTTTTGTAACTAAAGATGCGGCCAGTCAGCAGACGGGCCTCCATTAGCAATCAGGCTCCCATTTAGACCTCAGCTAACGGCCACCGGTGGCAATCAAGCCCCTTTCATGCTCCAGTCTTTATGCTTGAAGAAACCAAGCTTGTTACGTGCCGCGGTGGCTTCTGCTTACGTTTGGACGTTGTAACGTGTGATCCAACTGTCGTTAAGAATGTAAAACAGTCGTACGATAATGCGTGCGGTCATTGGAGGATGTCTAGGGGCCGTCTCAACATTTTGGAAAATAAATTTGGGGGAGGCTTTAGTACTTTTGGGTGCTCACTGTGATATTCAAAACGATAATTTGCCCTGAATTCAATCACAATTCCAAACTTAAGGACAAAAGTGATTTATTGAAGGGATCAAAATGATTGAAGCTTATGAGTCTCGCATTAAACTTTAAACTACCCTTGTCGTCTCACTTATTAGGGGCTGTTCACATATGAAATCAGACAAATTTGAGGATGTTCGGACCCCTCCCCTTTGTCAGAAGCAGTCAGTGAGAAATTTCCAGACCCCCACCCTCTCAACAGCAACGGTGGTTGACAGGAGCAATCATGCAGAGACGCCGCAGAACTACAATGCTCGGGTGGTATGGGCAGCTGGTAGCAGTGGACACGGGGTGTGACCACGACATATTGAACCATTGACTACGAAACGCTGAAGAACCCGCTCTTCAACTACCCTGGGCCTGCGCAGTTCTCGCTCAATAAAATAATTCCACGACAGCCGATTATAATTTGTCTCCCCTCCTCCTCCGTCAGAAATCGTCAGAAAGAGCCAGACTCCTCCCCCTTCGTCAAAAGTCAGAAAATGTCAGGCCCCCTTTGGTTCCTGACGTCATATGTGAATAGCCCCCTATATGGAACAGTTGACATATACAGATAGGTTCCCTGGTTATTGCCCCACTCATGAGTTGAATGTGATGCCTATGCTGGAAATGTTGACTTTCGTATTACTTTCCATCAGAAAGAAAACAACTTAGAGCCTAAAAAACTAAAAAAATGAGCCCGAAAACGTCGTTATAGAGTGTGATGAAAGTCGAGGAATCTATAGATGATTTATTTTGCGATGTGAGCAATCTCATAACACCACCAATTGTGAGTTGTTGATGATAATTGCTTATTTAAAAAAATAAAAAGGCTACATGTAAATCACCAATTACAACATTCTGAAAGTAGTCTCATCCAGTAAACTAAGGACTCATTTTAGTACCTACTATTTAGATGAGATCGCAGCATCTAGGTTAATCACTGGTGATGGTCAAGTGAGAAATTGACTCTTTATCAATAGTCCAGGAAGAGACAATTCGTTCCTATACGCATTTAATCACGCGTGTCGGATCACTTTGCCAGTGGTGAAGCATCTTTGAATCTACGCCGGGGCAGAATTTACAATTTTCTCCAAAACCGGTCAATTTCTTTACAATGTAATGTTTTCCAGGATAGATTATGTTCTCTTCACCATGGTCTTTCCCGCGTCAAAACTCCTTGTATTTATCCACCATTGCACTCAGTTATCTAATTACTGGCTGTCGCTTTATTCAGTTAACTACTCAGCTGTTGTCGGGCTAACAAGCCCGCTGTTCACCAGCCTTCAGATGTATGCAACCTCGCCCAACCAGGTTGTTAGGGGATGTTGTAGTGCTGCCTCAGCTAACCCCAAACTCATTCAAATGCAGGAGCAGCCGACAAAGTGGCCTTTCAAATGTAATGCTACATTGTAGTCAGGAATTTTAATCAAAATGATCCGTCAACTTGTTTATGCCATTTTACTCACTGTAACTGAATTGTGGTAAGCGCTTAGAGTTGTTCAGATTCCAGCACTGATTGTCCGCTGCAGAAACATCCACCTCGTCCTCCTCATTTTGCTCTACATGGCATATATTAACTGCAAAGGTGCGACTGATCAGAAATATCATTGTTGTGGCTCACTGTTACATTGGGATTTTACAGTTGTCAAATTTTGGAATCAATCTAACACTCGTCTTTGTTTTAGGAAATTCATCCACCAATCAGTGCATTGCAAGATAATGCAACAGTCTCACCGGCCAATCGTGGACGATTGCAAAATTCAAATTGTAACTTAAGGCCTGTAAATTTAGAATCCGCTAGTTTCATTAAATTCTATTTGTATATCTTGCAGCTAAACTGTAAAAATCGTAGCGTTGTGACGTCTATGAAATCCGACTCAGGTGATCAGGGTACATCTCCAAACATTGCTGATTGCATTGAGTGCCAGAAAATAAAGCAGGAGCCTCGGCTGTAGATGTAGGCGTATTTTCAGCGGGCACCTGTAGCTTCCCACCACGATGTAATGTAAGTACAGGCTGCATCCACTACGATGCCCAGTGTCGGATAGTAGCAAATCCCAGGCAAAGTTCTGATTTCCGTTCTATGAATAAATCAGCTCGTATATGTATGCATAACTGTTCCAAACCGCAGTGCCTGGCTCTCAACGCCCAGCCTGCGGCACCACCTGGCGCCGGGGTCACGATACCACCGTAAAGGTCACCTAGCAACTGCCCTCAGGCGGCCAATTCGGAGTTAGCGCTAAAGAGGCACGGAAACCAATGCTAAACGGCACTAGCTGCCTATATTTGAGCCTGGCTGAATTGCTAATGTTTTGGTTGTACTTCGGAAATATGAATTGAGGGAATTCTTGTGGTAATAGTTTTGAAACTTCCTTACGATTATTAATTATTAAGTACATAATACATTATTACATCTTATACCTACTTTATCATTTGCTCCCGATCGAATAGGTGCAAAAGCCGAAGGAAGAAAAGTATGATAAATTGGATATGGGCAAATTTGTACTTATCAGTATACAATGCACAATACGTACGTACATATATATGTATATATATATATATATATATATATATATATATATATATATATATATATATATATACATAATTTAATACAAAAAACTGTTACGGAGTATCTGGTTCCTCCACTCTTAAAAGGGCTTTTCATGAAGCATCGCCATATATGCTTTATAACGGCCGCAGTAAAAAACTCCCTAATGAAATAATGGACCTCAAAATAGTAGGTAAGCAGAACAATGTTGGCAGCAGCATTATAATTACAAGTTTTGAAATGGTGTTTAGACTGACCAATATCTGACTAGTTTATTTATTTATTTTAGCCCTGAAGGAATATTGTAAGAGAAAGTCTTAATTCTCACAATATTAATTCAGGACTAGAATAAATAAATAAATTTGGCAGATAATGGTCAGTTTTAACAACACTTCAAAATCTGAAAATACTTTCAACACAAATAACTTATTATACCTACTTAGTCCAAATGAAGATATCATCATCTGCTTTCTTTAAGTCATCGACCACTTCAATGGTGTCACCCCGAGCGAGTTACATTGGTAGGAAGGAATGTTCGCATTGTCCTGGACTTCGACCTACGACTGTGGGGTAGGCGTGTGGGGTAGCACTAGGTCAGGGTTTGTGCAGGAACGTTCACACGCTTAACACGCGCATTGACGGGGGGCGGGTACCGCCCCCTCGGATTTTTCGGAGATAGTAGAAAAACGGCGGCGCGTAGCGCCGTACTTGTTATACCTTTTCCCTCATCATTTTTACAACTTCTGTGAAAATTTTAAGGTTAGGTCATCTCAGGTCAGGTCACCAGTACAGGTCAAGTTACCCGACCTCAAAAAAGTTTAAGATAGCATAAGTCGGAGCAGGGTGAACTTATCCGATTGAAACTCATATCACATAATGGCCCCACCGAGTTCTCTAGCATATGTTCCGGTATTTTTGATATCGATGACCTAAGGTCAGGTACGAGGCATGACCTCTCCATTGGAAATACATGGGAAAATGGTTTTTACGGAATAACTCCGTAACAGATGGTGATAGAGCATTTATTTTAGCTGCATTAGACTCGCCTGGGCTTCGCAGTTCTAATGATATACATTTTATATAATTTTACCCTGACCTGACCTCAGGTCAGGTCAAATCCTTGATTTGACCTAGCAAGGTCAAATTATATATCATTCGATTCGGCTTGCTAAGAGGATTCATATAGTTCAAGTCGTTTTGCTCTATCTTTACTTGTTCAGATGTAATGCCCGAAAAACTGAATTTTACATGTTATCCCTATGACGGGCATGTTTTGACCTCTCGTGACCTTAAATGTGACCTGACAAAAAAATGGTACAAATGTTTTCGATGGAGAAGTGGATGGGCAGCCCAAAGCCGTTTACTGTTTTTCGCTACCTACCGTGGTTCTCGAGATCTTAGGGGCGGGTACCCCCCCCGTCAATGCGAAGGTGGCTCAGACCCCCGTCAATGCGCGTGTTAAACAACTATTGTTTCTCACGTTTCTACGTCCGGTGATTAAACAAGCGAGACGAACTACGTTAAAAAGCATATAAAAGCCGTATAAAATCGCACAAACACCGCGCAATTACACAAACATCGCGCAATCACACAAACATCGCGCAATCACACAAACATCGCGCAATCGCACAAACAGAGCTACAGCTGACACACATTACCAAGCTGTTGTCGAGTGGCTTTCAAACACACCTCTCTCTCTCTCTCTCTCTCAAAGTGGCTCTAAAACTAGACATCCTTTTGGATGTCCAGCTCGTTCAACAATCCCGATACGTGAGCCGACGCCTCCGCAGGTAGTCAACGCGGGATAGCTCCGCTGACCGGCGTATTGGGTGAGTATGGATTGTGTTGTGTGGCCGACCTGTTGTGTGTGTAATGTTGAATGGATGGTAGTGCGCATGCCCCGAAGCCGATGTTTTGTGCAGTAAGCACGCAATTGGGATATTGAATGTTTGGTCTACAGTCACTTGGGCCGTTCAACAACGTCGTAACTGCTGTTGAACTGCAACCCAGCACGATAATTGGGTAGTATTTCATAACGTCCTTTCTAAGTAAACACGGCTCTGTTGGCTTTTTTGTAGGATAAGCTCACTACTGGAATGGCCAGTCAGCGACGACTGGAGCCATCCAGGCGATACTGGAGGCGGCGACTCCCACTGGCTGGACTATCGACTGGAGTCCAGTGGGTGGCTTGTGACGCGGGGTAATTTACTCAGTGTCGGTTGCAAGGACCAATGTAGTTTTTGCTTGCAGATATCCGATATTTTTAGCAGACGCCGATGAACCTACAGTTACTTGTTCCAGCCTCCGGGATTGAACAGTGACTTATTTTTTTTAACTGACAGGAAAATATGCTGTTTCTCTACCCTTTATTGACCTGGCACATCCGAGGCTCTTTTGGAACCCACCACCGCCTGGGGGCCCGATCGGTCCTCCCTTACTATCTCGGGAACCGGCGGTGATGCGGAAAACAATTGAGAAGGCGCTGAAAGCGCCTTACCGTCTTGTACTGTTAAGCCAAGTTTTAACTATATCCATTGACCCATGACGTGACAGTGGGCCAAAATGGGTCAAATTTAGGCCCATTTAGGAAATTTCTTAAACTCGGGAAAATTACAGTTAAAACAGAGCCAAGGCATCAATGTATTCGCCTTGACCCCAGGATGTATGTGATATTCGGAATGACCTTGTAAGGTAACAATGTGACTTTGAACTGATATTAGCCTTAGGTCAAGGTCAGTAATGACCTTATAAGGCCATGTTTGAATCATTCAAATCCTTTTATCATGCTCATCACTATGATACCAAATTTATTGCTGTATTTTGTTTCGTTCAAGGAGTATAAAAACCAGCAATTTCGACAAGCGTGACATTTGGTAACCTCTGGCGACCTAGTTATGGACTTGACCTGAAAATAAATGGTAGCGTGCCGATTTTTCTTTTCAAGAGCTTTCGAATGATGTTTAGAAAACTAATCTAGCTGTTCTAAAAGCCAAGTTACACCCTGGTTTTGTCAGCTTCATTTTAAAGGAACACAATTTGGGTTGTAATGGGCTTGCAAATTACATCATAAATCGTTGACTGACCTGACCAGATGCCAATTTTTGGCCATAAGTTGCCAAATTGATATCCTGAAAGGTACATAAAGTGACACGTCTGCCAGAAAAAAATCGTCTCTGAGTCATTTGCGAAAACCGAGGGGCAGGGTCTGATCGGACACCCCTGGCTGTGAAGGGAAGTTCAAGAGACCTCTATACTAGGGTGGCTGTTTTTCAAAGCATGCGGCGTTATGCACCTCCGATTTAGCAGGGTATCTTGACCTTTTAACAGGGATCGTTTCTTTAGCCTGGGTCCAAGAACGTGTCAGGCATAGGTACAAATGGGCTCCGCGATTTCAAATAAATTTCGCCGTCCGTGGTGGCGCATTTGGCGTAAGTCATTGGAGATCTCTGAGAACCATCGATGCAAGCCGGTAGAGGTTCTCTGTACGTTTCCTCTGGATTCCGGCGGGACTCCTTGGCTCGTCTGCGCAGTTCCCCTGTCACTGATTGTGACCAATGTGAAATCTCGACGGGAAATGCTCAAGAAATGGAACAAGCTGGCCTCAGAGGACTGAGTTGGCTCTGATGTCCAATTAACAGTACGGCTTTAGAAGCTTATCAAAAATGTTTTCGCCCAGAAGCCTGCACATACATGAATTGTGTAAGTATTCTGAGATAAATGATAGTATATTTTTCATGTCATATGGGAACACTGGATAAACTGAAACTGCACACCGAACAAGGAAAACTACGAGAAACTGAAGCTTCAGACCGAACAAGGAAAACTAGGAAAAACTGAAGCTTCAGACCGAACAAGGAAAACTAGGAGAAACTGAAGCTTTAGACCGAACAAGGAAAACTAGGAGAAACTGAAGCTTCAGACCGAACACGGAAAACTAACGTCCAATAAGACGGTGCGCTTGCACAAACAGTACAGTCCACATCTCCCTTTTACTTCTGACCCACCTCCGCGAGGCGTCCCGTGTCACTCGGACATTTTGGTGCGAGTCTCTCCAAAGTGGAACATGTCATACAGAGTCCCCGTATAATGGGGCCGACACCTGCAGTCGATTCAGTGCTGCGGGGTGATGATGCCACACGTCTCCGACGGTATAGCTCTGGTCGGGAGGCTCGCCTGTGATGGTGACCTCCCCTGCTCACGGTTCCCGTCAACGGTGTCTTTATGGCAACAGCGCAGAGACAGCGAAAGGGGCAGGAAGGAAATTCAGCTATGATTGATACTTTGCTTTTGTTTCAATTGTTGACTTTTAGACCTGTAATTGGGGATGCCTGCCATTCACAAGCACCAACTAAACAAAGCTCAATTATCGCCTGGTGCGAATTCAGGGAGCAAGAAAGCGTTACCTCTAACACAGAAATTAGAACCGGATACACTGTGCATGAGCATAGGCGGATCCAACTGCTGCTTTTCGGCATTTTGGTGCCGCTAAAACAATTAAGAAGCTCAATCTTCAATGTGCTTTCTACAGCGGGTCCACCCGGCTTCAGATGCTAACGCACGTAAGCCTACGCCCCAGGCTGAAAAATAGCGGGATTAAAGATATTTATGGAGTGTCATGTTCCTGCGGTGAGGTATATATTGGCGAGACAAAGCTACCTCTCGACGCCCGAATTGATGAGATTGGCAACATCAATGAGAGAAAAGGACCGATCAAAGGTAGCGAACCATGTATGGGATTAGTGCAAACATCAATCCTGATGAAAAACAGGAACTTTTTAGGACACGAAGAAAACATTTTTCAAAAGACCTTCAAGGGGACTGCCTACATGATGGTCAGACTACACCACTTCGGAAAAAAGTGTCGAAATTAGCAGCATGCAGTGACCTCTAATGCAACGACCTCTGCGTCCAAAGGGGATACAACTTGAATAATGAAATCGTGAACACTTAATAAAAAATACGATGATGCTGCATGTGAACTGCAACTCTCTGGTGTTTGTATGGTGTGACCGGAAGCCGATGACGATGCGAAGTTAAACGGCTTCTTTTCTGGGTTCTCCGTTCTTGTCGTCGTTTTTGGTTATTTTCATGTGCCTTCTGACTCAGAGAAAGCCCCAATAGTGAGATATAAGCCATTCAAACATTCGAAACCCTCACCTTATTCACGTTAAAAACATTGTGAGGGAAAGGCTATTTAACGATATGAAACGAAAAAGAATATGAAAGTCTTATAGTCAGCAGATGCGGCAGCCATCAACACGGGCGGATCCGAAGGATTTTTCGCTCGGCAGGGATAGCTTCTTGTCAATTGGATATCAAAGGTTCACTGACTCCCTCACTTTTTCGACGGTGGCGACGCCTACGCTTTGTACCTAGCCCTATCTTCAAGAACAACAGAACCTTCTAAACCTTCTCGCGATCTCTGCGCGCGTGCCGTGGAGCGCCGGACTCACCTCACCGGCAGGCGCTTCTTGAAGCCGTGGAAGCAGCGGCGGTTCGGCCTGCCAGACCACGACTGGCATTTTCCCGCTCCAGGGCGTCGATCCGCCACAAGGACGCCAGCGCGCGCGCGTCGATCGGAGATGTAAAACTCACGCCTGGCGGCATCCAACGCCAGCAATGGGCTTTGTGTGTAGTTTGCTGTATTGCTGGAATGTAGCATCTTCTTGTTTATCTTATTTTGCAAAAACAATGAAGATATGTTCTGTTAGGTGGCCCGTACTGACATTTCTAGGCTCTCAGTCTTCTCATCCTTTTTGACACCAGCAATTGTCGATAATTGGCGTTTCCCCACGCGCAGTAGATGAGTGATAAGCCCCGACTTCCCACAGCGTAAGTAATAAGCTAGCAAAGATAAGGATGCATGGATTGGTGAAGGAAAGGTCGATTCAGTTTCGAAAAAATGCTGCAGTGTTTAGCTGTCAGATAAAATCCGTTTGTGGGGTTAACGTAGAGCATAAGACATGTCAAGTAAAAAACGTGCATTTTTGTGATGCATGTATTTTCGTATTTTTCACAGGTGTGAATGAAGAAGATGTGGGCCGAACAGCTAAAGCATCCTCTCATCACCAACTAAAGTCAGAGCTTTGCATGGCATTAAGTATTTTTGAGTCCCTGATGAAGAGGCTGACGCGCAACCTGCGCGTTGACAGCAGTCACTATGTCTGCGACGGGCTGTTTTAAGCCTCATAGCACTGAGCGCCGAACAAAATATTGTCACTCACTGGTTCGGTAAAGAAATGGCCAGTATTCTTAGCTATTTAGGCAACTGAATAATTTCAAATATGAAAATTTATTGTTGAAAATTAGAGGCAATAGGCTGTATTTATCAACGAGAGTTAAAAACTGGAAACTGTGTGTTTTTTAGCCAAGTTCTGTTTCCGTAGGCTCCTCCGTTGAGTCCAACGTTTATGCTGGAAATATCCAATGTTCAACAAAATATTTGGTACTGATATGCTTCAGCATCGGGAAACCAATTAAAAATCGGGAAGGGGTGTATAAGACCAAAAAGGTGCATATTATTGTAAAGATTAATAACGATGTTGGCGTGAAATGTGCTCACTTTTCCCCAAACATGCGCTTAGGATATGTTTGCTTGTTGTTATAACCCTGTTTCTGTCTTGGTGACATTTATATTTAGTAGCACTGCCAGAGAAAATTCAAAGTGAAAAATTTAGTGTCGTTTATTCGATGGAAAGAAGCCCAAAGCAAAAGCGAAAATAGAGTCTGTATGACAAATTTTGCTTAATAGGTATTCATATTAACGACACTTCGACTACCAATATCATCTGACGTCGCCAACTCCATCTTATTGGGACGGCTTGGTCTAAGAGTATTTCAGATCTGATTCAGAGCAGTTCCCAGGTTTTGGGCCCGATACCTGTGGTTCAGGAGGAAGCGTAATCCACTAACCCACGCATCCCCTCGGAGTTCTTGTTCACGTAATTCACTGTTGGTGAAATGAACGCCTTACAAGAATGCTCTCGCTTGTACTTCCTAATTTTGGTTCCGTCATTTGACCAATGTCAAACTGACAACAAGCTTCACAACCGCCAAAAGGTTTGGCGTGCTCAAAATGTTTAGCTAAGGATCGAAGTTTCAATTCTTTATTTTCACTGACTAGATGGCATTGAACGTGAAACGTACTGTGAGTATTATTCGGATAGCATCCAGCCTTTCAAAGACCCGGAGACAGCCTCAATAATCGCGCACTATCACCATCTCGTGTATTCTCCACACTATACGCCTACCCTCATCACTCCTCCCCACTCCGCTACATGGGGGCGGACTGGGAAGCTGTTACTGTAGCCGCAGGCAGTAATAGCCACGTGACCCCGGCCGCGGTGGGTCCGAGTACATACAGTGCGGAGTTCAGATTAGTTGAGTCGAGCTCAGTGCCCTGGATGAAGTGGTGCAGTGTCTGACTATTGCAAACTCTGGAGGATTTCGGAATACATTGATCAAGCTATTCTGTGCAGGAGTAATCATTCGCGCACGCCTGCAACAGGTGAGAGCAAAACTCACGCCCCAGCAAGGTCCGTGAAAGCGGGAGGCGTATGCACTGGTGGATCCAAAGGGGGGCCAAGGGGGCCTTGGCCCCTCCAAAGTCTAAAATAGTATCTTTTGGGCACCCAAAAGGACCAAATTTTAGCCGTTTTTTAATGTTATGTTTTCGCGATTGTTTCCCCAATGTAGCCACCCAAAAACGTTGGTTTGGCCCCTTCAAAAGTTCCTCCTGGATCCGCCCATGGGCGGAGGGGTTTCGATTTTCAAGATTGGCATTCAGGTTTCACGTTCAACTTTGTGAACGGTTTGAACTGGGATTAATGAAAGACCAGTTTTGGAAAGGGGTTGTCGATATTTTCATATTATGTACTATTTCACGAGACTCGGTAACATCATGGCCGCAAAATGACCACCGCAGCCCACACGCCCTAAAACCAAAATGATGATAAGACTCGTAACAATACTGGATGATATATATATTGAAAAATGAGAGTCGATCAGAACAGAGGCCTAGATTTATATATATATATATATATATCTGGGGAGCCAGAAAACCCCAGCGAAGGATTGCGGTAGTGGTAAAGGACGGGAAGCGCTCCTGAAAAGCCATGTATAAGCAAAATTGCATAGAATAGGGGAAAACAATACCTTTTGGTGTTCCAGATCTACCCCCAGCCTCCCCTTGTATCCGTTACTGCTGATGGATAATACTATTATAAGACAGTGAGAATCCATCGATGTTGTAGAATTATGAACGCAATTAGTGGCCGTGAGTTCTTTTGAATAGAGTAAATACAAATAATTATTAACTATGAACTAAGAAAGAATGTCCCACGCCCAGGCAGATTCGGATCCAAACGCGAAGAGTCCCCGACAAATCCAGGCCGATCTATTCACATCCACGATCGGCAATCCAAATCCAGGCCCTCTCCGGAAATATAGCTCAATCGACAAAAAGATCTCGCCTATTCGCATCCAAATATGAAAATACCAAAGTGATTTAGCCAGACTAATCAAATCCACTGGTGGGATGGATTGAATTGAATATGCAACATATGGCACATTATTCTAACGTGGCAGCAATTGAGTGACGAATATTATCTCATAAAAGGGATGAACCTTCAAGGTGTAGCAGTAACCTTCAAGGGAGTAGCCTTCAAGGCGCAGTAGTGGAGTAGTCAGCGTAGCTGGCTTTCACGCAGCCGACCCGGATTCGAGGCCCGGCAGCTTCCCTGAAAAAGGAGCAAGTTGGCTCCCGAGAAACCCTTCCAACAGGGAAAGAGTTGGCGACGCCATATGACCCTGGCAGTTGGTGCGTCAATAAGCCCCAAAAATTAATTATCAACATTCAAGGTGGCATGATAGCAACACACTAAGGGCTTTCTGCCCGTTTTCTGCTCAGGCTTGACATAATCCACCCAGATCAACACGGTGACAAAAAATGGCGGATACCAGGGAGGCCGGATTCCGGGGGCAAGGTGTGCAGTTGCACACCCTAAAAAAACTGGGGGTGTGCAAAGGTATCTTTTAGCACACCCAGTTTTGGCTTGGTCCGGGGAGGCGCCCCCTCCCCGGATTTGGCCAGCCCTCCCGGCCACTCAAGAGAATTTCCGGCCTAAAAACCGCCTACCTGAATAGGTAGGACCCTTTGTGTGAAGTAAAGACACTTCCACATATGAATGCCACCCCCTGACATCAAAGCCACCCCATGGAGAGCAATTAGGTGCTCTCAGGAGAGAAAAGCCGCCCCCTCTGGATAGCATAAGCGCCCTTGGATAGAAAAGACACTCCCTCCTCTTAGAAGGGCAACGGCGCCCCTGGATAGCATATGCGCTTTTGGATAGCAAAGGCATCCCCTGGGCAGCAGAGGTGCCCCCTAATAAGTCCATTTTCCGTGGGATGTACCCTTTAATCTCGCTTACTTTTATTCACTAATCGCAGGAAAATCATGTCGGCGCCCCCTCCTTCGGCGCCCTGGGTCGGTGCCCTCTTCCCCCGAGTGGGCGCCCATTGGGAGCCAAATGCGCCTCCTGGTGATGGAGGCGCCCCCCCTGGAGAGGAAGGTGCCCCTCCCGAAAATCTTGCACACCCGCTCGAAAATGGAACACGCCGTCCGTGATGGAAATGACCATCCTTTTTGGTTGCGGAGAAGGATCAAATTTTGCACGTGACAGTCTTAGAGTTAGTCGCCTATTCTGACATGTTATCATCATGCATACTCCAAAAGAGTAAATCCTGCAACTCGTAAGGTAGAGCTACACTGCTCGTTTTGCGTTTTTCGCTTTTTCACTTTTTAATGACGTTTTTCGCTTTTTTCTACGTTTTTCCGCTTTTCTACTTTGCGTTTTTTTGCGTTTTCGTTTTGTTTATTTTATACTTTCTTATGACGTCTCTTTCTGGGCCTGTTTGACAGATATCACTACCAAATTAAGAATTGCATAAGGGATTTGAGCTAAAAGAATAGCAAAAGGAGCGTGGCAGGGGAATAAAGCCGCCCATGGACCAAGGGCGGATTCAGGGGGCAGGTGCCCGTTTGCCCCTCCCCTGCATCCGCCTATGGAAACCAGATTGCAAAAGTCCAGGCACCTGCGCTGTGATACATGCCAAACATCAACATAACAGATACTATCTGAGCGCAATATCTGCTCAGCACTCGTTGATAGCTTCCGTGCAGTGGCAGATACAAAGTGGCAAGGGGGCTCAAGCCCCCGAAATATTTGGGTGCCTATAGCTAATGCGTAGGCGGAGGCTGATATGAGGGGTTGGTGGGTGGTGCTTGAGCCCCCAAGTGCCCCGCCCTATCATGAAGTATTGGATCCGCCAATGCTTCCGTGCATGTATATGTATTGCCAAATGCCACAATTATATCTTCCTGGCATACAAAACCATTATCAAAATTGCTTCAATATTTGATAAACCACCCCACACCGCCCCTTACTACGCCACTAAAGATTACATCAGTGTCCCCACGCTTATAAACAATGATCATAAAGCGAAACCACGAAAAAAGTTCAAACATTTAAACTCAAATGTTGCACGCTTTCTCGCTTCTAACTACGTTGTATCGTTAGATGAGGACATGTTTTCGTTTTTTTAATGAAATTTTTCGCTTTTTAATTGGGTTTGTCGTTTTTTCCCTTTCTCGTTTTGCGCAATCTGGCTTGCCTAATGCATTTCAATGGTGCAAACTTGTTTTCTGTCACTAAAAAAAGTAATTAAAAAGTGCACAGTGTAGTCAGTACTTTATGCTCACCAGTGGCATCAACACCTATGAGCGTCACCTAGGCTGTAAATTTGACGCTGTGTCGGGCAGGATAGACAGTTCGTGGAATAGATGGCTCTAGTGTCACCCGAGCGCGCCCAAGAGCAGTGTGGAAGGCTTGAAAATGTTGTTGCGAATTCTCTGTGTCCCGTAAAATCGGCTTGGGGCCTTGCTGACGATTACTGAAATTATGTTCCGATTCACTAACATCTTTTCAACGTAAATGCATTAACCTAAAGAAAACTTTTAATCACCAGTTTGGGAAATAACATAAACAAGGCAAAATGACTGGAGTGGACGAAAGTTGTCCTAAAGTAGGGGACGAGGTTTTGTAGTGGTTAGTAGTGGTCTCTTTCCAAGTTACCTGTAGTCCTGTAGTTTCCGGTTTTTTCTGTTTGTCTGCCAGTTTTCAGTGGTTAGTCGTGTGCAATGTGAATGTGGAATTTTTAGATCCACATAATATGAGCAGAGGGCACTTTATTCGCGCCACATGACGTGCTTCAAAAGAAAAAAGAAACAATTTGTTTTCGAAGTGAGGGCAGTGGCGGATCTAGGGGAGGGGCAAAAGGCATTTGTTCCCCCTCCCCAAACAGAAAAGCTTGGGGCAAAATTTGGTTTTTGCCCTCTACTCCCTCTTCAAAGCGGTTGACTTATTTTTTGCCGTGACTCCTTTTTAGTCTACAAATAAGCAAGGTTTGGTGCTTCAGCTCTCAACTTCAAACATAACTAGTCAGCTTCAGTGCATACATTGGGCCTTGGATAGCAAAAACAAGCATATTGTCCTCATACACTGTAAACCTAATCGACGATGATGAAAGGTTTTTAAATCGTAGTCGTCAAGAGTTTACAGCTTCACTATAGAGCCAGTGATTTGGAAACGGTTGTCTAAGTGGTAGCCACGCTCAAGGACAGTTCAGTCACGATGGAGGGAAAATAGAAATATGCCCCTATTGTTCTTCCCACTTTTAAAACGTAAAACAATGATGATAAATTTTCATAGCAGCTCCCGATTTTACTACGGAAAAATCAGCCAGACGGAAACTGGAAGGTCTTCCATTCACTAGATGTAGCCTCATCATATTATTCAACGTATGATACAAACGAGGTAACAATATTTATAAGGTTTGAGATTATTTTATCCCTCTCAATCTCTTTCCTTACGAGCCACCGGATCGTTTACGTGCCTTCAAGGGAAATAGTATACTTGAGATGAAAACCTGTCTCGTATTGTCGCCTTTGTCACAAAGTAAAATAATCGGTATGAGTATCTCTGTCTTCTGTTTATGCTGAAAATATTTGTGTAGCCATAAAAGCCTTTAAATTACCGACATGCCCGTTTTCTTATGAGAACCGATCGTATTCTTATCGCGCTCTCGTTTTATTACGGTGGTTGTCGATTAAATTACGCGTCCTCGTGCACGCACCTGACAGAAAATCGTCCGATTACGAGCTTACGAGCTTTAGAGATGCGTCATGAACGGAGCAGCCAATCATGGAGGAGTATTCGAAATTCGGCGGAACGAAGCCTTCTATCGCTTGTGTGTGTAACTGGGTCGGTCATCTTGCTCAGAACTGCGCTGTGGAGTGCATTTACGTGTTTCTATTGCTTTAAGCTTCGGTTGGAGGAGAGGCATCAAGGACCGATGGTGAGTACAATTGCATTACTTATCACGCGCATTGACGGGGGCGGGTACTCGCCCCCTCGGGTTTTTCGGAGATAGTAGAAAAACGGCGGCGCGTAGCGCCGCCGTACTTGGTATACCTTTTCCCTCATCATTTTTACAACTTCTGTGAAAATTTTAAGGTTAGGTCATCTCAGGTCAGGTCACCAGTACAGGTCAAGTGACCCGACCTCAAAAAAAGTTTAAGATAGCATAAGTCGGAGCAGGATGAACTTATCCGATTGAAACTCATATCACATAATGGCCCCACCCAGTTCTCTAAAATATGTTCCGGTATTTTTGATATCGATGACCTAAGGTCAGGTACGACGCATGACCTCTCCATTGGAAATACATGGGAAAAATGGTTTTTACGGAATAACTCAGCAACGGATGGTGATAGAGCATTTATTTTAGCTGCATTAGACTCGCCTGGGCTTTGCGGTTCTAATGATATGCATTTTATATAATTTGACCCTGACCTGACCTCAGGTCAGGTCAAATCCTTGATTTGACCTAGCAAGGTCAAATTATATATCATTCGATTCGGCTTGCTAAGAGGATTCATACAGTTTAAGTCGTTTTGCTCTATCTTTACTTGTTCAGATGTAATGCCCGAAAAACTGAATTTTACATGTTATCCCTATGACGGGCATGTTTTGACCTCTCGTGACCTTAAATTTGACCTGACAAAAAAATTGTTCAAATGTTTTCGAAGGAGAAGTGGATGGGCAGCCCAACGCCGTTTACCGTTTTTCGCTACCTACCGTGGTTCTCGAGATCTTAGGGGCGGGTACCCGCCCCCCGTCAATGCGAAAGTGGCTCAGACCCCCGTCAATGCGCGTGTTATTGATCTGTTCTCCTTTTTTGTACAGTCGCGAGAACATATGTCTACATAGTATAGATTATAAGCGCGTACATTTTCTTTGCTGTAACGAGCAGTGTCAGATATCAAATATGTTTTAATAAAATAAGAATTATAGGTGCAGGCAGGGGCAACGCCTAGGGGAGGGTGTCTGGGGGGCCGGGCCATAAGCGAACATTGCCATTATTCGGCATACAATAGAGATGTTCAAACTTGCCCATTCACTTAAGGTGATAGAACATGATGCATGCGTTCACGATTTGCTAATGTTTTTCTCAGCAATGTGAGCAGGTATACATATATGTCCCCTTCCCTCCGTGACGTTTTTTTTGCTTTTCGACTCGGGTACCCCCAAAACCTACTGACAAATTATATTGTGGCAAAATCTTTCTCTGCGTGACGTTTTTTTTCTTTTCGACTTTGGTTTCCCCCCACCCCCAAACCGATCGGCTAAATCCGTCACTGAGGGAGGATCATGGTCCATAGGATTGTGGCCCGCTCCCCTCACAGGAGGCAGTGAGCCTCTCCTCCATACATACATATGTTCTTACAGCAGTGCCCCACTACCACCACCACCACCACCAGCAAGAACAAGAACAGTGTTCATTTTGTTATCCGAATATTTCAAACACGAAGCAAGCATCCCCGATTGGTGTAAATGGGCATTAACGCGCTTAAACTTTCAGCAACTCTCGAATTCTCGCATAAGTAATGTTCGACGATACACAGCCGCTCGGCCCACGGTCGCCAACTCCGGTTGAGGACACTGGTGTCCCGCCGCGGCGCAGATGCACAAGTCATAGCCATTCCGAATTTATCTTGGAAGAACGTTAACCGAGTTCAAATCTCTTGCTATAAGTTATAGATTTTGAATGGGCTCACGGTTCACGGGATACCGCCCTGACCCTCCTCATCACGTGATATATTTCCGTGGAGTAGGATGTCTAGCATTTGTTTATTTTTCAGGTGTGTCAAGTTTGTACCAATAATTTGACATATGCTATTTTCTGGTAAATTTCAATGAGTTACATTATGCTGATTCTGACAAAGAGTTGCTCCGAGAACAAAATATTATCGAATTTCATACCATAAGTGTTTGTTTTAGTGTTTTTCGAACTATTATGAGAACGCCAAACAAAACGTAATATTTCTTTTATTGGGCAGTGCAGTAAGTGATGTTGGTCGCTGCATTAGTATGGCCACAAATAACTACAGAAGGATGATGAGGATTTCTTGGACTTGATATGCATGGCCATTGGCGGACGCAGGGGGGGGGCATTCCGGCCATGCCCCCCCCAAAGTGCTGGAGGGGGGGCAAAGTATCTTTTGGCCCCCCCCCAAACGCGGGAGAAATTCTTGAAAAAGGTGTTTAAACTAGGTCTGTAGAGCAAAAAAATCCTCGCTCCCACCCCCCCCCAGGAGGAGAGGCAGACATGGGTTTGGTCCCCCCCGAAAAAAACTCGGGTCTGCGTCCGTTCCTGTGCATGGCCCCTTAGTTTTGACACGCCGACTCTTAATTGTGTCGAAAGAGAGCTGAGCCATGCCAAAAATAGTTCAATACCATATTACAGCCATGCCATACCATACCATACCATGCAATACCGAGTACCATAGGCGGCTACAGACCTACAGGGGGAAAGAGACCCTATCGTCTGCAGTACGCCCCACGATGTATGTACCTACAACGCAAGATACCTTTACTTAAAGGTACGTTCAAGAGAGATTCCTCCACACCCGGCCGGGTGACGTCATCCGGGCGTGGGGAATTCCTTCACCTTTGGACCTTTTAGCCCTGTTCCAGCTGTCAGCACAGTTTTGTCAGCAGGACCTCTAGCCTCTCCTCCAGAAAAGAAATATCAGCGCCATAATCGCCTCTAGTTCGTGCTAAGTAAAGGGAACTTCAACCTTTATGCCATTAAAAAATATTAGGCTGCTATTTCGTGCACTTGCTATTTTTCATCAGCACAACAGCAGGCCTTCAGCAGGGCTCAAAAAAGTAGTTCGGTGGTCGCCGACCAAATACAAATATCGACTGCTGGTTGTCCGAACAAATATTCCAGATAAGAATTGTTTACTGGTTAACTGCACAGCCTGGAAAGTAAAACAAGCGCTGTGAAGCGGTCTCTATTGCACATAAATCAAACATACGTCATACATCAAACTTACAAAACAGACATACCATGCAGCTTGCATGTTAAAACTCTGCAAATCTGTTCGACAAATTTGAATAATACGGAGCAGACAAGCACTGGCTCATCACGTATTGTCCAACCAAAACGTAGTCCTGTTCCAAACTGGCTCTCTGGGAAGATCTTAAGCACTGCTTTCCCGAGATGCCTGGTCGTGGAATGTTTGTAGGTGCTCATTCAGCCACAATGCCCAGACTGACACTATTTTCTCACCCACTTTAAAAGGGCGCGAGCCGGAAAAATTAGCCTCCGGTATGCGCTGCATCATTGCCCACCCGCTATATCTAAAAGCAACGTCCTCAATAAATGTCCAGCGTCTCCAGCCGTCAATATTTCACATTTGAATTCTGAAGGAATTGCCCTGGCGGCAGGAGTTAGCACTTCACCCGTCTACGCCGCCGTCCGACAACCCGACAACCAACCAAGCTACTCAAACGCAGCATTTGACAATAACGAAACGGTATTTTTCTTCAACATATGATACTTTGCAAGACTGACATCCCTGAAGATATAGAATAAATATTAATGAATAAAATAACAACAATAACAGCAGTTCTGATCGTATTATAGCTCTCTTTCGATTTATTCTGTTGAGCAATGTTACGTTATTTGTGTACGATTTGGTTGTCGACTACAGATCTGCGCCGATGACTCCCGGACAACCAGCGTAGCCATAAACGGGGTATGGCAGCGTACCACAGGTGGCAGAGCAGAATGGTGACGTATGTACCAGGTCTGAAGCATGGTGCTTTTGGTACCCAAAACAGAGGTACAATAAATCAATAAATGAAAGATGGGTGCAACAGACGAGATCAAAAGGCAAAGGCCAATGTTTTTGAACCAATCCGTTCTGACAGGTGCCATCTGAGTATTCATCTTCCAGCAGAGCTTGATTTGGTCGCCCCGACAAGTAACAAAAAGGTTTTGTGGGTCGCCGGTGAGGACGGTAGGACGGAGCCTTTTTTAGCCCTGGCCTTCAGCCCGTAAAACCTCTAGAACCAAGTTCCCGGGGAGAGGCTACAATCCTGTGACGTAGGCGCAATGCGGCCCGCTGATTGGTGCTGACAAAACTGTGCTGACAGCTGGAACAGGGCTTTTGTCAAACTGCCGCTTATGATACTGCCTGATTACGAATTTCTGAGAATACACGGTAATCAAGTTTATCCCAAATTCAATAAATAAGCATGTCATCTTCAATTCTAAGCCTCTTTAAAAAATGGATATTTAATCATTTAATTTTGCCATGTTATATGCTACGCAGTGTGACGTCACATCCGGTGATATGCGCTTGCTGTTGGAGGGGGCTGCCTACAACGCCCCCGCCACACTCAAGATTCTCGGTATTTCCTGAAACACCACTTTTTACCCCCTCCCCCAATTAAAATTTTCGTGCCATCTGATAGCTCAATTTTAAGAACATCTGCCCATCGGCAGATCATGGGTGGGCGAGAGGGCAGGTGCCCCCCAATCGGCCTTCAGCACCCCCTGAAATGGTCACAGTGCCCTCTGAAAGGTCGATGGTGCCCCCTGAACAGTCGCTTTCTCCTAGTAGAGGATCTAGCCGGTAGGTTTGGGAGGGGCAAACCAAACTAAAAAAACATCACGCAGTGAAAAATTGTGCTACAAAAATATGACTTGACGGCAGAATATGGGATATTTGAGACGAAAAGCAAAAAAAGAAAAAAACGTCACGAGGTGACAAATATGGACTCAAGATTATTTTTGTCCATCCAAGACGCAATGCTTACAATGGACCTAACTGGATGTCCGTGATAATAGCAACGTATTCGTATTCGTATTCAAATACGTATTCGCGTCCCCTCCGATTTTGCTGAAATTTTTCATGGATACTGCTATGCAAGTCCCTAGTAACCCCTAAAACCATTCGTGTTCACAACTAACGGTTTGACCTCCAGAGGTCACCAAAATATAAAGCTCGAAAATCTGGCGAACCCTACAATTTTAAGACAAAAAGAGCTAGAAATGTCATTTCGGCTCTAGTGCTTTCCATTGACACCAAAGATGATTCACAATTAACACATACTTCGTTAAACTCCAGCCCCTGGCTTCGAATTCGAAATTCAATTTCAAAAGCCGCCCTGTCAAAAAGCGTGGCGAACCCTAAATCAACGCTTTATTACATACTTATCATCGGTTTTTGGTGTTCAAGCGCGGCCATCGCAGTCAGCATCATTCACAAAAATATAAACAACCATTAAATATATTATTTTCGCTCTAGGCGTATATTTTATGTAAAAATGACCATTTTACAAAAATGCTTGCGAACCCTGCCATTCCTACCTTAAACTGTTAAGATATAAAACAGTTCCACATCGAATTTACTCATATATCATAGATAATTCACAAAAAAACCCGATACCTTCAACTCTCCTAGTTTAGCCAGCATCAACAAAACACGTTTATTCCAATGATAAAAACTTCCATCGGCAACATTCAACGTCCTCCAAGCCCCGCCCACCGAAGGCGGGGCCTTAAAGCAAGCGGACCATTTACCAGTCACACAGCTCGTCTGCCGTAAGAGATGCAAATCAATCATAATGGGAGCTATGACATACCTGGCTTGCTGAAATGGGGCAAAGGAGGCCCCCACCCCCAAATATCAGATCGCACATAGCTTATGCATAGCAGTAAGCTGCTCAGAGGCATAGGCGGATCCAGGATGGCGCATCGGGGGAGGGGGGGCAGTGGCAGATCTAGCCGGTGGCTTTGGGAGGGGCAAACCAAAATCAGAAAGCAAAAAAAAAACTTCACGGGGGTGAAAGATATTGGCTTAAGATACGTTTTCCTATCCAAGACCCAATATTCACACTGAACTTCACTGGTTCTGCCTGAAGCTGAGAGTTGAAGCACCAAAGTCTTGCTTATAATTAAACTAAAAAGAAGTCGGGGCAAAAGCGAGGTCAACCACTTTGGAGGAGCAAAACATAGTTTTTCCCCGAGCTTTTCCGTTTGGGGGGGCAAATATCTTTCCCCCTTCCCTGGATCCAACAATGGGCGGGGGGGTAACTTCCCAGGGAGGCGCTTTTCTGACCAAGGGGGTGGCAATTTTGACCGGAAAAAACTAGCAAGTTGGCATAAAATCCAATCGGTGGACCCCGGTTTTCGCATCCTGGGGGGCCGGGGATGGGAAGCGACATAACCGGGGGTGCCATTGACCTTCCAGGGGGACGCTGGACTATGTCAGGGGGCGCCGAAGGTCGATCGGCGGAGGGGAACCCGTCCCCTTTGCCCGCCCCCTGAATCCACGTATACTGAGGAGCAATGGCAATATAATCAACTCGGCAAGATCCTGCCCAGGCCGGGAAGGTACCCGGCCGTGACATCATGAGGATGCATGCGGCTGCTTTCAGTGGCTCCAGGCTCGTTAAGTCACGCCAAAATGGCGGCCGGGCAAAGCTATGGGGTAAAATTCTTTTGGCATACCGTAATGTTACAATCTTGTAGATGGAAAATCGAGTTCCAGCATATACATTGGCAGACGCAGGGGGGGGGCATTCTGGCCATGGCTCCTCCTAAACCGCTGGGGGGAGGGCCAAACTATCTCTTGGTCCCCCCAAAAAGCCGGAGAAATTTTTCAAAAAACATGTTTACACTAGCTCTGTAGAGCAAAAAATTATTCGCTCCCACCCCTCCCCCCAAGGAAAGGCAGACATGGGTTTGTCCACCCCAAAACTCGGGTCTGCGTCCGCCCCTGAGCATATATATATATAGCATATACACCCTAAAACTTCTCTTTAGCACTGATATTTTAAACAGTGTTTAAAGACGATTCACAAAAAGATAATTTTTGTCTGCTGACCCGCTGATTTTGACACTGAGTGGCACAAATAAAATTAAGGAAAACAAATTCACCTGAATTCACGGCTAAGCCTCACAATTTTTTTCTAGGATATAAGTATTTTTCATCACTGGTACCTTAAAACGTTTTCAAATACCATCCACAAAAATGTTATTTTTCTCTGCTGACCCACTAAAAGTAACACCGAGTGGCTAAACGAAAAATAAGGAAAACACAATTTCCTACCCGAATATACGGCGAACCCTACAACTTATTTGTTTGCTAGGATATACCCATTTATATAGCACTAATGACTTAAAAAGTCATTGAAAGTGATTAAAAAATATTGTTTTTGTCTGCTGACCCGTTGAGGGTGACAATGAGTGGCAAAACAAAAATTAAGGAAATAACAATTGTTTGCCTAGATTTACGGCGAACCCTACAACGTATTTGTTTTCAAGGATGTAGGTGTTTTTTCATCGATGGTACCTTTGGAAGTTTAAAAAGACCATTCACAAAAATATTATTTTTCTCTGCTGGCCCATTAAAAGTAACATCGACTGGCTAAACGAAAACTAAGCAAAACACAATCTTTTCCCCGAATTCACGGCAAACACTACAACTTATTTGTTTGCTAGGGTATGGCTATTTCTTAAGCACTGATATATCAAAAAAACCTTAAAGACGATTCACAAAAATAGTATTTTGTCTGCTGACCCGTCGAGTGTAGCACTGAGTGCCAAAAGAAAATTAATAGGAAAAAAGTGTTTACCTGTCTTCACGGCGAACCCTACAACTTATTTGTTTGCTAGGGTATGTCTATTTCTTTAGCACTGACATGTTAAGAAAACCTTAAAGACGATTCACAAAAATAGTATTTTTGTCTGCTGACCCGTTGAGTGTAACACTGAGTGGCAAAACGAAATTTAAGAGGAAAAAGGTTTTTACCTGTCTTCACGACGAACCCTACAACTTATTTGTTTGCTAGGGTATGGCTATTTCTTTAGCTCTGACATGTTGAGAGAACCTTAAAGACGATTCACAAAAATAGTATTTTTGTCTGCTGACCCGTTGAGTGTAACACTGAGTGGCAAAACGAAAATTAAAGAGGAAAAAAGGTTTTTATCTGTATTCACGGCGAACCCTACAACTTATTTTGTTCTATACAATAATTGTTTTTTTGTTCACTGATAACTTAGAAATACTTCAAACACTATTCACAAAAATTTGGCTTTTGAGTGCTGATGCGTTAAGTATACTGCACAGCGGCAAAACTGAAATTACACAAAATCAACGTTTTCAACTGTAGTTGCGGCGAACCCTACAACTTATTTTTTTGCTAGAATATATCCATTTCTCTAGCACTGATGACTTGAAAAGTCATTGAAGGTGATTCACAAAAAATAGTATTTTTGTCAGCTGACCCGTGGAGCGTAACACTGAATGGCAAAACCATAATTAAGGAAAAAACAATTGTTTGCCTAAATATACGGCGAACCCTACAATCTATTTGTTTTCAAGGATGTAGGTGTTTTTTCATCACTGGTACCTTTGGAAGTTCAAAAGACCATTTACAAAAATATTAATTTTCTCTGATGACCCATTCAAAGTAACCCCGAGTGGCTAAACGAAACTAAGCCAAACACAATTTTTTTACCCGAACTCACGGCGAACCCTACAACTTATTTGTGTGCTAGGGCATGGCTATTTCTTTAGCACTAATATGTTAAAAAAGCTTAAAGACGATTCACAAAAATAGTGTTTTTGTCTACTGACCCGTGGAGTGTAACACTGAGTGGCAAACGAAAATTAAGAGGAAAAAAGGTTTTTACGTGTCTTCACGGCGAACCCTACAACTTATTTGTTTGCTAGGGTATGGCTATTTCTTTAGCACTGACATTTAAAGAAAACCTTAAAGACGATTCAAAAAAATAGTATTTTTGTCTGCTGACCCGTTGAGTGTAACACTGAGTGCCAAAACGAAAATTAAGAGGAAAAATTGTTTTTTCCTTTCTCCACCGCGAACCCTACAACTTAATTGTTTGGTAGGGTACGGCTATTTCTTTAGCACTGACATGTTCAAAAAACCTTAAAGACGATTCACAAAAATATTATTTTTGTCTGCTGACCCCTTGAGTGTAACACTGAGTGGCAAAACGAAAATTAGGAGGAAAAAAGGTTTTTACCTGTCTTAACGGCGAACTCTACAACTTATTTGTTTTCAAGGATGTAGGTGTTTTTTAATCACTGGTACCTTTGGAAGTTCGAAAAGACCATTCACAAAAATATTATTTTTTTCTGATGACCCATTCAAAGTAACCCCGAGTGGCTAAACGAAAACTAATCAAAACACAATTCTTTTACCCGAACTCACGGCGAACCCTACAACGTATTTGTTTCCTAGGGTATGGCTATTTCTTTAGCACTGATATATTAAGAAAACCTTAAAGACGATTCACAAAAATAGTATTTTTGTCTGGTGACCCGTTGAATGTAACACTGAGTGGCAAAACGAAAATTAAGAGGAAAAAATGTTTTTACGTGTCTTCACGGCAAACCCTACAACTTATTTGTTTGCTAGGGTACAGCTATTTCTTTAGCACTGACATGTTAAGAAAACCTTAAAGACGATTCACAAAAATAGTATTTTTGTCTGCTGACCCGTTGAGTGTAAAACTGCGTGCCAAAACAAAAATTAAGAGGAAAAAGGGTTTTACCTGTATCCACGGCAAACGCTACACCTTATTTGTTTGCTAGGGTACGGCTATTTCTTTAGCACTGACATGTTAAGAAAACCTTAAAGACGATTCACAAAAATAGTATTTTTGTCTGCTGACCCCTTGAGTGTAACACTGACTGGCAAAACGAAAATTAAGAGGAAAAAAGGTTTTTACATGTCTTAACGGCGAACCCTACAACTTATTTGTTTTCAAGGTTGTAGGTGTTTTTCCATCACTGGTACCTTTGAAAATTAGCAAAGACCATTCACAAAATATTTTTTTTGTCTGATGCCCATTAAAAGTAACACCGAGTGGCTAAACGAAACTAAGCAAAACACAATTGTTTTACCCGAACTCACGGCGAACCCTACAACTTATTTCTTTGCTAGGGTATGGCTATTTCTTTAGCACTCATATATTTAGAAAACCTTAAAGACGATTCACAAAAATAGTATTTTTGTATGCTGAACCGTTGAGTGTAACACTGAATGGCAAAACGAAAATTAAGGAAAAAACAATTGTTTGCCTAAATTTACGGCGAACCCTACAACTTATTTGTTTTCAAGGATGTAGGTGTTTTTTCATCACTGGTACCTTTGGAAGTTCAAAAGAACATTCACAAAAATATTATTTTTCTCCGATGACCCATTCAAAGTAACCCCGAGTGGCTAAACAAAAACTAATCAAAACACAATTTTTTACCCGAACTCACGGCGAACCCTACAACTTATTTGTTTCCTAGGGTATGGCTATTTCTTTAGCACTGATATACTAGGAAAGCCTTAAAGACAATTCACAAAAATAGTATTTTTGTCTGCTGACCCGTTGAGTGTAACACTGAGTGCCAAAACGAAAAATAAGAGGAAAAACGGTTTTTACCTGTCTCCACGGCGAACCCTACAACTTATTTGTTTGCTAGGGTACAGCTATTTCTTAAGCACTGACATGTTAAGAAAACCTTAAAGACGATTCACAAAAATAGTACTTTTGTCTGGTGACCCGTTGAATGTAACACTGAGTGGCAAAACGAAAATTAAGAGGAAAAAATGTTTTTACGTGTCTTCACGGCAAACCCTACAACTTATTTGTTTGCTATGGTATGGCTCTTTCTTTAGCACTGACATGTTAAAAAGCCTTGAAGACGATTCACAAAAAATAGTATTTTTGTCTGCTGAACCGTTGAGTGTAACACTGAGTGCGAAAACGAAAATTAAGAGGAAAAAGGGTTTTAACCTGTCTCCGCGGCGAACCCTACAACTTATTTGTTTGCGAAGGTATGGCTATTTCTTTAGCACTGACATGTTAAGAAAACCTTAAAGACGATTCACAAAAAATAGTATTTTTGTCTGCTGACCCGTTGAGTGTAGCACTGAGTGGCAAAACAAAAACTAAGGGAAAAATAATTGTTTGCCTCAATTTACGGCGAACCCTACAACTTATTTGTTGGCTAGGGTATGGCTGTTTCTTTCGCACTGCCATGTTAAGAAAACCTTAAAGACGATTCACAAAAATAGTATTTTTGTCTGCTGACCCGTTGAGTGTAACACTGAGTGGCAAAACGAGAATTAGGAGGAAAAAAGGTTTTTACCTGCCTTCACGGTGTACCCTACAACCTATTTGTTTTCAAGGTTGTAGGTGTTTTTCCATGACTGGTACCTTTGAAAATTTAAAAACACCATTCACAAAAATATTATTTTTCTCTGATGACCATTAAAAGTAACACCGAGTGGCTAAACGAAACTAAGCAAAACACAATTGTTTTACCCGAACTCACGGCGAACCCTACAACTTATTTGTTTCCTAGGGTATGGCTATTTCTTTAGCACTCATATATTAAGAAAACCTTAAAGACAATTCACAAAAATAGTATTTTTTCTGCTGAACCGTTGAGTGTAACACTGAATGGCAAAACGAAATTTAAGAGGAAAAAAGGTTTTTACTTGTCTTCACGGCGAACCCTACAACTTATTTGTTTGCTAGGGTATGACTACTTCTTTCGCACTGACATTAAGAAAACCTTAAAAACGATTCACAAAACTAGTATTTTTGTCTGCTGACCCGTTGAGTGTAGCACTGAGTGGCAAAACAAAAACTAAGGGAAAAATAATTGTTTACCCGAACTCACGGCGAACCCTACAACTTATTTGTTTGCAAGGGTATGGCTATTTCTTTAGCACTGATATATTAGGAAAGCCTTAAAGACGATTCACAAAAATAGTATTTTTGTCTGTTGACCCGTCGAGTGTAACACTGAGGGCCAAAACGAAAATTAAGAGGAAAAGGGGTTTTAACCTGTCTCCACGGCGAACCCTACAACTTATTTGTTTGCTATGGTATGGCTATTTCTTTAGCACTGACATATTAAGAAAACCTTAATGACGATTAACAAAAATATTATTTTTGTATGCTGAACCGTGTGAGTGTAACACTGAGTGGCAAAACAAAAACTAAGGGAAAAATATTTGTTTGCCTCAATTTACGGCGAACCCTACAAGTTATTCGTTTTCAAGGATGTAGGTGTTTTTTCATCACTGTTACCTTTGGAAGTTTGAAAGGACCATTCACAAAAATATTTTTTTCACTGATGACCCATTAAAAGTAACACCGAGTGGCTAAACGAAACTAAGCAAAACACAAAACACGGCGAACCCTACAACTTATTTGTTTCCTAGGGTATGGCTATTTCTTTAGCACTGATATACTAGGAAAGCCTTAAAGACAATTCACAAAAATAGTATTTTTGTCTGCTGACCCGTTGAGTGTAACACTGAGTGCCAAAACGAAAATTAAGAGGAAAAATTGTTTTTACCTTTCTCCACGGCGAACCCTACAACTTATTTGTTTGCTATGGTATGGCTATTTCTTTAGCACTGACATGTTAAAAAACCTTAAAGACGATTCACAAAAAATAGTATTTTTGTATGCTGAACCGTTGAGTGTAACACTGAGTGGCAAAACAAAAATTAAGGAAAAAACAACTGTTTGCCTAAATTTACGGCAAACCCTACAACTTATTTGTTTTCAAGGATGTAGGTGTTTTTTCATCACTGGTACCTTTGGAAGTTTAAAAAGACCATTCACAAAAATATTATTTTTCTCTGATGACCCATTAAAAGTAACACCGAGTAGCTAAACGAGAACTAAGCAAAACACAATTTTTTATCCGAACACACGGCGAACCCTACAATTTATTTGTTTGCTAGGGTATGGCTATTTCTTTAGCACTGATATATTAAGAAAACCTTAAAGACGATTCACCAAAATATTATTTTTGTCTGCTGACCCGTTGAGTATAGCACTGACTGGCAAAACAAAAACTAAGGGAAAATAATTGTTTGCCTCAGTTTACGGCGAACCCTACAACTTATTTGTTTGCTAGGGTATGGCTGTTTCTTTCGCACTGACATGTTAAGAAAACCTTAAAGACGATTCACAACAATAGAAAACCTTATTCACAAAAATATTCACAAAAATAGTATTTTTGTCTGCTCACCCGTTCAGTGTAGCACTGAGTGGGAAAACAAAAACTAAGGGAAAATAATTTTTTACCCGAACTCACGGCGAACCCTACAACTTATTTGTTTGCTAGGGTATGGCTATTTCTTTAGCACTGATATATTAAGAAAACCTTAAAGACGATTCACAAAAATAGTATTTTTGTCTGCTGACCCCTTGAGTGTAACACTGACTGGCAAAACGAAAATTAAGAGGAAAAAAGGTTTTTACATGTCTTAACGGCGAACCCTACAACTTATTTGTTTTCAAGGATGTTGGCGTTTTTTCATCACTGCTACCTTTGGAAGTTTAAAAAGACTATTCACAAAAATATTATTTTTCTCTGATGACCCATTAAAAGTAACACCGAGTAGCTAAACGAGAACTAAGCAAAACACAATTTTTTTACCCGAACACACGGCGAACCCTACAATTTATTTGTTTGCTAGGGTATGGCTATTTCTTTAGCACTGATATATTAAGAAAACCTTAAAGACGATTCACAAAAATAGTATTTTTGTCTGCTGACCCGTTGAGTGTAGCACTGACTGGCAAAACAAAAACTAAGGGAAAAATAATTGTTTGCCTCAGTTTACGGCGAACCCTACAACTTATTTGTTTGCTAGGGTATGGCTATTTCTTTAGCACTGATATATTAAGAAAACCTTAGAGACGATTCACAAAAATAGTATTCTTGTCTGCTGACCCCTGGAGTGTAACACTGAATGGCAAAACAAAAATTAAGGGAAAATTTGTTTGCCTAAATTTACGGCGAACCCTACAACTTATTTGTTTTCAAGGATGTAGGTGTTTTTTCATCACTGGTACCTTTGGAAGTTCAAAAGACCATTCACAAAAATATTATTTTTCTCTGATGACCCATTCAAATTAATACCGTGTGGCTAAACGAAAACTAATCAAAACACAATTTTTTTACCCGAACTCACAGGGAACCCTACAACTTATTTGTTTTCTAGGGTATGGCTATTTCTTTAGCACTGATATACTAGGAAAGCCTTAAAGACAATTCACAAAAATAGTATTTTTGTCTGCTGACCCGTTGAGTGTAAAACTGCGTGCCAAAACGAAAATTAAGAGGAAAAAGGGTTTTACCTGTCTCCACGGCAAACGCTACACCTTATTTGTTTGCTAGGGTACGGCTATTTCTTTAGCACTGACATGTTAAGAAAACCTTAAAGACGATTCAAAAAATAGTATTTTTGTCTGCTGACCCGTTCAGTGTAGCACTGAGTGGCAAAACAAAAACTAAGGGAAAAATAATTGTTTAGCCGAACTCACGGCGAACCCTACAACTTATTTGTTTGCAAGGGTATGGCTATTTCTTTAACACTGATATATTAGGAAAGCCTTAAAGATGATTCACAAAAATAGTATTTTTGTCTGCTCACCCGTTGAGTGTAACACTGAGTGCCAAAGCGAAAATTAAGAGGAAAAAGAGTTTTTACCTGTCTCCACGGCGAACCCTACAACTTATTTGTTTGCTAGGGTACGGCTATTTCTTTAGCACTGACATGTTAAGAAAACCTTAAAGACGATTCACAAAAATAGTATTTTTGTCTGCTGACCCGTTGAGTGTAACACTGAGGGCCAAAACGAAAATTAAGAGGAAAAATGGTTTTAACCTGTCTCCACGGCAAACCCTACAACTTATTTGTTTGCTATGGTATGGCTATTTCTTTAGCACTGACATGTTAAGAAAACCTTAAAGACGATTCACAAAAATAGTATTTTTGTCTGCTGACCCGTTGAGTGTAACACTGGGTGGCAAAACAAAAACTAAGGGAAAAATAATTGTTTGCCTCAATTTACGGCGAACCCTACAAGTTATTCGTTTTCAAGGATGTAGGTGTTTTTTCATCACTGTTATCTTTGGAAGTTTGAAAAGACCATTCACAAAAATATATTTTTTCATTGATGACCAATTAAAAGTAACACCGAGTGGCTAGACGAAAACTAAGCAAAACACAATTTTTTTACCCAAATTCACGGCGAACCCTACAACTTATTTGTTTTCTAGGGTATGGCTATTTCTTTAGCACTGACATGTTAAGAAAACCTTAAAGACGATTCACAAAAATAGTATTTTTGTCTGCTGAACCTTTGAGTGTAACACTGAGTGCCAGAACGAAAATTAAGAGGAGAAAGGGTTTTAACCTTTCTCCACGGCGAACCCTACAACTTATTTGTTTGCTAAGGTATGGCTATTTCTTTAGCACTGACATGTTAAGAAAACCTTAAAGACGATTCACAAAAATAGTATTTTTGTCTGCTGACCCGTTGAGTGTAGCACTGAGTGGCAAAACAAAAACTAAGGGAAAAATAATTGTTTGCCTCAATTTACGGCGAACCCTACAACTTATTTGTTTGCTAGGGTATGGCTGTTTCTTTCGCACTGACATGTTAAGGAAACCTTAAAGACGATTCACAAAAATAGTATTTTTGTCTGCTGACCCGTTGAGTGTAACACTGAGTGGCAAAACGAGAATTAAGAGGAAAAAAGGTTTTTACCTGTCTTCACGGCGGACCCTACAAACTATTTGTTTTCAAGGTTGTAGGTGTTTTGTTTTCAAGGTTGTAGGTGTTTTTCCATCACTGGTACCTTTGAAAATTAAAAAGACCATTCACAAAAAATATTATTTTTCTCTGATGCCCATTAAAAGTAACACCGAGTGGCTAAACGAAACTAAGCAAAACACAATTGTTTTACCCGAACTCACGGCGAACCCTACAACTTATTTGTTTGCTAGGGCATGGCTACTTCTTTCGCACTGACATATTAAGAAAACCTTAAAAGACGATTCACAAAACTAGTATTTTTGTCTGCTGACCCGTTGAGTGTAGCACTGAGTGGAAAACAAAAACTAAGGGAAAAATAATTGTTGACCCGAACTCAGGGCGAACCCTACAACTTATTTGTTTGCAAGGGTATGGCTATTTTTTTAGCACTGATATATTAGGAAAGCCTTAAAGACGATTCACAAAAATAGTATTTTTGTCTGCTCACCCGTTGAGTGTAACACTGAGTGCCAAAACGAAAATTAAGAGGAAAAAGGGCTTTTACCTGTCTCCACGGCGAACCCTACAACTTATTTGTTTGCTAGGGTACGGCTATTTCTTTAGCACTGACATGATAAGAAAACCTCAGAGACGATTCACAAATATAGTATTTTTGTCTGCTGACCCGTTGAGTGTAACACTGAGGGCCAAAACGAAAATTAAGAGGAAAAAGGGTTTTAAGCTGTCTCCACGGCGAACCCTACAACTTATTTGTTTGCTATGGTATGGCTATTTCTTTAGCACTGACATATTAAGAAAACATTAAAGACGATTCACAAAAAATAGTATTTTTGTCTGCTGAACCGTTGAGTGTAACACTGAGTGCGAAAACGAAAATTAAGAGGAAAAAGGGTTTTAACCTGTCTCCGCGGCGAACCCTACAACTTATTTGTTTGCGAAGGTATGGCTATTTCTTTAGCACTGACATGTTAAGAAAACCTTAAAGACGATTCACAAAAATAGTATTTTTGTCTGCTGACCCGTTGAGTGTAGCACTGAGTGGCAAAACAAAAACTAAGGGAAAAATAATTGTTTGCCTCAATTTACGGCGAACCCTTCAAGTTATTCGTTTTCAAGGATGTTGGTGTTTTTTCATCACTGCTACCTTAGGAAGTTTGAAAAGACCATTCACAAAAATATATTTTTTCACTGATGACCCATTAAAAGTAACACCGAGTTGCTTAACGAAAACTAAGCAAAACACAATTTTTTTACCCGAATTCACGGCGAACCCTACAACTTATTTGTTTTCTAGGGTATGGCTATTTCTTTAGCACTGACATGTTAAGAAAACCTTAAAGACGATTCACAAAAATAGTATTTTTGTCTGCTGAACCGTTGAGTGTAACACTGAGTGCCATAACGAAAATTAAGAGGAAAAAGGGTTTTAACCTGTCTCCACGGCGAACCCTACAACTTATTCGTTTGCTATGGTATGGCTATTTTTTTTAGCACTGACATGTTAAGAAAACCTTAAAGACGATTCACAAAAATATTGTTTTTGTATGCTGAATCGTTGAGTGTAACACTGAGTGGCAAAACAAAAACTAAGGGAAAAATAATTGTTTGCCTCAATTTACGGCGAACCCTACAAGTTATTCGTTTTCAAGGATGTAGGTATTTTTTCATCACTGTTACCTTTGGAAGTTTGAAAGGACCATTCACAAAAATATATTTTTTCAGTGATGACCCATTAAAAGTAACACCGAGTGGCTAAACGAAACTAAGCAAAACACAATTTTTTACCCGAACTCACGGCTAACCCTACAACTTATTTGTTTCCTAGGGTATGGCTATTTCTTTAGCACTGATATACTAGGAAAGCCTTAAAGTCGATTCACAAAAATAGCATTTTTGTCTGCTGACCCGTTGAGTGTAACACTGAGTGCCAAAACGAAAATTAAGAGGAAAAATTGTTTTTACCTTTCTTCACGGCGAACCCTACAACTTATGTTGTTCTATACAATAATTGTTTTTTTAGTCACTGATACCTTAGAAATACTTCGAACACTATTCACAAAATTTTGTATTTCGAGTGCTGATGCGTTAAGTATACTGAACAGCTGCAAAAGTGAAATTGGAAAAAATCAACGTTTTCAACTGTAGTTGGCGGCGAACCCTACAACTTATTTGTTTGCTAGGTTATAGCCATTTCTCTAGCACTGATGTCTTAACAAATCATTCAAGGCGATTCACAAAAATAGTAATTTTGTGTGCTGATCCCTGATTGTGACACTGAGTGGCAAAACGAAAATCAAAGAAAAACAATTGTTTACCTGAATTCAGCGCGAACCCTTCAACTTATTTGTTTTCTAAGATACGAGTGTTATTTCATCACTGGGACCTTAGAACATTTTTAAAGACTATTCATGAAATATAATGTTTGTCGTCTGATGTGTTAAGCGTAACACAATTTTGGAAAACTAAAATGAAAGAAAAAATAGCTTCTTAACCCGGGCCCCACCGGTGTTCGGGGCCACCTTTTCCCCACCGGGAGATCATTGATGTCCCCCTTTAACTCCGAAAGTATGAGGGTTAGTGCAAATCTGCAAAGTTCATTAGAAAGCTTGGGTGAATTCAGTAAGAATTTAATTCACATGTTGAAGCGCTCAGGTCAATGGTTTGACTTCCGGACGTGAAGTTATGTCAATATGGGCTAATTTCACTGAAATATTGATTGCTTAAAAGGAATATGACACCTTGGTGGAATCCTGGAATTTAGTGAAATTAAGCGTCTTTTAAACCAAAAATAATGAAACCACTCATGATTTCCCTGAAAAATGTTGAATAAGGTCAATATTTTGTTTTTAAAATACTCCTCTAGGAAAATAAATAAATGTCTGCCTGTGGGTGATTTCATGATCTGGCAAACACTACCATACTTGAAATGCTTCAAGGGCTTCGATTGGCTGATGCTCATCGTGACGTCAGTATATGTCGTCACACCAGCAGCTCACAACAATGGCCGCCCGGTGAGGGGTTGATGAGGGGATGGTGTCAGGTAGGTTTTAGTTTTTTTTCTACGGAAATATCGAATTCCAAGACAAATGATGTATGGAGTATCGGGTTTTCCGATTTGCTTTACAACTTGACTATCTCAGTTAAAATAACGTTATGAGGGTGCCACATTCATTTTAAGAAAATTGGTCATAACTCTTATTCCCTACAACTTATTTTTCCCTTAGTTTTTGTTTTGCCACTCAGTGCTACACTGAACGGGTCAGCAGACAAAAATACTATTTTGTGAATCGTCTTTAAGGTTTTCTTAACATGTCAGTGCTAAAGAAATAGCCGTACCCTAGCAAACAAATAAGGTGTAGCGTTTGCCGTGGAGACAGGTTAAAACCCTTTTTCCTCTTAATTTTCGTTTTGGCCCTCAGTGTTACACTCAACGGGTCAGCAGACAAAAATACTATTTTTGTGAATCGTCTTTAAGGTTTTCTTAACATGTCAGTGCTAAAGAAATAGCCGTACCCTAGCAAACAAATAAACTGTAGGGTTCGCCGTGAAGACACGTAAAAACATTTTTTCCTCTTAATTTTCGTTTTTCCACTCAGTGTTACACTCAACGGGTCAACAGACAAAAATACTATTTTTGTGAATCGTCTTTAAGGTTTTCTTAACATGTCAGTGCTAAAGAAATAGCCGTACCCTAGCAAACAAATAAGTTGTAGGGTTCGCCGTGGAGACAGGTAAAAACCCTTTTTCCTCTTATTTTTCGTTTTGGCACTCAGTGTTACACTCAACGGGTCAGCAGACAAAAATACTATTTTTGTGAATTGTCTTTAAGGCTTTCCTAGTATATCAGTTCTTAAGAAATAGCCATACCCTAGGAAACAAATACGTTGTAGGGTTCGCCGTGAGTTCGGGTAAAAGAATTGTGTTTTGATTAGTTTTCGTTTAGCCACTCGGGGTTACTTTGAATGGGTCATCAGAAAAAAATAATATTTTTGTGAATGGTCTTTTCGAACTTCCAAAGGTACCAGTGATTAAAAAACACCTACATCCTTGAAAACAAATAAGTTGTAGAGTTCGCCGTTAAGACAGGTAAAAACCTTTTTTCCTCCTAATTTTCGTTTTGCCACTCAGTGTTACACTCAAGGGGTCAGCAGACAAAAATAATATTTTTGTGAATCGTCTTTAAGGTTTTTTGAACATGTCAGTGCTAAAGAAATAGCCGTACCCTACCAAACAATTAAGTTGTAGGGTTCGCGGTGGAGAAAGGAAAAAACAATTTTTCCTCTTAATTTTCGTTTTGGCACTCAGTGTTACACTCAACGGGTCAGCAGACAAAAATACTATTTTTTTGAATCGTCTTTAAGGTTTTCTTTAAATGTCAGTGCTAAAGAAATAGCCATACCCTAGCAAACAAATAAGTTGTAGGGTTCGCCGTGAAGACACGTAAAAACCTTTTTTCCTCTTAATTTTCGTTTGCCACTCAGTGTTACACTCCACGGGTCAGTAGACAAAAACACTATTTTTGTGAATCGTCTTTAAGCTTTTTTAACATATTAGTGCTAAAGAAATAGCCATGCCCTAGCACACAAATAAGTTGTAGGGTTCGCCGTGAGTTCGGGTAAAAAAATTGTGTTTGGCTTAGTTTCGTTTAGCCACTCGGGGTTACTTTTAATGGGTCATCAGAGAAAAATAATATTTTTGTGAATGGTCTTTTTAAATTTTCAAAGGTACCAGTGATGAAAAAACACCTACATCCTTGAAAAGAAGTAAGTTGTAGGGTTCGCCGTAAATTTAGGCAAACAATTGTTTTTTCCTTAATTTTCGTTTTGCCACTCAGTGTTACACTCAACGGGTCAGCAGACAAAAATACTGTTTTTGTGAATCGTCTTTAAGGTTTTCGTAATATATCAGTGCTAAAGAAATAGCCATACCCTAGCAAACAAATAAGTTGTAGGGTTCGCCGTGAGTCCGGGTAAAACAATTGTGTTCGGTTTAGTTTCGTTTAGCCACTCGGTGTTACTTTTAATGGGTCATCAGAGAAAAATAATTTTTTTGTGAATGGTCTTTCTAAGCTTCCAAGGGTACCAGGGATGAAAAAACACCTATATCCTTGAAAACAAATAAGTTGTAGGCTTTGCCGTAAAGGTAGCAATAATTGTTTTTTCCTTAATTTTTGTTTTGCCATTTAGTGTTGCACTCATTGGGTCAGCAGACAAAAATACTATTTTTGTGAATCGTCCTTAAGCTTTGCTTAACATATCAGTGCTAGAGAAATAGCCATACCCTAGCAAACAAATAAGTTGTAGGGTTCGCCGTCGGTTCGGGTAAAAAAAATGTGTTTTGCTCAGTTGTCGTTTAGCCACTCTGTGTTATTTTTAATTGGTCATCAGAGAAGAATAATATTTTTGTGAATGGTCTTTTTAAACTTGCATAAGTACCAGTGATGAAAAAAACGCCTACATCCTTGAAAACAAATAAGTTGTAGGGTTCGCCGTAAATTTAGGCAAACAATTGTTGTTTCCTTAATTTTGTTTTGCCACTCAGTATTACACTCAACGGGTCAGCAGACAAAAATAATATTTTTGTGAATGGTCTTTTTATATTTGCAAAGGTACCAGTGATGAAAAAACACCTACATCCTTGAAAACAAATAAGTTGTAGGGTTCGCCGTAAATTTAGGCAAACAATTGTTTCTTCCTTAATTTTTGTTTTGCCACTCAGTGTCACCCTCAACTGGTCAGCAGACAAAAACAAAATTTTGTGAAGCACCTTCAATGACTTTTTAAGCCATCAGTGCTAGAGAAATAGCTATATCCTTGCAAATAAATCAGTTGTAGGGTTTGCCGCCAACTACAGTTGAAAACGTTGATTTTGTCTAAGTTAGGTTTTGCCGCTGTTCAGTATACTTAACGCATCAGCACTGAAAAGCCAAATTTTTGTGAATAGTGTTTGAAGTATTTCTAAGTCATGAGTGACTAAAAAAACAATTATTGTATAGGATAAAATATGTTGCAGGGTTCGCCGTGAATATAGGTAAAAACTTTTTTTCCTCTTAATTTTCGTCTTTCCACTCAGTGTTACACTCAACGGGTCAGCAGACAAAAATACTATTTTTGTGAATCGTCTTTAAGGTTTTCTTAACATATCAGTGCTAAAGAAATAGCCATACTCTAGCAAACAAATAAGTTGTAGGGTTAGCAGTGAATTTAGGGAAAAATTGTGTTTTGTTTAGTTTTTGTTTGGCCACTCGGTGTTACTTTTAATAGATCAGAAGAGAAAAATAATAATTTTGTGAATGGTCTTTTAAAACTTTGAGAGGTAGTAGTGATGAAAAAACACCCAAATCCTTGAATACAGATAAATTGTAGGGTTCGCCGTAAATTTATTCAAACAATTGTTTTTTCCTTAATTTTATGCCAACTTGTTAGTTTTTTTCTGGTCAAAATTACCAGCCCCTTGGTCAGAAAAGCCCTCCCTGTTAAGTTACCCCCCGCCCAGTGGCGGATCCAGGGAAGGGGGGCAAAAAAGATATTTGCCCCCCAAACGGGAAAAGCTCGGGGCAAAACTATGTTTTGCCCCTCCAAAGTGGTCGACCTCGCTTTTGCCCCGACTCCTTTTTAGTTTACCTATAAGCAAGACTTTGGTGCTTCAACTCTCAGCTTCAGGCAGAACCAGTGAAGTTCATTGTGAATATTGGGCCTTGGATAGGAAAAAGTATCTTAAGCCAATATCTTTCACCCCCGTGACGTTTTGTTTTTTGCTTTTTGATTTTGGTTTGCCCCTCCCAAAGCGACCGGCTAGATCCGCCACTGCCTCCCCCTCCCCCGATGCGCCATCCTGGATCCGCCTATGCCTCTGAGCAGCTTACTGCTATGCATAAACTATGTGCGCTCTGATATTTGGGGGTGGGGGCCTCCTATGCCCCTTTGAACCACCATTTCAGCAAGCCAGGTAGTCATAGCTCCCATTATGATTGATTTGCATCTCTTATGGCAAACGAGCTGTGTGGCTGGTAAATGGTCCAATTGCTTTAAGGCCCCGCCTTCGGTGGGCGGGGCTTGGAGGACGTTGAATGTTGCCGATGGAAGTTTTTATCATTGGAATAAACGTGTTTTGTTGATGCTGGCTAAACTAGGACAGTTGAAGGTGTCGGGTTTTTTTTGTGAATTATCTATGATATATGAGTAAATTCGATGTGGAACTGTTTTATATCTTAACAGATTAAGGTAGGAATGGCAGGGTTCGCAAGCATTTTTGTAAAACGGTCATTTTTACATAAAATGTACGCCTGGAGCGGAAATAATATATTTAATGGTTGTTTATATTTTTGTGAATGATGCTGACTGCGATGGCCGCGCTTGAACACCAAAAAACCGATGATAAGTATGTAATAAAGCGTTGATTTAGGGTTCGCCACGCTTTTTGACAGGGCGGCTTTTGAAATTGAATTTTGAATTCAAAGCCAGGGGCTGGAGTTTAACGAAGTATGTGTTAATTGTGAATCATCTTTGGTGTCAATGGAAAGCACCAGAGCTGAAATGACACTTCTAGCTCTTTTTGTCTTAAAATTGTAGGGTTCGCCAGATTTTCGAGCTTTATATTTTGATGACCTCTGGAGGTCGAACCGTTAGTTGTGAACACGAATGATTTTAGGGGGTTACTAGGGACTTGCATAGCAGTGTCCATGCAAAATTTCAGCCAAATCGGAGGGGTCGCGAATCCGTATTTGAATCCGTATACGAATGCGTTGCTAAGATCACGGACATCCTAACTGGTTCGTTTGAAGGTGAAAGTTGAAGCACCAAAATCTTGCTTATAAACTAAAAATGAGTCTGGGCATAAAAAATTTCGATCACTTGGGGGGGGGGTAAAAACAGTTTTTCCCCGAGCTTATCCGTTTTGGGGGTTGCCTTTGTTGCTCCCCTAGATCCACCACTGCTTTCTCCCCAGGATGCAAAGATCGGCGCCCGCCCATAGGATCTTGCGCCCACTTTATAGGTTTTGCTGGTCAAAAGTGATGCCCCCTGGTCAGGATGGCGCCCCCCGGGAATTTGCCCCCCGATCGAAATCCTAGATCCGCCTATGCATCTGCCCATATTGTCCGACGAATAGTGCTCGTCCCAGTCCCAGCACATCTAGGCTCAAATAAAACTCCCTGATCCCTTCCCGTAGGTGACCTTAGATATGCCTGTGCCTGATACTCACTTTTCTGCTACGGATTTGCAAGGCAATAGAGACACTTCGTGGACATGTAGTTATTTAGGCTCAATAATATTTTAGCTACGGCTTTTGTGTGTGGCTCAAATCGTTTTTAGAGGCCTATACCTCTGCATTTGAAGGATTCTACTAAACTTTATCTGGCAATTAGACCTTGGACAGAACCGCCGCAGACTGCGCTAACGGCGCGCACGAGAGGGCGAGCCGGCGCCATTCCAAAACAAATCAGTCTCGTTTGAGAGGTGTGAGGGTGGGCGGTGCTGTGTCTGTCCCTTAACACCAAACAAAGATTGAAAGACAATAGGTGGCTTTGGTCTGTTGGAAGAGTGGCGAGTGGCTATTTTTCACCGTTCCTTCGCGTTAGTGCTAGTGAAGTTAGGATTTTGTTGTGTCTATTGGGAACGCTTGTAGAGTACCTAGCGGATTTCAATCCGAATTCCTCGACTGCGGGAGAAGGATTTTTGCAAGGTAGGTACCTAATGCATAAGAAGTGTATGCCTGTGCTTTTGGTTAAGCCCTTATTTGTTCTTTTATAGGAATAGCTTGGCAGGGGAAGCCAGGGTGTTACCATTAATAGCATAAAGGTCCTAGGTAGGTATAACGCGAATCTTGAAATTTATTGCGGATGCCTGAAGTAAAATTTGGCATATAAAAAGAGAAGTTTAGAGGTAGGTATTTGAATTTGTATTTATTTTAATAAGAAATTGTTTAACCAAGTTTCTGGCAACACTGCAGGCATTTGATTTTAATTTATAAGTTAAGTCCTTGTTCTGTACCTATATCGATATTCCCAAGTCACCATGCTATTTATTTCAGTCTTTAATTGATGCCAGTTGGTGATAGAGGCACTCACATGAATCAGTACAGCTCATATTTGTATCCTAAGTTAAGGAGCAATGCATACAATATCCGTAGAGAAAACAAAGCCAATTTTTTGCATTTTACATCTAGTCAATTTAGTTGTTGTGATAGATAGTATTTTAGCCATGATATAAATGGTGGCATGCTGGCCAAGGAGGAAACATATATCAGCTTCATTTTTTCAACTTAGCTTTGTGTAATTTAGTCATAAATTTTATTAAATTTTGTCCATCACAGATACCAGAGTGGTGCTAACAATTATTCAATCTCAGTCTGTGTTGGCTTTTACCAGCCATACTTGACGTATTTATCAGGCATACCATCCGCTTAATCCATGCACAGATAAAGTGGGTGGCGTGGTGAAAAAAACTGCCTTGGGCTTGCTGCAGAGGACTGTCCTAAGTGCCTCAAATTGTGAAAAAATGAAATACTGTATCTTTGCCTAAGAAAAATGAAATACTCTACTTTTGCCTATTTACATAGAAATAATTAGAGGCTGAATAATTGAGTCCTTCTTCTGGAATATTAAATCACTGATTTATTTGAATTACATACAAATTTACACCTCTCAAGAAATACCCAGGCGACTTGGGGTTTCTGCCGTTATCCGGTAAGGAAGATGATATTATGTCATATGAAATATTATTGAGATGTATCTTCATGTTTTTTCCATATTATCAAGACAATCAAAATAGTTGGAAATCTGCTGGTCATATAGCTCAATTCTTATTTTTGCTGTGAATTAACCAGTGGCACCATGTTCTGCTATTTTTTATCTCTTTCAATGGCTGATTTTTTTCAAATGCATGTCTGATTCCTGTTTTTTTTTAACAAAACTGAAGCATTTGCTGTATATTAGTACCCAACTTTGTTTAGTTTTTCTCAAGTTCTGCTAAGCAGTCATACATTTGTCTGGCAAAATTGTACTTAAGGTAAACACGATTCTGCTTCTTTGAGTAAATGTAAGCAGTGTTTCCTGTTGTCAAAATAATCGACCTTTGGATAAGACAGTGATATATTTCTGATTGTATTTTTTATCCCCAAATATTGCCATTCTGAGACCATCACAGATTTATTTCACACAACACTTATTGCAGTCTGGTTAAAAGCACACACAGACAATCAGCTACCTGAAGTTGGGGTAACAAATAAAAAGGTGGTATGGTATATCGCCCCAGTGGAGCCCAATTATTAAACTTTTTGCTTGCAACGGTCCCAGCTTTTGAAAGCCTTTGGCTGTTTTTTTAATTTGCTACACCCTTTTGTGTAGCATTTTTATGTTTGGAGGAGTATTATCAAGCCATGACTCTAGTCAGAGGCAACTCTTATTCGACTCAATTTTGCTTGGATCAGAGTTGATTTGATTCACTTGTGGGCTTGACTCAAAGTTGACTCACAAGTCAGAATACAGTTTTTGGCTAAATGTATGAGGGGAATGGCTTGGATCAAATAATGTGGAGGATGTGGAAAAGTGTATACAGGTTTGGAAGCAAAATACAGTGTTTTCATTTTTTACTTTAACGACTTTGTTATATTGACCTTACTCATTGTACCTTATTTCCCGAGGCTAGCAGCATCCCAAATATTGGTAGGGGCTGGTGGTATTTTGAGTTATTTCTTGTGTTGCAATGCCGTGGAGCTCATGGCCAAGAATCCGAGCATTGCGGGGATCATATTCTACCCTCTCCCCCAAACTATCAAATCCTCATGATGTCCCCAGGCCAAGTCAGTGGTGTTCTCCATCAGGTGGTTGTAGGGATGTTCCCGCTTCCTGCATGTTGAGGCAGAGCTGTGAGTTTGTTTCTGCCGAAAGGTCAGCGAGAAGCCAAACTGACCCTTGACGAGACAAGAAGGGGGTACTTTCTCTGAGGTAGAATATAAGGTACAAAATAGATCAGCTCTCTTTGGAGTCAATTTGGCTCTTTCAAAAAAGGTATCCCTGTGTCCATTAGGGATGAGTGGGCTGGACTTTTTAGCCACCGGGTTGACCTGGGTCGGGCTGGCCGTATTTGATAGCAAACTGGGTAGGGTCGGGCCGGCCGTATTTGAGGGCAAACTGGGCTAGGTCGGGCTGGCCGTATTTGAGGACAAACTGGGCTAAGTCGGGCTGGCCGTATTTGAGGACAAACTGGGCTAAGTCGGGCTGACCGTATTTGAGGGCAAACTGGGCAGGTTCGGGCTGGCCGTATTTGACGTCTGAGTCCGGCTGGCCGTATTTGATGTCTGAGTCCGGCTGGCCGTATTTGATGTCTGAGTCCGGCTGGCCGTATTTGATGTCTGAGTCCGGCTGGCCGTATTTGACGTCTGAGTCCGGCTGGCCGTATTTGATGTCTGAGTCCGGCTGGCCGTATTTGACGTCTGAGTCCGGCTGGCCGTATTTGACGTCTGAGTCCGGCTGGCCGTATTTGATGTTTGAGTCCGGCTGGCCGTATTTGACGTCTGAGTCCGGCTGGCCGTATTTGATGTCTGAGTCCGGCTGGCCGTATTTGATGTTTGAGTCCGGCTGGCCGTATTTGACGTCTGAGTCCGGCTGGCCGTATTTGATGTCTGAGTCCGGCTGGCCGTATTTGACGTCTGAGTCCGGCTGACCGTATTTGACGTCTGAGTCCGGCTGGCCGTATTTGATGTCTGAGTCCGGCTGGTTTATTCGAGGACAGACCGGGCCGGACTGGAACGGGCGGGACTGGGCTGGAACTGGGAACATTTTTCCGGACTGAGCGTTTTTGTTTTAAAAATATCGGAATCGTTTTTTCACATACCTTTTCACCATTTATATTTATAATTTATTTACCGATTTCCCTGCAACAAATGTGAGTTCGAAATGAAGAGTTGACGAATCTAGGCATTGACGAATCTAGGCGAAACGTTTGGAGGGCAAAATCAAGCCCGGGCAAGCTGACGAAAAAATAAAGAGAATTGGATACAATTTTGTCTGGCCCCTGCGAGGGGTCATTGCCCCTTGCCCCCTTCTTTCCGGATCCACTAGGGAATGAAGAGGGTACCTTTCCAACTTAAAGTGAATATCCCACCTCCGTGAGTTTTGAAGCGAGCTACCAACCGCATAGAACATGCCGAGAAACCCCGTTTTATTTTCTGTTTCCATTGGATTCCTTGTATGAGCCGTCAGGTCACGCGGAGCATCGTCGCTGGTAGCTGGGACCGGCGTGGGGAGTAAGGGGTCGGTATCTGTTTTTTCAACTCTGATTTCTCGTTAAATGGCCTTGTCTAGGACACATGAAAATCTTTACGTTGGGATTTATGGTATGCTCTACATTCTGGCTATGCCAGTTCAAATCCCATAATAAAGGTGCCACTTTCGCTTTAACTAAGACTGGATTCTTTGATGTTGAAATTTTGTTTTATTTATCTACTGGTGAGATAGTGAAATAATGGCAGTTCGCATTTGCTTGGGTTTGGATGGTAAGTCTTAACTTTTGGATGATTTTGACCGGTGAAGCTTGAATACTATTGGCTGCGGTTAGAGCCAGATAAGAAAATTCCTAGTCGTGACGTACTCTAGAAGACCAGCCCAGTCGGGTTTAACTGTAAATCAATATTTAGGATCTTCAATTATATTAGGCTAATGTTTGGAGCTACGTCTATTTGGGACAAGTCTGTTTGTGATGAGGACATTGGCCCCGGTCCGGCGGCGGACCGGCGTTTTAACATCACTTTGGGAGCCGGCCCGGCGCAGCACAAAATAGAAGCGGCGCGGTCCGGTTTCCGGCGCACCGTCCCTCCCTGGCCCCCACCCACCGTCCCTCCCTGGTCCCCACCCACCGTCCCTCCTGGTCCCCACCCACCGTCCCTCCCTGGCCCCCACCCACCGTCCCTCCCTGGCCCCCCACCCACCGTCCCTCCCTGGCCCCCACCCACCGTCCCTCCCTGGCCCCCACCCACCGTCCCTCCCTGGCCCCCCACCCACCGTCCCTCCCTGGCCCCCACCCACCGTCCCTCCCTGGCCCCCACCCACCGTCCCTCCCTGGCCCCCACCCACCGTCCCTCCCTGGCCCCCACCCACCGTCCCTCCCTGGCCCCCACCCACCGTCCCTCCCTGGTCCCCCACCCACCGTCCCTCCCTGGTCCCCACCCACCGTCCCTCCCTGGTCCCCCACCCACCGTCCCTCCCTGGCCCCCACGTTTTCCCACGTTTCAACTGTTTCACTGTTAGTGTTGCTAGCATTAGGTCTGCCCTGCACGATCTCCAGCCCCACAAAGCTTGTGGGCCAGACAGCATCAGTGCGCGAATTATTAGGGAGTGCTCTGACCAGCTTGTAACCCCACTTAGCATACTCTTCAATAAATCCGTATCCGAGGGTGTGTTCCCGAGTAGGTGGACAGAGGCTAACATTGTACCAATACACAAAAGGGGATCTAAAAAATTACCATCAAATTATCGGGCCGTTTCACTCCTGCCCCTGTTCGGCAAGCTATTGGAGAGCTGTATACGGGATTCACTAATACTCCATGTTCAACCCGTCTTGTCCGACAAACAGCATGGTTTTGTCCCACGCAGGTCTTGCGAAATAAATTTAACCTCTCTTCTAAAAACAGCGTGGGATTCGATCTCTTCTGGCCACCAAACCGATGTCATTTATACCGATTACTCTGCGGCGTTCCAGAGCGTCAATCACAAACTTCTCCTATACAAGCTCAAGCACTCTTACCAAATCACTGACCTGGCACTAAATTGGCTATCATCCTATTTGAGCAATCGAAAGCAACGTGTCATTGTCAACGGAAAGTGTTCGGATTGGACCAGGGTAATCTTTGGAACACCAGAGGGTAGCATTCTCTCACCGTTGCTCTTTGCTCTGTTTGTGAACGATCTCCCGAACGTGATCAAAACGAACTGCCTTCTTTTTGCGGACGACGTAAAATTGTACAGCCAAATTATCTCTTTGGAGGACATTGAGCGGCTTCAGGGAGACCTGAATGCTCTCACACAATGGTCCCATGATTGGAAACTCCAACTAAATCCTTTGAAATGCAAAGCATTCTCAATTACTCTGCAACGGAACCCCATCCTGGCCACCTACAAAATTCAAAACACTGCTCTGGACCGTGTAGATTCTATCCGGGACCTCGTGGTATGGCTGGACACCAAATTAACCTTCGCCGACCACATCAACAACACGGTAACTAGAGCAAACAGAGCTCTGGGTGTGATGATTAGAACCCTCCAATCTTACCATACGGGGGGATAATTGTCACCGGAACCTCTCGTGGTAGCTTATTTTGGAAACGTTCGGGCAATTCTAGAATACGGTTGCGTGATTTGGGGGGGGGTTGCTGCCCAAACAAACCTTGAAAGACTCGAAAGGGTTCAACATAAATTCCTTATCTGGCTCGCTTCCACTACTCGTACATTAACAACGTCTTTGACATACTCAGACCTTTTGGCGACTTTTAACATAACCAGCCTTTCAAACAGGAGGTATCAGTACGATGTACTTTTCGTTCACAAAATTCTAGCCGGGAAGGTGAACTCTGCTCTCTTGCTCGGGACATTCCCCCTTCACGTCCCCGCGCGACCCACCCGGAATATGAACGGTACATTGCTCCACGTTCCCTTCGCCAGGGTGGATACGGTTAAAGAGGTGTATTTTGTCAGGCGGCTGGTGCTATGAACTCTTTCTTAACCGTGTGTCAAAATTCAGATGTATTCAGTTCAACATTTTGTCAGTTCAGATCTCAAGTCCGCGCGTATATAAAAAGTCTGTAGTGATCTCCCCTTGTTTTCTTAGGACGTTTTATTTGTATTTAGTGCGTATGTGGATCATTTTATCCTGTATAAGCTGAGTGTTGGATCGTCGATCGTGTTTGATCGTCTTCGATACGACATGAGCTGTAATTGGGGGCAACCTGTTGCTCATGACACAAATAAACAATAAACAATACCGTCCCTCCTTGGCCCCCACCCACCGTCCCTCCCTGGTCCCCACCCACCGTCCCTCCCTGGCCTCCCACCCACCGTCCTCCTGGCCTCCCACCCACCGTCCTCCTGGTCCCCACCCACCGTCCCTCCCTGGCCTCCCACCCACCGTCCTCCCTGGCCTCCCACCCACCGTCCTCCTGCCCCACCCACCGTCCTCCTGGCCTCCCACCCACCGTCCCTACCTGGCCCCCACCCACCGTCCTCCCTGGTCCCCCACCCACCGTCCCTCCCTGGTCCCCACCCACCGTCCCTCCCTGGTCCCCACCCACCGTCCCTCCCTGGCCCCCACCCACCGTCCCTCCTGGCCTCCACCCACCGTCCCTCCTGGTCCCCACCCACCGTCCCTCCTGGCCTCCCACCCACCGTCCCTCCTGGCCCCCACCCACCGTCCCTCCCTGGTCCCCCACCCACCGTCCCTCCTGGCCCCACCCACCGTCCCCCCTGGCCTCCCACCCACCGTCCCTCCCTGGCCTCCCACCCACCGTCCCTCCCTGGTCCCCACCCACCGTCCTCCTGGCCTCCCACCCACCGTCCCTCCTGGCCTCCCACCCACCGTCCCCCTGGCCCCCACCCACCGTCCCTCCCTGGCCTCCCACCCACCGTCCCTACCTGCCCCCACCCACCGTCCCTCCTGGTCCCCACCCACCGTCCTCCCTGGTCCCCACCCACCGTCCCTCCTGGTCCCCACCCACCGTCCCTCCCTGGCCTCCCACCCACCGTCCTCCTGGCCTCACCCACCGTCCCTCCCTGGTCCCCACCCACCATCCCTCCCTGGCCTCCCACCCACCGTCCCTCCTGGCCCCACCCACCGTCCTCCCTGGTCCCCACCCACCGTCCTCCTGGCCTCCCACCCACCGTCCTCCCTGGTCCCCCCACCGTCCTCCCTGGCCCCCACCCACCGTCCTCCCTGGCCTCCCACCCACCGTCCTCCCTGGCCCCCACCCACCGTCCTCCCTGGTCCCCACCCACCGTCCCTACCTGCCCCCTCCACCGTCCTCCTGGCCTCCCACCCACCGTCCCTCCTGGCCCCCACCCACCGTCCCTCCTGGTCCCACCCACCGTCCTACCTGGCCTCCCACCCACCGTCCCTCCTGGCCTCCCACCCACCGTCCCTCCCTGGCCTCCCACCCACCGTCCCTCCTGGCCTCCCACCCACCGTCCCCCCTGGTCCCCACCCACCGTCCTCCTGGCCTCCCACCCACCGTCCCTCCTGGCCTCCCACCCACCGTCCTCCCTGGCCTCCCACCCACCGTCCCTCCCTGGCCCCCACCCACCGTCCCTCCCTGGTCCCCACCCACCGTCCCTACCTGGCCTCCCACCCACCGTCCCTCCCTGGTCCCCACCCACCGTCCTACCTGGCCTCCACCCACCGTCCCTCCTGGCCTCCCACCCACCGTCCTCCTGGCCCCCACCCACCGTCCTCCCTGGTCCCCACCCACCGTCCCTACCTGGCCTCCCACCCACCGTCCTCCTGGTCCCCACCCACCGTCCTCCTGGCCTCCCACCCACCGTCCTCCTGGCCTCCCACCCACCGTCCTCCTGGCCCCCACCCACCGTCCCTACCTGGCCCCCACCCACCGTCCTCCCTGGCCTCCCACCCACCGTCCTCCTGCCCCACCCACCGTCCCTCCTGGCCTCCCACCCACCGTCCTCCCTGGCCTCCCACCCACCGTCCCTCCCTGGCCCCCACCCACCGTCTCCCTGGTCCCCCACCCACCGTCCCTACCTGGCCTCCCACCCACCGTCCTCCCTGGTCCCCCACCCACCGTCCCTCCTGGTCCCCCACCCACCGTCCCTCTGGCCCCCACCCACCGTCCTCCTGGCCTCCCACCCACCGTCCTCCTGGTCCCCACCCACCGTCCCTACCTGCCCCCCTCCCACCGTCCCCCTGGCCCCCACCCACCGTCCCTCCTGGTCCCCCACCCACCGTCCCCCTGGTCCCCACCCACCGTCCTCCCTGGTCCCCACCCACCGTCCTACCTGGCCCCCTCCACCGTCCTCCTGGCCCCACCCACCTCCTCCCTGGTCCCCACCCACCGTCCCCCTGGTCCCCACCCACCGTCCCTCCTGGTCCCCACCCACCGTCCTCCTGCCCCCACCGTCCTCCTGGCCCCCACCCACCGTCCCTACCTGGCCTCCCACCCACCGTCCTCCTGGTCCCCACCCACCGCCCCTGGTCCCCACCCACCGTCCTCCTGGCCTCCCACCCACCGTCCTCCTGGCCTCCCCCACCGTCCTCCTGGCCTCACCCACCGTCCCCTGGCCCCACCCACCGTCCCCCTGGTCCCCCACCCACCGTCCCCCTGGTCCCCACCCACCGTCCCCCTGGTCCCCCACCCACCGTCCCTCCCTGGTCCCCCACCCACCGTCCCCTGGTCCCCCACCCACCGCCCCTGGTCCCCACCCACCGTCCCTCCTGGCCCCCTCCCACCGTCCCTCCCTGGCCCCCACCCACCGTCCCTCCCTGGTCCCCCACCCACCGTCCCTCCCTGGTCCCCCACCCACCGTCCCTCCCTGCCCCCCCACCCCATCCAGCGGAGCGCGCGGAAACAACACCCAGAGGCTGCTCTAGACCCGCTCCTGAAAAACCGGCAGCGTTTGGTGCCAGATGTTTTGTCAGAAAATACCCAGGATAATTGAGGGACAGAAATGGAACAAATGCGCCTTTATTGTCCAGTCACTGATTTCGACCATTGTGACTCTCTTGTTACAGTATTTTGCAAAATTTACCGTGGAAAGTGGTCCACAAAACACGTGGCACCGAAGGCTCTCGGTTTTTTCAAGAGGGAGTCTGGACCAGCTCCATATATAATCATAATTATTCTGCGAACGCCACATCTCTGATCCATCCGCCTATGACCTCCATGCTGAGCACGCGACCTGACCTGACCCTTGCCGCCAGGTGGGCCGGCGGGCCCTTCGGCGGGGAGATGCGCTGGCTGGGCGCCCTGCTGGCCGCGGCCACCCTCTGCGGTGGCGGGTCAGCCCTGTCTCTGTCCCCGCTCTCGGACTCCGAGCTCACTGCAGGTCAGTATCGCACCCCTGCCATCCCGAGCTCATTACAGAGATGGAGTATACATTGTACGGAGTTAAATATTCTGCAAAATAGTGACGGCGTTGAAAACGCGCGTGGTGGGTTGACAGTATCTGAAATTGTGAAATGGCTGACTTGGAACTCTCGCCGATTTCAGACCGTGGCTGAGAACATGTCAGTTGTAATAGTTGTAGCCTTGAGGCTTTGGTGATTTTGAATTGTTGAGTGACTTTCAAAATGTTGCATATTCTTTCAGAATATGTCAATTTGTGTACAAAACCTAGCAAAGCTGTAAACTGAGAACAAGGTGACGGGAGCATATTCATTCATAAACACTATAGATGAAGTTAAAGTAAGCTGCAAAACACTGCAAAATAGTGATAAGGTGAACTGATGACGACAACTGACACGGATATATTTCTTCGTAAACACTAGAGATGAATCTGAAGTGTGGTGCAACAACAGCGCAAAACATAAAAGTTAATGCCATGAATCTTTCCTTCCATCGGATAGCAACTGAAAGCGACAGGCAAGGTTACTGGTCCGTTATTGTATTTCAATGTTTCCGGTTGTAAAATGCTAAACTCCGGACTTTGCTTATAGCAGTACCGGCTCAAGACCTGTCCGTATATGCTGATCGCCACTGAATTTCAAATCATTCGTTCGATCGTTTTAAGTGCAGTTAGGGAACAGGTTTTTTACCATAACGTAGCTACGTCTTGTTGAGTATGAAACAATTAATGGCATTAATGGCTACGGGTATATGGGTCTTCTGGGTATACGGCTATATGGGTCTTCGAGCACCAATCGCTGCTCGCGGGCCCTATATTTGTCACCAGATCTGAAACGCCAACGATACCTTTCCACTCCCGTCCCAAGTTTATTTTACGCCTGTGGGCAACCGTGTACAATCTCAGCATGCAAAGCTTGTCTGTCAACAAAATTCCAAACCGCTTAACTTCTGCCAGTCCTCGGAGATCTCTAGAGCGCGTGCTCCACATTGCTCGTCCATTATGCTGACATCTCCCTGACGCGACGGTCTGTTTTGTAAGCCGCCTGCTCTGCTGCGATAAGCACATTTGCTGAGAGGATGGCATCGGTGCTGCTCCATTTGCGTTTGCTGACGGGCGTTGCCAGGCGTCGTCAGGGTGTGATCTGTCGGGTGTTTACGCCTGGTGCTGTGAACGCGGCCCTGTCCAGCGGGTCAGCGTTCCAGCCGGCACCAAACACGGCCCTGTCGTCCCACAGACCCGCTGGAGTGTGCCCTGCAGGGCGCTGAACCCATTGACGTCTGTCCTCGCGTTGCAGCGCTTTTATCTTTCGCCATGAAGCCTACTATGTGTGGTTTTATGGTCTGCAGTGAGTACTCGGCGATGACGTGTGGGGTTGAGTATTACATAATCTGGGCCGAGCGTGCGCGGATGTCAGACAGGACCCTGAATCCTGCAGCCAGCTAAGACAGCCGGTATTTTGATGCCGGCCCTTTTAATTCAACATTGGCATGTTTTGAATCAAGTGCCAGGAAGCATGCACGAAGCCATCAGTTTTGAGTGGTTGCACATCTTATTTTTAACGTGAGAAGAAGGGCCGAGTGCTTTTACTGCTTATGCCAATAGTATTCACTTCACAAGTCACAAGATTTATTCACTCTTATTATCTCACCCTTTTCTCCGTTTTTCGTACCATCAATCCATGTTCGTATTTTCTTGCCTGCATTTCAATGGCAATACTCGCCACGATGTTTTATTGTTCGATTTCTGCTATGATTTTTTTTACTGTACATGTTACTGATTATGTTGAATAAATAATAAACATAAACAAACGCTAAACAAATCCTGAAGAAAAAAACAAATATGCGAACATGACTATTGCCGCTGGGCACCCTGGAATTAAATTGGCTTGTCACGTGGTAACGAGTATATGAAAAATCTGCCAGGCCTGCTTCTGCATGCTTATTTTCCTATTGTTTGCGTCAGCGGACCACTTTTGTTTAGCTTGACCTGAGTGAAACAGTTGTGCTTCGCCCAAAGCGGGCACAAGTGGTGCATTGAGTTGACGGTGGATAGCGTGTAGATCGGACGATATTGCACGGGGCCTTTTTTCGCAAAGCAGGAAGACAGGTTCGTTCCACATCATTGGATCTCCTCTCTGGATCTTAAAGGGAATGTGGCACCTTCATAACGTGATTTTAACTGAGATAGCCAAGTTGTAAAGCAAGTCGGAAAACCCGGTACTCAATATATCATTTGTCTTGGAACTCGATATTTCCGTAGAAAAAAGCTAAAACTTACCTGACACCAGCCCCCTCATCAGCCCCTTGCCGGGCGGCCATTGTTGTGAGCTGCTGGTGTGACGACATATGCTGACGTCACGATGAGCATCAGTCAATCGAAGCCCTTGAAGCGTTTCAAGTATGGTGGTGGTTGCCAGATCATGACATCATCCACAGGCAGATATTTATTTATTTTCCTAGAGGAGTATTTTTAAATACAAAATATTGAGCTTATTGAACATTTTTCAGAGAAATCATGAGTGGTTTCATTATTTTTGGCTATAAGTACGCCTAATTTCACTAAATTCCAGGATTCGACCAAGGTGCCACATTCCCTTTAACTAAACTACTGATCTCTCGTCGATCCAGTGTGGTCCTGGACCAGCCAGCTTAATACAGACTAGAACATGGCAATGAAAACCTAACGCAGGACCCAGGAGGTCCAAAGCCTCCCCCTTCCTGGATCTACACCCACTGATGCAGTTGACCAAGACCTCGCCGGTGGTGGGGCTTGTCCGGCGCTGCCGCGGCTGAGGACTCTGCGCCGTGTCCGTCAGCGGTGCGTGCTGCTGTTTACCGCCGACCACCCGGCCGCGCGCCGCCGCCCACGCGCCGCCGCCGCGCATTTCCGGCCGGTGCACCGGCGCGCTCAGCCTACGCACTCTGGCCGTGCATGGCTGGTACTGTCCACGGGGGATGACCTGTGGCTACGACGAACGCCAATGGCTCGCGAGGACATAAGAATGTGTCCGGGGAGCCTTCGCAAGCGGTGTCGATTCATCCGTGCTTACATGTCGGCACGTCCAGCTTGTGCGCGGGGGCGGTGGAAAGCCGTTGTCCCCCGCTCGCCTCTTGTACTCCGTTCCATGTCCTTAACTGCCGTGTCCGTGAGTCGTGCTATACTGGCTGCACGGATAGTGGGTTTCCATGTATCTGCTGGCTGCTACTTACAGGTGAATTGTTTATCTCCATGTACTTTGTCATTGATTGGGCTCATCGGTGGGTGATATTTCAGATGAATGGTGAAATAAGCTGCAGCCTTCCCGCCGTCCCAAACTTCCACCTGAGCTTCCTCATGTGGCACAGTTTAATATCCCAATTTGAATCTCTTACCAGCTCATCAAAACCAGGTTCTTTTCTGTTGCGTGTCCAGTCTTACAGTCAGTACAATTGCTAAATAATTGGAGGTTTTCTGTCGATGAATCGCTAGGTTATCAATATTCTCTGCTGGTCAGGGAAGGAATTTGATTGCTTGGGGCGCCCAGGCGGTTTTCAAGGCCATCCAATATATCAATGACTCCGAATACATGGTGGCATTATGACTATTGGTAGTAAAAGCCGAGGCTATTGTAATTTGGACTTTTCAGGAGATATCAGCTGATCTCGCGGAGTTCTATTATTGTTTTAACTGAAAGCCGACTTCTGATTGGTCACGCGGCCAGCTTCCTGGAGTCGCCATCGCCCTGGTCCTTAACCGATTCTCAGGAGTCGCTCCTTCAGGCTCCCAACACCCAATGAAGCCGGCCCGAACGCTAACCACTCGCCAGCCGAACGATAAGATACGCCTTGCAAATTACAGCGGCCGGGCGGCACCCTCACTTACCAGGCGCAGGGTCCGGCTGGAAACGCTGCTGAATTGCAGGTCCGCCCACGTGACCAGCGCTTCGCCAGGTCACAGCGCCCCCTGTCAGTCATGGCGTGCTCTGTACCAGTGAATCATCACCCAGTTGATGGCTCTGATGTTGCTATTCTCGTTAGGTTTAAAACGATCCCTCTCCTTTTTTGGTGCTTGATTTTGTGAGATAGTACGTAGACTGTTTTCTTGCTAACTCTGGAGCTCCTCAGAATATAAGTGGTATGCGCTCTGGGGTGTCCAAAAGACCTTGGCAGTGGAACTGTTCGAGCACCCTCCACTAAAGACGGTGGCAGTAAGGATGCCTGGTATAGTTTGGCTTAAAGACCCCCCAAAAACCTAGTTGGAAAAAGCCAAGGAAGCAGTTCTAACTTGAATTTGAATGGAATGAAATGGCAATGACATGAGGAAGCTCAGGTGGAAGACTGGGACGGCGGGAAGGCTGCAGCTTATTTCACCGTTCATCTGAAATATCACCCACCGATGAGCCCAATCAATGACAAAGTACATGGAGATAACAAATTCACCTATAAGTAGCAGCCAGCAGATACGACATGGAAACCCACTATCCGTGCAGCCGGTATAGCACGACTCACGGACACGGCAGCCTAGGACATAGGACTTCTCATGCAGTCAACTACTTAGCTCCTTTTGGCCAGGAAATCTGGCATCCTGACATCAATCTTTGACTTAAAGGGGCTTGGAACAGCCCATATATGCTGTATTTTACTATCATAATTGCTTAAGCGACTGTCCCCTCGTGTCACATTGATCATTGCTTGATTTTCTTTTCCAAGAAGTTGCTCACAGATTGATGTGGGTGTTGTAGAGCTCCCAATTTTTTTGTTCGATGTCAGTGCGGGGTATTTTTCCTCAAAATTGGTTTCATAAACCTGGTTGCTCTTTAATTACTGCTGAGTTTTGCATGGGAGTAATGATACAGTTAGCTATATTGCAAATTTGCCCTTCCAACTCTGTTTCGAAAGGAATAACTTTCTTTGTCAAAAGGGGGCCACCATAAGGGGTGTTCCAACAACTTCACAGTGGCAAATGAACGAGAGTAACTCGGGAGGAATGTGAGTTGGGATGACTCGTACGCGTGTATACTTGGTTTCAGGGGTGCATAATAATACACCAGTTTAGAGATGCTTTATGGACCAGCCGGATGACGATATCGTTGAAGGAGAGGGGCGGTGGAACCGTTGCCCGGAACCACTGTACTCAGTACCCGGTACGTAGGTCAGCCTCACTTTGGAGCCGGGCTCGGTACGACTTAGAAGCTATAGGCTGCTTTTCTGACCGTTGGAGCTGCAAAGTATACAATTTTACACGCCTGCTTGATCTTTACCAGCTCAGCCGTGAACTGACTCTAAATGGAAAGTCTTGGAAGTGACCAAGTCGAGTTTGTTACGTAACTATCTAGGGCGTAAACCTTCCATCAGTACTGGCAAAATCTCGATGGAGCAGAAATTACGTGGGTAGATTGCCTAGACGCAAAAATGGGCCTGCCGATATGTCCGAACCGCCATTGTATGAAAAGAGACCAAGGCGAGAATCGAATGAGAATGAAAATTAAGCTTATAAAATGTTAGAATATATAAGGTGGTGCCCCATCGCGTGATTATTTCAGAATAACCACCACCTGCAGGCAAAACAAAGTTAGCCAACATTGGATGCAGTATACCCGTAACACACCGGGTTTACGGATACATCGCAAACTCGATGTGGCGAAATTTACTCCGACTTCAAGCTATATCTGCATCACATTCTCACTGCTTTCGCTCGCTGGGTGCCCGCACCCTATAGGTGTAGGAAGGTCCAGCACATTGAGGGCTCCAAGGTGTATTTTGAAGTCATTTCCTGCCAATCCACGCCATAGAGTCAATGGTTAACATTTTTAGCATGGGGCATGGTCCCCTGTCCCTACGCCTATGCACGGTTTAGCAGCAGTGCATGCGTATACTGAGACTCTGCAGCCTGGACTTCGCGCGCGTGCAGGCTCGTCGCCACGGATTTATGCGGGCGGGGGAAGGACTCAGGCCTGGTGACAGCTGGGCGGGGGGATGGGGAGGGGAGGAGAAGAGGAATTGAAACGGAACTTAAAGGCTGTCTGGGCTGGCAGTACCGAGTCACTCCACCCGTGATGAATTTGAGAACAGCTTATGTCAACGTTTGCAAGCGTGAATAAAGACTGAAATAGTGACTTGAGTACCGAAATTTCGTTTCGAGAAGAAATCCCTGCCGGTTGGGGGGGGCGTCCCCCCGCTTTCGAGGCCATTGCGTGCGCCGGCCACAGCCCCGCCGGCGCACGATCGCGTGACTAGTCTTCACAAAAACGTCGGCGTCTCCAGGCGCGAAGTGGCTGTGTTACAGCCGGTTAACAATACGTGTCTGGGCGGCGCGATCGTTTCCTGCCACTCACAGCCGGCGGCTGTGCGCCGGGCGGTGATGGTGCTGGCTGATGTGAACCCGCGGAGTTCTGGCCAAACATCAGTGCACCCTCCACATCACGTCACGCTAGAAATGTCACAGGTGGAATCTAGTATTCGAGAATATCCAGGGACCTATCGATATAAACGCTTGGAAAATCCTTTCAAGTGGAGGCGCGGAACGTCAAACGTGCTTTCCCAGCAGAAATGATGTCCGGTTGGTCGCGCTGTTGTACCGTGTCGTGATTGCTGAAGTAGACTAGCTGTCACACTGTGAATAACGGGCGCACCTCTCGGTCGGTGGGCGTTGTTCGCAACTTTCGGTCGGGGAGCGTCCTCCGCACCTCTCGATCGGTAACAGCCACATTTCCCGGTCGGTGAGCGTTGTACGCACCTCTCGGTCGGTGAGCGTTGTACGCACCTCTCGGTCGGTAACGGCCACATCTCTCGGTCAGTGAGCGTTGTACGCACCTCTCGGTCGGTGAGCGTTGTACGCACCTCTCGGTCGGTAAGCGTTCTACGCACCTCGATCGGTGAGCGTTGTACGCACCTCTCGGTCGGTGAGCGTTGTACGCACCTCTCGGTCGGTAAGCGTTCTACGCACCTCGATCGGTGAGCGTTGTACGCACCTCTCGGTCGGTGAGCGTTGTACGCACCTCTCGGTCGGTGAGCGTTGTACGCACCTCTCGGTCGGTAACGGCCACATCTCTCGGTCAGTGAGCGTTGTACGCACCTCTCGGTCGGTGAGCGTTGTACGCACCTCTCGGTCGGTAAGCGTTCTACGCACCTCGATCGGTGAGCGTTGTACGCACCTCTCGGTCGGTGAGCGTTGTACGCACCTCTCGGTCGGTAAGCGTTCTACGCACCTCGATCGGTGAGCGTTGTACGCACCTCTCGGTCGGTGAGCGTTGTACGCACCTCTCGGTCGGTACCGGCCACAGCTCTCGGTCGGTGAGCGGCGGACGGGCTCCTTTCGGCTTGCCCCTCCGCCGCGTCATCCGACGCCGGTCCCGGTGAAGGTCACGGCCAGCCGCCGGCTCCGCGCGTGAGACGCACGCGGTCCGCCGGCCGGCGGAGACCGAGCGGCCAGGGATGCTGCCCACGCTCAGCTACACGGGTAGGGTAACCCAGCTTCACCCAGCCGACCTCACGCGGGCTGGAGGTTGGGTGAATTGTTCGGCCTACTTCTAGCTCCGCTTCTTGTCGGTATTTTCTACCGTCTTTTCGGTCCATGCTTTGTTGTAGCAGTTCAGAACTGTAATCACTCGAATAAATAGTGTTCGCTATGTGTCTGAGCCGAAAGCAACGCTGTGGCAACGAAACATTCCACAGCAGCCATCTTTGTCGGGAGTCGAAGTTACCAAAAGCCAACTGGTTCCGAACAGCGCCGGATCTAAGATTTCGGAAGGGGACGGGATTGGGGGAGCTTTTGCCACCCGGGGGCTTTTGTACCTTCCGAGCCCGACGCAAATTTTGGGCGTTTATTTGAGGGATGGGGATTTCAAGAATCCCACGGGGAAGAAGCGGAGCAAATATCGGCAATGGGGCTCCCCTGTTGGTGGGGGGGGGCGACCAAAAAGTGGATCGGAAGTGTTCGGCTGGCATTGAATGGGCGGTGAACACTGAAAAACGCAAAAAGTCGGGTGTCTGCCAGGATGACTTTCTAAAATAGTTGTAAGTCGACTGTACCGCTAACTTCCCGCAGTTTCAGGGCGCCCACTGTCCGTCCATATGGGACAGCTCCGCGGACCTAAGCAGGGGGTGACCACCCCTTTCACCCTTCGCCTTGGATCCATCCCTGGCTCCAAAGCTTGGGCCCGCTGTTTGCACATATCCGCTCGTTTGTATCCTTTGCCACATATTCAAAGGGTGGATAGTCAGTGGATGCCCCCTCTCTCCTCTCTCTCTCTCTCGCTGTGACCTCCGTGTTCTGTCTTGGCCCTCCACCCATTCTCTCAATACTCTTCCACCGGTCCTGGTCCCTCTGGTCCTTCATACCTAGCACTGCATCTGATGCTGTGCCTGCTGCTGGCTGCTCGGACCTCCCGCGCGCCATCCCTCGGGCGGTGCGCGACTACCCGCCACGCGCCTGGCCGCCCGAGCTCCTTGAGCGGCGGAGCTGTGGGCGGCGGTGCTGTAACTGGCCGCGATAATGAGCGCCGCCACTCCAGTCACGTACGGGGCGCCGGCAGCGGGGAAGGGTGGGGTGCCGGCGGTGGTCGCTCTGGCCCGCTGCCAGGGCGCCGGCATCAGCGTCGACATCGATGGACTGGGAAGCAAGCAGGCGCTGATCAACGAGGTGCGGCCGGCGCGCGGCGGCTGCCGGCACGTCCCGGTCCAGCGCGGGAGGCATTCTCACCTCCTCAGCTCATTACTGCCGGCAGCTCGGTGCGTAGAGACCACGCAGGACGTACACGAGCACTTGTCAGAAAACTGGAGTCGCTTGAAAAGCATTGCATAGGTTCATATTGTCGGACTTTTTTGTGATTGAAATAGTTAGGAAAAACTTTTGTTTCCATTGAATTTGTTAGTGCAACCCTTTCCACGTAATTCAAGTAGCCTCCATTGATGCGGATTGCTGGTGATTTTCGTTCTCAGCGGAGACGGTGGGGTGCTGCCGGCCCGGTTTCACTTAACCGGACTGTTGTTCAGGGGCGGACAATGACCCACTGAAGCCGTGACCACTCTGTCACACGTCGCCAGAGCTTCATTGGTTGTGGTGATTGGAACCAATTGGACAACTTGTACCCCCAAAACGTGTTAGGACCTGTTCGGTGAATCAGCATCACATTTGAAAACGCCAGGCACTTTTGATGTTGAGAGTGGAAGGAAGAAGTAGTTTGTTCCTGTCACAGTAAACATGACTTTTCCCTTGACCCGTCGGATTAAGTAAAACAAGACTAAGGGAAACACTTCCGACGATGATGTGGTACCCTTCATCATCCGGGGAACGGCGGAGGAGGGGGGGTTGAAAACGGGGCAGGTCGAACCCCAGACCTGGACCATGAGCCAGCGGTTCTCACGCTTGTAAGGGTGCTATGCTAAGGACAATGGGATTCAGTCTGGCTGACCTCCTGCCAAAAAAAACGTGGGCGGTCACTGTGGAGCGGCCGGCGCACGCCCGTGATTGTGTGTTGACCTTAGACGGCGGCCGCCGGCGCAGCTGGGGCGCCCCGTCGCGATGCGAGGCGATGCGACGGCTCACCCGTCAGCCGCCCTGAGCTGGGGTGACGACATCCGGACCACCCGCTCTGCAGTGCAGATGCCTCACAACGGCACGCCAGCCCAGCAGCGGCCAACGGCGGCTGCTGCCCACAGCTTTCGCGGTGAATTGAACAAAAGTACCGGCACGGTTCAGTACACAATTTTGGATTGTGTTGGGAAGTTTTAGAAGATCTAGGAATGGTGAAGATACACTTGAGTATACTCATTTCACCCATAAAAGCTTCCAGTCACTGGTATGAATTCTCCGAACTCGGACTACAGACGGTGACGTTGGAAAAACTCTTAAAATAGAAACCATTTTCCTTTGTCGAGCGCTTCTGACTGAAGGGACTTTCGGAGAAAGTTTCGCAATTTCTCACGACTTGCTTTCCGTGGGCGTGAGAGTAAAACTACTATCAGCGCCAGTGGCTGTGTAGGGTGGGGACCTAAAGAGAGGGGGATGGCACCATGGACTTTCGATACATTTCTTTCTAGCAACGCCATGGAGTGGCGTTCTGCCGGCTACGACCAGCGCTTTGCTTCAGTATCTGCTCTGACAACGGCTATTAAGGACTGCAGTTATAGATGAAAGCAGCCCTTCCTTTGTCTAGCCCCGATCGATCCTGCTCACAACGCTAGCGGCTTTGTTCGTCTTGTGTCAAACATTGATGGATGCGAAGCAAAGCGTAGCTTTATTGAAAGTTTCTTCTGCTCTCAGACAACGCGGGCGCTATATGGCCTTACCAGGCTGGTGCGCCCCTAAGCCCAAATAACTAACTAACTAACTCTCAGACAACGCTTTACGCCTATCGCCTTTTTCGCGAGATCTGCCTTGTAGTTGCATGCTGTCGACACTCCTAGATATCACGATTTGTGCATGAGACGGAATACTATGGATTCTGATAAGTCTTGACTGGCTGCCAAGGCGATGAAATAAGAAGAGACATTGTTACCTTTGTCCTTGCTGTCGGCCTACGTACGACCTAACTCTCCTGGCGAGAGCTCCTTCACATCCAAGGAAGACGTGAACTATTCCAAAGAGGAATATGACAAAGCTAGGAACCATGATGATGAGGGAGGGCGAGGAGCTAGCCTTCATGGAAGCTGGAATCCTCGGCGTGCGTCAGCTTCTGTTGCCAGCAGCTGTGCCGGCGCCGGGGGGTGCGTTATCTACGCCGCTGCGACCAGAAACCTCCGAAGTATAAACATTGTGCGCAGGTCGCTGATTACATAGCCCAAACATAGGACGGCTGGCAGCTCGCGTAGCATCGTGAGTATCTATGGCATCCACTAGGGCGGGCTTTGTGGTCAGCTGACGCTATCTGACTGGTCAGAATCCTCTCTGGCGACCGCACCCCCGACCCTCCCAGGTATGGCCCTAATGTCCTTCCCCATACGTCCCCACCGTAGTGCCCCAATTGCGGCGGCGCCCCCGTCTGCCCACCACAACCATGCTGGAAGCTACTAATCTCATTGCGATGTTGTTCTCATTCGTCTCCATTTTTGCATTTCTGTTTGGTTTATCCCACCATCTCGTTCCGTCACTGAATCCCTCACTAACCGCCATTTTGTGTGAGATCGGTGAAACTGCAGCTTTATATCGTAGGTTCTATGGCGTTGCCCGCTTACCCGACACCTGAATCAACCAAGGGCTTGTTCTGCTCTCTGGACAAAGTTCAGTGAGAACTGCTAACGCACGGTTTGGTGGCAATACATGACATTGCTAGATTAACACCAGCCCCGGGGGGGCGAGTGTTAAACTAAACGCCACCCTCGCCATGGTGGGGTGTTCAAACACCCCCTCGAACTAGGCTCCTATGCTGGATAGCGAAAAAAACGCGAACGCCAGAGGATAGCTCATAAAGAATTCTGAAGAAACTACATCGATCATTTTTTGGCTCAGGTCAGTATTGAGGTCATGACAGGTAAAAGGAGGTGGCATGTTAGAGAAGAGTTCTTTGGGCTCCAGCGTCTGACAGAGTTGAGTTAGAGTCTTTTTTATACATTTTTCTCCTCCTCTTGTCACGGCGAATCGAATGATGTACAATATGACTGTACTAGGTCGAAACATAAAAAGACCTGACCCAAGGTCAGGTCAAGGTCACCATCTGATCTAGCATAGTCAATATGCATATCAATTGACTCGCAATACTATTCTAAACCTAATGGTATCAAAATAAAATCTTTATCATCATCTCCTGCAAAGTGATTGACTGATTGACCCAAGTCTAAAAACCTGCTTACGCAGCCTCAGAGGACCTCTCAGAGGTCACTGGTCCAAACTGGTAACATGGAACTATAAATGAGCCTAGGATACTACGCTTTGGACAATACGAAGGTATTCCAAGCGGTACCTTCAGAAATAAAACATTTTTTTCGGCCAATTTCCGTTTTCTCCATGCATTCCCAACGGAGAGGTCCGTCTCTGACCCTAGGTCATCGATATGAAAAATCCCGGACTATATTTTGTAGTAATCGGTGGCTCATTATGTGGTATAAGTTTCCATTTGATAGATTCACTCATTTTTTACTTATGATACCTTTAAACATTTTTGGAGGTGAGGTCACGTGACCTGTACTGGTGACCTGACCTGAGGTGACCCGACCTTACACTCCTTATAGCGGCCAGCGCAGCATCAGCTGTACCAAGCTGTGGAGCTTGTGAATCAATGTCTACCCCCCGCCTTCTGGGACAACACTTCAAACAACTCATTCTTGATCTCTTTAGCGCGCAGTCACGCCAAAACTCAAACGAATCATTGAGCGAAAATATTTATTGCACGACGCACGAAGTACTGCTTGACTTTTTGAAATCAGTGATGATACCTAAATTCAAGCATGCTGTCACGGTGATAAGTGGAGGTGTTTGGACCAGTGCAACCAGCTGAGGTCGCCCCCGTCTGGAGGTGGTATTTCCGAACGTGGCATATACACATGACTGTTGCCTGAAGTCATCCCTTATTGGAACGTGCCCGCAGTTAACTGGCCTGTACTAGCTATAAATAACTTACCCAGAAATACCAGCTTTGGTAATGGCAGGTAGATGCGAATGACGGTAATCGTGATGGTTAAGGAGGAAGGAAGGATGAACTAGGCGGACCTCCCCTCATTCGTGCGCAGCGGTTTCCTGGGCTTGATTACGTCACTGGGTCTATATTTCACGTTTCCCGTGGTGCGGAAGCTTTTTGCGAGCGGTGATAACCACTTTTATTAATTCATTCACGGACGGTTAAATCCAACCATATTAATTCATCCCTTCATCGACTTTACTGGCTTCAACACATCTCCTCAAACACTCCGTGTCCATTCACTGCTTTGCTTGGCGTTACCCTCCAGTAGTGGCTGGCCGCCTCCGGTGGTGTGCCTTGTGCTCGGCCTGCGCCGTGCGCGCGTCCGTCGCCGGCCCTCGCCGGCGGGGCCGGGGCGGGGTGGGCAGCCTATTTGCGTGCGGCGCGGCGCTGATTGTCGTCGTCCGTCGCTGTCGTCTCTCGCGACGGCTGACGCCTGAGGCTGGCTTCCGGCAGCCGGCACGCACGCGCCGCCCGGTCCGCTCTGCAGGCCAGCACGGCGCGGCACGTGCGCGCCGGCCGCGGCGGCACTGCAGGGGGCTGATCCCACTCTGTGCTTATCGAAAGTAGCCGTTTAACGAATGTGAGATCCTGCTGGATTCATGATTTTGTCGACCAGTGCTTGTTTCAGCTACACTGGGGTTTCGGTGTTATCAGGGAATGGTTTGGGACGAAAAACTGGAATGAGGAAGCCAGGGTCGGATCCAGATAGAATTTTTGAAGTTCAGGGAGGCAGGCCAATGGGGCCCGAAATCATGAAATGCATCTTTTTTAAAGAAAATCGGCAAAAATGGGTGAGTTTTGAAGGGCCTGTTGCCCGGTTTGCTCCCCCTGGATCCGCCAGTGCAGGAAGCATGCTCTGGCAGCACCGCCCTCCTGGCGTGCAGGGCTGAACATTTCTGTGATTTACGTCGCGGAAGCGTGGTAGTTGTGTCTGGACGAGGCTGCAGTTTCGGGATTAAGCCCTTTGCCTTTTCAAATGGCCGGCTGAGTGTGGTCTTTATGATGCCATTGAGACGGCCCGTCACGCTTCTGGCTGGGTGGCGGCTCTGCCGAGTGAAGTGAGGTTGCGGAAGGTGCTCACCATTCAACGGTCGCTTCAACCACCCTGCACCATCGCCCAAACGCCAAAGAGAAATACGTTTAACTTCGTGACTGAGCTGAGATACTTCTACAGAAATAGATTTGGCCTGTTTAGTATGGGGCGTGTTTTACCGAACGTGAACGAATGCGTGCCACATCCTCTTCTGTAGTGGTGTTTTTCCCCGGAGCTTTTTCATCCTGTGACCTCCCGAATCACATTGTTTTGTACTGGAGCCACCTCAACTGTGGCGGTTAGTAACAGGCTGGAGCGAGGCCTTTGGAGCGGGGCGCCGCGGTGGCAGCCATTGGAAAACAAAGCTGGCGCCGGCGCACAGCAGCGCTCTCTTCTACTTATGCCGGCCAGCTCGCAGCTGAATTGTTCAGAGTTTGTGGCGGGAACCGCAGCTTTTATGGTGGTTGGGGTTCAACGCGCCCACCATTGGCCATGGCCTTATTGCGTCATCGGCTTTTCCTGTTGATTGGGGACAGGATTGACGGAGGGTCCGAATGCACGCTATTCTTGAAACTTGTCTGGGTAATTCAAGCCTGGACGCCAAGCTAAAAAATATGGCATGCTTACTTCTAAGCCGGCTATCTCCGCACCGCGACAAGCTCGTTCATTCATCACGTGACAACACCACACGAGTTTTTGTATTTCCCGGATCCATCCTGATATTGTAACGTTTTTGTCCTGTTCCGTAGTTGTTTATACAGGAGCCCTCTGCGTGGGAAATACCATGAATGAATTGTGCACGGCTTCGATGTTTGTAGCCCGTGGACGTTCAACTGTGGTACTGTGTGACTGCTAAAACCTGTGGTATCTCTGCGACAACCGGGCGTATTAGTGTCTCCGTGACTCCCTCGGATTACCAGCGTCTCCGTGACTCCTTCGGATTACCAGCCACCATGAATCCCTCGAATTAGCAGTGTCTCCATGACTCCCTCGGATTACCAGCGTCTCCGTGACTCCTTCGGATTACCAGCCACCATGAATCCCTCGGATTGGCAGCGTCTCCGTGACCCTCTCGGATTCCCAGCGTCTCTGCGACTCCCTCGGATCACCAGTGTCTCCGTGACTCCCTCGGATTACCGGTGTCTCTGCGACTCCCTCGGATTACCAGTGTCTCCGTGACTCCCTCGGATTACCAGTGTCTCCGTGACCCTCTCGGATTCCCAGCGTCTCTGCGACTCCCTCGGATTACCAGCGTCTCCGTGACTTCCCTCGGATTACCAGTGTCTCCGTGACTTCCTCGGATTACCAGTGTCTCCGTGACTTCCTCGGATTACCAGCGTCTCCGTGACTCCCTGATCGGTGGCATTTCCAGCTTCACGACCTTCCCGATTTGCAGCATCCTTGCAGCTCCCCGGGTTAGCAGCGGTCTCGCGGCATCCCGGATTTACGGCGGACGGGCGGGGCGCGGCAGAACTGACGCGGTGGCGGCGTAATTGGCGTAATGACGCCGCTCGCCACCGTCATTCCGCCTCCGCCGCCTCTTTGATGCGCCGACCAACCAGCAGCGCGCGGCAGCTGGCGTGGCCTTCTCCGGAAATCGTCATCTCTCGAACTAGTCCCGAAACTCAGCGTCATGGGTGGCCCCACGCGAATGACCCCCTCCCCGATAATCGACTTCGGAACCCCAAATCTAATTTTCTGGTCGTAATAGAATATTAAAATTGTCTGTTCTTTAATGGACCACGCACTCAAGGGCTCCCAGAGGTGCCTCCCGTATATATTTTCTGCGTTGACCGGAGAATTGCGCGGGTCCGGAAGACGATATTGACTGATGTTTGAGGGAGGCGGATGCTCCGACGCGTGGTGTGTAGTCGTGAGCCATTGTGGGTTCCACGCGGCTGACCTGGGCGCAAGACCCGGCGGGTTCCCTGATAAGCAGACTTGTTGAGTCGCGACTCAGAATCTGATTCGACACTGAGTCGACTCAATTTTTCCTCGAGTCGGAGTTGATGGTCGCGAAACCATCATCGTGCGCAACAAAATATTAGCGATTTATACTTTGGTAGCCTGCGGGCAAGATTACTTTTCCTAGACCGGCATATTTTCTTAGGTTTTTTAAGCCACATGACTTTTGAAGTACCATTTATCGTCATCTTTTGTGTCATCCGAGGTTAGGTTCACGTAATTTCTTCAGTGCGCCATCTGTAGTGTTTACTACAGCATTTTCAGGAGGATGAGGGGAGCGTTCATCGTTTTGTTTTTGAGGTGCTGCATTGGGTCAATGCGACGCAGCGTAGTATTTATTTCTAAGCTAAATTTGTCACAGGATTGTTTAAAATGCACTGGGCTAGGAGTTGCCACTCAAAATGTCATACGTTACAACATTAATTCCTGTTCTTTGCGTTTCAAACGTCGTTTATTGCCTCAATTATGACTTTGTTCATGAAGGACATACCTTCAAAATAAATAGCCCTCAGGCCCTCCATCTCGCCCACCTGTTCGTGTTTAGCACCTTTCTTCATTCCTATACATACCTAATTTATGTCATGAATTAATGCATTGAAATTGACATTTTATTGAAGGAAATGCGCAGTTAGTAAATAGTTAATGTCATGAATAAATGTACTGGAATTTGCATATTATTAAAGGAAATGTGCATTTTTTGTTTGTATAATTGGCCACCTTTCTGAGTTGGAGTCGACTCTGACTCAACGCTTATTTGAATCAGAGTCGAGTCGGCTCACTCCTGAATTGGGGCTGAGACGAGTCGGCACACCATTTTCAACCGTGTGAGTCGAGTCAGAATCAGAGTGAGCTTTTAAGCTGTGAGTCAGAGTTGAGTCGACTCAAGAAAATTTTAGTCATCAAAAAGTCTGCCGATAAGGAACAGTTTTATTCCCCGGAAACTCCTCGAACATGGAGAGAGCTTGCGGTACCGTAAACCGGGGGATTTGGTGCGCCAATAAGGCTGAGTTTTTTTTAACATTTTGATTCGGAATTCGGGGAATCGTAACGCACAATTCATTCATTGGAAATTCCCCTCGAAAATTCCGGCTTTAGCATATCAAACCTTACGAATTGACCCGAGCACTGCGTTTTGGCCTGTTCTCAGAAAGCACATTTCAAGCTTCCATGTGAATATTCGCTTCTTTTTTCGATCGGGTGATCGTTTTGCCATTGTTTCTCTCATGTTCTGTAAAATGTATGCCAGTAGCCGTTTCCTTTTGATTGGCTACAAATGACCCTGTTCTGGGAACGAAGTATAACTTTGGTATTGCTCTGATCAGGAGTACGGTGTCGTTCTTCCGCATCTTTATTTCCGCTGGGCCCGGTGCCGCTGCTTGTTCTCAGCTCTCCGATGTGTCTGCATGGACGCGGTGACGCTGGAACCGTAGCGGGTAGTCGTGTCTGGAGTCTGGACCGTGGGTCTGCCCCCTGCCGCGCCTCCCTCCCCCCGCCGCTGTGCGAACTGCCGAGGTTAAGGCGGGCCGTTGTGGCAGGTGTGTACGGGGCGGCTGAGAGGGCTGGGTCGGGACCTGTTGTAATCCCCGGCCCACATTGGACTGGTAAGGTGTCCGGCGTTAGCATACCGCCGATGGAGAGGGAACAGCTGTCCCTTTTGCCAATTTCTGGAGGAGTCGTCTACCACCGAGATCGTCTTTTGCGAGTCCTCTTTGGCTTTAGTTTTCCTCGCTTCATTTTGCAACCTTGAGTTTCCCACATACTTGTGGTACGGCTGAGCACATTGCGGTGAATGATTGCAACTGTAACTACGAGTACGTGTGGTCCGAGACTATCGAGTTTCCTTGACGTAAACACTTCAGTGTGGAAGCGCAAATCGTGGGAGATGTGACATAATTCGGCTTCTCTAGTGGTAGATAATGAAAATGTAGTAGCTACTAAGTGTTAGAGTACATCAGGAATGGAATATCCGGAATTCGGATACAATTCCATCCGTGGATTGGATTCGATTGTCCAGATGATTCGGATTGTTTTGGAGATAGTATGGATTCGGGCTCGAAATTTGTGTTGATGATGGTCATATTTTTAGGATATTGCTCGGATTTGGATTATCAATCTTATTGCGCAGACGGGGTGGCCTTTTCTTGTACCTACTCTACCTGTCATAGTCATGTCATGACTTGCTCCGTTTGTTTGTCTTCCTTCCGTCCGTCCGCTCATAACAAGAGTTGCCCCGTTTGTACCATACAATACCGGGGAATTAGTGGTTGAAATGGGGAACACTATAGAGGAGGGAAGGCTCCCTGGGAACCTTATTTCTCCGCGCACATCCCCTCCCCTCTGAATGTGCGAGTGGAGGGGCTCCGACATCGCCCGCACGGGCAAGTATTCCATGTATCTCTGTATCTCTGTATATGTATTAATCACCAACAGGCACATACCCATTATAGGTGAGTCAATGAAAGATAAAATGCATAATCCCAACAGCCTACTCCTAAAACGGGCAAAAACATTTCTAACACAACAAACACAGATAATCAATCTGGTACTGCCTATGAAGCTGTTTGTAGGTCGTAAAGAGGCGATACACTTTTAAGTCGTCAATGGGATCCGTCAAAATATCGCAGGTTGGTGAGAACGCTAAAAGTTATTAACAACGCAGGAGCCCGCACAAACACACATGATTGTTCGTGTTCACTCTACCTAAAGGCACATTTAAAGTTTTTCCGTTCTTGTGGATGTTGTAACATTCTGGAGAAAGATTGACATGCGCGTTGGAGGGGGGGGCAGGGGCACTGGGTACTTCTGCTGTCTCGGCCTTGAACCCGATCTTGAATTAACAAATTTGATATTATTAAAAACAACAGAACTCGCGGTCCTTGTGCATGAGTGGACAGTTTGCCTGAATGATCTGTCATGGTTAATCGATATATAAGGGGCCCGTCATTAATTACGTCAAGCTTTTTCGATGGGTTTTCGACCCCTCCCCCAAGTCACGGCACTTCACGTTTGGGCTACCCCCTCTGGAAGAATCCCCTGGCAGGAATAGAAAAATGGAAAACAAGAAAAAGCGTGTTTATGTATGTTTTGGATGTTGCGATATAAAAAAGATAGTGTGCAATGATCAGTTTGTATTTCAGACGTTAAAGAATTTCACGATACAAAAGGTACTGTGCGCCTGATTTATCAAATGAGTGCGGGTAATTTACCCAACCGCAACTTAACAGTAGAAACAAAGCCCCCTAAAAGGCCGGCGGGAAAAGACCACCCGCATAATAGCACGTCACCTTTGGTCAATCCCCCGTCCCCCCACGTCACGGCGCCTCACGTTTCGGTGTACCTCCCTTCGGGGCGTGACGTAATTTATGAACTGCCCCTAAGGTTTACGGTTATGGTTCGTGTCGACCGCGCTAGCGTCGAAATCCTCACGTTGGACGTGCTTTAATCAAACAGCGGATAATCGTTACATGGCTGGAAATTCAGACCTACTGCGGACCGCATCCCATGTCTATTGAAACAATTTTATGATAACAGGCGAACAGGGCTTTAACCAGCTGAACGGAAGCGTGATTCACGCCGATTGTGGCTTAGCAGCCTAGTGAGAGCCCCGACGTACTTCTCCGTTTGCAACGACGATACTGGATCTTGTTTGCAGAGGTTTAACTCAATCAAAGACCGGCCGGCACTGAAGCTTGTAACGCTGGACGACGCATACTGCCTTGGGCGTTGAAAGGGTGTGTGTGTGTGGGGAGGGGGCGGGGCCCAACCGGTGAGCCAGTGGTGACATCGTCGCAAAAGTCGGGGATTCGAATTATTGTTTTCGTTCTCTTCCTAGCTAGCGTCTTCAGAAACGGGCAGTATGTCCGAGTTCATTTCCCAGTCCGCCGCCCCGATCATCGCCGTTGCGGGATCGTCCCCCCCGGAAAAATCCGTGGTCACGCCTCTGCACACTACTCGGCACGCTCTCATACTGAGAGCTGTGGGTGCCGCAATGTGGGGCTTAGAACGCAGGGCTCACTAACGCTGCCGCCCAGCGGCGCTTGGCTGGAAAGCCCGGTGGGGTATCAATTGTTGGATGCTTTATCAATGATGAGCTAGGCTGGGGAGCTCCGCATTCAGAGTCTTGTTCAAGGCTGAGTTTATCGGGCCTGTTAGTCTGCATCTAGCACAAGACAACCATCGATCGACGGCCTCAACTTGGTGGTTTCCACTCGCACTGAGAGTTTTCAAACCTAATGGCTTCAGGAAGGCTACAGCTTACATTGGTAGAATTACTCCCCTCTCTGTATACGGCCTCATTTTTTAAAGGAAGTTTCACCCCAGCACCAGGTAGGCACTGGAGGAAAATGTCTTCCAGGGGGCATGCGACAGAATCAGTCGTCGTGCTGGGTTACCCACACTCACTGGATGACTGGGGTATCGTTGGAAACGGGTCCCCCGGGAAGACAATCCGGGGAGGGGGGACGGCGTGGTGTCAAGGTCAAGCTTCTCCGGGCGTGTTCTTCTCTTTTATTGTATTCATTTCCACGTTTCATTTTTTCGTCTGCTTTCTCAGTCTTGTAACGAAATTGTCATCAGCTCAGTAAAATTTTATGAAAATAAACATAACATTGTTATCTCACTAAGCATACATTTTAAGATTCGAAAATTAGCGCTGAAGCGTAAGGTTAATCGTCAGCGTGCATGCAAATCAATGTGAACAGTGGGGCATAAAATTCACTATAACCACAGGCCACGAGAATGTAATGCAACAAAGTTTTAGTTTCATTGACGCAGCTGTGTGAAGTGATCAGCCGTAAGTTTCACTAACTAACTTCATTATTAGCCGACAAAGCGGGAGTTCGACAAAAGAGCCCAGGAAATCAGTCTATAAATAGGATCTACTCGAGAACCGATCTTGCAAATGTGTCAGCCAAAGCGTGCTGCGCATCCCACCTCTCCCCTGACAACATGACCACAAAGTCGGCGCCCTCGATATGCCACTCCACCTCTCCTGTACAACCCGGCATCCGCTGTCGTTGCCAGGGGGGCGGCGGCAGCCCTGACCTCTGTCTGACCCGGCGTCCCGTGTCGTCTCCGGCCGCGGCGGTGCCAGGGCAGGGGTGACGCGCCGGTGGCTACGGTCTCTGGGAGAGCCTCATCTGACACCACCGCCACGTGGCGTCCGGCCTTTTTACGATACTGATGTCATGTCCAAATCGTGACATCAGTTTTGCATGCAGTCAGATGAACATTTTTGCTTTCGCATCGGTGCATTCGAATCAGAATCCGTGTATTCGTAATCATCCTCGATAAGCCAAGGCTTTTCGTGGTTGCACGTGATGCAGGTACACATGAGATGGGTAAAAAACGTGTTACACAAAGACAAAGGTTGCCAGTTCGCATGCATTCCCAAGAACTCAAGCATAAAACAGTAAAGAAATATTGAATTATGAATCATCCATTTGAATGAATGTAGCTCTCACTAAAGAGCTCCAGTAAAGACCTTCGACCCCTACCACCAGGGGTGGATCCCATAGGGGCGAAGGGGAAAAGCAGGAGGGGGGGCGTATTTTGCCCCGCCCCAGCAGGGCGCGTGTATCCATCGGAAAGTGGAGTTGTTTCCCATTTTCTTTACTTAGCGGTCGTGTGTGCATTTGCTACAGGTTTAACACTTTTTAGGACATAGCCAGTACATTTGACCCGTTTGAACCCCCAGAGAAATGATTATTTTATGTCGCGTTATGAGTGCCATATGACCTTAGTTAGCGGTGCGCCCTGAGACCCTAAATATGGTAAGGGTTTCTGTGTTAAGGAACGCAGCTTGGATACAGGACACACGTCTTAATTCCTGGACAAAATAGATGATTTCGGATGAACTCACTTGAATATACCCTTGTGGGTATATTCAAATGCAGGTCCAGAGCGAATGGAGAGACCATCACGAGGGTGGGACGCACGCTCAATTTGGTGCGTCTCAAATGTCTGACGAAGAGTTGGGTGTGCCATGTAGTCGAAGTGCCCTTAAACCCCAAACAACAGGCCCAAACAGCATGTAATGTAGAGGGCCAGCGATTGCTGCAGTGCCATTCTCCGCCGGACTATGGTTTGACATCATTCTTACGGGTGATAGTTATTTAAAATGTGTCTCTGTTTCTATATCGTCGACGATTCTTCATGGGGGGCTAATGGCGTTGTGTGTTACGACCGTGGCTGGTGGGCTCCGTTTTGAGGACGTGCTGCATTGACAAGAGTGCATTGTGGAAGAAAATTGCTTTATTCATCGACTCGATTAGGTATTCGCACGATCCAAAAGCCCAAAAGGGCCGTGGCCCCCTCCAAAGCCTAAAATAGTATCTTTTGGCCCCCTCAACGGACAAATTTTAGCCCTTTCCTTTAAAAATGCTGTTTTCGGGATTTTTCTCAATTTAGCCCTCCAATACGTTGGTTTGGCCCCCTCCAAAAGTTGTTCCTGGATCCGCCAATGGGAATTGTTACCCCCATCTTCCAGGCAACAGCATCTAGGATGGGCCGTTGATGCTCGCGGAGAGACCGAGAGGATAAGAGAGGAGCTGAGAGCGTGGTGCGCGCCGACAAAACGGAGAGGTGACATCTTCATGTGCACGGGTAGGGGCGGAGAAGAGGAGGCTGTAGTTCCCATGCAGAGGAGTGGGTATTGTGTACGTGGATGGGGTCCGATTCAAGGTGGACTGGAAGTGGTCCACTGGATCGCTGGCATCACTAGAAGTGGGATGGCGTTGGCGTTTGAATGGCGATGCTGTGCGATTGAAAAAGTGGTCCTCTACTCTAGTGACTTGGTGGCCGAGAGTGTGACCTCATTCCAGCGAGGCTAGGAAGGCAGACTCTCACTACGGCAAAGTTACTTGCCCTGGAGGGTGGCCTCTCACTCCAGTGACTGCGTGGCCAAGGGGGGTCTCTCACTGCAGCGAGACCGGAAGGGCGGCTTCCAGTGAGGCTGGGAGAGCGGCCTCTCACCCCAGCGCCGCCGACTGACGGGGAGACGGCCTCTCACCCCGGCGTCGGCAACGACGGCCGTCATCATCGATCGACGTCTCCGGGTGGCATCAGCTGCCGTCGACGGCCAATAACGCCGCCGCTGCCGGCCGGTCGACCTGGCAGCCGGAGCCGGAGTCGGAGCGGCGCGGTGGCAACCGGACACCGTGCCCACTAATTGGATCGATCATGCCGCCGACGCCATCTGGGAGTGCCGCTGCTAATGCCCGTGCAGAAATCACTGCCGAGAAATCACACATCACACTCCACAGCCGAGTGGAGTGGCGTAAAACCTCGAGAAGAAATGTGAGATGAAAGAGGGAAGGAAGACTGAGGATCTGGTAAGAATGCATTAGAAGCGTCAAAATCGGGACTCTATCTGCATTAAGGATTTTCGTAAACCCCAACATAATGCCTTGGGAACCGGAGCTGGGTATTGCCAGGGTGGCTCCGCCTCCCACTAGGGTGCTTCAAGAGGCTTCGTGGTGCCTCAAAAATGCTCCAGCTCCGGAAAAATAGGAGGCTTGGGCTCAGGAAACCGGATTGATATGCTACTCACATTGGTGTAAAGCTGTATGAATGTGAGGCATATTTATTGAGGTAAATCTTTTTTTTAGTCACCTCCTCATTCAATGATAGAGGTCAGAAGACTTAAAACTCAATCAATTTAGTCGATCGTGCTCCATCCTTTTATATAATTTTTTGTATTTGAAAACGAGTCATACAGGAAATATCGATTTTAGCTAATAAATCTTCAATATTTTTAGCTATAAAAAGCTATGAAAAACGATTAAAAACACATTTGCGTTCTATCTACTTTATTTATTATTGGAACAAAACTAACGTCTTTCAGACGCTACATGGCTGCCGCTCGCTACCGATGTCGCATTAAAACAGCTTTCTTGTAGCAAGTTCGGGAATCGATCATAAAAGGACGAATTTCGCGTAACTTCTGAAGAGCTGTAAATCACGGGAACAACAATAAGCGGGGAATCGAGCCATTCATCAACTCGACCGAACCTCCCGCTTGAGTTCGAGTTGTGAAGTGGCCAAGTAGCTAGAAAAGGATCGAGTTATTTGCTGCCCGCCGTTTCCATCTGACCAATCCGTGAAATAGCCGGGAACCGTGCGGTCAACCCAATAACGTGCTAACGGAATGCTCACGTTTATGGAACGTTACCTTGGGCGCCTTCAGGGTAGGTGGTGCCATGGACGCCAAAACCCGAGAGGGACACGTCCTCGAGCTCGTAGACCAGGGGGATATCCCTAGAAATTTGGACTCACGGCCTGGTTTGATTGCCTTTGCTCCCTTTTACCAGCGTGGACCCGCGTTTCGCCCCCCCTCCACCCAGTCATCGGCGAATCGCACTCCGCCCCATTCAGTCAAACATTCGTGCCTCCGGTCGTGGTTGGTGTCTAGTGTGTGACCGTTTTGGCTCCTCTGCTGATCCGGATACCTTGTTTGGTCGGCCCGCTTGGTGTTGCCGTACCCTCTGGCGGCGCGGGAGTTCCAACGGTGGTGCTGTGCCGCGTCCCGTGAGCTTCTGTCACGTGCCAGATGAACTGAACTGGTCTCAGACCTACGGCAGAACCACGGGAGCTGCGCTCACCAAATCCGGGCGCGTTCTCAGAGGCAGATGTCTTGCCGATAGGTGCTCCGGCGGTGGTCGAGGGCATCAGTAGGACAGTGTCCTACAGCACAACTGCGTGCCTGATGACGGAAGCTGTCGGAAGGCGTTTGTGAGCCTGAATGATACCCATTGGCCCGTCGACCTTCCTCGGTTGCGATTTGTCCATTCAAAAGGTAGATCACGGACGGCTCTGTGAGCCTGCTGAGCCGTGCGACTCTGGCGAGTTATTACCGTTGTTGTGATTTGCGGAGGCATTCGTCGAGCACGTCAGAAAGGAAGCGTGATCAAGAGGCCGTATATTGCTGAGCCAACAAACAGGAAGCTCATCTGGTGCGAGCTAGGGGGGCTGTGGTTATTTCAGCTGAGAAAACTGACGAAACATTCACTATGCCGACTGGCATTGTCCAGCTTGATGTGCTTTGTAGCAGCCGTCCCAGTCCATCAAATTACTTGCGAATCCGCATGGCTTGCAATCCTACCGTTTAGAAGTATTACGAGCTGTCAAATACCCTTGAACAAGACTAATTGTCCATCGGTCTCAAAATGTCCTTTTACCTTGTGGTTCTGTCAGTGTGTTTCGGGAACCTAAAGTTGAGTTGAGTGGTGATTTCAGTTGATTTAACCGGGCGTAACTATCCCATATGACAGTACCGAGCACGTTACCCGTGCTCTCTGAAGGTCCAATGTGCGTGCCAACGCAGCTGGGGCAGTCCAATATACCTCTCAACATAGCGAGAGTTGGCGACGCCTTATGACAGCTGGCGCGTCGTAAAGTTTCAGGCTTTGGCTATCCCGAGCATCCAGCCCTGGGCTCGAGGGTGGACTGGGTTCTATTTATTTACACTTAATCTGGCCATTCCACCCAGCGAAAGATATTCCTAGGTCAACGGTGCACATACCGCAGTGTGCTGTGACATGTTTGGTGTGTATAAATAGAAGTCCAGGGCCCTAGATAAGAACTTGAAGTGATCTAGATCAGAAGTCCCAATAAAGAAATTGTCAAACGTATTGACAATTTGTGAGTTAAGGCAGTTCATCTCATCAAGTTCTCGAACCACATCAGATATGCCATCATGCTTTCTTCGTGCAATGCAACTTGTACCGAAAAATCATGTGACCTTAATGGTGTCGCTTTTTCCGCATCTGCAGAAAGCTTTTGATGTGCATGTGGCTGTGTCTGAGACAAGTGGGTGATGTGGACGTTCTGTGGCAGGTGGGTGATGTGACTGTATCTGTGGCAGGCAGGTGACGTGACTGTGGCTGTGGCTGTAGCAGGCAGGTGACGTGGCCGTGTGTGCGACAAGTGGGTGATGTTTCTGCGACAAGCGGGTGATGTGATCGTGTCTGTGGCAGGCGGGTGATGTGACTGACAGCTGATGTGACCGTGTCTGTGGCAGGTGGGTGATGTATATGTTAACGGGTGACGTGACTGTGTCTGTAACAGACAGGTGATGTGACCATGTCTGTGACAGGCGGGTGACGTGGCCGTGTCTGTGACATGTGGGTGATGTGACGTGTCTGTTACAGGCGGCTGCGGCGGGGACCAGTTCCGGTGCGTCGTCAGCGGCGACTGCATCCCCCGCGACTGGGTGTGTGACCGCGAGATCGACTGCCCCCCAGCAGCAGACACCGGCGCCGTCGACGACAGCGACGAGGCTGACCTGCGTGAGTACCGCTGCTGCACCCCTGGTGAAGTGATGCGTGAATCGTTGGAGGAGTGCCCGCCTTTGTAGCCATAAATACTGGAATCGAGTGTCTTCGAGCCTTGTGATGGAGGCGTTATCTGGTCCGCGAGATCCCTCCCAATCTCCTGCTATCGTAAAGCTCGCTTTAAAGCGAGCGATAGGTGAGGGAACGCCTTGTGAAAGGAAATTGCGCGAGCATCCAGGGGGAAGTCCGCCTCAGCGCGAGGCAGTGAGAGGGCGTGATCGAAATGGCAGGGGCGGATCCAGGAGGGGCAATCCAGTCGCGCCCCGCAAATGTGAATTTTTCATAGTTTTGGCCAAGGGCGCTATATGACCACACTGGTTGGCGCGCCATTAAACTCAAATAAGAACTAGTTTTAGCCAATTTTGGCAGATTTTTGTAAAGACACTACGCGTTTCACGATTTCTCCGTGCTTCCCCAAACGTTTCGCCGATATCTACCTCCGCGAGATGGGGCGTCTTTCTTGATTTTTGCAACGGTGTGGGCGGAGTAGCTGTTTTGCTGTCTGTACAAAGACAAACTCAGGCTCAGCTACCAACGCGCACCTTCTTTTGTCTGTACAGTTGAAAGCAGCTACCAACGAGCACCTTCCGTTGTCTGTTCAGTTCAAAGAGTCACCGCCACGGTCAGATGGACACGCATGGCTCTCGATGTCTCAGCTATGGGCCACGGTATAGATTCACGGCGTGCTAATTTTTCAACTACCAGCCATACGATGGATCAATTCTTTCTTTGTTACGAGGCGTCTCTAATGCTGTCAAAAGGCAGATATTCGTACGGTACAGAACAAGTGCAGTCTCTCACGTTGCGTTGAGAAAACAAGGGAATGCAAATTTCCATCAGATCGGCGCCGGCTGGATTGCATGTGCACTGGAGCTGGAGAGGTTGCAGGGCACAGGGGCATGGCACACAATTAACGTGGAAACACTTCCAGAATGACACACCAACTTTCCGCTAGTTGTGAAATAGGTCTGATACTTGCTGTGGGATTGTGCCCCCTTACTATCTCCATCTCGTTTTAGAATTGGTTTTGGTCTGAGGCTGGCTGATTACATGGTGGAGAGATACGACACATTTGTGAATGGGTGGGTCATGGTGTTGAATGGTAAATTTAGATGCAGCCAAGACGGCGGAACAATTTAGAGAGTTACTAAACGTATCTCTCAGTGAAGAATCTACTAACCTAAGCTGCCGACGATTTGGAGCGACATGAACTGTATGAACTGTACTGAAGACTAGCGACGATACCGTTACGTTTATAAGTAGCCTGTTGATTCTTTCGTCAGCGGTCGGATCCATATTTCCCAACGTTTGTCACGCGATTCTCGAAAACAAGCGAAATCATGCTCTGTGGGAAGATTAGCAGTTGTCCGCTCGGCTGCACGAAGTTGAGCAAGTTTCCAGCTGGAGACGGGGATATGTACACTCGCGGGGGAGCATTGCATCAGAACTGAACTGGTCTGCGGTCTGCTTAAGCAGCTTCTCCCACTTACGAATATGCTTGTTGTCAGAAGGGTTGCGTGCCGTTTCTGTTGGTGTTTGGTGCAATGCTATTGTTTGGGAGAGAATAGTATTTTAATGTGTGTTGAGGGGGACTGTTTGCTCGTGTTCGCCGTTGAATTCGTCTACTTCGTCTAGCCCCCACGTGCCATAAGCGTCGCCACTGGCAAAAAGTGAGGGGGCCAGCCAAAGTTCAACCTGATGCTGACAACAAACTTTCTACGTTAGGACCAAAAACTGTTCTAATTTTAGCTCCTCGTTGCCTTCCGCAGGGACTGGGTATAAAAATGTCCGACTTTTCCCCATTTTGACTGAGATCAGGAAATTTGTGGCCAAAAAGTGCGGGGGCCAGGCTTCCTGCCCCCCTTTCCGACGTTTATGTCACGTGCCTTTTTAAAACTCATTCCAGATCCTGAAGAGATAAGAATCGCGATGGCGTTGCGCAAACATGCCTGTTTATTTGCCTGTGTATATGGACTTCTCAAAAGATTTAGATTTCCGCGACATTTGGGCCAGTGGGAGAGCGTGTGGCCCGTGGCTTGCAATGTGGCCTGGCATGCTTGTGTTTGCCATGTCTGGAGATAACATCCGTGCATATTTTGACTGATGCAACAGTGCAATCAATATTTCCATGAGAACTTATATCCGTGTTTGGAACCATTTTAAGAGACAATTCCGGAGATCTTGAGTACGGCCGAACAAGATGCTCTGCTTTTCATCTTTCTACGCGTTGACGGTTATTCATAATTTTCGGAGCTTGTTTAGATGCGTCTGTTAAGATATTGAAGAGGAGAATGGCATGGACAGACAGAGAGACATGTATTTTTATAAAGAAACACTATTCGGCCGCTGAAAAATAAGGCACATTTCTCGGCTTCTCAAGGGCCCTTCTCCCACAGCATTGATTGGTCCGTTTTAACGTGTCTGTCATTCTAGTTACTCTAGTTTCCAGTCTCAGTGGCTTATGATATACGATTATAGGGGCTGATTACCGATAATTTTGTTGTTGCTGAGCGAAGGTTTTGCTGCTTAACAGCAAAACCTTGTTGCGCCTTTATAGCGCAATGGTACATTTCTCTGTACTTGAATTTCACCACTTTTCTGGCAATCATTTCATAAATGCATTGTCGAACTTATTTGAATTAATAAGTAGTAAATGGCTGACGGTATGCGGTACTACACAGTTGCCTGTAACACCTGGTAGCGCGTTACGCTTCAATGCCTCTTACCCGGGCTCAAATCCCAGGCGGGAATACTGACTAACGGCTTCCTAATCCCCAATACAGCCTTTCAGGGTGAGAGTTGGCGGCGCAGTACGACTGCAGCGGTTGGCACGTTGTGAGCCCCAAGGCCCCGGATAACACCGACAACGCGTTCCATTAAAACCCGGTGTGTCGCCGTTTAGTGACCACAACGGGCACCCAATCTTCAAGCGGCGACAAGTTGAAGGAATCCGTATGATTTTTTGATGATGCAAGTTGCTCCTTTTAAGTAATGAGGTGCTTGGATGTTAGCCCTGAGGTATTTTTGCTAAAATTCCTTTTGAAGACTTCCTGCTCCTCCTGCACGTCCCCGCGTAGCGAGTTAATTGGCTAAAACCTAATGAGATCAAAGGCGTGGTCTTGGACTGTATCCAGGAAACGAGTCTGAGAAATGAAGAAACTTGCGTAAAGGCTGCTTAAAAGGAAACAGGTAAATGGAGAAGTAGATATTTTGGGTTCTGTTCTGTAGCTGGTAGCGTTGTTGCAATGCCATAACCCTGGCGCACTGGTTCACTCAACGAGGAAGAACGTTCTCAAGCAAGCATGCCATTATGTTTAAGTGAGTGTCCCACTTTTATGCCAGGTTTTAAACTGAGATAGCAGTTCTGTAGAGCGTGTGTAGAAATCAATTTTGGCATATTTCATTTTTACCCAAAGTTCTCTGTGTAAAATTTCCACACTGTTTGAAATTCGAATTAAAAGGCCTGAATTCAGACCATGAAGGAATCCCTTTTAATCCGGCCGCACATGTCACGTGATCAATGTTAACAACGGCATCGCTGTCGCAACGTGACGCGTCGCGAGCGGCCAGCTTTGTAATTACACCCGGTGCTGGGGTCAACCCAGGGTAGTAAAAGAAAAGGTCATATGTTTTGTTTTGAGCGATTGAAGGTGGAAACACAATGTGGATTCGTGCTTTCCAGTGTTATGTTCTCCGTTCAAGTTTTTTTTTAATTCCGAAAAAAATGGTCCATTCCCTTTAATACGGTTCGGAAGTGCAGAAATTAACACCCGCACTGGATAACCCCAACGCGTACTGTAGGGGGCCTGGTAGCCCCCCTAAGATCTCGAAAACTAGGAGCCTTAGAAAAACGCCGGTTGGTGGTGTGGGTGGGGGGGTATGGTTACCTACATCAGAGTCAATTTTGATTGACCTTGGTCAACATCTGCAAGGTCAAACGGGGTGGTAAAGGTCAAATCGTGGCCGTGCTGGGGACCTATTGAAAATGGCGTAATTGTGCAGAAAAAATCGGAAATATGCTGAAGGTGGACTAGGGTAATTAAGGAAAGGTCTTACAATTTATTTAATGCAATTTTGGGTTCAAGGTCATTCAAGGTCATTGGCATTTAACGTCACAATATGGCATACTCCCTACAGTATACACTATAATTAGAATTCTAGCAAGCGTTGAACGGGAAATGAGGATTGACTGTTACCCCATGACCTTTGACTTTCACCTTTGACATTGACCTTTACATTGAGTTACCGTAACTATGACGTCATAACATAATATACGTCAGACTGGATCACGCCATTTGACCGGAAGCACTGGGGTCAATGACCTTAAAAGTGCTGGTATATTTCCGTGACACAAAGGGAGAGAAAATCTGGATGACAAGAGTGCAAAAAGAGTTGCCCATTAAAATAAAGCAAGTGGGGTCCTTAGTAAGTTTTGGAGAAGTCCAAAACGTTTGGCAAGATGTGCCACGCCCTTCTATTAGTGATGAGAGGCATTCCGGTCCGAGAGTCCGGGAAACATATATGAATAGAAACACAGCTTTCGTTCGCCGCTCTCCGCCCAAGGGTCTCGGATATCCCGAGCGAACGGAGAGACCACCACAAGCATGGGATGCACGCACGGCTTGGTGCGTATCAGAAATGTACGACGGAAGAAGCTGGGTAACATAGGTAGAATCTCGGCACATCAGTTTTTTAAGCTGCTATTCTGCTAAACAATGACTTATGCTAGCTTCTTTCTAAGTAGCTTTTGCAGACCGCATATAGTTGAAATCTAATATAATATTAACATTTGAGAATTTCTTGTAATGATGGGCGCGAAATGGCCAAGGCGCTGAAAGCGCCCTAAAATCCCAATACACACATACACACACACACACACACACACACACACACACACACGCACGCACGCACGCACGCACACACGCACGCACGCACGCACGCACGCACGCACGCACGCACGCACGCGTGCTGGTATGACCGTAACCTGTGACCCTTGAACCTGATCGCGACCTTCATATGGATTGACCGTGACATCATCCCGTTTATATGGCGTTGTGACGTCACCACTCAAAATAAGGCTTTGATTTTAAAGTCTATAATTTAAAAAAACTGCTGATTTTCAAAAAGTTTCGGGATTTTGACACTGCATATGAAGCACTAACGGCAATGTTTTTCACCAACACATTTATGTAGATTCATTCCGATACCATGGAGAAATTGCAAAAAAAACAGTTCCAAAATTTTCAGGGGGCGTCTCTCTTGATTCGCGAGAAGGGTGGAAGGGGGAGTCCCACTCGTCCCCCCACTTTCGGCGCCCTTGCCGGTACAGGTATAGAAACCCATTGGCGGTAATAATTCTATTTAGGTTTGTCCTGCCCGTCCAAACTTGGGAATCTCCATCAGAGCCTCTGGCCAAAATGGTGATCTACTGGCATCCATTATTCAAAGGTGCTGTGCTGTCATTTGTCGACCAAGTTTTGTGATCAACCTCATTGAGATGCACGGCTCGCAACACGTTTTCATCCCAGTTGCTCCAAACTATTGCTTTATTAGGCTCCAAACTGGCATAAAGCCTTCTTCTCATTTGACTATTACCATATGGGTTGTCTATTTATCAGCATAGTTTTATGAGAAAGGGGTGGCCAAGACACTTCAGGCTTTTGTTTAGCATTGTATTGTCTGCAAAATAAACAGTCACTAGTTTTGCTTCCGCGTAGTTTAGTTCAGCAGCGTGAACATAAGAAGATGAAATGTTGAGTGAAACGAAATGAAAACAATTTGATATTCTCTTGGCCTTCATTCACTAAAAATGAATATCAAGTCGTAAATGTAAGTTTCAGAATATTACTGATTTGAGTAATTGAAACAGGTTACTTACGAGCTATTGGTAAGTGATTCGAATTCGAGGCTGATGGTTTTTATACCAGATTTTATTTTCACACTGTTTTTGCCGGAAAGTCGTCGCCTTTATGCAGCGAAATTCTGAATGTGGCGTTTCTTTGCAGACATTGCGATGTAAATACGCCGCATTTTGACAACTTTTTTAAAGGGAATGTGGCACCCTGGTCGAATCCCGGGATTTAGTGTAATTAGGAGTACTTTTGGCCAAAAATAATGAAATCACTCCTGATTTCTCTAAAAATGCACAATAAGCTCAATATTTTTATTTTTAAAATACTCCTCTAGGAATATAAATAAATATCAGCCTGTGGATGATGTCATGATCTGGCAGCCACTACCATACTCGAAACGCTTCAAGGGCCTCGATTGGCTGGTGCTCATCGTGACGTCAGCATATGTCGTCACACCAGCAGCTCACAACAATGGCCGCCCGGCGAGAGGTACATGAGAGGTACATTTCGGGTAGGGTTTAGTTTTTTTCTACGGAAATATCGAGTTCCAAGACAAATGATTATATATAGAGTACCGGGTTTTCTGACTTGCTTTAAAACTTGGCTATCTCAGTTAAAATCACGTTATAAAGGTGCCACATTCCCTTTAAACGGGGCCCAGGTACTGAGATTACGGGGCGATTGACCTTATGTAGGAGGCTTAAGCCGTTATGTTCGTTGGGGGGTTAGCCCTGTGTTATTATTTCTGACCGCTACGAATGATGCAGAAGCACCAATGGGACTCACTGGGCATTAGCCCTGACTCTTGATGTGAAAATAATGATCTCCCTGTAGTTAGTATCTTGAAATCGCACGGCCAGACCTGTTATGCTTTATACGTCTGTTATCAGGCGGTGGCGGTAACCGTAGACCTCGAATACCAATGCGGTGAGCAAGTGCTGATGGTGACCAAACCTGGGTAGTGATGGTGGAGCGAGCACGGGCGCTTTCCACGCGGCCGGCCAGGGCTCAAGCGTGTTCCCTGAACAAGGAGCAATCCTGACCCCGAGAAACCCTCCCAACAGGGAGACGAGTTTGCGACTCCATATGACCGTGGCCGTTGATGTGTCGATAAACGCCGAAGCAGATTTGGCATTCACCGAAGTCTGTGCTCTAGGGAGCCACCATACCCAGAGGGGTCACCAAGGGCTGGTGAGGTCAGCTCCCACACTTTTTACCTATCAACTTTTGACTCTAGCCAAAGAGGGTAGAGAAGGCTAGCAGCGACATAGATGTGCTATCAGACTGGATGCGTGTCGGTACCGCAAGTTTGCTGCCTTTTAGAAAACGTGACGTTTTATTTACTGATCGCCTGAGGTGTGCTCTACGCCCAAAGTGCAAGGTATGCCGGGGCTTAGTGCATCCCTACTATCCATGCTTGCGCTTCTTGCATTTCCGGAGATCATCCATGTTTTGTGCGGGATCAGCTCGTTACCATTTACTATTTCTCACTGAAGTGTTCTTCAGTTACAGTAAATCATTAAATCACATAAATCAGTCCAGTCAGTCGATTTATGTGCTGAACAGGTGACCCCTGTTTGCTTTGCGCAGCACCTGTTTAACCACTGGTGGTCGATGTCTGACTGTACAGTGTACTGAGTGTACTGTGTACAGTGTCGGAGTGTACTGTTCCGTCCCTCGCGAAAGGCTGCACCCAGCTTCGACTCTCACGGCCCGGCGCGGCCTGTCTCGCTAAGCCGCCCTTAGGTAGCTGAAGATACTTTGTCTGATGATTCTCTCTGGTCTTGGCGTATTTGGCTTGAAGTGCATACTTGTCAGGAGTTAACCTTTTTAACGCAAAATTTGTAGTTCAGTTCAGTGCCCTATATCCTTTTATTTACAATCCCGTTTTGCCAGTAAATTCACTGTGAGCTTGTGATACTCCGCCAAAATGGGTGTCGTCCGCGATAGAGCCTGAGCTATGGGCGAGTTTCCAGACTACAGGGCGGCCATTTGTCGACCAAGTTTCATGATCAACCCCATTGAGATGAACGGGCCACGTGCGGCCTACTGCTGGTGGCGCGATGATAGGGCAGGGGGGGCGCCCGTCACCCGCTGCTGTATCGGCCGCGCCACAGGCAGCCCTGCCGAACGCCAATGCACGGCGCCGCGCCGCAGACGGCGGCTTCCTTTCAATCATGCATGCGGGACCTGCCGCGGCGCCGGTCCCGGCCCGCCGCGGTGATTTTATCTGCGCCGCCGCTGCCACTAGCTGGCGCTCGTCATCCGGCATGCACTATGCAACAAGGCTGAAACGGGCCAGCGCGCCACATTCGTATATCCATCCTCCCCGGTGGGCGATGCCTATCGATTAGTGCTGTCTTGGTCAGGTGCTGTTTCCAGGGGATATTCGGGACCGATACGTGGGGGTTTTGGGGGTATTTTGGATCGATCGGTGACCGCTCTCTCGGCACTTCCGTCGGTGGTGCGCGACCGCGACGCTCTGAAAACGGTTCGTGCCTCTGTCGGCGACACCAGAAGTGAGGACGTCTGTGGCTGTAGATATCCGCTGAAAACTGGTGCGGACCGTACAACTTACTGTCTGTCACGACTGGCAGTGCGCCGCCCGGCAAACAGAGCTGCCTGATCCGCTTGTTTGTCGTCTCTTTGTACGACAACATTGCCCCGAATTTTTTATACGGGTTAGCTTTTAGGTTTTCCCAGTTTGAATTTGTATTTCTCGTTTAGTAAAATTGAATTTCGGAGGCGGTAAGCATAGGCGGAACCAGGGTTGCCGATCGGGCGGGAGGGGGCTGGGTTGCAGGGACGCCATCCGGACCAGGGGACACCACGTTGGATGGCAAAACTATCAGGTGGGCGCCGAATCCTCTCGTGAGGGCGCCGATTCTTGTATCCTGGGGGGGCATTTCGGGTGCACCATCAACCCTTTAAGGGGACGCCAAGGATCGATGGGGGAAGGCAAGTGACCCCGTTGCCTTTCCCATGGATCTGCCTATGGCGGTAAGCACAATATTCACTTACACTTGCGCGGACGGTATTTATTTATTTTACTACATCAGGCCGCTCCACAAATTACATGTGGCTATTCTTAGCGTGGAACGCAAGTGTGCATAGGAGTATTCGGCTAGACTGACCGAATATGAATGTTAGGTACATCGAATCGTTTTTTATCGTAATTCTGAAGTGTGCCGTAACCACACTTGCGCAGGGGTGGTGGGTGTTCATTCTTCTTGCTTTTCGGTTCCCTGGCATAGCTGTTTTCGGATCAGGGTCAGCAACCAGTTTGAAGTTAAATCCTTGATGACAGACCGAAATCTCTAAACGGCTCAGTGCATACGAAGACGGCCCGCGGGATGTGAAACCAGGTAAAATGTAGCAGATGCGGCACTGTCCGGAAGTAGCAGTCGTGTAAGATGTTCTGAATTATCACAGGAAGACTTGAAATACGTATCAGAAGCCATATAATGTTCATTGGAACAAGCGTCGTCGAACTAAGTGTTATCAAGGACGGAAATTAAAACTTGGGCTTTGACAAAGAGACCAGAAATAAACAGAGCCAACGCGAGCAGTCGCACATATGGGAGCGCTCAGCGAAAGCTCTGTTACATAGCCATTGACGATAATCTAGTGTCTAGAAGACATAATATCGAGCTTCCAGGCAAACTTGACGATTATTCAAATAACCGCTTTTCAGTTTTAGATCAATTTACCGTCTCTAGAAAACAAGTGCCCAACCGAGAAAGTTATATACCCATTTGTGTGTATACCTCTTATTGTGTGTCCCCATATGCATGCATGCATATGGGGACAACATCCAGGCTGTGAGTGCGACACTGAGAGCGCACACAGTATGTGAGATGACGTGGAGGTGGTGGTGGTGGTGGATGGGCCAATTGAAGCCCTCCTTATGTGGATCATATACCAATTCGTCTTCAGTCTGGAAAATAAAGGGACCAAACAACAGCTCGCTTCTTGGCCTTCAATGTCCTCGCTGCAAAGGACGTGAACGTCCTCTGGAATCACCAAAGAATTTCGGGATGCGATGGTGATGGGAGATGGCTGAGCTAGAGAGGCTCAGGTGATTGAGCTGGAGTGGCTCAGATGGCCAAGATGATTGCAGTAGGATTTTCGTGTGTTATTTTCATTCGTGCAAAGATTTTGCTACTATGATCTGTGATAGTCATGTGTGTGATTTCTCTTAATAAATTGATCGCTCCTAATAAAAGAAAAACAACAAAGGAAACATGTTTTAAGGGAGTTACCCAAGATGCGATCAGTGTTTTTCAGCAGGAACGAAGAGGAGTTTTATTGGGGTTCAAATAGTAATCAATGATATACTTCCAACTTTTGTTGACCTTTTTCTGGTTTGTAATTCACCCAAAATCATACTTTTCTAATTCAGTCACTAGAATGAGGCCGACTGAAGACTTTGTCTAGACCTGGTCTCTGCATTCTAAGCATGGTAATCATCTAGTTACGATAGGATGGTGGCTGATCTAACACCAACTAAACCATGGTCCAAGCCTCGTTCTTGCGATAAGTTACTAGAGTAAGAAATGCTAGCAAATTTGTAGGCCATGGTAAAGACTTCGTACAGACTTGGTTATTGCATTTTAGGCATTGTAGGCACTTCGTTGCAGTACGATGGCCGATGATTAATACCATTTCAACCCTGGTCAAAGCTTTGTTCTCGTGCTAACTTTTGTGTCCGCAATGTTAGTTTTTGGAGTAAAGAACTGGTAAATGCTTGCTAATGATGCAGACATTTAGAACACAAACTTTAGGGTTCTGCAGCCCTCGTTACGAGGTTGTAACTTGTGAAAATTTCTCTCAGTGTGTATACCTATGCTTCTCAATGAATGGCGCCTTCACTGTCTCGGTTGATCGTGATCTGAGTTCTGTAAAGATGTAAACATGTCCGATTCCGGATCGCCCGTGGTGAGAGCCTGCGATTATTTGCACAGCATTCGTAGCGTTGTTGGACCACACCTCCAAATAACGGATGCCCTGCTGATAAACAGTCTGGAGAATCCCATCTAGTATGCTTTCGGGACTGGGGCTGAGCTGGCCTGTTCCCAGCTGAATTATGTATACTGATTCGATAGATGTAACCTATCTGTAGGTTTCAAGTTTCATTGCATGCTACGATAATCATTTAGCGTTTATAATTATAATACATCGCAGATCAGCCCATCATTAAGACTTAAGATTCGCTGCATGTCACCTGAATAACTCACTATGTCACATGAATCTTTTAACATAGTTATTTGAAGACCTAGCCAACTTAGTAAGGATTTTTTGAAGCGCATTGATGCCCGCTTCTGGTGTTGATGCGTCAGGGTGCCCTCGCGTGTAACCCTGGGTGCTGTCCGTTTCAATTCAGCCCGGATACATGAGTAGCTTCAGTACGCTCTACTTACGTACCAAGCACGGGAACGGACTTATCGACTCATGTATTCGGGAGTCCACCTGTGAGACTCCTGGTTACTGAAGTCCATTCCCGCAGTCGGTACGTAAATAGAGCGTACTGAAGCTACTCATGTATCCAGGCCAATTTTCTCACAACGTCCGCGTGAAACCCCTTTGACTCACGTTTTCAGTGTGTCGTGGGTTCCGTGTTTGTAACCCCAGCGATGTCCGTGTGTGCTACGGTACTCGCTGATAACCCGGTTTATGTGTGTTTTCAGTGTGTCGCAGTTCTCGCGTGTGCGGCCCCAACGAGTTCAAATGTGCTACGGCACTCCCGGGTAACCCGGTTTATTGGTGTGTTTTCATTGTGTCGCGGTACCCGCGTGTGCGGCCCCAACGAGTTCAAATGTGCTACGGCTCTCCCGGGTAACCCGATTTATGTGTGTTTTCATTGTGTCGCGGTACTCGCGTGTGCGGCCTTCGTGTGTGATACGGCACTCCCGGGTAACCCGGTTTACGTGTGTTTTCAGTGTGTCGCGGTACCCGCGTGTGCGGCCCCAACGAGTTCGAGTGCGGGGACGGCCTGACCTGCCGTCCGATCTCCATGCTGTGCGACAACTCGCGGGATTGCCCAGATTGGAGCGACGAAGGCGACTTCTGCGGTCAGTTGTTGACAATATTTCGCAGATAGGAGATAAATTGCACGATATAGTATCGAATATCAGGCTCTGTTGATAAGGAATTGGTGTTGAGTGGATGGTGCGTTTCGGTACATTTATTTTCTTTAGTTATATTAGCAGCCGGCATATCACCCAGTCCCAGTTGCGGTCCATAACATCAGTCTTCGATGGTCACTGCTAACTTATCGCCCAGCATTTTCTAGGAAAATTACTGAGATCTGAAGGTGCACGAACTACATCTTTTTATTTTAGTTTTTTTCACTTCTTAACAGCATCTGAAAAGAATGCCGGTAAGATCCAACTGGTTCCGTGTGGCCAAGACTACTATAACGACTGCGTTGGAGATGTTCTGAGTGCCATTGCCGACAGTGAAAGATGAGAACGTGAATCGCTGAGTCCTACCAGTTTTATGAATAATAGCCTGGTGAACGGCCTACTTTCGGAAGGCTTATGATTGTACTGTCCTTCAATATGTGCCGCTGTGAGTGTGGTATCATATGTCAGTCTTCTCGCCCTTCATCCGCACAGGAACGCCAGACCGTACCGCACGGCACTTGAAGTTCTCATGGTGCAAGGGCTTATTTGTTACGGGGCAAGTGATAAGATTGGTCTACAGCAGAAACAGCTGTTGCTCTCTCGTGGATAAAACTTCCATCTTTCTAGAACAGCGAATAGAGCGTTGTTTCAGTTTTTAAATATAATGTAAAAGAGCGTTATGCCCATGCCCTGCTCTTTTCCCCGCTTGATGCTCGCTTGCGTCCTCACTTCCCGACTGAATTGATCACAAATCCGGCCGTAGAGTCCAGCTTTCGTGGCGTCACAGATCATGTGATATGTGCTGCTAGGATTGAGTACTATCGCGATAAAATGTCAGCAGAGCTGTATCTAAACTGACGCACCAATCGCAGCGTGATTCTTCACAGGACTGTAACGATGCGGAAGGCTGTGTTGCAGCTAGGATGCCGGGTGTTCTGGCCCGGTGTCCATGTGCTGATTAAACGCGTGTAAGCCGGGCTTCAGACGGCTGACGCTGCGTGTACCCGCAGACGACCGCACCAGCTGCGAGAAGTCACGCTGCGCCTACGGCTGCAAACCGCACCTGCGCGGCCACGGCGCCCTCTGCTTCTGCCCGGACGGCACCCGCTTCAACGGCACCGACTGCGTCGGTGAGTACCGCTGGGGTTTCGACTGTACTGACTGTGTCGGTAAGTACCGCTGGGGTTTCGACTGTACTGACTGTGTCGGTAAGTACCGCTGGGGTTTCGACTGTACTGACTGCGTCGGTGAGTACCGCTGGGGTTTCGACTGTACTGACTGCGTCGGTGAGTACCGCTGGGGTTTCGACTGTACTGACTGTGTCGGTGAGTACCGCTGGGGTTTCGACTGTACTGGCTGTGTCGGTGAGTACCGCTGGGGTTTCGACTGTACTGACTGTGTCGGTGAGTACCGCTGGGGTTTCGACTGTACTGACTGTGTCGGTGAGTACCGCTGGGGTTTCGACTGTACTGACTGTGTCGGTAAGTACCGCTGGGGTTTCGACTGTACTGACTGTGTCGGTAAGTACCGCTGGGGTTTCGACTGTACTGACTGTGTCGGTAAGTACCGCTGGGGTTTCGACAGTACTGACTGTGTCGGTGAGTACCGCTGGGGTTTCGACTGTACTGACTGTGTCGGTGAGTACCGCTGGGGTTTCGACTGTACTGGCTGTGTCGGTGAGTACCGCTGGGGTTTCGACAGTACTGGCTGTGTCGGTGAGTACCGCTGGGGTTTCGATTGTACTGACTGTGTCGGTAAGTACCGCTGGGGTTTCGATTGTACTGACTGTGTCGGTAAGTACCGCTGGGGTTTCGACTGTACTGACTGTGTCGGTAAGTACCGCTGGGTTTTCGACTGTACTGACTGTGTCGGTGAGTACCGCTGGGGTTTCGACTGTACTGACTGTGTCGGTAAGTACCGCTGGGGCTTTCGACGGTACTGACTGTGTCGGTCAGTGCCGCTGGGGTTTCAGGGGCATCGACTGTGACGGTGAGTACCGCTGGGATTCAATGGAACGTAGTTTGTGGGAGTCTCCAACGTGGATGAGTAGCGTGGCTGCTGTCGGCACACTTGCCTCCGGACACAATCCGGGACCTCGTCTTTTAGTTTGGAACGCACTTTGAATCTGAAGCACCGCAGCTGATGAATGAGAAAATTAAATTTCTGATGGCGAGTTTAGGAGCTCCAGAAAGGGGTAAACTTTAACCCTAACGCCTCCCACCATGTCACATTTATGGTTGTCTGACCAGCATGTCTGCCCAAAGTCTGTTAAAGGGAATGTGGCGCCTTCATAACGTGATTTTAACTGAGATAGCCAAGTTGTAAAGCAAGTCGGAAAACCCGGTACTCCATATATCATATGTCTTGGAACTCGATATTTCCGTAGAAAAAAGCTAAAACCTACCTGACACCAACCCCCTCATCAACCCCTCGCCGGGCGGCCATTGTTGTGATCTGCTGGTGTGACGACATATGCTGACGTCACGATGAGCATCAGCCAATCGAAGCCTTTGAAGCGTTTCAAGTATGGTAGTGGTTGCCAGATTGTGACATCATCCACAGGCTGATAATTATTTCTTTTTCTAGAGGAGTATTTTAAAAATCAAAATATTGAGCTTATTGTACATTTTTCAGAGAAATCATGAGAAGTTTCATTATTTTTGGCTAAAAGTACGCCTAATTGCACTAAATTCCAGGATTCGACCAAGGTGCCACATTCCCTTTAAAACAATATCATGGCAGTGATCTCCGAAGACCAGACAGCTTACTTCGACACTTCCCGCTTCACGACCAACTTAATGACAACAACGTGCAGGGATGGAAAATTGGACGCTTCCTCGGCCCGTGTCCATCATAGGAGGCGGTTTTGAAATGCTCTATTCTGATGTAAAAACCTTACTTGTTCGTTGGCGTCGAGGTGGTTACGGACTTACATGGTTATCTGCGCCAGTCGCTTTTGTTAATGGGGTACTCTTTGGCGCCACGTATTCCTGGTTTAAACATGCGTGACATCAGTTAACTATTAGATAGTTCCGTTTGGACCAGGTGGTGCCTGCTTTACGGTACCTGATGTGTCGCAATTTCTGCGCTGACACGTCTGTCTATACGGGATAGCCTTTTACCATATTTCAGCGACGTGCCTGCAAAGTGAAGATGACAGGAGATTAACGCCGTGAGCCGGACATATATCCGATGCACTGGTTCCGCGCAAGCATCCGCGGCATTAGCGAACAAAAAGAGCCTAACAGAATAATTCTCGCGGGGTGGCGTCTATCACACTACTGGCCGTTTTGAGCCACCTTCCCCGTTCCGACAGAAACCGTGTGGGTGCTCTGTTGTGTCTAGGTAGTCTCCCTGCTCGGGCACGGTATCTGTGTTCTGACGCCGCTGTCGTTGACTCCGCTGAGGGACGGAGCCGCACGGTGCATTACGCGATGATTTGCGCGTCGATAGTTAGCCGCTGCATAATGGAAGAGCCGTGTCGGCGCCGTCATAGCTGTCGGTGATGCTGCCTTGTATCGACTGCGGTGTCTCACTTCTCTGACTAACGGTCCTCCCCCGAAGAGCCCTGATGTGCAGGCATGATGTACAGACAGACTACACATAGGGGCTGCCGCCAGGCCGGGTTTCTTCACGCTGCGGCGCAGAAAATCTGGTCACACGGTGTGCGTTTGAGTGTTGAAGTGTCAGTTTATCGTTTCAAGTGGATTGGCTGATATTCTCTGCTGCATGCTTGTAAAAACATACATGATCATTCACCCTTTAGTGGAAGACCTGGTTTAAAGGGAAGGTGGCACATTCATAATGGGATTTGAATTGAGATAGCTTTGGGATAGAGCATGCTGAGAAACCATTCCATCGATATTTCATTTTTCCCAGAACTTACCGTTCACGGAAAAAGGTGGACATTAATCTCCTGTTGACCCTGTCCTCCCCAGGTGGTCACGCGTTATGAGGTGACCATTAAACACTAAGGCAACGTTGTGTAATGGCCAAGCCCCGCTACGCTGAAATTTTGCTCGTGTTTAGACCTCTTTAAAACCTACCAGCTAAACGTTAAACGTGACTTTGGTACTGGCGACTATCAATGCGAAAACTTGCCTCAGTGACGAAGGATGGATAGTTGTCCGATCATTCCTGGCGAACTCCAGTGCGTCTAGTCGTGATTCAACTTCCAACATGCGTCTTTTAGCAGAAGCATCCGGAGGGTATGCCTCACAAAGTGTTCACTGTCGGACGTAGTATAAACTACCTGATTATCAGTGGAGAGACGCAAAGTATTCTCCGAAATTTCGTCAAATTTTGAAAAAGGGGTTTCCAAATGTTTCTCGGTATGCAGTCGAAAGCTGCCTTCAGAACACTCACTCTGTGTGTTGAAACCGCAATTAGTTTAGTATCTCGCTACTCGCTTGGAAAACTACCGAGCTTAGTGGGCGTATATTTGGTTGCAGTGAGCTCTACGAGGTTGCAGTGAGCTCTACGAGGCTTCAGGTCCAGTTGTGGTACCACGGGCAGGACGGTAAAACGCACTTGTTTGTGAACGTTGACATTCGCAGTATTGTTCCTCTCGGTAACGTTCCTCTGTGGATTTATCTCCCTTTGAGGTCGCCCATGCACCACCAATGAAGCGGCTAAGCAATGTTGCAATATGCTTTCCATTTGTTGTTGTTTTTTATTTCAAGGACTTGAAACTGTATTTTTCTAGTCCAGCGGACCTGAGAGAAGGCCGTGCACACTTTTGATATTCCATTATCCCTTTTTAATAGCGTGATCATTGACATTATTTCAGATTTGATTATCCCGGATCATTTTCCAAAACCCACGCCCCTGGTTCCCCTCCTTTACGTGCAACACGGACCAAGTCTGGTCGATGCTCAGCTGCTCGGTCTATATCGCTGATCCAGTCCTGAAATCCCTGCTCACACCTGTTTATCGCTGCTCACGCAGCCGCGATCAAGGCATGCCGATTGTAATAGCATCAGACTACAGGTGTTGCAGGGTGGCTCAGGTGCAGCTTTCTGTTCTTTGCAGCGATTAATCCTGGCCGAGGATTTGAGAGCATGCGCGAACCAAGCCGGCCATGAAGACTGCACTGTGAGCTTTTGGAAAAGCAGGGAGCTTTGTTGTGTGCGTTGGCTTTTCTTCTCATTTTGTTTTAAACGGACGTTTCATATACTTTTCGTCTCTGATCTGTGACCACGTTTGCAGCATTTGTCCAGAGCTGGAATACGATAAAAAACGGTGATTTATTTCAGCCTTCTCAAGCGTAAAACCTTCAGCACTGTGCCGTTAAAGCTTGATGTGAAACCGGTTGCTAAGCAACTGGCTGCCAGTCGCAGGTCTACACCGGTTTTTAGGGGCGGAAGGGGGGGTGGGTTAATGGACCAAAAATCGTGGAAAACAGTTTTTTTCAAGAAAATCTTGGAAAACATTGAGCAGTGGGGGTGATAGGGGAAACGTCTCCCCCTGGGTCCGCTGGCAGTCGGTGTGCTGTGACCGTTGTGAATGTGATCTGGTGCTGTACCGGGTGGCCGGAGGATGTTGTGGAACGTGAGGACTGACAAAAACAAGAGGTGGGATGGTTTCATCCGGGTTTGACGAAAGGTTTGGATCGCCGCCGCGGCTGATGAAAGTTCTTGGGATTGCATGTCACATCCCTTTGTTCGGAGGAATCGCCGAGTCCGTTTGCTCCACGACGGCGGCCAGGCAGCACAATGACTCTTCTTGCCTGAAAAGGAATGCTTTAATAAGAAGTGATCGACAAAGCTGTGTGTGTGTGAAGGGGTTCAAAGTCCTTTGTCGTCCGATCTTTACGGACCCTCAAGTAACCAATCGCATCCAAACGTGGACCCGGCCGGCGAACCCGAACTCCCGAAGAGACGTCGATAGGTACTGACACAGGGAACAAGGTGGAGACCAGATTCGATCTCTCGGAACGAGGAGTGCTAAATATACGGGTAGCGCGCTTACACCGGGAGCCACATCATTGGTGCTGCTACCATCGGAATGTGGCTCACAGACAGCATCACTCTGTGAAATCTCCAGTATCCGTCCACTGGCGGAGCTGCGTGACGCTATCGCCTCAGGCGGCGCCGCCCGGGATTGGCTATTCCCGCAGGGATGTGGATAGCGGATAGCAGTTCTATCATGTTACAGCGATGGCAATGGCGCACTATGGAGAATGGTCCGGACTATTGCTGTGGGTCCTAATGAGTCTACTTTGTCACACATGGGTTGGGCTTTGTGGGCCCAGTTGGGTATGCTTCTAATAATAACAACTTGTGGTGATTTCCCCATGGCGGTGCATTGTAAAGCCTGACCTGAAATTACCCATTAGCCCTTCTGGACACTCCGCTTTCGTGTCTGACTGACTTTAATTGAGCACAATGATTACCATTTGGGATGCATTTCCAAATGAGGAAGCAGTTGCTTAGTTATCTGGTTGCCCTTCTAAAAATACCTTCTGCCTGATCCTCCCTTGTTCGCTACTCATGCCTGAATTCTTGCGCCCTTTCAGTATTTAATTGGTTGCTTTTTTCAAAGAGAGAAGAAAATTTACGGATATAATCTAGTATTTTTTATTATTCTAATTCATATAATTTTGAAATGTTCATTTAGCGTAATGAACGCCAGCGCAGTGAGACCATGAAAACCATCTTCTCTGGGATTACCGCTTTTCGAATGACTAACAAATCTAACTACCGTGCTTTACCGCGCCAGTTTCCCGTGCCGGATCTGGCAGTGGTTTTGGCCAGACTTACCAGCCGTTTGCTCACCGCTCACGTAAGTGCCCGGAGGCATCTGTCGTCTGCACGCCCTATTTTGCGGTGCAGTAGCAGCCTGCCGTGAAATGCAACATTGAAGTGCCGGCGGGGGCCGACGTGATGGACAAATGTTTATATCTGAGGCTGTGATGGGCTGGCTGCTGGCCTTACGGCTGGCGCTGGCCACCGGTAGCTTTCAGTAGGCCCGGTGGCGTGATTTGACAGATAAGCCTGTAGCCTGAGAGATCTTATCGTGAAAGGATGGCAGTATCACTGATAAGGGAATGCCGCGGGGAATAGCAGTGAAGATTGATGAAATAGGCCATCAGTTCATCCAATCCTTCAAATCGCCTTACATATCTGAGCTGCCGGAAGTATTAAAGGGAAGGTGGCACCTTTGTCGAATCCTGGAATTCAGTGTAATAAGGTTTATTTTTGGCCGAAAATCATGAAAACAGCCATGTTTTCTCTGGAAAATGTACAATGAGCTCAATATTTTGATTTTTAAAATGCTCCTCGAGGGTAAAAAATAAACGTCTGTCTGTGGATGACGTCATGATCGGGCAACTACTACCATATTCAATAGGCTTCAAGGGCTTCAATTGGCTGATTGCTCACCGTGACGTCAGCGCTGTCGTCACACCAACGGCTGACAACTGTGGCCGCCGGGCTGGGGTACATTGGGGTACATTTCAGATAAGTTTTGATATTTTCTCCGTGGAAATTTTGAGTTTCAAGACAAATGATACATTGAGAATCGGGTTTTCTGGCATGCCTTACAACATGGCTATCTCAGTTAAAATCATGTTATAAAGGTGCCACATTCCCTTTAAAGGTAATGTGACACCTTGCGAATGGCATTTGAACCGATATATCCAGGTGGGAGAGTATAGGTACCGCAAAATTCCACGCTTAAATTTTTGTTCATTCTAGGGCACAGTATTTTTGGAGACATGAAATGTGTCTAGGAACGGTTTCCGTCCCCGTCGGCCCCCGCCGTCCGGAGTTACCAACCAACAGCTGCATGCGGCCGTGTAAGGCTCGCAATGACGGGGAGGGAAGGCTTGAAGCATTGTGGTAAAAATAAGTGCGCTTATGAAGTGTATTGCACCAGAAAATGTCAGTTTCGAGACATACGAAATGTGCTGTCAGGGGATTTTGGTATGCTCTATGCCTCTGATGACGTCGTCGAAAATCCACGAAGGGGCCATCTTCTTTAAGCACGGTGGTATGAACCACACCACTTAACACTGCCATATACACTGATGGCAGGTTGCCCTGACCCAGGGAGGTCGACATTCCCAGCTCACAGAGGAAGGCTGGTGTCTTCCGGGCTACTGATGCAGCGATCAACACTAACTTTCCTGTCGATGAAAGAACCTGTTTGTCGATGTTTCTGACGCTTGTCGTCGGCCCGACACAGTATTTATCTGTAGGAGTACTGCTACAGTACTCCAACCCAACGTACTCCTTGGCTATTTGAATGGATGCTCTTTTTTAATGTGCGTAATCAATATGGCTTCAGGAATCTGATTTCTAGAAGCTCAACTCAAATGTCTCCTGAGATAAGTGACCTAGACAGTTTGTTCCGAATTTACTTTTCTGATACATCAACCCTAGAAGTTGAGGTCTTTCATTATCTGAGAACTGGGTTATTTCGTTACAGACCCCTACACAAAACTGCGGCATGAAATTTCATAACGAGGCTTCCGCGGGAAGGCCTTAGGCTGAACATCATCATCAAAACTTTGAAAATAAAAGCTCTACATTATAGTATGCTGTCTCCCACACAATATCGTTGGCTAAGATATTTCAATCTGATATTCGATATTTCTGTTGCTCGTATGTGTCTGATATTTCAACCTCCCATCCCAATTTGTGTGAGACAATCTGTGCCATTTTTGGAAATCCATTTAATTTTTAGCCTCGCCAGTTTTAGTCTTTTAACAGTATGCTTTCCGTTTAGTTCAACCCAATGCTTGCGTTCTACCTACACTATATGCTTACGTAATTCAGCCATGCGGAATAACATTTTTAGCTGAAAATGACATCTGCTTTTTATCCAAGGATTATAGGATTGGTTAAGGTCTGGAGATTGAGTTGGAAATCTATTCAAAACTATGCGATATGAATGCCATCGTCTGACGAGAAAGTCGCGACTCTTACTCGATTCGTACGGCAGGATTTGTACAAATGACAGTAGTTTTGAACTCATTCCAACTTTTCCTCTATAGCGAGGGAAACAGCACAGCTTGAAGCGTGCCAATATGGACGCGGCAAGATGCGCACATTGTTGTCTGCTGGGGCCCCGATGCTCTGCGACGTTGAAGTCGGCTGCCAACGACGCATACATCGTCAAGCTTATAAGTGAGCACGATTGACTCCTCGAAGCCTGAACCACGTGCGGCAGTTTGTGTTTTGATAGGCGTCAGTTACTGCGCGGTCCTTGCCTCGGGGGCTTGGCCACGAGCGGGATGAAGTGGCTTAGTGGCTAGCACCCTTGTCTTCTAAGCCACTGGTTCCGGGTTCAAGTCCCGGCGGAGCCTCTGAATAAGTTGATATGATCCCCAAAATCCCTTCCAACAGGGTGAGAGCTGGCGACGCCGCATGACCCTGGCAGCTGGTGCGTCGTTAATCCTCAAGAATTAGTATTATTGGCCACGGGCGGCACTGTGTGCCGCCGGCCCTGGGGCGGTTCTGCTTCTGGTTGTCGCGTGCCGCCGCGGTCGCGTCACCGTGTCATCTCCGCTGACCTTGCAGCTCGACCCGCGTCGCTGCGGAGGATCGCACATCCCAGGAGGTCAACTTGGCCGCCCTCCTGCGACACTGTGCTGGTTATCTCCGGACATAATCGACAAACCTCTTTACTGGGATTATGATAGAATATATTCGGATACGACTCGGCTTTAGCTGGCTTGTGAAGCGCCGGCGGAGAGGGCCACCGGGCTACGAGGCTTCGCGGCGTGAAGTCACCACATCAGAGGGCGCCGGCGTGTCCGGCAGTCATCAGCCGTGTCGGGGAGTCATCAGCCGTGTCGTGGAGTCATCAGCCGTGTCGGAGAGCCATCCGGCGGGTCAGCGGCGCCAGCGATGACGTGGCAGCTCGGCTGGAACGGCAGCGCCCCCGCAGCACGGCCAGAGTGTAAACCAAGCCACGACAACATGACGGCCCTTCCGTTTGGTGTGTGGGAAGGTTGATGTGTTGTACAGGAGGCTGCGCCGTTATCCGCTGAAACCCTCGATATTCAGTATCAATAACGGGGTGAGTCCGGTGCCGTTGGATATTTGCCGCGGTGCAATTGCCGAATTGATGGGGTGCAGGCGGCGGCGATAGGGCGCCGTTCTCGCCCTCCAGAAGCTAATCAATCACGCGCTGACAAATGGAGAGCGTCGGAGGCCGAGCGGCGCCGTTGAACCGGCGGCTGGCAGGCTTTGAAGGCGGCGCCGCCCGTCGCCGCTGGAGCGCTGAGATGACATGGTGACAGCCGGCGTCCAGGCATGGCTATCGTCGCATGGGGGACTGACGGCAGACAGCGGCCCGCTTTCCAGCCGACCCCGCGAGCTGTCGGGCGGCAGCGTCGCAAACACTGCTTTTGAGAAGGCGGCCCGGGTCCAAGCTCTCCTGAGACAGCTGTCCGGCCCGCAGCCTCAGTCCGCTTCTGAGCTGTCCAAAGGTCATCTATCCCCATCCCATCCCCGAGCAAGAGCGGCCCGACTCTAAACTGTCCCAAGAGAGTGGAGCGTCTCCGAGCTTTCTTAGACAGAAGCCCATGCCCGAGCAAAAGCGGCATAACTAAGCTGTCCTAAGATAGTGGGCCATCTCCAAGCTGTCCTAAGACAGTTGTCTGTACCCGAGCAAAAGCGGTATGACTAAGCTTTTCTAAAACAGTGGGCCGTCCCCCGAGCTGTGTTGAGGCAGCGGCCCGACTCTGAGCTCGCTTGGGAGAGCGACCCGACTTCGAGCTGTTAGCCGTAGCTAAATTGAGATCGGCCCGACACTTGCACCAGCTCGTCAGCCGGCGGATCCCAGACGAGACGGTCATACCCTGGTCTGGGGGTGCTAGATAGTGCTGCTGTGCTATCCGAGTGTGATGTCTGTGGCTTTGTTGGTCGGCAATCGTCATACATTTGGACATCTGTTAAGCGCTGAGTGTCGGCGGTGACAGTCTTCCGTTGTCTTAAACCGGAGTTGTTGGTATGGAGATGGTGTTAAAACCGACCATTATCTGCCAGTGTTTTTTCAAATTTGGGAATAGGCGTAAGGTGAAGTTGCTGACGGTTTCGGCACTGTGTATGAAGCACATTTAGCGGAAAATAATCATTTTTATCCCACCTTTCCGACTGATGGCGGTGCTTCGAAAACTCTGTTGCTGCTAAACTTTTAACACAACATGGGACTGCGTATGAAATAAGTCATGCCTGGTTGTCCCGACATAGACGTCTTTGGATGTAGGTTCGAGCCTTGTTATGTTGGCCATATGCGTCTGTAGCAGCTCTGGTACCCTGTTTTTTGTTGCATACAAAGTGAGCACCATTGAGTCGTCCCCAGCCCTATCGATTTCTGCCCACTGGGAATCAGCATCCTATTAGGTCAGAATAATTGCTGGCCTAGTGCTCGTAAAATAAGAGTAAGAGTTATTGTGTCCGTTGATGGAGGCCGTTTCGGCCCCTTAGTTAGGTATTTTGCATATGCTGAGAGAGAAACAACATTGCGTTGGATAGAAAACAAAAGCATTATTTGGAATTCAGAAGTGCCCTGTAAAACCCTAAAGTGTACACTCTCCTTCCTTGCTTCCTACTGAAAATGAGAGTAGGAAATGCATTGCCGGCACCTTCGTTTGGAGTCTGACCTGGTGCGGTCGCGTGCTGAGCCCTGGTGGTGATTTTCTCCTGGCGCCATCTGTAGCACGATGGCCACGCTGGAGGAGCTTTCCGACCAGCCGTGGAGCAGTCTGCTCCAGCTACTGCGTCCACCTCTCAGCGTCATCAGGTCAAAAGTGCGCTAGAAGAAGAGAGAGAGAGAGAGAGAGAGAGAGAGAGAGAGAGAGAGAGAGAGAGAGAGAGAGAGAGAGAGAGAGAGAGAGAGAGAGAGAGAGAGAGAAAGAGAGGAGTTGGGGAATGTATATTTTGATCTCACTGGTGGGCCTTGGCCCGCTGCAAATTCACTACGAACTTCTGTTGACGGATGCTTTTATCATGGAACTGTTCAGATATTGTTCAGTTTATACACAATCGGGAACGCCTGGGAATGAAAATTGGGGGACGGCACCTGCATTTGTTTTCGCAATGTATGACGAATTACCAAATTTCTAAATGGTAATCTTCGACTGATGCAATAAATTTGCATGTTCTTAAGAATTAGTGAGCATTGAGTTTTGATACTATTTTACTCAGCAAGAGGCAAGTGTAATTTTCTGCGCTCTGAGTAATTTGTACTTTCACCGCTTCTTCGTGCTTCCTCCTCTGCTGGCGCTACTCTGGTGGAAACTTCCATGATAATGATATAATTTATTTTGTGCAATTTTGAATGTTATCCCAATAAATTAATTGTTAATTCTAAAGCTGCATGGCTCCCTGCCCTTAAACCCAATCTAAGCACTGAGAGTTTCCATTACCACCTAAACAGGCTCCGACGTCCGCCTCACTAGCTGTTAACAATGGCTATTGCACTTTAAGTGGGCACTTGACAAGTGTAAATCACTCAGCGATAGCAAGTTTGGAAGGTGAGCCGGTGTGTCACCGTTGCCGGTTCGGCAGTGACCGGCGTCAGTCGCTGGACCCGTCCGTGTCGGAGACTGCCTTACCCTGCGTCCGGCGCTGGCTGACAATCTCCGCCGGCTGACTCGGTCGCACCAGTTGAGTGTGTGGATTGATTGCTTTGAAGCACTGGCGTGAGGTGCTGCGCCCGACCCACCCGCCACAGGCGAACTGGTGGTGTCAAACGTGCAGCTGATGTATTTTACCGGGCCGGAATTCGACACAAAGGTCATAACCTGCGTCAGCGCTGGTTCAGGCTTCCATTATTTGTAGTATGCCAACACAGCTGAGGCTAATTGGGTCGCTGTGGCCCTTCCACTGTGAGACGCTGCGCTGCCCGGCTCTGTGGGCCTGATTGTGCCCGGCGCCCACTCGATCCCTTCGCAGGACCGAAATGCCGCGGTGGCTATTGTGTTTCGCGCGATTTCCATAGGGAGCGTGGCGGCGAATCAGGGCCGGCGGTGCGCAGGGGGAGCGGTGGCGGTGGATGGGACGGGCCCTGGAACGGAGCGGCTCTCCACCAGCCATGGAAAGGGGTGATAACGACCGAAGGCCGGCTGCTGGATGGATGGTTCCAGGCAACGAAACGACAAAGAATGGCGAGCCTTTTTGTCAGCGGAGATGGGCCAGCTTGGAGAAAGCGCCTTTTCCGGGGATCTAACAGCGAGGCTTTATGGTTCAGCACTATACGCATTTTGTTTTCTGTAATGTTGTCGGCGGTTCAGATTATTTCATTTCAAGCCTTGTACAATACAATGGCATTGCTAATATCAGGTGACTTAAGGTCTGCTTGGATCAATGCAGCCCCCAGTGCACCAGTTGACGATAGGCCTGTTTGGATCAATGCAACGCGGGCTCGGCTTTGAACACCGGCAACAGCTGTGAGCAGACGACCGCTTTCTGCGACGCTGTTGCGACATTTGCGCCGTGCGTTGGTCTGTCAGAAAAATGATGTAGACAGACAGACAGACAGGCGTGTATTTTAATACTATAAAACTAGACACATAATGGCCGTGTTGTTGTGTCCTCACCCCGTGGTGTTCCCACGTGGGACACACACAAATCATGTTCTCATCTTTCGTCACTCTCACCTCATCAACTGAAAAGACCTAAAACACGTCATCATGTTACGAATATTAAACCTGTCTGGTCCAGCATCCGGTTTGAATACGCTCCGTGGTGTTTCCACGTGGGACAAACGTCATAAAAAGTAATACATAGCTCACGATTAGCACAAAGGCACGGATGATTATACGAAGTGCCGCTCGCGCGGCCTGTTCAAGGTCACCACCACCACGGGGGAAATGGGCTGGTACCTTCGCCTCAGAGAGCGAAAAGGGCCGCTCGGCAGCTCCGCCTCTGCCCGACCCGAGCTTAAGCTGTTTGAAGCCTTTGTTATGGATACATTGGAATACACTTGATGCTACTTTGCTAGAGTTTGAATGCTTTAATCCAGAGCAATGCTCAGCTCTGCCAATCTATTTATGTTGCTAATGTTCATGTTGGTTGCAGCACGTGTATTGTGCACAATAGCCATTCTAGCGTGATCGGATGGTTTACAATAAGACGTGAGACGTATCCTCTTTTGTGTCCTCATTTTGTCTGACGAACGAAACCTTTGTCGTAAGCACGACAGAGTATTTCGTCTTCTAACTCGTCCTTTCTATTTTCTGCCCTGGCACTGTTATGTTGATACTAGATGCGGTTATATTTTCGCTGGCGAGTTCAGAGCATGTGAGACAGCCCAGATATGCTGTTCGTATACAAATGACGGTGGAATCTGGACTGTCGCTGCATACTTTCGGCCAAGATGGCACATAGGTGATGCCTTGCATTGCAAATCGACAAGATGCATGATAAATCAGGCACTAGATCCGACCGTCTTCTGTGGACGTTTGGTGTGAGTGCAGGTCTGTCATGTCCAGAATTTAGCAGCCGATCCGCGCCCCTCGTTGTGGACGGATTTCCGATTTGAAACAGTGACCAGCGTCCGTCGTCTCTGGGGTAACGGCGTGGAATCATGGATCAGAGATCAAATGAGGCAGCTGTGATGGATCGCACAGTAGCTGGAGCTTGCGCAGCTCTTTGTTCGGAAAAAGTCAGATTGGGTAAATTCTCTCATCGCTGAACTTACTCCACGTGCACGGAAATTTTCTCATAACTCGAACTTAGTCGTGAAAACTGACCCAATGGATAAGCTAGATGGGTGAATAACCTTTTTAATAGGTTCGTTTTTAATGGCTTACCAGTGATTGAATGAGTTCACGCTGTCCTGTGGCATAGCTGTCTCTAGGTAGAATGCTGTAAATTCCCATAGTACTATGGGAATTTACAGCATTTTATCGATCATATGATGGTGCGACACGTACTATACACTCCTGTAAAACCGTAGGAATAGTGGAGACCAGTGCTGTCCAAACTTGTGGCCTTTGCTCTGCCTTTTGCAGTGACGGATGCATGGGGAGGGGCTAGGAGGCTCAAGGCGCCCCCCCGAAGTGTTCGAGTGCCTATAGTTAGTGCATAACCGGAGGCTGTTCCGAGGCAATGTCGGGGAGGTTCTAGCCCCCCTCAAATGACGTCCTGGATTCGCCACTGCTCTCTTGATACGTAACACTGCCGGATTTTGGCAGCGTGTTTCATAACATGCAGATTGGTGCGCCGGCAGCGTTGTCAGTGACGTTGAGTGCGTTCGTCAGTGCGCGGGCTCGCATGGTGTTTGACAGGCGAAGCTCCTCCTCCACCTCGCCCCCACCGGTGTACCGTGATTCATGCCTCGGCCATAGAAGCGGCATCTGCCTGGCTCGGCTCAGCCTGGAAGCGCTCTCTGCAGTGTGAGGTGGATGTGAGTGGAGGAGCGAAACGGGTGCTTGATGGGGCCTTTGACACCCGTTGGGCTGTTGCCAGGGCAGAAAGAGAAGGCTTGTTCCAGCAGCAGAGCGCAGTGAATTTACCGACAGGAGAAATGGGAGGTGGATTTGGAAACGCTGCCATACATGCGGTGGACCATCAAACGTACAAGCTTGCTGGTGTTGGACATTCGAGTCGGGTTTTCATCTCACAGCACCCACTTTTCCTGCCGATCGCGCCAGGTCCAGACTCGCACGCCGTCCCTACGCAACGGGTCCGCGCGCCGGGCCTGCCGCACAGGCGGATCCAGGATTTCTGATTAGGGGTACATGGTCGGGGCCGCCACTTTCGGCGCCAAACCCTGTCAGGTGGGCCCCAAATCCCATGGCGAGGGCGCCAACGTGCGCATGCTGGGGGAGGGGAGCGACACTGGGGGGGGGCATCCTTCTTCCAGGCAGCGTCGATGCCATTTCAGGAGCGCCGAGGGTCGATCGGGGTGGATGGTATTGCTCCCTGGATCCGCCTATGGTTTGACGTGCTCTAGAAACGAGAGGGGCGGGCTGAAATTCCCCTGCATGGAGCGCTGGGTGCGGTGCAGACTCGCTCGTCATCTATTTTGGGCGGGCGCTGTATGTACATGGCTGCCACGCGTCTGCGATACGGCAGGTGACTAAGCCGCCCTGCTTCAGGCGAAGCTCACCTCCGTGATGATACACAGCCAAGGAAATTTGTCAGAAGTTGAAACGTCTCAAAGGTTATAACAAGCATTGGAACACCTGAACTGTTGCATGGGAAGCCCGGACCATCACGACGCTGGCTGGGACTTCCTGACGTAGATTCAACATGATTATCACATTGTGAATAAACATTCCATCTAGGCCTGGTAATCTATCCAGCTGGCTCCAGCATGTTGCCAATGCATACGCATAGTTTGAGTTGACGGCTGGGCACTGAAAATGTTCCGCCCGCAGAAGCACTTGTCGATGAGGCCACTGACTTGTGGGCTAATCAACTCGTATTTGTAATGTCAGAAATTGCCGAAACATCGTGTTTCGGGGGCAGGGTATGCAGTTGCACACCCTGAAAAAATTGGGGTGAGCAAAAGTATCTTTGTGCACACCCGCTTTTGGCTTGGTCCGGGAGGCACCCGTTCTCCCGGATTTGGCCGGCGCCCCCCGGATTTGGCCGGCGCCCCCGGCCGATCAAGAGAAAATCAGGGCTAAACACCGCCTACCCGAAGAGGCAGGGCCCTCTACGTGAAATAAAGACTTTAACATATGAATGGCGCCCTCTGACATCAAAGCTGCCCCTTGGGAAGCAAATAGGCGCCCAGGATAGAAAAGGCACCCCCTCTGGAAAGCATAGGCGCCGTCCTCCTGAAAATCTTGTACACCCGCTCGAAAATGGAATCGGCCGTCCCTGAGAAGCTGTGTGGTAACTGAAACACTAAGCAGTTCGTTCGCCTGGTGGTTTGGTACGTTAAGTCTGCTGGGCGTCCGGGACCGTAAGGGGAGGTGCATCGCCAACTTAGACACGTGCCCTGTCTGGATCGCACCCTGGAGAGCGCCGGTCAGGGTTTCGGTCAGGGTTCCGACGGTGCCAGATATGGCGGATGGTTCTAACTCACGCTCTTCTGATTATGTCTACACGTGCGGCGGTTTGTCAGTGTGTGCTGGAGTCAGCAGACCCGCATGCTACATTTACTGAGATCCTGAACAGAGGCGAAGTGTGATTATGGTATCTCCTCGCTCTTATCTTTATCATTTGCATCTGTGAATCTCCGAGCGTGGAGCAGACAAAGCTTAATTATATTTGCTGCGGGTGCTGCGTCGTTTTCTTCCCAGCAGTTGCAAACGGCCTGCTGTGCGCTGGGAACTTGTGGATGCCTTTTTGCTTTGACCTTGCAGTTGCAATAAAAGCGTGTATCAGTGTGTTCTTTCTCATCCCCTTTCCTGTATACTGCTATCGGATCGCGATCAGTGGTGCGGATTTTTAAAAACGATTTGGGGTGCCCAAATTTAAAATAATGTCAATGATGATCATATCAAAGGAGATACTAGGTACAATGTAGGTTGCGTTCCAGCCTTTCTATAAGCATGCTGAACTGTATAAAAACCAATTTGAATTCCTTAAAGTGGCAACATGACAATTTAAACGATATTTTGATGCAAGTTCAAACACATCACAATCAAAACACACAAAACAAATGCCTATATCGTATCACGGTTTTCGACAACACTAAGATTAACCAACTGAGAACATACACATCTAGTAATCTAAACAACTTTAATGCTATCACAGATCCTAATATCGCATTTCGAATGCTCATAAATACATTTCAGAACGGAATAAACTATTTTTCGAAAACATTTACACCAATTAGGAGAAGAACTGCGATAAAGCCTTGGATATCGCCTAGAATTTTAGCATGCATAAATAACAAAAACAAATTGTTCAAAAAGTATATTTCCAAAAAACTTAAAAACCAGAATGACCCAGAACTAGAACAACAAGAAGAATCATATAAAAGATACCGTAACGTTCTAACAGGAATCACAGGAGAAGCAAAGATAAAATATTATAGAGACTCTTTTGATGCAAATGAAGGAAATGGAAAAGAAACATGGAAATTACTCAATGGACTAATTAATAAGAAACATAAAAATAATGGCTATCCGGTAACATTCAGAACTAGCCAAGGAACACTGACAGATAACAATGAGATTGCAAATGGTTTTAATGATTCCTTCAGCTCCGTAGGAACCACTTAAGAGGAAAAGATTCCTCCCTTGGACAAAAGCGCAGTTGACTACTTGCAGCCCGCTACATATGCTGCATTTTGAATAATCTCTCAACAAATAATGAGCAAATCGAAAATATAATAAAGTCTTCAAATGCTGTTGGAGGAGGAATAGATAGGATAAGTTCTAGGATCTTAAAATCGACATACCAATGTTGTTTAAGTAATTTGGCACACTTCTTTAATCTCTGCTCATCAACTGGAATATTTCCAGACTTGCTAAAGATTGCGGTGATTATTCCGATTCATAAATCTGGGGACAAGGATATGTTCAACAATTATCGACCTATATCTTTACTTCCAATCTTCTCTAAAATTCTGGAGAAGATATTACATCAATACATAGTTGAATATTTAGACGCAAACAACATTCTTTACAAATTACAAATTGGATTTTGAAAGCCAATTGCCCATTTATATGGCACTGCTACGGAATGTTTAGAAAGAGGTGAGATTTCGTGCGGAATTTTTCAGATCTAAAAAAAGCGTTTGATACTGTTAGTTTCGGAATACTCCTAGAAAAATTACACTTTCTTGGAGTTCGTGGAAAACTTTATGACTTTGTGTGTTCATACCTGAAAAATAGGTGTCAATTGACTAAATTTCATGATATGTTCTCAGATCGGAAAATAGTCACCACGGGAGTACCACAGGGCTCGATATTGGGCCCACGTTTGTTTATTCCATATGTGAATGATTTATATCGTTTTTCGGAACAGGCCGTCTTTTATCATTTTGCCGACGATACAGCCGTTGTAGTAACAGCGGAAAATTAAAACCTGCAACAAAAAATAAACACTCTTCTGCCGAAAGTAACGCAGTGGTTTCAATCAAACTGTCTATCGCTTAACGCGGAGAAATCACACTACCAAATTTATTCTAAAAGCGACTTTACTGACATGAAAATAAAACTGAATGGAGTCGAAATAGGAAAAGAAAAAGTGGTTAAGTACTTAGGTGTCCTGGTAGATGATAATTTGAAATGGGATGCTCATGTGGCCATCATGGCAGCTCTGATTAGTAGAAATCTGGGGATAATGAGTAGAGCAAAATATTATTTAGAATCACGAGAACTTATCTGTCTATATAACACTCTTTTGCTACTATACTTCAATTACTGCGCAGTTGTATGGGGAAGCAATTATCAAACGCATTTGGATCAGTTAATGAAACTTCAAAAAAGGGCAGTTCGAATAATCATGAAGAAACCTTTTTACCATCCAACAAATGGACTCTTTGTTGAACTTAACTTGTTAAAACTCACCGATATTATTACTGAATAGAAAATTATCATTCTATCAAAATTGTTAAGCCAATCAATACCATTTGCCATCTCATCACTCTTTTTTCATAAATTGTGTCCAAGTTGTTCTCAGTTCGACTGTTAAAGTAGGAGTCTCACTAAAGTCATCAAGGGGCTTGTCACGGAGACCCCGACCCCACCACCCGAACGAGCAACTCCCACAATGAAGGGTTGATTTAGAAGCCAAAGTTTAACGTCCCACAAAGCACAGGGACGGCCGCCCCGCTCAGGTCACCCTCTCACCAGTCAGTTGCCAGCCGAACTGTACGTCGGGTAAACTATTGAGCGCCGGAGCGTCTCAGGGGAACCGATCCCAAGCCTAGACATGCACTGCCACTGCACGCTTCTGAGCAGCGGACCGGAGCCCAACGCTCTACCAACTGAGCTACCGGGGCGGCTCAGTATCATCGTCCTGCAAACACTCGACCAGTACAACATTTTCATGTTCCTTTAGCAACAACGAACTACAGATCATTTTCAATATCATGTTCAGCTCCAAAAGCCTGGAATCAGATAATATTCCGATTTTTCCAAATCTTGATGATGTTCCATTGCAGAAATATACATTAAAGAAAATTATCAGAGAATATTTTAGGAACCAGTATGGGTCCCAGGAGGGGAATCAATAGTAAATGGATTCAGGTAAAAAATCAAGCTATCAAGTACTTTTTTGTGATTCTTTTTATCTCTCTACCTAGTTTTCTCATAGCCTTTGACTGACGAGTTTTTTTCATTTTATGAGTTTCTTATTTAACCCTGAAAAACTTGAATCCACTAATACCAACTTTAGAGTACCCAGGTTCTCTCGAATGTTACTAGTTCTTCTATTCTTTTCGACAGAGACTTGGGGAAATACTCAGTAAACAACTTTTGTTTCCATTTGTAAAGCAAAGAATAAATGGAGCGGGGAGTGGTGCGAACTTCAAATAAGATATTAACATACCTGTTCCCAAATTTGCAACTGGAAAATTTGTAGTTTGGTCGCATGGGTACGGAAGGGCACTCCTGCCCACCTTGTAAGTGGGTAGTGGGTTAAAAAATCTAAAAAATAAACTAAAAAGTTGCCGCTTTTCATTGGGGGTACCCGGCCAACCCCGAAGATATATAAATCCGCATCCCTGATTGCGATGTACTCTTGTACTTACCCTTGGAGTTTACCGACTCACTGTCCAAATTAATCATTATCTCCGTCATATGTGTGTCCACGCTGCGGTCCGTGCACAAACGATTGTATTATGATTATTGGGTTTTAGGGGCGCGCCAACCTGCGAGGTCGTATAGCGCCTCCACAAACGATTGTCTGTGTGTCGCTGCAGACGAGAACGAGTGTGTTAGAGGTGTCTGCGACTGTACTGACGTGTGTCTGTGTGTCGCTGCAGACGAGGACGAGTGTGTTAGGGGTGTCTGCGACTGTACGGACGTGTGTCTGTGTGTCGCTGCAGAGTGTGTCCGAGGTATCTGCGGCTGTACTGACGTGTGTTGTGTCGCTGCAGACGAGGACGAGTGTGTTAGGGGTGTCTGCGACTGTACTGACGTGTGTTTGTGTCGCTGCAGAGAGTGTGTCCGAGGTATCTGCGGCTGTACTGACGTGTGTCTGTGTGTCGCTGCAGACGAGGACGAGTGTGTTAGGGGTGTCTGCGACTGTACGGACGTGTGTTATGTGTCGCTGCAGAGAGTGTGTCCGAGGTATCTGCGACTGTACTGACGCGTGTCTGTGTGTCGCTGCAGAGAGTGTGTCGAGGTATCTGCGACTGTACTGACGCGTGTCTTGTGTCGCTGCAGAGAGTGTGTCCGAGGTATCTGCGACTGTACTGACGTGTGTCTGTGTGTCGCTGCAGACGAGGACGAGTGTGTTCGGGGTGTTGCGACTGTACTGACGTGTGTCTGTGTGTCGCTGCAAGAGTGTGTCCGAGGTATCTGCGACTGTACTGACGCGTGTCTTGTGTCGCTGCGAGAGTGTGTCCGAGGTATCTGCGACTGTACGGACGTGTGTCTATGTGTCGCTGCGAGAGTGTGTCGGTATCTGCGACTGTACTGACGCGTGTCGTGTGTCGCTGCGAGTGTGTCCGAGGTATCTGCGACTGTACGGACTGTGTTTGTGTCGCTGCAGAGAGTGTGTCCGAGGTATCTGCGGCTGTACTGACGTGTGTCTTGTGTCGCTGCAGACGAGGACGAGTGTGTTAGGGGTGTCTGCGACTGTACGGACGTGTGTCTATGTGTCGCTGCAGAGAGTGTGTCCGAGGTATCTGCGACTGTACTGACGCGTGTCTGTGTGTCGCTGCAGAGAGTGTGTCCGAGGTATCTGCGACTGTACTGACGCGTGTCTGTGTGTCGCTGCAGAGAGTGTGTCCGAGGTATCTGCGACTGTACTGACGTGTGTCTGTGTGTCGCTGCAGACGAGGACGAGTGTGTTCGGGGTGTCTGCGACTGTACTGACGTGTGTCTGTGTCGCTGCAGAGAGTGTGTCCGGGTATCTGCGACTGTACTGACGCGTGTTGTGTGTCGCGCAGAGGTGTGTCCGAGGTATCTGCGACTGTACGGACGTGTGTTATGTGTCGCTGCGAGAGTGTGTCCGGTTCTGCGACTGTACTGACGCGTGTCGTGTGTCGCTGCAGAGAGTGTGTCCGAGGTATCTGCGACTGTACGGACGTGTTTGTGTCGCTGCAGAGAGGTGTCCGAGGTATCTGCGGCTGTACTGACGTGTGTCTGTGTGTCGCTGCAGACGAGGACGAGTGTGTTCGGGGTGTCTGCAGTCAGCGGTGTGAGAACACGGAGGGTTCTTACCGCTGCCGTTGTGAACCCGGCTACAGCCCCGCCGAGGCCGATCCCAACGACTGCATACCCATCAACGGTAAGCTGGGGCCCGAAACATCCCGGGCTTAAACAAAAATTCACAAGTCTTGTTTTTGAATGACTCATCGCAGAGTTCAGCTTGAATGAGTCGGATTGTGTTTTTTTGTGTCAAGCTTTCTCACAAGTAGGATGCAAGTGTGGATATCCGATGAGGTTGGCTATTCATCTGCGCCGTAAACTTGCGTTGCATGGATTGCATGGATGAAACGTTTGCTTACACCAGACATACACAGTTCCGTGTGTTCCGGGAACTCATTCTATTTACGGCTTCCACTCATTTGTCACCCGGATTGAGTTTGTTTGCTGTTTGCTGTAATGTAAGCAATGTTCGTCCACACTTCATCTATGCCGGTAACAAAGGGTGCAAAGTTCGACTATATACCTACTTTATGGCTGTAATAATAAACAAAGCTACTGACCTTTTTGACCGCAAGTGTTTTAGAATTGCCAGGTACCAACATTGCAGAAGATGACGGTGGAATGTGAAGGAAGTGGCAAAATGCTCTTCCAAACTAACCATTTAGATCCACTGGCTGGGAAACTGGCGCTGGGAAAGACATGACCTGCTGCCCCTCCCTCCTCCCGACTAAGCCTCTGTGATTATGCTTTTGTGATTATGGCAAGTCCCGAATTGTGTTATGACGGACCTCAGACTGCCAGAAAATACCGGCGGAAACTCTTGCCTTCGGCACTTCTTTCTCCACAATTACAATCTAGCATCTTTAAAATATGAATTTAAACCCACCCATGGAGCCAATTTTCCATGCTCAGTGTGAGAAATGGGTTTTTGTTAATAGCCATTCTTTGTATCGATTTTTTCCGTACATGCTTAAATCGTTATATGCTAGACTTATTGAAAGTCTCCCCCAAAAATATTGATATTTGCTACCTTCCGTACTCCCCTGTCAAACTTTTACAATATATGAAACACTAACTTCACCATCATCGTGCCCCAACATCTCCAATGTTTCTCCAAACGTGTCTCCTGCCGCCGCTGTCGGTCATGACTATCCCTCAGCATTACGGCGCGCCCCTGGAAAGATGACCGGAGATGGATTCTGTAACGCTGCCGAGATTGTGCCTATGAAGGGGATAGGAACCAAAGGTAGAAAAATGGGTGCGGATTTGCCTGGATATGTCCTTGGTATGCTCCCTGAAGTGCCAACTAAAATAGAAAAGTAACAGGGCGAATCCGATATTTCCGATGGGACAGAGTACTGGTCAGGAGGTTCCTTTTTGATCGGGAAGGGGTGCCATTCGTGCCTAAAGGGGTCACTTGAGCCAGGGCGTTAATTATTAAGGTGTGGCCTGTCACAGGGGCGCACAATGGTATCGTGGGGCGCCAGTACCTGCATCCTGCGGGTGGGTAAGGGCGCCGGGGTGGTTCCAGGGGGCGCCAGTTGGGTCGATTAGGTGGGAACCTGCCTCCTTACCACCGTCCCTCTGGATCCGCGCATGTTGCGCCAGAGCTAAAATGACGTTATTCAGCGATTTTTTGCTGATAGTTACTGAGCAGAAGCTGGCTCTCTCCGGCATTGCAAGTCAGAGAACAGATTCGCCCGTGCTTTTAACGACGGTCTCGTAATGGGTGCAATCGATAACCTTACATTGATTTATTCCTTCGTCTTTGTGGTCCGTTTTCTGTTTGTTCGTGTGTTCCTCCCTGATTTATTCCAAATTTGGTGTTTTCACTCATCCGTAAGGTTTCAGTAAAACGATGTGGGGCTCTTCGCTGATACTCACATTTCGGAATCTAAGTGTGCGTGCGATTAAACATGATTGCATCAATACATTTTTCAAAGCGAATATATGGAACGATGCTTGCAAACACTCCATTTGAAGTTGGTGTCTTCTACCCAGTCAGCTATTCAGTGCAAGCCAAACCGGAAAAAACATCATTCTCTGGAACGTTTGAAAATAATAAAAATACACTGGTATGGTTAATTTTCCTAACGCAAGATTGCGAAAGAACGTTTTTTATTTGACCGATCTAAAAGAACTTCTGAACCTTCATATTTGAGATGTGCTATTTTTCATGAAAGCTCATCGTACCTCGTTGGGACCTCAAAACATCGTCCAATCCGCCGAATGCGGCGTCGTACCTAGCGAAAGCTGATCAGTTGAGTCTTAAACCGCGAACTACGGCCGGCATCAGGCTTGTTATGATTGGCTGGCGGCTGCCCCGGGGGTCGTTTACAGACGCCGCGCGGTAAACTGTGTGAGCGATGCTCGATCGTCGAGGTTTGACCGCCGCTGTCGTCATGTTGTTAGTCATCGACGTCGGCGTCGGCTGCCTCTTCACCCCCAAAACAGCGCTGGCTCATCCAGTGGCGTGACCCGTACATCCGGTACAGAGCGTGCTCGTAAACGCCTCCCAGGAGATTGCCAGTTCTATTCGGAAATTCTTGACTAGATTAAATCATCTCCTTCATTGACCACCCAACTCGACCACATAATTATACTCTAAATCACGGCACGGTCTCCTATTTACGAACATTGTGGGTGTCCAATGCGAATGTTCCATGTGTTGTTAATTCCTTGAAAATTTGTATTTTTGCGTTGCGTCCATATTTCTGACTTTTCCTTCCCTGCTGACCAGACCCAGGGAGAGACCCTCCCCTATCTGGCGCCTTTGGCCAAAAATCAAACCGGGAGGCACTCGCCTGATGTAAATTAGTGTTGATCTACTTGCTGGAACGGAAATCGCTGACGTTGGCCATCTTACGTCAGGCCCTGACGTGGGTCCCCTCTTGACTTTTCGCCTTCAATCCCGTCATTACTAGACCCGTGACTAGTCCAGGCGACTGCGCTGCCGGACCATTTGACCTGGCGGTTGAACCGCATGACCAGTTCATCTCGATGCTGCTCCGCCGGAAAACACGCATTACCCAATGCCAGTCAAGACGTGCTTTCTTTCGCAGCATGCCACTTTCCTCGCGCGGCATGGTTCCTGTTTAGAACTTATAGATAAGTCGCTTCCGTGCCGGTAGCCTTCTCGCTGAGTATGTCGCTTGTTTCGCTATAGTCAGCGCTACCAGCGGCACTGTCGCGACTGGAAGGGTCCCTGGTGGCGGTAGTGAACCGTCACCAGCGAGCTCGGATGAAAAACAGCGATCGGGCGTAATTGCCAATCTGCTAAACCGGCAAGCATTCTGAGAAAATACAACAGTTGGTATGCTGTGAAGAATCAAATGGCTTAGTTGTGAACCAGACTGTCGAACTCAACATAAAAGTTGATGCGTTTATGTTTGTAAGAGCGATAACAGCCAACCGTTTTAATGGCATGTGATTTATGGACTCTTTTGTGAAACAAGGTTATGTACCCGGCTCAAGTCGATCGTTTTATTATAAAGTCAGCCTCGGTCCGGCAGTGGGGGCTTTTTGGTTGGTGAACATCACTGGGCTAGTGATCGACCGGGGTACACCTCCAGCAGGCATCATGTAGGTGTACCATTCCAGCAGCCGGCTTTCCGACTTGCCGGCTGCCGAGTGACGAGGCAATGTAAGTGAATCGAGCTTTTTTAACCTATCGGTGAGGTAAGATTGTATCCCTATGTTTCATCCACCTTTAACTCATTTAATATAAATGTATCGTTAGTTATCGGATCTTTTGTGGGGACGGCCAGCAAAGATCATGAGTCACGAACAGCAAGAGCAATAAAAAGGATTTTATTGTCACACTTCGATTACGCGGAACCTCTGTTATTGTTTTGTTTAGCGTTCTGTATCAAAACTAAGTTGCATACTCCCCACGGCTTTGGTCGCTTTGACCCTGTCTTTTAAAGTCCCTCCCGTGGTTGAAAGTGAGTTTGTTCACGGAAACGCGTCTCGAGGTGTCAAGCTCCCCCTCTGTGCTCCACAGTCTCGACTGTCCAGTGTTTGCCGGTTCAAAATGCGGGACAATGCGAGTTAAGCCGACCAGTCGTGCCCTGCGCTCACCAGTTTTATAGTTTCACCTGGCGCGGGAAACAAAGCCGCCCAATTGCCTCGGCCTCAGTCGTTGCAAAGTGTCGCGTCTTGTGGACTGGACCCTGTTGCTTCAGTGACTGATGAATCGTTGCCCTTGAACTGGGCAGAGTCTCGGTCTCTGGTACGCTCGTTAGTGCTGATATTCGTATGACGGTTATAACCGTTCCCCGCGTTCGGCCCGAGGTCAAGACTGCGTGCGCCGTAACGGCATCCCCGGGGGATACAGGCGCGGTACACCGCACACAGGCAGTGATGCATAGGCGTTGATGATGTGCCGGTGTTGTGCTAAACTGGTGCCGTGCCAGTCACGCTGTGCACTACCTATCCGGAGTGTATAGGCAGATAGCGAGCATTCCAGCAGGATGAGACATCGGATGGGGTGGGCCGCCTGTGCCGCGGTCCGTTCTGCGATTCCCTGAGCCCTGCCGAGCCTGGTGGTCCGACTGGCGCGGTGGGTGTTCCCTCTGCTGACTTGCGATACCACGTGAGACGTGACAGTGCTGCATGGGCAGGTCCAGCACCTCCCATTTGAGGGTGGACTTTTGGGTTAGGAAACCCTATCAGGTGGGCTCCAAGTCCTTGCGTGGGGGCATCGATGCTGTTATCCTGGGGGGGGGTGAGATTTCAGGGCTGCCATGACCATTGATGGGGGCGCCTAGGGTCGATGGGGGGGGGGGGGGCAAGTGCTCCCACTTGTCCCCTTGGATTCGCCTATGCAGTACTGTGCTGTGTCGATTACGCCACCACCCCGGTGTTCTTGTCGTTTCTGAGAGAATGGAAGTAGCGCGGACCACGGCTCCTCTTCACGCTTAGTCGCCGAAACACGTTTTGGTAGCACGCTCTCCCTGCCGTAACAGATGGGCAATTTACCAAGACGGGTTGGCTGGTCCCCGGACAACTTCGGAAATTGCCTGCGTAAAACAACGTGGAAATCGTCTAAAAAACCCTGATGGTCGGTGGTTGAGTTAGGTATTAGCTTCCCGACAGTTTTCCGGCCTGTTCGCTTGGCCCGGGCCTCCTCAGGGCTGCCGACCACACGCGCAGTTCAACAGCTAAAGTGAACCTGCAGCCCTCCCTCCCGCCAGATTGATGATGTTTTCCCGCCGCTAATGTGACGTCACTGGCGTGAATGTGCCGCCAATGGAGCTGAGCTATGGCCAATGCAGACGCTCGTCCTGAATTGTGCTGACGTGCGAAATTACAAGCAAACAGCTGCGGGAATGAAGGCCTTACAGGTCATCAAATGTCGTTTCGTGCCGATGTGGCGCGTGATGGTTTGGAGAGGGTGGGCGGGGTGATTCACTCTCGGGGAGTTTGTTCTAGACACTGGAATTACGGAATGTTACAGGATTAGAAGAGACTCCAAAGACATGGCTGTCACGACACGTTGTTTCCCGAAGCATAAACCTCTCTCCCGCTGATGGGAAGCCTTCAAATTATCTATAATGCCAGACTGCTCATTCTTAAAGTAACAAGCTTCAGCCTTAGATATCCTTTGTTTAGCATAGATAGCACAATAACATAACTAGCAACGATTATAGTTATCTGTGGCGAAACAGCTGCCATTCATTGGACAAATAATATTTGCAATGGCCAACAGAACATATCTTTAATTTACCCACCGATCGTGGCCAAAAACAGTAGTCAGTCCAGACTAAGTACAATTGGCGGGTATTTTACCATTGTATTGTACTATTGTACTATTGTACAACCAAATCAAATCAACCGTTAGGGTTGAGCAGGCCATAGAAAAAGGTCAGGTTGCCCGGCTGCAGGGCTAGAGGGAGTTTATAGAATGGCACAGTGCGACCGAGTTATCAGACGTCCGTTCTGTTTTTCAGCCGGTACACTTAACCATGAAGATATCGTCATTTACACCAGATACAAACCGGGAGTTTGCAGGCAGACTTTCGCTTGTATGAGTCAATAAGTCCATTCCCCTCGTCGATAGGTAAATAGAGCGTAATGAAACTGGTCATGTATCTGTGATAAATGTTTGTGCTGCTGCTGTCAGACTAACCTCCCAGCAGAGCCCGTCTGTGCCCCACTGGTGACCTCTGTGACCCCTCGGGAGTTTCCAGAGTCAACGACACAAAGCTCCCCTCTCAGGCCCTCTGCAGAGTTGGATGATCTGCAGGGATCCGTTTGATTTTAGACGGGGGACCTTGGATGACCTCTGTGACCACAGGAGAATTGGCCGATGCCTGTGTGTCGGTGCTGGTGGCCGGGTGACCTCGGTGACCCCGGCATCGCTGCTGGTGACCCCGTGTGACCTTTGTGCCCTCCTGGCAGAGCCGGCCGGTGTGCCAGCCTCACTGCTGGTGACCTCAGATGACCTGCTGCTGCACTTATCCGCCGAGACCGGACAGCTGACCGACGACAACACCGCCTGGAGGCATCTGCAGGTGATCCTTACCCTGCCAACACCTGGTCCCGGATCCCCCCTTACTCTGGATGGTGGCCAAAGTCCTCAGATTGAGGCTCCTGTTTCTGTTCTGTACAGAATTGCTTAAGCTTTTAATTCAACGACTTCGACTTCATATGAGCCGGATGGATGTTGCAGCAGCTAAGGAGGAGTTCCCTCACCCCCTCCCCCCTCTGTGCTGGGACTGTCGACCTGGGGTCTGTATTTGAGAGGTCTTCTGCTGGTAGGTGGCGTCCTCACCCGCGGCGTTCGCCGGGAACGGGACAGAGCGGGAATCTCGGCCGCCGGCGGGCTGGGACCGTCCCGCACCACTGGACTACAACCACCGGTGAGGCTGCGTTTTCAGTCTGCAGGTACTAGGTACACGCTACCGAGAACTGTGCCAAATTCAAAACTTAGGACTAGACATTGAAACGAATGTTGCAGGTGTTGTAAAAGGCTACGACTGCCAGAAATCGGCGTAGATTGATGCATGCTGTAAATTTGTAACATGTTGTAGGATACCTATGGAATTGAAATTCTGCAGTGGTAGGTTTTTCCTTCAGTTTGAAACTTGACACGCTGAGGGCTTTTCGTAAATGGATCGCAGTGCTGCGGTCTGGATTATCGGCACTAAATCGTCACGCGCTGGCGGAGGTCATTGTTCTTAATACCAGATGATGATCCGAGCGGGCGGCGAAGCTTCCAGATTTCCCGCCACCGGGCCAGTCTTCATTCGAAATAAATGGAGTGTGCTGAAAAGGGCGATGGAGCTGCGTGCCGCAAAACGTTGGATGTGCTATCATAGTGTCAAAAACGAGAACGCGTTTGCTCGCTCGCTTATTTACGGGTAAAAACATGTTCCTGAACGAACAGAGTATGGTCGTAATAAATGTTTTGGTCGAGTTTTTTAAGCGCCAATGTTATTTCAATAATTGGCTATCTTCGGTTTTGGAATATGAATTGTAGAATTATGTATTATGGTGGTGATTATTCTATTATTCGGGATAATTTTAGTGAAGTGTATGGTTGACTAACATGCACATAAAGAAACGTAATTCTAAACATTTTATCTAGTAATTTGTATTGAGTTAAAACTTTTAGCTTGTGCAGTTATAGTATAATATCGTGCTGCCAATAATGCGCCGTTTCCTGCGGCAGCCGAGCTCACGTGTTTTTATTTATATTAGTCGGCGTTAGATAGAGGTTTGCTAACATTTGTGTGTTTGTTCCGGCAACCTTCAGAAATAAGACCTTTTTCTCAAAGTTTGTGCGCGTTCTAGGTGCAAATATTTTGTTTTCAAGCGCTGAAACTCTCCAAAAATTATTTTGATGGTGTTGCAAAGTAAGGGGGAACTCACGTCCGTGGTACCTGGGGTAACGGTCTTGCTTGAAAATTGATACATTGAATTGAAATGGTGCATCTTCCTGAAGTATCTGTCAGTCATGTTTCACAACTGCAGTTTACGCTGTTTAATCTCAGATCGACTGCACTACTGTACCACGCTGACGAATGGTTGTAATACGAATCGAAAGCTTCCGAAATTTTATAGAAACCATTTGAACAGCAATGCGGACTTTTACCAGTGGTAGTTGATCTCTGTGGACGTGCTGATTGCTAAAAACGTGCCAAAGTTTGTTCTTCGTTTCACGTTACGAGCGAACTATTTTTCTGGATGAAGTGGTTGAAAAGTGTAACGAAGTCAGAAGTAGAGATGAAGGAGGAAGAGGTAGCGATAAAAAATGAATGAGTTCCAGAATATAACTGGGCACGAATCCAATGAGGGATACAAATACTGGCATGGCGCTTAATGAGGATTGACAGCAACCTAGCCCAATAAGCTCCAAATTCTTATAGGGGTTTGCAGGGCAATAACAGTGATACAATTTGCATGCTGTCTCATGAAAACCGTCCTTAATGTAGAGTGTCGTAATGTAAATTCTTGTCAGGGGATATTTATATGGTATACTAATGTCAGTGCGCTGGACGTCATTTTCGGAATTTATGTCTCCGGGCTTCTAATCCAAGATATAAGGGCGTATGAATGCATTGAGCGCGATTCGTTTGTGGTTTTCTGACTGACGTGCGTGAATATCCATTCTAGTTGTTACGTCACGGAACGTCTTTTGGTCGTATGCTCGCTTGTAGTATTTCAGTGGGGAACTAAGTCATGATTCTCCGCCGTTTCTCTGCAATAAGCCCCTGCCGGTGTGGCGCCAGCTGCCAGCTAATACTTTTACCTAGAGCCTTAGTCCCAACACTGTGTGAAAACTCAGCTTTATTGCATTCCGGCTACTGGTACTGCTAGCAAGGTGTGTGATCTCTTCTCGGTTCAGGGGTCATTGACGTGGTAACACTGACAAAGTAAAACAATGCACATACAAACCCTACGGGAGGTCCCAAATCCAGGGCGGATGGCATGACCCCCCCTCTGGATATCCGGGAATTAACCCATTACTGTGTTAAAATCCAATGGGTTTGTATGAACCGAGAGTTTAAGTGTCGGGTATTAGCTCATACCTGAGCGCGTTTCAACTTCACGGCGACAGCTTATTAACAATATAAACTGAACATGCATGCACCCGTAACCTGAAGGCCGTCAAGTTGTCAGATGTGAGTCAAATCTCCCGAGACGTTGCCTGTAGCGTGGCCTGTGCTGTAGTCGCCGTGGGCAGAGGTGAAGTCGGCGTGTTATGGACGGCTACTGACTGGTGCCTCACCGGCGTGCGGAGCGGCCGCTCCCGATCCGCTCTCGGGACGCGTGAAGCTAGTACCGACACCGCAGGGGCGGGGCGTGTTTGGTGCCACGCTCCATCCTGTCGAATTCTGTGTGGAGGCAAATACTCTGTGGCCATCCGTGTTTGTGTTCGTATAATAAAGTTTGGGCTCCGCTTCTGAAATAGCCATGTTAAGGCTGGATAGATACACTTTGGTAGGTTGTAACCATCAAACAAAACTTGTTGGAAAGTGCTGGTGGTACTGAAGAGTTTCGGCCTCTGCCTCATCTCTAAATCAGATCAGCACGGCGCCTGCGCGCTGTGTTCTTGGGTAGTAGATGCTGATCGTGTGGCTGAGAGTGTGCGGCAGTACTGGCGGCATCGGTTTATCTCCCGTACTTGTGAGGCGGTGTCGTCGGTCCTGCGCCGTTTTTGTCTGTCGACCGCGTCCGTGTCCGCTGTCGTGTCGTGCCGCCCGGCTGTCGACTGTCGCGCCCTGCGCCGCGTTTGTGTCGGGCTGCGGCGGCAGCCGCCGCTGTTTTTGCCGGTCTCTCCGCGCGCCGGGCTGACTGGGCTGCCGCGGTGGCCTTGATCAAACCGCTTCGCTGTTGCGTGCAGTCCAACACCGGCGGAAACTACTGTGGGAGCGGGTGTTTACTCTCGGTACCGTGGTACAGGTGGTACACACTCGTGGTGCACGCGGTACACACTCCTGGTCCACGCGGTACACACTCCTGCGCACGCGGTACACACTCCTGGTGCACGCGGTACACACTCCCGGTACACGCGGTACACACCCCCGGTACACGCCGCTGCCCAGGCGCGAGACGATGCAAAGCCGGACCCGCACGGAAGCCCAATTTACAAATGGTTTCACTGGGGATTCTGTAGATATTAATGCGTCTCGTTTTCAGCTCCACGTCATGCCAGTCCTCAGTAACTCCCTCTCAGAATCCGCTTTGTCTGCTGGCGCTCTGTACCGGCGGGTCGGCGTCAGTGGACATATACGCCACTGATGGCCCCGGTGCGGCAGGAACGATACCTCGAAGGGTATCAGGCTCCGCGTGAGGTTGCAGGGCAGAGCGCACGGGTAGTACCGGCTCTGTGTGTAACGCCAGGGGGTGTGTGTCTCGGCACGAACGTCTGTGTGGAACGTTAGAGGGCGTGTGTCCCGGTAGTAACGACTCGGTGTGTGACGCGTTAGAGAGTGGGGAGGGGGGGTGTCTCAGTAGTAACGACTCTGTTTTTAACGTTAGAGGGTATATATCCCAGTAGAAACGGCTCTGTAACGCAAAGGGACGTGTGTCGGCAGGAACGGCTCGGTGTGTGACGTTGGAGGAGGCGTGTCTCGGCATGAATGGCTCGGTGTGTGACGTTGGAGGCGTGTGTCGGCAGGAATGGCTCGGTGTGTGACGTTGGAGGAGGCGTGTCTCGGCATAAATGGATCGGTGTGTGATGTTGGAGGCGGTGTGTCTCGGCATGAATGGCTCGGTGTGTGACGTTGGAGGCGTGTGTCGGCAGGAATGGCTCGGTGTGTGACGTTGGAGGAGGCGTGTGTCGGCAGGAATGGCTCGGTGTGCTGGCTGACATCGGAGGGCGGCATGAGCTGCGCTGTGGTGTCTAACCTCTCCATCACCTGGCATCATCCCGAACCTCAGTACTACTCACTCAAAGGTAAAGGTAAAGGTCATGGCTACCCGAGAGAGAGAGAGAGAGAGAGAGAGAGAGAGAGAGAGAGAGAGAGAGAGAGAGAGAGAGAGAGAGAGAGAGAGAGAGAGAGAGAGAGAGAGAGAGAGAGAGAGAGAGAGAGAGAGAGAGAGAGAGAGAGAGAGAGAGAGAGAGAGAGAGAGAGAGAGAGAGAGAGAGAGAGAGAGAGAGAGAGAGAGAGAGAGAGAGAGAGAGAGAGAGAGAGAGAGAGAGAGAGAGAGAGAGAGAGAGAGAGAGAGAGAGAGAGAGAGAGAGAGAGAGAGAGAGAGAGAGAGAGAGAGAGAGAGAGAGAGAGAGAGAGAGAGAGAGAGAGAGAGAGAGAGAGAGAGAGAGAGAGAGAGAGAGAGAGAGAGAGAGAGAGAGAGAGAGAGAGAGAGAGAGAGAGAGAGAGAGAGAGAGAGAGAGAGAGAGAGAGAGAGAGAGAGAGAGAGAGAGAGAGAGAGAGAGAGAGAGAGAGAGAGAGAGAGAGAGAGAGAGAGAGAGAGAGAGAGAGAGAGAGAGAGAGAGAGAGAGAGAGAGAGAGAGAGAGAGAGAGAGAGAGAGAGAGAGAGAGAGAGAGAGAGAGAGAGAGAGAGAGAGAGAGAAAGAGAGAAAGAGAGAGAGAGAGAGAGAAAGAGAGAAGAGAGAAAGAGAGAAAGAGAGAGGAGAGAGAGAAAGAGAGAAGAGAGAGAGAGAGAGAGAGAGAGAGAGAAAGAGAGAGATTGATTCAGCCAGTGTTGTTCCCCCGGCAGTGGTGACGCAGCTCCAGTACGACTGGGTTGGCCACAACTGGTACATGTGCGACCCGATGCGGCGGTACGTGCTGATGTGTACCGAGCGGCTGACGGCGTGTACCCCGGTGCTGGAGCTGCCGCCGCCCAGGACCCAGTCCGCCTGGCCCTGGCACGACCTCCTCATGGCCGTCGACGTCCAGAACAGGTCCGTGTTGCAGCTCCCAGCGGTGCAGCATGTGATGGCTTGGGAATCCCTGAGTTTTCAGCTAGCGTCCATGCATGCCGCGTCGGGCGTCCCGAACTCTTCAAGCTGTAAGTGATATGTGCGCTGTAACTATGAGGACCATTGATACCGCTGCTATGTGACCGTGAGGAAGCAATATAATCATTGTGTTTGTTTTCTATCCAGTCTTGCAGAACTTGTGGTCTGAATCGTCTGGTTTATTGCGGAGATCCCGCGGTGACCAGTGCTAGTTTTTAAACAATTTACCGAGGGCTCAGTCAGTGTCCCCTCGGCTGTTGTGTGCTCAGTCACCAGGTCTACCTCCTGACCCGACTCCTGACCGGCGGCGCTGTCGACAGCGTGCTGTGGGCGGCGGCAGTGAGCTCGCGGACCAAGGGTGCGCAGCTGCTGGCCTCCCAGCTGGACGGCAGCGAGAGGCGGACCGTGCTGACGCTCCCAGAGCCGCCGCACGCCATAGCTGCCGATCCTGCTGCCAGGCTGCTGTACGTGGCCGGCACAGACACGGTGGACGTGGTGGACTACGGTACGGGCCGGCAGCGGACCCTCTTCAGGATCTCGGCGGTACGAATCACAGCAGCGACGCGCCTCGTCTCGGCGGTCTCGTTACCAGTTGTGCTGGGTATCGTCGAGGGACGTGGCTGGCCAACTGAGATGGGTTGGCTTTGCCTGGGCGTGCCACGTTGATGTATTTTAATGTTGCCCTGGTGACAGGAGTATATGGGTTGTGTTTGACCTCTGTGTGTCGAGTTGGCATTTTAACTCCCCTGGTGGTAGGAATGAATGTGTTGTGCTTTATGTCGGCGTGTGCAGTTGAAATAGTTTAACCTTCCTCTGGTGACTTCAGTCGTTGCGATGTGTATTACCTCGATCTGTAAAGTTGCTATATTCCATCCTTCCCCTGGCGGCAGGAGCGGGAGTTAGCGGGAGCGGACGTGCTGGCCGGCGGGTTTTTCGCCACCTGGCGGGGCGGTCCGCGGCTGACCCGTCGTCACCGACCCCACTGGACCAAGTGGGTGGAGCTGGTGGGAGGCGCCAAGTCGCTGCCGCGGCCGCTGCAGAACCGGCCCCACTGGCCCCTCCGCACCGTGCGGGTCTACCACAGACAGCGACAGCCGGATGGTAGGTCAGCCGGCCGACTGGTGCCGGCTCGGCGCGGGGCCGAGCCTGCAGTGGCTGAGGTAGCCAAAATAATGCACTGGATTACTGGAATGGAGCAGGAGAGTCTAGTTCGAGTTTTCATTATGCTGAAGTCGACCAGAAAGCGTAGTATGTGAAATCGATGAGTGGTCTCCTTGCTTGCCGTGCATGTTGGACTGTCCCGGTAGTAATCAAGCTTCTTAGTCTGAGGATGAGTTACCGGATTTGTGTCTGTCGTTCCATCCTCAACCCTGTCTGGTATCCCTGCAGTGCGCGGGAGTGCCCCTCGATGCCCAATAATTTCCCTTGGTTCACTTTTTACTTACATTGTATTCGCTTCTGCCGAACTAGTAGCATTTCTTATCGTCTGAACTTTTGCGCAGTGGTTATGGATTGACACGCTCACGAAATCAAGCCACGTTCCGTGATAGGAGTCGGTGTTTTTGCCAGTTCGGTGTGGCCAGCTCTCGGTGACAATGGCTGACGCCGATTCCTCTCTCTAAACACAGTTTCGCACCCGTGCTCCGCGCAGAACGGCGGTTGCCAACACATCTGCGTGCCCCTGACGGTGAACTCCACTACTGCAAACGCCAGTGTCACCGCTAGATGTCTCTGTGGAGCCGGCTACACCTTACAAGGCGCTGGACGCTGCGTCGGTAAGACGAGATTAACACATTGCCATTATTGCTGGTACTGTTTCACCAGTTCACCAGTATGTATCACAAGTGTCACCATTTTGAGAGACAGCATTTGGAAGTGTGAGATCTAGAATTTCTTCGTCTATTTACCCATCGTCAATAATTTTTTATTTTTTTAACATTGCACGGCCAAGCCTTGCGCTCAAACATTGCTCATATTTGACCAAATGATAATAACGCTATATAATCAGAATATGAAGCAAAAATTGTGTGTCGCGATGGTTAGAATGAACCGGTTTTTCTAACTTTCGTGCGTAGGGCCGGTTGTATTGGTTCTCAGGATCATTTGGAGTCGCTTGCGACGGTTCAAGAGTCGTGTGTGGGGCCGGGTGCGGAGATATCGTGGTATAGATTATTTTGATACAATCTGGCAGATTTAGAGATTTAGACAGATTATAAACGTAATAAAATATAGCAAAGACACTGGAGCGTGCTAAAAAGGACTGGTTTAAAAAGGACTGTGTGTTACTGTGGGTTCTAAACTGAGGTACAAATTGGATAGAGCATGTCTGAAATCCGTCGGATTGACATTTCACTTGACCCAGAATTCACCATGTGAGGTGCGATGTCATGTGATTAGAGCGGAACTAAGCCCTGTCCGGATCCCCGCCATCCTCGAACGGCCGCCGCCAGCCGTGCCGTTTGGGGGCGGGGCCTAGGATCTGTGCTCTTAGAGCAGTACGCTAATAAATCGCTGTTGCTCCGTAAAATATGAGCTCTGAGAGAAACGAAATATGAGACCTGGGGGTTGGCGGTATGCTCCACGTGGCTGATAACTCAGTTCGAATCCCATGAGGGTGTCATATTCTGTTTAAAACACACTGGCATACGGTATGGTATAGCCAAGTGGCTGAAAGTGCCCTGAAGCACGCAGTGTGGTGGCGGACAGAGTCGCGTCTGTTGCTGTCGCCGCTGCTGGTGGGAATATCCCCGCGCGGCGCGGTGGCAGCGCCGTTGGACTTCGCTGCCGGTGACGTGGTGCCGCCGCTGATGCCGGAGAAGGGGGCGGAGGCGGCCGACGCCATGGACGTAGACCCCGTCACCGGCGACATCTACCTCTGCCACCCGCAGCACCGCGGCGGACCGTGAGTACGGGCGGCGAGGTGGCGACACACACCAGAAGCACACCCGTGGAAATCATCTCTTTTCTTATGTTGAAAACAATAGTTCGATAAGTACGCAGCGGCTACGGCGGTATAGACAGACTTGGTTGAAATCACTTCAAATCCAAACCTGCCTTGTTCAAATCGTTGTTGTATTTCTTGCAGATCTCAGAACGGTGCGGATCAATATTGCGGATTTTGTAGTTTCCAGCCTTTGCATGGATGTCTGTGAGCCACACAGTTTGCGCTATGGTCAGGACGGCGTATTGAGGAGAAGAATCACGGGGTGTGCGCGATGGTCAGGACGGTGTGTTGAGGAGGGGAGTCACGGGGTGTGTGCTGTGATCAGGACGGTGAGTTGAGGGAAGTCACGGTGTGTGCGCTGTGGTCAGTACGGTGTGTTGAGGAGGGGAGTCACGGGGTGTGTGCTGTGTTTAGGATGGTGTGTTGAGGAGGGGAGTCACGGGGTGTGTGCTGTGTTCAGGATGGTGTGTTGAGGAGGGGAGTCACGGGGTGTGCGCTGTGGTCAGGACGGTGTGTTGAGGAGGGGAATCACAGGGTGTGTGCTGTGGTCAGGACGGTGTGTTGAGGAAGGAAGTCACGGGGTGTGTGCTGTGGTCAGGACGGTGTGTTGAAGAGAGGCATCACTGGGTGCGCTGTGGTCAGGATGGCGATCGAGCGGCGGGGCCTGTGGGGCGGCGAGCGCCAGCTCCTGGTGTCGGAGGGTCTGGAGCGGTGTCTCTCCGTAGCGCTCGACTGGGTCAACCGCAACCTCTACTGGGTGGAACAGGTGAGCGGCCGGCTCAGTCTCAGACCACGGACGGGTGCCCCTCGAGCCGGAGAGTGACTCTAGCCCGCTGTTCCAAAGTCAAGGATCTCCGATGTATTGTCTTTATTCGTAAGCTCTGGCTGTACTCACTTTCACAGCCCTGTGCTGCATGCCCCACTCCTTTCCGCTCTCAACATTCGCGCTGTAGTGGGTGGGGTGGAGCGGGCTGGGTCCTCAAGGGTCCCTCTGATTTTTCGAAAGGGCGGGAAAACCATCCGGACCTAAAAACATTGCTTGTTTACCCATGGGAGAATTGACGGGCGCGTGGATGTATAAAATAATTGGTCACGAAGGCTGTAAAAGTGTTGCTTGCATTTTGAGATCACTACAATTACGCCTTCAAATCGGGATGATGTATTGTGGTTATCTCACGTGAAGGTCGAGGCCACGTTTGAATGTCATCCCTGTAGTTTTAAGGTAATTGGCCCCAGTGCCTCTGGCCAATATTGCTATCCAGTATAATGTAATATCATCTTTTGGCGTAATAATCGGTGACTCAATGTTAAATTCAATGTCATTTCCTTATTTTCCAGCTCAACAGCTGCCAGTATATTTTTCTAAATATGCACTATAGGGGATATATCATATTGTATCATATTGTACCGCTGGCCCTGCTGACCGGGGCGTGGCTGGCCCTGCTGACCGGGGCTTGGCTGGCCCTGCTGACCGGGGCGTGGCTGGCCCTGCTAACCGGGGCGTGGCTGGTACCGCTGGCCCTGCTGACCGGGACGTGGCTGGTACCGCTGGCCCTGCTGACCGGGGCGTGGCTGGTACCGCTGGCCCTGCTGACCGGGACGTGGCTGGTACCACTGGCCCTGCTGACCGGGGCCTGGCTGGCCCTGCTGACCGGGGCGTGGCTGGCCCTGCTGACCGGGACGTGGCTGGTACCGCTGGCCCTGCTGACCGGGGCGTGGCTGGTACTGCTGACGGGGGCGTGGCTGGTACCGCTGGCCCTGCTGACCGGGGCGTGGCTGGTACCGCTGGCCCTGCTGACCGGGGCGTGGCTGGTACCGCTGGCCCTGCTGACCGGGGCGTGGCTGGTACCGCTGACCCTGCTGACCGGAGTGTGGCTGCCGCGACAGGCCGACAACTCCCTGATGGTGGTGCCGCTCACCAACACCACCCGGCGCAAACTGCTGCTGCAGAATGTACACCTTCCTATGGGACACCTCACCCTTAGTCCCCGCACTGGGTGAGTGGTACTGCACGGGTGAGAGGTACCGCACTGGGTGAGTGACACTGCACTGGGTGAGAGGTACCGCACTGGGTGATAGGTACTGCACGGGTGAGTGGTACTGCACGGGTGAGAGGTACCGCACTGGGTGAGTGACACTGCACTGGGTGAGAGGTACCGCACTGGGTGATAGGTACTGCACGGGTGAGTGGTACTGCACGGGTGAGAGGTACCGCACTGGGTGAGTGACACTGCACTGGGTGGAGAGTACCCGTAACTATCTAGTGAGTTTAAGACCTGAGCAGTGCTGCAAGTGCGCTTCCATGTGTAACCTTGGGCCTAATCGGTAGGCCATGTTAGCACTGGATTCGTGGTTTCTCGCTGTACAGACCACTGAGTGCTGGAATCAGTCTTTTGACCCAGTTTGATCCGGCTTTTTGTTCTGAATTACTTCTCATGGCCGATGAGTTTAGACCACCATCATATGTTTCACATGCGTTAATAACGTAAATAAGTAAATATGAGTAAATAAGTAGCACGTGGGACTTTTCCAGCTCATGTGAACACCTAAGTGGACTCTGCTGCCCGTTCGCTGTTCTGGGATACATCGGTACCGTGTGTTTAAGCAATGAGGCATCCGCCGTGTGCTGCCGGGTCGTCAGGCGGATGTTCTGTTTGGGGCGTCCCTTATGTCCCATGGATCGTCAGGTACATCTAGATGGAGTGTTCCTCACATCCCATGGGTCGTCAGGTAAATTTTGCTGGAGCGTCCTTCACGTCCCGTGGGTCGTCAGGTACATTTGACTGGAGCGTTGCTCACATCCCATGAGCCCTCAGGTACATTTGACTGGAGCGTCCCTCATGTCTCGTGGGCCGGCAGGTACATTTAGCGGGAGCGTTCCTCACGCGCCGTGGGTCGGCAGGTACATGTTCTGTTTGGAGCGTCCCTCATGTCTCGTGGGCCGGCAGGTACATTTAGCGGGAGCGTTCCTCACGCGCCGTGGGTCGGCCGGTACATGTTCTGTTTGGAGCGTCCCTCATGTCTCGTGGGCCGGCAGGTACATTTAGCGGGAGCGTTCCTCACGCGCCGTGGGCCGGCAGGTACATGTTCTGTTTGGAGCGTCCCTCATGTCTCGTGGGTCGGCCGGTACATTTAGCTGGAGCGTTCCTCACGCGCCGTGGGTCGTCAGGTATATGTTCTGTTTGGAGCGTCCCTCATGTCCCGTGGGTCGGCAGGTACAATTAGCTGGGCGTCCTCACGCGCCGTGGGCCGGCAGGTACATTTAGCTGGGCGTCCCTCACGTCCCGTGGGCCGGCAGGTACATGTTCTGGAGCGTTCCTCACGCGCCGTGGGCCGGCAGGTACATTTAGCTGGGCGTCCCTCACGCGCCGTGGGCCGGCAGGTACATTTAGCGGGAGCGTTCCTCACGCGCCGTGGGCCGGCAGGTACATTTAGCTGGAGCGTCCCTCACGCGCCGTGGGCCGGCAGGTACATGTTCTGGATAGAGCAGCCGCCGCCGGACCGGCTGAGATGGCTCGACTCCGGCTGGACCCTGGAGCGCGCGTGGCTGGACGGAAGAAATCGGTGAGTAGCAGCACTTACCAGGTTCGGAGTGCGTGCTCTCTTCGGCAGCATTTGTGACTATCCGAATCAGGCATTGAGAATAAGTGGATTGACATAGTATTGTGCTCATTTGGGTCTTCTTTGTTTCTAAACGCTTCTCTCAGTTGTTTGTTTGAACCATACAGTTCCACACGTTTCGTGATCCTGGTGTTGTCATTTCGATGGATCGTGTAGACCAGTGACTCCCAAGCGATGCGTCATAGCCCCATTTTCAGTCACAGAACCATTTTGTAGAAGTGACGAAGGCCTGTGAATTCGAACTTCGAGAGCTAAGTTTAGACAGTTCTGATACAGCTCCTATTGCTTTAAGACTGACATATTCATGGTACCTTATCTGTAGTATGGTTTCCAATGTTTAAAGACATGTTGAATGAAGCGGAACAGTTGGTTTAAGGTAGAATTCTTTAGCTTGGTGATATAATGCCCAAGATCGATTTTCCAGAAAACATATCAAGTTTTTTTAAAGAATTCGAGTGATTTCCAATAATTTTGAGCCTCGTCCAAGCTGAAAAACCATGGAAACCATACGCATCTTCCTCCCGCCCAACGGCGACAAAGCCCAGAATTGAGAAATTGTTCAAGAAAGTGAAAGAAGAATACATATGCGTTCTTGATCTTCCTTCCCGCTAGGACTGGCAATGTTCAAGACAAAGTGTGTTGTCTGATGCAGCCAACTCATCTGCAAATATTTACCTTGATCTTTCCTACAAATTTTTGAGTGTGGGATCATGTGGAAATGCGGTTATTAAGCTGTGGGGGCTGGGAACCAGTAGTGCTGGCCAGCTGGACTGAACGAACTGATCCCTGGAGCCTGGCGGCTGACACGTGTTCCTGGTACAGCACCTCCATTTTATGGGAACGTCTCAAACCTGGCGGGCTTCTGCTGGATATGGAAGCGCAAAAACTCTACCTGGTGACTGGCAACATGCTTATTCGAGTAGACGACGACGGCACAAATAAAGAGGTGAGTGGACCGACGGATTGTGTACTATCATTGTCATGGGGGAACGAATGATTCACCGCCTTGGCCGGTGTCTGGTTGGCGTCTTAAAGCCTGTTTTTTCATGATGTGAGTCACGATGCAGGTAAAAGCAACTCATGAATCGTACTGATATGAAGAGGGTGTCTTGCAGGGAGACCATATCGAAAATAATATGCACACAGTTGATCGCCCAACCCATGTCTAGACGGCCTTTGTAGATAAATACCAATTTTGATTTAAAAGTGACGGAGGGAAAAATGTCAAGTCTGAGACCCGTTCGCAGTGTTTCCACGTGTAAAAAGTCGCTTGCAAGCTCTATCAAAGTACGTCATTTACATCGAGGACCTTGGGTCAGGCGCGGGCCATGACCTCTCCACTGGAAATGTATGGGGAAACGGTAATTGGCCGAAAAATGCCTTTATTTTATAGAGTCGGCCGAGCATAGCTTTTTATCCCCCAAATCGTAGTATATTAGTCCACTCTTCAGGTTCATCTTGCAAGTGACCTGCGACCTCTGGGAGGTCATCTGGGACTGCTTAGCAGCTTTTCAGACTTGGCCCAATAACTTCGCTGGAAATAATCTATTACGTTTGGTCATCATTTCGAATATATTTATATGCATATTGATTATGCTAGATTAGATTGAAAAATGGCCTGACCTCACTAGGTCAGACCATTTTTACATTTTGACCTAGAGTTGTCATTTCATAAATCATTCGATTCGCCGTAAAGAGAGGAGTCGAATGACGCTCAAACATTTATCTAACTCAACCCAGTGAGACGCTGCAGCCAAAGAGCATTCTCTAACCGGGCGAATTCTCCGCTGCCGCATCTCTCCGCTGTCCTTGTCAGCTGCGTCTGGCTGTAGCGGACATGACTACCGAGTGCTAGTCTTACAGGCGTGGCCAGGTCCTGGGGTGACGGGTGAACGTGCCGCAGATGTGGCCAGGTCCTGGGGTGACGGGTGAACGTGCCACAGGTGCTGCTGCCGGCGTGGCCAGGTCCTGGGGTGACGGGTGAACATGCCGCAGGTGCTGCTGCCAGTGTGGCCAGGTCCTGGGGTGACGGGTGAACGTGCCACAGGTGCTGCTGCCGGCGTGGCCAGGTCCTGGGGTGACGGGTGAACGTGCCGCAGGTGCTGCTGCCAGTGTGGCAAGGTCCTGGGGTGACGGGTGAACGTGCCACAGGTGCTGCTGCCGGCGTGGCCAGGTCCTGGGGTGACGGGTGAACGTGCCGCAGGTGCTGCTGCCGGCGTGGCCAGGTCCTGGGGTGACGGGTGAACGTGCCACAGGTGCTGCTGCCAGTGTGGCAAGGTCCTGGGGTGACGGGTGAACGTGCCACAGGTGCTGCTGCCGGCGTGGCCAGGTCCTGGGGTGACGGGTGAACATGCCACAGGTGCTGCTGCCGGCGTGGCCAGGTCCTGGGGTGACGGGTGAACGTGCCGCAGGTGCTGCTGCCAGTGTGGCAAGGTCCTGGGGTGACGGGTGAACGTGCCACAGGTGCTGCTGCCGGCGTGGCCAGGTCCTGGGGTGACGGGTGAACGTGCCGCAGGTGCTGCTGCCAGTGTGGCCAGGTCCTGGGGTGACGGGTGAACGTGCCACAGGTGCTGCTGCCAGTGTGGCCAGGTCCTGGGGTGACGGGTGAACGTGCCGCAGGTGCTGCTGCCAGTGTGGCAAGGTCCTGGGGTGACGGGTGAACGTGCCACAGGTGCTGCTGCCGGCGTGGCCAGGTCCTGGGGTGACGGGTGAACATGCCGCAGGTGCTGCTGCCGGCGTGGCCAGGTCCTGGGGTGACGGGTGAACGTGCCGCAGGTGCTGCTGCCAGTGTGGCCAGGTCCTGGGGTGACGGGTGAACGTGCCGGAGGCGTGGCCAGGTCCTGGGGTGACGGGTGAACGTGCCGCAGGTGCTGCTTCCGGCGTGGCCAGGTCCTGGGGTGACGGGTGAACGTGCCGCAGGTGCTGCTGCCGGCGTGGCCAGGTCCTGGGGTGACGGGTGAACGTGCCGCAGGTGCTGCTGCCGGCGTGGCCAGGTCCTGGGGTGACGGGTGAACGTGCCGCAGGTGCTGCTGCCGGCGTGGCCAGGTCCTGGGGTGACGGGTGAACGTGCCGCAGGTGCTGCTGCCAGTGTGGCAAGGTCCTGGGGTGACGGGTGAACGTGCCACAGGTGCTGCTGCCGGCGTGGCCAGGTCCTGGGGTGACGGGTGAACATGCCGCAGGTGCTGCTGCCGGCGTGGCCAGGTCCTGGGGTGACGGGTGAACGTGCCGCAGGTGCTGCTGCCAGTGTGGCCAGGTCCTGGGGTGACGGGTGAACGTGCCGGAGGCGTGGCCAGGTCCTGGGGTGACCGGTGAACGTGCCGCAGGTGCTGCTGCCGGCGTGGCCAGGTCCTGGGGTGACTGGTGAACGTGCCGCAGGTGCTGCTGCCGGCGTGGCCAGGTCCTGGGGTGACGGGTGAACGTGCCGCAGGTGCTGCTGCCGGCGTGGCCAGGTCCTGGGGTGACGGGTGAACGTGCCGCAGGTGCTGCTGCCGGCGTGGCCAGGTCCTGGGGTGACGGGTGAACGTGCCGCAGGTGCTGCTGCCAGTGTGGCCAGGTCCTGGGGTGACGGGTGAACGTGCCGCAGGTGCTGCTGCCGGCGTGGCCAGGTCCTGGGGTGACGGGTGAACGTGCCGCAGGTGCTGCTGCCAGTGTGGCCAGGTCCTGGGGTGACGGGTGAACGTGCCACAGGTGCTGCTGCCAGTGTGGCCAGGTCCTGGGGTGACGGGTGAACATGCCGCAGGTGCTGCTGCCGGCGTGGCCAGGTCCTGGGGTGACGGGTGAACGTGCCGCAGGTGCTGCTGCCGGCGTGGCCAGGTCCTGGGGTGACGGGTGAACGTGCCGCAGGTGCTGCTGCCGGCGTGGCCAGGTCCTGGGGTGACGGGTGAACGTGCCACAGGTGCTGCTGCCGGCGTGGCCAGGTCCTGGGGTGACGGGTGAACGTGCCGCAGGTGCTGCTGCCAGTGTGGCCAGGTCCTGGGGTGACGGGTGAACATGCCACAGGTGCTGCTGCCGGCGTGGCCAGGTCCTGGGGTGACGGGTGAACGTGCCGCAGGTGCTGCTGCCAGTGTGGCAAGGTCCTGGGGTGACGGGTGAACGTGCCACAGGTGCTGCTGCCGGCGTGGCCAGGTCCTGGGGTGACGGGTGAACGTGCCGCAGGTGCTGCTGCCGGCGTGGCCAGGTCCTGGGGTGACGGGTGAACGTGCCGCAGGTGCTGCTGCCAGTGTGGCAAGGTCCTGGGGTGACGGGTGAACGTGCCACAGGTGCTGCTGCCGGCGTGGCCAGGTCCTGGGGTGACGGGTGAACGTGCCGCAGGTGCTGCTGCCAGTGTGGCCAGGTCCTGGGGTGACGGGTGAACGTGCCACAGGTGCTGCTGCCAGTGTGGCCAGGTCCTGGGGTGACGGGTGAACGTGCCGCAGGTGCTGCTGCCAGTGTGGCAAGGTCCTGGGGTGACGGGTGAACGTGCCACAGGTGCTGCTGCCGGCGTGGCCAGGTCCTGGGGTGACGGGTGAACATGCCGCAGGTGCGGCTGCCGGCGTGGCCAGGTCCTGGGGTGACGGGTGAACGTGCCACAGGTGCTGCTGCCGGCGCTAAGCGGCGTGCCGGAGCTGCTGACGCTGACGTGGAACGGCTCGGTACTGTGGCGGGACACCAGCTCCGACCAGCTGTGGAACTACAACGCCAGCGTGCCGACGGCCGGCCGCCGCATCGCTGCCCTCAGCTCCATACGGCCGTACCGGCCTGGGGACAACACCACCACCGGTACACAACTGGGACGGGACAGCTCTACTGAGGCGTGCTGCAGCGCTGGCAGCGGGATTGTGTCGTTAGTGTTTATAATGATGCATTTACATAACCTCAAGCGGATAGCTGTATCGCTGTTCCCTATGTGGTCATAGCTGGGTCCGGGGGTATGTGACCCCCCCCGCCCGCCCACCGATCGACCCACGCGGCCTCCCACAGCTGCCCCCCCTGAAACGCTCGCCCTCTGGCATGCAAGTATTGGCACTCCCACAATGGGATCTGGAGCCCATCTGACAGATCACTCAAGAATTGTCGCCCCTGTCTCATACAGCGCCACCTCCAGACGCAATTGCGCCCCAGGAGTAAAAAACAATTCCCATGAGAAATGCAGGGCTCGCTAATGATTGCTCCAGTTGGCTTTTTCCATGTTTTGTGTACTTGTGTTCCGAAGTATATGAGAGGTGATCATTAAAAACACATTTTGGGAATATTTTCCGGAAAAAACTTGTTTGTCGCCCATTTCATATATTCGAATTCAATAATTTAATGCCTGTGCCATCGTATTAGAATCTCTCTACGCCAGCCTGGGTCTTGTTTTGGATTCACTCCAAGAGTATGGCGTTTGCCGACGCTGTGCGTGGTTAAAACGTTCCTTTTATGTTGACCACTCATGAAAAGCCAACGCCTTGTCTCTTCTTTAAACTGAGATAGTTTGACCCGGATGAAGGGTGATGTGTAAGGTTTCGTCGGCGTGTATCTGTGCTCCGCGTCTGACGCGCTGCTGGCTTCTGCATCAGGCGGTCCCCATCTGCTGGGGGGAGGCTGCCACGACCTGCGCTGCCAGCATATGTGTCTGGCCAGACCCGGCGGACACGTCTGCGCGTGCGCGGAAGCCTACGAGTTGCAGGTAGGATGCAATTGCTGCTCTGAAAGTTTCCGATAAGTTTGTTCAAACAACCATTCGTCTGAAATCCTGTCTAACTCTATTTCAATGATAAATTATCGTAATATTTTCAGGTTTATTTATATATTTATCTCGTTGATAAGTTTTGAAGTGCTGCGGCGAGGAGCATGATGATGAGTTGCTAAGATGTTCCCTGGCCTCTCCCCTCGAATCCGGAAATGTAAAAAACAGAGAGGCCAGGGAACATCTTAGCAACTCATATATTTATCTCATTTGATTTCCAACTGTCCCTTTTATGAAGTGCTGTTGACTTCCAGCCTTGTGCTGCTTTAGCCTCTGCTACTGTACACCGGAACAGCTGAGGTGCTAGTTCTCTGTGACCCGCAGGACGACGGGTCCAGTTGTGCCCCCCAGCCCGACTACGAGGACCCTCTGGCCTGCAGCGACGAGGAATTTCAGTGCAAAAACAGCAAGAAGTGCATCAACACTAGGCAAGTAATGGTGACACAGCTCTTGCCGACGTGAACGATCATATTCATATTGACGCCCGGTGATTGAAGCTTCCAGGCATTGGACGTGTTCCGTTGATGTGCCAGTTTGTACTAATTAACATGTTCAGATCAATGCTGCGGAATTATGCGTGACGCATCCGCGTGTTTGTCCCCTGCTGTATTGATCGCAAGCCTGAAATAGGGGTAGGTAATCATATCGCGTTGTTTAACACGCGCATTGACGGGGGCGGGTACCCGCCCCCCTCGGGTTTTTCGGAGACAGCAGAAAAACGGCGGCGCGCAGCGCCGCCGTACTTGGTATACCTTTTTCCTCATCATTTTTGCGACTTCTGTGAAAATTTTAAGGATAGGTCATCTCAGGTCAGGTCACCAGTACAGGTCAAGTGACCCGACCTCAAAAGAAGTTTAAGATAACATAAGTCGGAGCAGGGTGAACTTATCCAATTGAAACTCATATCAAATAATGGGCTCACCGAGTTCTCTAAAATATGTTCCGGTATTTATGATATCGATGACCTAAGGTCAGGTACGAAGCATGACCTCTCCATTGGTAGTACATGGGAAATATGGTTTTTACTGAATAACTCAGTAACAGATGGTGATAGAGCGTTTATTTTAGCTTCATTAGACTCGCCTTGGCTTTGCGGTTCTAATGATATGCATATTATATAATTTGACCCTGACCTGACCTCAGGTCAGGTCAAATCTTTGATTTGACCTAGCAAGGTCAAATCATATATCATACGATTCGGCTTGCTGCGAGGATTCATAGAGTTCAAGTCGTTTTGCTCTATCTTTACTTGTTCAGATGTAATGGCCGAAAAACTTAATTTACATGTTATCCCTATGACGGCATGTGACGGCATGTTTTTTACCTCTGGTGACCTTAAATGTGACCTGACAAAAAATGGTTCAAATATTTTCGATGGAGAAGCGGATGGGCTACCCAACGCCGTTTACCGTTTTTTGCTACCTACCGTGGTTCTCGAGATCTTAGGGGGGCGTGTACCCGCCCCCCTCGTCAATCCGAAGGTGGCTCAGACCCCCGTCAATGCGCGTGTTAACATGTTGCTTCAATTGTGCTTGGCTTCTCATCGGTTTCTTCCGTAACTTAGTGTTGTGTGCAAAGCTTGACTGGCATTTGTACACATCCACTTGTTCAAATTGTGTTCACAGGCTCGCACTAGCCAGCGCGACAGAATACTACAGGTGAAGCGTGTCTGTGTTCAGGCTCAGGGCCTGTGGTTCTGTATCGTGTCCAGTGACTGCAGGAAACTCGGTGGATTTCGAACTTGTACGACGTGACTGAGGGAAACGCGATGTGTTTCAGACTTGTGTCCCATGACGGAAATTCTGAAACGTGGTGGGTCAGACATACTTCACGAAAGAACGTTATCGTTTGTATGTACTTCTGATCTGTCTTACCCTGTCTCGTTGTAGTCAGTGTATGTCTGTTGTCTTTCTTGAAAATATATGCCAATGATTTGATTTCTAGACCGTAGTTCGTTTCAGCCTGAGTGTCTGAAACGTGGTTGTTTTCAGGCTCGTATCCCGAGGATGAAAGTCGCACGCGTGATTGGAATTCAGGCTTGTGTCCCGAGGCTGGAAATGTGGATTGGTTCAGCCGCTTTTTTCTTCTCAATCACGTGTCCTTATTCTAGATCACTTCCTCTTCTGCAAAGTAAAACCACCGAAAGTCTGACGCGTGACTGGTTTCAGGCTCGTGTCCTGTGAGTGAAAGTCTGACGCGTGACTGGTTTCAGGCTTTTGTCCTGTGACTGGAAGTCTGACGCGTGACTGGTTTCAGGCTCGTGTCCTGTGACCGAAAGTCTGACGCGTGACTGGTTTCAGGCTTGTGTGTGACGGCCAGCGAGACTGCACTGACGCCTCCGACGAAGATCGTCTCAACGGACCCTGCAGTAAGACGCGGTCTACACCCGCTATAGATGTCGTCAGCGAGCCCGGCCGCTGCCCGCCGTGTGGCGTGGATAATTCGGTGGCAAACCTGTTACAGAGTGTCCCATTCGGCGCTGCTTGATATCATTCTTATACAGCCGTGTGAATTTGACCATGAGCATTGCGCCTTCTGTACAGATTCTAGTCTCTGGTACGTTGCGGGGATGGAAAGGACCGAATTGTGAGTTTCTGTGACGGTGTTGTGCTCAAATTGCTTATATAAGTTGAAAGCAACCAATATCAAAACTAAACCGCAGCTTTTCAGCTCTTTGATCATTGCTAGATACATAACAAGTATCGACCCCGCGCGGCTTGATCCGGACACTGTCTGGCCGGCAGCCGACGAGCTGTGTTCGCCGGGCTCCCTGCCCTGCGGGCTGACGGCGCACACGGGCCGCTTCCAAGACTCCTCCCTGCTCTGCGTCAGCCCAGACTGGATCTGCGACGGCACACGCGACTGCGACGACGCCAGCGACGAGGCGCCCGAGCGCTGCGCCAACGTCACCTGCGGGTCAGTCGGGTGGTTGCGCCGCGATGCCGCCGGCATTGGGGATGTTGTGTATCTGACCTGTCCATTTCGGTGTGAATACGATGAATCCTCATGCTCGGTGTTATACTGCGACGCTTCCCAATGTTATGTCACCTGTCCTGCTGCCCGGTGCTGTGTTTCTGCCGTGTATATGATGTCGTGTATGTGTGTGTGTACGATGCCGTGTATGTGTGTTTACGATGCCGTGTATGTGACGTGTATACGGTGCCGTGTATGTGACGTGTATACGATACCATGTGTATGACGTGTGTACGGTGTCGTGTATGTGTATGTATACAATGCCGTATATAAGACGTGTCCTTCGCCCGGCAGGCCGGGTCGGTTCAAGTGCGCGGTGTCGGGCCGCTGTATCCCCAGCAGCTGGGTGTGTGACATGACCTCGGACTGCGGCGCCGGCGACGGCAGCGACGAGCCCCGCACCTGCGGTCAGTCACTGCCGCTCGTCCCGGCACGTCGCGGTGCCGCGCTGGGCTTCCACTCCCTGACCCGGGACAGAATACAGGGCGGGAACACTGAATGTGAATCTTCTGATACGTAATATACCCCTCCAACTGAGACAGAATCAGAGCGGTTAATGCTTCGTTTAGCCCTAATGGTGCTGGCTATCCACTATAAAAGATCGGTGCTTTTTGTCACCCGGGACTACACCGCACCTATATCGTATTTGAGTAGCTATATGCGTCTTTGTCTGAAGCTAGGCCTAGGGACATATTTTATCCATCGAGGTGGTACTCGTTGCACAAACATCACCGTGGCTGTCTCGTTACCCGTTCTGCTGTAGAGCACGCTGTAACGCGAGACACCGCTACTGCAGAGTATCGCGAGTGCGCTGCCAACGAGTTCACCTGCGACAACCAGCGCTGTCGGCTGTGGTCGCTGCTGTGTAACGGCCACGACGACTGCGCCGACGGCAGCGACGAACGGCACTGTGCTGCCATCTGTCGGCCGCAGACCGAGGTGAGGGTTACCGTACTGGCCGACCGTAGCCGGCGGAGGCGCTGAACGGCACCACACCTGACTCGGTGGGTACAGTGGGGCTGTGGCCACCGAGCCAGTATGCTATACTGGATGTTAGATGTTGATAGGTTGAATGTTGATGAATGTTGGATGTTAATTGGCTGGTCTTGGCCGGTGCAGTTGCCGTGCAAGCTCGTGACCTGGCGAAGTGCTTGTGATGTTTTACCTGATGGCCTGACACGACAGATGTGGTGGATGACCTGATGACCTTTACTGCGTGACTTGACGACCCGACTTGGCATATGTGCTGCGTCACGTGACCAGGCCCGGGGACTTTACTGTACCACGTGTGTATAGTGATCCGATGGCCTGGCCTGTACACTGATGTACTGTGCTATGTCACCTGACTTAAATGCGCTGCACGACCAGAGAACTTGATCCTGCAGGTGGACTAATCTTTGTAAATTGCTAATTTTGCCTTTTCAATACGAATGAAAAACACAAATCCTTGTGCCTGTGACCAATGCGAATGAATGGCACGAAACAAAAGTTGCAACATTGATCTAGGTTACACAAATGACTGAAGCATAAGCATTTGTGTCGTTTGGTCTGTCATTGCAATATTGAAAAAGAGTCGTTGATGAAGACGCTGTACTGTGACCTGATGCCCTGACCCAGCAGGTGTTATGTGAAACGGTGACTTGGCTGGACTCAGTAGAGGCGCTGTCGGACCTAATGACCTGACCCGGCAGGTTTACTATGGTCTGATAACCTGTCTTGACCCATAGGATATATGCATGTAGTGTCTGCTATGATGGCCTGACCCTGTCGTTCAGATGTGCGACCTGATAGGTGTACTGTTTCACTTAATGACCTGACCTGATGGTGTACTGTTTGGTCTGATAACCTGACCTGATAGGTGCACTGTTTGGCCCTGATGATCTGACTCTGTCGGTCAGGTATACTGTGACCTGATGACCTGACTCCGTCCGTCAGATGTACTGTGACCTGATGACCTGACCATCAGATGTACTGTGACCTGGTCCTTCCCATCAGATGTACTGCGCGGCGGACGGCGGGTGCGTGCCGGCGTCGGCGGCCTGCGACGGTACGTGCCAGTGCTCCAACTGTGCCGACGAGGCCGGCTGCGCCGCCTTCCAGACGGATGGGGGCGGCTCTCCGCTGGCGCCGTGTCAGCGCACCGAACAAGGTCAGACTCCTCAGACGGAAGCCACGTCCCGGCGCTGCGGATAACTCCCCTGTGGAGGCAGGGTCCCCACTGTCTGAAACTTGGCTGGGATGGAATGAAGTCTGTTTTCGCTGATGCCTACAAATCACCACGATAAAATCGAGATTTTTGCTGCTAGTGTCTGATGTCTGTTATCAACAAGTATGTAGAAACAAGTGCCTCGAGACGCTGCACTCCATATAAAGGGCGGCCTTGAAGTATTTATCGGGCCGTTCGGTTGATGTAATCCTGGAATTGAATGAGAAATCCTGAAAATGGGAGAAGTTTTCAATGCCCCTAATTTAAAGAAAGCCGATATTTTTTCTGTCCATGATTCGTTCCACTCCATATACCAGGCCCTCCATACACTAGGCCCCTCAGGCGTATTTGACCGGATGCTCAAAATAGGCCCTGTTAAAATTGAAAGGGAAGTTCGAAATTGCGGGCACCTTTCCCGTTGGCGATGCCTGCCCGGTGTCTGACGGTGTGTGGTCGTCTGGACAGAGAACTCAGCGCTGGGCCTGGTTCCCTGCGGCGGCAGCGATGCGGACGGGCGCGGCGACGTCTGCTACGTAAGCACGGCCCGCTGCGACGGCCGCAGCGACTGCCCCAACGGCGCCGACGAGGACCACTGCAAAGGCGAGTCACCCGCTGACCGCTGCCGCGCGCCTGTCCAGGGAGAGCGGGTCTGGTGAGCTGGCCTGGAGCGTGGAGGCGCCTGCGCTGGCCTTCAGGTCCAGACGCAGCGATTGTGGGGACGAGGCGGTTTCTCTCTATGATTGGTATGTCGTGGTTAGGAGGGAAGATGTTGTTTTACGTTAGCCGTCTGTTGGTGACCGGTAAGTGCCTAGAAAGAAGTTATTTTCACTTTGACAAATTCATGACTCAAGAAATTCTGAGCACTTACTGTAGCACTATCTCCTCTGCAGTGAAGTTTGGAGCTTTTATTTTTAGAAGCCGCTCCCAGACAGTGAAGTGTGCTGTGGGGAGCACCTGTTGTGTGTAACAGCCGCTGTCCCCCAGTGAAGTGTGCTGCGGGGAGCACCCGTTGTGTGTAACAGCCGCTGTCCCCCAGTGAAGTGTGCTGTGGGGAGCACCTGTTGTGTAAAGCCGCTGTCCCCCAGTGAAGTGTGCTGTGGGGAGCACCTGTTGTGTGTAACAGCCGCTGTCCCCCAGTGAAGTGTGCTGTGGGAGAGCACCTGTTTGTCCGCTGTCCCCCAGTGAAGTGTGCTGTGGGAGAGCACCCGTTGTGTGTAACAGCCGCTGTCCCCCAGCGAAGTGTGCTGTGGGAGAACACCTGTTGTGTGTAACAGCCGCTGTCCCCCAGTGAAGTGTGCTGTGGGGAGCACCCGTTGTGTGTAACAGCCGCTGTCCCCCAGTGAAGTGTGCTGTGGGGAGCACCCGTTGTGTGTAACAGCCGCTGTCCCCCAGTGAAGTGTGCTGTGGGGAGACACCCGTTGTAAAGCCGCTGTCCCCCAGTGAAGTGTGCTGTGGGGAGAACACCTGTTGTGTGTAACAGCCGCTGTCCCCCAGTGAAGTGTGCTGTGGGGAGCACCCGTTTGTAACAGCCGCTGTCCCCCAGTGAAGTGTGCTGTGGGGAGCACCCGTTGTGTGTAACAGCCGCTGTCCCCCAGTGAAGTGTGCTGTGGGGAGCACCTGTTGTGTGTAACAGCCGCTGTCCCCCAGTGAAGTGTGCGGCGGGAGAGCACCAGTGCAGCGACGGCAGCAGCTGCGTGCCGGCTCAGTACCGCTGTGACGGCGTCTGGGACTGTGACGACAAGTCTGACGAAGCGGTGAGTGGCTCTGTCTGAGGTGCGGGGCCTGGGAGAGACGCGCTGACGGGTGTACAGTGTGTGGAGTGTGGAGCTCCCAAGCTTCCCTTGAACGGGGGTTTTCACGGTAGGACCAGTTCAGACTTGAGATGTTGCCTGCGGGTGTTGAATACTGTCGATATGAACGCAGAAACGCCCTCTGGGTTACGCTCTGGGGTCAATTTAAATTAGGATATGCTACCTTTCCCACATTATTAAAATTAAATGATTTGTCGTTGCTTCTAAACTAGATTAATAACCAACGCAAACTCTTTCAGTCTGCAAACATTTTTGTGTTTGTCTAATGGTGAACTCGGTAGCCTAAATTGATACGCGTCAAAAGAAAATACGACATCAGCGGATATGTTTGTGTGAGGAATGCACAATGTCGTCATATTGTTGAAGAGTAGGTGTGATGCTGTGTGCTTGATGACACACTCGCTGATTGGGGGGCTCGCCTGGATCGTTAGTAATTTATTTAACTATTCCTCCGGGGGCAGGACTGTCCGTCCCGTCACCCTCTGACCACTCCCTCCCGGGCAGGACTGTCCGGCCCGTCACTCTCTGACTGTCTCTCCCGGTCAGGACTGTTGGGTCCGTTACCCCTTCTGACCGCCCTCCCGGGCAGTACTGTCCGTCCCGTCACCCTCTGACCGCCCCTCCCGGGCAGGACTGTCCGTCCCGTCACTCTCTGACCGCCCCTCCCGGTCAGGACTGTCCGTCCCGTAACCCTCTGACCGCCCCCTCCCGGTCAGTACTGTCCGTCCCGTCACCCTCTGACCGCCCCCTCCCGGGCAGGACTGTCCGTCCCGTCACTCTCTGACCGCCCCCTCCCGGTCAGGACTGTCCGTCCCGTAACCCTCTGACCGCCCCCTCCCGGTCAGGACTGTCCGTCCCGTAACCCTCTGACCGCCCCCTCCCGGGCAGGACTGTCCGTCCCGTAACCCTCTGACCGCCCCTCCCGGGCAGGACTGTCCGTCCTTTTACCCTCTGACCACCTCCCGGTCAGGACTGTCCGTCCCGTAACCCTCTGACCGCCCTCTCCCGGTCAGGACTGTCCGTCCCGTAACCCTCTGACCGCCCTCTCCCGGTCAGGACTGTCCGTCCTATTACCCTGTCTGACCGCCCCTCCCGGGTAGGACTGTCTGTCCCGTCACCCTCTGACCGCCCCTCCCGGGCAGGAGTGTCGTCCGTGACCCTCTGACCGCCCCTCCCGGGTAGGACTGTCTGTCCCGTCACCCTCTGACCGCCCCCTCCCGGGCAGGAGTGTCTGTCCGTAACCCTCTGACCGCCCTCCCGGGTAGGACTGTCTGTCCCGTCACCCTCTGACCGCTCCCTCCCGGGCAGGAGTGTCTGTCCCGTCACCCTCTGACCGCCCCTCCCGGTCAGGACTGTCCGTCCTATTACCCTGTCTGACCGCCCCTCCCGGGCAGGAGTGTCTGTCCCGTCACCCTCTGACCGCCCCTCCCGGGTAGGACTGTCTGTCCCGTCACCCTCTGACCGCCCCTCCCGGGCAGGACTGTCCGTCCCGTCACCCTCTGACCGCCCCCTCCCGGGCAGGACTGTCCGTCCTATTACCCTGTCTGACCGCCCCTCCCGGGCAGGACTGTCCGTCCCGTCACCCTCTGACCGCCCTCTCCCGGTCAGGACTGTCCGTCCTATTACCCTGTCTGACCGCCCCTCCCGGGTAGGACTGTCTGTCCCGTCACCCTCTGACCGCCCCCTCCCGGGCAGGAGTGTCTGTCCCGTAACCCTCTGACCGCCCCTCCCGGGTAGGACTGTCTGTCCGTCACCCTCTGACCGCTCCCTCCCGGGCAGGGTGTCTGTCCCGTAACCCTCTGACCGCCCCTCCCGGGTAGGACTGTCTGTCCCGTCACCCTCTGACCGCTCCCTCCCGGGCAGGAGTGTCGTCCCTTCACCCTCTCTGACCTCTCTCCCGGTCAGGAGGGGTTGTCTGTCTGTTGGGTCCGTTACTCCTCTGACCGCCCCCTCCCGGGCAGGACTGTCGTCCCGTCACCTCTCTGACCGCTCTCTCCCGGTCAGAACTGTCGGGTCCGTTACCCTCTGACCGCCCCCTCCCGGGCAGGAGTGTCGTCCCGTCGCCCTCTCTGACCTCTCTCTCCCGGTCAGGACTGTTGGGTCCGTTACTCCCTCTGACCGCCCCCTCCCGGGCAGGACTGTCCGGCCGGAATAGTGGCTTGCCCGGAGCCGGACCTCTGGTGTGAGAACCGTACCCGCTGTCTGCCTATGGACCAGGTCTGTGACCAGACTCCCGACTGTGCCGGCGGCGAGGACGAGGGACTCCTCTGCAGTGAGTATGGCGTCAGATTCTGTGGTCTAAGGTCACTGACGACGCAAGGTCGGGCGGTGGTCGTTGACTCGAGCGGCTGCTTTGGAGCAATCTGGCCAAGTTTCCAGGGCGTCACCCATGGGTTTTCAACACTGAATATATCGCACTTGTCTGGTGTTGTACAGACCGAGTTCTGAAGCTGTCTCGCTTGCTGTGCGCGCTTGTCGTTGATGCCGTGTGTCCATATCTGTCGCGTGAGACGGTGCTGTCGTCGCCGACAGACCGTGGCCTGTGTGAGCTGCACCAGCCAGAGTGTGAGCACCGGTGCGCAGCGACGCCGGCCGGGCCGCGCTGTCTCTGCCCTCATGGACAGCGCGTCGCCAACGACGGCGTCTCCTGCAGCGACGCGCACCCCTGCGACGACTGGGGCACGTGCGCGCAGCTCTGTCAGCCGCTGCGGCACCGGCACAAGTGTGGCTGCACCGACGGCTACAGCCTGCAGCCCGATGGCTTCAGCTGCCTCCCTGATGGTGAGTCGACTGGTGGAACGGGGATGGTAGCGGGACTGGTACGGGAGGTGAAGGGGCTGGTGTGAGAGGTTATGGGGGGGGGCTGGAGTGAGCGGTGATGGAAGACTGGTGTGAGAGGTGATGGGAGACTGGTGTGAGAGGTAATGGAAGACTGGTGTGAGAAGTGAAGGGGCTGGTGAGAGAGGCGATGGGGGCTGGTGTGAGAGGTAATGGAGCTGAAGTGAGAGGTGAAGGGGGAGAGGCTGGTGTGAGAGATGATGGGGCTGGTGTGATGAGTGACCTGGTGTACTGGTTTTAGATATTGGGGTTGAATGAGCTGTCACTTGCAGTCCATCCCGTCTTGTTCAGAACCCTGGTGGGTACGCTTATGCGTTTAATGCGAGAAATTGCTGATTATATTTGGGAAATTTTGACAACTTTGTCTAAACCAAACGCGTATTTGAAGAAGATTGTGAGTGCGTTGGGTGCACCAGATCGTGCATTTGAACTATCGAACGGAACTCTGTTCTCCGTCCAATCCGCCAACCCTCGTGACGTGGACACTCGTGCCACTGTTTCGCAGACGACTCTACGGCGTACATTCTGTTCTCGAACCGTCACGAGCTGCGGACGGTGGACCTGCGCTCGATGGCGGCGCACGCGGTGGTCTCGCGATTGAAGAACACCATCGCGCTGGACTTTCTGTGGACGTCTGCCGGCTACCAGGTCTTCTGGTCGGACGTCACTGACGACAAGATCTACCGCGTGGCAGTCTGCTCAGTGACGGTGAGGCGCCGACTGATGTTGCTTTCTTCTGCTCCGACGCAGGGCGAGAGCGTAGTTCTTCAGCTCCGGGTAGGACGCTAGGCGGCCGGCTACGTCACTATCAGGTTGCTTCATCGAAGACTTCGTGAGTTTGCAAAAATGTTTTCTCGTCGGACGTAGGCGTTGGAGCCAGTAGGGTGTCATGCCTGGATCTAATGTACCGCTGACGTAACTAGGTTTCCTGATTGGTGGCGTTGACATTTTTTAGATAGGGATCCAGAGATATCGATTGGGGTGTATGTTCTGAAGCGGATGTGAATGAGGAGAAATTGTGTGGTGTTCTGGATGAAATATTTTTGGATGCAGGGTGTCAGACGAGCATGGCTGCCTGAAACTAAATGGGATGTGACTGAACTGTATAGGAGTGCCTTATTCTGGAATGCATTGTGCTATGTTACGCCGCAGGCATATTCCGTTTCCAGTAATCACCAAATATGCTGTTATGGGCGCCAAATGATCTCTGATACAAATACAGCGATAGTGATGATCATGAGCCGCCCCTTGGCCGCATTTTCCCCGTCTGTTGTTGTCTATCCGTAATGAACACAGCCGTCTGTATGCGGTCCCAAGTTCAATGTGTGCGTGACCGTCCATGTTTGGACACTGTTCCGTTTTATGCGTGGTATTTGGTCTGCGGTCATAGGTCGTGCGCAGTCGTCCGTGTGTGGTCGCAGTTCAGCTGTGTATGCGACCGTTTGTGTGGTCACAAGCCTTTTTTGGGCGTGGACATCAGCTGTCTGTGCTTGTCGGTACGTTCTGTGTGCGGTCGTCCTTCCGCGGTCACAGGTCCGCTCTGTGCGCGGCTGTCTATCTGCGGTCACAGGTCTGTTCTGTGCGCAGCCGTCCGTGTGTGGTCACAGGTCAGTTCTGTGCGCAGCCGTCCATCTGCGGTCACAGGTCCGCTCTGTGCGCAGCTTTTGCGTGTGGTAACAGGTCAGTTCTATGCGCAGCTTTCCGTGAGTGGTCACAGGTCCGTTCTGTGCGCGGCTGTCTATCTGCAGTCGCAGGTCAGTTCTGTGCGCAGCCGTCCGCCTGCGGTCACAGGTCCGTTCTGTGTGCAGCCGTCCGTGAGTGGTCACAGGTCCGTTCTGTGCGCAGCCGTCCGTGAGTGGTCACAGGTCTGTTCTGTGCGCAGCTGACGCGGGCGTCTATGCCGGCAGTGCTCTCCGACATCAGACCCGTGATCGACACGGGACTGGCCACCGCCGAGGGACTCGCCGTCGACTGGGTGGGCCGCAACCTCTACTGGGTGGAGTCGCAGCTGGTGCAGATCGAGGTGGCCCGCCTGGACGGACGCTACCGGAAGGGCCTCATCGCTGGCAACATGAAACATCCGCGCGCGCTCACACTGGACCCGCGAGACGGGTCAGTCCCTGTGTCTTACCTGGAATACATGAGCAACCCCAGTACCAAGGCCCTCTGTACATACCATTATGTCGTACACGAGTTAGGCGAAACATGGCGTGACCCAGACGAAATATGGCGACGCAGAAGGGACCATTAAAAAGCAAAGGAATGATCATGCATTTTATTTGGATGCAACATTTACATAAGCTCATAACTTTTCTTGTCTCCCTTTTCTCCTTTTTATAGTCAAATAACCCAATATCCAACGAAAACCTTGTATTTTATATGAAAAGATTGACAACGATGTTACTGTATGATTCCTTTGCTTATTTGGTCAAACTAACCAAAATTCTTCTAAAGGACTAAGACCGAGTGGAAAAAATGTACCAGACACCTGGATACATGAGTCGATTGGTCCATTCCACGGCCGGTACGGAAATAGTGCGCACTGAGGCTGTTCGTGTGTCCGGGGTAGGTCTCCCTCTCACTCTCTTCAGCCTCTCATAACGTTCCGCCGCGCTCCCCGCGTCGCTCTGATTAGCACGCTGCCTTGGGACACTGACCTCACCGCCTACCTGCCTGACCCCACCGTCTCAGCAGGCTGGGGACAGCTGCGGGGTACAGAGGGAATCCAGAAGTGCAGTGGTAGCGCGTTGGGATTGCACGCCACTAACCCGGTTTCAAATATCTAGCGGCAATGCCGTTAAGAACTTCTAGATTCGCGACATACCCGTCCCAACAGGGTGCGGGCCAGTGAACTCAGCAGTTGGTGCGCCGTGAAACTCCAAGATCCTCCTCTGTGTGTTGACACAGCATTGTGTTAATATAGACTGGAGCCCCTTCTCTGGATGTGCCTTATACATGCCGTCTGGGCAGTAGACTGATGTGGACGGGACCGTCTGGGCAGTAGACTGATGTGGACGGCCCGTTGGGCAGTAGACTGATGTGGACAGGCCCGTCTGGGCAGTAGACTGATGTGGACAGGCCCGTCTGGGCAGTGTACTGACGTGGACAGGCCTCGGCAGTGTGCTGATGTGGACGGACTGGGACGAGGCGCGGCCCCGGATCGAGTCGGCCTCGATGGCCGGCGGACACAGGCAGGTGGTGTACGAGGTGGCCACCGGCGGCGGCGCCTGGCCCAACGGCCTCACGCTGGACTACCAGGCCAGGCGCATCTACTGGATCGACGCCAAGTACGTCAATCTAAGGCAGATGGAATCTGTGATGAGAACAGGCAGAGAGATGGCCGTGAGCTTTGCCGTTGTACCAGAAGGCAAGTTTTGTATGAGTGTAGTTGGCTTGCAGTCGAGCCTTGACTCTTACCTGATAGGAGCCTAACCAGTATAAAGTAGATGTTCTCGAGTCTTGACCTGGATCTGGTGTCTGGCCCTCGTACTGCTGGGTCTTACGTAGTGTCCCCCCGCAGGTTGGACGCAGTGTTACGTGTGTGTCGCCACAGGTTGGACGCAGTGTTACGTGTGTGTCGCCGCAGGTTGGACGCGGTGTTACGTGTGTGTCGCCGCAGGTTGGCTGTGGTGTTAGTTGTGTGTCGCCGCAGGTTGGACGCAGTGTTACATGTGTGTCGCCGCAGGTTGGACGCAGTGTTACGTGTGTGTCGCCGCAGGTTGGACGCAGTGTTACATGTGTGTCGTCGCAGGTTGGACGCAGTGTTACGTGTGTCGCCGCAGGCTGGCTGTGGTGTTAGTTGTGTGTCGCCGCAGGCTGGACGCAGTGTTACGTGTGTTTCGCCGCAGGTTGGACGCAGTGGTACGTGTGTGTCGCCGCAGGTTGGCTGTGGTGTTAGTTGTGTGTCGCCGCAGGTTGGACGCAGTGTTACATGTGTGTCGCCGCAGGTTGGACGCAGTGTTACGTGTGTGTCGCCGCAGGTTGGACGCAGTGTTACATGTGTGTCGCCGCAGGTTGGACGCAGTGTTACGTGTGTCGCCGCAGGCTGGCTGTGGTGTTAGTTGTGTGTCGCCGCAGGTTGGACGCAGTGTTACATGTGTGTCGCCGCAGGTTGGACGCGGTGTTACGTGTGTGTCGCCGCAGGTTGGACGCAGTGTTACATGTGTGTCGCCGCAGGTTGGACGCAGTGTTACGTGTGTGTCGCCGCAGGCTGGCTGTGGTGTTAGTTGTGTGTCGCCGCAGGTTGGACGCAGTGTTACATGTGTGTCGCCGCAGGTTGGACGCAGTGTTACATGTGTGTCGCCGCAGGTTGGACGCAGTGTTACGTGTTGTGTCGCCGCAGGCTGGACGCGGTGTTAGTTGTGTGTCGCCGCAGGTTGGCTGTGGTTTTACGTGTGTGTCGCCGCAGGTTGGACGCAGGGTTACGTGTGTGTCGCCGCAGGTTGGACGTGGTTTGATGTGTGTGTCGCCGCAGGCTGGACGCAGTGTTACGTGTGTGTCGCCGCAGGTTGGACGTGGTTTGATGTGTGTGTCGCCGCAGGCTGGACGCGGTGCAGACAGCCAGGTATGACGGCTCTGACCTGCGGGTGGTGCTGCGAGACCACGAGTATCTCACCCACCCCTTCGCCGTCTCCATGTTCGGCAACTACGTGTACTGGACGGACTGGAAAACCAACTCCGTTGTCAGGTGCGTCGCCAGTGTGGACCGGTTTCAGGGTGAGGATAAGTGACTGCCAGCGCGATGCATCCCGAGTCCAGTTGGTTGTTCCATTTTTTAGTATCATTCCCAACAAGTTTATGTGCCCAATTACAGCTGGTATTGGCGTGGATTGTATGGCGTGCTGAGTGTAGAGTTGCTTTGAAAGAGGCGATTGCTGTTCAATTTTGTGGGTTAAGGCTAAATCTACATGATGCGTGCAAGTTAAACTTTATTTTGAATTTGTTTGATTCTTTTATAACATATGAGCAGGAAGGACTTGACCCCAATAAGCGCTTTTTTTCATGGAAGAGCCGTCGCTGTTTTTTTTTTTTTTTTTTTTTCTCTCTGTGCTCTCTCTCTGTGTGCATCTAGAGCTCTGTATCGTTGGCAGCCTGCCGACTCGTCCTTGTACGGTGACACGCCTCTGTGTGCACCCTCAGGGCCAACAAGTGGAACGGCAGCGACGTCGACTCCATCCAGATGACCATCACGCAGCCGTTCGACATTCACATCTTGCACAGCAGCCGGCAGCCCTCCGGTAGGCATTCCCGCCCAAACCCAAACAGTTGAGGCAAAGGCATCGCCAATGGTTTTTGGCTGGAACGGTGGGGCAAATCGAACGATGAAAACGTCACAACTTCACAAAGTTCATTCGACTAGATGGCTGGGTAGGACATATAAACTGGCGCAGCGATCTCAAGGTAGCGAAAGGAGGCATTTTTCTGTCCTAAAATCTGAAATTTATACGATTTTGCTGCGGAAATCCCATCGGCAAAAAGACTACGTGAGATGGGAGAGGGGCCCTGCCCCACCCTGGTGACTCCCTTGGCGGAGGTTACTTCTTTAGCGGATGGCCCCAATGTGACCCAGGCGAATGACATTTTTATGACAACATGCTAATCAGAGCCCAACTTGTTTTTCCCCTCTAAATTAAGTCACACTCGAGGATGTCGGATCTCTGTGGACCTTGACGTTACGGGTTTTCTAAAAAAAAAGTTTTACCTAGCGGTGCTATAGCCTTATCAAACTGGCCTGTTACCGCTCTTACGCCGTGTGCCGCAGTGAGTTGGCGGGGGTTCCCGGGATTCAGTGCTGACTCGCCACTGCCTGTGTGGGACAGCCGTATAACGTTGACAGTTGATACGTCGTTAAACCCGCCACAGCTTGTGTCGGACAGCCGTATAACGTTGACAGTTGGTGCGTTGTTAAACCACCGCGACCTGTGTCGGACAGTCGTATAACGTTGACAGTTGGTGCGTCGTTAAACCCTGTGTGGGACAGCTGTATAACGTTGACAGTTGATACGTCGTTAAACCCGCCACAGCTTGTGTCGGACAGTTGTATAACGTTGACAGTTGGTTCGTGGTTAAACCCCCCGCGGCCTGTGCGGGACAGCCGTATAACGTTGACAGTTGATACGTCGTTAAACCCGCCATAGCTTGTGTCGGACAGTTGTATAACGTTGACAGTTGGTGCGTGGTTAAACCCCCGCGGCCTGTGCGGGACAGCCGTATAACGTTGACAGTTGATACGTGGTTAAACCCGCCACAGCTTGTGTCGGACAGTTGTATAACGTTGAAAGTTGGTTTGTGGTTAAACCCCCGCGGCCTGTGCGGGACAGCCGTATAACGTTGACAGATGATACGTCGTTAAACCCGCCATAGCTTTTCGGATAGTTGTATAACGTTGACAGTTGGTTCGTGGTTAAACCCTCCGCGGCCTGTGCGGGACAGCCGTATAACGTTGACATTTGATGCGTCGTTAAACCCGCCACAGCTTGTGTCGGACGGTTGTATAACGTTAACAGTTGGTGCGTGGTTAAACCCCCCGCGGCCTGTGCGGGACAGCCGTATAACGTTGACAGTTGGTGCGTCGTTAAACCCCCCGCGGCCTGTGCGGGACAGCCGTATAACGTTAACAGTTGGTGCGTGGTTAAACCCGCCGCAGCCTGTGCCGGACAGCCGTATAACGTTAACAGTTGGTGCGTGGTTAAACCCCCGCGGCCTGTGCGGGACAGCCGTATAACGTTGACAGTTGGTGCGTCGTTAAACCCTCCGCCGCCTGTGTCGGACAGCGCCGAACCCGTGCGGTCGGCGCCACGGAGGCTGCTCTCACCTGTGTCTGCTGAGCCGGGAGCGTGCCTTCGAGTGCCACTGTCCGCACCTGATGCGGCTCTCCGCCGACGACAACGCCACCTGTGTCCGTAAGTGGGGCCGCTGTGTGCTGGCCGCCTCAGGCGCAGACCCGTGAGCGGTGGTCCTGTCGCTGCTATATAGCTGACTGTGCTACCGTTCGTCCCATAGACTTAAAACCGGTAATTTTCCATGCTGTTGTTATTTTTTTTTAACTTTGGCTAACGGTGTGTCGAGTTATTAAATTTGCTGTGTTGTAGCAAACTACGAAGTCTGTAGTCCTTCGTCTGTAGTCGCTGCAGTGAGGTCTAATCCTGCCCTGGCAGACAACGAGAAGCTACTTCTTCTGGGCCTGGATGACAGTGTGCGTGGTGTCGACCTCGACTCCAGCTTCTACCACGTCCTGCCGCGCGTGGCCGCACCGCATGTACTACAGCCCGTCCAGGTCAGTGGGGCGTACGACTACAGCCCGTCCAGGTCGGTGGGGCGTGCTACACAACCCGTCCAGGTCGGTGGGGCGTACTACACACAGTCTGTCCAGGTCGGTGAGGCGCACTACACAGCCCGTCCAGGTCGGTGGGGCGTATTACACAGTCTGTCCAGGTCAGTGGGGCGTACTTCACGGTCTGTCCGGGTAAGGGAAGCGCACCATAAAGTGCGTCCATGCAATTGGGGTGAACCACTCAGTGTGTGGTCGATGGACTTAATTGCGCAGCGTACTCAGGGTTTTTGTACCCGTATTTTGACACCTCAGGTACGCATTAATTTGTGTTGAAAAAGAACTTGACATTCGCCCATTCGGTATCCCGTTTAGTTGCGATGTGGCAGCACAGGGTTTCACCGGTACCGATCTGTCTGATCGTGAACAGGGACCTGTACTTTGTTGCAGGTTGATTACCACGCGCGGAAGCAGCTGGTGGTGTGGGCTGACCGCGGAGGCCAGGCCAGCGCCCAGAGTCTGGTCAGCGGGCCAACGCGCCAGCTGGTCTCTGGTGAGTGTAGCCAGGGGAACGCCAGCTCGTCTCTGGTGAGTGTGGCCAGGGGAAGACAAATCGTGTCTGGTGGGTGTGGTCAGGGAACGCCAGCTCGTCTCTGGTGAGTGTGGTGAGGGAAAGCCAGCTCGTCTCTGGTGAGTGTGGCCAGGGGACGTCAGCCCGTCTCTGGTCAGTGTGGCCAACGGAAGCCAGCTCGTCTCTGGTGAGTGTGGTGGCCAGGGAAAGCCAGCTCGTCTCTGGTGATTGTGGTCAGGGGAAGTCAGCTCGTTTCTGGTGAGTGTGGCCAGGGGAAGCCAGCTCGTTTCTGGTCAGCGTGGCCAGGGGATGCCAGCTGGTCTCTGGTGAGCGTGGCCAGGGGAACGCCAGCTCGTTCTGGTGAGTGTGACCAGGGGATGCCAGCTGGTCTCTGGTGATTGTCGCCAGGGGACGCCAGCTCGTCTCTGGTGAGTGTGGCCAGGGGAAGCCAGCTCGTCTCTGGTGAGTGTGGTCAGGGGATGCCAGCCGGTCTCTGGTGGGTATGGCCAGGGGAAGCCAGCTGGTCTCTGGTGAGTTTGGCCAGGGGAAGCCAGCTCGTCTCTCGTGAGTGTGACCAGGGGATGTCAGCTGGTCTCTGGAAGGTATGGCCAGGGGAAGCCAGCTTGTTTCTGGTGAGTGTGGCCAGGGGAAGGCCAGCTCGTTTCTGGTGAGTGTGGCCAGGGGAAGCCAGCTGGTCTCTGGTGGGTGTGGCCAGGGGAAGCCAGCTCGTTTCTGGTGAGTGTGGCCAGGGGAACGCCAGCTGGTCTCTGGTGAGTGTGGTCAGGGGACGCCAGCTGGTCTCTGGTGAGTGTGGTGAGGGAAAGCCAGCTCGTCTCTGGTCAGTCAGGGGAGGCCAGATTTCTATGTGTGACTAATCCTGAAGCTTGGTACCTTTTCTTTGCTGACTAGTTAAAACTGTGCAAGTACCTATGCGAGCAGTGAGCTCGGCGCTGGGCTTCACATTTTCCTCCAATAGGATCAGAATGGGATCAGATGGGCTCTATTTCCCCTCCAGCACCCTGGCCTTGACCTGTGCTGCCCCCGCAGTCTCTTCCCCCGTCGGCATCGCCGTCGACTGGGACTCGGATCTGGTGTTCGTGGCATCGGGCCGCAGTAACCAGGAGGGCTCCCAGATCGCCGCCACCGACCTGCAGGTGATTGCGTCCGCCCTGTTCTGTCCGTGCGGGTGTGTATGTGTTTGTACATCCCTTCACGCATTCATGCATTAGATTCTGTTGGGGAAAGTTTTCGAGTACGATTAGAAACAAACAAAAAAGCACACCGAAGCGCGGGATTTTGTATGGCAAGGAGAGCTCAAATCACAAGTGGTGCCATCAATGATGGAATATTCCACAAGTGTTTTTCAGGGAGGGAGGGGGATATGGGAGCTGTTACACCTGGGATAAGACTCGGCAGGCCTGTATAGAAATAATGTTTGTATGATTTAAATATAGGGATAGTCTTAAAGTTATGTCAGTGCAATATATCAAGGATATTACATTTTTCTGTCAGGTCGGTACATTTCGAGGTTCATAGTTATCCGGCGCTTAAAGGGAATGTGGCACCTTCACAACGTGGTATTAACTGAGATAGCCAAGTTGTAAAGCAGGTCGGAAAACCCGGTACTCCATATTTCATTTGTCTTGGAACTCGATATTTCCGTAGATAAAAGCTAAAACCTACCTGACACCAGCCCCCCTCAGCCCCCGTCGCCGGCGGCCATTGTTGTGAGCTACTGGTGTGACGACATATGCTGACGTCACGATGAGCATCAGCCAATCGAAGCCCTTGAAGCGTTTCAAGTATGGTAGTGGTTGCCAGATCATGACATCTTCCACAGGCTGATATTTATTTCTTTTTCTAGAGGAGTATTTTTAAAAACCAAATATTGAACTCATTGTACATTTTTCAGGGAAATCATGAGTGGTTTCATTATTTTTGACTAAAAGTATGCCTAATTACACTAAATTCCAGGATTCGACCAAGGTGCCACATTCCCTTTAACAAGATCATCCATCCCTTGTCATTATTATTGCTTACTATTAGTGTCATTATTATTGCCTACTATTAGTGTCATTATTATTGCCTACTATGAATAAGGATGCGGTTGGCGGTCTCTGATGCAGACACCAGTCGTGCCTTTTCATGACTTCACGGAGTTGGTTTCATAAGCCTCTGTTGCACGCCTGTGGGCTACACAAATAAGTGGTTTCACGGAGTTGGTTGTATAAGCCTCTGTTGTGCCACCTGTGGGCTACACAAAAATATTTCACGGAGTTGGTTTTATAAGCCTCTGTTACGCCATCTGTGGTTGACAAACCGTGTTGTGGTCGCAGGGTGCGCTCTACACCATCCTTCTGGAGTCCGCCTCGGACCACTTCTCCGACATCCAGCTGGACCCCGCCAACGGACTCATGTTCTTCCTCAGTCACAACAGCACCAGCAGCAGGTGAGACTGCCGCCTGCCGGAGTGAAGCTGACGCTGATGCCGATCTCTGCCGAAACTAGCCGGGTGACGACAGGGCTCGGCAGCCCTGGTAGCTGGGTGTGTTCTGTACGTGCTGGGCGGTGCCCGGCCACCACTGGGTGTTCAGAGTCGGTGCCAGCTCCGGCCTGTTGTCTGGGCTCGGCTCTATAGTCCCGGTCAGTAGGTGAGCGTCGTGTGACCGTGCTGTACCGGCACTATTTTACCAACTGTGAGCTCTACTTAGCTCAACTATGCGAAGCAGGGGTGGATACAAGGGGGGATGGAGGGACTTAAGCCCTCCCAAATGTCCGAGTACCTATAGTTGTCCGTGACTGGCTGACGTTGGCCTGCGGCTTCTCGGCAGCCTCTGCTTGAGACCGGATCAGCTGCAGGACTTGGCCGTGTCACTGACTTAGCCCGCGAACATCACCGGGATTCCACCCGGCTGCGGTTGTGACCGTGGGTGAAGATCCCCGGGAGGTTGGGGGGGTCAGGACCGGCTGGATTTTGGCTGTCTCATAGGGTTTGTACAGGGCTTGTATGCGTTAACTCTTCCAGCACCCCCTGGGTTGGGGAGAGATCTCCAGCCTTGGTTGTGACAACCCGGGGGAACAACACCACCAGCATGACCACTTTCCGGGCCGGCAGGGTGATGCAGTCGACAATGGCCGGCGACAACGCCGCGGTGCTGTGGGAGAACTCCAGCGATACGGTCAGCTTCGCCTGTGAGTAGCCGGCCCCACGGGGCGGTCGTGGTGAAATGTGCGCACCGCGTCACCTGGCAGCGGGACAGGCGCTGCTCTGAACGCCTGCACCACAGGTGGCCGTCGGTAACTGATGGGGTTGATAGGCTAATGAGAAATGTCGGAGTCGAGTTTGGTAGACTTCCGGATAGTCGCTGAATTTTCCGACCAAGGTATGGTAATTGTTAAAACTCAGCATTTTCGATTGCGGCTGTTTTGTGCTGTCTGTGACGCACTGTGCTGTGTCGTGGCACTGTGCTTCTTCTGTACAACACTCAGCTGCTGTTCTGTGCTGTGTCTGTGACGCTGTTCTGTGCTGTCTGTAACGCTGTTCTGTGCTGTTTGTGACTCTGTTCTGTGCTGTGTCTGTGACGCTGTGCTGTGCTGTGTCTGTGACGCTGTGCTGTGTCCGACAGCGCTGGCGCTGGACCGCCACGGCCGGCTGCTGTTCTGGATCGAGGACGAGCTGCGGGTGCGGTACCGTCGTCTATCGGCGGCGCCGCCGGCGGACGTCGGCCTGGTGCCGCTGCCGGCCGCCGCCCGGCCCTGCGCGCTGGCCGTGTACGCCGGACGGCTCTACTACGCCGATGCCGAGACGCTGGCCGTCACCGCCGTGGACCAGCTGACCGGGCAGAACCCACGCCCGCTGCGCAACGGCAGCGGTGAGCTCTCGCTGTCTGTTGTGTATGCATGTAATACTGCCCACCGTACCAGATCGCGTCTGACTCTCTTTTCTTTGTGGTGGATGAGGTTGTGCTCCTATGACTGAAGGAATTCTGTATTTTTAGACTTCTGGTGAGACGCACGATGACCCTAACTGTGTCTGTCGCAGAGTTCTCCTCGTATCCGGTTCTCTCGCTGCGCGTGTACGACCCTGCTGAGCAGCCGGCGGGTGTGTCCGCTTGTGGCGCCTCCCGCGGCGGCTGTCAGCACCTCTGCCTTCCCGTGTCGCCGACAGAGGCCCGCTGCAGCTGCGCCGTCGGCTTCTCCCTAGACCCAGCCGACAACAAAACTTGCAACGGTGGGGGAAATTATATTGCACTGGACATAATTCCTCATGGAGGTCATATATCAATGTTGATACTGTATCCTGAAGCCCAAGCAACAGCAAAGCTCAAAAAGATTCTGCCGAGAGGAGAGGTAACGTGTATATGATCAGAAGCTTATGAAATATTGTGTCAACAAATTTTTTAGACGGTCTTGCATCTCGTATCTCATAATGGGACTTCAGGTATGGTATGTTAAAACCAAATCTTTCGAAAAAGTGCTCGCTTCTATAAATACAGGAACAACTGGTAAGTTGTCTGGTATTACCTGCCTGCAACAATCGGTATCCATCAGCCGGATGACATTTTTCTTCGATCGCCTAGCCTCATTCACCCCGGATGCATGACTAGTCCAATAAGGGAACATACTTAAGTAGTAAGTACTATCCATCAAGGTCGTATTCAGAATCTACCCCGGAATCATACTATGGGGAAATGGCGCAACTGCAACAAAATCTAAGTCTATACGAAGCATGGCATCCACCTCATCGTCACTAATATTTATTTTCATATTTGACGACCTAACTTTTACCCTGACTTCCAGCACTTAATCAAGCAATCAAACCAGGAGCTTAATGTGAGGAAACAACCGCCACAACCCACGCGAAACTAACCTTGTGCAGGATTGGAAAACATTGGTCGCTCTCATGTTAAATATTTACGTCAGACAACAAAACTATTGAAACTTTCATTTTATCAAATATTCAAATTCATTGAATGGGATCCCCTTTATTCCAAAAGCACTGTGAATAAATGTCAGTGGCATACTCCTTTGCTTGCTACACGTCACCGACTTGCTCTAGTCCTCCTGAAAAAGGGCGGAGACCGAGCGGCAAAAACGTACCAGATACCCCGTCACATGAGTTGATAAGTCCGTTCCCGCGGCCGGTATGTTAATAGTACGTACTGAAACTGCTCATGTATCCTGCGTAATTGAAGTCCTTCGGGGAAGGCTACAGCTCGCACTCGTAACCTAGCTCTCAAACAGTGGCCTGCGGCTACGTCGGCAGCGGAGTGTGCCAGTGTTGACGAGCCGGTGCGCCCTCCCTGACCCCTGCGGCGCGTCAGCAGGGGACGGTGGCTTCCTGCTGTTGGCCAGTGGTGACGGAGTGGTGGGTGCTCCTCTGCCTGGCGCTGACGCTGCCGGCGCCGCCGTGCTGCCGCCGCTGCCGGAGGAGGCAGTGGCCGACGCGGTGGACTTTGATTCGGAGCGGCAGCGGCTGGTCTGGGCCGACCTGGACGCCGGCAAGCTCTTCAGCATCGGCAGGGATGGCAGCAACCTCACCACCCTGGTGTCGGACCTCGGCCCTTCGCACGGACCCACCGGACTCGCTGTCGACTGGGTCACAGGTTAGCCCTCTCCCCCTCTGACGCGTTTGTGTGATGCAGATCGTGCGATCAACATATGTTCTATGTAACTGAGTGAATTTTCAAGGTGAATTTGCTCGGTTCATGGAATTGCTTGATATCGTTAAGGGTGATTGAAATAATATCGTCCAGGTGCATAGGAAGACGGGTAGAAATCACACTGTGTTTAGCACCGCAGCACCAAAACGAAAATAAACATATATTAGGTCGTGACACCTTGTGTTGTAAGGTTCTTGATGATGTACTGTGGATAAATGATGGCAACCAAAGCTTGTGTAAGTTCCTTGTTGCCCTGCATCCTTCATTTGAGCCAGCTAGGACCTGAAGCACGACCTCCCCGTGCCCTGCCCTCAGGCAACATCTACTGGTCTGAGTCGGCGTCCGAGTCGATCCGACTGGTGCGGCCCGGCACCAGCCTCAGCGTCACGGTGGCACGCGGCAACCTCAGTCGCGCCGACTCCATCCTGGTCCACCCCGGCGGCTGGCTGTTCTGGACCAACAGGCGCGGCGCCGCCGCCGTGCTGGAGCGCAGCCGTCTGGACGGCTCCGAGCGGCGCCTGGCGGCCACACTGGCCGACTGGACGCCGGGCGTGTCCTCTGGCGACATCACTCTGGACGCGCTGGAGGACGTGGTGTACTGGCTGGTGGCTGGAGTCGCCTTGGGCCGCGTCAGAGGTGACGGTAACGGAGGCGTGGAGGTGCTGCTGCAGGCTGAGGCGGTGATGGGCATCAACTGCATTTCCTTCCACAACGGACACCTCTACTGGAGCGACCGTCGGCGGGACGAGGGCAGCATTCTGCGCGCCCCCGTCACAAACCTCACCGACGCCATCGTCGTCACCTCGGGCATCAGTGGCGTGAGGGACCTGCAGGTGTACAGCCGGCAGCGGCAGATGGAGATCAACTCCTGCGCCAACAGCAACGGCTTCTGCTCCGAGCTCTGCGTCTACCTGGGCGGCGACACGCCGCCCGACTACAGGTGCCAGTGCGCCCACGGCCGGCTGGCAGCCGACGGACGCAGCTGTGAACCCTTCGACGAGTTCCTCATGTTCTCTCGCGTGTCGGCGATAGAGAGCCTGCACTTCTTCGAGGAGCTGTCGCATGCGCCACCCTTCCCGCCGATAGACACCAAGGAGGTCGTGAGGAACGCTATTGGTCTGGCGTTCGACTACGAGACGAAAACGCTGTTCTTCTCGGACATCCAGCGGGGCAGCATCAACAGCGTCGGCTTCAACGGCTCCAACTACAAAGTCATCGCCGACCGTGAGTACGAGAAATGGAAACTGAATTGAAGCGCCACCAGAGATGATTCAGCAGAGTAACGCTGACACATGATCGTAGCTGCTTTTCTGCCTTCCTTATCTGGACCTCGATAGTAATGTAACGTGAAATAGTGTAATCCTCCATGTCAAGTGCGTTTTCTAACGTCATGTTTCTTCTCAGAATCGTTCATGAATAGATAGACATATAATTTCATCAAGTCGTACAATGTTGGTGGAGAGGGCTATGATGGCTCGGTTGTCTGTTACAGAGCAGGGCCCGGTTGTCTGTTACAGAGGAGGGCTCGGTTGTCTGTTACAGAGGAGAGCTCGGTTGTCTGTTACAGAGCAAGGCTCGGTTGTCTGTTACAGAGCAGGGCCCGGTTGTCTGTTACAGAGCAGGGCCCGGTTGTCTGTTACAGAGCAGGGCTCGGTTGTCTGTTACAGAGCAGGGCTCGGTTGTCTGTTACAGAGCAGGGCTCGGTTGTCTGTTACAGAGCAGGGCTCGGTTGTCTGTTACAGAGCAGGGCTCGGTTGTCTGTTACAGAGCAGGGCCCGGTTGTCTGTTACAGAGCAGGGCTCGGGTATCTGTTACAGAGCAGGGCTCGGCTTTCTGTTACAGAGCAGGGCTCGGTTGTCTGTTACAGAGCAGGGCTCGGTTGTCTGTTACAGAGCAGGGCTCGGTTGTCGGTTACAGAGCAGGGCTCGGCTTTCTGTTACAGAGCAGGGCTCGGTTGTCTGTTACAGAGCAGGGCTCGGTTATCTGTTACAGAGCAGGGCCCGGTTGTCTGTTACAGAGCAGGGCTCGGGTATCTGTTACAGAGCAGGGCCCGGTTGTCTGTTACAGAGCAGGGCTCGGGTATCTGTTACAGAGCAGGGCTCGGCTTTCTGTTACAGAGCAGGGCTCGGTTGTCTGTTACAGAGCAGGGCTCGGTTGTCTGTTACAGAGCAGGGCTCGGTTGTCTGTTACAGAGCAGGGCTCGGTTGTCTGTTACAGAGCAGGGCCCGGTTGTCTGTTACAGAGCAGGGCTCGGTTGTCTGTTACAGAGCAGGGCTCGGTTATCTGTTACAGAGCAGGGGCTCGGCTTTCTGTTACAGAGCAGGGCTCGGCTTTCTGTTACAGAGCAGGGCTCGGTTGTCTGTTACAGAGCAGGGCTCGGTTGTCTGTTACAGAGCAGGGCTCGGCTTTCTGTTACAGAGCAGGGCTCGGCTTTCTGTTACAGAGCAGGGCTCGGCTTTCTGTTACAGAGCAGGGCTCGGTTGTCTGTTACAGAGCAGGGCTCGGTTATCTGTTACAGAGCAGGGCTCGGCTTTCTGTTACAGAGCAGGGCTCGGCTTTCTGTTACAGAGCAGGGCTCGGCTTTCTGTTACAGAGCAGGGCTCGGTTGTCTGTTACAGAGCAGGGCTCGGTTGTCTGTTACAGAGCAGGGCTCGGTTGTCTGTTACAGAGCAGGGCTCGGCTTTCTGTTACAGAGCAGGGCTCGGCTTTCTGTTACAGAGCAGGGCTCGGCTTTCTGTTACAGAGCAGGGACCGGTTGTCTGTTACAGAGCAGGGCTCGGTTGTCTGTTACAGAGCAGGGCTCGGTTGAGGGCGTGGCGTTCGAGCCGGTGCACGGGGACGTATACTGGACGTGCAGCAGCAAGCACAGCATCAGCCGGATCAACGTGCGACAGCCGGGCGCCCGTAACCAGCAGCTGGTGTCTCTGGCCGAGCAGGACAAGCCGCGCGGCATCGCTGTCGACAGCTGCAACAGGTGCGTCCCGCCGCCGCCCCCGGTCAGTCTAGCTCACTGGGCCGGGCGGTTCAGAACCGGTGTTTATCCAACGCCTGCGTGGCGAACTCGTCTTGAAGGTGGTAGGTTAAAATATTGGTAAAATATTTAGGTTATGCGTGCGAAATCCGAACAAAAGTAAACAGTAGGTTTCACGCTCACCGAACCGGGATGAAGAGATTAGCCTGTGGAAGCTTGTGCTCCGGGAAGGAAAGCTACTGGAAACACTCCAGCTAATATTTTCTTGTTGGAACGCACCACTAGGTAATGCCATCATTCGTTTGTCTGACCCTTCTTTTGAGACGGACGTCACGATGCGCCTTTCCGATGTCATTTTTTGCGAGGTGGGGAGGGGGTGTTCCGACGCGAAGGGACTCGTGTATCACCACTTTTCCTCCATATTTTGAACCCTCAAGGTATTTTTACATGGAAAATATCAATGCTGCATTTGAGACTTGTACAATACCGCCTTAGTTTTCCACCAGGGAAAGCTTGGTGCTAAGCAGGAGCTGATCAAACTTCGCTGGAATTGCGATCACTCACTCTGTAGCCTTGAATCCATGTTGGATGACGATGAGTGTTACCCTCTGTCAGCATTGTGATGGTTCTGGCTGTGTGGCTCTGACGCCTGCCTCACTCCCCCTGCCGGCGCGGTGAATGTCCGACCATGCCGGCAGGTACGTGTACTGGACCAACTGGAACTCTCAGGCGCCGTCGGTGCAGCGCGCCCGGCTGGCAGGCTACGGCGTCACCTCCATCATCCACACCGATATCCGGATGCCTAACGGGCTGGCCATCGACCAGTCGGCTCACAAGCTGTACTGGGCCGATGCGAGGCTGGACAAGATTGAGCGCGCTAGCCTGGACGGTTCTCATCGCGAGGTAAGGGACGGTCTGGGGACGGGGTGGGGCTGAGATGTAGGTAACGTCGATAGTGACCGACGTACAGTTAGGTAGTGAGATGTCTTCCGCCCCACGGTCTGTTTGATCTGGGAACTTTAAATGAAATGTGGCACCTTCATAACGTGATTTTAACTGAGATAGCCAAGTTGCAAAGCAAGTCGGAAAACCCGGTACTCCATATATCATTTGTCCTGGAACTCGATATTTCCGTAGAGTAAAACCTACCTGACACCAACCCCCTCATCAGCCCCTCGCCGGGCGGCCATTGTTGTGAGCTGCTGGTGTGACGACATATACTGACGTCACGATGAGCATCAGCTAATCGAAGCCCTTGAAGCGATTCAAGTATGGTAGAGGTTGCCAGATCGTGTCATCATCCACAGGCTGATTTATTTCTTTTTCTAGAGGAGTATTTTAAAAATTAAAATATTGAGCTTATTGTACATTTTTCAGAGAAATCATGAGTGGTTTCATTATTTTCGGCTAAAAGTACGCCTAATTGCACTAAATTCCAGGATTCGACCAAGGTGCCACAATCCCTTTAAACGATGATGAAAGTAAAGTATCGCTCGGCGGGGTGAAATTTTCCATGCAAAAGAGTTCCATGCCGAATGATTGGTTGAACTGATAAAACAGTGTGAAAAGCTGCAGTCCCACTGTTGTAGCGTATGTTGCCTCAATCCTGATATCTCGGCGAGGTTAACCCTTGCTCGAGTCTGCCTGTGCCGGATTTCAGACTTCGCCTCGACGGGGCGATTTCAGTACCCAAACTTGACGTTGTCGCCGGCAGGTGGTGCTGTCGGGCACTCCCAGCCACCCGTTCGACCTGGCGCTGTTCGGCGACTTCCTGTTCTGGACGGACTGGGTGCGCCGCGGAATCGGGCGGGCGGAGAAGCGGAGCGGACGTGGCGCCACCTTTATCCGCCGCGACGTGCCGCAGCCGATGGGGATCGTGGCCATCAGCCGGGATGCCTCTGCCTGTGAGCCCGGCAGCTGTGTGTCCTGTCTCACAGTGACGAGCCTTTCATCTCGGCGTTTTTAGCACTGATAATGGCTGCAAGTATCAGCTGTATTCTAACCGCTCACAAAGAGCTTGTTTGGGCTGGTTGGTGAGGCTTGACAAACGGATATTGATAATACCTAGTAAATGCGATAGGACTGTTGTACACCTAATCGACACCTAATATACGCATATTAGGTGTTTGCAACCTAAACTCAACGTTGGTGACGGCTGCTGAAAATTGGTTGCAAATATTGATTCTTTAAAACCTGCCACTAAAAAGAGTATGTATCTCATGGTTGATGTTTGTCGTTTAATGTCTGGGCAAGAGAAAATTTGAAAAGTAGTTGCCGGCGCTCGTGATCGCTATCGCTGAGTCTCAGCGATAGGGCCTGCACCCCAGCGCCTACCTTCAACCGTTCGCCGCCCTTCGGCAGGTCCTGGTAACCCGTGTATGAAGGAGAACGGCGGCTGTAGCGACACCTGTCTGCTGGACGCCGACGGACGCTCCTACTGCGCATGCGCCGACGGCCGGCAGCTGCTGGAGGATGGTGGGTGGTGCCGGGCCCGAAACTTACCATACTCATCACTGGATGAGGGTGATGTGTTTATTGTGCCGCTATTGTGGGTGTTTTGGAAGTGTGGGGTTCGGAGCGCGTGGGGACATCTCATTCTCAGATGGTTATATTTGTGTTGTGACAGAGGCTGCACCAGTTTTAACGCTGCTTTGCCAATGTATTTCTATTCTTGTTGAATCGCTTTTTTATTTCATTTTGGACCCAAATCATGTTAAGATGGCAGATGTATGCCCAGCTGCTCTTTAAATGTTAAGGCGGTATCTCTACTGATGTTAACTTGCAAAAACTAGCGGCCTGGCGTCGCCGGTGCGACCCCGTGTGACCGGCGTTTGCCCCCAGGCGTGACGTGCACTCAGGGCTCCGACCCGTGCCGGGGCACTGCCTTCCGGTGCGGCGGTGGCGACGGCCGCTGTCTGCCCTACCCGCTGACCTGCGACGGTAGCCGAGACTGCCCCGACGGTAGCGACGAGGTCAACTGCGGTCAGTCGGCCCCGCCTCCTCCTCACTCCTGCCCCGCCCCTACTGAACACGTCACACGGGCTCACCGCTTTTAATACCGAGGCAGAACGAAGGTGCATAAGTGTCTGGGCATGTGTTTTGTGTTGGAGTTAGCTATTGTACTCCTCGTTGTGTTTGAATCTTTGGCAATAGTTAGGTTCCATAGAAGCTGGCAATACTCCGGGCACTTTGATTGAGTTTCACCTGTCTGTAGTCTCGACCGAAACTGTAATTTTGCGATATAGCCCAAACGCTGAAGCACCCTAAAACCACAAAACACACAAACCTTTCGTTCCGTACCGTCGTATATCGCTCATGTATTATAATTCTGCTGTCTGTGCTGCCGCTTCACTGCCCTGACCAGACACCCGGCTCCGACCGGCAGAGAACCGCACGTGTCCGACCGGCTTTTTTCTGTGCGACGACAAGCGCTGTGTGCCGGAGGCGGCCCGATGCGACGGTCGCTCCGACTGCCACGACGGCGCCGACGAGCCGTGCTCCTGCGCGGCGGGCGGCGCCGCCCGCTTCCAGTGCGGCTCCGGCGAGTGTCTGCCGGCAGAACACCGGTGCAACCAGCACCAGGAGTGCGCAGACGCCAGCGACGAGATGGGCTGCCGTGAGTGCTGGGTGGGGATTGGGTAAGACGGGGGAGTACGTGAGCGGTTAAATTGGCTGCCGTGTTAGTGCGGGATGAGCTCATGGTTGATTTATGTCTATCTGCAATAAATAAAGTAGCTTTAGTGTCATTGTTAAACCGAGGCAGTAAGTTGACCTGAGGTGTGACTGGGCCGAGGCCGCAGCCTGACCTGGTGTCGCCCCGGCTCGACAGCGGCGCGAACCTGCGACATGCCGCTGAGGAGAGCCGACCTGGTGGAGGAGCGCATGATCCCCTGCAACACCACCACCTCCTGCATCCTGCCCAGCTGGGTGTGCGACGGGGAGAACGACTGCTGGGACAACTCGGACGAGGCGCACTGCGACAACACCGTCAACGGTACCGACTCCCTCCCTCCCCTCCAGCGGACGTCCCTGGCCAGCTGCTGTGGACATGGGGTCACTGTGAGAGCAGCAGGGCTCACTGCCCATTGCGTCAGCCTGAAATTCTTAAATGAGATAGTTTAAATGTTGTCGGCCAGTATTCTATTAACGCAAAACAGTATCTTGTTTTGATCAAGTGAAGATGTCGCGTTTCTGAGGTGTCCGAATGTGTGTTTTATGTGGCGTGGTGGCGTGAGTGTCTACGGTGTAGTGACAGCAATGCACGGTGCGTGATTTAAGTATCCGGTGCTATCTTAGGCCAGTATGTTCATACTGCGACTCTCAGTCCGTTCTAAACTGCAGCTTCAGTGTATTTTATACAGAAGCGTCAGTATTCCGTGCATAACGTCAGTGTGTTATGCATTGTAACGTCAGTGTCCTAACGTTAGCGTGCTCTATTCTCTAGCGTCCGGTGTGGTGCGTAACGCCAGTAAGTTCTATACTATAGCAACAGCTTCTTTATTGTAATGCTAGTGTGCGGTGCTTTGCGTCAGTGTGTTCTATATTGTAATGTCAGTGATTTGTATGCTGTATATTGTCATTGTGCGATGAGTAACGTCAGCATGTTCTACACTGGATTGTCATTGTGTGGTGCGTAACGTCAGTGTGTTTTAACGGAAGTGTCAGTGTGTGGTGCGTAATGTCACATGCGTAACGTCAGTGTGTGCGGTGTATAGCGTCAGTGTTTTCTACGCTGTATTATTAGTGTGGGGTGCTTGACGTCAGTATGTTCTGTATAGAAGTGTAATTGTGCGGTGCGTAACGTCAGTGTGTTGTACAGAAGTGCTAGCGTGCGGTGCGTAACGTCAGTGTATTTTGTGCGGAAGTGTCAGCGTGTGGTACGTAACATCAGTGTATTTTCTACAGAAGCGTCAGTATGTGGTGCGTAACGTCAGTGTGTTATATATTGAAGTGTCAGTGCGCGGTGCGTGCCGTCAGTGTGCGGCACGTGTTGTTGGTGTGTGCGGCACCTGACATCAGTGTGTGCGGCACCTGATGTGGGTGTGTGCGGCACATGACGTCAGTGTGTACGGCGCGTAACATCAGTGTGTATGGCGCGTAACATCAGTGTGTGCAGTGCGTGACGTCATTGTGTGCGTTACGGGACGTTAGTGTATGCGTTGCGTGACGTCAGTGTGAGCGGCACCTGACGCCAGTGTGTGCGTTGCGTGACGACAGTGTGTGCGGCACGTGACGTCAGTGTGTATGGTGCGTGCCGTCGGTGTGTATGGTGCGTGACGTCAGTGTGTGCGGCACGTGCCGTCAGTGTGTATGGTGCGTGACGTCAGTGTGAGCGGCACCTGACGTCAGTGTGGGGCGCGTGACGTCAGTATGTGCGGCATGTGACGTCAGTGTGTGCGGTGCGTCACGTCAGCGTGAGCGTTGCGTGACGTCAGTGTGTACGGCGCGAGACGTCAGTGTGTACGGCGCGTGACGTCAGTGTGTGGGGTGCGCGCGGCAGCTCCGTCGCTGACGGCCAGCGAGGCGTGCCGGGACGACCAGTTCCGGTGCGACAACGGCCAGTGTGTGCCCCTCGACTGGCGCTGCGACCAGGCTAACGACTGTCCGGACCACCGGCCCGGCCAGCCCAGCTCCGACGAACTCTTCTGCGGTCAGTGTCGCCGCCGCGCCCTCCCACGGCGAGTGGCGATGGTGTGTTCAGGTGTCGTTCTGAAGCGATGGCAGCTCATCGACCCTGGCTGTTTTCCCCCACCGCATTGATCAGCCGTGACGTGGTTCTTTCTCCCTTTTTGAACAGCCGTGACGTGATTCTTTCTCCCTTCTTGAACAGTCGTGACGTGATTCTTTCTCCCTTTTGAACAGCTGTGACATGGTTCTCTCTCCCTTTTGAACAGCTGTGACCTGATTCTCTCTTCCTTTTTGAACAGCCGTGACGTGATTCTTTCTCCCTTTTTGAACAGCCGTGACGTGATTCTTTCTCCCTTTTTGAACAGCCGTGACCTGGTTCTTTCGCCCTTTTGAACAGCCGTGACCTGATTCTTTCGCCCTTTGAACAGCTGTGACCTGGTTTCTCTCCGTTTTGAACAGCTGTGACCTGGTTCTCTCCTTTTGAACAGCCGTGACGTGATTCTTTCTCCCTTTTGAACAGCCGTGACGTGATTCTTTCTCCCTTTTGAACAGCCGTGACCTGGTTCTTTCTTTGAAGAGCCGTGACCTGATTCTTTCGCCCTTTTGAACAGCTGACCTGGTTTCTCTCCTTTTGAACAGCCGTGACGTGATTCTTTCTCCCTTTTTGAACAGCCGTGACGTGATTCTTTCTCCCTTTTTGAACAGCCGTGACGTGATTCTTTCTCCCTTTTGAACAGCCGTGACGTGATTCTGTCTCCCTTTTTGAACAGCCGTGACTGGTTCTTTCCCCTTTTGAACAGCCGTGACTGTTCTTTCCCTTTTGAAGTGTACTGGTTTTTCCCCGTTTTGACAGCCGTGACCTGGTTCTCTCTCCTTTTGAACAGCCGTGATGTGATTCTCTCCCACCGCTTTGAACTTTTCCCCGTGTTGAACAGTCGTGAGGTGTTTCTACCCCTCCCGTTTTAATAAACCATGGGATGTTTTCGCCTCCGCTAATGAACACTCATGCCCTACTTCCCCCTCCCCGTTTTGAACACCCTTTTGGTCGGTCCCCCTCCCTGGTTTGAACACCTCTGCCTGCGCGGCGACCCGCAGAGTACCTGTGTCGTCACGACCAGTTCCGCTGCGGCTCCGGCGAGTGCTACCCCGCCAGCTGGCAGTGTGACGGCGAGCCCGACTGTTCCGACGCCAGTGACGAGACCGACGAGTGCAGTAAGCTCTCCGCCCCTCTCAGCCCAACAGATTTACAACAGTCTTGTACGAGCGGTGTTTTTCATGCGTTGGAGTTGCAAGAAACACTCTGTAGGCTCAATGAAAGAAAGAGAATTTATGCATTTTTTCGCGTTGCTTATTGATATCATTATCTTTGTAATGTCTGAATCCGTTATCCTGTCTTAATTTTATACATGTTTGTCATGCTGTTATCTTCCTTTTCCCCACTTTCTTTTCCTTCCGCTGCGGTTCTGATTTCTAGATCTTTTTCTAACATCCGGTATTGATTATACTTAGTCTCGATGAATTTGTGCCGTCATTTCAAATAGAGCGGAAAGCACACGTTGTTAAACACGCTTTCCCGAAATGGAGTAGCCTGACTTCTAGTACGATGTGCTGATGGTGCTTATCGAATATTTGGTCAATTACTTGACCGTTCTCGATGGAAGGTGGTAGCCAGTGAGATGGCGGCTGAGCTCTGCCCTCTGCCGGCAGAATCGCGCACGTGCGGCGTCAGCGAGTTCGCGTGCGCCAGCGGCCGCTGTATCCCGGGACATTGGCTGTGTGACGGCGACCGGGACTGTCCCGTCTCCGGCGCCGTCTCCGAGGACAGCGTCACCTCTGAGGACGAGGCCGAGGCCGTCTGCCGGCCCGACAACCTGCAGTGTGACGCCGACAGCTTCCGCTGCCTCTCCGGCAGGTCCGCTCCGAGGGAAGACGCCGGCGAGAAAGGCGGTGGTGGTGTCGATGCTTGCGTAATGATCGGCTTCTGCCGAGTTTCAGATGCTTTCCTGCTGACTTTTGGACTGTTGCTTTTGTGTGAAATGTTCAGTTCAGATTATTGTCAGGCACTTTCTGAGCAAATCCAATAATACAGGCTTAAATCTAAAGGTTGAGTGTGGCAGTTGTGAGCTGAAGTGAGCCGATCTGGCCAGCCATCCGTCGTCAGCTGACCAGGCCTCGGTGCATGCCGCTGTGCCAGCCGGCTCGTCTGAGCTGCCTCCTCCACAGGTGTATCCCGCGCTCGGCCTACTGTGACGGCACGGCCGACTGTAGCGACGGCTCTGACGAGCCGGACTCCTGCCTGCGCCACCAGTGTCCGACCGGACAGTTCGGCTGCGTCAGTGGACTGTGAGTACTCCACCTGTGTCCGACCGGACAGTTCGGGCTGCGTCAGTGGACTGTGAGTACTCCGCCTGTGTCCGATCGGACAGTTCGGCTGCGTCAGTGGACTGTGAGTACTCCGCTTGTGTCGACCGGACAGTTCGGCTGCGTCAGTGGACTGTGAGTACTCCCCCTGTTTCCCTCCGACTTCGGCTGCGTAGTGGACTGTTGTCCGCCCGGACAGTTCGGCTGCGTCAGTGGACTGTGAGTACTCCGCCTGTGTCCGATCGGACAGTTCGGCTGCGTCAGTGGACTGTGAGTACTCCACCTGTGTCCGCCCGGACAGTTCGACTGCGTCAGTGGACTGTGAGTACTCCGCCCGGACAGTTCGGCTGCGTCAGTGGACTGTGAGTACTCCGCCTGTGTCCGATCGGACAGTTCGGCTGCGTCAGTGGACTGTGAGTACTCCACCAGTGTCCGCCCGGACAGTTCGACTGCGTCAGTGGACTGTGAGTACTCTGTGTGTTTCTGTGTCGGTGCCTGTTTCTGTGTGAGATGTGTACAGACGCGCCTGTTGCTGTGTGAGATGGGGGCTCACCCTTCGCCGCTGTTTCAGCTGCATAGACGAGACTCTGGTCTGCGACGGCGCCGACGACTGCGGCGACTATAGCGACGAGACTTTCCCCAACTGTGGTGAGCACCGCAGCCCCGTGCTTTTCACTTGGAGGCCGCGGGGATTCAGTCGTTGGTGGTCTTGCTATTGCGTGCGTAGCATAAGTTGTTCGCTCTCGTGATAGCTTTTCTCTTCAAATGATATTTGTGGAAACTTGTAGTTTTGTGGTAAAAGGTGTAGCGTGATGGAAAGTATCTCACACATTAATTTATGATTTTATCCCACTATTAAAAGGCAGTGTGTTCAGATCGTTCACAGCAGTATTGCCGACATGGGTACAATCCAGGCGACAGATCTGCACTGTTGCGAGTGGTACCGTTAGACTCCGGGCCGATGTGAGCTGATGCCGACGGTGGCGCCGGCAGACGCTCTGGCGGCGGCCGCCAACACCTCAGCTGGCGACGCCGGCGGCTGTGCCGGCGGCGGCTTCCACTGCGACAGCGGCATCTGTATCAACAGCAGCCAGCTGTGCGACGGCCTGGACGACTGCGGCGACAACAGCGACGAGGCTCTCTGCTGTGAGTGCTGCCGCTGACCCTGCTGTGGACGGTCGGGCAGGCGCACGGTCAGGCTATCCGCTGAGGCTGTGGAGGTTCTAACCGGTGGATCTCGTTGGAGCTGAACTAGATGAGGGGATGGTGGCCTCTCGAGCGAGGATCTGTATTGTGTGTGGGGCTTGCGTAGGGCTGTGTCTCTGTGGGTGTGAATTGTGTGATAAGGCCTTTGTCTATGAGGGTGTGAAGTGTGATGTCTCTGAGGGTCGAAAGTGTGTGAGGAGGCCTGTGTCTGTGGGTGTGAAATGTGTGAGGAGGCCTGTGTCTATGAGGGTGTGATGTGCGCTGTCTCTGAGGGTGTACAGTGTGTGAGCAGCTGCCGGTGTGAGTGGGGACCTGTGCCGCTGACACTGCCCTCTATCCTCCGCAGCCGTTAACGAGTGCGTGCGGCGCGCCCCCTGCGAGCACATCTGCGTCAACGAGCCAGTCGGCTACCGCTGTCGCTGCTGGACCGGCTTCGAGGTTAGTCGTTGCCGACGGGAACTCGCTGTCACTGCGGCGAGGCTCTGTTACGTGGAAGATAACCTGCTCTCACGTCATTCCCGGGGCTGGTTGATGCTGCTTGCCTGTATTCCCATCGCCTGGTTGCTATTGGATTAAGGATGATAAGATATAGATTTCGAACAAGCGAGGCTTTGTGAATACCATGTTCTTTTCCTTGTGCCCTTTTTTAAATCGAACATGGTATGTTGTTGTGTGCATCGCTCTTTAGACCACTGTTTGAGCTTTGATATGGCGTGTGCTGTGCTTGCTCTCGCTCTCTCGCTCTCTCTCTCTCTCTCGCTCTCTCGCTCTCTCGCTCTCTCGCTTTTCTCTCTCTCTCGCTCTCTCGTTTTTTCTCTCTCCGGTGACCGTGCGGTACCGCCCTGGCAGCCTGCCCCCGGCGCCCCGGACAGATGTGTGGACCGGAACGAGTGCAAGGAGGGAGTGCGGCCCTGTAGCCAGGTGTGCACCAACAGCTACGGCTCCCACCGCTGCTCCTGCCGGCCCGGCTTCCTGCCAGTGAATGATGGCGCCATCTGCCGCGCCGACCCGCGCGTGGCACGTGAGTGACGGTGGTGCGGTGGAAATGCACTTCCTCCCCTTTCCCAGCCACATATCCCGGGCTTATGTCTTGGCAGAGCCTCTGAATAAGTTAAAGTCTCTGTGATCCCCAAATCCCTCCCACCAGGGTAAGAGATGGCGATGCCATATAACCTGATGGTTGGTACGTCATTATACCCAACAATTTCCATGACCTACCCCGTCCCTGGATGGTGATTAGAATTCAAGGAGAGAGAGGAAGCCGGACTGTTGAAATAGTGTTGTGTTATCGGGCATCTGTGTTTCTTCCTTAAGTCGATCTTTCGTTGGGAGATTTCGAATGTGTGCTGCAGCTGCTGGCAGTGGCTATGAAAATGTATGTAAGATGGTTTTGCGACTCAGAAACTGTATCAGATTCGGCTGGGAACGCCAGCGTCTGACCGTGGCCAGTAGGCGGACATGTGCAGAAACTGAGGTCTGACAGCGGCTCTGAGACAGATCTGTCCTCTGACACCTCTCTACATCTGTGTGTGTGTGGCGACACTGAGCTGTAACTGGGCGCCGCCGCTGCCGGCAGCCGAGAAGGCGCGTCTGCTGCTGGTCGGACAGTACTTCATCAGCTCCGTCCCCCTCGACGGCTCCAACACAACCAATCTGCTGGCCAAGAACCTCAGCAACGGTGTGGCCATCGACTACCACTGGGAGAAGAAGTGTATCTACTGGAGCGAACAGTCGATCGAGCCGCACGGTGCCTTCATCCGGCGCTTGTGTCAACACGGGGAGAACAAAGAGTTTGTTCATGAGGTGAGAGATGCCACACCGCGGGCTTAAAGGGAGCGAGGAGGCTGAGCAGGCTTCAGAAATGATAGTTACTGGCGTTTGCTATGGTTGAAAATGGCGAGACATCAATTTTTGGAAATCGTAACATTGGCTAACAGTATCATTGTTGGTTTTGAATGATGCGGTCGAGAAGAGTTCATAGCCAGCAGTAAAGCGTGTAAAGTCGTGAGTATTCCGCGCCCTAGCGTTGCTGATATGGCACAGCTTTTAGCCTAGCGTGCTTATTATTTTTGTGCAGTGTGAAATTGGTTATTAGTCTGGACTTATCTGGCGCCTCAGAGCCCTCATCGTCATGATTTCTCGCACCTATGGTTTATTAGGGAAGCGTAGCCTTCAGACACTATTGAGTGCCTCCCCTTTGTACTAACTATGACACCGCAGAGTACACCCGCCGCCTGGTAAATGTGCCGCCTCCTCTTCACAGCCGGTAGCTGACGAGTCCGTCACAGCCGGTAATCGTGCCGCCTCTCCTCACGCGGCCGTAACTGTTCCACCTCCCGTCACAGAGCGGTAACTGTTCCACCTCCCCTCACACAACTGTAACTGCCGGCCTGCCTCCCACTCTGCTAGGCTGAGTGTAGGCCCTCCATCCTCAGGACCTGCACATGCTGGTGACGCTGGACATGCCGACCGGCCTGTCTCCCACCCTGCTGACCGTGGCCTCCCTCCTCAGGACCTGCACACGCTGGTGACGCTGGACATGCCGGCCGGCCTGTGTCCCACTCTGCTGACCGTGGCCTCCTCCTCAGGACCTGCACACGCTGGTGACGCTGGACATGCCGGCCGGCCTGGCCGTGGACTGGGTGGCCGGCAACCTCTACTGGTGCGACAAGGGCAAGGGCACCATCGAGGTCAGCCGTCTGGACGGCCGGTTCTCGTCGGTGCTGGTGGACAGCGGACTGGACCGTCCCCGCGCGCTGTGTCTTCACCCGGCTACTGGGTCAGTTCACCGTCCGGGGGCCGCCTGCCAAGTGTGGCTCCTTCACCAATAGCCAACCCTGACGTGTGCTGGCATTTACACCATGCTGGTTTATGCGTTTGAGATTACGTTCACTAAGCCTGTAATAGAAACGATAGTCACTGAGATTCTGGCGGCTTAGTTGGCGCCGGTCTTGTAGCTATGTCATTGACCTCTGTTTTCGTGATAAGTTAGTATACTGTTATTTTCTGCCTTTCCTTGCACTCATGTAGATAATGAGCAATTCTTTGTCTTGATTTTACTTAAACATACACACACACCGAATAACAAACCTTGTGTACAATGGACCCGATAGCGTACGGACAGTTGAGTGCGTCAGCTCTCGAGCTGCGTTTGAGCGCGCCCGGTGACTGCGCCGTCAGGTACATGTACTGGTCGGACTGGGGCTCCGAGCCACACATCGGCCGGGCCGGCATGGACGGCAGCAACGCCGGCCCTCTCATCTCACGCCGGCTCGGTTGGCCCAACGCCCTGGCCGTCGACCGCGAGGGGGCACGCCTGTTCTGGGCGGACGCCCGGGAGGACTACATCGGCGTGGCCGACCTCAACGGCGACAACCCGCACGTGTTGGTCAGCCGGCGTGAGTGTTCCTCTGGTAGCCCGGGGTGGCTGAAACGCGCCGGCTTCTTAGTTGGGCGTTTGTGTGGCTATGGGTTTCCTTTGTCGGAACATACACACGAGATTCCTGTGTCGGAACATACATTTTTACTAGGTTTAGTTTGTCTCTGGTTAACGCTGGGCTGCCTTCAGCTGCTACTGGAGGTAGTGTGATGAAGTGCACCGAGCAGCACCATTGAATGCTCCCCATGTGATATTTTACGGACAGACATTTTCATTGTCGTTCCGATCAGATTCAGCATTTATGGCTTACGGTTTTCCAACAACTTTGTCAGAAAATACTGCCTTACGACTCTGGTGCTTCCATGCCAGTATGTACGCAAGTATTTCTTCACCAGTCAGTGCGTCGTCATCATCGAACGGCAGGCGCCTGTGCGTTAGAAATGCTAGTCGTCCGGCCGTGCTGCTGCTGTCGGCGCAGGTGGGCGTGACGGGGGCGCTGCTCCGTCTCAGGTCGGGACGGTGTGGAGCTGCACCACGTCTTCTCCCTGGCCGTGTTTGAGGAGTGGCTGTACTGGACGGACTGGGAGACCAAATCGGTCCAACGCTGTCACAAGGCCGACGGCAGCAACGTCACCACCGTCATGTCCGACCTGCGGCAGCCCATGGACCTGGCCGTGCAGCACCAGCTGCAGCAGCGACCGTGTAAGCCACGCCCCCTCATAACACCAGCTGCAGCGGCGACCGTGTAAGCCACGCCCCCTCATAGCACCAGCTGCAGCAGCGACCGTGTAAGCCACGCCCCCTCATAGCACCAGCTGCAGCAGCGACCGTGTAAGCCACGCCCCCTCCCTAAGCCACGCCCCTCATAGCACCAGCTGCAGCGGCGACCGTGTACGCCACGCCCCCTCCCTAAGCCACGCCCCCTCATAGCACCAGCTGCAGCGGCGACCGTGTACGCCACGCCCCCTCCCTAAGCCACGCCCCCTCATAGCACCAGCTGCAGCGGCGACCGTGTACGCCACGCCCCCTCCCTAAGCTACGCCCCCTCATAGCACCAGCTGCAGCGGCGACCGTGTAAGTCACGCCCCTCCCTAAGCCACGCCCCCTCATAACACCAGCTGCAGCGGCGACCATGTAAACCACGCCCCCTTCCTAAGCCACGCCCCCTCATAACACCAGCTGCAGCGGCGACCGTGTAAGCCACGCCCCCTCATAACACCAGCTGCAGCGGCGACCGTGTAAGCCATGCCTCTTTCCCTATCGGGAGAAGAGAGTCTGGGGGAGGCGAATTTTGAGTATTTGGCCTGTCTATGAAAATGCTACCTAAGGTCCACTTTACCAACACATCTATGTAGTTCCAAATCCTATGTTGACAATTGACTTTTTGTCCCTTTTGTTGATACGTGAGATAGTGGTTTGGTGGAGGGAAGCTGTGATCGGGGTTTCCAGTTGTGTTTACACTCCAATGAATAGATACGTTCCCAATAATAGCTATTTTCTGAACTGACTTCATGTCTCTCGCACAATCTCCCTCCCCACCCCAGTTCGCCTGGTGTGTGACCCCCGTGTCTTCTGCGTGGCCCTTGTGTATACTGTGTCTACTGTGTAATCGCTCATCTACCCCTGTGCCAAGTTTATAACTCGCGTGTCTGCTGTATTACTTACTCGTTACCTACTCCTGTGTACACAATGTATGCAGCGTTAGGGTGTCCCAAAATACCACTCTTTCGTCTTTGCAAGCTTGCCGGTTGACACCACATTCTCCTTTGAGTTAATAATGAGTATGCAAAATTTGGATTCGATCCTTTGAGGTTTGGTCCCCCCAAACTGGTGAAAATCGAAAACCGTTTTATTGGCTTGAAAATGGGTTCATTCGAAAGCTTATGACAGAGTGAAAACAGCTTTCCCTCTTACAAATTGATATGTAAAACCACTTCTTCATCTTTTTATAGAGCTAAGAAGTTCCTAATTGCGGTATCACTGGCCAGAGGCGGATCTAATAAGCTTTTTTGGGGGACAACATGAGCAAAATGGTAAAACAGTGTCTTTTTCAAGAAAATGGGCCAAAACTGGCCAAAGTGAGTAGAATTTTGTCACTTTTTAAGGGGATGGCTGGATTGGTTTTCCTTGCATCCGCCACTGGTATGGACATGAAAAATTAGATATTGTACTTCGCCTGATTTGGGGAAACAAAGCCATTTACGGCACCCACGGATATAAGTGCACGGTACTGTTGTGACCGTTAGAATAAATATTCCATGTTTTCGTTCCTTTACAAAATTGTCGTGTCATAAGTAATTTGCATTTAATGTTGAAGCGGTCTACCTGAAGCAAATTGTACGGTGCCTTCAGCATACTCGAAGAAAAGATCCAATGATGAAGAAGGGAGAAGTCAGCGACGGAAAAAAACATGCGGACTGACCTCTGAAGTAGTCCAGGCATCAATTGAAACGATGAGATGACCTTGTTGGTAAATCCCTTCAGCTGCCTGCCAATCAGCTACCGACCAAGCGCAAAATCCTCCAAAGGTATCGGGCCCTCCGCATACAAGAACCTAGTGTAACGAAGCACTACCTAGCTGGACCGATCGCTTTAGAGGTCCAGGCGTTATAAGTCACCGTTGGAGTGCCCTGTAATACTGTTTACAGCAGCTGTCAAAAGGTGTCATGCATACGCTAGACGTGTGGTTCAAGCAATACCGAAATCTGAATCGAGAAAACTTTTCTCGCCAGCTCATGGCAGTCGGTTTTTTCTTTTGGTGGTAACAGTGACTAGTTCTTAGGGAACATGCACATGATCATGAGGGCTGACAACAATCCTTCTTCGCAAGAGGACTTCAGTTTCTTCATGGATCAACACCAGGTGCTTAATCCTAGAATAAGATCAACTATTTTCTGCTCACGCTGTTCTTTGTTTTTGTTTTTCTTGCGATGCTCTTCGACAAGCTATCCATGGCCCCCGCCGAGCACTTTCAGTCAAGCATATTGCAGAGCTAATCGCCCTCTTTCATGACCCATACTTCTTGCAGGCCCTACTGGGTGCGGGAACGCCACGGCTTGACCTCAGGCTGTTCCAGAACATGAAGACCTATTCAGGGCAGCTACCAACCGCTACGAAAGTCACACAGTGCTCTATCAAGCGCCAACCGTGGCATCTCAAGGGGAAAAGGTCGTCCTCTGGTTGTTTGGTGAGGGTGTGTCAACAGATGAAAATGCAGAGGTAGCTGCTGCACTCCCTGACAGTCACACAGCCAGCAACATTGGCACAGGGAAAGCCGATGTTGTCAGGCGCAGATAAGCTGACAAGTGGTGCAAAGGCTCTGTGACTTCGTCCGACCGCACTCCTGGCTGGCATTCAGGTGGATGAACGTCAGCAACCAGTGGGTACCACCCAGGAATCGGCGAGTGATGCAGACTTCATCCGTATGAACGCTTTCATGGAAAATCTAGCAGTCACAAACGACAGCGCGGAACGATCGGTGAAATACATCACGGACCACAGCGATGTTGCACGTGAAGGTGACATGAGGGCTTGGAACGTGACAGTAGCCTGTGCACACCGTCTCCAAACGCCGAATCTCTCGAAAAAAGAGCTGGATGACGTGCACTTGTAAACATATGAATGTAGAACTAGAAGGAGTAGACTAACAACATTTTGTCTGAGAACAAGTTTCCTTCCTCATTCGTGGGCGTTCGAATAAACCCATTAAAGTTATTGGCTTAATGATATGGTGTGTCGTTTTGACTGCACCGGCTGCGAAAAAAATGAAACAATCATATTTGTGCACTGAACGCCCGCTTTCCATGCCATTGACAGTCTCAGGGAAAACCAATCCAGCTATGCCCTTGAAAACGGTTAAATTTTACTCACTGTGGCCGATTCTGGTCCATTTTCTTGGAAAAGACACAATCATTTTCCCCATATTTCCCAGGCTACCCCCAAAAAAGTGTATCAGCTCCGCCTCTGGCCAGTGATCTCGCAATTCGAAACTTCTTAGCTCTATAAAAACATCAAGAAGTGGTTTTACATCAATTTGTATGAGGGAAATATGTTTTGTTCTGTCATAAGCTTTCGAATGAACCCATTTTCAAGCCAATACAACGATTTTCAATTTTCATCAGTTTTGGGGGGGCGGGGGACCACCCCTCAAAGCATCGATTCAAAATTTTGCATGCTCATTATTAACTCAAAGGAGAATGCGATGTCAACCGGCAAGCTTGCACAGACGAAAAAGTGGTATTTTGGGACACCCTAATGCAGCGTCTGCTGTTACTTACTCTGTACACTATGTACGTAGTGTCTGCTGTGTTACTCCTGCGTTCACTACGTATGTAAACATAGTCGCTGTGTGTGCCCTCAGATCCCGGCGAGAACCCTTGTGAAGAGAACAACGGCGGCTGCCAGGCGCTGTGCCTGCTCTCGCCGGGAGGAGGCCGCGTCTGTGGCTGTCCTCTGCACTACACCCTGAACGCCGACGGACGCACCTGCGCCGCCAACTGCAGCAGCAGCCAGCTGCTCTGCCCCAACACCATGCGCTGCATCCCCTACTGGTGGCGCTGCGATGGTCAGGTGAGCTGTCTTCCAGCCCGCGCCGTCGTCCGTCCCGCCAGGTGTCGTGTTCGCACCTCGTGCGGGCGGAACCATGGCATGCACGCCGCGCTGCATTTCTGACCGCGGAATTAGACATGGACGCAGAGTGGTTCTGATCTCGTTGCGTACTTGAGGTCGGTGTTGTGATCTTTTGCGTGCGACCAGGTGGGGTATTGAGCGTTTCCTGTTTGCGGCAAGAATTGATCAGCACCTGTCATATGCCCTGCTTAGCTACTTACACAAACCGATCGGAATGCCAGATTAGCGTACGTCAGATGTTGGTCAATGCAAATTCACCCGTACGCATGAGATGATTACTAGTGTCCTTACTTCGCCAATGTTTAGCTATTCTATAGTTGCAATAAGTCTATTTCCATTTCCCTGCTTAGTAGGTCCATTTATTTTTTCATTCCCCTTATTTATCAGATAATTCCATGCCTAAAAGTCACAACGTACGATTTTCAGTGAGCTCAGTGGCACCTAGCGAATTCCGTGCAGACACATCGTAGGGCCGAGATGGCACCAACAACAACAACAAAACAACCTGGTTCGTACCCGTGACGTAAATATTCCAGTAGAGTATCGGAAGCATTGTTTCAAGTTGGACGGCAGGCACTGAAAAACAAACAAACCGTAAATAACCAATGTAAACCGTGAATAACCAATGTTCTCAATCATGATTTCATATGTCAATGTTACCACCTTCCTTCAACAAGGGTACAATTGCAGTGAATCAAGAACACAGGCTTGAACTAGGCATTGCCATCGTTATAAAACAGGTGAAAATAATTAAAAACAGCGGTTGTGACGAGCGCTACAGAGCAAGCTCGCGCTGTGGCGCTGTGGCGGCAGTCTGTGCTGTCGAGACCTCGGCAGAATTGCATTGCACAGCAGTCATCCTTTGTGACTTAGATACAATTATTTATGGTTTGGTTATAAATATCTAGGAATCCTCTAGAAAGCTCTATGAATTAATATCAGAGTATTTCCAGATCACAAATAACTCTATTGTAAAAGGAAATGCTGGGGTCGTAAGATTGGCCTTATTACCTTCTCACGCCCGGTAGAGTCTGCTGAGTTTTCTGCCTGTCGAATTTACAAAAGCACGTGAGGAGATTGTCGACAAAAAATTGGCACATTCCGCCGAGTTTTCTGCCAGTGGAATTTGCAAAAGCACGTGAGGGGAACGTCGACAAAAAATTGACAGACTTGGACGGCAGATGTTGCTGGTGTGAATGGGCATTTGGACTGCTAGAATTAGCGCTAGTGCCATACGTCATGTCAAGCTCCGCTGCAGTCGTCCCTCCGTGTTACAATCACCTGGTTTATAACCCTCCATCGCAATGTCGCATAAGAGTAACAGTATCTCATATTGTCGACTATCATATCACTATCATCATCATCATGCCTATATCACTAGCACTCGGCATCATTGAAAGGATGTCTCCAGTTTTCGTCGAGACGCACGGTCTTCCAGAATTGAACCCTGTCATCAAAGGCGCGCTCTCCCAGCGACGGCTCAGAGTTGAGCCGCATGTGCCGCTGGTTGCTCTGGGTGAAGATGGGCCAGTCTGGCGTGTTGAGCACGCTGGAGCTGGGGCGGCCCGTGCGTGCGAAACTGGTCCACAGGCTCACCATAAACCGCACCATGGTGTACTCGGGGGAGTCCGCCTCCGGCATCACTACCAAGGGGGAGGAGAACAGGTAGGCGAGGTCGTCGCCGTGGGTGGGACCGAAGTCAACCGGAAGCTCCATGCCGAGGATTGACATGATGTGAAGGCGGCCAGGTCCCGTGTGGTCCAGCAGGTACTTGTAGACGGGCGTGTGGGCAGAAGCTAGTCGGATCTCCTCGGAGGCACTGGTCGTGAAGACGCGGTCGCTGTGAAGCCGGGTGATGGGCAGAAGCTTGTCGGTATTGAGTGACCTCAGGTAAAAGTCACGCACTTTTTGTATCTCTTTCTCTGGATTGGCACCGCAGTCGAACCGGATCGCATCCAATGTCATGAGAGCACTCTTTCCCCACAGGGCGAGATCGCCGGAATTTATGGCCGAAAGCAGTGTTTCGTTACCAGCGTATTCTAACGCGAATAGTGATCCCTCCTCTTGCGTAAGCCCTTCCATCCAGGGGACGAGGTTAAAGTCTCCCCTTTCCAGTAGAAGTCTCGGGTCCTCGGGCAGGAATGGACTATCGACCTCAGCGTCAATGCGGGGGGTGAAGAACGTTTGTGACATCATCAGTGCTAGCGTAGCGTCTAGAATGGTGTCGGCGTCCACGTCTCGTAGACAGGTTTGCAGCTCCTCTGTCGTGCAGTTGACCTGTTTTCCAAGAATCTGGGCGGTGTTCGTGTGTATGCTACTCCTCGACCAGTACCCCAGCGAGGCTCCTGATTGGCTGATGGCGTGGTGGAAGAGACCCTTGGCCAGCGGGCTGAGCATCAGCAGTGAGACGCAACCTCCGCCGGCGGACTGGCCGAAGATAGTGACGGACTTGGGGTCACCTCCGAAGGCGGCGATGTTGTCTCTGACCCACTGCAGAACCAGCACCTGATCCAGCAGGCCGTAGTTACCGGGCATGCTGGAGTCGTTGTCGGTGACGAAGCCGAAGGCATGCAGGCGGTAGTTGAAGGTGACGAGCACGACGTCCCCGTCCACCAGGAACTTTGGTCCGTAATATTCCTCGTCGCCAAAGCCTGTGGTGAAGCCGCCGCCGTGTATAAAGACCATGACTGGCAGACCGGCTGCCGGCGCCCCTGGCGGGGCAGCTGCGGCGTGTACACGTTCAGAAACAGACAGTCCTCAGAGCCGTCCTTGATGCCGCCCTTGAAGAAGTCGAACTGGAGACAGCGGCTGCCGTGTTGCGGAGGCGTCGGCGACTCCGGACCAGCCCGGGTGTCGCACCGGCGGACTGAACCGCAGCGGCCCCACCGGCGGCTTCGCATAGCGGATGCCTTTGAAGCTGTAGAACTGGTTGCCGGCAGCGCTGCGGGCCACCAGGCCGCGAAGGACGCCCTCTCGGGTGGTGACCAGGGGTCTGGAGCAGGTCTCCTCCCCGCTGCAGGCTGCTGCTGCTACCGCTGCCACCAGAGCCACCCACAGCAGACGCAGCATGTTGGGCCGACGGTGTGGGTGTGTAAGAGTGGCGCCTGCCCTGCCGTCGGATTATGTACTGCGAGTTATCGACGCATTCAGGCTCGCCTGGTGACCTTCAAATGTGCGCCGTCATCGCCTGCCCAGGGGTGGGTCTAAGGCTGGGTAGCAACCGACAGCCGCTCTCACCCTTAAATTGATCGTCATGAAATGGACTCTCATGTGGCGTTACCCAGCTGAAGTGCCCGTTAAAGTCAGCATACACACCATTTTCTGTGAAAGTAAAAACTAGTCACGCTTGCCGAGGTTTTCGCCGTCGTAAAATGTGTCAACCCGTCGTGTTCAGCACCGCCACTGCGCCGGGCCGTGATTAAACACTCAAGACAAGCGTGGTGACTAAGGTGACTGGCAAAGCCGCACGCTACACACAATGTCCATAAAAGGCACGATGTCCGTAATTGGAAATGAAGCTGCCTCGACAGAGCACTTCAAGAACATTTATGTGCGCGCTGTAGCTTTAGCGGGGCACGGGCTGGTCACAGCTACTATACGCGTCATTAACCCTCGCCCCACCGGGGGCCATCGATGGCCCCCTAAGGTTTTTCCGGGATAGCAGAAAAACGACGAGGCGCAGCACCGCGGTTGAGGGCTCTACCTCTCACTGCATCATTTTCCCATCATCCCTGAAATTTTTACCCGGGTCACCCAAGGTCAGGTCACCAGACGAGGTCAACCAAGGTCACCTCACTTCACTTTAGAGCTCTGTAAGAGCTACATTTCTTGGTCGATCAATTTGAAACTTCCTACACTTCATGCCCTCCAGGGTCTACAAGGTGTATATCCGGGATTTTTTGATTTCGTGCCTGAGGTCAGGTCACAAGGCGACCTCTCCCATTGGAAAAGCATGGGGAAAAGCTATTTCATGATATAAAAGCCACAAAAATGATTGCAAATACTCAGACTGCTCAGAACAACGTTTTTGGACACCCTTTCACGGATCCCAGGGGTCATATTTGCCCTTTGACTTTTCCAAGGTCATCCAAGGTCACCAGAGGTCAAAAACAGTATTTTGACAATAACTTTTGACCTAATTGAGCTAGAGCGGTGAAACAAACACCATCGTGTTTGTCTTGTCACTGGCTTTCATTTGATATACGGCAAGGTCACTTTTTGACCTTTCGTGACCTCAGGTCATATCACGAGGTGACCTCTGGCGGTCAAACCACTGGCGGGAGGTCTTTACGTTCCACATAGCGGAAAAGTACTGGCAATTTGCTATCAAATGTACTTTACCAGGTCTCAATAGCTCTAATGGCATAAGAGTTATGCCCAGTTTGTTAATCATTGCATATTTGAGTGAAAATAGCCGATCTTGACCTAATTTGATCTCTGGAGGTCAAACTATTGACCTGAGCACTAAAACATGCGAAGTAATTTCTTACTGAATTCACGCGAGCTTTCTATTGCACTTTGCAGATTTGCGCTAACGCCCATATTTTCGGAGTTAGAGGGGGCCATCGATGCCCCCGGTGGGGCGAAGGTGGCGCCGGACCCCGGTGGGGCGCGGGTTAAGCATTGCCGCCGGATTCACCTGTTAATGCAGGGGAAGGAATACCACCTTGGGTGCAGGTCACACGTAAAAATTACACAGAAATTGTGGGTCAGTTATTTTTTAACTCAAATATATTGTTTTCGTATCGAGATTAGGCGCTATATGACCGCACTGGTTGGCGCGCCCCTAAATCCAAATAACAAACAACAGCGTTCGTTTCGAGGCCGGGTTCTGTAAGATGTGGTTGTATATTTTTGGTCTGTGTCGCTGGACAATTTATGTTTCATTACGATCGGTTCCGTGGGAAGTGGTGCATATTTGGCTCGAGAAAGAACTGTTCATTAAATCTTAGCAAATTGATTTTTCAGACCCTTGAAACCACAGGATAACTGGTGGATGCGATGAAATTTGAAATCGTTGACGCAAAAAGTGAATGTTGATCTGGACTGACAATGCTCTCTCATCTGCTCTTCGTCTTATTTTGCCGGCTTGAGAAGATATCTTAAGCTAATTTCAAACGTGTGAGTGATTTCTGCAGTGATCCCTAATGAGTGCAATTGGTAAATCGTACGCGCATATGAGAAATGATATTTTGGCTCGCGTCCATAAGGTAATATGACACGTTTGTCGGCTTTGGCCTGAGCTGTCTGCAGGGTGCGTCCGAAACCATTGGCGTCATACACAGCTTTTTCTAAGTCATACGGTTCGCGCATAGCGTGATGGTGTGCTCAGAGCAGACACCCGCCCCACCTGCCCCACCAGCAAAAGCGGACCGCCGCGAGCCAGAAGGGAGGGGGAGGCTGATCTCTGCAGCGGGCATTTCATCGACACGCATAGTGGTCAAGTTTGCGCCCCCATGTCAGGGATTGTGAGCAACACTTGTATGTCTGGGAAGTCGTGTTACTCCCTGTTCTCAGTGGGCTATCGGCACCGCTGATAACGCCCGTAGTAGTCTGTTCTCTCTGACCAGTGATCTCGAAATTACAAACACCCGCGATCCGACAAGTAATAGTAAGTAGTGGTATTTTTTATCTTTCTGTAGACATGTGACAGATGTAAAAAAACTGCACACCATTTTGTAGAGTATAGCTATAGAGGTATTAAAAGTACGGATTACAAAACCGAGTGTTTTTAGTCCGATGAAAATTGAGCTCATGTTTTAGCTTTTTTGCTTCCGTATATGACTGCAAAAACTCACTCACATGCAGCAACGTCTTCTATAGTCAGGCCTGCCCCCTACCCCCCCAGTCAGGCCCGGCTCCACCCGCTCGGAAATCCGTGCCGGCGCCCTTTGTATCAGAAATCTGAGGTTTTGTTCTATGGGCCATTGTCTGATTATCTAATCTTTATTTGAATGAGTTGAGCTGCAGTCGCCAACGTCAGGGCTGTATGTTAGAATCGTGTGTGGCGACTGTTGCTGCCTGTATGGTGTGGCGGACCCCCGTCGGTAGTGATGACACCTGCTGACGGCGCGGCGTCTGCCTGTGGGGTGTAGCGGACCCCCGTCGGTAGCGGTGACACCTGCTGACGGCGTGGCGTCTGCCTGTATGGTGTAGCGGACCCCCGTCGGTAGCGATGACACCTGCTGACGGCGTGGCGTCTGCCTGTATGGTGTAGCGGACCCCCGTCGGTAGTGATGACACGCTGACGGCGCGGCGTCGCCTGTGGGGTGTAGCGGACCCCCGTCGGTAGCGGTGACACCTGCTGACGGCGTGGCGTCTGCCTGTATGGTGTAGCGGACCCCGTCGGTAGCGATGACACTGCTGACGGCGTGGCGTCTGCCTGTATGGTGTAGCGGACCCCCGTCGGTAGTTGACACGCTGACGGCGTGGCGTCTGCCTGTATGGTTTAGCGGACCCCGTCGGTAGCGGTGACACGTGCTGACGGCACGGCGTCTGCCTGTATGGTGTAGCAGACCCCCGTCGGCAACGGTGACACGTGCTGACGGTGCGGCGTCTGCCTGTATGGTGTAGCGGACCCCCGTCGGTAGCGGTGACACGTGCTGACGGTGCGGCGTCTGCCTGTATGGTGTAGCGAACCCCCGGCGGCAGCGGTGACACGTGCTGACGGTGCGGCGTTGCCTGTATGGTTTAGCGGACCCCGTCGGTAGCGGTGACACGTGCTGACGGCGTGGTGTCGCCTGTATGGTTTAGCGGACCCCGTCGGTAGCGGTGACACGTGCTGACGGCACGGCGTCTGCCTGTATGGTGTAGCAGACCCCCGTCGGCAGCGGTGACACGTGCTGACGGTGCGGCGTCTGCCTGTATGGTTTAGCGGACCCCGTCGGTAGCGGTGACACTGCTGACGGCGTGGTGTCTGCCTGTATGGTTTAGCGGACCCCGTCGGTAGCGGTGACACGTGCTGACGGCACGGCGTCTGCCTGTATGGTGTAGCAGACCCCCGTCGGCAGCGGTGACACGTGCTGACGGTGCGGCGTCTGCCTGTGTGGTGTAGCGGACCCCCGTCGGTAGCGGTGACACGTGCTGACGGCGTGGCGTCTGCCTGTATGGTTTAGCGGACCCCGTCGGTAGCGGTGACACGTGCTGACGGCGTGGTGTCTGCCTGTATGGTTTAGCGGACCCCCGTCAGTAGCGGTGACACGTGCTGACGGCGTGGTGTCTGCCTGTATGGTGTAGCGGACCCCCGTCGGTAGCGGTAACACGTGCTGACGGCGTGGCGTCTGCCTGTATGGTGTAGCGGACCCCAGTCGGTAGCGGTAACACGTGCTGACGGCGTGGTGTCTGCCTGTATGGTGTAGCGGACCCCCGTCAGTAGCGGTGACACCTGCTGACGGCGTGGCGTCTGCCTGTGGGGTGTAGCGGACCCCCGTCAGTAGCGGTGACACGTGCTGACGGCGTGGTGTTTGCCTGTCTGGTGTAGCGGACCCCCGTCAGTAGCGGTGACACGTGCTGACGGCGTGGCGTCTGCCTGTGGGGTGTAGCGGACCCCCGTCAGTAGCGGTGACACGTGCTGACGGCGTGGTGTTTGCCTGTCTGGTGTAGCGGACCCCCGTCGGCAGCGATGACGCGTGCTGACGGCGAAGCGTCTGCCTGTGGGGTGTAGCGGACCCCCGTCGGTAGCGATGACGCGTGCTGACGGCGGTGCCTTCGCCAGGACGACTGCGGCGACGGGTTCGACGAGCCGGCCGACTGCCCCGACTACACCTGCCTGATGACGGGCATGCTTCAGTGCGAGAACGGCTCGCACTGCGTGCACCCGCACCAGATTTGCGACGGCACGCCCCAGTGTCTCAGCGGCAGCGACGAGGCCCGCTGCGGCACGGTGAGGCCCGCCGACGTCACTGGTCTGTCGCGTCGCCCGAGCCAGCAACTCCCAATCGACGTGGCGTGGTCGTATTGGTTGCGGGGTGGGAAAGGCTCGTGGTCTAGCTTGTTGAACCAAGTAGGGTCTCCCTAGGAATTGTAAAAGTTTTGCAAAAGCTTTTGGCGTGACTTTCTAAATGGTTGTCATCCCTCCAAAATGTGTGGTGTGTGAGGCCTGTTTGCGGGGATTGTTCCGGTGGATGAGTGCCTGTCAGTCGGGTCAGTTCCGGTGTATGAGTGCGTGTGTGCGGGGCTTGTTTCGGTGTATGAGAGCTTGTCTGTGGTCTGTATGCGGGTCTGTTCCGGTTTATGAGTGCTCGTCTGTGGTCTGTATGCGGGGCCTGTTCCGTGTATGAGGCTTGACTGTGGTCTGTATGCGGGACCATTTTCGTTGTATGAGTGCTTTTCTGTGGTCTGTATGCGGGGCCAGTTTCGGTGTATGAGTGCTTGTCTGTGGTACCGAAGCCGCCTGTTGCGGGCCGTTCTGTGAGTGCTCGTCTTGTGCCGACAGACGTCTGTATGCGGGGCCTGTTCCTTTATGATGCCTTATGGGCCATTCTTGTGTGAGTGCTCGTCTTGGTGCCGGCAGCACGTCTGTATGCGGGGCCTGTTCCGGTGCGCCGGCAACGCGACGGTGGCGCCCCGCTGCGTGTCCGCGCTGGGCCGGTGCGACGGACGGCCCGACTGCCCTCTGGCGGAGGACGAGGCCGACTGCCAGGCCCGCAACTGCTCCAAAACCGAGTTCGCCGTACGTCCTGAACTGAGGGCAACCTAACTGCACGCACTGTTCGCTGTTGGTGTGGTTTCATCGGTGATATGAATGGCTGGGGTTTCGGACTGACAGTCGTGTGGAAGTCGCACCTGGAGCGATTTTCGGGGCAGTTACAAGAGTGCCTCAGTATCTCATGTTGCAGATAATGGCTGGTGCTAGTTCCGTGACGATAAGTTTACTATGTGGAAATCTTGGTGCAGCGAGTTATGACAGTCTATTATCGGGAAGTTTAAGTTTCTCTCGGCACGTGATTAAGAATGTTTGCTTTTTAATGGTGCTGGATGAGTGAATAATTATCAGTCCTGGCTCAATGACTTCTTTCTACAGCAGTACGCCTCGCAGCACTGGCCGTGCGGTAGTGTGGCGGCCGTGGGATGAAATGGGTGGTGTGACGGTATCCAACGGGAGGAGGGGTTACACGGAGATGGGCTGTTAGACGTCAGCGGGGTCCGGGCTTGGAGCGGGTGACGTTGGATGGGTCCGGTGGTGGAGCGGGTGGCGGTGGCGGGTCCGTTGATGGGGTAGGTGTGTTGGGTTGATAAGTCTGGCGGTGGCGGGTCCGTTGATGGAGTAGGTGTGTTGGGTTGATAAGTCTGGCGGTGGCGGGTCCGTTGATGGGGTAGGTGTGTTTGGTTGATGAGTCTGGCGGTGGCGGGTCCGTTGATGGGGTAGGTGTGTTTGGTTGATGAGTCTGGCGGTGGCGGGTCCGTTGATGGGGTAGGTGTGTTTGGTTGATGAGTCTGGCGGTGGCGGGTCCGTTGATGGAGTAGGTGTGTTGGGTTGATAAGTCTGGCGGTGGCGGGTCCGGTGATGGAGTAGGTGTGTTGGGTTGATAAGTCTGGCGGTGGCGGGTCCGTTGATGGAGTAGGTGTGTTGGGTTGATAAGTCTGGCGGTGGCGGGTCCGTTGATGGGGTAGGTGTGTTGGGTTGATAAGTCTGGCGGTGGCGGGTCCGTTGATGGGGTAGGTGTGTTTGGTTGATAAGTCTGGCGGTGGTGGGTCCGGTGATGGAGTAGGTGTGTTTGTTTGATGAGTCTGGCGGTGGCGGGTCCGTTGATGGGGTAGGTGTGTTTGGTTGATGAGTCTGGCGGTGCCGGGTCCGTTGATGGGGTAGGTGTGTTTGGTTGATGAGTCTGGCGGTGGCGGGTCCGTTGATGGAGTAGGTGTGTTGGGTTGATGAGTCTGGCGGTGCCGGGTCCGTTGATGGGGTAGGTGTGTTTGGTTGATGAGTCTGGCGGTGGCGGGTCCGTTGATGGGGTAGGTGTGTTTGGTTGATGAGTCTGGCAGTGCCGGGTCCGTTGATGGGGTAGGTGTGTTTGGTTGATGAGTCTGGCGGTGGCGGGTCCGTTGATGGGGTAGGTGTGTTTGGTTGATGAGTCTGCCGGCGCCGACAGTGTGACAGCGGCCAGTGCGTGAGCAGCGTGTTCGTCTGCGACGGCGAGAACGACTGTGTGGACGGCAGCGACGAGGGCGCCATCTGCGCCAACCGCACCTGCCCCGACAAGCTGTTCAGGTCAGTGCCGACTGTGCTGAGCCCGGGCGCGGGAGGTCGCCGGGAGGGCGGGGGCGCGCGCTGTGGACTGGTCTCACACGTCGCGGCTTTTCTCTGAACTTGACCGATGTCTGTTTCGAAAGGCTTGGTTTGGCCTTGTCTGTTTGGCCTTGGTTGAACTGTGGTGATATTTTTGAGTTATATGGGTGCTTAGTACATTGCAGAAATTTTAGATTTTTTAGGAATAAAACTAAACTCTGGGAAACAAACTTAATTCTGAGGTTATTTGGAGGGGAGTGAAGTCCATTGTTGTTTCAGTGAAATACTGTAAGGGGGTGGGGTTACTGCCCGCCCCTACCGACGCTTGTCAATGCTACTTTTATGTATGGTAACGGCATTGAGGTGACAGTTACATTCAACAGCGTTGTACCACCGATGTCGGCCCGGCGGGCGGCACAGTGTAAGTAACGGTCTGTTTCTCCGCCGTTGGCAGGTGCAGCACAGGCCGGTGCATCCCCGGCGCCTGGCAGTGTAACGGCCAGCCGGACTGTTCTGGCGGCGAGGATGAAGGCCCGCAGTGTGCCGACCTCAACCTCCACTCCTGCGAGCCCAAACAGTTCCGCTGTAACAACAACAAGTGAGGCCGCCACAGCCGCCGGTCAGGGAGTAGGCAGAGACGCTGTGTAATGGCTAACTCGTACTTCTACGGCCGTGATGACGGCTCCCTAGGGTGGATTTTACCAGGGATTGGTTGATGAATACAAAATTCAATCGCTGTTCAAACAGGGAAATCACATTTAACCTTCGCCCGGGTGGGGGTCTTTTTAGACCCCCTCGGGTTTTTCCGAAGTGACCAAAAACGGCGGGCGCAGCCGCCAAACTTGGTCTAGCTGTTCCTTCATCATTTTTACATCTTTCCTGAAAATTTTGGCTCAAGGTCATATCAGGTCAGGTCACCAGGTCAGGTGAAGTGACCTCACCTCAAAAATACTTAGGACGGCATAACTAAAAGAAGGGTTAATCGATCAAGTTGAAACTCATACCACATCTTGGGCCCACCAGGAGCTACAACATTTGTTCCGGGATTTTTGATATTGGTGACCTAAGGTCATGTGCAGAGCATGACCTGCCCATTGACAATGCATGATGAAAATCACGAAATGAGCTTTTCTCAGTAAGTATGGATGGAATCAACTTCAAACATTGGTTGCGACTTGCTCTTAGCCCATTTCTGAAGCTGATACCAAAATTTTTGACTTGTGACCTTTAAAAGGTCACCTTAGGTCAAATAAGCATTTTTGGTGTTTTTCTCTATAAATTTTGGTTAAACTAAGATAGGGCTTTTATTTTGTCACCAAAGTGTTTGTATAGTCACTGCAAGTCAAATGATATACATCGTGACTATACCAGGTCAAGTTGGGTCAGACCGTTGACCTGGGTCAGGTCAAATTTTTAAATTTGACCTGGCATAGCTAATATTATATATCATTCGATTCGTATTGACGAGAGGATTGCAATGGTGCATAAACTATGGCTGTATCTTGTTTGGTTTGGAAGCTATTAGCGAAAAAGTAAACGCCCTTATGCATGGGTGGCTATGGACATTCCCAAGAATATGCCCAATATTTAGTGACCTGTAGCTCCTTTAGGCTTTGACCTGACACGAAAATGAATGCCACTGCAATGAAAGCACATCTCAAGAGCTTTCGAATGGTGTTAGAAAAATGTTTCTAGCTATCATAGTTTCTGAGATATAGGAGGTTTTCTTAGTACACCTCATATTAGCGATTTTGACCTATTTTGACCTCTGGTGACCTTGATATTGACCTGACAAGAAAAATGACCGAAGTATTTTCGATATCATTTTCGAAGAGCTTTCGATTGCCGTTTTGCGCTTTTTTCTAGCTCTCTTAGTTTTTGAGATCGTGGGGTCTTTTTAGCCCCCCCACCAGGGCGAAGGTGGCTCGTACCCGCCACCGGGGCAAGGGTTAACAGACGACCCGTCGGGGGTGGCATGCAATTTAAATGGTTTTCATTTGCTTAGCTTCTGAGGATGTTATTTAATGGGATGCGAGTGGCAGCACCTGAGGTAGGTTATCGGTGTCTTAAAGCCTTCATTGCAAGTCGATATCTCTTTACCGACCTGTATTCGATTCATATTTGTTGAATAAAGTTTCTGGTTTAAGGTCAACACTAGTGAAAGGGCCGGCCTCGCCAGACCATGTTTGGTGACGTCACAGTGTAGCATTCACTGGCCTGGCATGGCTGCGTTGTGACCCACACGTGTTGCCTTTCTACCATGCAGGTGCATTCCCGGCCGTTTCCGGTGCGACGGAGAGGACGACTGTAACGACAACTCGGACGAGCTGGACTGTCCGCCGCAGAACTGCACCCAGTTCGAGTTCCAGTGCACCAACGGCCGGTCAGTGTCCGCCGCCAGGTGGCCAGAGCTGGAGCTGGAGCGGTTGTCAATGATGCATCAATGCCTTGTGTTTGGATGGAGTTGGTCCGAAGCGTCAGTGGTGACGGACTGACGCCGCCGGTGCAGAACTCGTGCGGACCTAACCACGGCGCAACCTCGCTGCATACCATCGGGTCCTGTAGTCCCGGTCGTGACTGGACATGTGACAGGATCAGCAGATATCCAGCTGCTTTCCAGCTGTCGTAAGTCACCCCGTGACACCTGTATCCTATTTCCGCGATCCTGTCATGTCTGTGATCCGGCTGTGACCTCGGTTTCGCCTTGGCTCTATGTGTCAACTCCGATCTGAGCTTGCTGTTACTCCAGTGATCTTGGTAACGCAAATGCGATCTCTGTGGTGTCTGTGACAGTGACCTGGCTGTGACCTTGATCCGGGGCTGCTTTCGGCAGGTGCATCCACGCGCCAATGCGGTGTAACGGCGACTATGACTGCAGCGACCACTCGGACGAGATCGGCTGCCTCAGCGAGTGCCCCGACGACATGTTCCGCTGTCTCAGTCCCAACGACACCTTGCACTGCGTGCCAACGTGAGCAGTTACTGGCCAAAACGGCCAACTCAAGCGAGCAGCCAGGCCAGGTGTTTGTTTTGTAATTGTTTGTATGCTATTTATTACTAGCCTGTTTGATATTTTGACGAGGTGATCAACCTAGAAGTGATAAATAAACCATGAGGTTATTGATAAATAACTTTTTGGAAGGGGGCGTAGTTTGGCATCGTCTTCCTTCTTTTTTGCCTCTCCCTAGGGCTATGCCCTACCGAGAAAGCTGGAACGCTTGTCCACGTCGTGTGTGGTTTGGGGGTGTACAAACTTGCAATTGTTAATCTATAGGGCTTCGTGAATTCCCACCTTGTTTGAATGGATTTCGCAGGTGGCCCGCCCGGGATTAGAACCCGCCTCTCCTGTTCAATAATCCAGTATGGGTTTATGGGAACATTCCATACGCAAGCGGTCCCTGTCTCCACAGTGCCATCCACACCCTGCTTAAGAAGAACCATCGTCTTAATTTCAAAGCTGTCTCAAGTCTCATGGTGGATGTGTCTAGTCTGTAGCACTGTTTGTATGTACGCCACCACTGATGTAGGCAGACGTGCCGCGTCAGTGTCGCCTCTGTCTGTACTCCACCACTGATGTAGGCAGACGTGCCGCGTCAGTGTCGCCTCTGTCTATGTCCCACCACTGATGTAGGCAGACGTGCCGCGTCAGTGTCGCCTCTGTCTGTACTCCACCACTGATGTAGGCAGACGTGCCGCGTCAGTGTCGCCTCTGTCTATGTCCCACCACTGATGTAGGCAGACGTGCCGCGTCAGTGACGGTTCTGTCTGTGCCCCACCACTGATGTAGGCAGACGTGCTGCGTCAGTGACGCTTCTGTCTGTGCCCCACCACTGATGTAGGCAGACGTGCCGCGTCAGTGACGCTTCTGTCTGTACTCCACCACTGATGTAGGCAGACGTGCCGCGTCAGTGTCGCCTCTGTCTGTACTCCACCACTGATGTGGGCAGACGTGCCGCGTCAGTGTCGCCTCTGTCTATGTCCCACCACTGATGTAGGCAGACGTGCTGCGTCAGTGACGGTTCTGTCTGTGCCCCACCACTGATGTAGGCAGACGTGCCGCGTCAGTGACGGTTCTGTCTGTGCCCCACCACTGATGTAGGCAGACGTGCTGCGTCAGTGACGGTTCTGTCTGTGCCCCACCACTGATGTAGGCAGACGTGCCGCGTCAGTGACGGTTCTGTCTGTACTCCACCACTGATGTAGGCAGACGTGCCGCGTCAGTGTCGCCTCTGTCTATGTCCCACCACTGATGTAGGCAGACGTGCCGCGTCAGTGACGGTTCTGTCTGTGCCCCACCACTGATGTAGGCAGACGTGCCGCGTCAGTGACGGTTCTGTCTGTGCCCCACCACTGATGTAGGCAGACGTGCTGCGTCAGTGACGGTTCTGTCTGTGCCCCACCACTGATGTAGGCAGACGTGCTGCGTCAGTGACGGTTCTGTCTGTGCCCCACCACTGATGTAGGCAGACGTTCTGTTCTGCCTGTGCCTCACCACTGATGTAGGCAGACGTGCCGCGTCAGTGACACCTTTGTCTAACACGCGTGCGTCCCGCATTGTCCCAGGGAGTGGCGCTGTGACGGACACGTGGACTGCATCGACGCCAGCGACGAAGCCAATTGCAACAACACCTGTCCCAACCACATGTTCAGGTAACCGACACCTGTCCCAACCACATGTTCAGGTAACTGACGCCTGTCCCAACCACATGTTCAGGTAACTGACACCTGTCCCAACCACATGTTCAGTTAACTGATACCTGTCCCAACCACATGTTCAGGTAACTGACACCTGTCCCAACCACATGTTCAGGTAACTGATACCTGTCCCAACCACATGTTCAGGTAACTGACGCCTGTCCCAACCACACGTTCAAGTAATTGACACCTGTCCCAACCACATGTTCGGGTAACTGACACCTGTCCCAACCACATGTTCAGGTAACTGACACCTGTCCCAACCACATGTTCAGGTAACTGACACCTGTCCCAACCACATGTTCAGGTAACTGACACCTGTCCCAACCACATGTTCAGGTAACTGACACCTGTCCCAACCACATGTTCAGGTAACTGATACCTGTCCCAACCACATGTTCAGGTAACTGACGCCTGTCCCAACCACATGTTCAGGTAATTGACACCTGTCCCAACCACATGTTCGGGTAACTGACACCTGTCCCAACCACATGTTCAGGTAACTGATACCTGTCCCAACCACATGTTCAGGTAACTGACACCTGTCCCAACCACATGTTCAGGTAACTGACACCTGTCCCAACCACATGTTCGGGTAACTGACACCTGTCCCAACCACATGTTCAGGTAACTGATACCTGTCCCAACCACATGTTCAGGTAACTGATACCTGTCCCAACCACATGTTCAGGTAACTGACACCTGTCCCAACCACATGTTCGGGTAACTGACACCTGTCCCAACCACATGTTCAGGTAACTGATACCTGTCCCAACCACATGTTCAGGTAACTGACACCTGTCCCAACCACATGTTCGGGTAACTGGCACCTGTCCCAACCACATGTTCAAGTAATTGACATCTGTCCTAACCACATGACCAAGTAAGCGATATTTCTTTATTCTTTTTATTCCATCATCAAGTATATCATATACATATTATGTATCAAGTCAGCGTTATGTGAGCCATTTTGCCGTATCTTCTGTGCTGTTGCCGGGACTGACGTGCGCCACGTGCTCAGGTGCCGGGACGGGACGTGCATCCCGCCCAGCTGGGCGTGCGACGGCTCGGCGCAGGACTGTGCCGACGGCTCCGGACGAGGCGGCGGCGCTGTGTGCGGCGCGCGCCTGTCTGCCGGGAGGGTTCCGGTGCTCCAACCACCGCTGTCTGTACCGCCGCTCCGGCCAGCAGCACGTGGCCGCCGTCTGCGACGGACGCGACGACTGCGGCGACGGCAGCGACGAGGACGCACACCTGTGTAAGCGCGCCGGCGACGGCTTCACCGGCCGAACCGTTGGGTGATTGGTACAAAAGTGCTAAGTGCCTAGCATGGTGTAGATGTGGGAGGATACAAAGGTCTAACAAAATATTAACGCTGGTGTTTTGCTGACTGTGAGTACGGTTTTAATGCAGTTTGAACTGAAGCGATGGCAAAATCAACGACATACCTATCACCTCCTGCGGCCTCAGCAGAATTATCGCCTCACATTCAGATTAATGAGTCAACCAACCCTGCGAGCTTCGCCTGGGTCCCGGCTGGAATCCAGCAGCAATTTCTCAGGACAGGCCGACTACCTTGGGCAGCTGAGTTTGCCTACCTCTCGCGGCCTGAGCTGCATGTTGACAGCCCCGTCGGGTCCGGCAGGCTCGCTGGGCCGGGAGTACGCCAGTGTCCACTGCGCCATGAAGCAGGCCTTTCTCTGCAGCAATGGACACTGCGTGGACAAAAAGGCCGTCTGCAACTCCTACGACGAGTGTGGAGACGGCTCCGACGAACTGAACTGCCCCACCAAAACCTGCGCGTCAGTGGTCGCTTGTGATAACCTTGAAGTATGTCTGTATGCTGGGAATTGGTAATGCACGGTGACATGGGTCAAAGTGGCCCTCGGTGCCGGATGACGGGAAAATGTACTAGATGTGGTGGAATTACAACGGTGTGACAATTTCCTTGTGTTATGCTACTTTTCTACAACTTGTACGAGATTCGGCCCGTTGGAGCTCCCTGATATCCCGTGGGAACAGATGTGTAAACTAAGGTGTGAAAGCCACATATATTGTGTTTCGAGTTCCAGTGCCTCTTCGTCGTTAGTTAGCAAGCTGTTCTCCCCCTGTTCCTGGTTTCTGCCGCATGACGAAATATTTTTGAAGCGGCATCAATACCTAGCTCGTATGGATGTCGCGGTACAACGCATGCCTCCTGTCTACGTCTATAGTACCTTCAGGTACATCAGCTGTGAGGCCGGGTGTTCCCCGGTCAGTGACGTGTACAGGGCCGGCCCGGCGGTCGGATCTGACGGCAGACCCTCCCCGCAGGTTCGGCACCTGCAGCCAGCTGTGCCTGGCCAAACGCAGCGGCGAGCACACCTGCCTCTGCGCCGAGGGCTACCACTTCGGCGGACACAGCAAAACCAAGGCCTGCACCGCCGACGGTCAGTTCCTCCGAGCTCTCTCTCCCTCTCTCTCTCTCTCTCTCTCTCTCTCTCTCTCTCTCTCTCTCTCTCTCTCTCTCTCTCTCTCTCTCTCTCTCTCTCTCTCTGTTGTCTCTGTCTCTGTCTCTGTCTCTGTCTCTGTCTCTGTCTCTGTCTCTGTCTCTGTCTCTGTCTCTGTCTCTGTCTCTGTCTCTGTCTCTGTCTCTGTCTCTGTCTCTGTCTCTGTCTCTGTCTCTGTCTCTGTCTCTGTCTCTGTCTCTGTCTCTGTCTCTCTCTCTCTCTCTCTCTCTCTCTCTCTCTCTCTCTCTCTCTCTCTCTCTCTCTCTCTCTCTCTCTCTCTCTCTCTCTCTCTCTCTCTGTAGACTGAGTGTGCTCTCTGTCCGGCAGGGGAGCCGGCCCACCTGATGCTGGCGGCGGGCTCGGAGCTGCGTCGGCTGGATCCGTACCGGCGGCTGCCCCAGCAGACGACGCCGGTGGCCGCTGACGCCCTGCCTACCAACCGAGTCAGCTCGGTGGACGTGTTCTACTCGACGGAGGCGCCGCTGCTGTTCTGGAGCAGCGCTGACGACGGCACCGTCACCCGCTACACGCCGGCCTCCGAGCCGCGCTCCAGTCGTCGGCGTCGACAGACCACCGACACCATAGTGAGCGGCGGCTGGGGCCGGGACGGCGACCACAGGGGAAGGCGGGATACACACAGGGGCTGGGAGCCAATGCCATTCCTGTTAAAACTGACCGGTACAATAGCCATTACTTCTGATGTGAGTGGTTAGTATACTGATGACTTTTCAGTTTTTGTTCACATTTTTCTGTGAGCACTGGTTGCCTGAATGACTTTTCAGTTTTTGTTCACATTTTTCTGTGAGCACTGGTTGCCTGACTGACCTGCCCCCCCCTCAGTTACTGCGGATGGTGCGGCCTGGTCATGGACTGAGTGTTAGTCTGACCTCTGACCGGTCCCCCCTCAGTTACTCCGGATGGTGCGGCCGTGCGGCCTGGCTGTGGCTGGGTGTTAGTCTGACCTGTCCCCCCTCAGTTACTGCGGATGGTACGGCCCGGCCGTGGACTGGGTGTTAGTCTGACCTTTGACCTGTCCCCCCTCCGCCCTCAGTTACTGCGGATGGCTGTGGACTGGGTGTTAGTCTGACCTGTGACCTGTCCCTCCCCCTCAGTTACTGCGGATGGTACGGCCTGGCTGTGGACTGGTTGTTAGTCTGACCTGCCCCCCCTCCCCCTCAGTTACTGCGGATGGTACGACCTGGCCGTGGACTGGGTGTTAGTCTGACCTGTGACCTGTCCCCCCGTCCCCCTCAGTTACTGCGGATGGTGCGGCCGCGCGGCCTGGCCGTGGACTGGGTGTCGCGACACCTGTACGTGGTGGACGCCGGCGCCCCTCGCATCCTGCTGACCACCTTCGATGGGGACCGCTCGGCCGCCGTCGTCTCCGAGAGGCTGCAGCAGCCGTTTGACATAGCCGTGGAGCCCGCCCTCCGGTGAGGTCCATTCGTGTGGCAGACTTACCGCAGCCCAGTTCGGCCAGCCGTACTCTGAGCTTGTTTAGCGACATGTTTCGCATTTGCTTGCTTTGCATTGCTACAGCTACTAAGTGCCACCTAGCGATTTCATTGCTAGTTCTGGCCTACCGAACCAGGTCCGTGTGTTGTCGTTTTTGGTGTCTAAGTCACAAAAAGGCTGGTTATGAGATTAAATTGGTGCCCTCGCTTCTCTGCAGGCCAGTTTAGTGTAGGCTGTCGGCCGTATTGCAAGGCACATATTCTGGCAGGCTTTTTCTGTCGTTCAGTGTATTTTACACCAGCAAAAACAAAACGTCCCACCTTTTGGTGTTTTATGCACTTTCGGAGGATTATTTCCGTTTTTCCATGTGTGACTGCTGTGGTGCTTTTTTGCCATGTTGGGACTACTGCCGTGCCACTGGTGGCGTCTGCTGTGGTGCCGTACCACTGTGTGATAAAACCGTGTTGTTGTACCGCTGTGTGGCAGCTGCCGTGCTGTTACACTGCTGTGGTACCGCTGTGTGGTGGCTGCTGTTTTTATTTACCGCTGTGTGACGGCTGCCGTGCTGTTGTAGTGCTGTGGTACCGCTGTGTGGTGGCTGCTGTGTAACGGCTGCTGTACTGCCGTACCACTGTGTGGTGGCTGCTGTGCCTCGGTACTGCTGTTACGATGACTGCTGTGTGACGGCTGCCGTGCTGTGGTACCGCTGTGTAACGGCTGCTGTGCTGCCGTACCGCTGTGTGGTGGCTGCTGTGCCTCGGTACTGCTGTGTGACGGTACGTGCTGTGGTACCGCTGTGTGACGGCTGCCGTGCTGTGGTACCGCTGTGTAACGGCTGCTGTGCTGCCGTACCGCTGTGTGGTGGCTGCTGTGCCTCGGTACTGCTGTACGATGACTGCCGTGTGACGGCTGGCGGCGGCCGCAGGCGGATCTACTGGACGGACCGGGGCGCCGACGCGGCGGTGGAGACCAGCGCGCTGGACGGCTCCGACCGGCGCCGGCTGGTCTGGACCGGGGTGCGCTGGCCCTGCGGCCTGGCGCTGGACCACGCCGGCGGCCGGCTCTACTGGAGCGACCCCAAGCTGGCCACCATCGAGTCGGTGCGGCTGGACGGCAGCGACCGGCGCACCGTGCATCAGTTCCAGAAACGTCAGTGCACCGGCGCCGCTCTGTCGCTGACGCTGAGGCTCGCCTCTGAATCAGTGATATCAACACAGCGCCGTGGAATGCCAAATCCAGACTCGAAATTATTGGTCCATGTCGTTTTGTCACTGATGAATCACGATAGGGAGCTGATTTATCATGACTGGTCGGTCGGATCGTGACCTGTCAGACCGTGACCTGTTCACCCAGTTAGACTGTGACCTGTTCATCAGACCATGACCTACCCTGTTAGACCCCCGACCTGTCCAGCCAGATGGTGACCTATCCTGTTAGAACGGGACCTGTACTGTTAGACCGTGATCTACCCTGTGACCTGTTACCTCAGGCCATCACCTACCATGTCAGACCGTGTAAGACCGTGACATACCCTGTCAGACCGTGACATACCCTGTTAGACCCTGACCTGTCCAGCCAGATGGTGACCTATCCTGTTAGAACGGGACCTGTACTGTTAGACCGTGATCTACCCTGTGACCTGTTCCCTCAGGCCATCACCTACCATGTAGACCGTGTAAGACCGTGACATACCCTGTCAGACCGTGACATACCCTGTCAGACCGTGTAAGACCGTGACATACCCTGTCAGGCCGTGACCTGCCCTGTCAGGCCGTGACCTGCCCTGTCAGACCGTGACCTGCCCTGTCAGACCGTGACCTGCCCTGTCAGACCGTGACCTGCCCTGTCAGACCGTGACCTGTCCTGTCAGACCGTGACCTGCCGTAGACCTGATGTGCCCCGTCAGACCGTGACCTGCCCTGTTAGACTGTGACGTACCTTGTCAGACTGCGACATACCCTGACAGATCGTGACATACCCTGTCAGACCATGACCTGCCCTGTCAGACCGTGACCTGCCCTGTCGACCTGTCAGACCGTGACATACCCTGTCAGACTGTGACCTGCCATGTCAGACCGTGACCTGCCCTGTCAGACCGTGGCCTGCCCTGTCAGACCGTTACCTGTGATGTCAGACCGCCTGCCCTGTCAGACCGTGACCTGTCGGGCGGCCGGCAGACCAGGGGCGTCCACTCATGTTGGACGTGTTCGAGGACTGGCTGTACTTCACGACGTTCCCACTGCCGGGCGTGGCCCGGATCGACAAGTTCGGCCGCAGCAACGTCACCAGGCTGTCGGATAGCGTCCGCGCCGCCTCCGACCTGGTCATCATACAGGCCAGCAAACAGACCAGCAACGGTGAGCACCGCCCCCCGCCCCAGCGGCCGCCGGTTGGCAGTGTATCCCCGCCTGCCGCCCTAGGAGTGCAGGTCACCAGCGTAACTGCTTCCACAGCCCTGCCCCCGACTCGGTCCAGGGTATTCCGTCAGCGTGGGAAACGTTGAAAATGTTCACCATCTGCTATCTTCTGTGGTTCTCGGGAGGCCGTGTGGGGCCACCCTTCACACTTCCGCCCCCCCCCCTCACACCCTGAGGGGCTTTGATCCACCTCCTTCCCAGTGGGCGGTTCCAGCACCCTCTCGAGCTCGGCTCGTATTGAGGACAACAGTAGGTGAACGTAGTGGGGAGCCCGAGAGAAATGATTATAGAGCTGTATTGGTCACTTTTTGGACTCAGGATAATGTTGTGGTAATGACTGTCAGATAAGGTGACATGTTATTGACAGATTATTTTATTTTTGCTTCTGAATGAGTTGAGTTAGAGCCAAGGTTATCCATTAGGAAGGCTTGTCGGCCTTCATATGTCGGATATCATTGACGCACAACTGCGTCATTTCCACATCATCGCGTCACTGTACGTCCTTTCTGAGTTTCTTTTCTGCTTTTATCATTACTTCACGCGTGACTATCTTCTTGGTCTTGCATCTTCTTCCATTTGTCGTAGCGGTTTTTGAAGCAGTTCACGTTCGGCGCATTCCGTATTGCTTCCGGTAACTCGTTCCAGTATTTTTCAACTCGTAGATTGAAAAAAATTCCTCTGATTTCGAGCCTCGCCCTTCTGATTTCTATTTGTCCTTCCCGCCGCATCACCTCGCCTTCTGCTCCTATGACCGAATTCTGGCTCACAAGCTTCATGCTTGTGACTGTCAGGTTTACAGGCCTATAATTTGCAGGCAATGGTTATGGTCTTTTTCAAGAAAATATTCCAAATATTTTTGAAAGCGAGGTCCTTGTCCTACCTTTTTGTTTATTGTTTATTGTTTATTGTTTATTGCATGCGAATCATCAACGGACGTGGTGCCCATTTACAGATGAAGTCAATCTGATAAAAATATATACAATGAAGGATCAACGCCGCGAGACGATTGTTAAAAGTTGATGGAACAAGTGAGCTTGAAATGGTTCCAAAGGTAAAAATGCACTGCTACCCATAAAAATATAGATAAATACATTTATAAATTCATTTGAAAATAAAAATAGCCTAAGACAGACGTAAAATATAAAAATGAATGGTATAAAAACATAAACACGTAAAAGAGTCTTAAGACCTACTTAAAATATAGATGTAAAACCTATACACACAAAACCTAATCCCTCACACCCAGCACAAAGCGAAGCACCTGCTTTTGTACTCTGCTTTCCCAAGCTGCCAAATATCTGCCTCCCGACATGTATCCAGGAACCTATTGCACAGTTTGGGAATCCTGGTAAACAAACCCTTTTCACCGTGTTGACTCTCGCGTAGGGCACGTGAAATAAAACCATACGGCGCAGCATTCGGGGAGGAACAGCAAGTGGAAACTTATTCAGAAGAAATGATGAATCTACTAAATTTTTGTGGATACCTCTGATGAACATAAGATCATACTGTTTTCGTCTGGCCTCAAGAGATGCGACACCAAAATGCAAAGTGAGACTATCATAGTCAAATGCTATGTTTTGAATATTGCAACGTCCACAGAGCCAAATTAAAAATTTATGCTGGGTTCTTTCCAGCCTTTGAGTGACTGTCGCTGCTCCTCCCCAAATCACGCAACAATATTCCAGCACAGACCGTACATTCGCGTAATATGTAGACAACATAGCTCTGCTATTGCACTGATGTATCGGCCTACCTCTTTTACCCGTTTGAAAGATCTCATCATCAATCCTAATGCCCTATTTGCTTTTGAAACAATGTTGTCTATATGTGCTCCGAACGTTAATTTTTCATCGATAAGAACCCCAGATCTCGCATTCAGTGACTCTTTCGATGGCTGTGCCACCTATAGTATAAAGAGCATGAACGGGAGAACGACGTAGCGTCGAGATAGGACTTTACATTTTGATGGGTTTAGTTTAATCCCCACAGCTCAGACCATTGATATAGGCAATCAAGATTGTTCTGAACAAGTCTTGCATCATTTCGATCGTCTACTTTGTGATAAATTTTAACATCGTCTGCAAACATCAAATTATCTGTGCACAACGTCATCGGTAGATCATTTATGAAGCAGGCGAACAATAGGGACGAAGTCCGCCTTCCGGTGTGCCTGACGGTGTAGGTATCCAGGACGAGCACTGACCGTTTAAAACAACTCGCTGTTTCCTCCCAGACAGATATGACCTACACCAATCTAACGCCTTACCAGAAATATGGTAGGTTTTGAGTTTGTGTATGAGAAGAGCGTGGTTCACGCTTTGAAAGCTGAACTGTAATCGTGTAGATCACATCCGTCTGGGATCCAGCTGCTATATTGCCCCAGGCTTTTCTAACATCGTCGCCAATTAGATACGCACGAGCGACCTGGGATGAATCCTGCTGTTGCTCGCTTTTGTGGAAAAGTTGCGAAAATGTTCAGGTGCTGAACTCTCACATCCGTGAGAACACCTTTTTATGTCGGCCTGCTTCTATGAAAGTATGCCGGCGTCGCTTGTACATACTGGTGCGTTACTATGTTTGGACTGTATGTTGTAACCTATTTACTGCTCGGTGAGAACATCATTTCAAGGCTGGTGTCACCCAACCTCCCCAGGGTTTTGTTTTCTAATGGCTCTGGGTATGGGGTGAGAGTGGAAATGTTCGCAGAAGTCTGTACAGTATGTGGCGTTTCCAATTACCTTGGATATTTTTGTGATGCAAGTTTTATCACGTTGTGAAGTTGAGACAATCGTTTTCTTAGAGCGTCTCCTTTCTCAACCAGCTGAGCAGAACAAGGGTCCTCTGAGTACGAACTGGTGCTAAGCACGTTCCCAGTCAACCCTCACAAGTGTGAGAACGTGACTGAGGATTAGGCAGGGGGACCACCGCGGCTGGAGACATTTTCTCGATTGGATGGGGGGAGGCTGGATGGGTGGACACCGGGCTCTGTAATACAAACTCTTGGGAGACTCAGAATCCATTGGGTCATGATCCCCCCTGCCCCCTCATTCATCGGGCTTTTCACCCATACAATCAGTCGGCATTGTATTCAGGTCAGCAGCAAACTGATGTGATCCAAACACAGATCTCAGCATGGTCCGATTAAAAGATAAATTCAATTGAAAACCCAATTAAAAGTGTTCAAGATGTGCGAGACAACTGATACCACGCGGCCCAGGGAAGTGTTTGGAAGGTTGCGCCGTGGTTCGCTCTGTTCGTATTTGATGAGTTCTGGTGAGCAACGTCCCGCTTGGAGCCCATCTTCTCAGTCCGCCAGCACTCTACACGGTACATATTTGAGAAAAACAAACACAAAATACTCTGAAAATACTCTGCAATGGTAATGCCGGCAGAGGCCAGATGCCCGGGTTTGTTTCTTCGCGAAACGGTCGCGAAAAGTTGCTGTGCGGAGCGAGGTTGAGCCTGTCCGAGACATGACAGACCAAAAAGTCAGGGCCAGCTTTGTCATTCCGCCGGTGGGTTCAGCGACGTGACTGAAAGTGCGGCGCATTTGGAGGGTTTCAGCCGTCGGACGCCGGCTCCGTGTTAAGCTTCAGAGTTAGTGTTGGACTGAGACCGGCTCCGCATCACGCTGTGGAGTGAGTCTGGGACGGACGCCGGTGATGGCTACCGTCTGGCGCGCAGGGCTTCACCCCTCCGTCCTCTCTGCTGTTCGCCTGTGACACCTTGTCTGGAGGTATCGATCAGGGCGTGCCCGCGACCTTTCGGAGCGGAGCGCCAGGGGCCCGGCACAGCTGAGTCGGCTGCAGGCTGCTGGCATAGTTCGTTTGCTTGGCATAGGTCCAGGTCAAATCATCAGTGCCGTTCATGTTGCAGTTATACCGTATGTGATAGGGATTAACCATGCAGTGACGTCATGTGCCAGTGGCTGTAAATTACATGGTCTCAAGTTTTCACAGAACGATACACTAGGGTTGTTAAAAAAAAACATTTTTTTACTTTTCAGACTCGAACCCACTTTTTCCCCAAAATATATTCAATTCTGATTGCAATGAGACACATTCCAAGCATCTACGACAAGGGAAAAGATCGCCTCAAAACGATTAAAGATTTCATGTTTCAGGCACGATTGGCCGCCCGGCGTTGCAGTCTCCCCGTGTTAAATTGGGCTGAAAGGGGTGCATAACCTACCAGTAAAGACAGCGTGGCATGTGCGTGCGTGTAAGAGCGGTAGATGGGATTTAACATGCAGGCATTTGCTTGTCACATGTATTTGCAGCGCAATACAAATACATGTTATTCCACAAAAGACCTGAAACTAAATGGTTCAGCACCCTAGTACTCTAAATCCCGACAGAACAGGAATGCCTTCCGGAGGCGAACCTTTCTCTGGTAACATTCGTTGGAGAACGTCGTTGGGGCAGGTGCTTCTCCCTATTCTCCTGCAAACTACTTAAGAGCTCTGATACTGCTAGAAGAAGACCCTGCTGCATATTTCTACCCTTCAACGACAGTAAGTTCTGGAGTACCAACAGGGGAAGCTATACCAGTCACCAGCTTCTTGACGGAGCCATTTCTGGTCAGAATAGTTCAGATTCAGGCAATGGAATACCCGCCAGCTGTCAGGAGTGACAAGCTGGCTGAGGCTTAGTACCGAGCATTCACCGAGATCCTCATATTCTCTATCAGAAACTTAAGCCTGCTCTAGTTAAATATGAATTGTTTGCTGTTTTGGCCAATTGTTGTGCGACGGGCTCCTTACCTCCAAGATAGTGGTTCTCACCAGCGGGACAGAATATAACTTTATGTGCACAGATACCACAGCTGAGGGCAAATTGACTTCAGCATATTCAGGGCGATTTCTATATTAACTTAATGAAAGCACTGCACCGCATTTCATGAATAACTTTGAGGCTCATAGAAGCCTCTAAAGCTGACTATCCGCGACGGAGGAACCAAAATGCATGGTTTAGAACCACTCACAAGGAAAGCCGCTAACTCTTTCGGGGTCTCATTGGCTCAGTCGGTTAGCGCTTGCGCTCGGCTCGGCCAATGACGTTCTGTATGTGCTGGGTGTCGTGGGTTCGAGCCCACCCAGAGGCAGAGTCTGGCGCCCTGCTCTAGCCCAAGATACTTCTTTCCCTCTCGCCTCTGACGCCATATGACCTGAGCAGTTGGTGCGTTGTTAAACTCCAAAAATTATAATATGCAGTCTTTAAGCATCTTCTGGAATGATGAACGGAATCTGACTCAGTAGTAGCACGCACTTCATGCCATAAATGTCCTATATTCCATGAATATGGCTGGCTGGTGGGCTCCGGGTCTCCTAAACAGACATTAGTTGGAGACAACCTCTCCTGACAGCGACACGTAAACCAGCTAGCGCAATTCGTGATTATCTTCTCAAGGAAAACAGAGCTGGCATGTCTTCCAGAACCAAAGCACTAGCCGGGCCTGATGATCCAGGAACGTTCCCTGATAGGTCTTCCAATAAAAATACTCCGGTATTGTGTAGAGGCACTGAAGTCAATGTGCAAACGCAACTGTTATTTGTGACCAGAAAGTAAAAATACTCCGGTATTGTGTAGAGGCACTGAAGTCAATGTGCAAACGCAACTGTTATTTGTGACCAGAAAGTAAAAATACTCCGGTATTGTGTAGAGGCACTGAAGTCAATGTGCAAACGCAACTGTTATTTGTGACCAGAAAGTTATAATATGCCTCGCAAATAAGAATCACAATACTGGAGGTAAAAAGGCAGTGACACAGTACCTGGCCATAACAGCAAAACCATTCACCTTTCAGTCGGGTAGGCTAAAGTTTGCGACAGAGGCTATGAAGAGCTCGGCTCGGTACCAAGCCTCCGCCAATTTGTCATTCCTGAAAGCTGGCTGGTATTCGAGTGCCTGAATCTGAAAGATTCCGACATGAAATGGCTCCGTTGAGAAGCTGGTGACTGGTATAGCTTCCCCTGTTTCAAGGTATTCCAGAACTTACTGTCGTGAACGGTCCCACAGAACGTGGTGTGAAGCTGGTGGAAGATTTTGTGAGCCATCCAAAGGGTAAACATATGCAGCCGGGTCTTCTTCTAGCAGTATCAGAGCTCTTAAATAGTTCGCAGGAGAATAGGGAGAAGCACCTGCCCCAACGACGTTCTCCAACGAATGTTACCAGATCAAGGTTCGCCTCCGGAAGGCATTCCTGTTCTGTCGGGATTTAGAGTACTAGGGTGCTTAACCATTTAATTTCAGGCATTTTGTGGAATAACATGTATTTGTATTGCGCTGCAAATACACCTGACAAGTAAATGCCTGCATGTTAAATCCCGATCTACCGCTCTTATACGCACGCACATGCCACGCTGCCTTTATTGGTAGGTTATGCACCCCTTTCAGCCCAATTTAACAATGGGAGACTGCAACGCCGGGTGGCCAATCGCGCCCGAAACATGAAATCTTTAACCGTTTTGAGGCGATCTTTCCCGTTGTCGTAGATGCTTGGAATGTGGCTCATTGAAATCAGAATTGAATATATAATGGAAAAAAGTGGGTTCGAGTCTGAAAAGTACAAAAAATGTTTTTTGAACGACCCTAACGCTACACGGATCCCGTGACAATTTTAATCACTTGTTGTATTCATGTTTTTCACATCGTTGCCGCAGATTCCATTCGATTGCCAGCTTCTCTCAGATTTTCCTCGAACCTTGAAAATTGTAACCTAGCTTAGTGAGACCTGCGGAACTTGTGCCCTCCCCGAAAATAGTGTGCTGCTTTTGTGAGCTCATTTCGCTTACGTAGTTTTTGTTGAACGAGGCAAAGCTGTCAGCAGAAAGGGTGTTAAATTTGATAGAATAATATTGCGATTTTACAAGAATATAATTTGACATTTTTACAAAATTACGTGCTTACAAATGGGCCAAAATTGGATTTCACCCATGCATTTCACCAATTACCGTCTTGAAGAGCCTTGCCCCTTGCCCCTTGCCCCTTGCCCCGGTGGCGGGTAGGAGCTAGGGTAGGAGCTCTTTTCGCCCTGGCGGGGGCTAAAAAGAGAGCTAAGAAAAAACTAAGAGAGCTAGAAAAAAACGCAAAACGGCAATCGAAAGCTCTTCCAAAATGATATCGAAAATACTTTAGTCATTTTTCTCGTCAGGTCAATATCAAGGTCACCAGAGGTCAAAATAGGTCAAAATCGCTAATATGAGGTGTACTAAGAAAACCTCATATATCTCAGAAACTATGATAGCTAGAAACATTTTTTAAACACCATTAGAAAGCTCTTGAGTTGCTCTTTCATTACGGTGGTATTCATTTTCGTGTCAGGTCAAAGCCTAGGGAGTTACAGGTCACTGAATATTGGAAATACTCTTGGGAATGTCCATAGCCACCCATGCATAAGGGCGTTTCCTTTTTCGCTAATAAATTCCAAACCAAGCAAGATACAGCCATAGTTGATGCATCATTGAAATCGTCTCGCCCATACGAATCGAATGATATATAATATTGCTATGCCAGGTCAAATTTGAAAATTTGACCTGACCCAGGTCAACGGTGTGACCCAACTTGACCTGGTATAGTCATGATGTATATCATTTGACTTGCAGTGACTATACAAACACTTCGGTGATAAAATAAAAGTTCTATCTTTGTTTATTTAATATTTATAGAGTAAAACACAAAAAAGGCTTATTTGACCTAAGGTGACTTTTCAAAGGTTACAAGCCAAATTTTTGGGATCAACTTCAGAAATGAGGTAAGAGCAGGCCGTAACCGATGTTTGAAATTGATTCCATACATACTTACTGAGAAAAGCTCATTTCGTGATTTTCCCCATGTATTTACAATGGGGAGGTCATGCTCTGCACATGGCCTTAGGTCACCAATATGAAAAATCCCGGAACATATGTTGTAGCTCCTGGTGGGCCCAATATGTGATATCAGTTTCAACTTGATCAATTAACCCGCCGTTTATTTATGCAGTCCTAAGCATTTTTTGAGGTGAGGTCACTTCACCTGGCCTGGTGACCTGACCTAATATGACCTTGAGCTAAAATTTTCAGGGAAGATGTAAAAATGATGAAGAAACAGCTACACAAAGTTTGGCGGAGCTGCGCGCCGCCGTTTTTTGGTCACTGGAAAAACCCGAGGCGGAGGGGGTCTAAAAAGACCCCACCCGGGCGAAGGTTAAGATGAAGACACCCGTTGGTGGACGCCATCGAAAAAAATTGATCGTAAAATAGATTATGAAATACCAGTTCGGGATATTAAACCTGTTACAGGAAATGTGGCACCTTGGTCGAATCCTGGAATTTAGTGTAATTAGGCGTACTTTCAGCCAAAAATAACGAAACCGCTCATGATTTCTCTGAAAAATGTTCAATAAGCTCAATATTTAGTTTTTAAAAATATTCCTCTAGGAAAATAAATAAATATCTGCCTGTGGATGATGTCATGATCTGGCAACCACTACCATACTTGAAATGCTTCAAGGGCTTCGATTGGCTGACGCTCATCGAGACGTCAGCATATGTCGTCACACCAGCAGCTCACAACAAGGCCGCCCGGCGAAGGGTAGATGAGGGGTAGGTGTCAGGTAGGTGTCAGGTAGGTTTCAGCTTTTTTTCTACGGAAATATCGAGTTCCAAGACAAATGATATATGGAGTACCGGGTTTTCTGACTTGCTTTACAACTTGGCTATCTCAGTTAAAATCACGTTATGAAGGTGCCACATTCCCTTTAATGGACTATAAACCGTAGAAAATCCCGAAATTTAGATAAGATATAGATGTGTTGTCCGACGTCAAAATTCATCCCAGGCAGAGACGGAACCAAAATCTTAAGCCTGGGTTTAGATCAGGTCAGGTCACCAGGTCAGGTGGATTTTTATACAGATGACCTGGGATTATGCGTGATTCATGTGACCTCTCCATTGGAATGCGAGGGCAAATTGGGAATTGGTAAAAATGGGCATTTATCTGTGAATGCTGCTTAGCGTAACTTCCTTTTTTGTAAATCGTGTTGTTAAGGCCAATCCCTAGGGTCATGTTGGATGTTTCGACTTGTGACCCATGAGAGGTCATCTGGGACTACTTTAGCAGGGTTTTAGACTGTGGTCAAATTTTTCGCAGGAAATGTGCTGAGGCTTTCATTTCGATGCATTACGTTTTGATCGTCATGGTGAGTTGATGGGTATACATATTGACTACGTTAGGTCAGACAGTGACCTTGACCGGACCTCAGGTCATAACATTTTTACATTTTGACCAGGCATAGTCATGTCATACATCATTCTATTCGCCGTACCCAGATGAATTGAATTACGTCTAAATGATTCTCTCTAACTCGGTCCTGTAGCTAGAGCCAAAATTTCACCTCCTTTGATCTGTCGTGACCTCAATATTGACCTGAGCCGAAGAGTGACCGCTATAGTTGTTCATCATTTGTTACGGGCTGCCTACCACCCATCAGATTTTTCGCCAACCTGCGCGGGGTCCGAGGTCGAAGGGGGTTTCCGAAACCCCCACTGCGGCGAAGATGGATGGAAGGCCCACTGCGGAGGGGGTCCAATCTACGTAGATAGTAAATTCAAATATCTTAGGCTACATTTGAATAGCAACAACCGGGGTAAATAGTTTCCGGCTCCTTTTGATAACATTTGCTTTCTTTCCCGTCATTGGAATACTTTAAGAGAAGCATAGATTTATTGTGTGGATCTCCATCTATGTTCTTCGAGGAAAATGTACGAAACCTTCCCTGCTGCCACACATATATATATCTAAACTACCTTTTAATGGGACAATATGGTTGTGAATCCATGTGTGATCATATTGTCTTCTGGCTGGAAATAACGTGTTCCGTCCTCAACCTCAGCTTTGGAACACGCATAAACCGCCGCGTGTCATTATATTTATCTTCAAAACCGACTTTGAGACGAAGGTCCGATCATTTTTAGTCGTCGAGCGGCTGATTGGCATGGGCGAGAGTCTTGTATTGAGAATATGGGGCCTGGCCTAATATATGCAGAGTCGAAGTTCTATAACCTGTAAGCTGGAACAGTGCAAGGCTGTGCTGTTCTTGCGGACTGGTCGGAAGTAGAAGCACGAGCTGGGCCCAATTTTACCAAAAAGTGTGGAAATGTGATGTAACTTACGGGAGTTACCGTGTTGGTATTACTGTATCACGCTTGGTATGTTTTCCCTCTATCTGATACGGAGGTCCAATACATCCCACATTTATTACATTCCAAACTTATTTTACTCGAGCCTATGAATGTTTTTCCAACTCTTATTGACTGTAATTGAATTAGAATTTGTCTTTTAAGTTTCAAATCAGACAATTTCCGAGTTTGAAATATAGAAACACTCCTAGGTTCAAATCTAGAGACACTTCTGAAATCACGCGTCAAACTGAACCTCGGTACTAAATGGCAGTAGAATGCATAGGTAAAATGTACCAGATTGAGTGGAATTAAAACGTGGCCAATTCGCCGTATGTCACGCCGCTTTTCTACACCTTTTATGAAATTGTGCGCTGATTTCGGACACGGAGTTGGTAGCGTCGGTATTCGCGCGTCTGCCTCCAATCACCGGCGGCGGGAGCTACGCACGGGCGAATCCGCAATCAGAGGCGTGCCCACGGGCTGTAATGGAGGGGGGCACAATCGGACCTGGTGACGACGGGGAAGGCGGAGGGTAAACTGAGCTGTTTCGTAGAGCGCGCTACCCAGAGAATCGATCAACGCTAAAGGAGGAACGTTTGCATAGGTCCGCACTGGCAAGCGGTTTTGGAGGATTTTGGTTTTGATTTAGGATTTCGGTCACCAGCTGGAGTGTCCTTCTTCCGCCCTTTTTCGTATTTCCATATCCGTGACGATCAGTTCAACCGTAAAAAGCTTCGTCCTGGACGTGATCAGGGCTGCTGGCTTCCGCCCATGTGCCACACGTGGAAGTCATTATGCAGTCGCGGAAGGTATTCGAGACGAAGTACCGTTATCCATCTCTGGGTACGGACGAAAGTTTCCTCGGGCTGAGCGGGTTTCTGCTCTTTAACTTGACTACTCTTTCCCTATGTGATACAATTTTTAACAAAAAGCGTAAAAAATACCGTTCGCGAAACTGAGTACATAGTCCTGTGGCTGTGATATAATTTCGAAACCAAAACCATGGTTAGTATTGAACCAAGATAAGAACCAGCATATTTTTTATCCCCAGGCTGCCCGTGTATTTCACCGGTCTATCCGGGGGCATCCTGTCATTCGCATCCCTCGAAAGTGTTGAATCAGTCGGCGACGTGAGACGTGACCACGTTCCGGCTATTCTGGCCGCCCGGCGCCGCTGTCAGCCGCGCCAGGCGCGCGTCCAGGCCCGTCTCCAGGCAGGGCGCACTGACTCCGCCTCAGGCGCCAGCTGCTGAACAGGTGACTGCCTGAGCCGCACCCACCATCTCTGACCTTGTCGGTCCGAAGCCGCTCCGTGCCCTCCGCTGGACCTGGGCCAACTCCGCACCGCCGCCGACTGCAATCGATGCGGCCCGGCGCCCCCCCGCTCAGGGGGCGCCCCCCGGCCTGCCGGTGCCGACTCGGCGCTGAGACGTAGCTGCGGTGGCGACGCAGTGGTTCGGGCGGCGTGCGCGCCGGGCAGGGGACCTGACCCTCACTGGTACTCGAACGATACACGGCGCAGCAGTGACTGCGGTGGTGGCGACTCTGTGTTTCCAGAACTGAGCGTGCTGTCGGGCTGGCTGCGGTGTTGATCTGAGACCGCGGGGTGCCGGTATCGCGTGTGGGAGCGACAGACCTGGTGCCGACCTCTGCTGTATCGGTGCCGGCGGAGGGTGTACCGGCGGCCGGCACACCTCCCGCCATGACAGGCCGCCAGGCAGCTGTACTCTGTGCGCTGGTATTAGCTGTACAGTACAGCCCCGGATGGGCAGCGCTGGCGGAGCGGCCAGTGGCTCCGGCCAGTCCCGGCTACGCCCAGACGTCGGGGCTACCCGGCCCGGAGAGCGGTGCCGTCGGCGACAGGTCAGGCAGCGGCCCAGCCGAGCCTCCGGCGCCCACCAGCGGCGCTCAGGAGCACACAGCACGGCCTGCTGCTGCTGACGCGGAGGCGACAAAGGCTGCCGGTGGGCCGGTATCTGCTGCCACACCACCGCCTGCTGTCGCATCACTGTCCACGGCTGCACTACCGTTTGCCGCCACATCATTCCCCACAGCTACACTACCGTCTGCCGTCACATCACTACCTGCTGTCACATCACTGCCCACCCCCACACCGCCGTCTGCCGTCACATCACTGCCTGCCCCAACACTACCGTCTGTCGTCACATCATTGCTTGACGTCGCATCAACGCCCACCGTCAAAGCTTTGCCTACCGGCACACCACGCCAGACGGCTACGCTATCAGCGACTGAGCAGACTCCTGTGATGTTAGGGACGTCAGTGACACCATCAGTGACAGAACGCCCGACAGTGACGCCATCCATGACAGAGCAGCCAGAAGCTGCTGAGTCGCCGGCAAAGACGTCATCTCTAACAGAAGAGCCGGTGGTGACGTTACCAGTAACAGAACAGCCAGCTGTGACGTCAGCTGTGACTGATGAGCCGATGGTGACTACATCAGCAGCTGACCAACCGACTGGAACGCACCCGGCAACGAACGCCAGTGACGCCTCTGTCATCCCCACACCTCAGCAACAGAACGGTAGGCATGTTCAGCCCAAATCGATCACGCTTTACTGAGCAAACACCAGCGCAGACATTGATGTTGTCTGTAACATCGATCTGATCTGAGGGAGCCAAGACATTTTTCAACGCCGGTTGGCTCACACAGCCGTACCTGGCCCAATTCGTATAGAATAAAGTTTCAAAAACTTTCTTTGGATTGTTGGTAGCTGCTGTGATTGCGGTCATCCACTACATGCGCTCAGCTTCGCTTAGTTCCAGGGGCTGCGGAGTTGGCCAAAGGACTGAAGCTTTTGAGTTGACGGTGCAGAAAAGTGACGGTGGGACACTCATAAGTCGAGACAATCCGCAAAAAACGCAGCTTAGGTTGGGTTTTAACGCTGGGCGAAAGTGACTCTAAGGTAGCGTCGGGGCAATCTACAAAAACCGAGACTTTTGTTGGGTTTTAACACTGGACGAAACATACATCGACTTTCTGGTAAAGCTCGGGACAACTCGTACAAAGATTGCAACTTTGGTTGCGTTTGAACGCTGGAAGAAAGGAGCACTTGGGTAGAGCTCGATGCAACCCGTTTTAGCTGTATATTCGTTTGGGCTTTAGCGCTGGATGACCCTAGCACTTCAAAATAGGTCGGGCTAATTTTATACCACAAAACTCGGGCCCAGATACAGACCTGCTATTGCTTGTCCATATGATAAAGTCGCCAGTCAAAGAAAGCGAAGCCTCTGTTTTGCTCAGTACTCGCAAACGTTAACAACTAAGTGCCGTGTCGGTGGGGCTTGTGTGTGTCTTTATTGGCGGATGGAACGACAATGGATGCGAAAGATGCGTCGAAGGAGTAGAGGAAGCTCCTCGAGAGCCCCTGGAGAGGCAATCCCTGAGCTGCAGTCGCTGCTCCTCCCGTCTGCTGACGTTGACAGACTGGACTTAAATATGATCATCGCTGTAGAGGCTTGCGAGGCACCAACTGCTAGGGCTGGTGCCCAGTTGACTCAGCGCAGTGGTTCCACATGCTGATTATGGCCCTCTGCGTGGCCGTGTTGGGAGTGTTGGGCTGGGCATGGCCTCGTGGAGGCGGTGACGAAGGTCTTCCAAACGGGCAAAATCGCGTCCGGCGTGGAGCGAAGCTGGAACAATCCTGGACGACGTGTTCAGGGTTACGTAGTTCGACGTTCTTGTTAGTGCCATTTTTGTGGTCGGTCATTGATTTCCCGCCTGGCTTTGTTGCGGTGACCGAATTCTTCGAAGCATTCTGGGCAGAAACTGCATGGATTGCTGAAAACATTGCCGTCGGAATGGATACCCAATAGAGTTCAATTCGTCGGTAGATTGGAGAATCCAGAGAATTCGGTTGCTTCTCGGACTTTGGTGACGGTGTAGTCGTATTTTTTCGGATGTTGATGTGGTCTGGATTGATGTGCAGGGTTTTACAGCGTTTTTACCTATGTTTGATGGCAGACGTCGGATAGTGGACAGTATTGGGTCGGAATTTTCTTAGCTATGCCACACTCCACGCCCTGGTAGTTAAGCCGGTGTTGGAGTGCTGAGATCCTCAGCTCTCAGTCGGTTTCCGTTCACGGGTTCGGCGCTGTGGAACCAGCCGCTGCCGCCCGCACTGTGGGTGATATCACCGCCGGAGGTGTTTATCCTTGCGCTCTTCTCTACCGCGGCCGCCAACTGCGCGGCCCACAACTGCGCTGCCTGCAACTGCGCGGCCTGCAACTGCGCGGCCGGCAACTGCGCGGCCCACAACTGCGCGGCCGGCAGAAACTCGGGCTGTGTCGCCCACCTGGGAGTTCGCAGGGTGCACGTGCGCGGCATGTGGATAATGGGAACAGTGTGTCGCCGGACGGTTCCGGAGAGGTCCGCCGCATTTACCCCTGTTTCATCTGCAGCTGGTCCGCAAATAGGGCGGGGCATCGGCTGAAGAAGCACCTGAATGTGTAGATTTTAGTTCGCTCATTCTCATTTTCAGGGTATTCATGTATTGGAAGTTGGGCAGACGTTGAATTTTCGCTTTAGGCAGATAATGCCGAGGGACTGGGAGAGCAGTGGAAAGATCGATGCATAATACAGTTTAGGCTGTCATTTCGAAACTCCCTGTGCACCAGTCGTGAATATCCGGGAAGTGCCTAACGATAATGTATGTTTGGTCTCCGGCGAAATGTCTGTCAAGTTATTTTTGTTTTATGTGAGATTTTTGGAAGAATTATGGATATGCACTAATTTGATAGGACATGCTGAACTGTTACATTACTATTGCTGCACCACGACCTTTCCACTTTTGGCAGGGAAATGCATATGGAAAATAATGGCTTGCAGAATGTTATGTCTATGGAATTATAAGAAATTCATCGCATTAATAAAGGTAGACCAGCAGTGAGCGAAAGCAGACTGCTTCACATTCCTCACTGTGCTGAATGGATCGCGCTTGACCAGAAGGGAGCCGTCCGCGCTGAAGATTACAGCGCAGCAGACAAATTTGTCGCGTATTGAGTTCAGCCGGCGCCCGCCGACTCCGGCATTCATCATTCAGCCGGCTGCCGGCTGAATGCCAGCTGTATTTAAACTGGGCTCGCCCCGACCTGCAGAGATTTCACATCGATCGTCACCTGCTGCCTGGTGGTGCCTGGGGGCGGAGTCGTGACGGCTGATTGGCGGGCTGGTAAAGCTGGTAAAGTTGTCAGGGTGACGGATTCACTTCACACGCGCCCCGCTGGGGTCCCTAACATACCGCGCCCCGCTGGGGGGGCGGGAGGTGTATTTCGCCCCTCCTTCTGTATTTCATTTCTCGAGAAGGTAGAAAAATGACGGATGGCGTTCGAAAGCTCTTGGCGAGACGAAGAGAAGTTACAAGTACTATTTTTTATGTCAGGTCAACATTGAGGTCAGCAGCGGTCATCGAAGATGTTCAACAGGCTTACAACAGTACATTTTCCCTCTAGGTGGAGCAAGAGCAAATCTTAAGGCATCATTTGATTCCTCTCATTGCGGCGAATCGAAGGATGTGAAACATGGCCCTGCTAGGTCAAATGGTGAACATGACCTGACATCGAGGTAGTCAGGGTCACATGGTGACCTGGTATTGTCATGTTGCATATCAATTGACTCCCCGTGACAAGATAAGCACAATGCAATCAAAATTGAAGTTTTATCTCAATTCAGTTGGAAGTTATTTACAAAATAATCACTGTATGCTCATGTGGCCTCCCATGACCTTTGAGAGGTTAAAGGGTCCAAAACCCAAATTTATGGTCAGGATCGTTTTAAGAATACAAAGTATGAGGATTTCTAAGTTGATATATATTCAGTATTTGCTGGAAACGGTCCTTTCTATTTTTCACCATTGACTTATTATAGGGCGACTACAACTATTTTAGTGTCTCTGAGGTCGGCGGTAGTGTCACCGAAATCCCAATAGTTTGAATATTTGTACGGCTCTTTTTTAATACCCTGCGCTTTAACGTCGTGTAGAGTGATGCTTTACTATGACTATGGGGCTAACAGCTGGGGTGGCCGTGGCGCGTTGTACGTAAGCACCTGCCTTATATTTTGGTGTTGAGGAGGTGGAAGACGGCATTGCATACACAATGTTGAGTTATATTTGGACAGTAGGTAGTTTTCACGAGTGTTTGACCAGTAAGGAAGCCATGTGATATTTTCGGCTCAGCACAATGTGCGTCCGCCATTCGCCGTTTCGGCCGCCAGGCGGCCATGTAGGGATGACCAGTCCTCTGGCAGTGCGCTGTGTGACGTCACCGCCGTACCGCCGACAGTGACGTCGCCCTGCGGAGCCGGCACCTGCGGCGAGCTGAGTGTCTGCGTGCCCCTCTCCGGCAAGCGCTACAACTGTCTCTGTGTCAACGGCGCCGAGCGGGTGACGGCGGCCGGAGGACGGGTCCAGTGTCGACTGGTCACCCCGCCGCCCGTCATTCCCTGCGGACTCAACTGTGTCCACGGCACGTGCCGGCGCACCGTCAGCGGGCCCCAGGTCAGAGGTGGCGCCACTGCTGAGGTGGAGGGCCCGACTGCGGGCTGACACTGAGGCGGCCTCTGGCTCACTGACCGCTTAGCTGCGTCATCGCTGTGTAACATGATAATCGCGTGTTTGTGTTAACGCTCATGCTGGATTCTCTCACGTGCGCTTAGGTGACACCTCACTAGCTTCAGTGCCTTGCACTGTATATATGTACATTGTTCCTAACTAAATATTGGCATTAATATTGACGGGCTTGCTGCGGTCCAGTCCTTGTTTTATGTTCGCCAACCCTGTTAATATGACCCACGATATGTCTTCTGCTATCCGAAGTATCCATTCCCAAGTCGTATCCTATTCTAATGCTTGATACCTATTCTGTGTCTCTTGACCCCAGTCCAGCCCCGAGCGCGTTTTTATGGGAGGTTGGTGGGCTCACGGGTGTGGACAGGGCCGCTGACGCCAGTGTGTGAGGTGGCCTGAGTGAACGCGGCCGTGGTCGACAGTGCGTGTGCGGGCCGCGCTACACTGGCGCCCTCTGTGAGAGGGACCGCTGCGCCGGACACTGCCGCAACAAGGGACACTGCTACCTCAACTTAATGGCCGCCGCCGGCTTGCCGGGCGCGCCCGACCACCTGGCGGTGAGCGCGTCAACTACGGTACCTCTTCGCTTTCCGAGACTACAGTGTAGCCGGAATCCCCACAGCTCTCAGGCTGCGAGATAGCACGGGCACCCCCCCCCACCACCCACTTTCCTCTGGTGTCAGGTTAGCTGGCGTCCCTCTGCCCTAGGCTGAAGAGCAGCTGACACCCTGCTCTCTCCCGGCGGCAGGGGAAGAGCAGGAGGAAGGCATCCGGTGAACCATACCGATATTTAATCCGAAACGAATCCAGAGGCAACGAATTTAGAATCGCGTGTGTCTGGAAAATAACCAATGCCCTGGCCGTGACATGTATTCTAGTTTGTAATGTATCATATTCAGTATTGTCCAGTTTTCCCAATGGCTCACCATTTACTCTCGCCCGCATCTGAGCGACTTAACGCGATTCCTTAGGACTTCCTAGATGATCCGCGCACACCCATAGGAAATCCACAGAACACGGGTTTTGGCCAAGACTCTGTAACACACATGTATACTGGCATCGATGTGGTAACCACGGTAAAGGAGCGCTGACAGCTTTGTGTACATTTTATAACGCTGTAAAGCCTCGCTGTCAAATTTAAAGCTTTTAATTTCAAAAGGTGAGCAGCTTTTAATCCTCCCGCACCTAACGCCTAATGAACTAATTGTTAATTGACTCAGAACAGCCACAGCCATCCTGTAGGTACGGAATAATTTTACCTCTTTATATATTGTCAACGAGACGCATAATTCATGATAAATCACCACCTACAGTGGTTTTTGTATTTGCTCGAGGCCATTCCCGTTTAGCGAAGTTTTTGGCCAGGACATGGTCAGCGTTGTTTTGTTTGTGTTTTTTGACGCTATTGTGCCTCTGTACCATGTATCCATCCTGTCATCGCTGCCCTCCGGGTTATGTAAACCATCGAGCTCATTTTATCGGTATTGTGGTCCGCGTGAGCTTGAACCCAGTCATCCTTACACCCAAAGATCGCTACATCCTCTGGGATATCACCCTACCTGTGTGGCTTGGTCGTGTGTCGCCAGTGTAGCTCTGTGACCTGACCCTGTGTCGCCAGTGTAAATGTCCGTCTGACGTGGCCCTGTGCTGCCAGTGTAACTGCCTGCCGGAGTGGACCGGAGAGCGGTGTGAGACGCCGGTGGACCCCTGCGCCGGCCCGGGCTGTATGAACGCTGGCACCTGCCGGCGAGACAACGGCACAGACACCTGCTCCTGCCCGGACGGCTTCACAGGTGGGGCCGCGCCCCGCCCCCGCCTGTGGGAGGTCGGATTTCGGAGGTGTGATCGGGTTCGTATTCTCGGGGGCGAGCTGTTCTCTGGTCTCACGGCTGAGTGTGTTGGGCAGTACCGGCGCCGCTGCCGGGTGATCTGACGCTGGTGCTGCCGCCTGTCGGCCAGGTCTGCGCTGTGAACACTGTGTGGACCACGCCTGCCACGGCCTGGGCAGCACCTGTCACCGGGACCCGACCAGCACGCGGCCGCAGTGTCAGTGCGGCGCCGGCCGCAGCGGCACCTTCTGTGAGCGCGGCGCCTGCGACCACGTCTCCTGCGGACCTGGTCAGTCCCTGCGGCGCTGTGTCCGAACACGCCCAGACCTAGGGCCAATGGAACACCTGTGTGGTCGAGTTGTTTTTTTTAATAATCAATATTTTAAATGGTGTTACTTGCCGGAAAAGGTTTGGAGTGTGTTTAGTGAACCAAAAGCTACTAAACGTTGATAAGTTTTGAAGTGCTGCAGCGAGGAGCATGATGATAAGTTGATAAGGTGGTGATAAATTGATAAGGTGGCCTGTCCCCTCGAATCTGGAAATGTAAAAAACACTGAAGATTATATATTCGGGCACAGCCCTTCATCAGAATCGTGTAGAAAATATAAAAAATCTCGGATTTTTTTCGAGGTCTGGCTATATTATGACCGATAATTTTTTTATATTTTCTACACGATTCTGATGAAGGGCTGTGCCCGAATATATATAATCTTCAGTGTTTTTTACATTTCCGGATTCGAGGGGACAGGCCACCTTATCAATTTATCATCACCTTATCAAAAGCTACTAAACTATTAAACTACTCAAAATAATGTATTCTGTCTTAAAAGGAAACACGCGTTTAATTATGGTTATTTGAAACTTGTCTGCTCGTGTTTTTTTCTCGAAAGAGATGCGACTGTTTCTCGTCCTTCCTCGCTGAGCCGATTTTCGGACGCTGTAGGGGCGTCCTGCCGCCGTGCCACCACCTGTCTACCGATCATCAGTCCACCAGGCCCTGACCTCCGTGCAGTGACCTGCTGGGGTGCGGACTGTGCGGTGAGGGCTGCTGTACACAGCGGGAGGTGGTGACGCTGAGCCGTTGTCGACAGGTACGTGTCAGGAGCTCTCGGGCCACCCGCGCTGTATGTGCCCGTCGGGACGGAGCGGCGCCCACTGCCAGGATGACTGCAGCCCGCTCTGTCGTAACGACGGTGCGTGACTCAGCTGTCGGTGGATGGGGGGGGGCATCGGCGTGTTACGGGCCACAGGGTGTTTAACTTCCTAAGATACACGCCCAAATTGTGCACTTAAACGGAACAGAAACCATCTTTGTCGTTTTTAGATTCATCGGATTTGAATGCGGCCTTGTGTAAAGGACATTGGATGATTTTCACGCGCCTCTCCCCTGCAGGAGCGTGTGATTCGGAATCGGGCGGTGTTGTAGTGAAGGGTGTTTGACGCGCCTCTCCCCTGCAGGAGCGTGTGAGGCGGACTCGGGCGATGTTGTAGTGAAAGGTGTTTGACGCGCCTCTCCCCTGCAGGAGCGTGTGAGGCGGACTCGGGCGATGTTGTAGTGAAAGGTGTTTGACGCGCCTCTCCCCTGCAGGAGCGTGTGAGGCGGACTCGGGCGATGTTGTAGTGAAAGGTGTTTGACGCACCTCTCCCCTGCAGGAGCGTGTGATTCGGAATCGGGCGGTGTTGTAGTGAAGGGTGTTTGACGCGCCTCTCCCCTGCAGGAGCGTGTGAGGCGGACTCGGGCGATGTTGTAGTGAAAGGTGTTTGACGCGCCTCTCCCCTGCAGGAGCGTGTGAGGCGGACTTGGGCGGTGTTGTAGTGAAAGGTGTTTGACGCGCGCCTCTCCCTTGCAGGAGCGTGTGATTCGGACTCGGGCGGTGTTGTAGTGAAAGGTGTTTGACGCGCCTCTCCCTTGCAGGAGCGTGTGATTCGGACTCGGGCGATGTTGTAGTGAAGGGTGTTTGACGCACCTCTCCCCTGCAGGAGCGTGTGAGGCGGACTTGGGCGATGTTGTAGTGAAAGGTGTTTGACGCGCCTCTCCCTTGCAGGAGCGTGTGATTCGGACTCGGGCGGTGTTGTAGTGAAAGGTGTTTGACGCGCCTCTCCCCTGCAGGAGCGTGTGAGGCGGACTTGGGCGATGTTGTAGTGAAAGGTGTTTGACGCGCCTCTCCCTTGCAGGAGCGTGTGATTCGGACTCGGGCGGTGTTGTAGTGAAAGGTGTTTGACGCGCCTCTCCCTTGCAGGAGCGTGTGAGGCGGACTTGGGCGATGTTGTAGTGAAAGGTGTTTGACGCGCCTCTCCCTTGCAGGAGCGTGTGATTCGGACTCGGGCGGTGTTGTAGTGAAAGGTGTTTGACGCGCCTCTCCCCTGCAGGAGCGTGTGATTCGGACTCGGGCGGTGTTGTAGTGAAGGGTGTTTGACGCGCCTCTCCCCTGCAGGAGCGTGTGAGGCGGACTTGGGCGATGTTGTAGTGAAAGGTGTTTGACGCGCCTCTCCCTTGCAGGAGCGTGTGATTCGGACTCGGGCGGTGTTGTAGTGAAAGGTGTTTGACGCGCCTCTCCCCTGCAGGAGGTGTGTGAGGCGGACTCGGGCGGTGTTGTAGTGAAGGGTGTTTGACGCGCCTCTCCCCTGCAGGAGCGTGTGATTCGGACTCGGGCGGTGTTGTAGTGAAAGGTGTTTGACGCGCCTCTCCCTTGCAGGAGCGTGTGAGGCGGACTTGGGCGATGTTGTAGTGAAAGGTGTTTGACGCGCCTCTCCCTTGCAGGAGCGTGTGATTCGGACTCGGGCGGTGTTGTAGTGAAAGGTGTTTGACGCGCCTCTCCCCTGCAGGAGTGTGTGAGGCGGACCCGGACGGGGCGCCGGTGTGTCGCTGCGGCTGGCGGTACGCTGGCTCGAGCTGTGAGCTGGACCTCTGCACGTGCACTGTGGACTGTCACACTGATGACTGCGTCGGCTGCCCCTCTGGTAGGTACCACCAGCTGCCAGCCGCACCAACAACCAGGTAACCGTGCCCCGGAACCCCGCCGGGGCATGTAGCCTCGCCGACCAGACTCTGATTACTGGGGTACAGCTGGCACTCCTTTCTGGTATATTAGTGTAACGGATTGAATATGTATTGTGGCTTTCTTTCAGTCCCGTTAAATCCGTTGGTCTGTCACCTAACAAAGACATTGTCCCTATGTTGATTTGAAGAGTCCAGGTCGTTGGCTGAGGGGGTGTTTGTGCTGCTGAGCTTGCAGCGTGTGCTTAGCTGCTGATGGCCGCTGACGGGTGTGCCGGTGTGGGGCAGGGTACTCGCGTCCCGTGGGGTGTGACAGTCACCGGCTGCCGCCGTCCTGCGTCAATGCCACCCTGCTCTGTATCAACGGCGGCACCTGCACCAGCGTCGACGGCCGCGACGTCTGCAGGTCAGTGTCCCAGCTGCTGGTGCGACAGTCCTGATCTCTTCCTGAAACCGTACTTAGGCTTGGTTTACTGCGGTACGTGAGGCCAGCCCCTTCTATATACTCGTTTCGCTGTGTTCATGGAGGATACCACATTAGGAAGCTCAGGCAGTCTATGGTTTTCAAGAGCAGCCCCCAACAACTGACCACTGCTCCTCAGTCGTTGTTAGTATGGTCCTTCCCCTTGTACCCAGCTGTGGGTAGTGACGCCCCTTTCCCTGTGTCCAGCTGTGGGCAGTGACGCCCCTGCCACTGTCCAGTCGTGGGTAGTGACGCCCCTGTGTCCAGCTGCGGGCAGTGACGCCCTGCCCCTGTGTCCGGGTGCGGGCGGTGACGCCCCTGTTGTGCCCAGCTGCAGGCAGTGACGCCCCTGCCCCTGTTCTACCTGCGGGCAGTGACGCCCTGCCCCTGTGTCTAGTGACGCCCCTGCCCCTGTGTCCAGCTGCGGGCGGTGACGCCCCTGTGTCTAGCTGCAGGCAGTAACGCCCCTGCCCCTGTGCCCAGCTGCAGGCAATGACGCCCCTGCCCCTGTGTCCAGCTGCGGGCAGTGACGCCCCTGTTTCTAGCTGCAGGCAGTGACGCCCCTGCCCCTGTGCCCTGCTGCAGGCAGTGACGCCCCTGCCCCTGTGTCTAGCTGCGGGCAGTGACGGCCCTGCCCCTGTGCCCAGCTGCGGGCAGTGACGCCCCTGTCCCTGTGCCCAGCTGCAGGCAGTGACGCCCCTGCCCTTGTGTCTAGCTGCAGGCAGTGACGCCCCTGCCCCTGTGTCCAGCTGCAGGCAGTGACGCCCCTGCCCCTGTGTCTAGCTGCGGGCAGTGACGCCCCTGCCCCTGTGTCCAGCTGCGGGCAGTGACGCCCCTGTGTCTAGCTGCGGCGTGACGCCCCTGCCCCTGTGTCCTGCGCCCTTGTAGCTGCAGGCAGTGACGCCCCTGCCCCTGTGTCTAGCTGCAGGCAGTGACGCCCCTGCCCCTGTGTCCAGCTGCGGGCAGTGACGCCCCTGTGTCTAGCTGCAGGCAGTGACGCCCCTGCCCCTGTGCCCAGCTGCAGGCAGTGACGCCGCTGCCCCTGTGCCCAGCTGCAGGCAGTGACGCCCCTGCCCCTGTGCCCAGTTGCAGGCAGTGACGCTTCTGCCCCTGTGCCCAGCTGCGAGGAGTGACGCCTGTGCCGCTGTGTCCAGGTGCCGGCCGCAGTACTCGGGGCTGCGCTGTGAGGTGAGCCGGGTCTCTCCGGCCGGCTGCCGGCCGGGTCTGTGTCTCCACGGCGGCAGCTGCTCGCCGGTGGCCGGCGGCGGCGCCAGCTGCCGCTGTCCGCCCAACTGGGCCGGCGCGCGCTGCCAGCGACGCGCCGCCCCCGCCTGCCGCCACTACTGTTTCAACGGCGCCAGATGCGAGCCGGGCGTCCACCCTGAGGACCCTCCCACCTGCCAGTGAGTGGACGCCAAAGTACCAGCGGCTGCTGGCCGCCTGGCCGGGTACGGGGAGAGTCGAGGGCCGACTGGACAGCTCGGTTTGCCGTAGTCGGCTTTATGTTTCAATTTTAGCTTTCTTTGCCTTCAGCTACTCTTGCGTTACTCTTGATATGAAAGGGCATGCTGTGTTGTGTTCAGTGTTGAGCCATTGAACAGTTGGGTCGCCGTGCGGGCTGGGTAAGTTGGGTAGGGTTAGGCTGGGTAGGTTGGGTAGGGTTAGGCTGGGTAGGTTGTGTAGGGTTGGGCTGGGTAGGTTGTGTAGGGTTGGGCTGGGTAGGTTGTGTAGGGTTGGGCTGGGTAGGTTGTGTAGGGTTGGGCTGAGTAGGTTGTGTAGGGTTGGGCTGGGTAGGTTGTGTAGGGTTGGGCTGGGTAGGTCGGGTAGGGTTGGGCTGGGTAGGTCAGGTAGGGTTGGGCTGGGTAGGTTGTGTAGGGTTGGGCTGGGTAGGTCGGACAGGGTTGGGCTGGGTCGGGCTGACGTATAAGCGCGGCGGTAGCTGTCGTGAGTCAGACGAGTGACCGTGACCCGGGTTGTAGCTGTCTTCCCGGCTTCGTGGGGCTGCGCTGCTCGACGCCGTCGGCAGCGCTGGGGTCCGGCGACTCGCCGCCCGACGGCGCTGTGGTGGCGGCGGCGGCGATAGCCTCCACCCTGCTGCTGCTGCTGCTGCTCTCCGCCGCCGCCGCCGTACTCTGCTACAGGAAACGCCACGGGTCAGTACGCCGCCGAGACGTACAACTACAGCAAACGCCACGGGGAAATTGTCTCAATAAGGGCCGGAATCTTTGCCCCCCCCCACCCTAAACTTTCTGGCTAGATCCACCCCTGCGGTGGGGTCGGGGTTTTTATGACAACCATTGTTGATTCGAGTGAGGCTTCGACTACAAAGATCGAACTTGCAATAACTTGGGCAAAATGTATTTTAGAAAAACATCCCGGCAGCATATACCGCATTGACTAACTTGAGTCCGGACTTGGGTCTGGCTGCTGTGTGGTGTCGGTTCTGCCCCGGCGCAACCAATCAGCGATGACACGGCTTCGTCCGAGGTCACACCCCGGTGTCTCTCTCTCGCGCGCAGGAAACCGTTCAGCCACACCCGAATGCGGAACGACAAGCTGGAGGTGGACAACCCGATGTATCTGCGTGACCTGGAGGCGCGTGACGCCGCCGAAGACGAGACCGAGATCGAAGACGCCGTCTTCAGCTTGGAGGAGAAGGTGCGGAGCTTGTCGAGTGAGGGCTGGCCAAGAGCTGGTGGAGTCCCTGATAAGAGGTCCCTCCCATGTGTCCCCTGGATAGATCTTTCGGCCCCTGGCTTCTGCCAACATCGGAGCGGCCTCGTGGCTTCATTGCCTGCATCCAGGCTGGGATCGGATGTATTAGCGTGGGTTCAATTCCCACTGTGGGAACCCGCCTTCCGTGTCCCATTTGGTCCGGTGGAAAGGTTCCTTAAGCCAATGAGCTCCTTGTAATTGACAAAACGTGCCGCTTGTGAGTAGTCGTAATGAAATAACAATGAAATAAAACCTAGTGCTATAGACCAATGTCCCGCTCTCAGCGGTGGAGTTCAGGGTGTTTTTTCAAGCCCCGCCGCGTTGCATAAGGAAGTTAGCAGCCGCTGCCAGAACCGAATCGATATCGTGTGGTGAGACAAGGCATTGGCGACATGGTTCCAGCTCATGGCAATTCTATCCGGGAGATTCTCGTGTTCTCTGGAAAGACGGTACTGTTATGGCCCTGCCGTGGATATCCGACCATTTCTAGATGTGTAGAAAACCGTCTGCAGCCTCTTGTCCTGGTGTAAAGAGTCCGTACCTGCAGAGTTAATGCAGGCGCATGCTTCTCAGCCCCTGCGGTGGAACAGCCGCCGGCCCAGTGGTCTTGCTCTGCTGCACTCTCAGCTGTTCTGACCCGGCCGTTGTGTCCTCAGCCGACCAACTTCTCCAATCCCGTCTACGAGTCCACCTACGCGGAAGGCATTGGCAGCTCTACCTCCGAGAAGGCCAACCTGCTGCCTCCTGAGAAGGACAGCAGTTTGACGGTGAAAAACGGCCGTCCCAGAGTGGTATTCGCCGGCGCAGCCAGCTCCGATCCCCTGCACGACACGGACACGCTCACCTAGCGCCGCGCAGCGGACAAACCGCGACGTTGTAGTGTGTGTTGTATTCATAGATGTCGTGCTCCGCCCGACGCTGAGTTGTGAGGGCGGTGAGCGCGATGATGTTTATAGGTGAACCACACCGTAGTCCCGAAGCGGTGGAAGCCGAGTGCTGGTGTGTCTGGTGAGGTGGAGCTGCGGGGCGAGAGCCGCGTGCAAAGCGTCATTAATTTAGTGTCATTTTACACTTTGCATGCAACGTCCGGGATTGTGTGGTCCTTCGGCTGAACCAAGCGCGCTTATGCTTCTTGTGGTAATTTTGAGTTTTTTTTGTAGTAGTCGAGGGTTGTGGATTCCTACAGAAATCTTGAGGAAATAGGGTGGAGTTTTTTCTTCAAAATGTCAAAAGCCCTCAAAATGTGAGGCATTATGACGTAAAGTTGTCACCGTTCGGCTAGTTTGGCATTAGCCTGGGCCAGTTTTTGAGCTTGCGTCACCAGTTGCTGTAAACGTGCCAACGCAACCCTGCATTATGTTGTCTCTGTTGCACGGCACGTGTTGGATTGTCGCGTGCTCCCGGGGCTGCTGCCGTTGCTCGCATTATTTCATGCACGGAATTAGTGACATAAGTAATTGTATTGTCGAACGAGAGGTTCTTGGATGGCGCTGGGAGGCCGCGGTGGAAGGCAGCTACTGCCCTGGCCTGCCGATCAGTGTTCAGCTTGTGTGTGTTTCAGCGTTGTGGCTTGTGTTCTGCCCCGTCCTGGCGCCTATCCGATCTCAACCCTGGCCGCACGACGTGCCAGACCCAGCAGGATCGGACCTCACCGTCACCCTCTAGCCTCACCTTAGTCCACCGTTAGACCTCGCCCTTAGTCCAGCTGTGTCCGGACTGCGCCTATCCACCACCCCTTCCCTGCAATAGATTGTTGAAGGCAATGTGTATTTATTTGCTTCTCGCTTTTTTCTAAAAAATCTGTTCGGAAATCACCGTGGATAATCCGAACGATCCCGAGCATTTTCACGATTCACTACGTACTTGCTTACTCGTATTTTAAGTGGTCTCAGGGTAAGTTGCGTTGAAGGGGTTGCTTGGTGCGCCTGTTTTCTCACGAATACTCATGTTTGAAATGTGGTCCAGCGTGCTGGGGTCGTGGGCCTCGTGTTCGCCGTGTGTGCAGCTTTGCTTGGAGGCCGCGGCGGAGTGTTCGTACCGTCCAGATACTGCGGAGCGGTGAGTCCGCGCATCCGCGGGGTGCTGCGGAGCGGTGAGTCCGCCACGTCCGCGGGGTGCTGCGGAGCGGTGAGTCCGCTACATCCGCGGGGTGCTGCGGAGCGGTGAGTCCGCCACATCTGCGGGGTGCTGCGGAGCGGTGAGTCCGCCACATCCGCGGGTGCTGCGGAGCGGTGAGTCCGCCACATCTGCGGGGTGCTGCGGAGCGGTGAGTCCGCCACATCCGCAGGGTGCTGCGGAGCGGTGAGTCCGCCACGTCCGCGGGGTGCTGCGGAGCGGTGAGTCCGCCACATCCGCGGGGTGCTGCAGAGAACCTGGACCGCGGCCCGTGGTGGACCCGCGTCCACCGATGCTTTTACTCCAGCAAGTCTACATACTCGATCCATCAATTGGGCATATTGCCAATTTAGTACATTTTATTTTCATGCTAAGTGGCCAGCTGCTTTCTCTGAGCAACAACGGTATCACCGTTTTTTTTTAATATCGTATGGCTGCCGGCACTTTCCACATGTGATGCCACCTCACCATCTTAAGCTTTTGTGTTTGAAGTTGGCCCTTGGCAGTGAGGCAGCTGGTCGATTTTGTGGCCATAGTCTGATCCTGAGTTTATGTACGCCATATTGTTCAGAGACGGGACGCCGCGTCGTCGTGCGGCAGCAACCGCTACATACGATGTTGGCTTCTCGCTTGTGGCTCGCGAATCCAGAGCTTACACTAGCTGGCAGCGGTGGCAACGTGGAAACTTATGACTCTTAGTATCACCTCAAGGCGGCGGAGGGGTGCCGTGCTGTGGGAGCTATGGAGTGCTAATCGCGGCTCTTGTTTTGAATAAGCGATTGTGGTCGACTCCTGTGCTTGAGTGCCAAATGATGAGAGTTGCGATTCATGATCATCTTGCGAGTGTGGATGATTGTGACTTCAGTGTTCTTACCCGTCCAGTGCCTGACCGGCGGGCCGATCGGAAATGTGTTCTTGTCTGAGTGTTCATATGCTGTCCAGATGTACCGCTCACTTCCATTGTATCTCCGTGTTTTGTCCAATACAACTGCTCTTCCAGCTTTTATTTGTCTTGGGACCCACTCGGCCTCTTTTCAGAGCTTAGGTCTGTAACTATAGAGACGCATGCAAAGCTGATATGATAGACACGATTTTGCCCTCATAACTTCCCGGGATTGACGTGAAGCGATGAGCTTAAGTTCAAAGAAATAAGACTCACGATAAACTTAAGCGTGGCAAGAACATCAACAGTTTTTTTCAAAAGGCTGGTCACGGACTAACACGAGATGGAAATATCTGAGTCGTCCTGGTGTGCGACGTTTTTGAGGAGCACCTCAAAAGGGGGCGGAAAGGAGCTGCAGGTTTCGGCTCGAAGCGCTGGCATCCCACTTCTACCCCCCCTCTCCCGATCGAGGCTACTTCTGGAACACCGCTTCTCTCCAGGATGCGGTGATGGCGCCCCGAGCTCAAATCTGGCGCCCCCTGCTAGGTCGCGTCTCCCAAAAGTAAAGTGACTCTCCTGCTCGACGGCGTCCCCCCTCCCCAGAGCTCAGAAAATTCCCGATCTTGCTAACAGTTAGGGAGAATATCGGGGAACTAGGAAACACCACTTCCCAAGCTGAGATCGGTAGTTATAAAACATTTTTGGTCACACAGGTTTGGTTTAGAATTCCGTTGGTGATAATTGGCACTAACCTCTGCTTGCTTATTGGGGAAAACGTGGCGTCCGTTGCGAAAATTATATATTTTTCTGGCCTCTGGTGCCCCCACCCCGGGTGGGAAGTCTATGGTCCTACCATAGGATGTGTGCATTCGGGTGGGGAAGTGAATTTCATCGTGAGGACTGCCATTCCATGCATCTTGAGATGGTGAGGGAGTGCGATTTGGGTGCTCGACAGACCTAGTATGAGCTTCCTCTCCAAGTACATGATCGCCCTCCTTGGGCCCGGGGGGATGGAGCGAATATTTAATTGCTCGACAGACCTAGTGTAAATGCCTTTTTTAATTTATCCGGCCTTTGGGGGCCACACGATAGTTTGGCCCCCTTCCAGCACTTTTGGAGGCCATGGCCGGAATGCTCCCCCCTGCGTCCGCCAATGTGGTAGAGCTCAGATGTTGAAGTGAGGTGACCTTGTTTGAACTCACCAGCTGGTGACCTGACCTGACCTAGTGTGGTCCGGGGTAAAAATTTCAGGGATGGTGGTAAAATGATGGGGTGAGAGATAGACCCTCTAGCCGCGGTGCTGCGCCTAGTCGTTTTTCTGTTATTTGGAAAAACCTTAATCGGGGGGTCATCGATGCCCCCGGTGGGGCGAGAGTCAATTCCAAGAAGTGAGCATCACTCCTCCCCCAGAAAATCTGGAGGAAATATAAGGGATTTTACAAGTACTGGAGATGTTATAATCACATTTATGCAGGGCGGCAACAAAACAAAAAACACGTGTTCCCTCCTGCCGTGTTTGGTGGTGTTTGGTGTGTGCGGTGGCTGCTTAGTGATCTTGTGGGTGTAATATCTCATCATCACTTTATTGTTTGATTGCTGTAATTGACACCATAGCATTTAAATCTACTGCCTTTAATGATCTTGAGTGATATCTGAACAAAATAACACACCCAGCATTGGTATCGCAGAACACACATACTTCATTCATCGTTCTTACCAGGCACGTTTTGCGATCATCATTTTAGGCTTTAAAGAGAATCAGGCTTGGTGTTTTTTCTTGGGCTGGGGCAGTATCAATCATAACTCAAGTGTTTGTCTTGCTTTTGAAAAAATATATCAAGATTGTATGTATATGTATATGACCGGTTATGCATGGGCTCTCAAACTATTTATTTGGTTAATTTTTTGGTTGATTATGCCAGTGTCAGATTCAGACTATACCAATAAATAGGTAGGTATTAGTATCATATTTGGCCAGTCTGCAAAGTATGGCAGCAGGCCAGACGAGTCGCACCAGCCACCTAAAATCATTGCACCACCAGACACCAAAAATTCACACCAATTTGCCATATACCAGGGAGAAAAACGCACCCTTTCCTACCCACACAATGCAGTAACGGGGTAGCTGGCTTCACACATGTTGCCAGATAGAATCACAGCAAGCTAAATCTACATCATAAGTACCACAGTTCAAAAGCTCCTATGAATCAAAACTTCCTTTCAAACAAAAGCACCACAGGTTGATCCAGAAAGCTATGAATCAAAACTTTCTTCCAAACAAAAGTGCCACAGGTTGATCCAGATCGTAAGTGCCACTGTTGAAAGCTTCCTCCAGTGAAATATTTTAAGTGGTCCAGCTGTTTTTGGCGTTGCTGAAACATCCTTCTTTGAAATGTTCCTAGTGCCAAAACTGCTTTTTGCATTGCTGAGTGACACTTTTTCAAAAACCTTTGGTAAATCTTTTCTAATATTTCTACAAGTAGCACAATGTAACCAAACCTGACCTAACCTTTTCTCGACTCAGCAAGCTGGCCTGTGGCGCACCTAACCTCCTGGTGGCACTTTTGCCTTCATCAGCTGCTGTGGATACACTGTGTGCCTACTTAACCTAACCTAACCTAACCTAACCTAACCTTACCTAACCTTACCTAACCTAACCTAACCTAACCTCACCAGTTGTGGTACTTGGAATATTGCACTGGATGAAGTTTTGAACAGTGGCTGTGCCGAACAAAATCTTAGTTTGTAAATATTTAGTCTTCTGGAACGTTTTCTTATAACACAAGTGCTTGGTTTCATTTTTCTGCCTTCAGCTGCCCCCGCCCTGCTGTGCCGGTCCACTGTGAGGCTCTCGGGAGCACATCTGGGCGGCAGATGTGCGGACGGTGTGGGTATGGGGCCGCCATTTCTTTAGTCTAAAACCTTGTCTGTTACTTTATATTTTTGGGTAGTGTTTCTACGAATCATCGTTATTTGTTTATGGATTTATCTTTCCAATTGTTTACATTATTCTCAGGAATTTCGGTTTACGTGTTTGCTCTCTGTGAACTTGCCTTTTTGGGTCTTAGAGCATGAGCTACGCACCATGTGGTGATGGTAGTCCTGCGTCGTCCACGCCTCATGACGGAGGCATGGACAGTGATCCGTGGACAGTGGGCGCGTGCGGATCACGGCCTCACGTCGTCCCAGCATCTGAGTGCTGGTCACTCCTGGGGATTAGGCATTGTGGCCAATCCCATCGTTAGCCTCGGTGGCTAACTCTGCTGTGCTGCTCCTAACTGTTTTGCTCTAACTCAAAAATAGATATCAATCACTGAGTGAAGTTTCAATGGTCCTCCGGGTTTGAACTTTGGCATAAAATTTGAGACTTTAAACTGGAACAAATTGGTCGTCTCCGGGCCGGATAGTATGAACTAGTGAATCTGTGACTGTGCATCATGAGTCATCATAGTCTTCCTACCAGAAGTAATGCTTCGATATCTTCTCAACGCAGCCAGGCGCGGATCGATGCCGCCGTGGCCAAGCTTGAGGCTCAGCAGGCAGGCGTGCTGCCAGTGAGCGTGCTGAACTCGCTGCTGCTCAGGCCCGTGCTGACGCTCGCGCGGCTGCCGACCGCGCCGAGGTCTGTGACCTGCGTCTTCAACTGCTGGCAGAGGAGGAGGAAATCCTGGATAGTGATGACGACCCGTCACCTCCACGAGTTTGTGCCCCTCCTCCAGCTAAGCCGACCCCAGCTCATGAGTCCAGCATTGTTGGCGGACTCACACCTGGATTAACCAGCTTCCAACGGAGTCAGCACCAGCTCCGTGTGATAGAAGGTTGGATAATTGGCAGTCAACCAGGTCAGCACTGCCGCCACTGCACCTGGGCAAATTTGACGGTTCTCCACTTAACTGGCCACAGTGGAGTTCCATATTCAGATCTGTAGTGCACAACAGGACAGATCTGAGTGACGGGAAAAGCTGGCTCATCTGCAGACCTCCTCACGGGCGACGCGAGGGAGGCAGTGGGAGGATTGCTTTGTGACGGCCAGTTCTACGCAGAAGTCCTCCGTGAGCTGGAATACCGTTTCGGAGATCCAGCCACCATCGTGCAGACAAACCTGGACCGCGTCCTAACTCTTCCGCCCATAAAAGAGTCTGACGTCGAGGCAATCCAGAGATTGTCTTCCAGGCTGCACACTGCCGTCAGCGTCCTGCAGCACCTCAGGTATGACGCGGACCTGGCTGCCACAGTAAATCTGCGTCAGGTGGTCAGCAAGCTGCCACGCAGTGTCGCCTGGAAATGGGGCGAAGAGGCCGTGCGCCTTCCCGAGCCCCCGACGCTGATAGCCCTGGACGCGTTCCTGCGACGCCAAGTCGACGCAGCGCGTCAACTTTATGGCCTTTCGCTGACTTCTGGAAGGACTGCCACTGAAGCCGTGACGGGGCCGCCCCCGCCGCCTCCTCGCCGAGCGAAGGATCATAAACTCGTCAGTGAGCGCCGCGGTGTAAACGCGGCAGCGGCAGTCACCAGTAGTGATGCCAAAACTCTGTGTCGGTGCTGTGGTACCCCGGGCCACAAGCTGGACAAATGCAGGAAGTTTGCGGCCCTGGGGTTGGATGCGCGTGTAGCACTACTCAAACACAGCAGTGTTTGTTTTAAGTGTATGGTGTCGGACGGACATGTCGCGGCAAAATGTGCGGACGCGCCGAACTGCGATGTAACCGGGTGTGGTAAACGCCACCACCGACTGCTTCATGGTGCGGCGTTTGCGCGCCCGAACACAGACAAACAGCCTGAGGGTTTGTGTGACAGCATGCAGTCAGCGGGTCGAGCACAAGTGTCGCACGCGTGCAACAAGGGGGAGGTGCTCCTCCAGGTGCTACCGCTGACTGTCTATGGACCTTCTGGATCGAAGAAGGTGAACGCTCTTCTCGACCTTGGATCCCAAGTGTCCCTGATCAAAGAAGGCCTGGCGCTTGAAATCGGACTGCCGATGGGGTCTGCTGAGACCCTGCAACTCAGCACGATTCATGAGACGACGTCTCAGAAGTCCCATGCCGTCACTTTCGCCATCGAGTCGACTAGTGCGGAGCGCTATACTGTGGCGGGCGTCCGCACAGTGCCACAGCTGGCCATCCACTCAGAGAAGGTCAACTGGCCGATGGAGAAAGAAAAATGGCCACACATGACTGACCTGCCGCTGTCAGCCACTGACTCGGATCCAGTTGGGATCCTCCTGGGTGCGGACTATTTCAGCTGATAGTCCCTCGGGAGGTGAGAACCGGTCCACCAGGCACACCTTCTGCTGTGAGAACTTTGCTGGGATGGACAGTGGCGGGCAGGCTTCCTAGCACCTATAGACACTCCAGTGATGTGATGCAGGTGCTTCACGTAAGCACTGCGGTGGGCGCATTGGAGCGCCAAGTTGAACAGTTTTGGCGGACGGAGGACTTCGGCGCCAAATATGATAGCGAGATGAGCCGCTCGTTGAACGACAAGCGCGCTCTGGCTGTGCTGGAAGCCAGCACTGTGCTGAAGGGTGGAAAATACCACACAGACCTGCTGTGGAAGGATGAGAACACCTGGCTTCCCGACAACCGCGCTGCCGCTCTGACTCGTCTGAAGCATACAGAGCGGAAGCTGGATAAGGATCCGGACTTGTTGGAAATGTACTCTGAAACTATAGAAGGGTATATTAAGGACGGCCTCGCGTCCAAGGTCTGTCCTGGTGACACAGTGAACGATGGGTCAGTGTGGCATCTGCCACACCACGGTGTCACCAGCCCAAAAAGCCGGGTCAAGTGCGTGTCGTGTTTGATGCAGCTGCCAGCTACCGCGGTACATCTCTAAATGAGAAACTGTTGACCGGGCCTGACCTGGTAAACAGCCTGGTCGGGGTGGTGATGCGATTTAGACAAGGTCCAGTGCCTATCTCTGCCGATATCAAGGCTATGTATCACAGTGTGGGTGTCACTGAATCGCACCAGCCAGCGCTGCGCTTCCTATGGCGAGGCAAGGACCGTGAAAAGGGAACCCGATACGTACCAGATGAAAGTGCATGTTTTCGGGGCCGCTTCATCATCATGCGCTGCGAACTTCGCGCTTCGTAAATGCGCTGACGATAACGCGCAGGACTTCCCCGCGGCAGCCGCAGCGGCTCTCAAACAATTCTATGTTGATGATTTCTACATGTCTCTGGAAACCGAAGAGGAGGCAGACGAGATGAAGCGCTCGATGACAGACATGCTGAGTCGAGGTGGCTTTAATCTCACGAAGTGGGTCGTTCCTCATCGATCAATGGACGGTGATCCGGAAAGCCGTGACCTAGGCCTGAGTGACAACGCACCAGTGATGAGAGCACTCGGTGTTCACTGGAAAGTGCGTGAGGACACTTTCGTCTTCGAAGTGGACGATATGAACAGCAGCGTATGCACGAAACGCGAAATATTGAGACAAGTGTCAACAATATTCGACCCGATCGGGTTTCTGAGCCCGTTTATCGTGCGTGCTAAGTCTCTGCTGCAACGCCTATGGTCTGGTGGATACAGCTGGGACGATGAGATCTCTGATGAATCTCTAGTTGATGAGTGGAACTGCTGGCTGGAAGAGGTCCGTGACCTCAAGCTGTTCAGCATTCCCCGTTGCTACCGGCCAGACCCGACCCGACCCACTGCGTGTCAACTGCACGTGTTTGCCGACGCCAGCATTAAGGCTTTCGGAGCGGTGGCCTACTTTCGGCTCCAGTATGAGGACGGGCGCATCTGGTGCTCATTCGTCGCTGCCAAGGGCAGGGTCGCCCCGCTGAAACAGCTGACCATTCCCCGACTGGAGCTACAGGCGGCAGTAATGGCTGTGCGTGTCGCAAATCTGGTGCGGAGGGAGCACAGCTGGGACATCGACTCCACACACTTCTGGACTGACTCACGGACTGTTCTGCGCTGGATCAAAAGTGAAAGTGGACGCTTCACACGTTCGTAGCGAACAGGGTGGCGGAGATACAGGACTCTTCTGATAGTAGCGACTGGCGGCACGTACCGGGCCCGCTAAATGTCGCAGATATCTGCTCGCGTGGGTGTAAAGCCAGTGAACTGCAGCCTGACAGTGACTGGGTACAAGGACCTGCGTTCCTGTGGCAGCCGGAAGAAGCCTGGCCTGCTGACATGTGTGAAACAGGCAGTGATCTTGTCATTGACTTAGAGGTCAAGCAGGCGGTGAATGTGACCCAGCAGAGGTCAAACGAACATAGCGCTGACCCGACAGATCCTGCCAGGTACTCATCTGCTCTGCGTTTGTTTCGGGTCACAGCGTGGCTACGCAGGTTCGCAAAAAACTGCCGGGTGGACAGTGCAAACCGTGTCAGGGGGCCGCTGTCTGCTGCAGAAATCACTGCCGCCGAAACGCTCTGGTTGAAAAGGGCTCAGTCGGATGTTTTTTCCGAAGAGATTGCTGCACTGAAGGCAGGCAGAAGCATCTCCCGCCAGAGCCGCATTTTCCAACTATCACCATACCTGGACGGAGATGGGCTAATTCGCGTGGGAGGTCGCCTGAAACATGCTGATCTGACCGAGGAAAGTCGGCATCAAATCGTGCTTCCACCGAACCATGACGTGACACGCCTGCTTATCGTGCGGCAACACCAACGGCTGGCCCACCCCGGGCCAGAGCATACTCTCAGTGCACTGCGTGAGAGATTTTGGCCACTCAAAGGGAGAGCTGCCGTCAAGAAGTGGACGAGTTCATGTGCCGTCTGCTGGAGGAGACGTGTCCAGCCAGCTCCCCAAGAATGTCCGATCTGCCCACCGCGCGTGTGACGTCACACCAGAAAGCTTTCTGGAATATTGGTGTGGACTTTTTTGGACCCCTCCTCGTGAAACGCTTTCGCAAAACCGAGAAGCGATACGGCTGCCTCATGACTTGTCTCGCCACCCGTGCCGTGCACATCGAGATCGCCGACACGCTGGACGCTGACAGCTTTATTATGGCGCTGCGCCGCATGATGGCCAGACGAGGCGCGGTGCACGCAGTTTGGAGCGATAACGGCACTAATCTGCGTGCGGGAGAGCGAGAGCTACGTCAGAACCTCAGAGACATTGACACCCAGCGAGTCGCTGATGAACTGTCTCAGAGAGGGATTGAATGGCACTTCAATCCTCCCTCTGCTCCCACTTTGGGGGCGTCTTTGAACGCTTAGTAAAAGTGTCAAGTGTGTGCTGTCGGTGCTGTTGCGGCAGCCCACCAGTGATGAGGTTCTGAGAACAGTGATGTGCGAGGCTGAGCGGATCGTGAACTCACGGCCACTCACGCACGTGAGCACCGACCCGGACGACTACAGTGCGCTGACGCCAAGCCACTTTTGACGGGCGGTGCCGATGTTTGTGTGGCACCAGGAGTGTTCACTGAGGGGGACATGTGCTCACGTCGGCGCTGGCGCTTTGCGCAAAGACTGACGGACAGCTTCTGGAAACGCTGGCGTGCGGACTATCTACCCAAACTGACCTTACGCAGGAAGTGGACTGGCGAATCGCCAAACATGCGTGTCGGTGACCTTGTGCTCATGGTCGATGAAAATGAGGCGCGAGGCCACTGGCTTATGGCACGTGTCGTGCGGACCATTCCTGGTGCGGATGGGCGTGTGAGGGCCGTAGAAGTGAGAACCAGCAGTGGGGTGTATACCCGACCGGTAGCACGACTCTGTGTCCTAGAGGAAAATAGTGCGTAGTGTCGAACTCGTGTGGTGATTGTACTGTATGGCTATTGAGGAGTGACTAGTCATATTGTCACTATTTTGTTCTCGTTTTGTATAATTCAATGTTGAATTATAGGGGCCGCTGTGCCGAACAAAATCTTAGTTTGTAAATATTTAGTCTTCTGGAACGTTTTCTTATAACACAAGTGCTTGGTTTCATTTTTCTGCCTTCAGCTGCCCCCGCCCTGCTGTGCCGGTCCACTGTGAGGCTCTCGGGAGCACATCTGGGCGGCAGATGTGCGGACGGTGTGGGTATGGGGCCGCCATTTCTTTAGTCTAAAACCTTGTCTGTTACTTTATATTTTTGGGTAGTGTTTCTACGAATCGTCGTTATTTGTTTATGGATTTATCTTTCCAATTGTTTACATTATTCTCAGGAATTTCGGTTTACGTGTTTGCTCTCTGTGAACTTGCCTTTTTGGGTCTTAGAGCATGAGCTACGCACCATGTGGTGATGGTAGTCCTGCGTCGTCACGCCTCATGACGGAGGCATGGACAGTGATCCGTGGACAGTGGGCGCGTGCGGATCACGGCCTCACGTCGTCCCAGCATCTGAGTGCTGGTCACTCCTGGGGATTAGGCATTGTGGCCAATCCCATCGTTAGCCTCGGTGGCTAACTCTGCTGTGCTGCTCTAACTGTTTTGCTCTAACTCAAAAATAGATATCAATCACTGAGTGAAGTTTCAATGGTCCTCCGGGTTTGAACTTTGGCATAAAATTTGAGACTTTAAACTGGAACAGTGGCACTTATGATATATATTAACCTGTAGCATTTCTAATTAATGGAAGTTTTGATCCATTGGAACTTTTGAACTGTGGCACTTATCATACAGATCAACCTGTAGTTATCTGGCAACATGTGTGAAGCCAGCTACCTCATTACCCACAATGCAATGCTACCTCTCGTATTAGTTAGTTAAATACTTGTTATAAGGTCCCCTCCTGTGTCTTTATAACCATTCAGCCATTATTTGTTTGGTTTTTAGTGTCACTATTCTCGCACCAGTCTGGGAAATTCGCACCAGGTTGATGAAATTCACACCACTCGCTCTTGTCTCCTAGGGCACTCACACTGACAAGATCTCGTCGAAAATGCCATAATTTGCACACTAGATATTTGGTATGCAATTGCCTCGCTATAAGACAGTAATATCATTTATTCTAGCTACCAAACTTAGGTATATGGGCTGGGAATTGGAATGATTGTAGAAAGGTATAATTGCACATCAACATGTAAAAAGTATTTTGATATAATCTGATGCCCCAGTCTACAAAGTATGGCACTTTCAACAAGATCTTGTGGTGTGGACACCCTTCAGGCGGTGTGAACTTTGGAGCAAACAAATGCCCACTTTGCTGTCTGGTGCGATGGAGCTCAAATCAATTATCAAACACCCACAGAGTTCTGAGAAGGGAGAAAGTGGTAAAAACATCGAAATTTCCGGGTCAGTAAAATTTTTCACCAGTGTTTGGTGTGAATTTTTGGCTGCTGGTGGTGGAAAAAATATACAAGGCTGGCGCGGACTGGTCGGGTCTGCTGCTATACTTTGCAGACTGGCTGATGCCATAGCAATGGGAATATAGGTTCCTATTTGGGAACTTTGTTGTGCCCATTATATTTTTACTTATTTAATCACTTATCATCCAACACAATCAATCTTAGCCTTCACAGACCAGTTTCAGGTTGTAGGTTAAGTTAGGTTCTGTGTGACCTTATTTGGTTTCTTCTGTTCTGGTATTAATTTGTTTTAGTTTGGGCTTTGAAGATAATACCTGGGAGGGTTTGTAGGGTGCGAGCTAGCACCATCTAGTGAGTTTCAATAACCACAAATTTTGGGCTTGCATGGAAAGTTGTAGTTAAATATTTTGTAAGAGTACATTGCAAACATTCAAAACATGCATTGTCAATAGCTGATGATGAGCAAAGTAAGTAAAACAGCTTCTCTTAGTTGCACCCTTTTTCTAGAAATTTACCATGGATTGTAGGTATCTAGTCGGTCATGATTCTTAAAATAGTCTTTCTAAATTAAAAAATGAAGTGAGAAGCTCCATTATTTCTCACCACTTGTTTGCTCACTGCTCCTGTCCTCTAGCATGGGCAACCTGAGATGGCATTAGTGAGGTTCAGGCACAAATAATTTTATAGGCATGTAAGCCTCAATCACTTAATTAGTGCAATTTTTGAGAGGGCTGCTGATGTTAATGGTAATCTGGGAGAAAGGTTTGGAAAGGAGATTATGTGAAAAGCCTATTTCTGTAAGGTAATATTTTGTCAGAACTCAACGTGTCAGGTGTTAAAATTAGTTAGTCTTTTCAACCTTTTGAACCCATTTCTGGTGTGCTTGAAGGGTGTGCTCTACTTTTTAAAGATTAAAAAAGACTTCCAGAACAAAATACATTATAAAGTCTGGAATAATGTTTTCATACCTTAAATTTTTTTCATACCTTAAATCGCCGGAAACACAAATGTGACCCTTTCTTTAAAAAAATGACACCATAAAAACGTTTTCTTTGTCAGCAACATAATGATTTGATTGCAGGCAAGCATTGACTCGCTTTGTTTGAGCTGTAGTTGAGTGCAGCATACCATGGACATGCCATATTCAATCCAAATTTGTCTTTGAAATCAAAACTCAATATTTTCAATGAGTGGGGGGAAGAAGATTTAGACCCATCGAGTTGTTACAATCAGGTGGAAAGGAATCTCTTCAGTGTTTCTAATTATGAATCATGCGTAAATTCAATGCTTTGATCTTTGAGTGAAATGGATCATACCAGAAGTTATTTCTCGGCACCCTTTATAGAACTGTTATTTCTGTTTAAAACCCATGATTATTAATTATGCTGTCCCGTTAATGGAGTCTGGAAAATTATATCAACCTGTGATAATACCCTACGCTGTGCGCTCTCTGACCTAACATCGGCGCCCTCCTCCCCTTTGCTTCAGCTGTGCCTCCGGTTAGGCCATCATGGACCAGAAGGAGCAGACTCAGGCTCGCGTCACCATCTATATCTGCGGTGACTGCAACGAAGAAAACGAGATCCGCGCGCGCGACCCCATACGATGTCGCGAGTGCGGTTACCGTATCCTCTACAAGAAGCGCACCAGCAGGCTTGTAGTGTTAGACGCGCGATGACCGGAAACATCTAGTGGGTTGGAGCTGAACCTGCTGTTCGACATTTCAGTCATTGGTGGCAATTATTCATGCCCAAGGCGACTCGTCTCAACCTTGTTAGATGGGACGGCTTCCATGAAGGATTATTCGTCCTGTAGATGGAAACTGTAACAATATGCGTCGACTTCATCAATACATTATCATTCCCTACTAGCTGGTTTTGGAGTGAAAAATGCACATCGTGTGGTTGTGAGTATGAACAGATTTTTTTAAAATGACTCTTCCTCTTACTCTCATCTACATCTCGTACATCTTATCATCTCAGGGGTCTTATTTGTGCGTTTTTGAATTCGGAAGCTGTTTCAAAATCCAATTGTTTACTGGATCGTTCTTCGTCGAGTCAATATCGAAGTCACTCGAGCTCAAAATTACTGGCATTTGGTCGGTTGTGGTGGTTGTTTGTTGGTGGTGGGGTGTTGGTTTTTTGGATGGTTGGTTGGTTGGTTGTACTGACATTTGGTTGTGGTGGGAATGGATACTTACGTCAAGGGCTGTCCCTTGGGCCAGGGGCGTGAATTCTTAAAGGGAATGTGGCACCTTGGTCGAATCCTGGAATTGAGTGTAATTAGGCGTACTTTTAGCCGAAAATAATGAAACCACTCATGATTTCTCTGAAGAAATGTACAATAAGCTCAATATTTTGATTTTAAAAATACTCCCTAGGAAAAGAAATAAATATCTGTTTGTGGATGATGTCATGATCTGGCAACCACTACCATACTCGAAACGCTTCAAGGGCTTCGATTGGCTGATGCTCATCGTAACGTCAGGATATGTCGTCACACCAGCAGCTCACAACAATGGCCGCCTGGCGGGTCGAGAGGTACATTTAGGGTAAGTTTTAGCTTTTTTCTACGGAAATATCGAGCTCCAAGACAAATGATATCTAGAGTACCGGGTTTTCCGACTTGCTTTACAACTTGGCTATCTCAGTTAAAATCACGTTATAAAGGTGCCACATTCCCTTTAAAGTGCTGCATATCTGGAAGGGGGGTGGGGAGCGGCAATACGTGCCTCCTGGAGGGAAGTGATATTTCAGATGCAGAGGGGCCTGGGTGGTTCATATGGGAAACAGTGTCCCTCCTTGCCCCCTGGATCCGCATATGATCGCTAGATATGGGTCTTAGAACTGAGGGTTGAATTTCTGTGTCTCTGGAATGAAGGACCCTGTTTAATTAGGACCTCGTGAGGTGCAAGGGGACTGCATAGGAAAATGGCTGACGTCATTTGCTTGATAACCCAAGTTTTCACAAGTTGTGGTATTTCGTCAAAACATTACCAGAGTCTCTGTGCTAGGGGCCCCTTAACTTTGAAAATGTCGGAATCCGTTAGAAATGTCATGAGTTCTCTAAAAATATCCCTGATAGAGGACCCTTGTCGACACAAATCAAGTGCAGGTGGAGTCACCAGGAGCAAATTTTGTACTTAGGTATTTTTTCAGCCATATCGGCCATGTTCACGTTATTCCTGTTCTTACGTATCGCCCTGGGTTCTACATACACCGCACGCGACAATTTCGGGAAATTTAGTTTTGGGGTGTGTTCAATGGAGGGCATTCAGATGATGCCAGAATTTCAGAGAATCATCCATCCTTCGGCCTAAGCCTTTGCCTGGACGTTGGCACACGAGTTTGTCCCAAAAAATCCACAAGGGTCACCCCAGGACCTCTTCGGGGTCCATGCCGAAACAATTCCGAGATGGGATCCATTTCAAGGTCAAGAGGTCACGTGATCCATTAGGGGACCATCAGGCGATACATTCACATCTAAATTTCCTAATAGTATATTGCCCTACGTTTGTGACGAAATTTGTGCTGTTATAAAAAAAAGCACTTCCCTCCAATAATCAGGTTGAACCGCCCCAATGATAAAGAGTTTCATAGTGGAACATTAGCTCAGGTGAAATAGCTGTCTTATTGAATTCACGTGACTTGGGGTTCAATATATGTCCGTTGTATTTGAATGGTGACTATTGGGTGTCAGATTTTTATTTTGGTTGAAAACCTGAACTTTAGTCGTTACACCTTCGGCCTACACCTTAATCCTGCGTTTTGCGCTAGCCGGGATCTGGTAGTTTCTTCATCACGTGCCTGTTGCTTTTCCTGCTGTGGCTGCAACAAGTGTGTGTTTAAAATTTTACAAGTAATGTTTATCAAAGCAATGTGTGGGCTATTTAAAGCTGTTACGCAGGCTTCAAGCGATGCATTTTCTTCATGATTGATGGTTGTCGGTATTTATTGCGTTGCAATAAGTCAAAATATAAAAAGATGCATGTCCTTGCTTTTTAAAGTTTTGAATCGGAAACAATATAAAAAGCTTTAATTAGTCGGAAATGGACGCTGAAGAAGCCAAGAGGTTTGTGGAGATCGTGTTATCGGAAGACCTTGACGAAGTTGTCGTGGACTATGGCCGGATCGGAACTGGCTGTGTAGAATCGCGGTATCTCCGCCTGGTCAACCCATCCAGCAACACCATCGCCTTCCAACTGCGCCGTGATCAACAGTCGCACCCACTGGGCGAAACATTCAAAGTGTGTCCTCAGTATGGCGAGATCGCCAGCGGCGGATCGTACAAGGTAACCGTCAAATACCGACCACGCTTTCCACACTTCAGAGACATCGACTACTTCGCTATTCTGTTCAGCAACACGGGCTCAGTTCAGCTGCGGCTGGAAGGTGTCTCTTTAGCTCCGGCTCTCTCAGTGTCCCGAGATGTGCTCCACTTTGGACGGCCGGTGCCGCGTGTCGAGTCCTCTCGCTCGTTTCTGCTCGTGAATGACGGGACAGTTCCTGCGGCGTTCTCGTTTCCATTCTCGTCGTCGCAGTTCGCCGTGTCGCCGACAGGCGGCCAGGTGTTGCCGAAATCGCAGCTGCGGGTCACCATCAGCAGCTGGACCGATCGGCCTCGACCCAGCCGACGGCTGCTGCCACTGCTTGTGCACAATGGCGCCAGCCGGCAGCTGCAGCTGCTGGCGGGCGCACCGCCGAACGAACCACCACCGGCTCCCCTGAACCTGTTCAGAGAATCTCCAACCTCACCCAGCTGCGGTCCCGTCATCCTGGACGTGGACCGTGTGGACTTCGGCCGAACGTCAGTGATAGATGGCGAGGTTCGCGTGATATACGCCTCAAATGTCTCCTCGAAGCCGGTCCGTTTGGAATGGCTCGCCGACCGCAACGACGTGTTCAGCGTGCAGCCTGCCACGGCGCTGGTGAAGCCAGAAGCTACCGCTATGTTTGAAGTGTTGTTTCTTCCAGACAAGCCTGAGCAGGTGTACTGGGGACATGTGGAGGCCCTGCTGGTGGTGGACACGGACGGGGATGGGGCAGCCGATCAGGATCGGACCGCCGATGCCACCCTCTCGGTGCCCGCTCTCGGACATACGTTCCCGGTAGCAGCAGAGACCTGGGTGCCTCGCGTGCAGCTGAGTGCGTCGCCTTTGGTGCTGGCGCCGTGCGCTGTTGCCGGCCGTGTCTCCGGCACGTTCACCCTGCGTAACTCGGACGCCGCCAAGCCAGTGGTGTACGACCTGAGCGCGGCAGATGCCAGTTTGCTGGTGCGCCCGGTAGCGGGCTGCGTGCCGCCGGCTGCCCTGCACGTCATCACCGTGCTGCATACAGCCAGCGCAGCCCAGGCAGCTGTGCTGCAGCTGCAGCTCAGCTGGCGGCTCAACCTGCAGCCGGCGCACGCGCTGCAGCTGCAGCTGCGGGCCAGTCAGGAGGTGGCGGCCGTGGCGTGGGATCCGACGGCGCTGCAGCTGCCGCGCGCCTGTCCTGGCCTGCTGGTGACCCAGCCGGCGCTGGTGCGGAACCTCAGCCGCTGCCGCCTGCGGCTTCAGGCGCAGCCCACCGACGCCGCCTTGTTGACCGACACTGCCGACGTCACCCTGGCGCCCAACCAGCGGCGCCGCCTGCTGTGGAGCTGCCGGCCGCAGCAGTGTGGCGTCACCGAGTTCGTCATCCCGCATCAGCTGCAGCTGCTGGACGCCTGCGACGTGCCGATGGCAGAGCAGCGTGTGCAGAACCTGCGGCTGACAGTGCACGTGACGGAGGAGGCGCTGACGTGCCAGCCGTCGCTGCTGCAGCTTGGCGAGCGAGCGCTAGGCACGCCAACTACCGGAGAGGTAACGCTGACTAACCGGTGCGCAGCCTCGCTCAGTCTGCTGCTGCGACTGCTGCCCCAGCCGCTGGAGCAGGTGCCGTCCGGCGAGGTGGACATCCTTCTGGACGGTGCCACTGCCGGCCGGCGTGTGAAGGTGGCTGCTGGCTCCAGCGTGCGGCTGACGCTGTCGCTGAGGCCGGAGCTGGATGGTGAGCATCGGTACCACCTTGTCTACGAGCTGTTGTCGGAGGAGGACGGGGGCGTGGCTGTCCGGCCGCCCTGCGCGCTGGCCGAGCTCCGACTCATCGCACAGCATCCGCACCTCCGAATAGCCGACCTGGAGGCCGTCTGTGGCGACAGGTTTGAGGACAAGCTGCTACTCTGGAGACTGCTGGCTGTGGACAGAGTGAACACAGCTCTGGTAACGTCCGGATTGTCGTTGCCGTCCATCTGCGTGGTGTTCCCGCCGCGGCCGATGAGCGCGCCTGCTCTGCACGCTGTCCTTCTGCTGGAGAACCCCTGTCGAGTCTGTGTCAGCTGGCAGTGCGAGCCAGGCTTGGAGGCGGACGGCAGTCGCGCTGAAGAGCCGCCGTGGCTGCGCCTGACCCCGTGGCAGGGCTGGCTGAAGCCGGGCGGTCGACAGACCCTCAGTGTGACCGTGGGCCCGTTCTCTGTCGCCGGGCTGGCGTGCGCTCGCCTCCGGCTGAGTGTGAGCGGCGGTAACACTCTGCCGCTGACGCTGTCGGCAGTGGCTGTGCCGGCTGGAGCTGGCTGGGTGTACACCATCTCGGAGCCGCCGTGTCCCGGCCTGCTGCTGCCGGAGACGCCGCCGGAGCGGCCGGCCGCGCTCCACTCAGCGCTCGGCCGTGACGTGCCCCAGAGGCTGGTTCTGCAGTCGGTGCCGGTCGGCTGTCGCGTGCCGCCTCTGCAGTACTGTCCGCTCTACAACGGCGGCCTCCAGCCTGTCAAGTACCACGTTCACACGGACCACCTGGACCAGCTTCGTGTCGAAAACTACGGGGTGGCCGTGCTGCGGTGTATGGATATAGAGGGCGTGGTGCCGGCTGGCGGCTGCGTCCGCCTCAGGATTGTGTTTCATCCGCTGGAGGAGCGGGAGTACTCGGTACTGCTGCCGGTGTGTGTCAGCACGCCCTGTTCGCAGCAGCCTCTGCTGTTGGTGGGCCGGGGCAGCGCGCCGGCGGCTCCCTGTGCCCCTCTGACGCCCAGTCTGCCGCCGCGTCAGCTGGTGGCGCTGCCGCAGCAGCAAGTCACCCTCTCGCACCGCTACGTCCATTTCGGCGCTCTCTGTATTCACACTGAAGGAAACCGACTGGTGTTCCTTCATAATGTCAGTGGCGACGTGTTGCGATTCGCTTGGACTCGCCGTCTGGCAGCGGACGACTGCTGCGCCATCTACGGCGCCGCCGACAGTGCCCCTAGCGGGGAGCGGCAAAGGTCCGATGGTGCGGCCGGAGCCGGCCGAGGGCGTGCTGCGGGCAGGTGAGGTTCTGGCTGTGCGACTGACGCTCTCTGCCGGCCAGGTGGCGCAGGTCTACTCCCATACCGTTCACCTGGCCTTCCGCAACCTCACCCGCGAAGAGGTGTTCCGACTGAACCACGTGGCCTGGGAGAGGGAGTGTCGGCGTCGTCAGGCCGAGTTTGTGATCGACGAGACACACCCGGAGGGTGTGCAGCGCGCGCCGTCGCCGCCGCCGCCGGAGCCGGCCGTCACCTACACCACCGTCAGCCTGTCGGCGCTGATTCAGCACGTGGACGACACGCCCATGTCGGCCGACCTCAGCTGGCGGCAGCGGGCGTTCGTGGCGCGGATGTCGGCGCCGCCGCCGCCGTCGCCGCCGATGGATTCTGGCGCGCCTGTGGCGGCCGCCGAGCTGGACATTGTGCGCAGACTGTTGCGCTGTCTGCTGTGGCAGCTGTTGCGCGACTGTGAGCTGCAGACGACCCTCAAGCGGCTGCGCAAGGACGCGGTGCCTCGCTTCTCGCAGCTGGTGCCGCAGCCGAGCACTGACGAGCAGCGGCTCTTCTGCCGGCCGCGCACTGGCGAGCAGCCGCGCTTCATCGAGCGCGCGTTCCAGAGCCTGCTCTTTAACCTGGTTCGCGAGGCAGCTCGTGGAGAGTGGCAGTTGGACCAGAAGATGGCTTCCGCCCTGCCGGTGAAGACGTCCACGGAGGCGAACCAGTCCTCCGGCGCTGGAGATGCAGTGAGTGATAGCAGCACCGCAAAGGGATTGCCCTGATTCGCGGTAGAATTCCGGACATCGTCAGAATGTTGTTTCCGTGTGAAGCATGAACAACTTTTGATTCGGGTCATTAGTGCATGGTATTGAGTCTGCGTTAACTGTGCCGACCTAAGTATAGAGGATTCTCAGCGCATGCATGCCAATAATACGGACCAGTTAGATATAGATATTATGTAATCGATATTTTATGAAATTTGGGCACATATTTGTCTTGTAATGGGATACTCGCTCCAATGCTGTGTTTAGACACCCACATAGGTCAAGCGTCTGTGTGGTTATTGATATTGTTTCAGATTCGGGCGCGCCCAATCGTTCTAAAAAATGGTTGAACCACAAATATCCATCCCTTAAAAAAACTTCAAAATGCACCAGCATGTCCCTGCGAGGAGGTAAAGGCGCCCTTCAGGTGTTACAGGCCGCCCCCTAAGACCCCGTCTCCCGCTTACCGAAGTTACTGCGTCTATCGATATCTGAACTCAAAATGTTGAATGTTGATCCGCCTATGAGCGATGCTATTAGCAGTGCAGGATTTGACCATCCTGGTGACTGACCTCTTCATGCAACGAATGGTATTCAAAAATTGATTTGCTCAAATTTCATCATTGTCTAAGTAATCGACGTTCCAAACGCCCTCCGTTGATCAACACTCGCTCATAAACTATAGAATCTAACGCCCAATAAATCTGGCAGAACAAACCCCTACCCAATTACCTGAAGGTTTGGTGAAATAACAAAGGTGTTGGGAGAGATTGCCTCTTCTGCACTGCCCGCTGGGGCAATGGCATGTGCATGGTGCATGTCAACCACCTGTAAAGTACTATTAGTAAGAACACTTGTCTGTTGAATTTGGCCTCTTGGCAACTGATTTTGATGAGGCATATCTAATCTGACAATCGACTGTTGATACAAAGCGTATGAGGTTTAGTGCCGGCGGCGCCTATTCTATTGCACCTGCCGACTTTGAAAGGGCATTCAGCGCAGAATACTGGCTCAAGCCCCACTCATGTCCTCTGGTGCGCTTCAGAAGCTGTTGTCGAACGGAAACGGCTGCTTTCTGATGTGTCCGTTGGAGTGTCCCATTGTGATTGCTGATCAGGTGGTCCCCCTGCCGCGAGCAGATGGACTGTCCATTATCTCACCTGCTCTGCTCCGGACGGGCCCGCTGAATTTTTAACTTCCCTACGGTGCTGACGTTACATTCATGCCAGGACTCATATTTGTTTTGTTTTTGACTCGCTTGAGTTCTTAACAGACCCAATTGGGTTTGAAACGGAACAAGCAATCGCCAGTTTGGACAAAACTTCTTTATAAGCTGACAAGCTATATACTGGCTTGTCTCCTCGAATCCTGGATATCAAATGCGCTTAGATTATATATTCGGGCACAGCCCTTCGTCAGAATCAGGGAGTTCACAATCAAATTCTCAGTCATAGTATAGCCAGACCTCGAATTCGAGGTCTGGCTACACTGTGACTGGCTAACTTTGAAATACTTTGTTCTAATTTTGAACTACCTGATAGTGACGAAGGGCTGTGCCTGAATATATAATCTAAGTGCATTTTATATCCAGGATTCGAGGAGACAGGCCAGTATGTACCTTGTCAACTTATCAACCGCCCCGGTGGGCCTCCGAGCCATCTTCGCCATGGTGGGGGGGTGTTCAAATAACCCCCCTCGAACTCGGCTCGTATGTGGGATAGCGAAAAACGCGAATGCTGTTGGATAACTCATACAAATTCATGAAGAAACTACATTGGTTTCTTTTCGGCTCAGGTCAATATTGAGGTCATGACACGTCAAAGAAATTGGTATGTTACAGAAGTTTCCGGGCTCTAGCGTCTGCCAGGGTGGAGTTAGAACAGCTTTTTAGGCACCATTCGCTTCCTCTCATTACGTCAATTCGAATGATTTATGATATGACTATACTAGGTCAAAAACTAGAAATGATCTGACCTGAGATTAGGCCAAGGTCACTATCCAACCTAGCATAGTCAATAACCATATCAATCGACTCGCAATAGCAATCCAGATGTAATGATACCAAAATAAAAGCTTCATTGTCATTTCCTACAAAGTTATTGACCCAAGTCTGAAACCTGCTAAAGTAGCCTCAGATGACCTCTCAAAGGTCACAGGTCAAAAATTGCAACATGAACCTCGAAAGGGGCCCAGGATACTAGGATTTGGAAAATCTGATGGTGTTCGCATCTGTATCTACACAAATACAGCCCAGTTCCTGTTTTCCCCATACCTTTCCAATGGAGAGGTCATGACCCGTGCATGACCCTAGGTCATCGATATGAAAAATCAAAGAATAATTTTTATAGCACTCCGTGGGCCCATTATTTGGTATAAGTTTCGCTCCGATAGATTCACCTATGTCTTACTTATGCCACCTGAAACATTTTTAGAGGTGAGGTCACTTGACTTGCATTGGTGACCTGACCTGAGATAACCCAACCTTAATTTTTTTGGAAAGTTGCTAAATTGATCAAGAATAAGGAATGCCAAGTACGGCGGCGCTTCGCGCCTCCGTTTTTCGTGCCACGGGAAAAAACCGAGGGGGTGTTCAAACACCTCCTACCGGAGTGAGGGCTATAATCATGGTCCTCGCTTCAGCACTCCTAAACCTATCAACATTTGAAAACTTCATTATATTTGGTTCAAGACGGAGTTATAAGCACTGATCTCCAGGGCGGCTTTCCTTTGCCCACCCGACCGCGGCAAAGCAATAGAGACACTGATGATTCTCTACTACCCTGGTCCGCGACCTACGGCACGTCTCGGCGCGAATATGTAGTTCTGCGGCATGTCCCGGTAGATGGCAGGTCGAACAAAACTCCAAGCCTTCTGCTTCCCGGCTGCGGCCCGCGATATTCGATGTCTGGCCGGTGCGGAGGGTGGTGCTCTCTCGCTGCTCGCGCTACCCGACTGCTCGTGGGCAGTTGCACCCCAACGGTGCACTCCGTCCTACTGGGGCTAACCGGGCTATTCTGCAGAAGCAGCGAATGCCTGTGAAATTGGGCCATGCATACTAGTTCAGTCAAGGTACGGCTGGACCTCGACATGTTCTATTTTCATTCGTTATTTCTATTTTAGGGCACGGAATAGTAAGGTGAACCTATGACAGTAGCCGTTTCAACGTCGGACCATAGGGGTGCAGGCAGCAGGGGTGTAAACTGCACGTGCAGGAATGGGCTAATACATTACCGGATGACAGAAAAGCCCACACAGCCGCCACTTGGAATTCGCTAGGCTGGAGTGTTGACCTCATGGAAATTGCAAGGGTATCGCTCGAACCACTGCAGAACCTCTATGCTTGAAATCGCACATTGCACGTGCACTGTGCACGTGCAAAGTAAAAATGACCTTTTCAGGCTAAGATGACCCTCAACATAGCTTTCGAGCAAGAAACATGGGGGAAGATGCTAAGTAACTTAGCCTTCTCTGTTGGCCGTATGTATGCATGAGCATGATGGTGGCGGCTGACAGGTTTATGCGCTCGTGGCAGAAAAGTATTTGTGGTCCGTTGCAATCCTCCGCTTAAAAACTATGCCCTTTCAAGCCCATAGCTGTGCTCCTATATGTGCCACACTGACGCAATTTCGGAATGATATTAAGCCAGAGCAGAACTTTCTGTGGTGCTATTTGCGTCGCAGCTCGTGCTCTGTGTACCCAAGGGCACACGCAGTTGTGCCCCAACCAAAAAACGTGTGACATTGCTATCTTTGTGACCCCATAGCAGAAATTAGCAGACCCCCCGTTTCACCGCCTATGGACCCATCGGTATAAATTTTGCACGTGGGATGATGACGTCATTTGGCTGCTGAAAGAGGCCAGTTATGTCGTCAGGGCTAGGAACCACTGTTGCAACGGTTTCAGAATTGGTCGATTTTGAAATTTGTTGTGTTTGCCGAATGTATTTTTGCAGCTATTGTCAAATAATTAATTGAAGCTCGGACAAAATTATTGTTGGCGCGATTTAACTAGTCTCCTCACCCCATGGATTTGTTAATGCTAGGACTCACTCAGTCCGAAAATGATATCATTCGATAAACCGTATCGAGGTTTGGTTGCAGCTTGTAAAATGGCCTCTGCGACTCAGTCAAGTGACCAGCTTCATATCACCACTATATATAGTGGTGACACCACTATATCTAGATTGCTCTGGTAATGACGGGTATACACGTCATTACTAGAGCAATCTAGAACTCTCCCAGGATATTTACCCAAACTTGTTTGACCTGTTTATTTACCGTTTGTCTCTCAGAGGGTGTGATCATTGAGAGTCTTGAATGCATCCAAGTCAAGTGGTCACTGGTCTATTTAATTCCTTTCTGAACTAATCAATGTCCTCTGACTGGTGCTGCCGTTGAAGTGACCAAACAACTCTCACCATCGGCCGTAGTAACTGTAAACACTGCTGCGTGAAACCCGGATAGGCAACTGAGTCAGAGTGAGTAAACCTTATCGCGGGTTTACGCGGGACCGAGTATCCTCCGGGTGGGACCGATGCAGCCCATACGAATGATACACCTGGTGCGAAAAGATATCTCCGACCGGATGCTACAAGATGTTGCATAGGCGGATCTAAGGGGTACAAGTGGGGAACTTGCCTCCCCAACCACCTGCCGTCGCCCCCTGAAAAGGTCGGTAGCGCATATCTGAAATGCTGCTTCGCACCTCCGCCCCCCCCACAGGATACGAACATCGGTGCCCCTACCATATGACTTGGCACCTTTCTGGTAGGTTTTAGCACCCACTGGTCCGGACGGCGCCCCCTTTTGACCCCTCCTCCAGCCGAAATCCTGAATCCGCCTGTGAGATGTTGAACCCGATTGACGACAAAGTGCGTTTTCAAAGTTTGAGAACAATTGCCAGATGCTGTGTAAGTACTTGCCTGACGAATGCCTGTGATGTCTTCAAAATATCTTCGCACTTTGCGAAAATAACTTGGCACTTGGCGAAACTAAGCTCGCGCTTGGCAAAAGATCTCGATATTATTTGCTTTATCACACTTCCTTAAATTTGACATTGCTGGTTTTGTATTGGCATCACGGCCGGATTGTAAGTTAAATTCCGGCATTTCAGCTCCGGCCGGAATTTCAAAAGCCGAATCCGGTGTATTTCTAATTCCGTTTGCGGCTTCTAAAGCATTGATGACCTTACGTAAATACTAAAATAGGTACTAAACGAATATGTTGTGCATCAGGAATTTTGTTTTTACCTACACATCAAGCCGTGCGGAGAACGGAAAAGTCCTGTTTGCTTATCTCCTGAAATTTGTCCACACAATACGAAACAGTATGTTCTTAGAAATCGCAGGAAAGTCAGCCTTTGGTGTGTTTTTGCAATAACAAGAACGACCCGAATATTACTGCGGATGTAGGTATCCCTTGAGAGTTACAGCATATGTTCACATCAACTGACGGGGCATCAAATTAAGGGACAACTGTGGACAGCTGGGGCCTCAAAACGTGAGCAGGTGCATCAATCAAACGTTGATAAAGCGGCATTCAGTGACAGGGGCATGCAATATAGATACCGACAGGTGACAGTCGCATCCAGTTTAGCGGCATCCATTGATCGATGGGCATCAGTGTGGCGTCCGCTGGCGAGCGGGATCATATGCAATATGATCATATATCATATTGCAAGCATATCTCAGGGAAAGCGGAACTTATTACCGGTCATTTTCGGAAGATCGATATTGCTGATAAAGTAGGTATAGGTAGGAGTAGCTGTCGTTGATGTCTAGTATCCAGCACCAAAAGAAAATTTTTAGAGCGAAAGAGGATGCATATATTTTGGTCATGTATCGTCCTTCGCCTCGAAAACGTTTATCCACTGTATAAATCCCATCTACTATATAATCATCCAATGCAAAACCTCATTGCGGTTTTGCGATTTTGAAGCAGGGCCCCTGATGTCTAGCATCGAGGAACAACTGAGTAACCAAGCTGGTCAAAAACATACAGGCTAAATGCTGCACACCCCGCCCTGGCTTTTCCAGTTCTGTTTTTAACTAACATCCAGTGCTCAACTGCTCAGCTGGGTGGTGTAAAATATACAGCTGAAACAGGCTAATTGTAAGGAATCAACATGACTCGCTTGGTCCATCTTGTGCATCCCTAGCCTGATATAGGGGCAAATGGAAAATGTCCCTCAAAAGGCAGAATTCCCCAAAGAAAACTATATATTTTGGTGATTTTGTTTGCTTTCCCGCAGCTTCTTTAGTTCTAGCGAGTGTACTACATGATCAGAGAAGTGGCTGAATTGAGAGCTGGGGGCACATTAAGTGTTCCATGTCATGGCTTTCTAACCAATGCTCATTGGCCCAGTGCTTAGCTAAGAATGCGGCGGGGAGGCTTATTCGCAGTCCACGCTGTTGACCCGGATTCAAATGCCGGTTGGGTATTCTGCATAAGTCTTGCTGATCCCCACAATGTCATCCCAACTGGGTGGTGATGCCGACGTCATGTGACCTCAGTAGCTGGTTAGTCGTCAAGCTCAACCACACACTTAATCTCAAATGCGAATAATGAACTTGGTAACCTTTCTTCTGTCGAAACTGTGTATCTTCCCCACTGCCCACCAGGTAGTGATGCCCTTTCCTGGGCACACTCGCATAAGTGAAGCAGCTTTAGGTGAGGTAAGTGCTGTCTTGGTTTGCTGAGTGGGCACTTCCCGGTCGCGGTGTCACGTCATTGACGTCAGTGGCGAGTCGTCGCGACCGCGTCACAAGTGTCGAGCTGGCGACGGACTGGCCGGGGCGGCGGCGCAGCGGCGCGGCGCCGCCCCGCGCTCCGTGGTGACGACGAAGGCGGCGCCGCGCCGCTGAGTCAGACCCTGCGCGCGTGCGGGGATAGACTGCCATTTTGCTGCTGGCCCAGGATCGGAAGTGGTGCAACATGAGGTCGGAAGTTCCGTAGCGGGCTCCCGACAGCCTCGTGCAGCTACCTCCGCAGTGCTATGACAGCATGTTATGTCAATCTTGAAGGAGAGAGAGAGAGAGAGAGAGAGAGAGAGGGGGGAGAGAGAGAGAGAGAGAGAGAGAGGGGAGGACTTAAGCATGGTGAATTCACATTAGTAAGATCAAGAAGACACCAACTTATTTCTCCCTGTAGCCATATAACCATAGGCGTAGGAATGGGAGCTACGTTTCCGTCAATATCAATATTTTCCACCGCATGTCCCGATTCATAGACATAAATGGCCCTTTGGCCCTTCAATCATATGCATGCAATCGCGCATACGAAGTGAGGCCGGGAGGAGATCGCGCATGTAACGTGCTGCAACAGCTTTTAATAGTTTGCCACCGGCGGTTGTGGATGGTTCCCTCTCCAGCTTAAACAGCGTCTCAGGAAGCTTCTGCTCGGTGGAGAAGAGCAGGAGCCTGAGATCGGCCACGGATATGACTGGGAAGGTTTTCGGCTGTAAGTGAATGAAGTCTGCATTAGTGAGGCTGTGCGTTGTTAGGAGAGTCAACGACTCCTGAGTCTCTCTGATAATGACGTCACATGGGGAAAACTGGTGTCGTCATTGTTACGCCGTATGCTTGGCCGGCGCCCCTTAGAATTGAGATTTGACAAAAGGTCCGTTTTTCTTTGCAAAAAACCGATCCGAATCAATTCTGAATAAATATAAGAAACTTAAATTTCCCGACCAGCCTACATTTCACGAAATCTGCATTTCAACCGATCTATTAAAAACTGAAATGTGGGCCCAGGTTTTGTTATCTCATCTACCATGAGTTTTAACTTAATTCCGTTTTAGCTCCCATTGCTTTTTAAATATTGTATTATTTGAATCGTTTGTGGCAAGGTCATCATGATAACGCTGTGCGTAAAAATGTTGTTTCATTTCGATGTAATTGCAATCTACAATAAGTATTAGACATGCGTTCGATCAATTTTTCCACCAAATTCTTCAAATCTAAGCCAAATAAATTACTGCAAAGTGAATGAATGAATAAGTCAATCAATGCATTATGAATTAACGTCCCGAATACATCACTCAACTTTATGACGACCATTTTTTCACCTCGATGACCCCGACTCAGCTTGTACTTACGACCATATTGTACCTAAGATAAGGAAAGGTAGGGGTAAGATATATAAGGACATCTATTTAAGCTTGGTATGGGAGATATCGAGCCAAAAGCGAAGAAATTGGTTGCCCCCGCACCCTAGCTACCAAGCATGTATTAAACATATTGATTGCCCTCTGCATGCATTGTAATGCAGCACCAAAGACTATGCTCATCGCAGGAATTATATGTCGCAACTGCTGTTAACAGGAACACTTATATAACAGTGGTTGACAGATATTAACACTTAAACACTTAAATCCAAAATCCAGTTCACCATTGAAAAGAACATCGGAGAACTCTAGCTTTCCTTGACACAGGTTGTTGGGAGTGCCGAGTTAAATTCAGTATATCGAAGCCAACGAACAGGAATGCTATGTACATTATTACTCGGTCACAGTGATAGGGTGAAACAAGGGTAGTATTGGGATTTTTTTAGGGCCTTCCGTATTTGTAGTGATGAATACCTGCAAGAAGAGATAGAACATATTATGACCTCGTTCACGAAGCTAAAATATCCGAGAGGATTTCTGATAAATATGAAAAGAAAGCTCTAGATATAGAAAACGATCCGCGAAATCCAACAAAAGGAACAGATACGATGTGTTCGATGCCTTACTCCAAACCAGCTGAAATTTTGCAAACAAACTTGAAGAAACGGGTTGAAGTAGCATTTTGTTCCGGTAAAAACTTAGTAGCATCTTAGCGAAAAGAAAGATCAGGTGACTCAGAACCAAAAGTGTAGTGTCCAGGTGCCGTGCGGGTCGTGTCGAAATCGTCATAGGTGAAACAGGACGGGGTCTAAAACAAGATTAAAGAACATGGAAGAGACCTTCGAAACAACTCAGAATTCAGTGCATTTGTCATACATTCCATGAAAACAAATCATCTACCAAACTGGGATGGGCTAAATTATAGCAGTTTGTAAAAACAAAGATAATGGGAAAGCTACGAAGCAGCTATAGCTAAAATGTCTTTTAATCTTAGGCCGGCTTCATGAAATGGGCAAAATCTGCGGCTGTATTAGGAGTTGGTTAGCAAGAGAGAGAAAAAAGTTTTATATAATAATAAAAACAATAATGATGATAAATAAAAATAGACATTATTTAAAACAGTGATAGGCTAGATTGTTCATATCAAGCTTGCTTGTATACTTTTGAATAATTCGAGCATTATTGGAATATCCTCAAAACGGTGCCTGTTTTTTTCGCACGATAATTTTGACAAAATCCAAACGATGAAACTGCTGATGTCTTGATGACGGGTTCTTATCCCTCCTACCATAGTGCTGGAAGACAATTTTGTCGAAACGCGTTTCGCCTTGTGTTGGTTTAAGGAACACTTATAACAACAACAATAGAAAAAATACGAACAAACAACAGCACATTCATAACATAGGATCATTCAAATAGCATTGCAACACGATTCACTGCGCGAATGACTAGCGCTTTTGTGCTTCTCTACGCTGAATTGTTTCCAGCCACCTGCAGAAGTTCACATGTCTAAAACGGATGAATGTCCGTGTCCGGGCGAAACACCGAAGTGCGGGTTCGGGAAGGTCAGGGTGCTTGCTCGTCAGCACGTGCAGACATCCATAGATGACCCCTCCAGAGATCCAGAGATTGACTTATTCATAAGGTTGGCGGCTCAGAGCATCCTGGTGCATGGCATGATGGGCGCACAAGTCCTGCTGGAGCTGCTTAAATTTCGAAAAGAAGGTCGATGTAGGAAGGGTGAGGCCACCGAGGCTTTTCAGCCGAGTCCAAGGCGCAAACGTGTATTTTTTATCATGTTTGCCTGTTGTGGAAACGCCACAGCGCACGGCGTGACACCGGGTGCTGAGCCATAGACATGTTCAATGTCCGTCATACATTGACGTGTTTTGCATACATTTTGGATGATGATGAGGTGAGAGACTGGAAATGTGAGCATGAGTTCCCTCCGCTGACCCGTCGGGTCAGCAAGCTAGGTGAAATCTGTTATTCATCAGCCCCCAAGGGCAACGGAGAAAATAAATGATATCCTTGTCTAGTTCCACATTACATGTTTCATTACTTTTTGGTGGCAGCAATTGTGACTTTATATTGTGTATGGTTTTGTTACAAGTATTTGCACACTGAGTGTAAATTGAAAATTCGTGCCTGCATATTACAAAATATCCCATGCTGGTTCACATTTACACTCTTTAGCCTTTAAACCATGGTGAAGGCAATTTGGTATTTAGGCCAAAAGACCACATAGGCAGTAGGCAGGTACCTACCTTTTAAATTCTGTAGCTCCTGCTTAACTTTGCACATATTTTACAGGCATAATTGCAAGAAAGATATAAGAAAATACTGAAGGAAGCAGATCTGATTTGCCGATGCTGGTAAGGTACAACATACCTATTCCATGCTGGACCACATTTGCAGCAATTATACCCCCTGGAAGCATATTTGTATGGGACCCTACAATCTGCTTCTTCGAATCAGAACATCATTGAAGAAAAAAAAACACTGATTGACTTTATTCACAAACGAAAATGAGATAGGTAATGATCAGTAACATCTAAATCTTACTGCTTGTTTCGAAAAAGGCTGTCTGTGTAAATATTAATATAGGTACATTTTGGGACACATAGGCTATTTTCCATTATATTCTCATATTCTCATATTCAGTCTGATTCACTGATGATTTTTTACCGCTCATTGTTATTTATCTTGTTGCATACATCACCTGAACCATTTCTGGATCCAGTGCTACTAGCGGGGACAGGGAGAAATTGCTTGATATCAATATATAAATGCAATTGTCTACTGTTTTACGATTTGTCTTACGCCCATTTTGTCTGGGTTACATTTGTAACAAATAGGTATAAACAAATACACGATTCATAGATCCATTACCTAGCTTCTATTGCACGAAGCGATTTGTTTGATACATGTTTTAAGCGTTGCTTACGTTTAATATCTTGCGAAAAAGATACCATATTTGCCACCACGTGATAACGTCGATTGGGGCACCTAAAATCATCTAATTGACTAACCCTATAAAGTAAAGGAATATTGGTGCGTTGCATCCTACCAAACCTATTATTTGGCCTATGCCCACTAATAGTCATTGTAATGGATGAGTCCCGTGACGCCAAAATACATAAATTAGAAAATATGGCAGTGAAGTTGCGCATTTCAGGGGGCGCCGAAGGTCGATGGCGCGGTGGGAGCAAGTGTCTTGCCTCCCTTGCCTCCCTTGACTTGCCTCCGCTTAACTGTCGGTATAGTGGCATAATTATGCATTTACTAAAAGTGGTCTCAACTTTGTTTTCAGCAGGAATGTAAAATTTAAACATGTTTCTTATAGTCGTCAAAGTTGACGGTATTCTGAATGTTTCGGATGTCCATATTAACGAATATATTGAAAGGTCACCTGAATACCTGCTAGGAATTGTATATTTTCAACGTGTATATCCCTACCTTTGTGCTCCTTGAAATTACTGACCTCATTTCAAGGACAATAAATGAAATTGAAAATTGCATTGTACCGTTCTCAACATTCGCTCGGCTATTCGCCGTATTCACCTCTCCAAAGCGATAGCAATCCACATTAAAAAAACCGTTTTAAGCCAACTCTTAAAGAACATCATAAGATTGTCAGCCATCGTATTGACTGCACAGACCAAAAGGCTACCTCTAGCAAGGCTTGCCGTTGTTATTGTGGAGAAAAATCCATTCTTAAAGGCTTTTCAGATGTTGATATTGAGCTTGAGCTGAATGTCTGGTCAGATGCAGGATGGGCTTGCTATTTAGACTAGTTACGGATGATACTCGAGAAACAGCAGCACGTTTTCTTCCCAAATCGCCAGTCACTTACCTTTGTGGCTATTATATCGCCCATAATCTGCCTTTAAAGAAGAGAACATTATGGGTCGGACATATAATTGGATATTTGATTTGTGCCGATCCGTGGGTAAGGTCGGATTAAGGCACCTAACTGTGAGTGTTTTACCATCTGGACTTGAGCTGTCACTGGGGCTTGCGCTGTTGCTCATCAACTCTTAATAAACAAATAAACAAATAATTAGAGTAGTTTTAGTTATGGATATGGGTAGACTCTCATTTGTGTTTCTTCAGTCGTATTTTTGGGATATGATTCGAAGTTGTATTGGCTTGGTCGGGGATGGATCTGAACCGGACTGGATCTGAATTTTTGGGCTATGATATACTCTACCTGAAAGTGCTCCCGTCTCGGTTGCGTTGTGAGCGCGAGCCTGAGGCCGCGGGCGAACCCAGTCACGTGACACCAGTCAGGAAGGGTCAGTAAGAGGGCCGCTTCAGTCCGGTGGTGACTGTTCGCTCGTTCAGCTCAGCAGCTCGAGCACTCATGGGCGGTGTCATCAGAAAAATTATAGGTGGGTCTCGCCTCGACGGGCAAAACTATTGCGACGCTCTTTAGCAGCGAAATGTGTGCCCCACAATATGGACGTGTTATTTCCTGACACCTGTCTGGTAAACATGCGAGAGAAAGGAACACCAAGTTCGTGCGGTGCAAAGGCATGCGTTAAGATATAGTACCTTTTTTAAATTGTCGATCCGAAGCTCATTCACTCAAGCAGCGGCACCAGACCCGGCTATATGCAGAACTCTGTACGTATGTACATCCAAGAGGATATAATTTATCACTAAGGCGTCAACAAAAAAGGTAAGCCCACCCCTGTGTATTTGTGGATGTGGTGTACGTGTTTTACAAATGTGAATCCCTGCAGACCCTTGTCGGGATTCGGAAGAGAAGCCAGTTTCTTGCAAGATTCCTTTGAGTTTCTTGCATAAGAAGTGTCGCTCGGAATGTTAAAACAAGGTCCCGGGCTGCCATATGAAGGACAATTATTCATCATGCGGCAGACGAGCTGTGCTGGAGTCTTCCGCCAAATTAGTAGGGCAATATCTGTTGGGGGGGGGCAGGGGCAGACCTAGCCGGAGAGTTTAGGGGGGCAAAGATTTCGGCACTCATTGTGGAGACAATTTTTACAATTAAAGGAATTGCATTCCTGTGTGGAGAGCGGCACTAGCGATATCAACATTGGTTGTATTATGATATGGGTAAATATGAATATTTACGAAAAAACGCTTTTTCGTGTTCTTAAAACCTAGCATAAAAGTTGTGTCATATATTTGCTACAAGAAGTATCTTTTTAACGTTATTGCTTCTAAGTGATGTATGAAATTTTATAAATGTAACCTGACTTGCCCTCAAGTGTTGAATTGTACCAAGCTAATTCACCAAAAATGTAATGTAGGCCATGATTATGGAAATACATGCATGAGAAGCCGCTGCAGAAGTGCAATTCAAGGCACTGCGCTGCTCCTTTCCATCACATTTAGTACAACGCAAATGTATAATAACTTGGATGGATGCTTAGTTATAGCGTGTATTTTATGTGTGCTACTTGTCACCTGTGTGTCAAAGGCGTTACGACACCTGATGTACGAATGTGTGGTATCTGTGAATACCTATATATAACGATGGAATCTGTAACGATACCTGAAAAAAACAAATAATTGGATGGGACTCGTGCTATGAATACAGAATACAGTTTCAGGTTTAATACGCACACATTAACCGCGTTGTGTGCGACTTGCCGTTTCGTAAGGATCTTCGGGTACATGAAGTGCTGGATGGTAGGTGTGACGAGAAAACAAAACAGCGCTCCACAGGATATCAGGAGCAGTGATGTTGACCGCAGCTGATCAGGTAGGAGTCTGGACTTTGGAATTGCAGCTGTGGAGGGTGGCATATATTAGTCCAATTGCATCAAATACGTCCACATTAAGTGTTTTGCACGTGATATTATGCAAACATAACACCGTGTCGCGGTTTCCTCTTTTCTTCACATTCACATATGAGCAATACAACCTCGAATTCGTGGTCGACGCTACACACTAGGTCACGAGTTTTTGAGATTTATGTGACAGATTCTGATGAAGGGCTGTGCCCGACCGTATATAATCAATCATAACTTTTCATTGATGAAATTAGCAAACTACATTGCATCAACTGATACTAGAATGTACTAATTTGTCAAATATACCATGAAATGGCAATAAACTTACGGGAGAGGGTGGTAAGACGGGCATGGTAGGTAAGACGGGCACAGGCTCTGTGGACCAGACCAGTTATGGTATAAATGTCTCCAGGCGCGCACCCAGGATTTTCGTAAGGGGTGGGCCCGGCTGACGAGGGGGGCGCCAAGCCGGCGGAGGGGGCGCCACTTTACCTTAGGGGGCGCCACTTTTATACTCAAAGGGCGGCCAATCGTCGCATCCTGGGGGGGAGTGGGAGCTGAACATTTCTTGCCTCGCAGACCTAGTGTAAGCTGGTTTTTTAGGGGCGCCACTTTCCTTAAGGGGAAGGAAGCCGGGTCCGCTGCCCCCCCCCACTTAGGTGCGCTACTGGCGGTACTGGCGATTAATAATGTGCTACCAAATATACAGTCTTTCTGGGAGCCGGATGCGACAGCGGCCCAGCTCAGGACTGGTTTTCATATTCTTAGAAAGCACTGCGTGCTAAACGAGATGAAGGCAGTAGTTCATCGGTTGAATCACTGTAATCGAAGGTATGACATTGTTTAAGCGTGCTGGAGGCAACCGTGCTAAATTATTTCTTTTGTCACCTTCATTTTTATTCTCCGATAATTCTATGCCGTATTCAACAAATGGCCTTAAACGCAAAAACGATGAAGCACCCGTAATAAAAAACAGATGAACATGGTATTTCGAAATATTTCCGATGTATATTCCCAGGAAACCACCAAAATTTAGTTCACTTTTGCAAGAAATTTCAATCACACGCTGCACTATCACAGCACACACACAATCAGCAATGGCGAAAAATCACTAAAAGCCAGGGATCTAATAGTTTTAGACGATACAAGCCGAGACATAAGCAATGATTTAATATCAGGGGCTACCTTTTCCTCAAATGCTTCAGGTCAAGGCCCGTCCTCGCCGCCAAGCGGTCATTTTGTTTGCATTTTTGTGACGTCACGGCGGGCAGATCTGGACCTGTTTGAACGTTACATGCTTGGAAGTGCTCCCTATTCGCGAAAACAAAACCACAGAACTTGCTTCAATGACTGGTGCGGAAGTTGAAATAAACTTTAATCAATAAACAAAAGTGGCAGAATTCGATCCCAGTCATTTTTGCGCGTATTAGTAGCCTAACTTAGTTCAAAATTTGTCATTTATATTCGTCTTCAAATGTGGCGCAGGCAACCAGTTAAGTACGACAGTAGAGTTCCTCCAAATATGGAGGCTATTAATATCTGGCAACGAAACATCAAATATTGCAAAAACTCACCTTTTGAGCCATTTTTCAGCCATTGGGGTTTTTGGGCACGTCAGCAGCTAAGGCTGTGTGCCATTTTGCCGCCAAAATATGGCCCAATTCATCATTTTCAGCACAAAATACCCCGGAAACCACCCCTATCTCGAATTGCATCAGGGTGCCACATTCCCTTTAAAACAGTTCAAAGGGGAGCCTCCGTGCGTGTGAGGGTGTCAACGAATAAGCGACCAAGAGGATGACTGTGTGTTTGGAATGGGTTTGTGTTTTTATCAGAATAGATTCGGAAATCTTACGGTCAGGCCCATCTCTAGCGTGTTTCACTGACCCCTGCGCCCACCTTCTAGGTTTTTGTGACCCTGCCCGGTCCGGATGGTGCCCCTCCTTTACGACAAGCCCCTCCCCCGATCGGCAATTCTGGATCCCCTATGCTTTCCCGATTTGAAAATAATTATTGCGCTTACGATTTTAAGGTTGACATAATACCTTGACGCACTCAGATATGGATGAGTTGAGGACAGCATTTACATGTGAAAGACTTTTCCCATGTTGGCTACATACCTGCAGAAATCCAGGATAGACCGTGAATGACACGCGGCGGACTCCAAAGCCATTTGCTTTTTCTTTGCCCTATTTTGCGCACCCGACATTTTGCGACGTTTCTTTGGCAAAGGCTCCATGTTTCTGAGAAATTGACACCTAGCCTGCTATCTCCCCTTATTTTCTAGTATGCAACAGCTGGGTAACGGCGGCAATTGCGCCAATTGCGCCAGCTGCGCGAATACAATTCGTCAAGCACAACAAACATCAATTCCATCAAAACAATTCGTGCAGCAGTGCACAACAAACATCTGAAGCCAATTTCATAAACGCTCTATGAGTAAGTACTACGTAGCTAGCGAGTATTTACTACCTAACAATTTCATAAAAGGTTGTTGGTAGATACTTTGATAGTCTGACAAGGTATTTAGTCATATAGGTATAACTAGGGAACTCTCCCGATCCCCCCTCTGATTGGTCGGTGAGTTTCACAAAAGTTTATGAAATTGTTTATTTATGAAATTGGCTTCTGGTAGATAATTCCAGGGGCGGATTCAGGAGCAGCAATCCGCCCATGACCCCCTAATGTCACCACGCCACCCCTCTTTTGGCAGTGCCTTTGGAAAACACTTTTGGGGGATTTTTGGCCGTCCGGTGCCCTCCCTAAACGATTCTTTTGGATTCACCCCTGGGGATTTCCCTGATTGAACGCTGGCGCTGCGTGCGCATCCACGTGATCGTTTCCTGGCTGCGACGGTTATTATCACATGATCGTGGGTTTCAGAATTCAGAAGATTTAATTGCTCGACAGACCTAGTGTAAACCGTTTTTTTCAAAAAAACTTCCCGGCCTTTGGGGGCAAAATATAGTTTGGCCCCCCTTCCAGCGCTTTGGGGGAGACCATGGCCGTAATACCCCCTGCGTCCGCCAATGGCGGCTTTTGATGTCCACAGAGTGTTTTTGCTTTCGAGAGGGCGCCTTTGCTCTTGAGAAGCGCCTTTTTGTTCAGGGGGCACCTTATGCCTCCCAGGGGCGCTTATAATTTCCAAGGGGGCGCTTAAGCCTCCCAGGGACACATTTGTTATCCAAGGCTGCCTTTCTATCCGGGGAGCGCCTTTGTTTTCCAGGGGCACCTTTGCTCTTGATGGGCGCCTTTTGCTGTCCAGGGGGCGCATGTGCTCTCCAGGGGGCGCCTGCGCTATCCAGGGGGCACCTATGCTTTCCAGGGGGCGCCGATGTCCCCCAGGGGCGCATTCGCTGTCCAGGGCTGCCTTTCTATTCAAGGTGCGCCTTTGCTATTCACGGGCGCCCTCACTCTTGAGGAGCACCGTTTGCTGTCTAGGGGGCGCCTGTGCTCTCCAGGGGGCGCCTATGCCTCCCACGGGCGCATTTTCTATCCAGGGTTGCCTTTCTATTTAAGTTGCGCCTTTGCTCTTGATGGGCGCTTTTTGCTGTCCAGGGGGCGCCTGTGCTATCCAGGGCGCTTACGCTTGCCAGGGGGCGCCTATGCCTCTCGGGCGCATTTGCTCTCTAGGGTTACCTTTCTATTCAATGTGCACATTTGCTATCAATGGGCGCCTTTGCTCTTGAGGTGCGCCTTTTGCTGTCCAAGGGCGCCTGTGCTCTCCAGGAGGCGCCCGTGCTATCCAAGGGGCGCTTATGGCTTCCCAGTGGGCGGCTATGCCTCCCAGGGGCGCATTTGCTATCAATGGTTGTCTTTCTACCCAAGGTGCGCCTTTACTATCCAAGGGTGACTTTGCTCGTGAAGGGTGCCTTTTGCTGTCCAGGGGGCGCATGTGCTCTCCAGGGGGCGCCTGCGCTATCCAGGGGGCACCTATGCTTTCCAGGGGGCGCCGATATCCCCCAGGGGCGCATTTGCTATCCAGGGTTGCCTTTCTATCCAAGGTGCGCCTATGCTATCCACGGGCGCCTTTGCTCTTGGGGGGCGCCTTTTTCTGTCCAGGGGCGCCTGTGCTATCCAGGGGGCGCCTATGCTTTCCAGGGGGCGCCTTTGCCCATTAAAAGGGCGCCTTTATGCTATCCAGGGTCACCTTGGCTCTAGGGGCGCGTCTTTTTCTATCCAGGGGCTGGCCAAGTATTGTTAAAATCCATGTCGGGCGCCTTCGGCGCCCGACACGGGCGGGGGGCGCCACTTTAGAGCCGAAGCGTAAGGGGGGCCGGGCCCGCTGCCCCCCCTTGGGTGCGCCACTGAATGTCTCATTACTTGCATTAATGCGTCTTGGAATGTCCCATCATGAGCCAAAAACACAAAGTTCTAACCTTTATTGTTTTGTCAAAATTTTCGAAAAACAAAATTAGTGGTTCACCCTACCATTGTTAGCAGTTTTGAGTGTAGCATTCTGGCAGTGTCTGGTCCTATTTGGAAGGCCAAATATGCAAAACCTGTCTCGAGAGAGCGTTAAGATACCTTATGTGATTAACATTTTATGTTATCCCAGCACGGTTACCCCCAAGAATGATATTTTCTAACATATTAACATGGTTCAAGACGGGCATGGAGTGAAATACTACATCACCATGCAAATTATAATTCTTATCGCTGCGTTTTTGCATGGTTGAAAGGAATCAGTCTGAGAGTCTGCTGCAAACGGCTGAGGAACGTTTAATGATTGATTGCTAGATTCGAATGAAAAATTATGATTTTATGGAAATTCAGCAAAGTAATTTTCTCTCGACTATTTATTCAAAACAATGCACTTCAAAGTGTTTCAGAACTCATTTTTGCCCAGCGTGGTAAAGTTTTTGTCAAAAAGTTTTTGCATATGATAGTTTTTGCAACTGCTTTCATAAAAGCCGTCTTACCCCGCCTGTTGGGGTAATACGGGCTTTTGCAGCATTCTATGGTAAACGTTACTGCTCCTAGGAATATGCATGGATCCTAGTATGTTTAAGCGCAGGGACAAATAAATGTTTACTGAAGCTTAAAACAAAATTTCATCACTATCAAATGAAAAGCGAGTGAGACACACAGTCTCAAACACAACTATGCCCGTCTTACCACCCTCTCCCCCACTGATGTTGGCAAGCGAACGTGTTCATAAACACACATGATCGCACTTCTATGTTCGTAAGTGGAAAGGTTTGTTCTCACAAATGTTTGCAAGCGAATCAGGTACAAAAATGTGAGTCTCTTCTGAGTGCTCCGACTTTCCTATCGGAGAACTGGTATCCCACATGGATGCTGCTGTTAGATATTTAATGCCCTTTATAGTTCCAGGGGAGCTCCATTGCAGTAGAATCCCGAACGACAGACTCGAAAAAGCAAATTATAACGATTTTTTTATGCTTTGCATTTCCCTTCCAACTCGCGCTCTAACGGGGTTCTGGGGCCACTATCGCCTTACCGGGGGTAGAGGCGCCGCCATTGCCAGCATTTTTAATCCGCGCCCCACCGGGGGCCCGGCGTCACCATGCGGTCTACAGTGCAGGCGAACTGGTGCTGCCGCGCGATGGCGATGGTCTCAAAATATAGGTCTAACTTTGAAAGCCTATACCTAAGTAAAACATTATTGACCGATTTTAGACCTTTCTTCACCAATGGGCGCGCTCATGAACTCTCTCAAATGTGGCCCAGTAACGTTTTCCGGCGGCGAACGGTTCTCCGGCCACCTCGGAAAAATAGGTGGGGGAGGGAGGGGGGACACTTAAGGACTCCTCCACTGCGCGTGTTAAAACAGTGCGCCAGTTCCGAGTCTAGTGCGAAATCCTGTATCCTAGAGCCTTGCCGCACCTAAAAATAAAGATAATTTTAAGATATCACTTTTTGTGGGGTGGTCCCACAAGGTCCACAAATCCCTTTAAAATTGTCATCCCCTTGAAATTGCCACACTCCCATTGTTTGAAACATACGCAGATCCAGGATTGCCGATTGGGAAGGGGGCACCTTCCTGGGGGGGGCACCATCCCGACCAGGGGAACGCCACTTTTGACCGGCAAAATTTATTAGGTGGGTGCCAAATCCTATCGGTGGGCGCCGATTTTCGCATCCTGGGGGGGGTGGGAAGCGACATTTCAGGGGGCGCCATCGACCTTTCAAGGGGGCGCCGTGACCATTTCAGGGCGCACCGAGGGTCGATCGGGGGGGCAAATGCCCCCTTTGCCCCCCTGGATCCGACTTTGGTTTGAAATTCGGGCACCCCCAATGATTTTCGCAAATACATGCCCCCAGAAAAACGATAATAACGGTTTCTCAAACGTTCTACAAAAGTGCCAAACCCATTAATGAAAATGGCACTATCCGATACGCTGAGGTAGGGACAAAGTGCTTGCTGGGATGTGCACCGTGTCCTTGCACCAGGACCAAAAGGAGAAAATCCAGGCTGCACTCAAGCGAATCCGCCCTGAGGAATGCAGTGCCCGGCCGCCGGCCTTGGCAACCTTGGCCAACAGCTGGCGAGTTGTGACGTCACGGTGCGGTTCTCAGCTGACGAGAAGAGACGTGACCACAGCGACCGAGCTCCATTCAAGTCGACGCCCTGTAGCTTTCCAGTAAATCTGCCGCGGAAACCATGTGGCCGCTGTTCTGATCTGCGGCGCCCGCCTCCGGGAGCGGATCGTTATCAAACGCTTAAGGGAGGGGCATAGGCGGATCTAGGATTTCCAATCGGGGGGCAACTTACCAGGGGGCGCCATCCTGACCAGGGGCCCCCACTTTTGGCCTGCAAAACCAATTCACCGGCTAGATCCGCCACCGCCCCTAACTCCATCACACCTATTGGCGGACGCAGGGGGGAGGGGTGGGAATTCCGGCCATGCCCCCCTCCCAAGGCCGGACAAATTTATAAAAAAGTGTTTTATTAGGTCTGTAGAGCAAAAAAGATTCGCTCTCACCCCTCCCCCTCAGGAGAGCGATCATGTACTTGAGAGGTAGCTTATACTATATAGGTCTATCGAGCACTCGGATTGCATGTCCCACCTTCCCCCAGGGGCGAAGCCAAGGGGGCAGGGACAGCCGCCCCCCCACCCCCTGAGGGCCCGAAGGGCCCACTGAATACACGGGCCGCGCGAAGCGCGGCTCAGCCGCACTAGGCTCTGTGGCCAATTTTGAAATTTCATATAAGACAGGGCCTTCTTAAGCCCTCTTTAGCACTATTCTGTAACAAGCAGGGCCCTTTTTACCCATCAGGGTCCTTTTGGCGCTGTCGCATGGGTCCTTTTCGGGGCGCCGCCCCCTGAGCGAAATCCTGGTTACGCCCCTGCGTCCTCCCAAGAGGAGAGGCAGATATGGGTTTGGCCCCCCAAACTAGAGTCTGCGTTCGCCCCTGCTCACACCTCCACGCCGCAGTGCTTCTCTTGTCCTTCATTTGCTGAGATCCAATCTGTTTTTACTACCCTGCAACTGCCCCGCTCCTGTCAATGTGGCGCCCCCTCTCGAAGTCTTTCTTCCTGGATACGTCGGTGCATCTCAGTCTTTCTATCGCATAAAAGAAGTCCCGATTTTTGCAATTAGCTACCTTTTAACACTGGTCCACTTTTCCTTTCCATTATTTTGTATCCTTTCACCTATGGTTCTTGGCTCAAAACGCATCCATAGCTTCTACGGATTTTATGGATAATTCGCTTGAATGGAAATGTAGTTCCTGATAACATTTCAACGGAGGCGTCCAATCAGTCTGCTTCCGCGAGAGCGTGCACTATTCTCGACCTAAGCAACAGTTGACCGCCGCTTCAGGTGGTTGCCGGTGTTTCTGTGGTGAAAGAACTTCAGGGTGCGGTCGTGTGTGTCTATACCATCAGTGGTTGGAGTGGACAGTGGGGAAATGGGCCAGGTCCAGGCTAATGAAGTTCCTCTCTTGTCGTATGGAGAGTTTTGCGAGCTTTTGACGGGTGAATTTCTGTCGGTGTTGAGAAAGTTCAGTGCATGTGTTTGCAGCTCTCTGGAAGAAGCAGCGGTACCTACGATTCGTGAGGTTCCAGTCAGTAATGCTGTGGTACTCGAGAAAGTTGGTTTTTTAAAGGGCTGTAGTGAGAAACGTTAGCCATTACTTCTTCAACTTGCTGAAGTGGAAAGTTTGCCTATCTTATCACTTGTTTTTCTGCGAGGTGTGCGGAATGCAGTGCGAGGTGATTTTGCTTCACTTCCATGAAGAGACACGCATGAAGTTGCTAATACTTTACCGGAAAATGGACCGATGGAGCGGAGGTAGGTCAGTGAGCAGCTGTACACCTAAGGTACGTAACATTAGTAGCATGGCCACCCCCGTGGCGCAGCTGGCAAAGGCGTCACGCTTGGGTCTGGAAGGCCCCTGGATCAAGGCTGACCTATGGCAGCCTTTTCCGCGGCCACCTCTTACCCAGGAGATAGCGGTACACTGGGGAGTGCACGCCGCAGCAGTGGAATCAACGCCGTGCCCGCCGGCGTCCCTGTAAGTGGGTGCACGGGCCTGATCGGCCTTTGAAGTGATCCACCGGTCTGGTCTCCTGCCCGCGGTCCTCATGTGAGGGCTCGGCCTATGCCGGGCTCTGCGGCTTAGGAAGACTGGAGCAGCCTATGGCCCGCCAAGTGCGGTGCCGCTGTCCCGTTAGGGTGCCGGCAAATGGAAACTCCCGATCTGTACATAGTGTGAGTGCATTGTATAAATGAGACTAGCTACTAACACAAAATGCTGCCGGGAAAGGGAACGCAAAAAACATTAGTAGCATGCCCAGAAATTCGAGGGATTGTGCTATCTCTAAGGGCGCCGCAACTAGTGCTGAAGGGGTGTCTAGCGGGTGCAGGGCGAGGCAAGTGTGATACGTGCCCTCATTAGATCCCCCAGGCATTTCCACATTGCGCTCCAGTGCCCCTAGTACCTTCCCTGCGCTCTTGCGCTCTCCTCCCTGAAACGTTGTCCCCTGCGATGCAAGTTGGTTAACCTCTAATACGTCACAATTTAAAGAACTCAAAGGGCAATGGGCGTGTGGCACTTTTAAGAAGGGGCTTGAACTGAAGTGGCCGTGAGATAGAGTATACATGTGTAAAGAGCGGATCACAGCCAGTGGTGGCGGAGGATCCGGATTTAAGGGCGGGGGGGGCACTATTGCCTTTTCAACCCTATCCTTCCAGTCAACGCCATAGGGTAAGTATCAAAATTTGCAGTGGGGGGGGCATGGTACCTTGATGCCACCCTAGTATCACCGCCTAGGATTCCATCCCCTTGACCCTGCAACTGTAGCCACCGCGGAGGACGCGCCGTGCGGCCTAACATATTTAGCTGCTAAGGATTTGCAGAAGAGGTGTTCCTGCAAGACTTTTCGATGAGCCAAAACTTTTTTTTAGTTGTATCAACTCTGACTCATGGCCCGTGACTGGTTCTGTTTCTCACTCAACTCAATGTGTTGGCCGTGAGTCGACTCTCACTCGAACCACATGAAAATTGAGTCCAATCAACTCTGACTCTGAAAATACTGAGTCAACTCCAAGCTGACTCTGACTCTGAGTCGTGATGCAACAAGTCACAATAAACTTCTCTGAATACAGACAATTCAGGTCAGCTTTATGTTTAAAAATTAACACCAAGGACCGTAAAGAAAATATTTGCCAATACAATTCATTTCACTAAACAGAGCAATACAATTTTTCCGAAGAGTGGCATTATAAAAGGTGCTAGCTCAAGAATTTTAGCGCACATTTTTAGGAATAAGGTCTTCATAGCGAAATATTCCATTGTGTTCTGGGAGAATGGTAGGCACCTGTTGAGGGTTGCAGATAGGCAGGGGTGCTGCCTCGGAATTTTTACAGGGGGGACGGACCTGAGCTGGTGCTGACCGGGGTAGACGATGGACCAAACATTTTTTTGGGGGACGTCCCCCTGGTTGGCCAACAGGGGAACGCGTCCCCCCGTCCCCCCACTTTCGGCGCCCATGCAGATGGGCCTATCCCAACTTTCTTCAATTCAAGATGTTCCTTCGGAATTCTCTTGATCTCGCGTCACTAAGGTTTTGAACTCTCTTAGCGTCTGCCACAATATGAGCAGACGGATTGGCTGCATTCCATGAGTCAGAAAAGGCCATGATACGTTTTCCTCACCAATAGGCAATGGCAATGCTGGGCGTACCTTCCCAGACTGTTAGTCATAAGTAGGTAGCCAGTAGTGGCCAGCCAGTGGAAAGTCGTAGCAGTCCAACCTAATCAACAACATTAGCAGAGTTGACCACCGTGGAACTGGTATTGTCGAGAACTGGTTCGATTATGTTTGTCAGATCAGTCGGCTCGCGCTCCGTAACCTCCGGCCCCACATTCACCTCCGTTCCCCTTGCTTTTCCTTCAGCCTCGTCCACTGCTTCAGCCGGCCCCTTCATCAGATCCTGGCGTTAAACGTTTTTATTGTATGCACCCGGAAACCACCATGCAAATCTCAAGTACGTAGGCTATCCGCGTCAACGAGCCGCCCGGTAACTTCTTTTCGCTAAGAATACAGGTCTTGCTTCTCTACACACTTTACGCCGCAGAGAACCCGTATACGTCCAGATATTTTTAAGTAACTGCCTAACGTAACGCATAAATTAGGCGTGCTCTGACGTCAATGACCAGCTACACATCCTTCATTTTCATATCTTTGCAGCTCTGTAAATGATTGGATTCGCTGTTCAGCAACATTAAATTGATCGGAGATTACGTATATCCTGCACGAACCTTCCCAGTAAGTTGAAGAGCATTGTTCCCACAAGGCAATGCTTTCCTTTAGGAGTATTTCAATCTATCGCCACCTTTGAAGTGGGAAGAAATACAACACAGTTGACAATGTTCTCACCAAAAATGTTTCAAATTGTGGAACCCATCGAATCCGATATAAAGCAGCCTCTGAGCAGAAAATAAAACATTTCCCTTCCCCGTGAGAAAGCTTTTGCTGATGGCCCATTGGGACACTGGCGACATCTTTCATCATGATACGCAATTTTTGCGTGCACTTATTAAGAAGGCTTGTGCAGAGTATCCTTAATCGTTCATCAGCGGAGTACTTCCTGTTGGATGAACAGCAAATCCAGTCACGTATAGAGAACAGGGACATTCAAATCGGGATTGTAAACTGGTCATTGACGTCAGAGTGGGTCCAATGTCCGCTTTGCAACGTTGTTTTATTAAGGAGATGTGCTGCTATATCAGAATTCCTTGCCCTGCGCGGAGGGAAGAGGAACGCGTGCATATTAGGTTAGCTTCCTATCGTCCTAACCTTCCTAGCTTCACGATGACGCATACGTACCAACAGGTACAGCTGACGTTTAGTAGAATGTGGCACATTCACAATGGGGTCGACGCCCCCTTGAAAGGTCGATGACTCCCCCTAAAATGTCACATCCCCAGAATGCGAGTATCGGCGCCTCTACGAAAGAATTAGGCGCCCACCTGATAAGCTTTGCCGTCCAAAAGTGCCCCCCTAGTCCGGATGGCGCCCCCGATCACGCAGCCTGCCTGGATGCCTGGATGCACGCAGCCTGGAGCTTCCTACGACCGAATCCAGGCTTCTACCAGTCGTGGTCTTCATTGGATCAACTGAACCCTCTCTGTGGGTAGTGGGGCTTTATAAGGTCTGCTGGGCCCCCGTACAGCTTGGGGTACATACATAAGCATTTGCAATAGTTTTTGTGACTTTTAGATCATAAGACAACTTTTCCCATGCTTTTGTGATTAGAGAGGTCACCTCGTGACCTGACCTCAGGTCACGAAATCCCGGATAATAATTTTGTAGACCTTGGAAGGGTCATAAATTGTAGGGAGCTTCAAATCGATCGACTTAGAAATGTAGCTCTTATAGAGTTCAAAAGTTGAAGTGAGGTGACCTTGATTGACCTCGCCTGGGGACCTGACCTGGAGTGACCCGGGGTAAAAAATTTCAGGGAGGATAAGAAAATGATAGGGTGAGAGGTAAAGCCCTCATCTGTGGTGCTGCGCCTCGTTGTTTTTCTGTTATTCCGAAAAAAACTTAGGGGGCATCGATGGCCCCCGGTGGGGCGAGGGTTAAAGCATACGGAAGTGGAAGGATATAGTTGTACTATGAGTTATTGTATTCTTTGAAGGTCATCTCTGAAAACTGATTCCCATAACATGCCCATGGGGGGCTGCTAGTACGGATAGGTAACATACAATGCTTGGGTACATTGCGCTCGTATCACTAATTTAAAATTGCCATTTCTCAATGTTGGGAAAAACCTGTTTCCGTTTTTTCACAACAGAATGCCAACAACCCAAATTTAATTTTCAAAGCATAAAACATATCAAGTTTTAATACCAGCATCTTAAAGTCACAGGACCTGACTCTAAGTCATGGTTAACATTATATTATATTAGGGAAATGCTAATTTAAACGCTACCAAATTCTAATCTAGGTCTTAACGATTCCAATAATATATAATTTTGTACAGTTATCAAGGTTAGTTTTGAAGATATAGCTATTGGAAAAGCAAGTTTTTCTGGGTTCAAAACTGTCTGAGGCCATAACTCGAAATCCACTCGACAGACGAAGCAAAAAATATCACAGCGTAAATCTTCGCCCTGGACAACCCATGTGACAAATTTAATCAAAAGCTGAGGTGTAGGGTGTTATCGCTTGGTTGATTTGTCGTGGAATACCATAGTACCTAAACAATGCTCTAAGCTTGGGCTTGAAAGAAGCACAGTTTTATCATGTTTTATACTTAGTGATGCAACATGTCACCACGCATTATCGACATTTACCAACGTTTCAACCTGACGTCCACACATGCGTTCTCCATATTTTCATCTAATCAAGTTTGGGATGTGAAATGTTAGTGTACGCAGTTAATGCATTGGGACCAGAAGCCAGGCTGAAACCAACTCATGATGTGGAGGGAAATAGGAGAGGGAGATGTGGAGGGAAAGGGAGAGCGAGATGGAGATAGAGATGGAGATCGTGATGTGGAGATGTAGACAGAGAAAAAGGTTTTCTAGAGGAAGAGAAAAAGAGAGCTGTTTTTTATGCCGCTGATGCCTTATGGGACCTAAGACCAACACTAAAGAGGAAAGTAAAACATTGACTTTAAAACTTGAAATTAATACGATTCGCACTGAGAAGCATAGGACATGTAAATGACACGGGCTTTTCAATGACGGTGAGGGGCACATCCCCGAGCTGCACATCCTTCTTACCGAGAGCGATGGGAACCCCCAGCTCCCTGAACCTCCCGTTGGAAAGCGAGGCCCCCGATGTAGGTTTTAGTATATTCTATTAGGGCCACTCCCAACAGGCACACTTGCCAAATTATAGGGAGTATTGACGTGGGTGTTTAAAGGTCCTCTCAAACGGGTCAGATCGGACACGGAAGGCGTCTTCCCGCCTTGGTGATCGAACCCACATTAGTTCATGCCGTACGATCTGAGGACGGGCAACGAAGTCACTAGGCCACCCGGCCTCCAGAACGAAGCCACTAGGTTGAGAGATTGTTCCTCAAATGCCTTTTGATGACCACATTGTGAACATTTCTTTTCATCTGCGCATATGTGTTATGTCAACATTCGCTTAGCCTCATTTCTCAACCTGCAAGGCCTAATCGATGCATACGATATCGACAATAGACTGCATGGTATAATCCGTCGCCATGTTTCTCATGCCATTATGATCGATTCATTGATTGAACTAATCGCATGAAGTGGAGTAACTGCCGGTAACATTTAAGCGAAAATGGAGCGTTCTGTTCCATCTGGCACTGAACCCATGTATAAAACGACGAATAGACAGATCAGAACATGCCCATGCACGATCGTGTCAGTGTCTAGAATTCCTGTCTGCGGTCTGTATTTCGCTATAAAAATCTGCAGAGCTCCAGGAAATCCCAAGATCTTGTCATTGCCAGCTGGGGCTCTCAGCGTGCGTCAGCGCAGTCTGTCGCTATGGCGACGCTTATTGGTCACCGTCGAAGTCCCGCCCACCTCTGGCGTTGCTGGCCGCTCCATTTTGCGCAGACCAATCGGAAACACCCTTGGCACTGTTGCAACATGTACCGCCATCTCAACGTAACCTAATTGATATGGAAAATATGCGGGAACTCACCATCCCCGTGGACATAAGCGCCAACAGCCTGGGCCTGGCGTCACTCAAACAGCTACTCTCGAGACGCGAACACGGCAGCTCGGAGCCACGGGCCACATCCGTTTCAGGAGCGATCAGTTGGAAGTAGTGCTGAAGAATTGCGGGCCAACAGCGATGGGGTGGACGCCGATGATGTGGTCGGTGCCGGCGGCGCTGCTGTTGCTGGCTGTCGTCAGCAATGCTCGACCCTCGCCCGAAACGGAGGGCCGGGGAGCGCGCCTGCCGAGGGACACCTCTGCCTGCCGGCCCAACAGCAGCAGCACACTGCTGGGGCACAGAACACTCTGCCCCTTCAACAGGGAGCCGGTGAACCTTAAAAATGGTGTGAGCGTGCAGCGGGCTGTGCTGAAGTCGGAGTGCATTGACGCGGTGTGCGGCAGCGGGGGACAGTGCACTGCAGTTCAGTCTATCGTCAGCGTGGCTGGCCAGGTGGGTGAGAGCTTTGTGACGGCCTACGTGTGTGCTCGGCCGCACAGCTCTGGTAAGAAGGCAGGAGAAACGAGCCCAGCAGCAGCAGACCATGGAGGATAAGACTGCTCCTGACGGCAGACTGGCTGAGCCGTTGGAACTGGCCGCTCTCGCACTTTGATATTGGCTGTGACTGTTGATGCAATGAATTATGTGGTGATATGGTTGCACTGTTTGTTGACTGAAGCAAGAAGTCTTGTGAATAGTATATATATCATCGCTTCTATTACTGGTGCTGGCACTTTGTAGGATAAGTTTGATGGACTCATAATGTCGCTGGGGTGGATTATATTGTGGGTAGCTCATGGAACTCTATGCAATCCATGTATTTACAAGCGAGGAACAGAACTCTTCGTTTGATCGGGTATTGATGTTTATGTACAAATACTTAGTTGTGCGTTTTTTGCTCTGCTTGTTATTTATATAGTCAGAAGCCGATGACGAACATAGTGAGAAGCGAAGCTAGCTCAGAGGCATATGTTGCCATTGCAACGGGCTGCTGATCATTGCAATACCAGTGTACCTTTACTTAAATGTAATACACAATGCTAATATGTTTCCCGCTTGAACCCTCATCCCGTCGTCTGGCGGCGTCGTCGGTGCAGGCCGCACCCCGCGAGCCGCTATCGGAGACAAATGGCGCATTCCACGACAAATGCCACATTTTTAGCTTCGTCCGTCCAGTGGTTTTTTGAATTATGACCTCAGGCAGTTTTTGCACCCTAGGAAAAATCCTTGCTTTTATAGAATGAATTTTCACGTGGACATGTGACTTGGGATAGATAGGTAGGTACCTACCACTGACTCGTACCAGCCAGTCAGCCGGCCAATAATGCCGGTCTTAGTCAGCACTCGATATTTCGTGATGCACGTGCAGAATTGCGTCAATTATTCCGTGTGAGATCACCTTGGGAGATCGTAGATGATCCAGGCATGAGTTGAAGATGGCATGAATTGAACTTCTCGAGGCTCGTTGACACGGGTGCTTCCGGTCGTTGATGACGTCTTCTGCTATGACACATAACATTCTATGACGTCATAGTTCAAGTTAATAGATGCTAAGGTTACAGCTGCATGCCAAAGCAAAGCTGGTAAGTGACGGAAATTCTTATTTTATTTTAACTAAAAAACTTGAGGGAAATCGACAATTACCCTCATGACAAAGCAACGCATTGTAAGAAGTGAATCTTTGCAGCTATTGGATATTGAAGCATCGTATTGTGGTGAATTGAATTATATGGCATTCATTTTTCATTGGAATATTTCATGTTTTCACATTCATGTTTCTTTTTATCTTGACCCTGCGGGGGCCGTTTTCCACTTGTTAGTTTGTAGCTGTCACTTTCACAAAATAAAGTTACGGGAGAATGCATATATTCCGTGCATCAACAAGGCAATGGGAAACAAAAACCACCATTGTCATAATAAATACAATGATCAGCACATAACAATTAACAGCATGACCACTACCATCTGAAAACGAACACTAAAATAATAAATTACGCCATAAATAGTGTAAAAGCATGACAAAACAAGCGACAGTTTGTACTAGGGCAGCTGTAATCGTTTCTAAGACAGCCGATCCGTTGTGCCACAGGTATAACATCCAAATCAGCCCTCCCTGGGCATGTGAAACAAACATTCAAAGGGAATGCTCCGATTCATACTACATGCTACGCTAATCACACTTTACTCACTCTTCCTGCACGAAGAGTCGGGCCTACCGGACCAATTTTCTTCGCTGCTGAGGATGTCTCTAAAGGTGACATCTGTGTTGAATCACACCAATGCTCTTACGTCTCACAACCTTCACAGCCAACAGTACTAGACTAGGAACTGGCCAATTCACGCGGCTCAGCTCATGTCCTATCAGCAGGCGTCATCACTGCCCGCTCTGCTCCCATGGCGCTGGACTCCTGCCCGCCGATATCCTCTTATCGGTCCAGGCGCAGACGTAGGCCACGGCGAAGTCCTCCCCCTTCCTCCAGCTACGCTGATAGTGGCGTGCACTGGCGTGCACGAGCCTCTCTGGCCGCAAGGAGCGTCCTCACAGCCGGGCTTCAGCACGGCCTTCTGCACCCTCACACCGTTGTCCAGCACCAACAGCTCCTTGCTGAAGGGACAGAGCGTCCTCTGCTCCAGCAGCGGGCTGGTGGGGTCGGGTCGACAGGCGGACGTATCTCTCGGCACTCTCGGCCCCCGTCCGTCCGTTTCGGACGACGGCCGAGCGTCGCTGCCGGCAGCCAGCAGCAGCATCGCTGCCGCCACACACCACATTGCCGACGTCGACTGCATCACCTCCATCCGGAAAATCATATCACTGCTCTTGTGACTCTTCTGCAACGCGGGCCTGCTCAGAAACAAGGCTACAGGTGTGTGCCTTTATCAGATCGCGCTGAACTGTGAGACTTGTCGGCGCCCTGTACAAACGCACAATGCACTGATCCTGTCGTGTCTTGTGATAAAGCGAGACTGTGGAACGAGATCCGAGTTACATGCTTTATAGCTGGGTTCAGATGCGGTGCTGCCCGACGTCACAGCCATGACGCATCCATATGCAGGTGGATCCCCGCGATCTAACTAATAGGATGGTTCCAATGTGTATGTTGCAGAATTTGTCTTTGAGGAGATGTGGTCTTGCTGGACAATGCAAAAACATGGAATGAAACACAGAGTAAGCAAAAATAATAATGTGACGTAAAGGTTATTGAAATATGCGAAACGAAAATCCTGTCTCCCTTTCAATGATATTTCAGCCATCTAACCCAGCAGTGTTCTGGGGAAAACATTTCCCCGTTCTGTAATAATATGCTCAATTACCTTCCTCTGTGGGTTTATTTTGCTGTCCTACTGCAAGTTGTTTTCGGTATACTGAACCACGTTGGGCATGATAGCTCTAGTAACATTCCGCTTTCCTTAAGTTCGAGCTAATGATAAACTGCGCGACCATGAACCTAGGTCTTGGGGGAAATTGATAACTTCCCCCATAACTAAGAAGTGCATTGTAAAAAGTGAATTTTTTGAACTATTGGAAATTGAATGATTGTGTTATGGTAAATTACGTGAAATTCATTTTACATTGAAATAGTTCCTGTTTTCACTTCATGTTTCTATTTAACACGACCCGGCGGTAGCCAGTTTGTCACTTGCTAGTTTGTAGCTGTCACTTCCACAAAATAAAGTTACGGGAGAATGCATATATTCCGTGCATCAACAAGGCAATGGGAAACAAAAACCACCATTGTCATAATAAATACAATGATCAGCACATAACAATTAACAGCATGACCACTACAATCTGAAAACGAACACTAAAATAATAAATTACGCCATAAATAGTGTAAAAGCATGACAAAACAAGCGACAGTTTGTACTAGGGCAGCTGTAATCGTTTCTAAGACAGCCGATCCGTTGTGCCACAGGTATAACATCCAAATCAGCTCTCACTGGGCATGTGAAACAAAAAATCAAAGGGAATGCTCCGATTCATACTACATGCTCCGCTAATCACACTACTCACTCTTCCTGCACGAAGAGTCGGGCCTACAGGACCCATTTTCTTCGCGGCTGGGGATGTCTCTAAAGGTGACATCTGTGTTGAATCACACCAATGCTCTTACGTCTCACAACCTTCACAGCCAATAGTACTAGACTAGGAACTGGCCAATTCACGCGGCTCAGCTCATGTCCTACCAGCAGGTGTCATCACTGCCCGCTCTGCTCCCATGGCGCTGGAAACCTGCCCGCCGATATCCTCTTGTCGGTCCAGGCGCAGACGTAGGCCACGGCGAAGTCCTCCCCCCGTCCTCCAGCTACGCTGATGGTGGCGTGTACTGGCGTGCACGAGCCTCTCTGGCCGCAAGGAGCGTCCTCACAGCCGGGCTTCAGCACGGCCTTCTGCACCCTCACACCGTTGTTCAGCACCAGCAGCTCCTTGCTGAAGGGACAGAGCGTCCTCTGCTCCAGCAGCGGGCTGGTGGGGTCGGGTCGACAGGCGGACGTATCTCTCGGCACTCTCGGCCCCCGTCCGTCCGTTTCGGACGACGGCCGAGCGTCGCTGCCGGCAGCCAGCAGCAGCATCGCTGCCGCCACACACCACATTGCCGACGTCGACTGCATCACCTCCATCCGGAAAATCATATCACTGCTCTTGTGACTCTTCTGCAACGCGGGCCTGCTCAGAAACAAGGCTACAGGTGTGTGCCTTTATCCGATCGCGCTGAACTGTGAGACTTGTCGGCGCCCTGTACAAACGCACAATGCACCGATCCTGTCGTGTCTTGTGATAAAGCCAGACTGTGGAACGAGATCCGAGTTACATGCTTTATAGCTGGGTTCAGATGCGGTGCTGCCCGACGTCACAACCATGACGCATCCATATGCAGGTGGATCCCCGCGATCTAACTAATAGGATGGTTCCAATTTGTATGTTGCAGAATTTGTCTTTAAGGAGATGTGGTCTTGTTGGACAATGAAAAAACATGCAATGAAACACAGAGTAAGCAAAAATAATAATGTGACGTAAAGGTTATTGACATATGCGAAACGGAAATCCTGTCTACCTTCCAATGATATTTCAGCCAGCTAACCCAGCAGTGTTCTCCGGAAAACATTTCCCTGTTCGGTAATAATATGCTCAATTACCTTCCTCTGTGGGTTTATTTTGCTGTCCTACTGCAAGTTGTTTTCGGTATACTGAACCACGTTGGGCATGATAGCTCTAGTAACATTCCGCTTTCCTTAAGTTCGAGCTAATGATAAACCGCGCGACCATGAACCTAGGTCTTGGGGGAAATCGATAACTTCCCCCATAACTAAGAAGTGCATTGTAAAAAGTGAATTTTTTGAACTATTGGAAATTGAATGATTGTGTTATGGTAAATCACGTGCAATTCATTTTACATTGGGATAGTTCCTGTTTTCACTTTCATGTTTCTATTTAACACGACCCAGCGGTAGCCAGTTTGTCACTTGCTAGTTTGTAGCTGTTACTTCCACAAAATAAAGTTACGGGCGAATGCATATATTCCGTGCATCAACAAGGCAATGGGCAACAAAAACCACCATTGCCATAATAAATACAATGATCAGCACATAACAATTAACAACATGACCGCTACCATCTGACAACGAACATTAAATTAATAAATTACGCCATAAATAGTGTAAAAGCATGACAAAACAAGCGACAGTTTGTACTAGGGCAGCTGTAATCGTTTCTAAGACAGCCGATCCGTTGTGCCACAGGTATAACATCCAAATCAGCCCTCACTGGGCATGTGAAACAAAAAATCAAAGGGAATGCTCCGATTCATACTACATGCTACGCTAATCACACTTTACTCACTCTTCCTGCACGAAGAGTCGGGCCTACCGGACCAATTTTCTTCGCGGCTGGGGATGTCTCTAAAGGTGACATCTGTGTTGAATCACACCAACGCTCTTACGTCTCACAACCTTCACAGCCAACAGTACTAGACTAGGAACTGGCCAATGCACGCGGCTCAGCTCATGTCCTACCAGCAGGCGTCATCACTGCCCGCTCTGCTCCCATGGCGCTGGAATCCTGTCCGCCGATATCCTCTTGTCGGTCCAGGCGCAGACGTAGGCCACGGCGAAGTCCTCCCCCCTTCCTCCAGCTACGCTGATGGTGGCGTGTACTGGCGTGCACGAGCCTCTCTGGCCGCAAGGAGCGTCCTCACAGCCGGGCTTCAGCACGGCCTTCTGCACCCTCACACCGTTGTTCAGCACCAGCAGCTCCTTGCTGAAGGGACAGAGCGTCCTCTGCTCCAGCAGCGGGCTGGTGGGGTCGGGTCGACAGGCGGACGTATCTCTCGGCACTCTCGGCCCTCGTCCGTCCGTTTCCGGACGACGGCCGAGCGTCGCTGCCGGCAGCCAGCAGCAGCATCGCTGCCGCCACACACCACATTGCCGACGTCGACTGCATCACCTCCATCCGGAAAATCATATCACTGCTCTTGTGACTCTTCTGCAACGCGGGCCTGCTCAGAAACAAGGCTACAGGTGTGTGCCTTTATCAGATCGCGCTGAACTGTGAGACTTGTCGGCGCCCTGTACAAACGCACAATGCACTGATCCTGTCGTGTCTTGTGATAAAGCGAGACTGTGGAACGAGATCCGAGTTACATGCTTTATAGCTGGGTTCAGATGCGGTGCTGCCCGACGTCACAGCCATGACGCATCCATATGCAGGTGGATCCCCGCGATCTCTCTGCGGTCCCACCAGCTACCCAGCCACCCAAACGTCCGGAAGCAAGCAGTTGAGGACAGTGAGAGCTTACAGACTACGCTCATAGATGGCAGGAGAGTGGCGAGCGCGACCCGCAGCCCAGCCTCCTGGTGGCTGGGGCAGCCCTGGTTCTATACCTGAGTGACCCGTATCCTTGTGGAAGTCGCAGCGCATGCGATGGGTCTTTTGATTTCCGTGCTCACAGAAAAAACTCCCACCATGTTTAGGATCGACTGATAAATCACCCAGTGTAGTGCGAGTGTGGGGGGAGGGGGTAGGGAGGAGGGGACTGAACATTGTCGATGCTGTATCAGGTGGAAAGGAGATGCGTGTCTTTGTCCCGCTTATGTAGGTATTGCCCCAAAAAGGCTCCACCTTCTCTCTCGCCAAAATGATTACCGCGATTTTTGTTTTGTTTTGTATAAAGACGGTGTAAGAATGGCGGTCACTTTTACCTTTCCCGCCACTGTTGATCTAGTTTAGTTCCTTCGTCGTGTCATAGATGGCAGACTGGAAGGGGGCACAGGGGCACCATGTTGCTCTTCTCTTACATGATAAATTTTAACACCAACCCCATGGTGTTGACTGGAAAAGTTGGCTTCGAAAGTCCTTGTCCCACCCTCCCCCTTAACCGACCCCACCCTTTGCTGCTACTGGCTAATGCTCGTTTTCTTTTTTTGTTATGGTGAGAAGCAATTTCTGTGCTGCTAGGGGTCTATATTTTTTGGGATTTTGAATTTCAAGCTATTTACTACTTTGATTTTGGTGTCTCTTAGATTCAGCCAGTTCCGTCGTTTATTTTTCCGGTGTTTTAATCGCCCGCCTTCTGATAAGTACATCGGTTGGCGTGGGTTTTTCAGCCAACTGTTTTTGTCGTCGTTTGATTTTAATCATTTTAGGATTTGCATTTTCAGGAAGCATGGTCCTGGTAGATTCAGCATCACCCCTCAGATTTCCTCCAATATTTGCACATAAGTGCCGATGCTAAATCAAATTTTAACGTATGCTCAGGCGCTAAGATAAAAAGGTCACGAGATAGAGGCTATAGAAATATCGGGATGAGAAAAAGCATAGAGATCTGTTATAGGTAACTAGAGAAGATATCCTGTACGAAACGCTGTGTTGAAAACGGCAATTCCCTGACGTCAAAATGGAAAGTTTTGTTGGGACAAATGTTTCCAGGTTGATTGGAGAATCTCGTGATAATTTCAACAGAGTAAAAAGTTCTCTAAAATATGTTCGGGTATTTTTTATCTCGATGACCCAAGGCTAGGTAGCAGCCATGACTTTTCTATAGGAAATAAATTGGAAAAATGGTTTTAACTGAATAAATTACTAACGGATGGAAAAAATTCAGCGAGAGCTTCTTGATTTAGCTTATGACTAAATAATTTTCGCATAGGAAGTCATTATTCTTTGGCAGGATTCGTGGTAACCTGGAAAAAGATACCTATTCCATGATGGTACCATGGAATTGAGTTACGTTGTCATGACAACCTTTTTTTAATTAGTTGAATTGAATTAAATTGAATACGATTAGCAGAAAAGTGTTTCAGTAAACAGTCACGAGCTTCCCCACAAAGATTAGTACTAACAAAACGTTCAATTTTGACGTTTACACAGGTGTGCTGTTCACTCTAGTTACCTATTGTAGATCTCTATGGAAAAAACACTGAAGCCAAAACCATTTTTATGAACATTTGCTGTATAAAATTGACAAATGCCTCTGAATATCAATAACAAGAAGGTATGTTTAGCAGGCTGTATGGGACAAATACAACCTATGACCCATAGGCAGATCCAGGGTGGGGCAAAGGGGGCACGTGCCTCCCCATCGACCCTCGGTGCCCCTAAAATGGTTACGGCGCCCCCTGAAAAGTCTATGTCGCCCCTGTGAAATTTCGCTTCCCATCACCCCCTCCTCCAGGATGAGAAAATCGGCGCCCACCAATAGGATTCGACGCCCACCTGATAGGTTTTCCCGGCCAAAAGTGGCGCTCCTCCCAGGAAGATGCTCCCCCCGATCGGTAATCCTGGATCCGCCCATGCTATGACCTGTTGAAAATTTTGACTTTGCGAACCCATGAGCCTTATTTAGAATGGTGATTTTCAGGTTCAAGCACTGCCACTGTACGGATTTCTAAGCAAACCGGAGCCCAACGCCCTTCCATTTGAGTTACCTGAGGCGATAAACCAAGATCAGCTTCTAGCCTTGGCGATTGACTGCGTGAGTCTGTTTTACATACGAGCTGGGAACTATTTTTGGTCCCGGTGCCTCACATTTGTCCCAGCCCTTCGGATTTTCATCCACTAGGAACAAGGACCCTTTTAGTCCTAAGTAACTGAATACACGCTGCCAGTTCCTTAACACGCGCATGGACGGGGGGCGGGTACCCGCCCCCTCGGGTTTTTCGGAAATAGCAGAAAAACGGCGACGCGTAGCGCCACTGTACCTGGCATAACTTTTCCCTCATCAATTTTACAACCTCTGTGAAAATCTTAAGGTTAGGTCATCCAAGGTCAGGTCACCAGTACAGGTCAAGTGACCCGACCTCAAAAAAAGTTTAAGATAGCATAAGTCGGAGCAGGGTGAAATTCTTCGATTGAAACTCATATCACATAATGGCCCCACCGAGTTCTCTAAAATATGTTCCGGTATTTTTGATATCGATGACCTAAGGTCAGGTACGAGGCATGACCTCTCCATTGGAAATACATGGGAAAAAGGGTTTTTACGGAATAACTCAGTAACGGATGGTGATAGAGCATTTATTTTAGCTGCATTAGACTGGCCTGGGCTTTGCGGTTCTAATGATATGCATTTTATATAATTTGACCCTGACCTGACCTCAGGTCAGGTCAAATCCTTGATTTGACCTAGCAAGGTCAAATTATATATCATTCGATTCGGCTTGCTGAGAGGATTCATATGGTTTAAGTCGTTTTGCTCTATCTTTACTTTTTCAGATGAAATGGCCGAAAAACTGAATTTACATGTTATCCCTATGGCGGCATGTTTTGACCTCTCGTGACCTTAAATGTGACCTGACAAAAAAATGGTTCAGATGTTTTCGATGGAGACGTGGATGAGCAGCCCAACGCCGTTTACCGTTTTTCGCTACCTACCGTGGTTCTTGAGATCTTGGGGGGGCGGGTACCCGCCCCCCCGTCAATGCGAAGGTGGCTCAGACCCCGTCAATGCGCGTGTTAACAGTTATTCTGCTCTATGCTTGAGGTCGTGATAGCCACCAAAAGAGGGTTACTGTGCCAAACAGGGAAGATAAGTATCCGATAAGGGCCACAAGAGTTTGTTTTAGGCATTGAACTGTGAACCTTCTTACACTCTTCTTGCCCACTCCTTCTTTGACCCTCAGTGATACTAGAAACAAGAAATTGCTTCGATTGGATGCAAGCTGTGTCCAGAGCAGCCATTAGTTGGTGGCGAGGCTTCGCGGGGGCTTCCCCGCGGCTTCAACTTCCGTTCCGCGTGTGCACGTTGGAACAGGCAGACCCCAGCGGAACTTCTGGAACCCAACCATTCTCTGTGGATCGACATTGCAGAAGAGCACCAAAGTACTATTAATTTAGACGGGTGGTCATGGGCGGATCCAGCATTGTCAAGTGCAGGGAGGGGGTCTTGTTGGGGGCGGGGCATCCGGATCGGGGGTGCCCAGTGGCGGCGGAAAAACTTCGTCCAAGGGGGGGCGCGGTTAATGGGGGTCCATCTCATCAGCGAAAAATGTCCGAGAGGACTGTTGAAGGGTACATTTCAAACAAGTTTCACTTCTTCATCGTGTGGTCGAAGACACGAAATTTTCCCAACTCACATACGTTAGCTTTGAAACAAATGGGTACTCATTCATCATCCAAAGCTGAATACTTTCTCGCCGACTGTCAGAAGAAGGCGAAGTCCAACAAAAAATGTTGAGTAGAGTGCATTTTTCTAACTTTTTTGGCTTCTTTTGTTTTAAGACATTTTACAGGGGCAAAAAACAGCCCATGAAGGGCCGAAATTTTCGTTTAATACGCTTGTCCACAGAAAAACATGATTCGGGGATAACTTTCGCTTCGGCAAAGAAGGGTGAGTGCAAAATGCACTCATCTCTGTATTTGTGTGCTCCTAGAGTAACAACTGGACACGCATGTTCATACACGAGCCTATAAATTAATATAACCGGATACAAAATGATGAAAAATAAATACAGCTGATGACTTAGTAAAGGATCTGATCATTCACGCGTTAAAACAGAAGTTGCCCCGAAACATTTTAGATTATCTGCACACTTGGCCTTGCTTATAACCTAGACACGCCTAAGAATATTCCACTGCTCGTCTCTCTACAGGTGCAAATGCACAAATTTTGATGAATATTAAACGCATTTTGGTCCCCAGGGTATACGACCTAGCGTAAAATTACTGCCACAAGGAAGTCGGGCATCAGAACCAAGTCTACACGCCCGGAGTTAGTCCCCAGTCCTCCCGGAATGGAAGCCTGAACCCACCTCTGAAGTGGGGCAACGTATGGACCAAACGCATTTTTTGTATGAAGTGGTGTTGAATAGTATTAGAAGAGTGACTCCATTTAAAAGCGGCCCATTGTTTTCAGATAAGCTGCGCCACTGTCTCTGCACGCGTCCTGTTTGTACGCAGTGGCGCGAATCAGGTAACTGGCGATTGCCAGGTTCGGCTGAAGCCGGCCAATATTCATGTTGCCAAGGCTGATTTTTTTTGTGGGGGGGCATGCTAGAAGTTTGAACTCGAGTATAAATAGTTTAGTAAATATAAATAGTTGTAGCTTTCTCCTGGATTCGTCCGTTCTTTCTTTATTTCCTTCCATCTCCTATTTTCCATCGTTTTAGAACACGAAACCGAGTATTGTTCTTATGACCCACTCATTGCAAAGGTGATCGCAGCCCTTGGCTTCCTATCAAGGAAACTACAAACCGCACCGAAGAATGCCTGCAGGCCGGCGGGTCAATAACCGATTGAGTACTGTCCCGTCCGACCTTGCCCCCACATCCGAGGACGGACAAGCTGCACTAGTACCGAGCGTGGGAATGGCCGAGTAGTTGGTTAATGCCATCGCGTGGAAATACTACAGGCGGCGCGGCCACCGCAGCGCAGCGCCGTCTGGCTGCGGTCGCCCGACGCTACCAACGGGATAGCCAACTACGCCGCCAACCGATAAGGCCGCAGCTGTAGCTAGTGAGTGCAAGGGTAGGCCAGTCCGACACTCACCGTTTTGCATGAGAATTCCCGGAAAGTACCGTAATAGACCGTGGAGATATTGTCTTTGGGTTTTCCTTATCTCCTTCCGCTCATGGTCATTTTTTACACTATCGGAAATCACAGAATAGACATTGGTTGAGAAGTTGGAGATTTCAGCGCCGGATTCCTCTCCCATTTCCGACGTTTTTTTACCCGGATCCCATCGGGGGTCCGGCACCACCTTCGCCCCCCATGGGGACGTCGATGGCCCCCTCTAACTCCGAAAATTTGGGGGATCAACGCAAATTTGCCAAGTGTACCTATTGGAAAGCTCGTGTGAATTCAGTATGGGCTTACTTCATATGTTTAAGCACTCAGGTCAATGGCTTGAACCCCAGAGATCAAATTGGGTCACGATAGGCTATTTCCATTACAATATCCAATGCTTAAAAAACCTGGACATAGCTCCTCATGCCATTAGAGCTATTGAGGCCTGGTAAAATACATTTTATGGAAAATGTCAGGGCCTTTCTCCGCTATGTGAAACATAATAACCTCCCGCCAGTGGTTTGACCTCTAGAGGGTACCTCTTGACCTAACATGACCTGAGGTCACGGAAGTCCATAAAGTAGTCTCACCGTAATTTTAACGGAAGCCAGTGAAGAGCCATACACGATGACGTTTTAATTCAGCGCTCTAGCTTGATTACGTCAAAGATATCGTCAAAATACTGTTTTTGGCCCTTGGTGACCTGTGATAACCTCAGATAAGCCAATAGGGAAAATATCGCCCCTGGAATCCGTGAAAAGGTGACCAATAATGTTTTTCTGAGAAATCTGAGCATTTGCAATCATTTTTTTAACTTTTGGATCATAAGACTTCTTTTCCACATGCTTTTTCTATGGGAGAGGTCACCTCGTGAAATAACCTCAGGTCACGAAACCGAAAAATGCCGGATATAAATTTTGTAGACCATCGAGTGAAGAAAGTTTCAAATTGATCAGCTTAGAAATGTAGCTATGGTAGAGATACAAATTTGAAGTGAGGTGACCTTGTTTGACCTCACCTGGTGAGCTGACCTAGTGTGGCCCAGAGTAAAAAGTTTCAGGATGGTGGCAAAATGTGTGAAAATGTGTGAAAGGAAATGTGTAAGGTCAAAAATGTGTGAAAGGAAGCCCCTTAACCGCGGAGCTGCGCCTCATCGTTTTTCTGCTAATTCTGAGAAAACCTGAGGGGGCATCGATGTTCCCCGTGGGACGAGGATTAAGTGTCGTTTCCTCGGCCAGTGGAGCTGCAGTTAACAGAGGCTTTTCTTTTGATTTAAGTAAGTTTTCTGATAAGTTTTGTGGAAACAAGGCGATGACTGGCAGGTTCCTTGGCTTGAAAAGGTCCTTATCACAACTTATAATGCGCCCACTAAATAGGTACATTTTACCACACAGCGCCAACGCATGCATTTTTACCTAAGACGTTACAGAGATCATTATAGTAACCAGGTTCCAAAACTGGTTTCGCTCTAAAGTGCTGAGTTTAAAATCACAATGGAAAAATATAGGCGCAAAATTAAAGAATTAAAACTTCCAATACTGTGCTCGTCAATTAAAACCCTAATTTAATCCATAATTTAAAGTTTAGGAGCATACTATCGCCAAGGTCTCCGTGCTTTCAATGAGTCAACACCAAGATTCTTGAATTGTGCTAGAAAAAGCTCTACTTGAAAAGTGAGTGGAAAATTAAGCATAAATAACACACAAACACAGAAGTGAGTGAAAAATTAACCTTGTTTGGATGTCGCTCTCCACTCAGCACGCTGGGATTTGGAACATTGGTATGACTCATACCTTATGAGTGGTGGCCTACTTTTTTAAACGGAAACAAGTCTAATATGCTCTTATGACCATGAGGAATGACAAGCTCTGTTTTGCAGGGAACAACTTCTCAGTCGATACTGCATATATTGCTACAATTGCCCCTGTAACCTATAAAGTCAAAGCTAAACACAGGAGCACGCTGCATAAAATATTCACTGTTTATAACTTCATTTATCCTGTGTCATGTGCACCCTCGGACTTCGCCCGCATAATTTGGAATGTTGACAAAACATGCCCAATGAGCCTAACCCCACACGCCTCAGCATTCACATTGGGAACTCAACGCGTGCTTATGATTTGGAATATCGAAGGGAAACCGTTAGCAATAGGCCATATTGTCATTTTGGGTTTTCGATTTGGAGATAGTAGTAGTGGTTATATTCTTATGTCATGGTATGTTAGAAATCAGATGCATACTAAAAAAAGTCCGGGGAAGCTTCGTCTCATGGGCGGGTAATGAGTAAGCTGTTTGCAACTCCGCAATTTTGTTCCGTCACTTCAACCGGACAATCCCCAGTTCGGCTGCGATAGAGAGGGGCTCAATGGCCTGCGGTATTTTGAAGCTCAAGAGGAGCGCCCTGTGCTTCATTGAGTCCGATCGATATATTTGTGTGGCTGAAGGGTCATCGCCCTGTGTTTCATTAGTCCATCATTTTTGTGGCTAGGGTAGCTACAGCTCGAGATCGCACAGCAAGAAGGAGGGACTCTTGCCTACAAGTTACCGGTTGAGTAGAGCTAAGAGTTCTTCGGTGTGTTGGTCCGCTCTTTTCTAGCTGAGTCGATATTTATATACTGTACCGTACCCAACAGGGTAGCCAGGGAGATGTTCGTTTGTCTGGTGAGATTGAAGAGGTGTATAGGTTTGCCTAGTTTGCGAATAGTTGCGGTTTGTTCTGTACGTATTACAGTTTCCGCAGGAAGAAACAATTATGATGTTTAGTTAAGGGTTCGGTCATGGGCAAGCTATTGTAAAATACAGTCATTTTGTACAACAAATTGTTGTAAATTACTTACAGTATATTTATGGTAAATCGAATGTATTCTGTGCTCTCGATTACGCTTCTAAAATATCTATCCTTATCATCATTGCATTAATAAAGTCACCAGTTTTGTTAAGGATTCATGGTTATCGAAGTTTTCATCCTCCGAAAAGGAAAAGTTGTTAGAAATATGCATGTGTGCCAGCCCCAAATGCGACAGTGCTGCGCTCTAAAGGCTTCCAGCCACCGTAGTTTTATTAATCATTGGGATTTTCAGATACCTGTTCCACTGATATGAAATGTATTTCATTACCAAAGCACAATGTTGGAAAGTTACAAGCGATCGCACAGCATTGTCTTCTCACAGTATTTCATGTTATACGTAAGCTCGTTTCATGTTTAACGCGAGGACGCTTGAAAAGCCACTGTATTATCCTGGGTGTGATAGCAACCATTAATAATGAGAGATGGTAATCATATCGAATTTTCATGTGTCGCAGGCACCAGCTTTTATTTTATTTATTTTGTCAGTTCCACTCCCAAAGAGCACAACTGACCAATCACGGAGTATGGGCGTGGGCGCGTGTTGTGTAGGGAACTTGTCCTAACGGGAAATCGACACTGAACTCTCGTTAATCCTTGCTGTCCAACGATGGAGTTTGGCAAAGAAGCCGCTGGGCCACCCGACCCGGCAGTGTACATATTTCCATACCATTGGTGGCCATGTAGACGCAATCATACGGATAACATGTTTATTTGCGCATCACAGAAGGGAGCAATACGGAGCATAGCGTAAGCATGAGCACTTCCTAACAAGCCGGCAAACCTCCGTTTCACAGTAACTGCAGTTGACTCATGCGTTTGGAAAATAATACATAGATGGTCCTTTTGAGACATGGCGTCACGATCACGCTCAGGACACCAGCTGGTGTTTACTCGTCAGATGCCATGCTGCATGTGACTGCTCGGACCCAGGCCTACCCAGCCATGTCTGTGGCAGCCTGGCCTGGGTGCCGTGGGTGCCTACCCGGCCGTGTCTGTGGCAGCCTGGCCAGCGTGTGCGCTGACAACGCCGCTGGCTATAGCGCACACGTACGCCATGGTGAGGTGCACGTCCAGCTCGCCGGGCTTGGTCAGATGAGCGATCTCCGGCGTGCAGGTGCCGCCCGAAGCCGCAGCTGGCCTCCTCGCAGCCGGCCTGCAGCGATGCCGTCTGCAGCGTGAACGTGCCCACCACGGTGGTGCCAATGCTGAACGGACACTCGGCCAGCAGGCCCGGGTGGACGCTGGTGGTGCTCCCTGGCGTCTCAGTGCGGCGGCTGCAGCTGCTGACGGACCGCGGCACTCGCAGCGCCGCCGTCGGCGCCGGCAGCGGCTGCGTCGCCGTCGACGATGCTTGCTGAGAGTTCACCGCCAACGCCGATTGGGTGAGGGGAGACGCTGACGGCTGGCCGGCGGGGACAAGCGATGGATGGAGATGTGGCGTGTAAGGGCGAAAGCCGATATGTTGTCGGCTTGTAGCCTGAAACTGGTCCGCCCTTGGTTCAGCGTGGTGCAGGTTTTGTAGACGGTCAGTGCTTCCGAGGTGATTTCGTCGTTGGTCCGCTTGCGAAAGCTGTCTGCCAGCTACATTTTCAACCAGCACGACAGCCATCCAAGTCAGCAGGAAATGAGAGCGCATGACTCGCTGCTACGGCGTTTGCAGCTCGGAAAGCCGTTTGGGACTTGTTGAAACTGGCAGGACTACGGGCGGCGGTCTGGTCACTGCGGGACCAGTTGTGAGAAGGTACTGAGCTGGTTGAGCGACTGTCATCAGCTTTTAAAGAACTATGAGGGCCTGGTTGCGCCCAGTCACGGGCGGCCATTAACTGCCGCCGGCGACGGAATGTTGATCACTATGTGATGAGCAACGGCGACTCGGGGGCGGTTCAGAGAAATTGGGTGATCCCTCGTTGGGCAGTTTGTTGCAAGTCTCATTCTGTCTGAGAGTGGGTAGTGATTCAGGCTGTTCCGCCGGGTGCCGGCGCTGTTTTCTACGTACATGCATGAATGTTGGATACGGCATTTCGCGGGGAACCGGTTCGCTGCATGGGGATATATCCCCATGCAGCGATATATGAGGACAGCAGTATACCGCTATATTTGTAGATAACTGTGTACGTGTGTATACTTGATTCAAGTATACAGTGTGATTCGAGAATACATATTCAAGTATACGTATGCCGAGGTGGATTTCGGCGGAAAGTTTAGGGGTCAAAGATTTTGGCATCTATTGTGGACACAATTTTTACCATAAAAAATGTTGGCTACTGTGTGGAGAGCGGCACTAGCGGCATGAAAATTAGCTGTATTATGATATGGGTAGGTATCAATATGAGATATATATTCGTAGTTCATTTAAAACCATGCATAAAAGTTTTTCGAGGATGTTGGCAAACTATATTGCATCAACTGGGACTAGAAAGGTACTTGTTATTTGTTTAATATTCCATTAAATGCCAGTAAATTTACTGAAAGGTTTCATCGGACTGAGTCTCGCAGAAACTTATGACCGCAAGCGGAAATGCTGGTAAGCACACATGTTCATACGAGCTTGTGTTTGTAAGCACAAGGTTTTTTGCGCTAATTTCCAAAAATGAATCAGGTACAAAAAGGTGCGTCTCTTCCGAGTGCTCCGACTTTCCGATCGGAGAGCCGGTATCCCACATGGATGCTGCTGTTGGAGATTTAATGCCCTTTATAGCTCCAGGAGGGCTCCATTGCAGTAGAATCCCGAACGACAAACTCGAATAACGCAATTAGAACGATAATTTTCCTGCTTTGCACTTTCCATGCAACTCGTGCCCCAATGGGGTTCTGATGCCACTTTCGCCTCACCGGGGAGGGCCGCCGACATCGGGGGCCTTTTAAACCGCCCCCCACTGAGGGTTCTTTGCCGTCACCTTGGCCCCACCTGAGGGCATCGATTGCCCCTCTCTAACGCTAAAAGATGGGGGGTTAAAGCAAATATGCGAGAGGCATTGGAAAGCTCGTGTGAATTCAGTATGGGTTTACTTTACATGTTTTAGCGCTCAGGTCAATGGTTCGACCTCGAGAAGTTAATTTATGCTGGGTCGGGCCATATCCACAAAAATGAATTGATTACGACAAATGAGCATTGCTTTCATACCATTAGAGCTATTGAGGTGAAGTAAATTTTAATGAATACTCCAGGGCTTTCTCCGCTATGTGGAATATAATGACCAGGAACATAATGATGAAGGTTGAGAAGCAAAAAAAAAAAAAAACGTCAAAGGCTGCTAAAAACGTCGCACAGTGCTCTTCTGTGGTGCTCTTGCTACCCACCATCACGGGAGCTTGGTACCTTCGTCACAGCCGTGGTGCCAAAGGCGGGTTATGCCTTAATGCTGCCTCTGGCTCCGCCAGTGCTGAGTGCTCAGAGGTACTTAAGGACTGCCAGTTGGTGACTGACTTCCCCTCCCGTGTCCCCGTGAAAGCCCAGACGGCTGGGTATACATGGAGACTTCGTGTGACGTAAAGAACACTTTTCTGATCCTCGCAGCTGCTTAGCAAAACTCCACAAGCTCCCTTGTTTGAGACTCTCCAAAGTTCACAAAGATCATCAAAACAGGGAAATACTATGAAAATACTGGAACCCAAAAGGCTAATTTCGAGCTCGTCTGTGCATTCGCGCAATGATAACTTCGCTTCGAACGATTTCATTCGATTAAAAGTGCAATGCACCGCCCAACCTGAAAAACAGCACTGTCTCCTAGTCCTCCCTTTTGGAAGGTGTACCAGATAGAATACCTCTGTTCTCTTTGTTAGCACGGCCATGTCCTTCTTAACCACCTTATAGCACCTTACACAACACTTATATTACCTGACCTTATAAAACTTGATTTTCGAGGTGAAACTAGTAGTGCATTTTTTTCGCGGGTCTAGTGGAATTTAAGTCCAGGGAATACATTGGAAGGTTTTTCGTGTCCTGAGCAAAGCAAGTTAGGTATATTAGGCTCTGATGGTCCAAATTCTCAATTTTCAACTTTGCCTTTGGACCGTAATTAGGGTTAACACTGTTTTGAAACCTGCATCTCATCTTAAATACATTTAACGTCGGCCTGCAGTATTCTTGTGGCGCCGTTATCTTTTATCTGTGCAAACGACTATGTGAGAGCACACATAGGTAAATTAGATTTTTCTTAGGTTTTAATCATTTCTCAATAGGAAACCAATATTCAAATGCCATTTTGAAGATGCCAGGTTGAAGGCTTTGGAAACTATTCTGAGGCCATTTCCCCATTGTGAGGGGCCATAGGCGGATCCAGGATTGCCGATCGGGAAAGGGGTTGTGGGGCACTTGGTCGGGGGCACCGCTTTTGGACGGCCAAACCTATCAGGTGGGTGCCAAATTCTATCGTGGGGATGCCGATACTCGCATCATGGGCAGGGAGAGGGGTCGAGAAGTGATGTTTCAGATGGGCGCCATCGACCATTCAAGGGAGGGGGGATAGGGCGTGCGCCGTGACAATTTCAGGAGGCGCCGAGGGTCGATTGGGGGACTGACCCTCCTGCCTTGGCCCCTCCCCTGGATCCACCTATGAAGGGGTCGATCTACCACTTAGGGTATTTAACTTACTTCCCAAACCATTATTTATTCTTGTACAGGTATATATGCAAAGCCAACTTTATAAGAAACATCCACTCCAATAATAATTATCTTCAAAGCAATAATATTTTCCCGTTACCTTGTCACGCCAAATGGGTGAATGAAAACGTCGCATAGTCTTCTGTCTCTGCATGGGTTTGCCCCCTTAACAACTCCGCGGTGACGTCCTTGTCTCCGACAGTGACAAGGACAAGGAGACTGAAGGCGCCGTGAGATCCGCTCTTACGTCAATACCCGCTGGTGACAAATAGGGGCGTCGGACATAAAAGGAACGACTGTCCGGACAACCCGGGGATGGGCTGTCTGCCTCGGAGAAATGAGAGTGCTCAATGCAGCGCCGCCAATCGGTAATGCCGTTTTTGCAGTCAATGCACTGAAAGGTGCCTTGCTACGCAAAGCCTGGCTGAGGAATTCATCGGTGGCAATATCCCCAAGAACCTGTCTTGCAGCGGGCCTCTAAAACGTCTGCGGCTTTTTTAGCCAGTGGTCCCGGCCTCCAACCTGTTTTGTGATGTCAGTAGGACTAAAATCGGGAAGTCAGACGTAGTTTCGGCGTGGGTAGCCCGCTCGTTTGGATCCCCTCACAAATTACAGATGACGCTGGATACAATGTGCGTTTATTTCTTTGATTCTTTCAATGTTGTTGAAGATGATTGACACAGTGTTTATCTTCACATTAGTCTGCCGGATGAATTAGATAAAAAACTATAGATATAGGATGAATTAAAACAAAGTCGTCCGAAGTTTGTACATTCATTATTACTAATGAACATAAATAAGGTATGTTTGATCAATTCTTCTGTATCTTAAAAGCCGGGGTATCACATAATGCATTGTCGCGAAAGTACCCCGTGTTAAAGTCATCTTGATATTTACCTATATTTATAAACCAGCAGGGTTGCTGGGCTGCATGGGATGCATTAACACAAGCCCACCAGATGCAAAGAGGTGGAGATAAATAAATGTAAGTAGGTCTGGGAAAATGGGACAATGCAAGTGACCTTCCCCGGGAATAATTTATTTGTTATAGGGCTAGTGTTAGGCATATTGTACCAAACTTTTGAGGGACCCTCGGCAGGGACTGACAGTGGAATTCATTTAATATCAAAGTTTACTCATTGTTTCTGCGTCTGCCACAATTTCCTCCACAATCACAATCTTCTGTGTCTACCTGGCAAACCAAATGAAATATAATAGAAATCTACCAGATTTCACAAACTGGGCTATGAGACACAGACTTTGGCCAATGCTTCTCACATACGGTAAATATTCTTTCCTACGGATCAAAAGTTTCACCTGTACTAGGTAACAAATAACTCAATGGAAGAGATCTCAACAGAAAAGCAGCGTAGAAGAGAAAACTCAAGCAGTATTAATGCTAACCAACCTAACAAGAACAAATCAATACTGGAAACACACCAACTCAAGCAAGCGAGCGAGAGCAAGGTAACGGAAAAAGGCCGCCTACAGCTTGTATTAGTGTCTCTTTTGAAGGTATTATCATATGGAAGCACAATACTTCAGACATTCCGTTCTCTATTACCCTTGGGTTGTTGCTGCAGCGGCGCCGCCCGCGGGAGCAGAGACGCCAGCTTCTCTGCGCCGACCAGTGAGTGCCGGTTGGACCACTGCATGCAGGCTGGTCCCAGGGGGTGCCAGGGCCGCACTGTCGCTACCGATGCGGCTGTGAACGGGCGCGTCGCCGCAGACGACCGCCGGCTGAAACGCCGGCGTTACGTTACCGCCCGACGCCGCAAAATCGGCCGCAAACTCGGTGTTAATCGTCACTGTCGACTGCTCTGCCGTTTGCAAAAGGCCTTCGTTAAATGACTTTGTTTAAAAATCTTGGTTCGATGAACTAACACCTCTTTTCACGGAAACTGCACGAACAGTTGTCTATATAATATAAATATATACCATTAGGTGTATTTTTATATTAGCTGCGAAATGCCCAGATGAACATAGATTTTCTGAGTGATGATTATTGGGGTTTTCGGGCACCTCAGCTGCTGAGGCTATATGTGCCATATATATTTTCTGAGTATTTCGCCTTATTTGTCATGAGAAATTATTGCCTAAAACTGAAAATTGCACTCATTTCGTGAAGTAATGGACCAATTCACAACTAAACGCGACTTTAAGCATTAAAAGTATTTCACGAACCTGTGTAGAGACACAGGAGTAGCGTCACTGCCATCAGAGCCATTATAACACGCACAAGAGTACGAGCAAGAGTAAGTACCACGCATAAGAGTAAGAGGTGTAGTATAGTGTTTTGAACATGGTCACTAGCAATTAGTTTTCTTAATTATTTTGAATAAAAACACTTATCTTCAAGTTTTTTTCGAATCAACTTTTAACGTATGGAACGCCATTTTGATAAAATTAAACTATTTTTTGTAACCGACATGAAATATTGAATTGATTTTTTCATCACAAATTTTAAATACTAGAATTTTGATTTTTCACAAGTAGTTTTTGGAACATGTTGGTGATATAGAAAGTATTTTAGGAATATCCTTCATCACAAAAATACCAGGCAAACATTTCGATCACACCTAACATTTTTTTATTAGGGCCACTCCCAACAGGCACACCTGCCCAATTACAGGAAGTATTGGCGTGAGTGTTTAAGGATCCTCTCCACTGGGTCAGATCGGACGCGGAAGGCGGTTTCCGCCGTGGGGATTGAACCCACGTTAATCCATGCTATCCGATCCGTAGACTGGCAACGAAGCCACCAGGCTACCCCGGCCCCAGGGGTCATAATAACATATCACGGATCACAAATAACATGAATACACCGCATTTATACAGCTGCCTAACTATTCACCGAATATTCCTATCGTATAGGGGAAGATGTGTAAGTTGTTTGGTGTGAATGTTGATGATGGGTGACGTGTCTCGGATATACAGTGTATCTAGTGTTGTGAGTCTGCAGTGATTAGTGCACTGTGCTAGGACTGTGGTGCTTTGTGTCTGTATGTTTCGTGTAATGTCTGTGTTGTGATACTCCTGCATTCAAAGTGCGTTCAAACAAAAACAAAAAATCAAACTAGTTTTTACTTCTATAGACCATCCATTTTGTGTGCGATCATGCCATATGTTTGGTGAATATTACTATGTGAAACCTCAACCTATTCAATGTCCTTTGCCTCAACTTTACACAAACATACTGTAAATTACATAAAACGTATTCAAAATATGAAATCGAAATCTAAAAAAATATTTCTGCGGCTCAACAGAAAATTGTATTTAGTGAACACTGTGTTAAAGGGAATGTGGCACCTTCACAACGTGATTTTAACTGAGATAGCCAAGTAGTAAAGCAAGTCGGAAAACCCGGTGCTCCATATTTCATTTGTCTTGGAACTCGATATTTCCGTAGAAAAAAGCTAAAACCTGCCTGACACAAGCCCCCCATCAGCCTGTCGCCGGGCGGCCATTGTTGTGAGCTGCTGGTGTGACGACATATGCTGACGTCACGATGAGCATCAGCCAATCGAACCCCTTGAAGCGTTTCAAGTATGGTTGTGGTTGCCAGATCGTGACATCATCCACAGTCTGATATTTATTTCTTTTTCTAGAGGAGTATTTTTAAAAACAAAATATTGAGCTTATTGTACATTTTTTCAGAGAAATCAAGAGTGGTTTCATTATTTTTGGCTAAAAGTACGCCTAATTTCACTAAATTCCAGGATTCTACCAAGGTGCCACATTCCCCTTTAAAAAGAACTTGCTCCCCAAATATACGAATGTATATATATATATATATATTATATATATATATATATTATATAAATATTATATATATATATATATATATATATATATATTCGAGTACTTCGGCAATATTTCTTCTTTTAGACAATGACGATTAAAATTGATAGATGAGTCACATTTTCAGAGCTTCTTTTGATGTTTTTCTATTTTTCGTATCAAGAGTCTTTTATCAGGTGGTGTTTCGTAAATCAATGATCCAAAATTAATGCAATTCCGACTAGTTTCAACTGTAATCAAACAATTATTTTCAAGGACTGTATGTCGCTGCTCACAGTTCAAATATTTGTATTTGAAAATGAGGAGCTTATCATATTTGATATAAATGAGGAGCTTATTATATTTGAAAAAGGAGCTTTTGTGAGGTTTCTAAAAACAGCTTTATATACATATACATATATATATATATATATATATATATATATATATATATATATAAAGGGAAAAAATATATGTTTACTTAATCGATATGTCTTTCTGTCCACTTTCAAACGGCGTCGAAAACAATGTTTTTCCTTGCCTCGCGCCTCGCAAACGCGACGGATGATATCAAAATTGAGCTTGCGTGATTTTTCGGCTTGAACATCTATTCTTAAAATGGGGATGTTAACCTGGTACAGCCTGGGTCCTTTACCGTACACACCATCGCTTGGGGGTCGATGGAAACCCCCTGCGATCTTGGGAGCCAGAAGTGATACTAAAAAAATTGAAACGGTATTGGAGGCGCCTTTCCATCTTCTGCTGCTGGAGCAGAGTTTGAACCATACTCGTTGACCCATGCCGTCACAGTGGGCCAAAATGGGTCAAATTTAGAACCATTTAGAAAATCCCTTACAGCTCGGGAACCAAAAGCCCTAAAGCAAACCAAAAGACATCAATGTGTTGGTCTTATTCCAAGGATTCCAACGATATTCAACATGACTATTTTAAGGTCACATTGTGATATTTGCCTTATGTCAAGTTCAAATATCTAAAAAAACTTAAGAGAAAACATTTATTAAACATTTCACGGTTATGTTGCATATCATGTAACTCCTTAGGTCATGCTCATTACTATAGCACAAAATTTAAGACCGTATTTTGTTTCGTTCAAAATTTATAGACGCAAACAATTTCAAAAACCGTGAGCTTTGGTGACCTTTGGGGACATTGGTATTGACCTGACCTCAAAATAGATGACAGCCTGCACATGTTTTGTATCAAGAGCTAACGAGTTCTGTTAAGAAACTTGATCTAGCTCTTCTAGAAGCCGAGTTATAACCTGGTTTTGTCAGTCTCATTTTAGAATAACAGAATCGCCTTACATGGGTTTAGAAATGACGGCATAACTCGTTGACCTGACCTGACGTCAAATTTTTTGTCATAAGTTGTCAAATTGATCACCCTAGAGGTCTGCAAAGCGGCGCGCGTCTCATTTGAATTGGCACTGAAGCATTCGCGAGAAACTGAAGGGGTTCGATCGCACCCCATAGGCGGTGAAGGGTTAAGTAACCCATGGTACCCTAGCCTTAGACCTCGCCAACATTTGACGGCATTGTAATTCAATAATAGTTCCAAAGCCTTCTAATGGATAAAGAGAAATTCAGCTGCCTATCCTAGCTCCTGAAACAAGTGAAGTTTCTAAAAACACACTTTTTCAGCAATTTTAACCGTTTAACTCGAGTTTCCCCAATATTAACCCAACAGAAATAAGGTTTAATTAGTTTGATTGCATTTCTAACGCGGTTTCGAATGATTTTTACGTTTCTTACTAGCGCTCTCAGTTTTTTAGTTACAGGGGCCTTTTTAACCTCCACTCTGTAGAGAGTGCTGATACTCAGTGCCAGCTCACGGTGGAAGGCTAGAGGCTGGTGACTTATTTTGACTTCATGGTAAAACGATATTTCTTTTATCATTCAGTATTTCCTAGAGGATTGTTTAAATTATATCGCAGGTGTGACGCTTTATTCCTTGCCTCTGGGATCTGAAACTTTTTATTGCCATCTCCAATTTGCTTCTCTTACTCCAATTAGCTTCCAATTGCTTCACTTTTACCCACGGGCTTCATGAAAAATTTTATTTCATGATGCATATTTAAATGAGAACAGCTTTCCGCCAAACACAAATATCGTGCACCTGAGACAGCAAAACTCGAAATTGATTGCACTTTTCACAAAAAAACATACAAAGCAAGAAAATTGCAGACACTGCACGATTCAACCCACCCGGCCATCGTGAGCACTGAGCCGTTTTCATGTCAGAGACAGATCAGAAACAGACAACGCCATGCAGACGCACGCGACGGTCACTGCCTCCCGCTGCGCGTGCCCGTCCCGACTGTATTGCACCGTTGTCGTCACCGGCGTGCAGGCCAGGCCCGGTCCGCACGCACTATCGGCGCAGCGACAGCGTGCCTCCTGCAGCCGCAGCACGCTCCGCCTCGGTCGCGCGTCACTATCGTAGAACCGGCGCCGGTGGCGGCGGAACGGACACAGCGCCCGACGCCGCTCCCGGCTGTCGCCCCGATACGGCTGGCATGCGCGCGCCACGCGGGCGGCAGCCGGCCGCTGCAGGCACGCCGCGTCGTCTCGCCGGCATTGCTTGCGGGCGGTGGCTGCGCAGAGCGTGCCGAGCATGATGCAGAGGCATAGCAGAGATAGCGGGGGTGCCGACATTGTGGAGCGTAACGGCTGAAGCTGTTTTATAGGGCGGGCTGTGGTCGCGAGGCTGTCGTTTGTACTGCACTACTGCAGCGAGATATTAATGATCTTGATAGCTGAGGCTGCCTCAGAGTCTGTCCGTTGCTGGCATATCTCTGTTATACCTGCTGCGTTTGATCTGAATATTAGAAAATTGAATAGTGGTATCTTCGTTTCCGCATGAAACTTTGCACTGAAGTGTGTGACTCTTGAAATCCCTTCAAGCAGGTTTGGCTTCTGACACAAGTGCCGAATGACCAATGATTGCAAACCAATTTTTAAGCTATTTCCGTATTACAAGAGTACTAGGCCGGTGCGGTCTGTTTTGCCCTCAGGGCATTCAGGCAGTCGACTGCTGCTCGGGGACAGCCTCCGCCGCTTAAATCTCCTGCCGCCCGCCTATCTAATCTGGTGGCTGCGCGGTGGTTGCCATCGCCAGGTAACAGCACAGCTCCCGAATTTCCAAATCGGCACCTGGGCGGGTGTGCCCAATGTGGCCACCTCGTGTGTTCATTGGGATGTCGTTCTGACGACGCAAGCGCGCAAATAAGGTCAGCGCAGTGGCAACAGTTTGTGGAGAGCCTGAGCAGAGTCCGGTATTGCCGCCGCCGCCGTACGCCCCCTAACGGGTCCCAGCTGTATCAGTGTTGACTTTGGCATCGGAATATGACCGGTGGTGTTGTCCCGTGAAAATGTCAGACGGGAACCGGATCTCAGCACTGGCTGCATTTACGACTTGACATTTATGTATGCCACCGAAACTAGAGTGAAAAGATGCGGGCCATCACCGGCTTTTTTAGGAGCCTGCTTGGCAACCATGTTGCATCCAGATTGATTGCAGCTATTTGCCATGAATGGGCAGAGATAGGCTCGGTGCATTTAGGCTCAGTCCGGAGTTTACCGCAATTTTTTTCGGACAAGCAAAGCAGATACGTATACAATTTGCTTTGAAATATTTAGGCCCCAAACTTAAAGCCACTTTTTCAGGAATAACCTATAGTGAAGGCAGTAGCGGATCCAGGAAAAAATTGGGGGTGTGGGAGGCCAAACCTCTCCTGCCATTGCCTTGGAACATCCTCCGGCTATACATTAAATGTGATCTATCTGACATTTCGGTAGGGGGGCTTGAACACTTCTTGCCCCCCCTTGTATCCGCCACTGAGCGAAGGTAAACAGCGCGGGATAAACCGATACAAATACATACCGAGATCTCCACGAAATGTTTGTTTGAGGGGACAGTCCCTGCGACGGAAACCATCGCGCACTTCATCGAACCTCCGATTGGTCAGAGCAGGCGGCCCACAACTTTTGTGGGTGGCAAAAACTGGATCTATGCAACAACATCAAGGACATTTTTTCGTCGATACTTTTGCCAATGATAGTGAATATCAGGACTTCTAGTTCCCCAGAATGACAAAGTGACATCGGTACCAGAAGACAGGAAAGTGTACCATATTTAGGTAAATTAAAACGGAGCGGGATTTCCTATACTACGCCACTTTTTTACAAATCCTATGAAATTGGGCCCTGGACACTAAAATTGAGACAGTTTCGCCCAAAATTAACACGAATCTGGCTGTGATTGACATGCAATTGCCACGGGCAGGATTCTAGAAATAAAAAGACCTGGTGAATATCAAAGTCTCGGGAAATCAGCACGGGGTAGTAAATGAGGGTGGGGGGGGCCTCCTCCACCTTTTCAGGCCAGAGGGTGATACACGGGCCCCTCGTGACGATTCTCTGGCAACCTATGTGTGTCAAAAGTGGAAGAGGGAGTTCTGTCTCCCAAACTGAGGGAACAGAGGTGACGTCCTCCTAAAATACAGAGAGTCTCACTCGCTCACATCCCTGAAGGATGTTGGTGGCGAGCAAAGAAGGGTTTCTCCTTCTTCCACTGGTGGGCCGAGTCGCCCCACCAGTGGAGGTCACGGGCCCTCTGCGTTGGACCGAGGCTCTCTGCGAGGGGCTGAAATCCTCTGCGAGAGTACCCGTGGCATGAAGTAGAGCAAAAAGGCGGTCGGTGAAATTCTGATATGTTGTTAGGGGTCTCAGTGGCTTAACTCTTTTGGCCTCTCCTTACCTTTAGGCCCTCGTTCATTTAAAAGTTTTGATTTGTGCTCCAATTTGGCTGAAAACAGAGAAATTTGGAATTAAAGCTAGTAGCCGGATTGCCCATTCCTCCGCAGGTAGCGACGATCGTTGCCCCTCCCCCCTCCCCAGCTTGAAAATGTGCCCTGCTCTGGCGCCAGTATTGGTGTAGGTAAAATTGTCTTGGGGGCTCCCCACGTTTGATAAGAAGAGACGAAACGTGAAAAGTTGTGAATGGGACCTGTAGAAAAGTTAGAACGCACAATTTTTTACTGATACCAACGCTATAAGAACAGACCGAATTCTACAACATGAGCAGCTATGATCAAAGGTATTGCCAAAGGGGAGGGGAGGGGTCAACCTCCCTCTTGTGAAAAGAAGGAAGGGACCAACCCCGTTTTTGGTGCTTAGACCATTTTCCAGGGAAACTTCCTTCGTTCTTCCCAGAATCTGCAGATTTAGTTGCCCTGTGTAAACATGTTCAACACAAGGAGGGTATCTATATGCTTTTTTGACATAACTGCGAGTTTACAGCCAAGTTTGAAACGACGAAATATTTTCAGTGTCCTTTTCTCTTGTTTATTATACAGACGGAAAAGTATAAACATGTTTTGGTTACTACGTCTGCCCTCTGCCTCGAAGATCCGGGGCGACGCCCTTAATTGTGACGACATATCAGTATCCTCCCGGGATTTACAGTTTATTTAACGCCATGTTTTGCCTTTATTCCAGTATAAAATACTCAGCTATGAAACGGGATTGTATGTGAAATGATTGCGAAAACCTCCGACCTGGGAAGTGCTCTGCAGTCTCTGCTTGGCTGATGTATTCCGCGAAGGGCTCTGCACGAGGCCTGCCTTCATTACTTCAGGACATCACATATCGAGGTCACCACCACATTTTTTTAGCGGAGGGGGCGGGGGGAGCAGACGAAGTGTCAATGTTCAGTGGGCCATATTGGACATTGAAACACTTTTGTACTGTACCGATAATTTGAACTTATTGAATAACGCCCATGGTACCTAATATCATTTTTTCTGACATTCGGCGTTCTTCACGACTTTTGGTGCAAAAAACCACTTTGAAAGCATTTTATTCACTGAAAAGGAATCACCCCCAGTTTTCTAGAGGGGGAGCCCAGCCCGCACGCTCCGGTCTCACATAATGCAGCCATAATACACACTCACTTGGGAGTCGTGTATAATATTTTGAGGGTTCGGTCAGCCCTGAAAGTCAGAAAAAAACTGAAAAGTCAGAAAGCACCCTTAAAGCTTCTAGTTTCACCTGAGTCAGTCTCACTCAGTCTCACTAGTATGGCTCACAGTTAAAGGCAGCCTACATACTGAGTCTTAGACTAGTGGTCCCTCGAATATTTTCTGCTTTATTTGCATATTACTGCTGATCCATCAACTCCCATTTCCGTCCCACCCGCGGTCAGCAAAATCTCCATCAGTTTCCACAAAAAATTATTTCACGGTTCCACGCCCCTGCCTCCCACAGATACAATTTTCTGAACAAAGTCACGTTATACCAAATCCTTCACCAAGGCTATCGCCGAGGACTCTGAGGAAATTCACATTTACCCTGATGCTGTAGAGCAGCAGATAGCCGTTTCGACCAAGATGGCCTCGGAAATATGGCGCCGAATCAATCGCCTCGCCGGAACGCTAACGAAACAGGACTCGGTAACAAATAGAACCGCCACCCCTAACCAGCCGTATAGTCACTCCCAAGGGGCTTGATGCTCTGTTAGGTCGTTTTGTGGAATGACTTGGGCTATAATTGGGTTGATCCTGTACCTTACATGGATTTGAAAACTATCAACATTCACGTGACATGCTGCTAAACCCACTGGAAACACCCGCAAGTCCCCAGCGTACAGGACACGCTTCAAGGCAGCTCTTCTTAACTCTCGTCGATTACATTACGACGTCATATTTGTATTTCAGGTTCAACGTGGCTTAATGGATTCTTCATATCTTTCCAGCCCCTTTCCTCCTCACGTTTCCGCCAGGAACTGTCGACACAGGCTTCTATGACTCGTGAATATGCGAGTCTTCAGACTCTGCAATGGACGCTCCATAACCATTCATCGATCGCGGAGTTATTGCAATAGCTTTGCAAGAAATGGAGATGGAGCCTGTATTTTGAGACCATCATCTGGTTGGCCGCAACAAGAGGAATCCCATTCTGCTTAAACATTCTCTCTAATTCAACCTAGGCAGAAGCCAAAGCCAAATACCCGTCATTAACCTACCATAACCTCAGCTTTGATCTGAGCAAAACGGGGCTGATATAGTTGCTTTATCATGTATCCCAATTTGGTGCAAGGAATGACCAAAACAGGAAAGAAGCAGTAATGATTAGGCTCATACATGTGTGTAAGGCTATTGGTCCCTACATGGCTTTAAATAATTCAGTGCATGATAAAAATTGGCTTATGCTGTATTTGTATTAATTTTTACAGTAAATTAGCTGCTGCGAGAAAAACCGAAGGCACACTTTTGTCACTAAACATTCTCGATATATGATACTGGGTATATGGGAACATACCTAACCTGACTTTATGTTGGATTAACTTTCAGAATGTACACGAGAGCATACACGCTGGTTTCCGTTTCATGATGGTGCATTGCATTCCGTTTCTTGGTGCATGCATGCAGTGGCAGTGCATGTCCAGGCTTGGGATCGGTTCCCCTGAGGCGCTCCGGCGCTCAATAGTTTACCCGATGTAGGTCGGCTGGCAACTGACTGGTGAGAGGGTGACCTGAGCGGGGCGGCCGTCCCTGTGCTTTGTGGGACGTTAAACTTTGGCTTCTAAATTAACCCTCCATTGAGGGAGTTGCTCGTTCGGGTGGTGGGGTCGGGGTCTCCGTGACAAGTCCCTTGATGACTTTAGTGAGACTCCGACTCCGGCAGCCTTACTAGGAACAGCTTGAACAAAATTTATAAAAAAATGATGGTCCATTGTCTGGTTTCTGAGATACTGAGTAATGTCTGCTTCGCGACCCGTTACAACGTGTGCATCGACACGGTGCCGCGCGTTGCTGCGGCGGGGTGTGGTTTGGTGCGTTGGGGTGAGACTTGGTGCGAGGCTTGGTGCGGTGGGGCGAGGCTTGGTGCGTTGGGGCGTGGCTTGGTGTGGTAGGGATGGCTTAGTGCGTGACTTGGTGTCGTAGGGGTTGGCTTAGTGCGTGGCTTGGTGCGGTGGGATGAGGAGGCTTGGTGCGGTGGGGCGAGGCTTGGTGGGGTGAGGCTTAGTGCGGTGGGGTGAGGCTTAGTGCGGTGGGGTGAGGCTTGGTGCGGTGGGGTAGGCTTGGTGCGAGGCTTGGTGCGGTGGGGCGAGGCTTGGTGCGGTGGGGTGAGGCTTGGTATGGTAGGGGTGGCCTAGTGCGTGACTTGGTGCGCGGCTTGGTGTAGTGGGGCGTGGGTTGGTGCGGTGGTGTGAGGCTTGGTGTGGTAGGGGTGGCCTAGTGCGTGGCTTGGTGGCCTAGTGCGTGGCTTGGTGCGCGGCTTGGTGCAGTGGGGCGTGGGTTGGTGCGGTGGGGTAGGCTTGGTGCGGTGGGGCGAGGAGAACAAACGACTCAGACAGCACAAGCAACCACAATATCAGGCGGGCCCAAACATGTTACTAACTGGAGCGGCAATATCTCCTATTTGTCTGATTAGTTGCGGTATTAAATCAATGCTACACATATTTACTCATTTCAGGCAAGCTCCAAATACCAGATGGCACCAATGAAGATAACATTGCATTAGTGAAGCGGACTGCAACAGCGTATGTAGAATATTTGTTTAACTATGCACGGATAAGGTAATGAGCCGTGTGGTGCCGCCTGGCTAGTCCAGTCGCTCCTGGGGGCTCTGTCGGCGGCTCAACGCGCCGCCACGCCCCCTAGCGTCACGCGCCGCCGCCTATTGATACTCAGCTTAAAATACCAGAGGTATGTACCAACACACGCCATACACTGCCACGCAACGCTGGCAAATAGAAGACGAGTGGTATTGATGGACGGGAATGGTTCGGTGACCTCCTAAACCCGGGAGAGAGAGAGAGAGAGAGAGAGAGAGAGAGAGAGAGAGAGAGAGAGAGAGACAGAGACAGAGACAGAGACAGAGACAGAGACAGAGACAGAGACAGAGACAGAGACAGAGACAGGACGGATAGAGATGGATGGATGGATGGTGAGAGGGCAGGGCAAGGCAGGGACTATTTTCACAAACTTGTATTTAACTAAATTGTCTCGCTAAATCTGTGAGAGGATTTTGTAACGGAATAACTTTAATAGGTTTTAAAATATAGCTAAAATCATATATCGATATATGAATCTCCGCAAGTATAAAAATAGCAGTGCCAGATATCAGCTTTGCTCTCGGACCAACCACAATCCCTACTCAAGGATTCTGCAGATGTTATGCAGACTTGGGAGCTTGCGAGCGAGAGCGAGCAAGCGAACGCAGTCACACAGACGACGGATTTATGGGATGTTTGTGATATGTTGGTATGCATGCGATGTATAATTTTGGTTATTTTTTTCGGATCCACCTCCAGCGGTCAACAGAGGTGGAAAATCAATTAAACGGCTGAGGCGGAGAGAGGGAGGAATCGCTACCATGGAAAAATAGGAAAACAGTGTGTTTAAACAGACTAGTACAAAATCGACTAACAATGGGTACAATTTGGTCGTTTTAGGGGGCCATGACCAGATTACGTCCCCTTGGATAGGCCCCTGAAAAAAGCTTAGACAAAATCACGGGCTTTGTTTAAGAACTCTTGATGGAACGAAGAGAAATTACAAGGAATATTTTCGGGTCATGTTAAAATTCAGGCCCCCAAAAGTAACAAGTTTCCAAAGGGTTAAAGGGGGCATTGCATTTTTTCACCAATATCATTTTTTTAGCTAAATCAGAGCACATCTTTAGACATTACTGGAATTCTTTCCTCGTGGCGAGCCAATTATGTATAATATTAATATGCTAGGTCAAATGGTGAGAATGACCTGAGCTCAAACAGGGTCGGAGTCATATGGTGGCCCGGCATTGTCACGTTGCACATCAATCGAGTCCTAGCGACAAGACAAGCACACTCAAGTCAAATTGGAAGCTTCATCTTGGTTCAGTGCAAAGTTATTGGCAAAAGAATAACACTCTGCTCAGGTGGCTGACCTCAGCTGACCTCTGAGAGGTCAGACGCTCAAACAGTGAACCTGATGGTCAGGAACGTACTAAGAATACATGGTTTGATAACTCCAAAGTTAATCTATCCCGTATCTGCTGAAAGAGCCCCTTCTTTTTCCCCACAGGCTTAAAATGGCCGGCAAAAACTGTCCTTATCTTAGGTCAAAAAGATGAAAATTCTAAGATATCACAGTTATATACCCCAATTATTTCATCATAGTGTGAAAGTTTGGAATTGACTGGTTGGTAGCAAATGTTCCTTTGGCGCCGCTCCAAACTAGTGATTTGTTGGTTTAAGGTCGGGTCACGTGGCCTCGAATGGGTCCTTGGCCTGATATGACCTGACCTCCAAAAAAGTTCGGTTGTATGAAATTGATTAGGGGCCAGGTACTGGACGCGCTATTCTGCGTCTCTTCATCTTTGCGTTGTTCAGAGAAAACCAGGAGGGGAGGGGCGAATGTCACCTCACCCCAGAGGGCCACTGTTAAACACGTTTATCTATGCATGATTAAAACGTTATAAGGCATTCTAGCTTATTCCAAACCTACTCAGCACTTTCCTTCATAAAACCATAGATATTGGGTCTTCTGGCATGGGATTTTTAAAATTGTTCTGCGGAATGTATTAATTGTTAAGTTTACTTAACATGTTTCAAATATAAACTTGACCTTTCCAATAAGCTTACACTGTCGGCGGAGGCCAAACCATGGTGTCCGCGCTGTCGTGTTGCGGAGAAATGGAAGGGGGCTGCGGCGTAGGCAGCAATTCATCAAAGGGGGCCTTATCAGGGGCTTCATCAAATTCATCATGTTAGTAGCGTTACACCTGTATATTTTGTCATGGGAAAAGTCGGCCAATATAGACGAGTGTAAGTGCCCCCTCCTCTCTAACCCTGAAAGTGAGAGTCAATAATTTCTCTCCATTTGGATGACAGCAAAATGTAAAAATGGATACAAACAGATTATCGGTCCAGCAGTTGACGTCTGGCTTTGTGTAAGAATCAACTCAAGATGACATTTTCTTTGCTTGAAACGTGGGCAGTATGAAAACGAGATCTCCAAACAAAAACAAGTTTATCAGTTGCTGAATCCTGTTATATCCAAGGTGTCATGAAAATGAAAGACTCAGAACTACAAAGTAAGTATGTGTCGTTTATTGCATGAATATTATTTTTATATATATATATATATATATATATATATATATATATATATATATATGATATTCAACGCGTCTTGCTCTGTCATGTTTGTTCAGTGACTGAATAAATGCGCGGGCAAAATAAATTTTTTACCCCATATTTTGCATATTTTGATATGAAATACATCAGAAGGTAGCCAAAATGTGTGTATCTTCTGATGTAAGAAGATATGAAGAAGGGCCTCATTGTGTGTATTTTCTGAGCACGGAAAAGCCCCAGAGTGGCAGGTTTAGAATTACTTCGGCAATGGCCTGGGATGTTTTGGCGCCTAACTCCAGGTTTGATCTCGACTGCTTTTCCGTGAGAGTCAGGCCCTAAACGCCGCCAGCCGCCACAAAGTGGGGCCCAGTCAATTTTCAATCTCTTGCTAACACAAACACGTTCCCTCTAGAACATAAAGCTCGTAGAATTTGGGCTCCTTGCAATCTTTCGTGCATATTTTTTGCAAAACGTTTGTATTTTTCTTCAATTTGGTTGAAATCGTGAAATTTTCAGGTGAAAAGTGAAAGGTCCGGCACCGTCAGCCCACCTCCTATCCCAATTCCGACGTTGAAGGCCCAGATGAATGCCCGCCACAATAAACCGATTTCATGACATGATACCATGAATCTTGCACCCACGCTTAAACTGCTCTGTCATGTTGGTTGCGGGCTTAGGCTCCAGTTTATGCTCACTTCCCCGTGTGAACAACGGTGATAGCCTATCCCGGGTTGAACTAGCCCTGTGTCTTCACGAAGGGAGCCGAGGCGCTGAACAGTTGCGTCATGTTTCTGTTCGCAGGCCGAGGCCGCACACTCTCCGGCACGCCAACCGGATGCTTCACAGGAATGGAGAATGCGCAAAATTCGAAAAAGATCGTCACTACTGGGAACAGAGCTCAACGAAGTCCGAAAGTAGGCATGAATCCAACACCGTGCGCGAACCTGTTCTCGGCCGGTACCTGCCACCTCGTTTTGTGTTTTAGTTTCATGTCGCGTGCATATTGATGTTGATCCTGCTGGATGGATGTCTTCCCCAAACACTCATCTTGATTCGTTGAACCATCTGTGGTTTCGTGGCCCTTGTTTCATCATACCGAACGTCTGGTAACCGCATGCTCACGACTCGGAAAAGTTATCGAAGATAGCGCTCCTAGCCTTGAGCACGTAAAGGTCCTTATACCAATAACTTTGAAACATATTGATTTCACATAAATATATTCCATTGGCAAGGTGATTAACACGCAGTATGATTACAATAAACACATGAAAGCACCACGTACAATATGTACTACTTAACACTCATCCCCAAGTATATCAATAACGGGATATTCAAATAATAAATTAAAATAAATACGTTACAAAATCATTCGATATAAATAGTATAGTCACACATACTGAGTTGTTAAGATGTTCCCTGGCCTCTCCCTCGAATCCGAAATGTAAACACTGAGATTGTTTTCGGGAGGATCCATTCGTCGGATTCGGGAGGCCGGAACATCTTAACAACTCATCATCAGCTCCTCGCCCACTTAAAAACTTAGTCACACATACAGTATAAAAACGCCCCCAAAAGAAGGCCGCTGGACCAATAACAACCTCTACAAACATCTCCCGAGCTCTTGAGCTCTTCTTTCATCAACCAGTCTAGCTGATAAATAGGTAATGGAAGGTCATATATGGTAAAGACGAAGACACAAGAGTCGAGAGGACACCTTATGCGCAGACCCGTTTGCGATTTGACTGTAGCTCAGCGGTGATTTTGACGGACTGACGCATCGGCGTCAGTCCGAATCCAATTCGTTTGATTTGGGATCTGGGATGAATGAAAGTTGACTCACTGGATCGGAACACTGAGTCGATTCAGAATCAGATTCATATGCATAGTCGTGAATCTGAATCATATCGACCCACAAGACAGTGAACCAGATCGCCTTTGGCGTTGATGAAGCTGGCAGGAATACGCTTAGGTACATACCAAATAGTGGGAAGTTTCTTTTGAAAGTCGGCGCTACGAGTTCATGAATTTCCACCTTATATGGGTAATACTGCTTGACACGTGAGGGAATGTAAAAGTTGAACATGAAAAAGCTTCACATTTGCAATGCCCAGCCAAAGTAGCATGAAGACAATAGCAGGACTGGAAATAAACGGGGAGAGAGCAGTGTCATAATCAAACAAGAATATTTGCAAATAATGTTATGAACGCATGAGCTGGCCCATCAGACTCGGTGACCTTGAAGACAATTCTTACCCTATTTATCCTACCACCATTCTTCATCTTCAAAACCGCCACGAGTTGCGGAGAAGTTGTCTTCCTCCCCGGCCATGCCGTAGCCGATGTCGTCGCTGCTGCTGGTTGCGCGGCTTGCCGGGCTGAGGCGGCGCCTGCGTGATGGCCGTCTCGGTGGCAGCCGGCGATGTCTCCCAGAGCGGGCGCGCCCGGCTGGCCGGCGTGACCGCGGCCTCATCGGGAGCTGCACACACGCACGCCACCGGCACCAAGTCAGTGGTGAGCCGGCCAGACTGGCGGTAGGTGATGGCCGCACGCAGCGGCGTGCACTCCAGGTCGCTGCCGGGGCCGCCGCACGAGTGGCTTGTGCACAGGCACTCGGCCACGTCAATGCTGATCCGCTCCGCCTCCGAGTCGCCGTAGGTGCGCGACTGCACCCGGAACGGACACAGAGCCCGCAGACCCTGCAGCCGACTGGTCGGGTCAGGCTTGCAGCGGTCCTCGGCGTCGTCTGCGACGTCCTCGTCGGAGTCGCGTCGGGATCGAACTCGAACGTCGCTGGAGTGCTCGGGCTGCGGCCGGTTCGTCTGCAGCTGCAGACAGCGGATGAAGATGGCCGGGTGATGCCTCAAGGCGATGCAGTCGGCTGCTGCTGTCGCCGCAGAGGTGACGGCGCCGGCGTCTGTCAGGCTCACCACCAGCACCGACAGCAAGAGCACACTCCTCAGCGCACACTGTTCGTGACGAGACAGCATTGTGGAATGGTGCGGTCTTGAACGTGCTGCCTGGTAGACTGTGTGCCGGTGATGTGGACGCTTCGTTGATATGAAGCGCAGATCCTGGTCGTTCTGAAAATAGTGATAATGATACGGATGAAGTGATGCTAGGACCTGGATTGTTGGCACAGAAGTGATGGGTCTGGCGCTCCGGACTGGAAGGTGGTTGTAGTATTTCCTTCTTCAGTGAAGCTGGAAGTTGTTGACGCGTTTCTAGGTCTTACACGAACACGGTTGGCACTTGTTTACGTTCCAGCCACTTCGACGTTAAGATCAATGGAAGAATTAGGGGTCCGACCACGAAGTTGATCCACGTCAGATCTCACTCTGCTATACTTAAGGGCACAGCACGCAAGGTCGTCGTACCAAGCTTGAAGCTCAGCTTAATCCTGACAGCAGCTACTTCCAAGGCGGAATGTATTCATGCTACGGACCACGGCTGTGTTATATATCAGAACACCTGCCCCCGCCAAATGCACGTGACCTCCTCCGGTGGGAAGCACCTGCGATTTTACGCGCACGTGCCCAAACCAGGCGCACTCGATAAGGTCACGCCCCCTTCGATAACCTCACGCACGGGTCGTGTCACAACGTCGACGCGCCAGCTTCGGCCCATCGCAAACGATGTTGTAACTCCTCCCACCTGGGGGCGGGGCTCTGACGTCAGCGTCTGGTGGCGCGGACGATGTTTCGATAGTAGGATTAGCGGATCTCATGGAAATAGCATTACGGGCTGATTTACCTTTCCAGCCCATTGCGTCATCCGCTATGGCAGGCAGGCCGGAATGGTATCGCTGGATGCTGCAGATTCCCACAGATTGTCAAATGCCAAAGCCAAAGGCAACGATTCTGTGCATAAATAGACGCGCTGAACGGTATTTTGAACATTAACCAAACAGTATTTTTGGTAAAGAACAAACAGCCTAAAGCGTTCATGTATCGCTTGTGACCTTTGCCAAAAAGACCCCTCCAATAGCGATCGAAGAGTAAAATCTCTAGCATTCGAAATGTCAGCCCATTGGTTGCAAACATTACCCATCGGCCTTCACCAGCACGTTTAAACAACCAGCTCAGGAGGGAAGCAAAAATAAAAGAAATTTCCACTTGGAGGCAACTGTTCTTCAAATGCCTTCCCATGTCCCTTTTACTGGAGCCTTGCGCTGAATCTGAAGCCAGCTCAATAGGAAATCGTAAGGCGCAGGATCACAATTTGACATAAGATTCCTTAAAATCTATCTGAAGACCATAGTATCCATAAAGCCCATAGCATGCTGTTTCCACTCCCAGCTCCTTTCCAAAATAATCTGTGCGGCTTATGGAACGAGATTATAGAACAACTTAAATATTGTGAGGATAGTCTGATGTCTGGTGAGTCTGATGATGACCTCCATCCCCGGATATCACCAATCCCAGGAGGGGTATTATCTGCCTCGTCAACCAGAGGTGCTGGAAGAGACTGATGCAATACTGTCTCGGAAACATTTCGAACCACATTCAATTTCAGTTTCGTGGAACAGTTATTACTGTGATGGAGTGGACATGCTCTACGTATTTTCATGCTTAAAATTTCCTTGCCCTGTCAATGACTAACCATGAATATTAAGCGTTGAAATGTCAGGTACCAGCAGCAATCATTTAAAGGACATGTGTTTGACTGTCAGCTTATTTCCATTCTTAAATGATTGTTGTCCCCCACCATTCACATTTCGTAATAATTTTTCGGCTGCAGTCAGATTACGACAAAGGTTCAAAACTTTGTTTGGACTGGGAAGTAAACCTATTAAAAAGCTCAAACCCATTTCGTTTCGTTTTTAGGGAGATCATTGTTCAGTAAGCGAGGAACTATAATTTCACTGATAACCCCTACCCTTTCTACTTTTTTTAGTGGTGACCCTATTTGACATATACACTTAGGACGTGAAATCGTGCACATACGTCCTTAACCTCAAAGAAAAGCTTGAATATCCTGTTGTATTTTGCTACCACTCTGACAGAAAATTCTTCCCTTGAAATCTCACAACAAAGACAAGTTCGTGCGCCCGAAGGCCCATATAATTAAGCAAACAAAGGCGAATCGCCAGGCCTGAGGGGTGAGTTTCCATGAAGACATCGTCCACGAAGCTGGTCCGAGGCGGAGGTGGGGTGGCGCGAGCACGTGCAAACGAAACGTACCATTTGCGGGGAGTGCTTGTGGAGCTTAGCGGATCACTGTCGGCTCCCCGGCTCACGTGGGAGTATTCATTCCACTTCATTCAAGAAGCATTAGTAATAGTCTGCGTCATAATGCCTACAGTTTTCAGTTATTTAGCTTCTGAGGGTAAATGCAGGAAGAAGGGGGGTGTGGCCCAGTGGATAGCATGCATGTCTTCTGAGCCACAGGTCCCGGTTTCAAGTCCCGGCAGAGCCTCTGAGTAAGTTGATTTGATCCCCTAACCCCTCCCATTAGGTCGAGAGCTGGTGATGTATAATCTTGGCAGTTAGTGCGTCGTTAAACCCCCAAAAATTGTTATTTAAGCTGCTGGATGGTTCCATGATTTTGTTTCCCTTTAAAAGCAATAACATATCCGTTTGTACCTGTCACCCAACTAATATGAATATGTGCTTCAAAGCATTGTCGCGCCCATTATACCGTCGTTACCACAAAAAAGCGAGAGGCTAGTCAGTCTTCAACCTGCTGCTGGCAATAGATTGCCCCTCTTAAAACTAAGAATTCATCGGATTTTGGCTCATTGTTGCCTTCTGCATTTGTTGGTCATAAACCCGATTTGCTTCCACTTGAGCTGAAATCGGAAACCTGTGTGAAACGTTGGTTGTGTGGCCCTCTATTCCGGTGCCTATGATTACGCCGTTTGACGCGTGGAAACATGCTGCGAACATGTAGATTGAACTCACAACAGCAGGACCGTGAAATCAGTGTCCCGGCAACGGACCGCGGCGGTTGCCTTGTTCGCATGAGCTGATTGTTTGATGCTGTACACATGCGGCGCGGTCAGTTCTTGGGTTATATATGCAGAGTTCTAAATTCTTCAGCCAGTTGGTCGGGAAACACCATGACAGCGCGAGGGTTGGCGACGAAACTCTCGGGCTCTAAAACCACCCAAATGCGCATGCCAACGATGGGTAAAATCCGTGGTTTTGCTCAAAAACATTCATTTGTCTTTCATGTCATGGACAGCGCTGAGGAACCACAATCTTAACGCTTGGAACATGATCGCTACAAGCACAGAACGTCAGAAACAGCTGACTGAGAAACCCAAAACCGCCAAAGGGAGGCAGGGCACCTCATCACAGAGCTGTTGCAAAAAGAAACAGGAAACAGGGAACTCCCGCGACATACTTCGTAGGTTCCGACCTGATGATTGCACAGCGATTTGACGATGTAGGACATGGTTCTATTTAGAAATGTCCGGCTTCGGGCCAGACCCTATCCATTACCCCCACTAGATTACTAGCAGGATACACTTAAGCCCGGTTTGAAGGCGTTTTCTCGGTCGGTAGAGATGATTTTCCTCACTTTAATTGACATCGTGCATGTATGGTACCAGAGCTGACAATCTTAGGGGCAAACTATACAATTGGGCTAAAAATTATTGGTGCTCTGAAAATAATGAGTTGTGTCCAGAAGAAAGCGGGAGATATTCGTGTTATGGCCCAATCTTACAGATTTCCCCCATGAATGCTCTCCCTGGCAGCGTGTATGCACTTACCGACAAGAGAAACAATCTTAGCCAGCCTAGTGGCCAACCGAAAAAAACGCGTATCACCCGATTTTTTAAATCTGATTTTTATCGCGTACGAAATATCCAATACTTTTGCTGAGACCTGATTGCTTTTCGAGCTGTGACCTAGGACTAAGTTATGGCCCATAGGGTCCGGATGAAGCGGTCGGAGCATTCCACTGTTGTGCGAAAGAGCTGCCGTGACCTGACTCAGAATGCTGGCGAAACATCTGGCCAGCTCAGCATGCAATGTTGTCGGCACGAGCGACTGAGGGCTTAGTTGCTAATTAGGCATGCACGTCTGATCCTGCTGACAAACTTGATTTTCTGCTAGGTATGAAACATCTTTGCACCCAAGGTCAAATTCCGAAATTCTTTCCAAGTTCAGGATTGATTATAAATGTATGTGATAGCTGCGCGCTGGGGTGGGAAACCCCACCAACTCGCAAACCAGGGATCCCGACAGTCCTTGAACATCGAAACTATGAAGTGTGGCAGAAAAGACCTTTACAAAATCCGAACCTATTTGGCCCGTTAAATACAAAAATAACTTCCAGGGAAGCTAAGCAGAGAGAACACCCACCCATACAGAGTAATAACTGTGACTAGCTGGAATATAGGATGCGACCTGGCTCCTTGATGTGAATTCAGGGGCGAGGTATAAAGTATCCTATTAAAAAATAGCTCCAGCAATTATTACCATTTTCTAGTCACACTACATAGATATATCACGACACCTTCCGTCCAGGCCTTCAACATTCTGACTCGTGCGACTAACCTGGAGATGTAATAAGCATGACTCTGCCAGTCAGCTTCTGAATGGACGCCAGTTGCATATTTGGCACTTGCGACCCATGCCGGCCAGCCAAACCCTACCACAGCGCAGCGGCGAACGGCAGCGGCGGTGTGACAGAGTCAAAAGTTGCAGCTTATATGGGTGACGACAGTTTTGATGCTGGGACGATACCAACCTATGATTATTGGTTACTTCATTTCTCAGTGGCATGAGTTGGCTGATTTATTGAGGATTACTTTATATGGATATGCTCTTCTTCTAAAATTGACAGCTCTCGGGATTTGACATTTGATTGGCAACAGGTTTTAGTTTTTTCCTCCCCTGGTTGCGCGCCAGATCAACGCTGAGGACAAGTTTACAACATAACAATTGTTGGGGTTTAATGATACACCAACTGCTAAGGTTGAACGGCGTCGCCAACTCTCATCCTGTTTGAAGGGATTTGGGGGATCAGATTAACTTATTCAGAGGCTCAGCCAGGACTTGAACCCGGGCCCTGTGACTCAGGAGACTTTGATGCTTTCCACTAAGTCACCCATTCCCCAAGTTTATGGTATAATGACATATCTTTAAACGCCCATACAAGCCCTGAGTCTCCGGAAAACCAGGCGCTGGCTCTAAATCAGTTAAAAGTTACACTAGAGCCTCAGCATCACCCTAAATGTCCCACGATTTGTTGGAATTCAGAAAAAAGACGCTTCGATTAAGTTCGTCCAATCAAAAGCGGATCGAACTTGGTTTGGCATTCAGTATCGCCTCCTCCAGGCTATTGTTTTTCGAGGTGGCTTCCCATCAGTGGCGGATCTAGCCGGTCGGTTTGGGAGGGGCAAACCAAAGTCGAAAAGCAAAAAAAAAAACGTCGAGCAACGCAAAATTGCGCTAAAATATGACTTCCCGGTACGGGTGTTTGAGGCAAGAAGCAAAAAAACGTCACGGGCTGAAAAATATGAGCTCAAGATCCTTTTTCCTATCCAAGGCCCGATATTTTCACTGAACTTAACTGGTTCCGTTAGAAGTTGAGAGTTAAAGCACCAAAATGTTGCCTATAAACTTAAAATGAGTCGGGGAAAAAAGGAGGTCGATCGCTTTGGGGGCAAAAACATAGTTTTGCCCCGACTTTTTCCGTTTGGGGGCAATTGCCTTTTGCCCCCCGATCGCCACTGCTTCCCATTTCCAAGAATGTTGACTGATATGATTCACATTTAGGGCGATAAAGCTCACACTTTCTGGGTAACTGCTAACGCCAGCAATGCAGACGTCCGAAATAGCTGGACTCTCGGGGACTTTTCCTTTTTCGACGGGATTTCACACTGCATCTGAGCGAAGCATCAGTCAGCTTTTCAGGGAAAGCTGCAGGCTGTTTAATGCTTGATGCATATGTATATGCACACTCTTGCTCTGTGTGCATATGTTCTGTAAGCTATTCGACAAATATTCGCGAAGCCATATGAATATCTAATTAGGTCAGGTCACCGATTTGAGGTGTCATTCATACGCATTTATATAGCAACTTTGCTGTTATTCGTCCCTCAAAAACAGTAGAATCGCAATGTTCTAACCGAGGGCCAAATCGATTTCGGGAAGAGCGATATCAATTTACGGGATATGCCTACCATTAGAAACTTTTCTGCAGGGATGAATACTATGAGGATAGATATTCATTGCAGCCAAACATTTTGAGATCGAGTAACGATCTCTGATGACACCACCTATGAGGTCATCGTAGGTCATGTGCATTGGATGAGTATTAATTCATCATTTTTGAATGAAGCAAAATACCGCTATCGTTTGCATGATAACACTTCCGAATGATGCCCTCAACGCCCAAGCTAATCTAACCACTATGCTTTTTGCATTACATACATGCAAAATATAACCGTAGTTGGAGTGAAAGTAGCTCAAATGAAGCTGTTGAATGCTGCAACCTGTAACGGGTAGATCGGCAGACCGAAGCATCCGCCAAATGACCGAATCCAGTCACGCGACCCAGCTTAGAGCCAATAGCCGCTCTTCCCAGGATGGCTACGGCGCAGCGCAGCACCGTCCTTGGGGGAATGGGGTAATGGGTCACGGGGCTTCATTAATCCGGCACGGCCTGGGCTCTTTTCGTACCCACTACCAGGGAGGGGGAGTTCAAGTTTAGTATATACTAATCTGGCAACTCATTTGGTGACGTCACCGCGAGGGCATTGTCTTGTATCTTTCAGGTTGCCCACTACCGCCTGGCCGGGGGGGGCGTCCGATCGAACCACGATCTCTGGAACCAGAGGTGATAAGGAAGAAATTGATACGGCGCAGGAAGCACCTTACCGTCTTCTACTTTGATGCCGAGTTTGAACTATATCTGTTGACGCATGACGTCACGGCGGGACAAAATGGCTCAAATTTATGCCCATTTAGGTAATCTTGTGTGACTCAAGAACCAGTAGACCGAGAACAAAACTAAAAGCATCAGTGTATCCGTCTTGACCCAAGGGCTCGAATGATATGCAACATGACTTTGTGAGGACACTTTGTGACCTTTTTCTAAACTTGACCTCAGGTCAAGGTCAAATAATGACTTCAATGCCACGTTGCTTTTTTAATACGAGGCTTTGTCTGCAGTCGAAAGCTACCGGAAAACTACGTATCATGTGGGCTGAGAGAAGCTTTCGATGCACCCACCGATAAGGTCATAAGGCGTCGCCAACTCTTACCATGTTAGGAGAACACTTTGTGGATCGAAAATACTTATGCAGAATACCCGCCCGGGATTTGAACCCGGGTCAACATCGTAGAGGATGAGCCCACTTCTCCGACGCCACTGTCCCTCAAGAGGTGGATCTTGTACGTTACGTGGGTTTAATCATGGTCAAGTGAGCGATAGGTCTCCAGCCACTAGCCGAAAAATGGCTGAAGCTGTTGTGTACAGATTCTGTAGCAGGGATCTCTCCATTCTAGCTCTCGGGGAGTACCCACTTTCAAGAGGTCTTAATGTGACAAACGGAGCCCCTTTGTAGCACTTCTGGGCGAGAGGGTGCAAACCAGCAGAAAGGAGGGGTTCAGCAAGGCTTCCGGAGGAAGGAGACGACTACCCCTCTGGGCTGCGCCTCTGAATGATTGCGCAATAAATGCCCCTGTCCCAGATTCAGATTGGCGCCGCCTTCATCATCCGGGGATTCCGTTGCCCCTGAAACTACGGTAATATCTATTAACTGACGTCATCTACACCATATTTATCACCGTAGACAGGTCCAACCGTAAAGAGAGAAGCTTAAAGGACCTAAACATACTTTTTCCTCATTATTAGGGGAAGAGGGTCATATTGCGCCTTGTTCGAAAATGCGCCCATGGGCTGTTTTGAAAATACTAGAAGTTTGTCAGTTCTTGTATTATTCTTGCATTTTTATTTTTCCCACTACTATTGCCCCTCTTTTCCGGTGACCAAAGCAACTGGTAAGTAGCGTGCATCTATGCTAGACATGTTTTTCTGTTTTGCATGTACTTTTTAACCATGACAGTGGTTTTCAAAGCATGCATGAAACTGTGCTATGTTAGACATTGTGTACAGGTGAATATTTTTGAGATCTACATTCTTTTATTTTATTTATCAACGAAACCATCAAGGTCTTATTTGCATAAATCTGCGCCATAATTTTTTTACCTGGATCCTACTCATTTTAAAATGCGCCCTACCAAATTGCGCCAGGGGCGCATTTTGGACTGAACGTTTAAATCATCACAGTTTGACTTGATGCCCGGTTTCCACCCGAGCTGCTTACCTAAGCAAGTTGATAAAATTGGTGTTGGTTTGGGAAGTCAGCATTTCTGTGATATTTACCAAAAATCTAAGTTACCTATGTGCGGAAGGCGGTTTCCTGCCGTGAGGATTGAACCCACTTTAACCCGCGCCCCACTAGGGGTTCGCCGCCAGCTTAGCCCCCCCAGAGCCATCGATGGCTCCTCTCTAACTCCGAAATTATGGGATTGGCGCAAAACTTCAAAAGAACATTGAAAATCTCGTGTGAATTCAGTACGGGTTTACTTTACATATCTAAGCCCACAGGTCAACTGTTTGACCACCAGAGGTCAATTTGGGTCACGATAGGTTATTTCCACTAAAATATACAATGCTTAAGAAACCTGGGCATAGCTCGCGTGCCATTTGAGCTATTGAGGTCTAGTTCAGAAAATATTATAAGAAAATGCCTGGGATTTCTCCTCTACGTGAAACATAATGACCTCCTGCCAGCGGTTTGACCCTAAAGGGCACCTCTTGACATAACTTGGCTTGAGATCACGGAAGGTCACAAAGTAAACTTGCCATATATCAAATGAAAGCCATTGACAAAACATAAACAATGACGTTTAATCCAGCGCTCTAGCTTAGTTTCGTCAAAATTTACCGTTAACATACTGTCTTTGACCTCGAGTGACCTATGATGACCTCAGATAAGTCAAAGGGTAAATATTGCCCCTGGAATCCGTGAAAGGGTGGCCAAGAGTGGGTTTTTGAGAAATATGAGCATTTGGAATCATTTTTGTGACTTTTAGATCATAAGACATATTTCCTCATGCTTTTTCTATGGGAGGGGTGACCTTGTGAGCTGACCTCAGGTCACCAAATCGAAAAAATCCCAAACATAAATTTTATAGACACTGGAAAGGTCATGAAGTGTAGAAAGTTTCAAATCGATTAGCTTAGAAACGTAGCTACGGTAGAGCTCAAAATTTGAACTAAGGTGACCTTGTTTGACCTTGCCTGGTGAACTGACCTATTGTGGTCCCGAGTAAAAAAAATAGGGATGGTGAGAAAATGATGGGTTAGAGGAAAAACCCCCACGGTAAGTGGAAATCTGAATTCTGGCTGAGTGAGGAAGTGAGCATTGGTTTCACGAGTTCTGCTCCGGCGGATCCAATTGGTTTACCTTTGATTTCTGTTGCGAATGAGGTCGTTGTTCACTGTTGCTCACTGGAAACAGCGCTTTTTGATCGTTGGCTTTTTGTTCTGACGCTCAGCAAAAATACAGTCTCAGCCGCAAATTTTAGCCTGGCAATTTATTAATTTGGGAGCGATACGAACGCGGAGCAGAACAAGCCATCGACATATATAAATTGTTCCTAGTCTTCCTCTTGGACTTCTTCCACTAGGAATGGTTTTCTACTCTTTGCATGTCACTGGGATTTCTGAACCATACTATCGTCCATCATCCACTAGTATGCTTACGTCGACTTCTCTGAAATACTGACGTCTCCAAAGGCTGCTAATGAAATTCCACAATCACTCACAGTCGTATCCTGGAGGCATAATAAACACGGGCGCATTTATGAACCTTGGTGGGCGCATTTTAGATACCCTGTTCATAATTGCGCCCTTTGCAAGGTTTTTCAAAAACTTCAATCACTCAAATGTTTGATCAACTTACAAAATAAAAGCAAAATGATCACAAAATATTTTTCAGGTTAGAAGTAGCACCAAGGTCAACTGCATAATTTTGGGCAGACGATTTTGCTTAAGGGGGCGCATAATGACCATCTTCCCCTATACGGACTTCAGCTTGCACTGTATGCACGGAAAGGGAGAGGAGGGAGAAAGAATGTGAATTGATCCTTCACGGTTTTTCCCACATTTTTTTGTAGCTTGTATTCTATTAATGGGCCAACGGTTTCGAGAGGAGAAAAAGCTTGAACATTTTGGGGATATGACCTTTTTGGGCCCTTTAGCCCCGCTGGACCCGGTAGTAGAATTTAAGGACAAGCATTTACTGATAAAAACCACAACAGCCGACACAGGCGTTGAACAAATAGAAAGTGATTCGGTACGATTAGGGCCTCTATTTCTGTTTTTTGTGGTATTCCTCTCTTCTCTTGCACAATTATCCATTCTGTTATTCAGACTTTTCCGCGCGACTACCTACATTTACTTTGAGTAACTAGACTTCTATTGTGAAATTGTCGGAATCAGGTAATGAGTTCATGGTATTATCGGCACCCCTGCCTGGAACTCCAAACGGCTTCCAGTCTCGTCTCACCCTATCCGGCTTTTAATCTCTGCCAGGGCTATTTTTCGCTCTAATTGTTTTGCCTTTTCCTCCTCTGGATCTTCCTTTCTAAACACGAGGGACGTATTGTTATACAGGCCATCTACTTTTTGCCTTTGCCTTTTTTGGGAAAGTAACTTGTTTTACCTCTTCGGTTTTAGGACATCTCTCTTCGATCAAGGGATTTGGTCGGGAATAGATGGACACTGACTCAATAATTCAAACTGTATTTGAAATGAGCGGCTCGTTTAGTTTAGCGACCGATAGGGTGGAAATCCTCCGTTGGTCTGTGTTATCGTAACTTGAGCAGTCCTTGTAAAAGATACGGTGGCCTCTACAGTGGCGCTCCCCACTCAACTGCTGAAAACGATGTGGGGTATCGGGAAAACGCCAGGAAGTATCGCGGTGGAAAGTCTGAGAGTTGCTATTTTTGTTTCCTGTCGTGGAAATGTTTCGGTACTCTCCCGAGTTTTCACGTCTTCATGTTCATTGTGTAAGAGAAGTGATATGTGACATCGTCTCAGGGTATGCTTGCACTTGGTGAACTTTGGATCGGAAATTTGAGTTGATCTTCTGACTTAGAAATAGCTCTATATGAAACAGTTTTTCATGATAAACCGATTGTTGATGGGTTCAGAAGTGGGAAATAGTTATTGACCTTTCATCGCCTGAGGGAGGAGGTCCGATCGGAACTGTCCCCCTCGGTTCTTTGGTAAGTGATTCCAAGCCGATGTAAATGAGATGCGTGTCACTTCTTTGCTTTTAGAGTGATCAATTTGACAACTGATGGCCAAAAATTGGAATCAGGTCAGGTCAAGTCAACGATTTATGACGGGGGCGCGGTAGTGGAGTGGTCAGCGTAGCTGGCTTCCACGCAGCCGACCCGGGTTCAAGGCCCGGCGGCTTCCCTGAACAAGGAGGAACCTGGCTCCCGAGAAACCCTTCCAAAAGGGAAAGAGTTGGCGACGCCATATGACCCTGGCAGTTGGTGCGTCGATAAGCCCCAATAATTATTAACGATTTATGACGTCATTTCTAAGCATGTGTATGGCGATTCTGTTCCTTTGAAATATTATGTTCCTTTGAAATAAAATCAGGGTGGAGCTCGGCTTCTACGAGAGCTAAATAAAGTTTCCCAACATAATTCCAAACCTCTTGAAACAAAAATATACTGATGTCATCACTTTCGAGGTCAATTCAATACCAAGTTCACCAGAGACCACCACATGTCATATATTTTTCACATTGCTTGTATCTATAACTTTTGAACGAAACAAGATACAGTCTTATATTTGGTATTATAGTGATGAGCATGATCCAAGAGTTCCAATGGTATGCAATATGAACTTGAAAAACCTTTTTTGATCTTATCCTAAGGTCAGGGTCATGATGTGACATTAAAGGGCCACCCTTTAAATTCTTAGGTCAAGACGAGCACATTGGTTCCTTTTGTTTTGTTCTATGGCTAAAGGCTCCCGAGTTTAAAGGAATTTCCTGAATGGGTCTAAATTTGATCCATTTTCCCTGCAGCGCACTGTGACGTCACGGGTAGAAAATAGGGTTCAAATACGGCTTCAAAGTAGAAGACGGTAAGCTGCTTTCAGCGCCGTTTAAATTATTTTTCGTATTCCAGTTCCCGAGATCGAAGGGTGGAGGGGGATTGATCAGAAGGGGCCCGATCGATCCGGGAGACTTGTCTAAAAGCTGACTGTGAAAGCCCAGGAAGATATAAACTCGTGTCCTACGAGCATACATACATAAAGCGTTAACACATTGTTCGACATGGAGGCTCATACACCAAGAACTACAAAGAATCAAACAGATTTTAATAAGCAACAACTAAACTCACAGCCAAATCTACGATTAAATAAAACAACAGCTCCACAAGCACTTAGTGATCCTCCAACAGACGGATTGGGACTGGTCGAATGGAACGTTTTGATAATTTGGATGACTTATTCTGCTTCAATACTTAGTCATTTACGGACCAGCCAATGTTTGCTAATCGCTGGATGGATACAAATGGCCTCAGTTTCACGAAGAAGCTTCCCCTGCGTGGCTTGGGTGTAATACTGATTATTGAAACACTCAGACCCAAAAAATGTCGAAAACACGATAAAAGATCAGTTCGAAAGCGGCCTGGAAATAAACTAAAACCCGCTCTAAGACCATGCTTATGCAAAATCCGTAATATCAGTTCAGCTGTTTTGCATTCAACGTTAAAAATTGTAAAATCTCCACTCAGAAATGAACGCTGAAAACTGAACATTTTAAAACATTATCACACCTAAACGTCAAGCCAGGAAGTCAAACATACAGACATGCAATGGAGACAAAGGAAACAAAAACCAAAAGGTAAGCATACGTTGGGAAGGGTGAAAGCGTCTTTGGAGGGTCGGTGAAAGGCTATAGTTTTTTTTTAAACATTTTTGGCGCTATCATCTTTTAAACTCTTTGGGGCTGAACTTCACTTATTATAATTAGAGATAAAGATACTCTGACAACTGTCTTGAAGTATAACGTCTCATACTTTCAGCAAAATCTAGTTGTTTCCACGTGTTTATCCGAGTGTTTGCTTTTGCTGAGGTATGTTACGGGGATTTTACGGGCCATTGAATGCTACGGTCCATATCCGGTGTCCGCACGCGGACGACACAGTGCAAATTAGGTGCTAAAAACTAAGAGGTGTGCTCAGCAACATCACATATTTGCCGGGAGTTTACTGCCAACTACACGGACTGAAACTGCTTGCTCAGCGAAAACAGGTGCTAATCAGTCAATCCTCAGATAACTCGTGACTACAAAAGCCACGACCAGTGGACTCCCAGTCACTACTCTTTCCGTGGTGGGCCTACACGCACTTTCCTCCGATAGGCCAGCAGGCGACGGGGCTGTTGACGTAGTTGTGGCCAGTCACGCTGCCGACAGCTCACATCCCAGCACATTCGGCTCACCGGTCAGCGTGGCCTCGCCCAATCCCAGCGTCTCGTTAAACGGCAATCCGAGCGGCACCGCCCAATCCGAGCGTCTCGTTAAACGGCAATCCGAGCGGCACCGCCCAATCCGAGCGTCTCGTTAAACGGCAATCCGAGCGGCACCGCCCAATCCGAGCGTCTCGTTAAACGGCAATCCGAGCGGCACCGCCCAATCCGAGCGTCTCGTTAAACGGCAATCCGAGCGGCACCGCCCAATCCGAGCGTCTTCTCAAACGCTACCGCGTCCAGCAGCGGTCATGCAGGTTGGTGGCGTGGCGATCCTTCAGGTGGTCGTTGCACTGGGCGCTGGAGTTTCCAGCTTTGCGGCTGCGTCCTGCGACCACCTGCGCGGCAACCCCGCGTCCTACATCTTCTGCCAACAGCGCTTCTCCTCAGCTAAGCCCACTGCAGTCGCTGAACGGCGTACTTGCGGACTAGAACAACTTACTGGAGGACTAGAATGGCGGACTGGAGGACTAGAACGGCGGACTGGGAATAGAATGGCGGACTGGAGAACCAGAACGGCGGACTGGAGGACCAGAACAGCGGATTGAAGGACCAGAACGGCGGACTGGAGGACCAGAACGGCGAACTGGCGGACTAGAATGCGGACTGGAGGACTAGAATGTGGACTGGCGGACTAGAATGGCGAACTAAGACCAGAACGCTGACTGGAGAACCAGAACGGCGGACAGAAGGACCGACGCCGGAGCGCGCCGTCTGTAGCTTCGACCAGCACCTGCTGACGCTGGTGGGGGACGTCCAGGTAACTGCGGCCACCTGCCGATGTGCGGACTCGGCGTGTCCGCTGGGGAACCAGTGCACGCCGCTGCAGACCCAGGTGGGGTACGTCAGGGATGGGAGGTGGGAGGTGAAGACGGTGACAGTGGCCTGCGTCTGCGCTGCTGCCCAGCGTGGACCGCCGGAACCTCAACTGCAGGATCTCGATACTACCTCCTCCGTTGGCCTGGCCGAGAGGGCAGGTACATTTCAAGGGCGACTTTGTGGTCGAACAGGCGAGAGAGATGAATGCAACCCTTCAGCACATCTCTCTAGACATGGGTTCCACCGACATGTCAGACACCATCATCACAGACATCTTCACGGAAAACCCACAAGCATACCAGACCGCACCGATCACTATGTGGCTGGTGAAGCCAGCGGATCTGAAGTATCGCAGTCTTCACCTCTTAGAAGAAAAAAGACTCCAAGAAAAGGCAGACGTCAGAAGAAAAGGGTTGCGAGAAGAACTCTTGTGGGAGCACGTAACCCAGCAAAGAAGTGGGACTTGGTCTAGATGCACCCTCCTCACCTCGTGCAACGGCTGATGTGGAAACTGTAGTCTTGTTGCAACAAATGTCTAAAAAATGAATGTTCACTTTAACTTTGAACTGTATCTCATCATATTGATATTCGTCCTGCGTCACCATAGGATATGCAACGCAGGGTTGGATACTGGATATGAAAAGATAAAGGTGTTTCAGGACACATTGAGATTAAGTTACGACACATAGTGCATTAAGATAGCTAAAATGCCAGATAATTAGATTAGTATGTCTTACTTATTTGTAAACTTAACCCCTATTTTGTTCTATCCATTTCTCCATTTGTTTGATCAGTCAAATTGTCAAATCATTAAAATTTTTCATAATTGCCAATCTCAAGTTAATTTGTGTGTCTCTTTGTGGGTTGTGCTTCACTAATTCTTCTTTTTCTTGGCTGACAGTATTTTAACATGTCGACTGAGGTTCAGATTGTGCTTTTAAATAGCTCGAATAAACATGAGTGAGATGTGTGCCCAATTATAGGAAATTAGACTCAGGTATAAAGGATATTATATTTAAGATCTGCGGAGGCAGCCCATGGAGAACGGAAGCAGAGCTGGGCGGAGTAGCGGCGGGTCCGCAGACGGGAGCATCGGGTGGCACGGCCGGACTGGGTGTGGTGACCAGTGACGGGTAGCGGGTACATGCTGCGTCCGACCGGGGAACTGCTTGGACGGCCTGATCGGAAACACATCCATGGACTACTCCTGAAAACGTGCGGACGTGTGAAGAGCAGCAGCAGCGTAATTTGCAGGCAGCAAGACAAGTCGACGTAGCTGTAGAGACGTAGAAAATACAGCCTTCCTCATCTGCGCGAGGGGCGGCGGTCACTGGAGAGATCGGCAGGGGATATCTGAAGTATGCGACTAACTTTGAAACCAGCATGAAGTGTGCTTTCATGACCATGGACTTCTCCTGAATGCGTGTGTACTTGTGAGCTGCAATTGGTCGAACCTATATCGGAAACTGGCAGAAACGCGTGCACATCTGCTATCATTGCGACACGCTTAAATGAATCTCACAATGGGAATTGATAAGCGCCCCCTTTCAAGTTTATCATATCCGCTCAGCCTGGTTGCAAGTGAGGGCACTTGTCTACGTAGGATCTTCTGCTAATTAGAATATCTGTGCAAAGATTTTTTCGTTTTCCTGCCGGGAAAAATTGAGCAGTCCTTGGGATCGAATCCAGGTGACTTCATCTACTGGCATTTGGTTGTGGCGTCCTTCGCATATGGAGTGAGACTCATGCGGACCTCACCACGGAGCTTCTTCTTACCTTAATTCTTGGGGGCTTACTCAACCTTTACTTTGCTATCTACTTCTTCGCTCTACCCACCCTCATTTCCAAACTCGAGCTCCGTGATGCAGGTACCGCCGAATACCTTTGTATGTGTCGGCTATCTGTACCGCGCGTGTATTTGTTGTTCCCCGGCCGATCTTGGCCGATCTAGACATCATCGCAGCAGAGGAGGTACATGAAATACTATTGGTGGCAAATATACTCCCCCTGGGTGTGATGCCCAGTGGGAAAACGAAAAAAACAATTGTTTTCCAAGGGAATGTTAGTACAAGTGCGATCTACTTGTGAGTGAACAGTGGGATGAAACCTCCTTAGCTGTGCTCTCTGCTCAATATACGGCATACAATATCCAATTTAGACGGCAATTTCTTTAAAAGACACGCGTCAAGCATGGGCTTTCTTCTGTACGTTTGACCCCCCCCTCTCTCTCTCTCTCTCTCTCTCTCGCTCTCATTCTCTCTAAAAAAATCGGTTATCCTTTCTCTTTCGGGAGCCATCTTGAGTACACGTATAAACAGTAGTCAAAAGGCTCAGCACTCAGCCATTACGAAGGTGTGACTAACGCTGCAACGGCCACCTGTTTTTCTCTCGTGGACTACGTTCAGATGCATGCGTTTGACGGCGTGACAAGGCTCAAACGTTGCCGAGTTGTGAACACTTGAAATGACGTCACGCAGATGATATCACTCGGGTGACGTCCCCAGAAGGCATCACACAGGTGACATCACGCAGGTGTCATGTCGAGATGATACCCCCTAAATTACACCCTTAGATGACATGGCGCAGGTGTCATGTCGAGATGATACCCCCTAAATAACACCCTTAGATGACATGGCGCAGGTGTCATGTCGAGATGATACCCCTAAATAACACCCTTAGATGACATGGCGCAGGTGGTATGTCGAGATGATACCCTAGATGACACCCCTAGATGACACCCCTAGATGACGTCCCTATATGACACCCCTAGATGACACCGTTATATGGCATGGTGCCATTGACACCCTTAGATGACATGACGCAACTGGCTCCTCACGAGATCGCGGCATAACACTTGAAATACTTTAATTCCGATGACCCACCATGCATAGGCCGATCCAGTGGGCAAAGGGGTGCACGTGCTCACCCCTCCCTCCTATCGACCCTCGGCGCCCCCTGAAATGGTCATGGCGCCCCCTGAAAGGTCAATGGTGCCCCCTGAAATATCGCTTTCCACCCCCTCCCCCCAAGATGCGAAAATCGGCGCCCACCGATAGAATTTTGCGCCTACCTGATAGGTTTTGCCGGTCAAAAGTGGCGCCCTCCCCCGGTCCGAATGGCGCCCCCTGGGAAGGTGCCCCCCCGATCGGCAATTCTGGATCCGCCTACGCCACCATGACTGGATTCACCTTCCCTCCTCCATTCCTTCACCGGACCTTTCTTAAACTGAATGAGTGAGCTATGAACTACAAAATGGCACCTGCAAAATAAGTTGTTTCGTGGTGGTTTCTTTTGTTAATGGTGCTCTGTAAGAAAATGTTCCACTTTTATCATGTGTTTTGAACTAAAACTGTAGAGCGTATCGAGAAACCATTACTGGCATGTTCCATTTCACCAAAAGCTCTCTGTATTGAATTTCTTCGCAATTTAAATCAATATAAAGAGCACTTAGACCTTAATTCAAACGCTGAAGAAATTAAATTTCATATGGCTGCAACCAGTGTTCCAGTGCAACCAGTTGCTTCGTGGTTAGAGATGGCCGAGGAAGCTGAATTTTCCCCTTCTTTCTGGGCTACTTGAATTCAATTTTCTACTCACTTTTAAAGTGGAGCTTTGTAGCAGAATTCAATAAACTTGGTGTATATGCAGTCATCAAATGAAGTGTGGCGGCAAAGATTTGTTAAAAAGTGTTTTCCTTGATCATAAATAAAGGTTTTTATAAGGCTTTGATTGGCTCTTCAAATATTGTCGCCATCGATTTTCGGTTTCCTACTATATTTCCGATGTATATTTTACACTTAGCACCCTAGCGCAAAATCAGTTTTGGGACACTGGTTGCAGCAATTTGCCTGGTCTAAGTCCAGTGGCGGATCCAAGGGGGAAGACATTTGCCCCTCCCAAACGGAAAAGCTCGGGGCAAAACTATGTTTTTGCCCCCCCTCAAAGTGATCGACCTCCTTTTTTACCCGACTGCTTTTTAGTTTATAAGCAAGATTCTGATACTTCAGCTCTCAACTTCAAACAGAACTAGTTAAGTTCAGTGAAAATATTGGGCCTTGGACTGGAAAAAGTATCTCGAGCCCTTTTTCATCCCGTCACGTTTTTTTACTTCTCGCCTCAAATACCCAAAATTCTACCGGGAAGTGATATTGTAACACAGCTTTCACGGTGTGACTTTGTTTTTGCTTTTCAACTTTTGACTTTGGTATACCCCTCCCAAACCGACCGGCTAGATCCGCCACTGTCTAAGTCCTAAACTATTTCTACTCATTGAAAGTACCATGCCAGCAGGCGAACCATCCTTATTGTACGCTTACGTTTTGAATTTACCAAATTCATTTTTTGATAAACTACTAGGTGATCATAAATATATTTCTGCACAAAAATGTTCGAAAATAATTTCCATGCCATCCCTACCTTTGTCGTTGAATTTCGGAGAATCAGTTAGAATTGAATATGTAATATCAATGTTGCGCTGTATCTGGCTCTGGGTCTAAGCGGGTGTTGTAACAATCGGAGCTTGCAAAAATTCAGATAGAGATCGGAATATAAAAAAACGGTACGGTTCGGGACAGAACTTCTCTGTAGCGCCTGAGGTAGTGGGGTGACAAGCATAGGTATACTTCACGTCGGCAACCTGGAGATACTGGTGGTGGTGTTTTCCCCGGGTCGGCCTACAACCGGCCGTAGCCCAGAGGCTGTCGGTGTCTCAGGCAGTTGCAGAGTTGCAGGTCAAGGCCGACACAGCCCCGCCGTCCCGGAATCCGAGTAGATGGTGCCGAAGAGGCAGGGTCGCATTCCCGCCAAGCACAGACACCGGGTCAGCAGGCACTGGGAGGTGTCAGGATCTCCACAGCAGACCGGGCTCGTTCAACAGCCTGCAAAGCGCTCAGGGTGGCGAACACAGAATCATAGGCGGATCCAGGGGGGCAAGGGGGCACGTGCCCCCGATCGACCCTCGGCGCCCCCTGAAAGGTCGATGGCGCCCCCCTGAAATGTCGCTTCCCACTCCCCCTCAGGATGCGAAAGTCGGCGCCCACCGATAGGATTTGGCGCCCACCTGATAGCTTTTGCCGGTCATAAGTGGCGCCCCCTGGTCCGGATGGCGCCCCCCCGGGAAGGTGCCCCCCGATCGGCAATCCTGGATCCGCCTATGCACAGAATGACCAGTTTTACTTTTCGTTGCCTGTGGGCGATAGTGAAACTACAAATACATTGTATATCATATTTTAAAACTGGGCAATGCAGGTCTCATCGACTAAGACTCACACTAACCTCTTCGATTTTCTTTCAAGTCTGAGGGTTCTCGTGGTCTCTGACGCCGAACCGGAAAGTTCGAACTCGATCAAACCAAAAACTCTGGGCATTGCTTTTGTAAATCGGTTTACAGTGCATTTGTTTGGGATGACCGTGGACACAGCAAATACTCACGAAACATGTACGCACAATACATGTTCTTGTGCGAAACGAACCGAGAACTTGGACCGGCAGCCAGTGTCACATTCAGACAATTTTGCAACTTGTGATCTTAATCTAAGGTTAAGGATGAACTTTTGTGATGCGTGCATTTTCTCCCTTTTATCTTGTTCAAAATGTGTTTTCCTTCGAATAGGGTAGGCATGGAGGCGCAGTGGAGTGTTGCGGTTAGCACGTTCGCTTTCTACCCGACCGACCCAGGTTCAAGGCCCGGCGAATTGCCTGAACAAGAAGCAATCTGGCTGCCGTGAAACCCCTCTAATAGGGTGAGAGTTGGCGAGGCAGTTTGACCATGCTAGTTGGTGCGTCAATACATAATCCCACAAACTGCTATTATTCCATGGCCTGTACGATGTCCGCTGAAATTATCGGCCACCTTTATGGACTCGGCAGTCTTCAGTCAGCCAATGGCACGATAGCAGGGTAGGCCCCGCCCTCCCAGTCTGTAGGGGACAGTTAGCCCCGCCTTTTTCTCCCACGAGTCCGCAGAAAGAACATGGCGGCTTATGCGTTGCGTGGTAAGAACCGACAACCTGCACCTTATTCTTCGAACCTGTATGAAAGGGGAAATGCAAAGACGGAGCCAGTGATGTCTTGCGTCACAGTATTATAGAGCTATATACCGGACCGTAAGGGGGGGCATAAAGACAGTTTTGAAATGTGTTTAAAGTATATGTCTAATGAATCTCACTCACTGCAGAAGAAACCGCAGGGACAACGGGACAAGATTGCTTCGTTTCCACCAGATATCGTAGTTGCTTCAATAATAATGAATAATAACGGTGCCACCGGACCGGTGAACCAGCTTAAAGGCCGATCACGTGCTCTTAATATCAGAGGCGCTGGTTGGACAGTTAACACGCTTATTGACGGGGGTCTGAGCCACCTTCGCTTTGACGGGGGAGGGGGGCCGGGTACCCCTCCCTCTAAGATCTCGAGAACCTAAAATATTTGAACCATTTTTTGTCAGGTCACATTTAGGGTCACTGGAGGTCAAACATACCGTCATAGGGATAACATGTAAATGAAGATTGTTGGTCATTTCATCTGAACAAGTAAAGAAAGAGCAAGAACAATTAGACCATTGGAATATTCGCAGCAAGCCAAATTAAATTATGTATAATATGACTGTTATAGGTCAAATCAGATCAAATATGTCATTTTAGCTGGCTTGAGGTCAGGTCAAGGTCAAATTAGCTCAAAATGCATGTCATTAAAACTGCAAAGACAAGGCCAATCTAATGAAGACAAAATAAACTCTATATCACCATCCATTACAAGTATTTCGCTAAAAACACTATTCCCATGTATTTCCAATGAAGAGGTCATGGCTCGTAGCTGACCTTAGGTCATCGATATCAAAAATACCGAAAATATTTTAGAGAACTCGGTGGGCTCATTATGTGTTACGAGTTTCAATCGAATAAGTTCTCCCTGTTCTGACTTATGTTATCTTAAACTTTTTTTGAGGTCAGGTCACTTGACCTGTACTAGTGACCTGACCTGAGATGACCTAGCCTTAAAATTTTGACAAAATCAGTAAAAATAATCAGAGAAAAGGTATGTCAAGTACGGTGGCGCTACATGCCGCCGTTTTATGCTATCTCCATAAACCTGAGGGGGGCGTGTACCCGCCCCCCGTCAATGCACGTATTAAACTATATGCGTGTGATTGTCATTCACTATTCATAAACGGTTGATAGTATTTTAATTTTGTATATGCTTGTGACCTGAACTGTTTCTAGAAAGATCTGGGATGCTTGCAGGGTAGGTGGGTCCAGCACTTTCAATCGGGACGGGTCTCCCAGGCAGGAACACCCTTTGGACAGGAGGGTAGGCATAAGCGAAGCAGCGTATCAGCACCAAACCTCAGCTGTTCCCTGTCTGTCTGGTGTCCGTGTACCTGTCCCCTGTCTGGTGTCCGTGTACCTGTCTCCTGTCTGGTATCCGTGTACATGTCCCCTACCTTGTGTCCGTGTACCTGTCCCCTGCCTGGTATCCGTGTACCTGTCCCCTGTCTGGTGTCTGTGTACCTGTCCCCTGTCTGGTGTCCGTGTACCTGTCCCCTGTCTGGTGTCCGTGTACCTGTCCCCTACCTTGTGTCCGTGTACCTGTCCCCTGCCTGGTATCCGTGTACCTGTCCCCTGTCTGGTATCTGTGTACCTGTCCCCTGTCTGGTGTCCGTGTACCTGTCCCCTGTCTGGTGTCCGTGTACCTGTCCCCTGTCTGGTATCTGTGTACCTGTCCCCTGTCTGGTGTCCGTGTACCTGTCCCCTGTCTGGTATCCGTGTACCTGTCCCCTGTCTGGTGTCCGTGTACCTGTCCCCTGTCTGGTGTCCATGTACCTGTCCCTTGTCTGGTGTCCGTGTACCTGTTCCCTGTTTGGTGTCCGTGTACCTGTCCCCTGTCTGGTGTCCGTGTACCTGTCCCCTGTCTGGTATCCGTGTACCTGTCCCCTGTCTGGTGTCCGTGTACCTGTCCCCTGTCTGGTGTCCGTGTACCTGTCCCTTGTCTGGTGTCCGTGTACCTGTTCCCTGTCTGGTGTCCGTGTACCTGTCCCCTGTCTGGTGTCCGTGTACCTGTCCCTTGTCTGGTGTCCGTGTACCTGTTCCCTGTTTGGTGTCCGTGTACCTGTCCCCTGTCTGGTGTCCGTGTACCTGTCCCCTGTCTGGTGTCCGTGTACCTGTCCCCTGTCTGGTATCCGTGTACCTGTCCCCTGTCGGGTATCCGTGTACCTGTCCCCTGTCTGGTGTCCGTGTACCTGTCCCCTGTCTGGTGTCCGTGTACCTGTCCCCTGTCTGGTGTCCGTGTACCTGTCCCCTGTCTGGTGTCCGTGTACCTGTCCCCTGTCTGGTATCCGTGTACCTGTCCCCTGTCGGGTATCCGTGTACCTGTCCCCTGTCTGGTGTCCGTGTACCTGTCCCCCTGTCTGGTATCCGTGTACCTGTCCCCTGTCTGGTGTCCGTGTACCTGTCCCCTGTCTGGTGTCCGTGTACCTGTCCCCTGTCTGGTGTCCGTGTACCTGTCCCCTGTCTGGTGTCCGTGTACCTGTCCCCTGTCTGGTGTCCGTGTACCTGTCCCCTGTCTGGTATCCGTGTACCTGTCCCCTGTCGGGTATCCGTGTACCTGTCCCCTGTCTGGTGTCCGTGTACCTGTCCCCTGTCTGGTGTCCGTGTACCTGTCCCCTGTCTGGTGTCCGTGTACCTGTCCCCTGTCTGGTGTCCGTGTACCTGTCCCCTGTCTGGTGTCCGTGTACCTGTCCCTTGTCTGGTGTCCGTGTACCTGTCCCCTGTCTGGTGTCCGTGTACCTGTCCCCTGTCTGGTGTCCGTGTACCTGTCCCCTGTCTGGTGTCCGTGTACCTGTCCCTTGTCTGGTGTCCGTGTACCTGTTCCCTGTCTGGTGTCCGTGTACCTGTCCCCTGTCTGGTATCCGTGTACCTGTCCCCTGTCTGGTATCCGTGTACCTGTCCCCTGCCTTGTGTCCGTGTACCTGTCCCCTGTCTGGTATCCGTGTACCTGTCCCCTGTCTGGTATCCGTGTACCTGTCCCCTGTCTGGTGTCCGTGTACCTGTCCCCTGTCTGGTGTCCGTGTACCTGTCCCCTACCTTGTGTCCGTGTACCTGTCCCCTGTCTGGTGTCCGTGTACCTGTCCCCTGTCCGGTTTCCGTGTACCTGTCCCTTATCTGGTGCCTGTGTACCTGTTCCCTGTTTGGTGTCCGTGTACCTGTCCCCTGTCCAGTTTCCATGTGCCTGTCCACTGCCAGGTGTCCCCTCCGGAACCTGAGAGCTATGTGTCTGTGAGCAGAACTTGATGAGGTTTCCACTGCATCAAGAGAGATGATGTTTTAGCACTGCCTGTCACTATCCGGGGCCCTTCCTCCCATGATGGCGTGACTTCATAGGCACAGGAAGGCCCAAAAAGGGTGGAACCAGGGCTGTTTCATGTCTTTCTTTCCCTGTGACGTCGTTGAGTGCCTTGCCAAGAAGCTGCGCATTGGAGGTAATTGGTGCATCTGTTCCGATACTTCCGCGCAATGGTGTCATGCATCTGATGTGGGCCTAGAACAGATAGCATCTGTCAGAACAGATAGCCCTGTCTGAAATCAGTCAACGGTTTTAGAGGAGGATGCTTGGCGAATACCAATGATTTCCGAATAAAGTTTCTGAAAATTTGCAAAAGTGATACAAATTTGAAATAAAAAATATATTTGAAAATTTCTAAGAGCGAGGACTTCGATCTTCTTCAAATTCAAATAAATGAAATATGCATGAGTTTTTACCCTAAAACCGTCAAAAAATAATGGGTATTTGATAAGATCATATCGTAACCCGTGCCGGAATGAGGGGCTGTTACAACTTCCTTAAGATTCTTTGCCTGGCGCCGAGAGACGGAGGCATGCAACGCCGCCGTACTTGGCATACGTGCTCAGGGGTGCACCCGGGTGGACGCAGGAACGCCGTTCAAGGGGGGTCAACTCTGGAGAAATTTTAAAAACATAGTGTTTAAGAAAATCGACCAAAATTTCGCAATTTTGGGGGGCGGACATGGCCCTTTGCCCCCTTCTCTGCGTCCGCCAGTATACGTGCTACGTGGTCATTATTGTAGCCTCTGACACAATCTGAGGTCCCGGCAATGTCAGGTCAGGTCACCAGTCCAGGCCAAGTGACCGCCAAAAGAACGTTTATAGGTGCCGCGGCGAGAAAAGAATTACTCTTACGATCTGACATTCATCTCACATAGTAAGGCCGTCAAGTACAACAATGTGTCATAACGGAATTTCTGATATCGTTGACCTGGGGTCTATCCAGGGTCCTAAGCTCTCGACTGGAAACGCATTGGGAGAAACTGGTTTAGATTTGCTAACTTTCCCCACAATGGTAATAGAACGCTCATTTCACCACCGTGGTGGCGTAGTTGGCTAATACGTCCACGTTGGGTGTGGGAGGTCCTTGGATCAAGCCTGACCTCTGGCAGGCTTTTCCTCGACCGGCTCCTACCCAGGAGATGGCAGTAAACTGGGTAGTGCTTGCCTTGACACGGGAGTTTCGCTGACCAAACAGCACCCTTGTCATTGGAGGCACGGGCCTGATCAGCCTTTAAATAGATTCACCGGTCCGGTGGCGCGTCCCGAGAGCACGGCCTCGCCTCGTGTCACCGGAGCAGTCCTCTGTTCCGCCGGGCCCGAGAACTCGGGATAGCCCCGCTGCCTGGTACGGTGGGGCATGTGAAAGGGAGCGTGCGGTCAAGACTGTCCCGCAAGGGTGCCGATAAAGTGGAAACCTCTGCCGTGTATAAAGTGTGTATGTGTGGTGCAAACGTGCAAAAATGTCCCCAGGTCGGGGGCGCAAAAATATAAAAAACGATTATTTTGACGTCATCGTGTTTGGGTTGCCACTGCAGTATGAACTGTAAGCATTATCAGCTATAATAGTATTGGCCTGACCTAAGCACGCAAGGACCGTTTCGTGTTTTAATCTCACTAGATAATAGGATAGGTTATTCTTTCGTGCTCAGCCAGAGGATCCTAATGATGCTTATAACTGTTGTGTAAATTTACTTTGTCAGTCGTTGCGACACAAAGCGAACTCTTTCTTTATATTATACGAGACCATTGCGTTGAATTTATTGATGAGCGATGTTTAGAATTATAACTGAATTATAACGGATATTGTAACAACACTTCAGTTCTATATTGACTAAAAACATTTTCTTATTGAGGTCAGTGCCGCACAGACATGCTCTGACGGTAGCATTATCTCACGTGTGTGTTTCTTCATCACACGGTTTGAAACCTTCGGCTAAAAGTGATGCAGACGTTGCGTAGGCGTCCTCTGTTCAGTAGTCTACTGGCCTAAAACAATGGAAACCCCAAGTGCCTTTCATGTTCCGGGCCTTGTGGAACCTCGCCTTTAGTTCTGCAGGGCTCAGTTCGGTAAGCTACACTAGAAAACAAATGCCACTTCGCACTGTAGTGAGGCTTTTGCTAGGATGACCTCGCTTAGTGAGTTCGGTCAGGCACTAAAACGCGCCCGAGCCAGCTCCGGTACGGTCTATGGCTGTGCTCGTAACGTGGGGTCCCATCAGGTCACGTAGAAAGTACGGTTTCCGTAAAAACAGAAATATAAGCCCAGTAGCTAAACTCTCTCCAATGTAATAAGACCACTGTCCACAATGCAAGGCACTAGCGGGCGTGCCCGACGGCTGTCTGCTGCGATGCCCGGTGACCGACCGGCCCAGCACAGCCGGGACGGGGAGGGTGAAATGTCAGCGCAGTTTGGGATTACAATCAATATGTTTGCGGTCTTAGGGCACCTAAGCTATGAGGAGGTTCAGAAAAAAGGATTCAATACAAAAACACCAATTATATTTTTCCTGTGTGCTTCCCTGCTCCATTTGGTGGCAGCAGCCAAAGAAGTCATATGTTGCAATGTTACTTTATACTCTGCCAAAGTCAAGAACCCCGTCACATATTTCTAGGGAGCAAGGTTACCCTCTTTTTCATATTTGTATTCAAAATAAGGATAGATAATGTTATAGGGGATTTCACAGCGTTAAGATCACATTTAAAGGCTAAAGCCTGCCTTTAACAATTATTTTTATTGGTTATATGCTAAAGTTGAGAAACCGTTAATTTTCTCAAAACGTGGGGTCCAGCCCCTACCCCTTCAAATGGCAAAGCCACTGGCTTAAAGTAGTTAAAAGAAATGGCCATATGAACACTTGGCATTAAGGTGAAATGCCAAATGAAGTTACCTCTTCGACCTATCTCGCATTCCCTTACCGTGGATAAAGTAAACAAATGTATCCCATCGCAGCTTCACTTTCCTCACCTCCGGTTGGGCTTCCTCCCACAACTCACGCCCTCAGTTCCCCGTTCTCCCAACAAAGCGACAGTTCGCAGGGTCGGCCACAATTAGCAAACAGTTATAAAAATGCAAGACGGCTTTTGTCGCCACGAGTACTACTTTAAACGGAGTAAAACATTTTGAAGCATGACGGCAGGTAGCTAACGTATTGAACCGTACATACAAGATCCGTAAAGGAGAAACATAAATATTTGTCAATGGAGCCAACCGAGAATGACAGAAAATTGAGACACCAGGAATTCATTTCAGTTTTCCTTTTTCCTGTTTGCGTGACAGTGCTGTCAGCTGCTCAGCTATAATGAAGCAGTTTCAGATTGGTACCTGTCTGTTTCTGTTCACTTCTTAAGCTTTTGCATCCGGTGCAAGGAAAATTTTTAAATTGCTTTGATATCAACACATGTCATGTTACATGTCCTTATTATTCCATTAGTACGTCAAATATGTACTTCGAAATAAAACCCGCCATTCCCGCCGTTATATGTGTCACTAGGCGATTTTAGCGTGTTATCGTGACTGCTCGAACCGGGCCCGGATTTCCACTTTGTTATGTTGTACTCGGAGACGTAGATGAAGTGAAAGCCTATACATAAACAATCTATGTTAACAATTTCTTAAAGCTCTTGATTTTTCGTGGGCTGTCTCTCCACCCTCCCCTCCCCAGCTCCAAACCGATGCGACGCGTCGGGCGCGTCACTTCTCGGGTGACGCGGCGCTCGAGGCGGCTCCCGGGCTCGTTTGGCGGGAGGCCCGTGAAGAACGCGAGCTATTACAATATGTTGTTATCGGATACCCAATGTTTTTTGTACGGTTCCAGGGTAAGAATACTTGCAGATTGCATATTTTTTATACCACCATTCATGACCTGTACCAACTCGCTGACGAAGATATATAAAATATATTGAAAGCGCTCCGAAAACGATTTTTTACCTCGTGGAGTAAGTCCCCCATTTATACTCTCTCTCTCTCTCTCTCTCTCTCTCTCTCTCTCTCTCTATATATATATATATATATATATTCCATGTCTGATAATAATTCTTGGTATTTAACGAGGCACCAACTGCTTAGGTCATGCGGCACCGCAGTTGCACCATAGGAGAGTTATCTGGGACCAGGCTGACTTGTTCCGAGAATCTGCCGAGACTTGAACCCGGGTCCTGTGGCCCAGGAGACACGCCAAATTCACTCAGCCACACATCTCCCTTTCCATGCGTGAATACAGGATTGATTTACAGTAATGGTCGCTTTTCCCCCGGGATGCATTTCTGCCTCCCCACTGGTTTTCCATGCTCCATTTCGAAATAGCATAGACAATGTGCATAGGCGAATCCTGGATTTCCGATGGCGGGCGGATGGTACTGGATGGCGGTGTGCAATTAGCGGTGTGCAAGGAGTGATTCCCCGTTCATGGGAAGTAGGACCACCGGTGTCGACACTGTCCATATCCGCTGTGATTCCGGGAAAATCCTAGAAAATAGCAGCAGTACTCCACACTGTGTTGTCTATCAGGAGCCGTTGACGAATGCTTCGCATTACCAGTCAACGCATTGCAACATGATTTCGCCTCACACTGATAGAAAAAATGACACCTTTTCGCCATTTGGTGACACCGTCAAAAAGTCCCCACTGGATAGGAGTTCGGCCAACCCCGCCAGGCAGCGTCACTACGCCCGAATCCGGTGTCAATACAGGATTAGACACCATATTTGAGAGTTTTTGTAGGATTGGGAGAAAAGATGACTCCAATTGAAAGGAGTCAGGATACCCATCTGACTCCTTACCTGAGCACCATTTCAAGGTTACCTGACACTGCGAAGCACTTCTTGCGAAGCACTATAAATCAGGGTGTCAGTACACATGTATTGATGCCGTCTTATGGTGTTATTGTAGATTGACTCCTCACTTGTAACCCCGTATCTTAGCGTCCTTTATCTTACGAGCCCTTTCTCTGCCCAATCGGTCGTAAAAAGTAATGGTGGATGAGTATTTTCTGTAATTCTATTACTTCACGAGTTTAACGCATATTTTCGACTCACCGAACATATATGTTTTCAACCACGGCACGCGTGCCATCAGCCAAAAGTTTTCGCGTGGATGCCGAAGTGCTGCACCCATATAGACGATTTCTGAGATATTAGGCAGCCGCCACATTCGGATATAAACAAGTGCGCTAATTGCTACACATGGGCAAATAGACATAGGCCAGGGCACCCACACATGGAATATGTTCTTTGCTCTGTAGACCTAGTGTAAACCCCTTTTTTCAAAAATTTCTCCGGCGTTTGGGGGGGGGGGCAAAAGATAGTTTGGCTTCCCTCCAGCGTTTTGGAGGATGGGGCATGGCTGGAATGCCCCCCCATCCCGCCGTGCGTCCGCCAATGATGCCAATGTCCGCGAAGCCTAATCCTCAGATTCTGAGCTTCATCTCGCGAGCCATCCGGACTGGGGTGCAAGTATAAGACCAGCTTTGGAAAGAGCTTGTCCTTGGCTCAGGTAGAGCCCGAAGTATGATAGCAAATATTCGAGAAAAAGCCACGACAATGTTTCCTCTTTAGATCCGTATTCACCACTGCGCGGCTAGCCCCACCAAAGCACCCAGCGTCCGACGGCTCCCGACGATCCCCCTCCAAAATTGTCCTGGTCTTACTCCAGCTGGAAGCGCGCTGTGCAGACCACACACCTGAACGCTGATCCGAACGTCGAGCATTGAGCGTCCTCCCTCCCTATGGACGCTGACGGCGAGACGAGACCGGCAGTTTTCGCTACAAACTGTGATTTGGCACTCTCACAAAGCTGCTTAATGCATTTTTACAACCCGCAAATGTCATTTGTCAGTTATTTGGTATCCACTTCACAAAGCCTCTTAAAGTTTAAAGCCTCTGGGATACTGTACGTACTTCCATGCATTCTCATCCAGGACTCCGGAAAGCCACGGTTGGTAACAATTCCAGAACACGGGCTGGCACATTGGGGCGGGAGGGCTTCTAACAGAGCGTTCTTTTTACGTGGCGGTAAGATCGTGGAAATACTTGTTTTGTGCTACTAAGTGCAAATCTTGATCTCAGTCAATTCTCCGTGATTGCCTACCAAGTTCTGGTCCTTGAACCTCATTTGGCTACCCACGAGTGTGGGTGAGTTGGCGAGATTCTTGACCTCTGCCCCTTCCAACCACTGCAGTGGTTGGAAGGGGCAGCCAACCAACCAACCAACCAACCAACCAGTGCACTGGCGGACGCAGGAGCGCCGTTTGGGGGACCAATGCTAGAAAAATCTTAAAAACATCGTTTTTTTTAAGAAAATCGGCCAATATTTCGGATTTTGGGGGTCATGGCACCTTGCCCCCCTCCTCTGGATCTGCTGGCGCTTCCAACTCACCATTGAGAGGCACAGAGGGCCGGGACAGGCCACATTTCTCGGTACTCTCGGCGGAGGTCAGGGACACCTCGCAGCCCGCATGGCTGATCCGTGTCGCCCCACGCCAGTGATATCACCATCCAGTGCGGCTCATGAGCCCCGCCGAGTGCACGTGGTCTCTAGGTCGCGGTCGGCCACAACCCGAGAAACACTTGCGCTTCTTTATCGGTTGTTTGGGAAGAAAACTACCCTGGGCGTCAATGCGCACAGAAATGCCACTGATTACAATGGTATGATTGTTGAAAAATTAAGGATGAGTTAGTGGCCTATTTCAGAAGCCCACTGCCAAACGTTGCGTGCCAGTGGTCTCCGGTTGGTTAACACCGACATTAAAAGGAGATGAAGGTTTTGAGGGACCGAAAATGGGGATAGGTGAATTTGGGGACGATTCTGCAACTTTCGGATACTTTTTCCTACCCTTTGACGTCACCCACTGTCCTAACAGCGCAGTATAATAGGTAAGATTCAAAAGTCGGGGGCGAGATCAAGACACCAGTTCATGTCACGAAGATACTGGTGTCCGAAACCCGGTTTTTTGGGTGAAAAGGACAAAGTTTTTTCTCAAAACCTGCAGCCGGAAGTAAAAAATGTGGAAATGTGGGCACTTCAGATTGCACGTAAGTGGCGTAGAGCTAAACCGGTACAAAATATTCGAATAGTGGATACATTTTGAATTTTGACCAGCTGCTTTTCATTTTTTAGCAGTCCAAAAAAGACTAGTGTAGTTATACATAAGGAAATAAATTTGACATTCACCTGGCGCCGAAATATTTTTTTCACAAAATTTCAACATGCTAGATTTCCCAATTTAGAACCCAAAGAATGTGGGTCAAATGTCAGCCATTATGTGTTTTTTGAGTTTCATCTAAGTTTGAGCTGTTGTTGTGCAGCAGAAGAATGTCAGCTTCAAGCTCCATTTTCCATATCTGTAGGTATGTTGGAAGCTATAGTTTTCTTGGCTCGAAAAAATCCGTTCGTATACATAGATAATTGTTATCCTTATGTGCCCAGACACTGAAAAATAATCAAAATTAATGCCATAAAGTGAAAATTAATAGCAATTGGCGTACAGTGGCCCCATGTAAGAAACCCCGACCACAGGGGGCATTATCCCATGGTCCCCCCACCAGGGCATAGTAGACCATGCAGGATGTGTTCGGGCGGAGGCACGGTCCATCTGGCGCCAGTGGCTTTGAGATGACTCAGAAATGCATAGCTGTCGCATGGAAGCAGCTTTCCGAGGTCAAGCAAGGTGATCAGCAGCTCCGATCAGTGGTGACTCAGAATTTTCATCAGATAGGTACAAGACTATTGCAACGTTGGCGCAAGGATTTTCCTAAGCTGAACAGAAAGCGAAATAGTGGAAAAAGTCCAGCCTCGTTGGCGGGATGTTGTACCAGGCGCTAGATCAAACTGATCAACCTTTCTGCACTTACAGAAAAGGCAAGTGAAAATTATCATATTTTGAAATAAGTTTGTTCTAAAAGTTGAATTGTGTGTAAGGATGGGGCCATAAATAGCTAGCTCCATACTCGCGATAAAAGAACCGTCAAATTTTCAGTCTTCGGTAAGGGCCAACACCTGCTGCCCCTCGCCCCGTAGGTATCCGTTCTTGCCACTGCAGTTGGTGTATAAGCCCCATAAACCCCAAGTAGGTATGCACACAGGACCGTTCTTTACCTGGCAAACTCAAAATTAGGTCTTGAACGGAGCCTTCCGGGAATCTGGGAGGCAAATATTTGTTTGTGGGAATTTCAATGCTGTTTATTTTACAATATTCGCGGTAAATTCACTCGGAGTAGAAAAATGAATAAGAGTGCATCTTTTTTTCAAGCATAAGACAAATTTCAGGTCCATTACAGCTATGTGCATGGCGAAAAGATACAAGGACCGTGTCATACTAAACAATATACATTTTCCGAGTTGGACAAAATTTACGATGCGTCACCTGTTTTCTTTGTACTTTTCCAGCTTATCAAATAGCCTCTCATCAGATGTGGTGCAACCGCACTAGGGTAGCAAGAATCCCCAGTTCCATATCAAGAAGACATTTAAATAGCCTAGGCATTTCAACCTGTTTCATCATCCGCCTGCCTTCGGTTACCATCGTGCATTCAAAGGTAGCTATGTCTCAATGGAAGCTGGGCCCTGACCCTCAAGGACAGGGGCCCCACGTCCCCAGCCCAGAGTTGGTATCCGGGAGATCTCAAGGCCCGTGCTGAAGTCAGCTTTTCCAGGACAACTAGCTAGAAGAAATGTTTACAATTCAAAGAAGTTTCGAACCCCGGACACATTGGCGTTTCCTCACTGCCAGGGGCGCCGCCACGGAATTTTCGCAGGGGGGGACAGACCCGGGCTGGTGCTGACCGGGGAGGCGAATTTTGAGCATATTCGGTAACTGACAGCATTAATGACCATTGACCCAAAAATTTTGGGGGACGTCCCCCCTGGTTGGCCAACAGGGGGGACGCGTCCCCCCGTCCCCCGCTTTCGGCGCCCATGCTCACTGCTGATGGATGCTCTCATGTGAAGGCTTAAATCAAGATCAATAACTTCCATACAGCTTTGCTGGAAAGTGATCAAAATTTGGTCATATATCTCGTTTTGGCTTTGAAGTCACCAACTGTAGAAATGTGTCACACTGCATAATATATAGCTCGAGCATACTAGTTAAGTTGATTTGCTCGCCACTGGACGCAGTTGGGGCGCAGTTGATCACGCATTTGAGTTAATTTACTATTTACTGGAAAGTTCCCTGTTGAAAAGAAGGAAATTGACTAGTGACGATCATCTCATTCATGTTTTATGTCCGACGCGAGAAATGTGAATACCGTGGGAGGAAGGTAACACTAGTCCACAGAGTCAAACCACATTCTAATTGCACCTGTTTGATCTGCCTATTCAGAATCATTCTGCTTTGGGTTTGTATCTTTCTGTTGTGAGTCTGTATCCTATAAACCCAACTCATAAGCTAAGGGCGTCGCCACAAATTTCGCTCCACGGGGACGAAATTCAAATCGGGCCTCCTATCCCTGATCCCGAGGGTACCTCCAAGTTTTGGGGGCCTCCGTGCTAGGTTGGTTCCTCTGGCGTGGATTCTTTAAAATTTATTTTGGGGTGTTTAAGATTGAAACAGTTTCAATAAAATAAATAGCTTCTGATGACATTTAAAGGGGAAGTGTAGCGTAGCATGTACTTTAGCCTTCTTACAGGCCTCGAGAACTGCATGGTAAGTTCAAAAATCAAATTTCAAGTTCTAAAAATGAAAACCATGGATTTTTCAGATAAAAAATGCGTCCACGTTTCATTGGAGATGCCCGGGCACCCCCAAAGGGATGTAAATCCACACCTCTGGGCTGGCCCGATCTTCATTTGATATCATTGTAGCCAATCTTCCTATGCTGTTCGATATCCTCCTTTATTGGACCAGTGGCCTGATATGTATTCCAAGGGTTGAAATATTAAGCAGGGATGTACGATAATCGTGGGCCTCCTCTGCCATCTCAGAGAGGCCTCCGCGTGTCATTTCCTGCCTCGGGCGGGCATCATTGACCTGTTTAGTGGCCCGAAATGAAAATTTGGATTGTTGGTGATATCACGAACGGATCTGGGATCTCATTAGGGGCTGGTGAGGTGAATCCTGGGGAGGCAGCTAATTTACAACATTGGGGGGATGGCTTTTGATACGATGAAGGGCGCCTTGCTACGCTAAGTTTAGCTGATTACAGTGCCGTTTCCAGCAGTGCCGAATAGAATGGTGATCAGAACGTTTCTAGGGAAGGGAATAATTTTTTTTCAAAGCCCGCCGGGACATTCAGCGGGAGTGAGCGGGACATGCAGCCATCAAGGACGTCATCAAGCGATCGCTGACGAGTGGTGTGCTGGAACCGCCAGGGCTCAACCATGGTGACGGCAGGAGACCAGACGGGCTGACCACCTTCCCTTCCTCGGAGCAGGGGCGCAAGTTTCCATATATTTGGGGGGCTCGAGCCCCCAATGCTCGGAGAAGCCCCCCAATGACCCGACGAGCCCCCCAATCCCAAGTCGCGGGCCCCTGCGGACAGAGCCGGGCCCCTGCCACGATTCCGGGCCCCAGTGGTCTACTTGGGCTAGCTTTGGCTGAGGCCAGGCTCCCTCCCATGCTTGCGGGTGCCCTGTGGGCCACCCTTAACCTCGGTGTCAGCAACCGGCCCCTAACGATATTTTTCAGGCCCACTTTGACTGCAGCCGGGTCCCTAATTCCGGCAGTCTCGGGTCTCCTGTCATCCAACCGGGCCCTCTGTGATCCACCCGGGCCCCCTGTGGACTGCAACCGGGCCCCCTGTAATCCACCCGGGCCCCCTGTGACTGCAGCCGGGCCCCCTGTGATCTATCCGGCCCCCTGTGACTGCAACCGGGCCCCTCTTTGATCCACCCGCACCCCTGTGACTGCAACCGGGCCCCTCTTTGATCCACCCGCACCCCTGTGACTGCAACCGGGTCCCTGTGATCCACCCGGGCCCCTGTGACTGCAACCGGGCCCCCTGTCATCCACCCGGGCTCCCTGTGACTGCAACCGGGCCATCTGTGATCCACCGGGCCCACCTGTGACTGCAGCCGGGCCCCCTGTGATACACCCGGCCCCCTATGATTACAACCGGACCCCTATCATCCACCCGGACCCCCTGTGACTGGGATCGGGCCATCTGTGATCAACCCGGGCCCCCTTTGATTACAATCGGGCACCCTATGATTCACCTGGGCCCCCTGTGACTGCAACCGGGCCATTTATGATCCACCCGGGCCCCCTTTGACTGAAACCGGGCCCCCTGTCATCCACCCGGGCCCCCTGTGACTGCAAATGGGCTATCTGTGATCCACCCGGGGCCCCTGTGACTGCAACCGGGCCCCTATGATCCATCCAGGCCCCCTGTGACTGCAACCGGGCCCCATGTGATCCACCCGGGCCCCTTGTAATTACAACCGGGCCCCCTTTGATCCACCTGGGCCCCCTTTGATCCACCCGGGCCCCATGTGACTGCAATCGGGCCCCCTGTAATCCACCTGGGGCCCCCTGTGATCCATCCTGGGCCCCTGTGATCCACACGGGCCCTCTTTGACTGCAACCAGGCCCCCTGAGATCCACCCGGGCCCCTGTGACTGCAAACGGATTCCCTGTGGTTCAACCGGACCACCTGTGACTGAAACCGGGCCCCCTGTCATCCACCCGCAACCGGGCCCCCTGTGACTGCAACTGGGCCATCTGTGATCCACCCGGGGCCCCTGTGACTGCAACCGGGCCCCTATGATTCACTCAGGCCCCCTGTGACTGCGACCGGGCCCCTGTGATCCACCCGGGCCCCCTGTGACTGCAACCGGGCCCCCTGTGATTACAACCAGGCCAGTTAAGATCCACCCGGGCCATCTGTGATCCACCCGGGTCCCCTGTGACTGCAACCGGGCCCTCTGTGAGCCATCCGGCCCCCTGCGACTGCAACCGGGCCCCCTGTAATCCACCAGGGCCCCCTGGGACTGCAACCGGGCCATCTGTGATCCACTCGGGGCCCCTGTGACTGCAGCCATGCACTATGTGACTGCAACCGGGCCCCCTGTGACTGCAATCGGGCCCCTGGAATCTACCCGGCCCCCTGTTATCCACCCAGGCCCCTGTGACTGCAAACCGGGCCCCCTGTGACTGCAAGCGTGCCATCTATGATCCACCCGGGCCCCCTGTGACTGAAACCGGGCCCCCTGTAATCCACTCGGGCCCCCTGTGACTGCAACCGGGCCCCATGTGATCCACCCGGGCCCCCTGTAATTACAACCGGGCCCCTATGATCCACCCGGCCCCCTGTTATCCACCCGGGCCCCTGTGACTGCAACCGGGCCATCTGTGATCCGCCCGAGCCCCTGTCACCGCAACCGGGTGCCTGTGATCCACCCGGGCCCCCTGTGACTGCAACCGGGACCTGTGACTGCAACCGGGCTCCCTGTGGTCCAGGAGGCGCGGGTCCTCTAATGTCACGGACGGGCCCTTGCCATGAGTGCGGGGCCCCGTGGTCTATCTGGGCTTGCTGTGGCTGCGGCCGGCCCCTGGTATGCTTGCCTGGCATGCTTGCTTGGGTGCGGTCCCCTTTAGGGCCACCCATAATCGCTGTGTCTGCAAATGGGCCCCTAACGATATTCTCAGACCCATTTTGACTGCATCCGGGGCCCTATTTCTGGCATTCTCGGGACGTTTTTGGTTCCTCTGTGACTGCAACCGGGCTCCTTGTATTCTGCCTTGGCCACTTTTAGTCTGCCCGGGGCCTTTGTAGGTGGTCTGGGCTTTTTGTAGTGTGCCTGGGTCCTGTGTGGTCCGCCCGGGCCCCTGTGGTCTGCCTGCGCCCCTTGTGGGCGGTCTGGGCTCCTTTTAGTCTGCCCGGGCCTTCTGTGGCCTGTTCGGACCCCCTGTGGTCTACCCAGCCCCTGCGGTCTGCCCGGCCCCTTGCAATTTGCCCGGGCTCCTATGGTTTGTCCGTGTCCCTGTGGTCTGCAAGGAACCACAGCACTAGCGGATCCAGGGGGTAATGGTAAAATCGGGGGATTTGATGCCCTCCCCAAATCCCCCGATTTTACTGATTTTTACCGATTTTCTTCAAACAAAAACCTTATGTTTTTCACGATTTGGGGCCCCGTTGCCCCCCTCCCCCACCATCGGCCTGAATCCGCCCCTGATTCCACTCCTCCCACTTCGCTGTATTCGGGAACCCGTGCTATAATTTCAGGCTCCCTCTGGGCTACCCAGGCTTCCTCTGGCTCTAGCCGGGCTCCTTGCCTTGCTTACGACCCCCGTAGTTCACCACCCCCGCCCCCACCGTACGCAGCCGGGCCCCTTCCGATAAGTACTGGTTTAATAAATTGACATGTTTGTTATTTTGGCATCTCTCCGCCGGCACTACTTTTCTTCATTGATATATTTCTAGGCATTTTTGTCAGAAATGTGCATAAAGTTTTCCATTTTTGTTTGTTCTAGTGGAATTGTAAATACAGACAAATTTAAGTCTCTTAAATTTGTCAAAATTTGACAAATTTAAGTCTCTTAAATTTGCCTGTCAAAAAAAGTGTAACATATCTTGTCGTCAAATCTGGGTCAAATAATGTGCGTCCGCCGGTGAATGGTAGCCTCTTAATTTCCCGGGCTTGTCAGCGTAGCGCGAAGGAAGCTAAGGCATGCTCCTGGCTCTCTTGTCGCATTCGCCGAGGCGGATGATTTGCACAAAGTTTGCCTTGAACAGTAAAATTGGCATGCTTATGATTCAATCGGCTTGTGTCTACTCTGGAAAAGTTTCGTTAGCCTCTGATTTGGATTTTACGTTTGGGCTTTTCGTGTCAATCCAAATCGTGCTCCGATGCGCAGTGTTGAATGGCAAGTGAAGTGATTGTTTGCTATTAGCTCCTGTCGGGCTAAATCACTAATGAGTGATGATCCCTGTCCGGCTCCCCTGATGGCTAAATACCAAGACTTGGAGAATATTTTGCCCCTATGGCCGCCAGTGACGTATCTAGAATTTGGGTAAGGGAAGGGGAAGGGCAAAGCCTCAGGGGACAGGGTGACACTTAGCCACCCGAAGGGCGCACTTTTCACCCAAAGGGCGACCAATCGTCGCATCCCGGGGAGGGGAGGGTTTGGGGGCGGCATTTTGTCCTCAGAGGCTCTTGGGTTTAAGGGGGTGGCTGCCCCATTCCCCCCCTGGTGGCCACCCCATTCGCCCCGCCCCCTGGTGGCTGCAGCCGGGTCCCTACTCCCAGTAGTTAATACCCTGTGGATGCAGACGGGCCTGCCATGGATGCGGTTCGTGTAACTGCAACCAGCCTCTGTCATGCTTGCCATGCGGGCCCCTGTGGTATCCTGGGCCCCTGTGGTCTGCCCGGGCCACAGTGTACGAAGTATGGCATTTTCGACGAGATCTCGTCGGTGCGAGTGCCCTTGGAGACAGGAGCGAGTGGTGCGAATTTTATCAGCCTGGTGCGAATTTGCAAGACTGGTGCGAGGAAGTTGACACTGAAAAATGACTGAATAGTTAGGAAGACACAGGAGGAGGCCTCATAAAAAGTCCCTAACTAACTAATAAAAAGAGGTAGTATTGCATCGTGTGGGTAGGAATGTGTGCGTTTTTCTCCCTGGTATATGGCAGATTGGTGCGAATTTTTTAGGCTGGTGTTGCGACTCGTCTGGCCTGCTGCCATACTTTGCAGACTGGCCGGGTCCCATTTGGTCCGCACGGACTCCTTGTCTGCTAGTGCCCATTTTGTTCTGATCGAGCCCCTTGTGGTCTGCCCGGGCCTCCTGTGGTTTTCCCGGAACCCTTTTGGTCTGTCCGGGCCTCTGTGTGGCCTCTGTGGACCCCCTTTTGTCCGTTCGGGCCCCTTTTGTCTGCGCGGGCCCTCTGTGGTTTGCCCAGGCCCCTCCCAGTCTGCAAAGTATGGCACTTTTGGCGAGATCTTGTGGTGCGGACACCCTTCAGGTGGTTCGAACTTTGGAGCAAACAAATGCCCACTTTTGCTGTATGGTGCGAGGGAGCTCAAATCAAACACCCACAGAGGTCTGAGAAGGGAGAAACTGGTAAAAACATCGAAATTTCCGGGTCAGTGAAATTTCTCACCAATGCTTGGTGTGAATTTTAGGCTGCTGGTGGTGCGAAAAAATCTACAAGGCTGGTGCGGACTCGTCGGGTCTGCTGCCATACTTTCCAGACTGGGCCCCTCTGTGGTTAGCCCGGCCCCTGTGTTCTGCTCGGGTCCCTGTGGTCTGCCCGGGTCCTTTCATCTGTCCAGGCCCCGTGTGGTCTGCCCGGGCCCGCTGCCCAGCCAGCAATTCCGACCGGGCCCAGAGCGGGCTGGGCCGGGCCCTGCCCGAGCCCTAAGACTCATAGCTGAGCCACATAGACTCAGGCTGAGCCCGACATTAGGTCGGAGGATGACAACTTGCCCGAGCGGTAGAGCCCGGTCTTGCTTGACCATGGGCTCTGCCCAGGCGCAGCGGAGCCGGACCTGGGCTGAGCCCATGTACGCGGGCTCTGCCCAGTCAAAGCCCAGCATATATCTGGCAGAGTCCAGCCAAATTGCTGGCTGTGTGTGGTCTGCTCGGGCCCCTTGTGGGCATACCGGCGTCCTATGGTTTTCTGGGTTCCTGCGGTCTGCCCGGCCCCTTTGGTGTACTCAGGCCCTCTGTGGTCTGTCTGGGCCCCTTGTGGTCTAAGAATATAGTGCAGAAACTGAAGCTGTTGTGTTAGTCGCGTATTTGCAGGAGTTCCTTATTTGTTAGCAGTTTCGTGCCCCAGATGGTGTATCCGTGCTCCCTGTTGCCGAAACCGGCCCCCTGCCATGCTTGCGGGCCCCCTGTGGTTTTCCCGGGCAACGTGCGGCCGGTCCCATGCCTCCTGGAACATTCGGGGGAAAAATGATGGGGCGTGAGAAATGTCAGGCCCCCATTCCTTTTGTACTGATCCTATATGAGGATTGTAAAGGGAAATAGGCTGTACCACCTATTCATAGTACCCTTGACCAGTACCCAGTGTTGTAAAATGTCATGAACTGGCAAGGTGAATGGATCAGAAAGAGGTGTCTTGATCATGTAAAATAAATATCAGTAGGTTCAATTTCCCCGCTGATAAAGGAATTTCGTACTTCGATCTCTACCTTTCATTTGTATCAAATTATTCGCGATAATGCTATTTTGTTCCAGGTGTGAATGTTAAAATGGTTGGACAGTATAAACATAAGTCGGGTGCACAAAAGCGTAAAACAAAGAACATTCAATACCGAGGGGCTGCTCTGGTAAAACTACCCAAACTTTGTTCTTTTTTCAGGTAACCTATGAATCTAGAATCGTCTTGCTTATTTTGCAAACTGTTACAAAATGACCCCGATCATATTTGCATTTAATCTCTAGCAACGTACGCGTCCACTTAAAGTAGTTCATATCACTACTATTTTTGGTACTTTGCAAGCTACGTTCATTTATCGACCGCAAAAATTAAAACCCCAATTTAAAACTAACTCGGAAAAGTGCAATGTGTATAGTTTCCAGCAAAACGGTAAAGTAAGGTTGTAATTCCAATCCTTCTTTTCCTGATCATTGCCTTCCTCGGCCAGGCCACCAGCTGGATCCCGTTTGCTAAAAGACCCTCCAGCATCCATCCCTCCTGCGTCGTCCGGGGCTGATCCCGTTGTACCTCCGGAGGAGAGCATCCGCGTGGACGACGAAGACGGTAAGTAGACACCTACTTGTCCAATATCCTTACATAGTTTGGCAGCTCGTTCAAAAGATTGGGTCTTCTGTCTACTTTTTAGGCTAAATAGTGCAAATCAGGAACAGTGACGAATAGCGCGCTAAAAATTGTTATTTAACCTTTGCAGTCAGTTTTCGACAACAAACGGTCGAAAATACGTTTTTTCGGTCACATTTTCATTAGAAAATACGGGCCCCCATCATGTACGGGCCCCCATCATGTACGGGCCCCCTTTCGAGCCGGGTGCCCCCAATCGAAAACATAAAGTTGCGCCCCTGCCTCGGAGCGAAAGCTTTTAGTATGGGAAGCGACTTTTGTAGATACATAAGCCCCCTCCATAGTCAGCACTTCAACTTCTGAGGCTGGGGCTGCCGCAGCTGCTACCCAGAGCCGCAAACTTCGACAGTACGTGAACATTAGCCATCTGTATCACTTCGTGCCCCTTGCTGTTGAAACGAGTGATACAATCGGTAAGGCAGGCGCAGCCTTCCTTCGAGAGCTGGGGCGCCGTCTGGCGCGTGAAATGGGTGACAAGCACGAATCGGGACGGCTGAAGCAGCAAATCTCCGTAGCTGTGATACGAGGCAACTCCACAACCCTAGCTGGAAAGGAAGGTGCACATCCGCCTTCCAAACTAAAAAACCTCACAGTATCTTCAGCCCCTGCAAACCGCCTGTCGAGATGCCTTGCCATGTTCAGGGACATGGCCGGTAGGTCCCCGAGGAAGGAGAGTGAGCTGGCATTAGAGCTGCTTTCCGAGTGCTCACGGGACCCAGACCCAGAGCTGGCAAGGTACCTCAGACCTCAACCCTCCCAGTGAAGAAACTCTGGAAACCTATGGAGAGCAAATACGAGTAGATGGTAAAGGAGGAGGAAGAGGATTACGGTTTCTAAAAGTGTCAATTTTACAATGTTATTTAGTGTGTCTTAATACTGCAATATCTTTTACTATGAGAACTTAATATACTTATTTCTCAAAGTGTCTCTGATCAAATACCAATGTCTGAGAAGATTGCGCCTCCACCGTAACTACTTTCTAAGGTCGACTTTATACAAGGACTGGGGATCATTGGGACCGTTGGCCTGGGGACAAAAAAGTACCTCCTAGTATGCAAGCGGAAAAACGCCGCGGGAGGGCAAGCTTTACGAGGAATTTTCCCACAGACAGGTACTAACTCATCCAGGCACAGAGTACCATCACTGACGTAGAGGGCCAGCGTCATGTGCAGTCACTGCCCAGGGACGGGTGCAGGTCTGATATGGTAATTGTGGGACCCGGAGAGGGAAGCGGGTGAGAGGTATTTTCCTAGAGGTATATTCCTACAGGCAGATCGGATCAAGCCAGATACACGGATGTAGGTGCCCGTGGATGTGCCGGTCACGGGTCAGCCCGAGTGATCGGTCATTGGACACAGCAGGGAAGTAATCCTGCGATGCTCCTATCGCTGGCGAGACAAATGCCGCTCACATTGACTGTCTCAGTGATTGTAATTCTCAAGGTTCGTCTAGGGTCGGTATTCTAAAATGTGCTAGATGTAGTCGCGTGAAAGTTTGTAGGCTTCAGTGAGACGTTACCAAAGAAGTATCCCACATTATTGAAGGGTGAGGAGCCTCGCAACTATATTCCGGTGAATGAATTATCTGTCGCCGTGTTCCCACTGGTAAGGCATCACAGGTTGTTGAGTCAGTAGCCAAATGATTTAAGGTGCTGTTCAGACTCAATGACACTGTCACAGATGTCATTGTGACCATAGGTGTAGGAACATCCAGAATATTTGGGGGAGCAAGGTTCATTTTGAGGCCATGTAGTTTCAGGCAACGCCATTGGGTCATTGGTTAAGATCTTGAATGTGGGAGGACTATGCTCCCTGGCCCCCTGTTCCCACGCCTATGATTGTAACTGGCTGAAACTGCATGAGTCGCTGCCTAGAATCATTTGGTATGCTGGTCTTGCGAATATTTTTAGATGGCGAATGTTAAGGCTAGCTGCAGCACCCAGGATGATGAGCCTGAGTCAATCAGGGACTGATCTAATGAGGGCGAAGGAGTCTTTGTTTTTTGCTCACCCTTCCTCAAATCTGCAGATCTGTTCTCCTTTGGACGTCTGGTGCTCTAAATGAACGTCTGAAATCATTTAAAAGGCAAAAATTCCACGGCCCTGGTACATTGAAATCTATTTTGGAAGGCGATCCAGGCATGTATAAGTTGTTTTCTGAAATTTCCATCGTGTTCCACCCGTCCACCGCCTGTCACAGTTCCCGCCTGGCTATTCACCCATCACTCTCCTGACAACAGCTCCCCTCCTGCAGCCAAATTGTCCAATCACTTCCAGTTACAACTTTTGAAATGCTCACGAACAAAGTTTCGATGGGAGGAGGTCCCTCCAATGACCGATACACGCCCCCCCCAGGGGTATATGCCGCTGCCTGAGAGTTCACTCCGCTTTGCGAAACCATCTGTGTAAAATCCATCAGTTGGATCAATAGTGTCACCTTTACTGTAATGTTATGCAGCAACTATTATGTTTTTTGTTAGGGATTGACAACGCAGAATTTGCTAAGGTCCAGCTGCAGCGCCAACTCCCCCATACTGGGACGGTTTTTTGGTGAGCTGTTTGTAATACTTATTCAGAGAACCAGCAGCCAGGAGGCCGTCGCCTCCTGAAATCTCGCTGTCGCCCATAAAGCCCCAGTGAATTACAATATAATGTATGCGGTCCAGTGGCGGATCCATGGCTTCATTTCCCAGGGGATGGGGGCTAGGGGCCTCGAGCCTACCCCACCATTGCCTCGGATCAGCCTCCGCCTATGCATTAACTATAGACACTGACATTTGGGGAGGAGGAGGGGGGGCATGAGCCCCTCCATTTTATCCGCCACCGATGCGGTCAATATGCTGAGTGACCAGACGACTCGCAAGTCATTACCTCTCAGTTAAATCGACAAATTAACCGGATTTTATTTATTTACTTACATAGCACTATCTGTAATCATTAGCGGATACACACGACAGCGGAACGTCCGAATTTAAGGCAGGGGGAACCTTTAACTTTTCAATCCATTTCTTTCCAGTCAACGCCATAGGGTTAGTATTAAAATTTCTGATTTAAGGGGGGGGACACTGTGCCCCGATGCCTCCCCCAGTTTCGCCGTCAGTGGGTGGATATAGGATCTCATGAAAGGGCGGGGCCGGCGAAGCCCCAGGGAGCGTCAATGTACCTCCTGTGAGTGTCTCGAAAACTACGGGAGACGGTGACACCCTCCCGACACCAATTTTGGGTTTTTAACACGCGCATTGACGGGGGTCTGAGCCACCTTCGCTTTGACGAGGGGGCGGGTACCCGCCCCTAAGATCTCGAGAACCACGGTAGGTAGCGAAAAAGGGTAAAGGGCGCTGGATTTCCCATCTACTTCTCCATCGAAAATAGTTGAAACATTTTTTCAGGTCACATTTAAGGTTACCAGAGGTCAAAACATTCCGTAATAGGGATAACATGTAAATTAAAGTTTTCGGCCATTACATCTGAACAAATAAAGATAGAGCAAAACGACTTGAACTTTATGAATCCCCGCAGCAAGCCGAATCGAATGATATATAATTTGACCTTGCTAGGTCAAATCAAAGATTTGACCTGACCTGAGGTCAGGTCAGGGTCAAATTATATAAAATGCATATCATTAGAACCGCAAAGCCAAGTCAAGTCTAATGAAGCTAAAATAAACGATCTATCACTCTCCGTTACTGAGTTATGCAGTAAAAACCATTTTCCCATTTATTTCCAATGGAGAGGTCATGCCTCGTACCTGACCTTAGGTCACCGCTATCAAAAATACCGGAACATGTTTTAGATAACTCGGTGGGCCCATTATGTGATATGAGTTTCAATCGGATAAGTTCACCCTGCTCCGACTTATGCTATCTTAAATTTTTTTAGGTCAGGTCACTTGACCTGTACTGGTGACCTGACCTGAGATGACCTAACCTTAAAATTTTTACAGAAGTTGTAAAAATGATGAGGGAAAAGGTATGCCAAGTACGGCGGCGCTACGCGCCGCCGTTTTTATGTTATCTCCGAAAAACCCGAGGGGGTGGGTACCCGCCCCCCGTCAATGCGCGTGTTAAGGGATGAGCATAAGAAATATCCAGGGAAAGCAGAATGGAATTTCGCCAGAGGAGTGTTCTGTCTGGAAAGGGACAACCAAATAGTCGAACCGGGTTCTGAGGCACGCCCACTTGGGACAGCCAAAGCTGGAGAGGCGGCTTACGGCACCAAACACAAGGCCTTTATCGGGAGGACGTCGCCGAAATATGGCGGCTCTGTCTGGGCCACATTCTAAAACCAAAAAGTGACGTCTGAATTGCAGCTTTGGTATTTCTCAGATGTCTGTATGTTTATGTCGATTGCCGGGCAGATGCGGTAGTTTTGTTATTCCCAGCGCTACCTTTCTGAAGGTGGAACGCTGCTTATACCTTCCCCACCGCCTTTAAAGCCGGCTTTTTTGTCTTTAGTCTGGTTTAAACGCGTTTGATTACTGGCCAACGACGTGGCCAGTTGTGCCGACGAATTGGCCAATCGTGCCGTTTCCCCCGCTCTGAAATAGCGGTTGCATGCACAGTGTTAGGCCTAACTTTTTGGGCAAGCGGTAAGATTGGGTTTTAGGATGAATAAGTGTTGCTTTGTTCTTGAGTGAGTTTCCATATTTTCGGAACGCCAGATCGAGCGTTGTTTCTATACGTCACTCATCGAACTTGCTTCTTCATAGCAGATTATTCTGGTGTTCTGGGCTTCGGTGGCACTAACGGATGAGAAAGAGAGTGGGAAACGAAACGATTGGCCAATTTGTCGGCCAATGCCATCGCGTATAAACGGGGCTTTTATTATTTTGTTTGCTACCTCACGGGTGTTCCATTTATTTTTCTTGGGTATTACGAGTTTTTTTTTGACAGTCAATTAGATCGTGTTTTTAGTGCTACAGCTGTGGCTCTCGGGCCGGGCTTTCGGGAGTCACTAGGTTTTTGTGCAGTGGAGCTAGTTTTAGGCATTTTATGATCCGTTCAGTTAAAGTTTGGTGTAATAGTTGTTTAGCATGCGTTGAACACCTCTTCTATCATCGTCTCCTCATGGACAGTCTTTAGTGTCAGTCAGCGCCTTGTTTTGTCACTGATCGTGTCTGCGCGTTTTAAAGTGCCACCGTTTTGCTCTCTGAGCTGACCTCCTAGTGGTTTAACTTTGTTAGCATGCATCTCGTGACCTTGCGCCTCTTCATCTTAGCTGCACAGTTTAGCCAGGCTAGTACCCGCCTTGCCATAGACCCAAAATGTGTTTATCAAGAAAGACAATTTTCCTGAACACCCAAACTCGCCACTTGTTCGTTTAGGAGAAAGGGGCGGGGTCAAAGGCCGATCCACTGAGCTTTAGATGTGCTGAGTCGTCTCAGAAAGAAAAGTCTACTAACCCACCAAATAACCCACCAAACGTGCCCTTCACATAATGCAAGTCATGAATAATATTGACAGCCTGTTATTTACAATGGCGCAACACAGCAAACTGCGTGGGAGTTATGACGTCAACGGTGGCAGCTGGGGCCCAAATAGTAGAATCACGGAGTAGGCTCGTCGCTATGCCAACACTCGGTCGGCGCTCCCGTGGGAGTGTCGCCCGGCTCAGCTCCGTCGTGGTAGACGGCCGCCGTCGACGTGGCGTAACCTCCGCCCCTGGTCGTCAGCGATGCACGTGCTCTGGCGCTCACGCGTGACCCAGGCCCGCCGGAAAATCGCGGCAATCACCTGAAAGACTCCCGGATGCCCGGTCCCGGATTACGGATGTACAGCTCCGGGAGAACGGCCGGCGACCCGACCGGTCACTCCACCGTCGGCACAGCTGCCACGCCGAGAATGCTGAAGCTACAGCTGCCAGGCTCATGAGGCGGTCAGACAGAGTCCGGCTGCTCTTTCGACAGAGCTAGCGTCGCGCTCCGACCTCAAGCTTGCCGTTCCCCTACCACGGGCGTCAAAGGCTGGGGTGCAGAGGGAAGCATCTACCCGGCTGGTAAAAGAGATGCTTTAATTTGTGCTAATTTACCGGGATTGTGTAGTTCCTGTGATGTTTTTACTGTAACGCACTTTGTTAGACCTTAACTTGTATATTCCTCGGATATCAAACTCCATCTTTCTCTCTTTAATCTTTCGTTTTTCTTTGTTTGCGTAGTTACTATTTGTTTTTTTCGTTTGTTATATATTTGTTACGAACCTGAGCTTAAACGCGCGTCCCTAAACTACATGCTGGCTCAATGCCTAGTTGTGATGATTATTCTTCCCGGAATGGTAATTAGTTTTGGTTAGTTTTCATTCCTTCTCTCCCTCGCCAATATATTGGCGAGGGATATTGCAATATTGCAATATTACAATGTTGAGATCGGAACTGATCCCGCCCAACAAAATTTATGCAGTGGCGATAATATATGCATTCTACCTCGTACGAATGTTTCGCAAAGATATTCGCATCCAGTACAGTCAGTTTTCAAACGTTGATAGGTCTTGAAGTGCTGCTTCGAGGAGAATGATGATAAGTTAATAAGGTTTATCAACTGTCAGTTTTCGTTGGAAATAAATGTTGTGTCTTTGCCTCCGTTAAATCAGGTTAAGGCGTATGAAGCAGCGACGCTGGAAGCGTGAAGGAGTTGTCTGAAACTGGGTTTTGTGTGGGGCCAAACAGCTACAATTTTTAAAAGCGGTGACTCGAAGGAAGTCCCAAGTAAAATAGGTCAATTTGGGGACATGGCCTGAATGGCCCTCTGGAATCGCCGTTGTGTTGCATAAATAAAAGATGGACAAATGTGACATTAAATACGCCATACCACTCTCCTGTCCGGTGTAATTATATACATATTTAACCTCCGTAGATGCGCTTTTCGAGAATTTACCTTATAACCACACCACTTCCTGATATCCACACATTATGGGCAAAATCAGGGCCACGTGATGTCCCTTTTCGTCCGTACTGTACTCCTTTTTCAAGACACTAAGCACCCAAGGTCCCGGAGCAGCTTTTGCTAACTCCCCCGCCTAGAGCACTTTATTTTCCAGGCAGATTTTGCTTTCTTGTTACGCACCCCTAGTCTAACAGGTGGGCCAAATCGGATAGTAATCCAAATGCAACCAGGAATTCGAGCAGAAACTCTTACGATTGTAACTGCTTCGCGTCGACTTGTGTCGACAATCGTAATTGGCCAGCTCCCTGAGCGGACGCCTCGACAACAACGAAGATATCCCCAGAAAACACCGGGACTCAACTCCCACCGGGCCGCAAATCCGGGCTGGATCCCTCCTCGCGGCCGCGCGACCTCGCACGTGACCGGCTCGCCGCTCGGCACGCCGCCGAGGAAAGTGAAGACGCCGCTCGCCCGGAAACTGCTGGGGACTCCCCGAGCGCCGCAGTCAGTCGCGTGCGCTGGTCACGTGACGTCACCCTCCCATTCATTGACCACCGCCAGGCGGCGGCTGCGGCGGCTGTACGGCGGCACGTCGGAGTCTGCCGTACCCGCGGCCTCGCGTGGAAGGCAGCCCGCCGTTACAGCCGCGTCGGCTGCTGAGGTGATTCAGAGTACGCGACCTTTGGGGACAAACTGCGGGCCCGCTCCGGCTCGGCTCAGCGCCAGTGAAAACGTGAAAACAGCTGTCCACTGCGCGCGATGAGAATCTGACCCTGTCAGAGTTGCGGATAGGCAAATTAATACTATACTTTTAACCCTTTTCCTGTCAGGGGCGGATTCGACCCGTGGCTAAAATCTCAAAATGTGTCCTTCCGATTTAAATGATTCTAAGTTAGATAGATTCTCTCACGCAAGACTCTATGAAAAATAGAACAGTATGGACAGAACGTACAAAATATAAATTTGTATCTATTGCTTTCTAAATCCTCCATAACTGTTGGCCCTGTGGTTTGACGTTCACGAAGCTAGTAGGTACGTACTGGCAGATAATTAACGCAAAATTGTCACATCTTTCAGTTGTGGAAATGAAAAACCCAACGGCGGTTCCAGGGCCATAACTATTTGGTAAAGTATGTATGTTTTATCAGTTCTTTGTTGCATAGATGTGGGAGTATATGTATGCTATATATATATATATATATATATATATATATATATATATATATATATATATATATATATATGTGTGTGTGTGTGTGTGTGTGTGTGTGTGTGTGTGTGTGTGTGTGTGTGTGTGTGTGTGTGTGTGTGTGTGTGTGTGTGTGTGTGTGTGTGTGTGTGTGTGTGTGTGTGTGTGTGTGTGTGTGTGTGTGTGTGTGTGTGTGTGTGTGTGTGTGTGTGTGTGTGTGTGTGTGTGTGTGTGTGTGTGTGTGTGTGTGTGTGTGTGTGTGTGTGTGTGTGTGTGTGTGTGTGTGTGTGTGTGTGTGTGTGTGTGTGTGTGTGTGTGTGTGTGTGTGTGTGTGTGTGTGTGTGTGTGTGTGTGTGTGTGTGTGTGTGTGTGTGTGTGTGTGTGTGTGTGTGTGTGTGTGTGTGTGTGTGTGTGTGTGTGTGTGTGTGTGTGTGTGTGTGTGTGTGTGTGTGTGTGTGTGTGTGTGTGTGTGTTTGCAATTCATGCATTGCGGGGTCTTTGTATGGTTACACTCACGCCGATCGAGGTCCAGCAGGCAAGTCCGAGGGCTTTTCGTCGGTCCTCGGAATTTTAATGCGCCTTTCAGCTCTAAACGATGTTTTTAGCCCTCATGCAAAATATTAGCTCGGACCCCGGTTCAACGGGTTTGCCCACACCGGGTGTGTAATCTGTGTGAATTAGCCAGCTGACTGCGGCCGCGTACACACAGATCCGCCGGAGCGCTCGTCGGTTGCACTGGGTAGGTGGCGCTCGCGCGCGGTCTGCGCATAGGCGCCGAAAGCGGAGAGGACGGGGGGACGCTTCCCCTTGTTGGCCAACCAGAGGGGACGTCCCCCAAAACTTTTGGGTCAATCGTCATTAATCCTGCCAGGTACCGAATATGCTCCAAATTCACCTCCCCCGTCAGCACCAGCCCGGGTCCGTCGCCCCTGCGAAACTTCCATGGCGGCGCCACTGGGTCCGCGCGTTGCCCCTAGCAACTGGATGGGCGTGAACATGTTATGTGTTGCTAATCCAAACAGTGGTAGAAGCAGGTGAATTTAATAGTTGAAGCAAAGGCAAGTGGAAGTTGTTGTGGTGACCAAGACAGTGTTGATTTAGGTCAGTTGAAGTGAGAGCAGAGGGAGGACGGTGTGGTGGTTCCAGCCAAACAGCATGGAAACAAAGGTAGGTTTAAGAGGGAATGTTGTAGCATGCTGGTATTTGTGCCTGTTTTCTGTGAGATCATAATGTTCTGGAACCGGCCAGCCAGCTCACGGGCGGAGTCAGTATTTCTGACCATCGAGAACTTACCTCAGGGGGCTCAATTTGAACCAGGGGGCGTTATTTGGGGAAAGCTGCACCATTTTAGCCGGCCCGTCATATTTTCCCCTGAATCCGCCCATGCCATGTGTGTGATACGCTGCTGAACAGAAGGCATTATCGAGGTCCAATCCGTAGGCCAGCTTCTCAAGATAACTTCCTGGCATGGGTTCGAGTACTGGGAGGGAAATTACCCAAATATTAATTAAAGGAAATATCTCTCGTGTTTTCAAGAGTACCTACCTTAGGTATAAACAAGTCGTCGATGCGGTTTAGATAATAAAACGGGTGAAAATCACAGCCAGGGACGCAGCCAGAACTTTGGTATGGGGTGGCACACCACCTTTAAGGGGCACCGCGGGAGAAAATCTTGACAAGCGGGAGAAAAAGGCATTTCAAACGTAACTTAAAATGCTTACTATATCTTAGTTTATATAACTTTTGAGCACCTTTGGTCCTAGAAAAATACAAATCAGGCGGTGATGGAGAAGTAAAACTCGGCTAAAACCGGAAAAAAATATCACCGAAATATCATGAGTGTAGCCAAAACACACAATGTTTTGGAAAGATTTAAGGACAAGTCTACCAACTCAAGGCAAGAGATAACAGAGAAATCGGCAGAACCTGTGATGTGCAAGGTAAGATACATTGGATAAAAATTCATTTGTTTTGCCCACTGCTTTTTCGTGACGAGGGAGCTCTGGTTGAACACGGAATAAGTTCCGCTACTCCCACAAGGGCCTTGGGAGGAGGAAAGCTATCGTGACATTGAGGGAGTAGTTTTTTCTGCCGGAATGAATTGGGAGGTGAATTTTAACGCGCCTATAAAGTTCCATATTTTAAACTATATGTTCCAGTAGGAGTAAAAAAAGGTAAATAAGCTGGTGGTTTCGATGGGGATGGTGTGACAGGCAGTGGCGGATCTAGCCGGTCGTTTTGAGGGCAAACCAAAGTCGAAAAGTTAAAAAGGTCACGCAGTGAAAAAGCTACAATATGGATTGACGGTAGAAATTGGGATATTTTAGTCAAAAAGCAAAAAAAAAACGTATCGGGGTTAAATAATATGGGCTCAGCCTACATTTTTCCTATCCAAGGCCCAATATTTACACTGAACTTGACTGGTTCTGTTTGAAGTAGAGTTGAAGCACCAAAATCCAGCGACGGATCCAAGTGGGGGGGGGCAAAAAAATGCATTCCCCAAAACGGAAAAACTTGGGGCAAAACTGTTTCCCCTCAAAGCAGTCGACCTCCTTTATGCCCAGACTCCTTTTAGTTGATAAGCAAGATTTTCGCGCTTCAACTCTCAACTTCGATCAGAAACAGTCAGTTCAATGTAAATATTAGGCCTTGTATAGGAAAACATATATTGAGCCCAAATTTTCACCCCGTGACGTTGGTTTGCTCTTTGCCTCAAATATCCCACATTCTAACTTCAAGTTATATTATTCTAGCACAAGTTGTCACTGCGTGACGTTTTTTTGCTTTTCTACTTTGGTTTGTCCCTCCAAAATGGGCCGGCTAGATCCACCACTGCCAATATTTTGCTTATAAACTGAGGAGTCGGAGCAAAAGGAGGTCGACCACCGGGGGGGGCACAAAACATAGTTTTTGCCCAGAACTTTTCCTTGGGGGGGGCACATACCTTTCCCCCTCGATCCGTCACTGGTGATAGGGCTGAAAATGTGCGAAAACTAGTTTTTTATTTAAATGAATTAGTAGAAATCCTGGTTGATGGGACTGTATTCTGAGCTCAGGGGCGCATGCCTTCTTAGCACCCCTCCCAGAATTTACTAGGATAACAGGCATTTTATATAATCAGGGGTGCCTAGGTATCCCAAGGCGTTTTAGCGATGTCTCATTCCTCGTTAGCTCCATCTCTCAAGGGGAATTTGCATTTTGCTCCTATTTCTCATATATTCCAGGCAGCTCAGGGGACCCCTAATGTGGATCCGGACTCCCCCTTCCTCCTCCAGAGCAGCTCATGATCTGCATAGGGGCAAGACTAGCGAAGAGGCTCCCAGAGATGGGGTCATCAAACAAGCACAATGGGCCCCAGATAGGCTCATAGGGCTTTGAACCAGCTCAAGTACCCCAGAACAATTTAAGGCGCCATATCACCCCAGGGAGTCTCAGGCCAACTTAAGGGCCTCTCACAAGCTCAGCACACAGCTCGGGGCGTAGGCGGATCCAGGGTTTTGGTGGGGGGCAGTTTCTGCGGAGGGGCGTCATCTGGACCAGTGGGGCGCTGCTTTTGGACCAGTCCTATCGGTGGGCGCCAATTTTTGCATCCTGGGGCGAAGCAGTATTTCAGGGGGCGCCATCGGCCTTTCAGGGGGGCGTGACCATTTCAGGGGGCGCCAATGCTCGATCGGGGGTACGTGCTCCCCTTTGCCTCCTCGCTTCCGCTCCTTCCGCTTCCGCTCCTGGGCCCCAGTTTAACTCTTGGACCCCAGATCAATTCAGGGCCCCAAGTCAGGTCAGGGGCCAAATCATGTCCGGGGCACTAAATCAGTTCAGTAGCTCTTTATCAGCTCAGGTATCCCTCATCAGTTCTGGGTCAGCTCAGTTAGGTCAGCTCAGAAGCCCCATTCCCCAGCTCAGGGACCCGTATCATCCTTAGTGGGCCCAGGTCAGCTCAGGGCGCAGAGAAGCTCAGGAAATTACATCAATAATTCAGGGGGTCCAAATAAGCTTAACCTTCGCCCGGGTGGGGGGTCTTTTTAGACCCCCTCGGATTTTTCCGAAGCTATAAAAAAACGGCGGCTCGCAGCGCCGCCAAACTTAGTCTAGCTGTTCCTTCATCAATTTTACATCTTTCCTGAAAATTTTAGCTCAAGGTCATATCAGGTCAGGTCACCAGGCCAGATGAAGTGACCTCACCTAAAAAAATGCTTAGGACTGCATAACTAAAAGGAGGGTTAATCGATCAAGTTGAAACTCATACCACATATTGGGCCCACCAGGAGCTACAACATATGTCCCGGGATTTCCGATATTGGTGATCCAAGGTCATGTGCAGAGCATGACCTCCCCATTGTAAATACATGGGGAAAATCACGAAATGAGCTTTTCTCAGTATGGATCGAATCAGCTTCAAACATCGGTTACGACTTGCTCTTAGCCCATTTATGAAGTTGATGCCAAAAATTTTGACTTGTTATCTTTGCAAGGTCACCTTAGGTCAAATAAGCATTTTTGGTGTTTTGCTCTATAAATTTTGAATAAACAAAGATGCTCAGAGAGCATATATTGCTCAGAGAGCAATATATCTGCTCAAGGTATGCCAGATCGATCAGCTCGGGGGCCAAGATAAGCTCCTAGTCCCCAGACCAGAGCGGGGGCCTAGATCAGTTCAGGGAGCACCATATCAGTTCAGAGGGCAAAGGGATTAGCTCAGTCTTCCCCGACCAGCTCGGGGCCCAGATCAGCCGGGGGGTACAAGATCAAGTCAGGAGGCACTTAATCAACCCAGGAGCCCCATACCAGTTTAGGGGCCCTCATCAGCGTCAGTGGGCCCAGCTCAACTTATGTCCCCAGGGCTGCTGAGGAAATTACTTAATCAACTCAGGAGGCCCAGATCAGCTTAAATGGCAACATATTGGCTCAGGGGCAACAAACTAGCTCAGGGGGCACCAGGCTAGCTCAGAGGGCATGATATGTGTTAAGGAGGCAAAATTATGGCTCAGGCGACCCCAGAACGACTCGGGGAATTAGTTTAGCTCAGGGGGCAACATATCTGCTCAGGGGGCACCAGATCAGCTCCTAGCCCCCAGACCAGAGCAGGGGCATAGACCAGTTCAGGGTGCACTAGATTATCTAAGTAGACATTAATAACCAGCTCAGGAGGCATCTGATCAGCTCAATAGGAACCATATTGACTCAGGGGACAGTAGATCAACTCCGAGAGGCATGAGATCAGCTCAGGGGGCCAGATCAGCTCAAGGGGCACTAAAGCAGCCAATAGGGCACCAACCAAGCTGGGAGTTGTCAGATTAGCTCAGAGAGCATAATATAGGTTCAAGAGGCTCAACAATTTTCTCAGGGGCACCAGAATGACTCAGGGGGCCCCATATTAGCTTAGAGCTAATATGGTGCCTCAAGGGGCCAAAACTAGCTCAGTGGGCACCAGATGAGCTCAGGGGGCACCAGATTAGCTCCGCCCGTACGATTATTGGCGACGATGAGGCAATACCTGGAAACAAATTACGTGTTCATACTCTTCCCGGGTGCTTGGAAAGGCGACAGAATGTCCTAGCTGACCAAAAAAGGCACTCGACTGTCAAACAATAGTTTTGATCACCAACTGCAGTCTAGTTGCATTTAGGTTCAACGGCGCAGGACACTAAATTTCAAGCGGCACGGCCCAAAAGGGGTACACAGGCTAGCGATCAAAGGTCACTCCGGCACCGACGGAGGAGAACACAAGCCCTCGTGTCCCCGCTCTCTAGTCAGCTAAGCCCTGTATAGGCGATACTCTATGGGCTCTGTTGGCCCTCAAGTCCACCTCAGACCTTCGTAGCTTGTAGGTTTCTTTTAAACCTCACTTAATGTGGTGACCGGGGATGAGGTGGCTTAGTGGATAGCACCCTTTTCTTCTAAGCGACCGGTCCCGGGTTCAAGGCCCGGCGGGGCCTCTGAATAAGTCGATCTGATCCCCAAAATCCCTTCCAACAGGATGAGAGTTGGCGACGCCGTATGACCCTGGCAGTTGGTGCGTCGTTAAACCCCAACAATTATTATTAATGTTGTGACCCGCAATACCCTTTATGGTTATAAGACCCCTTATAGCCCATTTAACCTGTAGCCAGCATGGTCCATTGAAACCCATTGGGCCCTCCACAACCAACAGAACCAGCTGGATCCTCATTTTGAGTGACAAGTCCACCGTGGTCGGCATGGCTCTTTGTAGTCAGCAGGACCTAATATAATTATCAGAAGAAGTATAGGTAACTTAAGAACTCTTCGAAACCAGTTGGACCCACATTTGACTGTAGACCCCCGCTATCACTGGAAAAGCCCTTTCTAGTCAGCAGGACACTTCGTAAGCAAGTTCGGAGTGTCCTAGTGACCTTCTGCATCCAGAGTGGTTTTCTGTAATTAGTCACAGAGGGCCCTCAGATACCAGCAGAACACCTTGGGACCATTATTCTCTAGAGGCAGCAGGCCCCTCTCTAACCAGATGGGCCAATAATGGTCAGCTGAGATCTCTTCTTTGTCCGGCAGGAGGTATGTTTTAAAAAATATTGGGAAGAAACTCATTTAAAGGTGAAAAAGTTCATTAAATTTTTAAGTGACCTATCTCCTCGAATCCTGGAGGCATAATTTAGCAAAAACATTTATCATAAATTCTAAAAGAACTCTTCCCCAGAATCTTCATGAAATGAATTGATTTGGTTAGTTCTCGGTCAAGGTCTGAGCTAAGACCTTGAATTCCAGAATTCTCTGAATTTTAGAATAATATCTGTGCTTTGCTATGTGATGCATTCCAGATTTGAGGAGACAGGGTAATGAACAGCTTAACAGCTTTTCTACGCACAATCATGATCCTCGGTCCAGCACTCCGAAATATACCTGTCTTTGAAACAAGTTTCTCCCGATGAGGACAAAGTGCTTCGGTCTTTTCGTTTTTCGAGCTCAAGCGGTTTTAAAGCAATGTGATAGGTACGCAAATAACTTCTCATGGTTTATTTCCTTTATTTTACGGGTGCTCTGGCTTAAAGCGAATTTTTATTTTAGTTTAGGAAAAACCCACGCTGAACGATTGATTGGGCTGTGGAGAATTTCTTGGGCCATTTGGTGCTATTTCAGGGCCCCTTTCGGCGCTGCACTCCCCACCCCACCCCAGAGCGAAATCCTGGCTACGCCCCTGCTTCAACAGCGTGTGCTGTGTGCAGGAGCTGAGCGGGATGGTGGCGGTGGAGTCGCCAGCGCTGCCGCAGAACCGTGCTTAGTGATCGTAGAGGAGAACTCAGGTGGTGCTAAGGGACAGCAGCCCCAGGTAAGACTACATCGGTTGAAAACTAAACGCAGATCTCACCGTTTCTTCAGAGTAACTCCAGCCACTGTGTTTTGCTGCTAGCTGGAAACCAAAAAATGGAAGCTATGAAAATTTTATCAGTTTTACATCAGCACCAGATTTATAACTTTCGCTTGTCGACAGGGGACAAAGATGGACACATATATTGTCTTTCCGTCCCCTGCTGGCTGAACCATAGAGCTTACCGGTGCTCACTCCACCCCTTCCGATAACATGTATCTCATCCACACCATTCTGCATGCTATTGTAAATATCCGGAAATAAACGTGTATGGCTTCAATCACTTGTTTGAGACGCATCAAATCCCCTCGCTAGACAACTAACGCTATCAGTTCTAATAAGAAGCCCTAGTGAAATTATTCTGCAATGTCAAACTGTGTAGACGGGGCCGGCTATGTTTAGTGTAGCCCATTTTGAAAGCAGAATGCTGAGTAACAGATAGGGCAGATTTGAGTGAAACCTTCGTATGTAGAAACGCATACTAAGAATTATAAAAAACATGGTCATACATAGATATAACCATTTTCAAGCTGGCCTTATCTTTTTTTGCACCTGAGTGACTTTGCGTATGACGGATTTCCGGAAGCTTAGCCGGCAGGTTAAGATCTCAAGGTATATTTTCACTGACGGATACAGGGTTCCCTCCCAGCCCCCCCCATCCTCCCACGGCATGACAACGGATTCCTCATTGTGTAGTGGGTGGTTCCAGTATAACGGTATGACCTCCCGGTCCGGTTTATCCATTCCTATCCATGCTATCAGTGACTAGTAGCCTCATCTGACTCTGCCTTCAACGGCGTGTTCCGTCTGCAGAAGCTGAATGAGATGGTGACGGTGGAAAAGCCAGCGCTGATTGAGTGAATATCCCTATTTCAAGGCAAGACATGAGGTGCGGCACTTGTGGACATCGAAATTTTAGGTCGTCATTTGAACTGATTCAGCCAAGCCTTCGAACTTCTGGAATGGCACCGCACCAGCTCTCTCATAGTATTTGTTGTGTCTAATGTGGATGCTAGTTGTGTCCTGGCTTACCGAAAAACATTGTGCCAAACTTTCGAATCCGAGTGTTTTATGTTCTGTTTGCATACGAGCGTAATGCGGTCCGGGCGAATTACAGCAATAATATTCTGAACCCCGGTAACTTATTCTCTTACTGACATGTGAATATATGCGTGTTTTTTAACTCTTTCACTCCGCGGTTTTAGTGTTGTTATGCTTACATCAAGCCACTTGATGCTGTACAACTGTCTTCCCCGGGCTGTAAAAAAACAGGAACTTCTGGCATGAAAGGGAATCCCCTCTGAATGATAAGTGCCTTTTAACGATCTCATGTAAGGAGTGAACAAACCCATTAAGATGGTTTCAGCGTTCCCCTTTTATTGTCGAGTGCATAACATTTCATGGTCAAGTGGGATTTTATCTGAGGCAGTGAGAGTTTTCACAAATTGAACAGTTTCTGACTCTGTTTGAGATTGCATGGTGTTCCCGGCGAGCTCGCCCGCGCCCCCCCGCCCCTGCCGCTGCGGACCCTTCGTCGCCACGTTACTCGCTTCGCCGCCCGAGCTGGTTTTCTCGATGCTCACAGCCCGACACGGTATCGCGTCTCACTCACGGTCTCACAGTTTCATCGGTACCACATCTCTCTCAACACTTCCTTTACCTTCTCCCCGGCACTCTTCCATTTTCACTCTTCTGAGGCTTTTCTTTACTCTACCTGTGCTCATATTTGATCTCAGGAGGATCGTGCGGCGCCTGCCGCTGGACTTGAATGCGGACGTTTCTCCTGTCTTGTCTTTTAACCATTCTTGTGTGTGTGAGTTTGTGTGTGCAAATACATGTCATGGCTGCAAATAAAGTCTAGAATGCTTATTGGTGCATAATTTTTCTCAGGATGTATGACAGGACATGGAGCCAGACAGGAGATGCCAACGTTTGATAAAGTTCAGCTTGACAGCAATGGGCCTATACCAGTGCTACACGAGCAACTAACATTTACATTTAAGGCGCAGAATGATGCCAGGTTAAGCCCTTTTAGCGACCTCTCGCTGATCTCATTAACGGATTTTCATCTCCAGAATATGTTATTGTGGCTGTTGACAGCGCTGTTGAAGCCTACCATTTGACCGCATATCAGGCTCTCTTGAAATATGTTCCCATGAAAAGGAATTCGTGGGGACGCCTCTGGGCTCAAATTACGTTTATTGACTCACTATTAAGATATTCTCACATTTATTTCTGAAAACATGACATCGCTTGCTTTGGTACGGAACGTTCCATCATCGGCTCGTATTCTTGGGGTCGAGAAGGGGGCACTGCCCCTTACATTTAGGAGACAATGCCTCCGTGTATACACTAATAATACATAATAGATATATTGTGAAAAATTAGTTTTTCATTCAGATGAAGTAGTACAAATCCTGGTTTAGGGGACTGTGCTCTGAGCTCATGCGCATATGCCTTTTGTCTCCACTTCCCGACTCCACCAGTAAAATAGGCAGTTCATATATAATCAGGGGCGCCTAGGCATTACAAGCACTTTTTGCGATGACTCATTCCTCGTTAGCTCTATTTTACAGGGGGGTTTCCATTGTGTTCTTATTCCCCATCTGTTCAAAACCAGCTCATGGGCCCACTAGTGAGGATCAGAGCCCTCCAGGGAAGCTGCCCCTCCCCTAGTCGTGTTTCCAGGGATTAGACTAGCTCAGTGAACCCCAAAATAATAGCAGTTGGCTTGTGTTCTTATTCTATGTTTATTCAAGAATCAGGGATCCCTGACTTGGATCAGAGCCCACCCCCCAGAACAGATCATGTTTTGCCTAGGGACTAGACTAGCTCAGTGACCCTCTGAGCAGGGGCGGATCCAAGGGGGGCGATGGGGGCAATCGCCCCCCCCTTGGGCCGACACTAAGCACTGGAAAAAATGTCTCACGGCGGCGACAGCTGTACCCCGGCCCCACAAGTGGCCTTCCAAATGCCACCCGAAGGTAGGTCTAGGGGCCCTTATCATGTACTCGGGGACCCCTGAATTAATCTCGGAGGCCCCAGAGTTGACCTCGGGCCTCCAAATAGGTGTTCTAGGAGTCCACAATAATTTGACTCCATTAGCCCCCAGAGTTGTTCTCGGGTCCCTACCTCGGAGGTCCGATGAGCCCCACGACCGGACCACTAGAAATCGTCTCGTGGGCCCACTGCTGCCCAAGCTAGGCCCCCTATTCTCAGCACTTGTAGGTCCACGGTATTTAACCCGGGCGCCCTTTGGCTACAAGCAGACCCCTGTGGTTCACTCGGTCCTCCTGTGGTCATCCGGGCACACTGACGCTTCCGGGCACTGGAAATGCTGAGGCTGCGACCGGGCCTGTCAGAATTATCCCTGGTCAAATGCTGCCCATGCCGGGGCCCTTGTTCTCAGCAGTTGCAGATAATTTCCCTGTATTCCACCCGGGCACCCTTTGGCTACAGCTGGGCCCCCTGAGGTTCACCCTGGCCTCTAGGCGCCCTAACATGCTTCTGAGCCCATTGCAATCCACTTGGAACCTCTGAGTCTGCGACCGGGCCCCTCAGAACTATCCCGGGGCCCAGTGCTGGCGAAGCCGGGCCCCTATTCCCAGCCGTTGCAGATAACTCCCCTGACATTCACCCGGATCCTCTGAGACCCTAGGCGGGCCCCCTGTGGTTCACCCAGGCCTCCCGTGGCTATCCGGGCCCCTTGAAATGCTTCATGGTAAATAATTGTCGGGGCTTATCGACGCACAACTGCCAGGGTCATATGGCCTCGCCAACTCTTTTCCTGTTGAAAGGGTTTCTCGGGAGCCAGCTTGTTCCTTGTTCAGGGAAGCCACCGGGCCTTGAACCCGGGTGGGCTGAATGAAAGCAAGCTACGCTGACCACTCCACTACCACGCCCCCTCCCTTGAAATGCTTCCAGGATCCCTGTGGTTCACCTGGGACCTTGTGTCCGCGATCGGCCCCTCACGACAATCTCAGATATATTGTGGCCGAAGCCAGTCTCCTACTTCTAGCATCCATACCACCCCTCCGTGGTCTACCTGGGCCTCCTGTGGCTACAGTCGGGCCCCCTGCCTTGCTTGTGGGACTCCTTTGGTCTCGGCTCTCTGTGGCTACAGCATCCGTCCCTGCTTGGGAGTCCCTGTAGGTATAATATACTGTGAACTCAAATAACTCTGAATTCAGGCAGGTCACAGAGCATGCGATCTCATCGATTATGACCCTGGCCGAAATTTGTCCAGTCCCTGGATTTTTGGAGATCCAATGAAATGTCGAACGGACCTCGTGGCTTTTAGGGCCAGTTCGTTTTTTGTTTTTTAGTTTTTTGGGCATTTGGAGTTCTCAGAATTTCCCCCAAGGGTGTTTCTTGGTATAAAAGGGTGCTTCTTGTTAACTTGTTTTCTTTGCTCGCCGGGCGTAATACTTTCATGTGTATTGACGTTTTTTTAATGCAAATTTATACCTTGCACTGCCGGGCCCCCAATGCTATTCCGGGACCCCTTGAGAAGGCCGGACCGTCCTGTCAGGGTTCGCCCCCCCCACCTTGAGCATTTCTGGATTGGCCCCTGCTCCAGAGAGGTGGGTCATCAGAATAGCTCACTTGGCCTCAAATAGGCTTATAAGGCCTTGAACCCGCTCAAAGAGCCTGAGACCAATTTAAGACGCCCGATCACCTCAGGGGCCTCAGGCCAACTTAAAGGGCTCCCACAAGCTCAGTGCCCAGACCAGCTCAAGGTACCGCCAGGGCCCAAACAAATTCAGAGTACCCCCAGGACCTAGATCCGCTTTTAGGCCCCAGTTTAGCTGTTGGGTCCCAGATCAGTTCAGATGCCCTAAATCAGGTCAGAAGGCCAGACCAAGTCAGGGGCACTAAATCAGCTCAGGAGCCCTTTATCAGCTCAGAGATTCATCACCAAATCGGGGCTCAATCAGTTCAGGAACCTCAGAGCTGCTCAGGGGACACCAGATCGGCCCTTAGGGCGCCAGATCAGCTTAGGGGAACAAGGGATCAGCTCAGTGGTCCCCGACCAGCTCGGGGCACAGATCAGCTCGTGGGTACCAGATCATGTCAGGAGGTACTTAATCAGCTCAGGAGTCCCATACCAGCTCAAGGGCCCTCATCAGCCTCCGTGGGCATAGCTCAGCCCGGCCTGAGAGCTGCTTAGAACATTGCGTAATCAGCTCAGGAGGCCTAGATTAGCTTGAAGGATTCCAGATTAGCTCAGGGGGCACCATGCTAGTTCAAGGGCATCAAATGGGCTCAGTAGGCACAATGATGACTCGAGGGGTAGCAGATTGACTTACAGGGCATTAGTTCAGCTCAGGGGGACAAGATCGATCAGCTCGGGGGCCCATACAGCTCCTAGCCCCCACACAAGAGCAAGGGCCTAGTAAAGTCCAGGGAACAACATCAGCTCAGGGGACACCAGATCGACTCAGAGCTCACCAGACCAGTTCAGGGGACATCATATATTCTAAGGAGACATCAATAATCAGCTGAGGGGGCACCTGATCAGCTCAAGAGGCTCCATGTTAGCTCAGGGGACAGTAGATAAACTAAACTCCGGGAGGCATCAGATCGGTTCAGGGGGCCCGGATCAGCTCAAGGGGCACTAAAACAGCTAATAGAGCACCAAGTAGGCTCAGAGGCATCAGAGTAACTCAGAGATATAGGTTCAGGAGGCACGATGAGTTTCTCAGGGGGCACCAGATTGACTAAGAGGGCACGAGACTAGCCCAGAAGGCACGTGATCAGCACCAGGAGCCAAGACCAGCACTCAGGGGGAGGGGGCACCAGATGAGCTCAAAGGGAACCAGATTAGCTTTGCCCGTACGATGTTTTGAATGATCAGGCACATTGGCGGACGCAGGGGGCGTTCCGGCCATGCCCCCTGAAAACGCTTAAAGGGGGCCAATCTATATTTTGCCCCCCTCTCCAAATGCCGGATAAATTTTTGAAAAAGGTGTTTACACTAGGTCTGTAGAGCAAAAGATATTTGCTCCCACCCCCCCCCCTTAAGAGCGATCATGTACTTGGAGAGGTAGCTTATACTAGGTCTGTCGAGCACTGAAAAAGGTATCAACACTGGGTCTGTAGAGCTGAAAAATCTTCGCTCCCACCCAACCCCACCCCTTCCCCCAGGAAGAGAAGTAGCCATGGGTTTGCTCCCCCAAAACTCGAGTCTGCGTCTGCCCCTGATAAGGCATTAGCTGGACATTAGGTGCCCATACTCTTCCCGGATGCCTGGAATCGCCACAGAATGCCCTAGCTGACCAACAAAGGAACTTAATTGTCAAACAATAGTTTTAATCGCTAAATGCGGCCTAGTTGCATCTAAGTTCAACAGCAGTGGGCACCAAATTTCGAGCGACACAGCCCAAACGGGATACAACGCCTAGTGTTTAATTGGCACTCCGGCACCGCTGAGGGGGCACGTGCACCCTGTGTCCCCGCTGGTTGCGCCTCTGCCTAGGTAAGTATTACAAATGTCCCCCTTTTCAGCAGCTGTTGCCACCCCAATGTAATTTTCACCCTCCCCCCACAGCTCTCCTCACATCTTGGCGCTCGTGGTGGGACCAAACACTTCTCCTGACCCCGATGTGCACGATTCCACCCTCACACTCGGTGTCCTCGAAAAGCATGGATGGTAGACTGTATTAGTAAGTCTTCGGCGGCTGAAGCGCATTTAGCCATCGCAATGAGAAAGGAGGGGCGCACTAATCTACAAAATATTTCCTCGATATACTTGATTTTAAGGCATGTTGACCCGGTCCTCGTTTGGTATGCAATGGATCTCGGACCCCTCAATGCATGCGTTACACGTATGTGTGTGTGTGTGTGTGTGTGTGTGTGTGTGTGTGTGTGTGTGTGTGTGTGTGTAGGTATACCTACATATATTTTGGCATGCGGAGCTATCGCTGATGTTCCAGAACTTCCATGTCATACCCATTGGGGTGGGTCACGTCTGAGGCCGAAAATTACGTCAGACTTTTATCAATACTCTCCGTGGTTGGACATTGGTGGATTCAACACCGGAAAACCAGCCTTTATTGACTGGGATGTCTGTTGGAGTGGGATGCGGAACGTCGTTATTGAATGGTTGGAGAGGGTGCCAGGCGACCACTTCTGACCTTTCGGGAGGGAGGGGAGCAAAGCGGTCAACTAGCCATGAGCTCATTGTTTACCCAAGGCCTGTCGATTGTCGGCCGAGGAGTGCCTGTCCGGTGTTTAAGGCTCGCGCTATTTGTACTGCCGCCGATACCAGCGCTCCTTGGTGCATCTGTGACGCCATTGCCGAGACCGTGATGTGACGCTGACGGAGAGCTTCCGGCCCCTGCCTGCTGCCCGTGCGTGGGGGATGACGGCTTCCCGCTAATACCCATTTATATTTGTTATCTAACTTTTTTGTATTGCAACTGTTTTCTATTCTAAGTTCTCGGGAGGCCTGCTGGAGATAGGGTGCCATAAACTGCAGCGTGTTGTGGGAATGACCTAGGACCCTAAAAAGATGATTAAACAGATGACAGTAAAAGCGCTAAAGGACTAGCAGCCTAAAAAGCCAAAGTCCAGAGGGCGAGGGGTGTCCCTCGCCTGACGACGGTCTAAGACCGAAACGTTGCATTTACCTAATTCCACGCTTTTTTTTTTTTTACCTTGCGTAGCCTCTTTTGGGCTTTTTATGGTTTAGACGTTTTAGTTTCTGGACTTTTTTTAGGTAAGTCTTTTAGCACTTTTACTGTCATCTGTTTCATCATCTTTTTAGGGTCTTAGGTCATTCCCACAACACTCTGTTTTCTATTTTGTATTTTTATCCAACGCCTAAACTAGGCTCAAAATTCGGTACAGAGTGTAGGATTTCGAACGAAAAGGCATCCAGTTTTAGGAAAGCAGAGTAGGATCGCCTTATCGTTAAAAGCGAACCACAACCCGCCAGACAATAGCCTAATTTCCCCTAACAGTAAATAGTTCACACGCCATTTCACCTTCAGAGTTAAAGCATGGAACACCCCGAAACACTGCTTAAAATAGGCCCAATATTTCGTATTATTATTTATTTTTTGGTGGAGGTAAAAAGTCTCTATATCCGTATGTCGTCATGATCTGGTAACGTTTTGTTTCAGATTGAACCTCTTTATTTGCGCCAAAAATTAATTCGAAAATGAATACAATATTTTAATAAAAGGTGAGTGTCTTTTCACCCAAAGTGCCACTTACCAATGCCTGCTATCTTCCTTCGTATATTAAAGTCTATCTCACGTTGGAACTTGTTATTGATGAACGTTATACTCATTTACAGTCCCCAGTACCAAAGGCGCGTTAAACACACAGGTCTTAAAGGGAATGTGGCATATTGGTCTAATACCGGAATTTAGTGTAATTAGGGGAAGTTTTAGCCGAAATCTATAAAAATGTCCGTGATTTCTTTAAATAAAAAGTACAATAAGCTCAATATTTTGATATTTAAAATGTTCATCTATTCTCATCATCCTCTGACTGTGCATGACGTAATGATCTGGCAACTACTACCATATTCAATAGGCTTCAATAGGCTGACTTCTCACCGTGACCTCAGCATGACGTCACGCCGACAGCTGACAACTGTGGCCGGATCCTTGGGTACATTTTGGGTACATTTCAGGCAGGTTTTTAGTTTTTATCTTCTACGGAAATTTCGAGTTCTAAGACAAATGATGTGTTGAATACTGGGTTTTCCGTCATGCTTTATAACTTGGCTATTTTTTATGCAATACATATTTGTCCACGCAGCGGGGCTTGAGCATTGCGCCACTATCTCAAGGTCACTTCATACCACGAGAAGGATGGGGTCGATAGGGGGTGAATTTTACCTTTTCTCCAAATTTGGGTGAAGGGAATGAAAGGAAACGAGATTGGTGCGCCAGAAATGTATGAAAATTGAGATTGAAAACTTTTCTATCCATTTCAGCTCTATCCTCATCCAAGCTAAAATGTCATGGAAACTGTGATCGCTGTATCCGGATTCTCAGCTCTATCCGGATCGCCTCTCACCCATGAAAACTAAACCATTGATCAAGTGGTCTCTCGGCATGCTCTATCACAGGGTTATCTCAGTTCAAATCCCATTTCAAACGTGCCACATTCACTTCAACGCTGACTCATCACGTGGATAATCATACGCAAAGATAAGCGGGAGCCAGCCTATCACCTATGCGGGGGCGTTCCATAGCCGTCGACCGGTCTGAGATAAACCGAGCAGGACTCACTTGTGCCCTGCACTGATTCAGTCCCGGCAAGGCCACCAGCGCATTGACCGGGAACTATTTTAGACGTTACTAGTGTGTACTTTCTGTTACGATAACCTCGACGCTCGTGCGTCAGCCGAGACGCTAGACTAGCCCCGGAACAGGAGGCGTGGGCGCTGGCTGCTTGGGATTTACTGCGGACATGTATGGGTACATACCTTGTGGAACCCGATTTAATGAATGCACATACATACAGCGGATGTATAATCGAGTATTTGAAAAATGTAACCTGTCTCATGGTCGGCGATCGTTTCCGCGTGAGTGTGAATGTTTCAGCTCCCAAGCTAGGTCCACTCTTAATCGCAATGGCGTTTTATGTATTGCTGCGTGATGGAAAATAATAGTTTTTTTCGGCTTAACGATGGACCGACTGGTACGGTCATATGACGTTGCCAGTTCTTTCTGTGTTGGAAGGGATTCCAGGAGATCAAATTATATCTGGCTCCGTGAACTTGTCTGCATTTAAACCTCGATGGGCCTCTCAATTCTAACCGGTCGATCTGGTTTTCCTTCAAAAAGCACAATTATTTCGCGTGGAAAGTGGAAACGCTAATCATTACGGCACTCCGGCATCGCTCTCACATGAAATTACGTCTCAAATACCTAGCAAATATCGTAGTACTTCTATCATACAGATATGATTATCGTTCCCGGTTTGGCGACTAATCTTACCCCATCTTCCCTATCATACGAATTCAACTGACGTGCTTCTGCGTGGTAAGCCAAATGTCTTCAGTTAACTAAGAAGAAACTTAATGGTTTAAAGGCGCATTTATCTTGTCGCGGAAGCTTAAGTGGTAACTTTTAGCAATGAAAACGGAAGCGTGATACGGACTCTGCTTTGTTCTGCTATGTTATGTTTTGGTCCGTCAACTAAGCTTACAATTTCTTTAGATTCTAAGATCACACCGCACTTTCAAAATAGAAGTGGCGTCTACCTGACAGGTACGGCCCAATGTAAACTAATTCCCTTGTGGCCTGACACAGCGCCGATGACTCTCAAGTCGATCCCCTCCAGGTTGTCAGCTCGATCTAGGCGGTCTGTTGACAAGTAGGCCAGATACCTCACTCACTTATTGCCAGCGTATAATCATGCCTCTTAGCTTATCATCAGCACATAATCATGCTTCTCAGCGCAGCACTCTGCGAATCGCCACCAAGTGGAATGGAGAGTAGTGGCGGAGAAATCGAGTCGATAACAATTTAACAACATACGATGATGCATTGCTTATAAAGCGTGCGGGATAAAAAAACACTGTCATAGTAAGATACACGCGGCTGACAGAAGGATTGCTACCGGCCGTCTTCATTGCTGCCAAAATAGGGTATGTATTGGAATAACTCTCATTTGAATCGTACTTGTTGCAATCACATTGATGAGTAAATTTGCTCCAACTCTTTGCACAAATGACCTTAGTTCGCTCGCCCGAAATCCCAGTTCAGTGATTCACGTCACAAGTTGAAATGCAGCTATGCCTGTTAAGCCAAATCTGCCGGAAAAGCGAGTGAGATTAACGGAGTGTTGTTCGTGCTGCCGGTTCAGGGGCGTGCCACGAGTTTTTACTAGGGAGGGGAGAGGTGCTTTGTCCTTGCGATGACCAGGTGGAGGGAAGGAGGTAAACTCAAAACCTTATCAGAATGTGCTAAATTCAAAGTGCGCTATCAGGACAGTTCACCAACTAAGCGAACTGGGGAAATTTGCGTAAGATCACGTTCGTAAATGGAAGAAAATGTGAAAATCATGTGCCGAGCACTGAATTTTTCTTGGAGGTGGGGAAGCGTTCACTGGTGCCCCTTGCTTTCGACGCCCATGTGCAGGCAGTGGCGGATCTAACTGGAAGGTTTGGGGGAGCAAGCCAAAGTCGATAAGCAAAAATGTCTCACGCGTTGCGAGTGTGTCAAAATTAAACTAGATGGTAGGTTTTGGGGGTAAGTCGATAAGCAAAAACAACGTCATGGGGTGAAATATTTGGCCACAAGATGCTTGTTTTTGCTATCCAGGGCTCAATGATTACACTGAAGTTGACTGGTTTTGTTTGAGGTTAAGATTTGGAGCACCAAAACCTTACTTAGAAACTAAAAAGGAGTCCGGGTAAAAAGGAGGACGAGAGCTTTGAGAGGAGAGGGTAGCAAAAACATAGTTTTTCCCCAAGCTTTTCCGTTTAGTGGGGGAGGGGAAATGTCTCCCCCCCCTGGATCCGCCACTGTGTGCAGATACAAGCTGCTGCAGTGCTAGCCAGCACACTGATCTAAGGCAGATATGGCACGGCCAAGGCTAGTCTGGCGTGTCTCGCGCTCGAGTTACCGAGTCAGTTGAGTCAAGGTCGCCATCGAGTCAAGCCGTTTGACGCGAGTCATGGTCAGATAGGGCACATGATGTAATGCTCCCCACGGGCCAATCTTCACGCCAGATCACCACCCAACGCATCGAGTCACTGACTTGGTTGAGTCAAGGTCGCTATGGTCAAACTGGTTTACGCGAGTCACCAGGGGCGTATAGCCCAGGAGGGCGAGGGTGGCTTGGGCAGCCGCCCCCTACCCTGAAGGCGCGGGGAACCCGTCTGCACTGTCCTCTGTAGCCAGTCGTGGAACATCGTGTCAGTCAGGGCCTTTTTAAGCTCTATCCAGTAATCGATTATGTGACCAGCAGGACCCTTTTTAACCATCGGAACCGTCTGGAAGGGGACCCTTTGAACCACTGGGTCCCAGAGCCCCCTGTTGACAGTTTGACTCTCTCTCTCTCTCTCTCTCTCTCTCTCTCTCGTCAGCTGGGCCCTCTTTAGCCGATAAAGGCCGAGGGTCAGCAGGGTGCAATGCAACTCGTAGGGCTAGCTAAAGACGTCAGGGCCCTGACTGACGATCTGGGCCATCTTTAAGTGTGAAGTCTATTGTGGATAGCAGAAAATTTATTTATCAACAGGGCCCACTCTATCAAGGCCTTCTTTGACTACAGGAGTCTCTGAACCAGTAGGACCAACCGTTCTGTTGTTAGAGTGCCTTCTCTTGTTAGTCGTAGCTTGGCCCTTTATCAGAGGACGGATAGCACCCTGCTTGTCTGTTTGCCCCTGGGGCCGCAAAGACCTTGTAGTTTTGTTTGTAGCTTGTGTGGTCTTTGGCACTGGCAGAAAATGGCATGACCGTATAATTTTATGGCTAGCAAGGCCCCATATAACCCAAGCCCTTTAGCCAGCAGGGCGCACTGTGAACCACTGGGCCCCCTACAGCTAGCAGACACTGTTTGACTAGCTGAGCCCTTCTTGGGACAAGGCCATCATGATTAGCAGGACCAACAAATTTTGTGTGGTGATATGCCTCACGCGCCAGTCGGGAATGTGGCGGTTTGTTGTGGATACAGGCTCTCCCAGCTCACTGAGTCAGTCGAGTCAAGGCTGACATCGAGTCAAACCGGTTTTCGCGAGTCACAGACAAGTTGTGACGCAATATGCAGCACGCGCCAGTCGGGGATGCTGTGGTTTGTTTTGGATACAGGCTCTCCCAGCACACTGAGTCAGCCGAGTCAAGGCCGACATCGAGTCAAAACATAGGCGGATCCAGGGAGGGCAAAGGGGGTAGGTGCGCCCCCCTCCAATCGACCCTCAGCGCCCCCTGAAATGGTCACGGTGCCCCTGGAAAGTTCGATGGCATCCCCTGAATTGTCGCTTCCCACCCCCCCCAACCCCTCCTCAGGATGCGAATATCAGCGCCCACCGATAGGATCTTGCGCCCACCTGATAGGTTTTGCTGGTCAAAAGTGGCGCCCCTCTGGTCCGGATGCCCCCCCCCGGGAAGGTGCCCCCCCCGATCGGCAATCCTGGATCCGCATATGAGTCAAACCACTTAGCCTGTGCTCTACCATTAGAGCTATTGAGGTTTGGTAAAGTACATTTCATAGGAAAATGCCAGGGCTTTCTCCGCTGTGTGAAAAACAATGACCTCCCGCCAGTGGGTTGACTTCCAGAGGGCTTCCCTTGACCTAACATGACCT